>CM065428.1:64647500-67047500 GCA_033030585.1 Hippophae rhamnoides | reverse complement strand
ATAATTAAAGATATAGAGAAATAAATGAAGTAGTTGAATGAAGTAGAGAAATAAATGAAGTAGTTGAAGGAAGTAGAGAAATAAATGAAGTGGTTGAAAGATGTAGAGAAATAAATGAAGTGGTTGAAGGATGTAGAGAAATAAATGAAGTGGTTGAAGAATGAATAAATAGGGTGGTTGAAGGTTGTAGAAAAGAGAAATATGTAGATAATATTTGTGTGGCTAGGGTTATTTCTTAGTTTTATATTTCTGTGGTGTAGATTGCATGGTGAGGACTATAAATAGCCTACCTTGCATTTGGTTTAATCATTCCATTAAAAACAAATAAGTCTTTATATTCTTAGTTTGAGTGTGAATTAAGAGCTTTCTCTTTGAGTATTTGTATTTCTCTTCAATTTGTGAGTTACTTTTGAAAGTTGTTATAGTGATTATAATATAAATAGTTTGTTTACTTGTTTGTATCTAATATTAGTAAATTTAGAGTTGTTTATTCTAAATTTTACTCAACATTCTGAAGCATATTTCAAAATGAAACAATGATATTTTTTTACTGCATATTGCTTTCATTGATACACTCAAATTGCATATTTTGATAGGTTCATCGTCTGGACAGAGAGAGCAGTGGTCTTATCTTATTTGGGAGGACAAAAGAAAGTGTTAATCTTCTCCAATTGCTATTCAGCGATGGTAGTACAGTGAAGTCATCATCTAAGGTACCCTATTCCACCCTTTTCATACATGTGCGATGAGTTATCACTTATCAAAACCAAGATATGAATTGCTTTGATTTCTTTTCACGTGTTTAGGATTGATTCTTACTGTTAACTTAGGCCTGGAACAATGCATGTCACGCAACATGTCAGAGGTATTGGGCTTTGGTCATAGGCTGTCCTAAAGAAAAAGAAGGCCTAATTCGTGCTCCTCTTTCAAAGGTTCATTCCACACCGTACTTTTTCTTAGGGTTTCATTTTCTATTGACACGGTATTTTATAGCTCTCAATGATTGATTACAGGTGGTTCTTGATGATGGAAAAACAGAAAGAGTCATTTTGGCTCATAAATCAGGCTTTGAAGCTTTCCAAGAAGCGATCACTGAATATCGCGTGCTTGGTCCTATGATAAATGGATGCTCATGGATTGAACTACGCCCACTTACATATCGAAAGCATCAGGTACAAAATATTTTTTGCAAGACTCTGGAAAGACTTGGTCTTTCAAGATATTTAATTTGGCATTGCAATTATTTTGAAAAAAAAATGACTAATGGAATGAGCAATACCATTGGAAAAAACAAGGGAACTCAAAATTCTATTTATGATGGTCTGACCAACAGTTCTGAATAGATATAACCACAAATGGACTTCAACATAAGAAAAACCCTTCTTTTAATTACGAATGAGTCCGTTTGCTTGTTGAAGCATGATTGCGAGTACTGTATTTTAACCTCTGTTATATCTTTGTAAAGCTCCGAGTTCATTGTGCGGAAGCTCTTGGCACACCTATTGTGGGTGACTACAAATATGGGTGGTTTGTGCATCGGAGATGGAAGCAAATGCCACGGGTTGATATTGAGCCAACAACCGGGAAACCATACAAGTTGCGTAGGCCAGAAGGCCTGGACATTCAGAAGGGAAGTGTACTGTCAAAAGTCCCTTTGTTACATTTGCATTGTAGAGAGCTCATACTTCCCAACATTGCAAAGTTCCTTCGAGTTTTGGATGGAAAGTCAGAGAACCAGGATTCAAAGCCAGATCTACTTCGGTTCATAGGATCGATGCCTTCCCATATGAAAATAAGTTGGAATATCATGTCTTCATATTTAGTATAAGAATGGTAGAGCCTTTCGTGTTGCCTGATCCTCTCTTTTGTGGAGTACTTGTTTGCTCATGAACTAGATCATAATTTGTACGTCTCTGAATACATATGATAAATATTGTCACTTATATAGCCTAATTAAAAAAAAGGGGGGGGGGGGGGGCAATACAACTAACAGTAATGAGTTTATTTTGAGACAAATATTTAATTCAATTTTTTTTATTCCTATTTACAACTTATTCATATTTCTTTATTTCTAGGTTTCGATCTTTTTGGCTGAAATAAGAAAACTCTTTTCTTTTTATTTCAGATGAATATTTTTTGTGAAATCAAAGCATGCTGTTTAAATATAATATGATTTCTATTTGTCGGAATTTAGTATAATGATTTCATCGTACCAGCAATAATAACGTAACAGAAAATGAGTTACTATATTTTTTAATCAAGAAAAATAATTTTATTTTCTCTATTCTTATTTGCAATTTTATTTGTCCAACGGCTCCACCTCTGGAGTAAGAGAAGAAATTAAGTAAAAAGAGGGAGAAAAAAATAAATAAATAAAATATACGTTAATTTCCTTATTTTAATTATTTATATAGTTTTATTTATTTTTAATACATTAAAAAATATATAATATATATAAAAAATGTGTATTGTGTATCTTTAAAATTATTTTTGTAGCTTCCATCTTTGAAGAAGGTGAATTCTTATTATTAGACTAAATCTGTAGGTAAAGATGGTGATGGGATAAACGAGGAAGTCATGGAAAGCTCAAATTTAAGATCATTTTGTTTCGCGAAGTGAGCTTAAAAAAACAAGAAGAAAAACAAAAATTAATACACGGAGTGAGTGGTTTTGGTGTGCGACTGAAAATGGCGATAGAGATCCGAGTGGAGCAAGAGATGGATTATTATGTGGATAGCTGTGAAATTGGTGATTGGGACTGTAAGTAGTAGTGATGTTTGTACCAGACTGCAATCGATGATGATGAACTCTGAACCGTTGATGTTAAAGTCAAAATTTTGACCCAAGTAAAATAAATTTCAGTTTGGAGATGCGGGGAATCGAACCCCGTGCCTCTCGCATGCGAAGCGAGCGCTCTACCATATGAGCTACATCCCCTTGCTGACATTAAGGTCTGTTTACTAAAAAAAATAGTAATATTACTACTTTTTTCTTCTCGTTAAGTAGATAAGTACCATTCACTCGAAGAACCAACCAGGGGAGCTGAGGATTCTTGCTTCGGCTTCTGCATATTTATTATTGAGTAAAACCTCTTTATGGAATTGGATTAGCTCAATGGATCTACAAAATTGACTAATTATGTTTTTATTTAGTATTTTTTGCAGTATAAACAAGATAGAAATTATTTATCTCAACGATAATTTTATGGGGATTGTATAAATCAAGATGAGTTGCAATTGTATTATGAAAAAATTGTAAAATGGTGGGTTCAAGTGAAATGGTTGGATGGACATAGAATAAGGGAAAACCAATTATAAAGCAATAATATTCACCAATGCTAAACTATTTTTCTCTATTGATTTTATTTCCCTAATCACACTCTTTCATATCTTCTTAGTTTTTCTGTTATCGCTGAATTTTCTTGAACTTCTTTTCTTTTCTTTTAGCAATTATTTAAATAATTTAACTCTTTGATTTGCTTATTTGCTTGTTGGTTGTATCAGATACGTCAATACATAAAATCAAAGCTCGTTATTATTGGAATTTGTGCGATTATTGGTCTGAGAGAGCCGAAGATAATTGATTTCTTTAACACCTATAAATATTATAATTAGCCTTCATGCAGACACATATCAAGATTTGAAATCAGCTCTTTGATATGTTATTTCTATTGTTATATTTAGTAAATAACATTATCTTTTTCAAGTTGAACCAAACAATACTTATGTGTTAGGTTTCAAAATAGCGAGTAACTCAAAAAATTAAGAAATTTTTTACAAAAACCTCAAAAAAAATTCTAAAAATTATATTTTCATCCATAGAAAGTTTATTATATTTTAATATTTTTAATCTTAAAACATTACTTATTAAATAAAACAAGTAAATATTAAGTAAAAAGTTTGTTGATGACTCTATTTTTATAGAGTCATTACACCCTTAAATTTAACTCTTTGTTTGTTCTCAAGTAAAGTAAAATCTAATTAAATAAAATGACATAGTATATTCATAAATATATATCTATTAATACATGTATACTTAGTAAAAATAATCCTCCTAAAAACTCGTACAATTTTATGAAAAAAGGTTCACATATTCACCAATCAACGTTTCATCAATGCAAAGATATACAAGGTTTTTGACAAATTGATTCGTGTGTGTTGCACATAATATCATCAAATGCACTCATGGAATCAATCTATATAACCATGTTAATCAATTCAATCTTTGAACAAATCTCATAAGTCTATTAATGTAAACATGCACTACTTGGATGAAATCTAGATCATCATATTAACTCTAAATCAAGGACTGAGATTAAAACAAGCAAAATTAATTGCACTAGTGAATAGGAAGATGACACGTGACACGTGAATTTTAGTGGGCGAATCAAAGCGCGACATGTGACAAGGAAGATTGTCTCAATCAACGAAAGCTGAGTCGACATGTGACGGGATGTAATTTACGATTATGTATTACGTGGCGATTGGGTAGAATAAGTGAATGAATCAGGTGACCACGCATGTTGAGAGTGTTGATTAAGCAGCAAACTCGAAATAAACGTCGTGTTGATTAGTAGCGAGGCAATACGCCACTCTATATACACGACATTTCGTGATTTGCCTATTTTGATTACGTGTCCTCTATGTGGCTTGCTCCATCAACTCCCTTGTTTACGTGACATTTACGTAATAGCTTATGATTGATCATACGTTAAAAATTCATAAAAAAATTAAAAATTATATTTTTATCCTTTTTTACTAAAAAGTTCATATTTTAATATTTTTAACCCTAAAAATACTACTTATTAAATAAAATAAGTAAATATTAAGTAAAAACGTGCACTAATATCTCTATTTTTATGGAGTTATCAGTAATTCTATTAACTTGTTAACATATTTGAATTTACTCTTTTAACTTGTCTTGAAATCGATAACGTATGAGAAATTTTACACTTTTTTATAAGTTTGAAAACACATTCAATTCAATTGATGATGAAAATATAAATCATGTAATCCTAATTCAAAATTCTTTTACTTTCTCTACGCAACATGTTTTGAAAATATTTAAACAACTTAGAGAGTGCAATGACTCCATGAGTGTGGTCATAATTTTGTGGTCAATACAAGACTATGAATTACCAAAACAAAAAAACTTAGTATGCATTCGTTTATCATCTCGAGTAAATAGTTTCTCTGCTTTGATCTATAATAACTCATGTTTGGTATTAAATATATAGCGGACATGTGACCCGATGAGTATAGGTACCTCGTTAAGATAAAGCAGGGATACAAAAGATAGATCCACAGACCTGTGCCCAACGACTTAGAAAAACACGTCAACCCGATCTACAAAGTATCTCGTCCTCAAGCAACGAGGTTTGGGATAACAAGACTCGGTAAAGTTATGATGTCCCAGATGTCGAGGTCGTCATCAAAAAACGACCTGTATATGAACCTTTATTTGTGTATATTTATAACGAACGATATCGATTCTATAAACTAGTTAATAGTAACCAGGTCGTTAAAACGAAACTTGCTATATACATAAATGTGCTTATATATATATATATATAATCGTCATATGATAGAAAAAAAGGAAGGATTAAAAAAAAGAAAATTTCTTATCTTACTTAAAAATCACTAAAATTAACTCAAATATCTGTTTCTTCCCCTCTGACTCTTAAGTGTGACTTTCGACATAATCAAAATAATTCTCAATTAGCCTCAACCATTCTAGAACTTTATAACCACAAATAAACCCATCAAATTACGGGGTGACAATTTGATTTTCAATTCCTAAGTACTCATAAGCCTTAGGAAAACAAAGATTATGAACATACCTTTGTTCTTTAGATTCACAATCCTGAAATTGTCCTTCAATGCTTTCTTTGAGCTGATTAAATGTCATAAGCAATGAGACATAGTGAGGATCATGTGGTGGCTCTCTGTAATGTGGTTCACCAGAGCAAAACTCGTGAGATGGCCATTCGAGTGTGTTGAATCCACCACGAATCCGAGTGGCGTGAGCAGACAAGGAGACCCCATTGTTGGGAAAATCGGGTATAATTTCCCTATTCTAAGTAGTTACTATTCACTTATGATTTAAATGAATAGAACTCAAACTAACCCGACAAAATAATGCTATTGGAAATATAATGCTAAAATAAACTAAAACAGATATTGAAACATAAATATTAAAGCAGAAAAATAATAACACCAGAAATTTAACGAGGTTCGGTATAAATGTTACCTAAGTCCTCGGGCGTCGTTGACCACTTCCACTATCTCCAAATGAATGAACTTCAAAATTACAACTAATTGGGCAAAATTGAGCTAATCAATTACCCTTACAAAAGAGAGGAAGATTTACAAATTTTGGATGTTTACAAATGGTGAAGGAGGGCTTTATTTATAGCCCCAAATCCAACACCCATCTTCATTCCTAACCAATGTGGGACTTTTCTAATTTTCTCACTAAGGAGCAATATATAACAAATCTCCACCTTAGCGACTTAGTGGTTTTAAATGATTTCTTCAATTGCTAGATCAACGACGCCAACGCCAATTCAGATTTGTAGGATGTTAATCAAGTCCAGACAATGTTTGAACTTGATTGCTGTTACCACCTTGGTCATCATATCTGCGGGATTCTCTGTCGTACTAATCTTCTGAACTAGTACTCCACCTTCTTCAATAATCTCTCGCACGAAATGATAACGAACGTCAATGTGCTTTGTACGTGCATGGTAGACTTGGTTCTTTGCTAAATGAATAGCACTCTGACTATCACAAAACACCTTGATATGTTTTTGACCAACTCCCAAGTCTTCAAGCAAACCTCGTAACCAAATAGCTTCCTTCACAGCCTCTGTAACTACCATATACTCTGCCTCTGTAGTAGACAAAGTAACTGTGGACTGCAAGGTAGACTTCCAACTGACTGGTGCTCTAGCAAGAGTAAACACATAACCGGTAGTTGACCGACGCTTATCTAAATCTCCTGCATAGTCAGAATCACAATATCCGACTGCACATTGACCAATGGTATTATCCTGCTGAAATACTAAACCAACATTTACAGTATTTATAATATACCGTAAAATCCATTTCACAGCCAACCAATGTCCTTTACCAGGATCATGCATGTACCTGCTTACAACACCAACCGCATGTGAAATGTCAGGTCTTGTACACACCATTGCATACATCAAGCTACCAACTGCATTTGCATATGGTACTTTTGCCATATATTCTCGTTATGCATCATTCTGAGGAGATAATTGAGCACTAAGCTTAAATTGAGGAACTAGCGGAATACTTACAGGTTTTGTCTGTTCATTCATACCAAAACGTTGTAGTATCCGCTTCAAATATTGACTCTGGGTCAAACTAAGCTTCCCCTTCTTCCTGTCTCTGCTTATCTCCATACCGAGAATCTTCTTGGCTTCTCCCAAATCTTTCATCTCGAACTCCTGACTTAGTTGACCCTTCAACTTTTCAATTTACGCCAGCTCTTCGATGCAATCAACATATCATCGACGTCTGATAGGAGATAGAGGAAAGACTTCGTTTGTAGCTTGCGAAAATACACACAATGATCGTGTGTGCTTCTGGTATACTTTTGTTGCAACATAAACTGATCAAATCGTTTGTACCACTGCCTTGGAGATTGCTTCAATCCATACAATGATTTGTTCAGCTTACAAACCCAATTCTCTTTACCAGTAACAATAAACCCTTACATTTGAGACATATAGATTTCCTCTTCTAAGTCACCGTGTAGAAACGCGGTTTTACATCAAGTTGAACTAGTTCCAAATCGAACTGTGCTACCAAGGCCAACAAAATTCTAATGGAAGAATGTTTTACAACTGGAGAAAATACCTCATTATAATCGATTCCCTCCTTCTGAGCGTAGCCCTTAGCCACCAACCTTGCCTTGTAGCGAATACCATCTTTGTTAGGAAATCCATCTTTCTTTGCATACACCCATTTGCATCCAATTGCCTTCTTGCCTTTAGGTAGTTGTGTCAACTTCCATGTTTTATTCTTCTGAAGGGACAGAAGTTCTTCATCCATGGCTTCCTTCCATCTTTCAACTTCAGGGCTTCTGATTGCTTCTTTATATATGGAAGGAACATCATCATTACCTGTTGAAAGTGCACGCCACCGTATTCTTAAACTGAGCAGGTAGGTCTTCAAAATCCTTGTATCGAGCAGGTACCTTGACATTTTGTCGTCGTGGCCTATCAACTGCAGTTTCTTCTTGTTGCTGTGGAGGTTCTTGGGTTAAAACCTCTTCATCTGATTCATCTTCTGTCAATGGAGGATCAACTTCTGTCTTATCTTCACTAACTGGATTAACAATTTTGCTTTCAAACTCCACTTGTTTCGGAGTTTTCTCTACCTGCTCTAAAGTGCCATCAATCTTCTTAGTTACCTTTCTCAACAATGCAGATTCATCAAAGGTAACATCTCTGCTAAAGATTATCTTTTTCGTTTCAAGGCACCATAGTCGATATCCCTTAGAACCAGAAGGGATCCCCAAAAAAATGGCTTTCTTGGCTCTTGGGTCCAACTTTGATTCTGTTACATGGTAGTATGCAATTGAACCAAACACATGTAAGAAATCGTAATCTCTAGCAGGTTTTCCAGACCATACCTCCATAGGCGTTTTGCCTTCAAGAGCAGACGATGGTAGACGGTTGACGAGATGACATGCATATGTCACAGCCTCAGCCCAATACTGCTTGCCTAAACCAGCATTTGACAACATACACCGAACCTTTTCCAGCAAAGTCCGGTTCATACATTCTGTAACTCCGTTCTGTTGTGGTTTTTTTTGAATAGTGAAGTGTCGCACTATCCTTTCTTCTTCACAAACTTTCATAAATGGATCGTTTTTGTACTCAGTGCCATTATCAGACCTTAGACTCTTGATCTTTCTACCAATATAAGTCTCAATCATATTCTTCCACTTGAGAAAAATTCCCAGTACTTCACCCTTCTTCTTTATGAGTTACACGCAAACTCTTCTTGAGAAGTCATCGACGAAAGTGACATAATAATGTTTACCACTCATAGATGGAGTTCTTGTTGGCTGCCACACATCTGTATGAATGTAATCCAAAATGCCTTTTGTATTATGGAGTGTAGTGCCAAAGCTTACTCTTTTCTGCTTCCCCAATATACAATGCTCACAAAATTCTAACTTAGGTTCTCGCACCTTTTAACAGTGCCTTGCTTTACTAGAATCAGTAAAGCTTTTTCACCAGCGATGTCCCAAACGCATATGCCACAACTTGGTAGTTTCTAAATCTCTTTCTTCATCCGAAGCTGGCGTCTTTGTCCCGATAACCGTACTACCAAGGTAGTAGTACGGGTTATTCTTCCGAACACCTTTCATTGCCACAAGTGCTCGAAGTAACCTTGATGCCCATTTTGTATGGTCACAGTGAAGCCTTTTGATTCTAAGACTCCCACAGCAATGAGATTCTTCTTCATATCTGGAACATAATGAACATCTGTCAAGACCCTGGTTGAACCATCTTGATTCTTCAAACGAATTGTACCGATTCCCAAAACTTTGCATGGATAATCATTACCCATGAAAACAACTCCACCGTCTAGTTCTTCAAAGTTAAAGAACCACTCTTTGTTAGGAGACATATGGAAAGTACACGCTGAATCAAAAATCCAATCACCAGGATGAGATGTTGTTGACGAACCAACCAATGCAAAATCTGAATCTGAATTGCTTTCAGCTACACATGCATCAGATTGTACAGCTTTTCCTTTCTTTTGCAGCTTCGGACAATTTTTCTTCCAATGGCCTTTCTCATGACAAAAGGCACATTCATCTTTACCAAGTCTTCCTTTTGATAGAGATCTACCTCTCCTTCCTTTGTGTTGTGTTTGCGGACGTCCTCTGCTGCACAATGCCTCTGCTGCTTCATTCCTGCTCTCTCTTTTATCTTTCTTTCTAATTTCATAACTATACAAAGCAGTACAAACTTCCTCAAAAGACACTTTATCCTTCCCAATGAGTAAGCTCGTAATAAGATGATCAAACTCATCAGGAAGGGAGGCTAACAACATCAAGGCTAAATCTTCATCTTTAAAAGTTTCATTCATATTTAACAAATCTGCTACTAATTGATTAAAAGCAGTAATGTGGTCGTTTATTGTAGTACCTGGAAGGTATTCAAACCGGAACAACTTCTTCTTCAAATAGAGCCGATTTTGTCCACTCTTCTTCATGAACTTGTTCTCCAATGCCTTCCACAACTTACTTGCGGATGTCTCCTTCATGAACGTGTACTTTTGTTCTCTTGAGAGACACGAACGGATTGTACCACGTACTGATCGGTTGATATTTTTCCACTCTACTTCATCTGCTCCATTTGGTTTCTCTTCTTCAACGGCAATGTCTAGACCTTGTTGAAGCAGGCATCTAGAACTTCGCCTTGCCACATGCCGAAATGACCGGTTCCATCAAACTTCTCCACCTCGAACCTTGCATTCATCACCATAGTTCTGCTTGACGTGGATAATTGGCCTTTGTTTGAAAGAAATTTTTCTTCCGCCATTTCTTCAAATTACAACAACTAGCAACTATATTCCAATAGCAAACAAACGGAATACAAACAAATGCCTAGGTAGAAAACCTTTGGCTCTGATACCAATTGTTGGGAAAATCGGGTATAATTTCTCTATTCTAAGTAGTTACTATTCACTTATGATTTAAATGAATAGAACTCAAACTAACCCGACAAAATAATGCTATTGGAAATATAATGCTAAAATAAACTAAAACAGA
Organism: Hippophae rhamnoides; assembly: GCA_033030585.1. NCBI lineage: Eukaryota > Viridiplantae > Streptophyta > Magnoliopsida > Rosales > Elaeagnaceae > Hippophae > Hippophae rhamnoides. The sequence continues at coordinate 67,036,682 of CM065428.1, read as the reverse complement.
TATTGAAACAGAAATATTAAAGTAGAAAAATAATAACACCAGAAATTTAACGAGGTTCGGTATAAATATTACCTAAGTCCTCGGGCGTCGTTGACCACTTCCACTATCTCCAAATGAATGAACTTCAAAATTACAACTAATTGGGCAAAATTGAGCTAATCAATTACCCTTACAAAAGAGAGGAAGATTTACAAATTTTGGATGTTTACAAATGGTGAAAGAGAGCTTTATTTATAGCCCCAAATCCAACACCCATCTTCATTCCTAATCAATGTGGGACTTTTCTAATTTTCTCACTAAGGAGCAATATATAACACCCATCATCCGAGAAAACTGGTTCTGGGTACTTTATTGGTGGAGGAGGCACCATGGGTGGTAGAGGAACTTTTGGCCAAAATGAATTCTAGTTATATTCACGATGGAATGGAAGGATGTGGTGTTCACGATGGGTGTGGGTAGTCGATGTTGGCCTTTCTGGGCAGCACAACAATGTTGGTGGTTTTTGCCAAATGGGTCTCTAGAAATGGTTTCATGTTGGAATTGGTTTCGCAAAATGGGTGTGGGTGGTTTTTAAGAATGATGGCTTTCTCTGTATGGAAGTTTTTGTTGTTCACTGTACTTGGCGAGCTGAAAGTGGTCGTTGCGATGTTGAAAATGGGTGGTGATATGGAGGTGGGGGTGGGTGTCGCGAATGGTTTATTTGGGAATGGGTTTCAAACTGTGGATGGTTCTCCAGAATGGGTGTATTTTCAAGTTGTTTCACATCTTGTTGTATTTCAGAAACAAACATTTGGAGGGCCGTTGAAAGTCTCGCGAAGTTTTGTTGAAGTAGATTTTTCATACGATCTTCTAAGTCTAGTACCGCAACACTTTTTTTTTTTCATGTCATAAATGTCGTTACAAACCCGTTGTCGAAATTTGCCATTAGAGTACGAGGAAATATTGAAACTCTGATATTAATTTGACACATTAGGTTTCTTTTTTTATTATTATTATAAATTCTGAGTTAATATAGCTTCAAAAACATTAAGTGTAAATTCATTGATTGAAATTTCTATTTTATTAAAAAAAATTAAGTCGAATTATAAAATAATAATAATAAAAGATATATAATGGTAGTTGGAGTGAGTTTTATTGGAGTAAAAACACAACAACGTTAACACCAACTCACAAGTAATAACAAACGGTTATCTTCCTGCGTCAGAATCCCTCTCATTTTGGCAGGTTCGTCCACCCCCAGTCAACTGTCTTTTTAGACTCTTTGACCTCAGCTATAAAGATCAACACCTTTCGCTCACTGATTAACTCAGATACATCGCAGAGCTAGTGAGGCCTATTGGATCCACACAACGATATATACAGAGACAGACGGACAGTAAGTTTAAGAGCTAAAACTATGGCGGGGAAGAAATACAAGTATCTAATTGAAGTGGAGAAGTCCAAGGAAGCTAGGGACGGAAGGCCTTCGCTTGGACCTGTTTATCGCAGCTTATTCGCCAAGGATGGGTTTCCGTCTCCAATTCAAGGACTGGATAGTTGCTGGGATGTCTTTCGGTACTAATTTCTTTACTCTTTTTCTTCTTCTTTTTTTCCCTGGAGAAGGTACGACTTCGGTTTAATTTTGGAAGAAAATTGGGTCATCTTCCTCACTTTTCGTTGTTTTATTTCTTATTTTCTTACAGTCTATCTTTGAGCAAGTATTCTATAGATCCTTTTTTATTTGCAGTTCATCTATTGTTAAAATTCTGTGGTCTTAAGAGGCTGATCTTATTCGAAACACATGCGTTGAGCTGAGTTTGACTGGGCTATTGTTCTAAAAGTAGGTTGTGATTAATCTAGTCTGTGGTTCGCAATCTAGTCTGTGGTTAGCTCTTGGGATTGGAATAATCGGATGCGTCGTGTAATACTGTGATCTGATTAGCCCATGCCTTCCCCCTTATCGCCAGCTAGCCTAGTTGATTTGACCTGACTAAACCTTCCATTTTTGTTTTGTTTAACCACCGTTCCACTAAATTTTACTTGTTACAAAATTATCACCGAGCTTCACCTATAGCTATTGTTACATGAGTATGTCCTTTAAATTTGTCAAAAAAACTAACGGAAAAGGCACATAAATATTTACCGTTTAAACTTTTATGTTAGTTTTTTAAAAAAATTTAGGGATATGGTAATTATGTAACAATAGTTCAAGTTGAGTGCTAGTTTTGTAAGAGTAGAAAGTTTAGTGATACTTTTGTAACAACTAGTGGTAAAATAAAAATCTTTTACTCTTTAAACTAATTCATCTTCTTCTACCTATAGCATGTCTGTGGAGAAGTATCCCAGTAATTCAATGCTCGGTCGCCGGGAGGTTGTTAACGGGAAGGTATTTTTACTTGCAAATTGTGTTTGTTTGTGCCGGCACTAGTTCTTCCCTTTTATGAGTTGATTTATACTAGCTAAGAACTTCTGGTTGTTTCTTTTCAGGCTGGTAAATACGTTTGGAATACTTACAAGGAAGTATACGACTTGGTGGTGAAAGTTGGAAATTCCATCCGCAACTGTGGTTTTGGACAAGTACATGCTAACGTTTTGTTGGATTTTTTATTTTTATTTTTAAGTCCATGTTATTTCAAGCCATTATTAATCTTGTTATGTTTGTACCTTACAAGCATCTCTTTCTGATTTTAGGGAGATAAATGTGGTATTTATGGTGCCAATTGCACAGAATGGATTGTAAGCATGGAGGTACTTCCTTTGTCCCCATCCTTATAGTTTCTCCTATTTTCCCGTAACCTACCGTCAGCCTTTGATTAAATTTCTAATGATGGCTGCCACTTTATGTGGATTTTACATTTGTCAAATTATCCTTCTTTTTTGCCTGACTTCCTTTGACTTTTTCTTTATTATAGATTTTTTAGCATTGGACCTTCGTATAGTTTTTCATGGTAGAATGTGGGCTTCTATTGTTCGTTTATAATGTTTTTGAGCATGCACCATATATAATTCTTAGCAGCTATGTGTTGCCTCAATTTTGTAAGGCAATCTTGTGGGCATGTTGCTCTATTTAGTGTGTGTATGTGTAATTAAAGTTCTTTGTTACTTTATCGTATTGTCGTTAGTTGTTTCTTCTTAATAGTGTTTTTCCTCTTCAAATTTTTATAAATACCACAAAACTAATGCAGGCTTGCAATGCTCATGCTCTCTTATGTGTGCCTTTATACGATACCTTAGGTATGTAACTTTGTTCGCTTTTGCAGCTTAGTCAATTGAATTGTGTATATGAGCTTTCTTGGCCATTTGACTTCACTTTTGATGTATAATCTAGGTGCTGGTGCTGTGGAATTCATCATAAACCATGCTGAGGTTTCCATTGTTTTTGCAGAAGAAAAAAAGATACCTGAGGTACACACATTGAGTTTCCTGATTTGATTTTCTCACTATTATTTACATACGTACATTGCAGGGTGATGCTGCATTTCTTTTATATATGCATATATTGAAGAAATCTTGTTTGCTTCTGTTGTGAAATTTGTTGGAATTTCGATATGAATTATTCTAATTCTAGGATTGCCCATTTACTTTCCATAATTCTTATGCATAATTTTGTTTCCATGCTAGCTTTGGAAAACATTTCCTAACACGACAAGTAATCTTAAAAGTAAGTCAGATTTTTATATTCTTGATCTTTTTCCCATGCTTTCTATTGGCAAGAAATAACCATTTGGTGTTTTATAATGTAGCAATCGTGAGCTTTGGGAAGGTTACACCTGAACAAAGAGAAGCAGTTGAAAAGTTTGGACTGTCCATATATTCTTGGGAAGAATTTTTGGAACTGGTGGGTTATTATATTTGATAGAGCTTCTTTATATTTATTAGTCTTGTTGCTGTATATGAGTTCATCATCTATTCTTCATATAAAATTAACACAAATAGCAGTGCTCTTAATAAAGATGGCGACGGCCTGGAAGAATAGCTGTAGAAATACAAGGGGCAACAATCACAAATAATTACTACTACCCCTGTCACTGCTATTGTTATTTTGATTTAAGCTTTTGATGCTTTCCAACAGGGAAACAACAAACATTTTGATCTTCCAGTGAAAAAGAAAAGTGATATTTGTACGATAATGTATACTAGTGGAACAACTGGTGACCCCAAGGGAGTAATGATCTCAAATGAGAGCATCATTTCTCTTTTGGCTGGGGTGAAACGACTGCTTCAGAGTGTAAACCAACAAGTAATTTACTTTCACTTTTCTTGAACGTATATAATAATCATAAGCTTTTTTGTTCAGCTTATATCTTTCTTTTTTGTCTTAAATTTCTCATTTTTGGACTTTTCACAACCATATATTTATTTTTTTGGTTTGTAGTTGCATCCAAATGATGTTTATCTATCATACCTTCCTCTTGCACATGTATTTGATCGAGTTATTGAGGAGTTGTTTATTTGGCATGGTGCTTCAATAGGGTTTTGGCGTGGGGTAAGTGCTTACTAATAGTTTTTCTTTTTCCAAAAAATGTTTCGATCAAAAATTGTTTTTTAAGTGTTTAGTCTGCAGGATGTTAAATTATTACTTGAAGATATTGGGGAGCTAAAGCCAACTATATTTTGTGCTGTTCCCCGTGTGCTGGAACGAATCTACTCGGGTAAATTTGGACCTGCTTTTAATTTCTTGATCTTCTGTATACAAATTCCTATAAAGGAGTTGGAAAAAGCATATTTTTTTGGCACTCTTCTGTGCCGACTCTAAACTGGGTATTTTACCTGATGCAATTATTATAGTGAAATTTCACCTTTATCTTTTGAGTGTAAAATTTCTTTGCAAATGTCCAGGCTTGACCCAGAAGATTTCTTCTGGGGGATTTCTGAAAAAGACAATGTTCAACTTTGCATACTCATAGTAAGTGTAGTCCATGTTTTTATTTGTGCAATAAGTTATGGGCAAAAGTTACTTTTGATTTATTCATGTATGGTTCTTAATAATCTACATTCAACTATAGCCCCTTGTAAACTAATATGTAATTTTATTGTAGATTACTTTCTTGCACATAATTTTCTTGTAAACTTGCTTCCAATGCACATATGTGATTTTTACCTGATGTTTTTCTTTTTAAAAAATTTGGTGATATAAATTTGTAGTTGCTGATAATGCCAGCTAATGCTGTTCTTGCTGCCCATCTGATGAATGTTTTTGCTCCTTTTTTGCAGCAAATACTATAACATGCAAAAGGGGCATTCTCATGAAGAGGCATCTCGAGTAGCTGACAAAATTGTCTTTAGTAAGGTGGTGGACATGCATGATTACTTACCTTCATAAATGTTCTGTGGACAATGATTGCATCCAATTCCTATTGCCTGCTTTGCATTTCATTGATTTTTTGCCGATTCTTTTAGGTAAGGCAAGGTTTGGGAGGTAAAGTACGACTTATTCTGTCTGGAGCTGCACCTCTTTCTACCCATGTTGAAGCTTTCTTAAGAGTGGTGACTTGTGCTCATGTTATGCAAGGATATGGTATGCCGTTTTCTGAGCAATGTATCTCATATATATGCATGCCTATTGAATATTATATGCTGCCTGCTATTATCTGATGAACATGAATAATGTATTCTATTTAATCTTTGTGTAGGTTTAACAGAAACTTGTGCTGGGACATTTGTCTCACTACCGAACGAACTATCTATGCTTGGTACAGTGGGCCCCCCAGTACCAAATGTAGAAGTATGCCTGGAATCCGTACCTGAAATGAGGTATGATGCCCTTTCAGACACAGCTCGTGGAGAAGTATGTGTAAGGGGAAACACCTTATTTTCAGGGTACTTCAAACGTGAAGACCTCACCAAAGAGGTCATGATTGATGGGTGGTTTCATACAGGTATCTCGTATGGGTTTCTCAATTCAAAAATAGACTGCTTGTATCAATGAACCATTCCATATAAAGTATAGGAAATAGATGGTTTTTAGAGCAAAATTTTTTAAGGCTGTACAACTGCAGTAAAATTGCAACTTGTGCAAAGTCTTACAGACATTTGTAAGCAATTATGTTTTGCTGTTGTAAGGCTTTATGCTGCAATTTTGGTAAAAACAATTTTTTTTTTCACTTTTCCATCTATTTTGCTACAACACTCTGAATGGTTCTTTCACTTATGTCAATATTTCTAATACGTTTCTTTGCTGTCAGGTGATATTGGTGAATGGCAACCAGATGGAAGCTTGAAAATCATTGACCGGAAGAAGAATATTTTCAAGCTTTCTCAAGGAGAATACGTGGCTGTTGAAAACTTAGAGAACATATATGGTGAAGTTTTTGCTATTGATTCGGTAAGTTTAGTTCTCTTGTCATTTTTAAGTCACGTAAGAAGACATTTTAACTGTCGATAACTAAGACTTTGGTTATCCGCAAAAATCTAACGGTTTTTTTCCTTAAAAATAACTGTAATCGATAAGGTATAAGATAGACATGGTTATTATAATATCGAAACCTAATATATACTAATATTATTTTTTATATATATATAATTAAGAAAAATATACTTTTAATAATAAAACACACAATGCTTAGAATAAATATATTGAATTTTATTTATTTTTATTTTTATATTTTTTATTTTACTTAAAAATATGTGATAAATAGTTAGAAAAATAAAAATTAATATCAATTTTTTGAATAATATAGTAGAGTAAGAATTATGTTACATTTAATTTTTTTTAAACTAAATATATTTTTGAATAAATGTTAAAAAATAAGAAGCGTGATTAAACTGTGAAAAAAATGCTACTTGCTTATAATTGACGGTTATTAACCGAATTTACCCGAAATTGGTATGGGGTGGTTATGGTTATTAGCATAACCGTCCCCACGCCCATTCTGTAACCAAGGATTGAAAAATCGACGATATTGTTGATATTATAGTTTTTTTGCACATCTCGATATTAAAATGTGATATCTATATATTTTAATTAAAATATTGAGAAAATATCGAGAATGTTGCGATATTGTCAACAAAATGTCCTTCTCGAGGAAATATAGTGAAAAATCAATTTGTTTCTCATAATATTATGGATATTATAGATATTGTCATGAAATTATCTATAAAATGTCAACAAAATATCATTTCGTTTGAAATTTTTTATTTTCTAAACAATTTATTTATTTGTAGTTTTTTTTTATCTCCAATCAAAAGATTATTTATTTTAATTTTGGACAATATTTTATACTTATTTTCATGTATGTTTTTATTTATACTTCATTTTGATATTATTTTACTAGTTTTATCTATATATTTTTTTATATATTGTGAAGTTTACCCATTTATAATAATATTATAATTGTAATCTGAATAGTTATTTCAGATTTTAACTAGTCATTATGTAATATTTTGATTAATTAATTGACTTATTAATTAAATTGAATGCCATAACTTTAATAAATATATATATTAAATAAGAAACTAGTTTAAAAATATAAGTAATTGATTGTATTGATGTTTTATAAAGTTTTATAAATAAATTCCATGATTTTGATAGAGTTTTTATGGTTTTCTTAAAAAAATTTGGTAGATAACAATAATATCTTCGATATTTTTATAAAATTTAAATCTCAACATTTTGATTTACAGTCGTATTTGTATTGATATCAATATTTTGAACCTTGTTAGTAGCTGTCATAACAAAATATAAAGTGAACAAAGAAAGAAAATTGATCTCTGGATGATACAGACCAGTGAATCTAACGGAGCATGCACTTGGCGCATGGAATGATCCGCTTGTGCAATCTTTTAAGAGAGCAACTTTGCTTAGGATAATCAAGCCTTCAGGCTGCCTTAGTTTTGGGAAGGTTATTGTATTGTCTTGCATGCTGTTCTTCCATTCTCTCTTATGCCCAAACTTTTGCCTCTCTCTTAACCGCTGTTAAATTAGTCTCTTGTGCGTTTCAGCAACCCAAAGAAATTTAGGCTGTATTTCGCCATGGTTATCATTAAGACATTTTACCAATTAAAAACCAAAACTGATTCAAAAATTATTTTCTTTTAAAAGTTCTATAGTTTTATTATTGAGTTCTATCTCTGCGGCAAGCCTTCGGTTTTGGCATTGTTGTCTTTGGCCTATTATACTCACAATGGACCGATGATTAACTAGTTAAAAAAAACTTATATGCTCTTACATGTGAGCTTGATTTTGCTTCCTCATGTTTGTTTTGATTTGTTCCAGCTCAGGAGCATGATATTTTGACCATAATTTAATCTTTTCTTTATTTTAGATATGGACTTACGGGAACAGTTTTGAGTCTTTCCTGGTTGCTGTTGCTAACCCGAATAAGCAAGCGCTTGAACATTGGGCTGAAGAAAATGGAATATCTGGTGACTTCAATAAACTATGCGAAGATCCGAGGGCAAAGGCTTACATTCTAGGAGAGCTTAATAAGATTGCTAAAGAGAAAAAGGTTCTTCCCCCTCTAGTTTGGCACCATTTATTAGTTCTAATGAACGTCTATTTTAACCAAACCACTGAAATCTCCTTTTGTTCTGAATGTTATTGTTTGCAGTTGAAAGGTTTTGAGTTTATTAAAGCTTTACACCTAGATCCCGTGCCATTTGACATGGAGCGTGACCTCATAACTCCCACATATAAGAAGAAGAGGCCCCAGTTGCTGAAGCACTATCAGGTACCTAATTATTTATCTTTGAGTTGTTTTGAACCTGCATCATAAACTACGGTAAATAATATGATTTTCAAATCCAAGTCCGATAGGCTGGAGTGAGCATTTCTTTAGATTGTGTTTTGATAACTGTGAATGGTAGGACATTATGGCAGATATGGTTTACTGGTTCCAGGGTTGGCTTATACATGATCCTTCCTTTATAACTTATAAGCATATTTATTTTCATGTATTTTTCATAGTTTGGATTTGGTTTCCATTGGATATTAACTTCTATACAGAAGTATGAAATTCTTTTCTTTTTTTACACAGAATATCATTGACGACATGTACAAGAGCGCAAGCAAACCCTAACGCATGAGATATTTGAGGTTGAAGGTAGCACCATGAAAGTTACAATTTCATTGTTTTTGTGACTGTATTATTATATAGACGACCTCAAAAATAATGTTTCATGTATACAGTGTACTTAAGATCGTAGGGTATCTCTAACTCTAAGGTGACATGTTAAGCGAATCGAGGTTTTCCTAATAGTTTTTTTGTTGTTGTTTTGACCTCATTTGGTAATTATTAGTTAAAAACTCCTTTTTTTCTCCTAGTGCTATCAATTTTTCGCCTCGGGTACAGAAGTTATCAATACCCGGTTCCTCGTAAGGCTCCACAAAGTTGGCTTTGGTGACTTCTTTTTTTTCTTTTTTGGATCAAAGACAACGGCTTTAGTGACTTCTGGCAAGGCATTAGTTTCATCTATTTGTATTTTATCCAACGGTGCATCTCCAGTGATTTTTGGTGTCTTTGTGTCACTGAGATCTAGCAAACATATGGCAAACTGTCATCACAATGCAGCAGATATGTAGCGATTTTTGTGTCCTTGTGTCACCAAGATGTAGCAAACATATGGCAAATGTGTCAGCAGATATGTGGATGGACAAAAATGATTGAAAAAGTGGGCTAGTTGAATAAAAGTGCTTATTTTCCGCATAAAATGTCAACTATTTATTATAGACCAAGGGGCACACGAAATCAATATTTGGAGCACTTATTGTGAGGCAAATGACTCATCGCAAAATTGAACATCGATGCAATTTTAAATCACAACCAATTTTGTGATCGCCCAATTGGTAACACAATTGGGCTATATGTAATGGGTTAGTGGTTTGATATTAGGTATATTCTATGTTGTTAAGCAGTTGATCCATGTTTCTTTTAGTTCATAATTGGTACAGATGATCTAGATGGGTTTAGTCGTTATTTCTTTATGTTGTGTTTGATCGGAAAGAATAAAAAAGAATCAAAATTGATTCATTTTATTTATATGTTTGATTAGGTTAAAAAATGAGTCAAGAATGAAATCGATTTCCAAAGGAAAATGAATCATAATACCTTCTCACTTTAGGAATCATGATTCTATTTTCATCTCAATTTTTTTTTTCAATTTTATCCCACCCTAAATATAACCCTAAAATCAAATCCAAAATCTTAAAACTCTAAACCCTAAATCTCAAAACCCAAAACTCTAAAACCTAAATCCTAAATCCCTAAACACTAAACCCTAAATTTTAAAACCCTAAAACCCTAAACCTTATTTAGAAAAATAATAATTTTAACCCTAAATCCTAAATCCCAAATCCCAAATCCCAAATTTCAAACTCTATTTAGAAAAATAATAATTTTAATAATATATTTTCTTTTTAAGTAATGATTATTTAGAAAAATAATAATTTTAATAATGTATTTTATTTGACGAAAAAATAATAATTAAATGATATTATTTAAATTTACTAAATATAAGGATATTAAGGTAATTTATAGTTTTTTTCATTTCATTCCAGTAGCAAATCAAACACTGTAATGCTGATTTCTTCTTTGATTCTAATGATAAACCAAACAACATTGTTTTCTTTCCTTTTCATTTCATTCTCATTACGATTTCTATTCTGTGAACTAAACATCACCTTAGATTTTTTACTTCAGTTTTTCCTTGACCTAAAATAAATAAATAAAGTAAACTATACAATACTAACACATCAACTTGTTGCTCAGAAGAATTTCTAAGGGTGTTTTTATTTTTATTTTGTGTATATTTGAAAATTGATATATTTGTGCAACAATATAAAAAGTAATGAGTTAAGGAATACATATATATACTTTCAATTTTTTTAAGTTTTTCTTAAATTTTAACAATTTTTTAATAAAAATAAAACAAGGTTCCCGAAAGTTCCATGCCCGTCAAAGCATACATCAGTCCTAAAAGCATAGGATACGTTATTGTTATTATTATTATTATTGTTATTGTTATTGTTATTATTATTAAGAGGCTTTTTTATCTTCAAACAGAATTTAAATTTGCTACCTTCTGATTACTTACACAATTAAGCTATTACATTATGATATGGTTGTTGTTTATGTTTTTGACATCTTGTCAAAAGTTTTTTTGAGGGTAAAAATAGCATTTCATAATTAATTATAAAAAAACTTGTTACAAGTATTTTTAGGTTAAAAAAGAACGCTTTATGTTTCCTAACAAAAATACATTGTTTCTTCCTTACACAAAACAATTTTGAACAAAAGCAGTAAAAAAATATATTGTTTCTTCCTTAAACAAAGCAGTTTTTTAACAAAAGCAGTAACATACTTTATCCATTAATATTTTATGTATAGTTTCTTACGGAAGAATACAAGTATTACGAATTTGTAATAGAATTTAAATAATTTAACATGATTTAATTAAATAGTATGGTTATATTTACGAAACTTTATCAAATGAAGTTGTGTTAAATTTATTATCTTTACGATATTTTCATGATATATAATAATAATAAGTTCCTATTTGCTTAAATATTTATTCATAATTTATTTATTCTCATCAATTAATTAATAACTTTATTTTAATTATTACTTCTAATCTTACATCATATGACATATTCAGTGTATCATATTAAATAAATTAAATGTAATTGAATTGTCTATTATAATTATTTTGTATAGTTTTTAGTAATAATTATTATAATATAATGAGATAAAATTGATGATAAATATTTTAATAAAGTAATTTATATTTAAAATTGTATTTAAATTGTTTTATATATTTTTATTATCTATCAAAATAATTTCATTATAAAAATTTATTTAAATCAATATTTAATTTATTTTTATATTTCTTTTTACATTTTAAAAACAAAAATAAAAAATTTTAATTTGAGATGATAGAAAAAGTCAATACACATAATTTTAGAATTGAAATTTTATATAAGTTAATATTTAGTATAATTTGGATTCACATCTATTGTTTGTATTAAATTTCTACATGATTATATAAATTTTTATTTTGTATAATATGATCTTTCTTTATAATTAAATACGTAATTATAATCTTTAATACTATATAACAAATACATATTGAATAAAAGGAATATTTTTTATTATTTTTTTAACAGGTTAAGAAGAATTTTTGAAAAGCTAAATAGGAAGGAGGAGGAATGGTAGTCCTACCTCTTCGTTATTTCAAGAGCAAAGTGACAGATTAAGTAAGAGTACTCCATTACACTGACATTCAAGATCTTTTAAGTGACCTTTGTGTCATGAGCTTAAATTTCAAATAGAGATCGTGCGGTATTTAGCACAGTCCATTGCACTAAGTCTGTCTTTCTCCCGAATGAAACTCTCCAAAGAGATTAGAAAGAGACTTAGAGATGGAGAGGATTCAAGAGCAAAAGCAAGAACACAAGAGAATTTGTAAAAAAATGCCTTGTATTACTCTAGAGAGAGATTATCTTACAATTTTCCAAGAATTTCTCAAGATTTCCCAAGATTTCCAAGATGAATATAAATGAAGACCAATAGGTCTATTTATACTGTGGCACCAAACTTAAGATTATGCCACAACTTTCTAGATTCTTCTAAGTCTAGAATGTACAAGAATGCTGTAGTTTTATCTATAACATGCCACAAGGTTCTAGGACTTTCTAGCCAACTCTAGAGTCTTCTAGGAGTGTCTAGTTCATTCATGCTAGTTTTAGGATATTCCGTAAGCTTCTAAAGACTTCTACATCCTTCATGAATTGTCCAACACGTTCTAGAATATTCCAGCACCATCCAACGTACTCTAGAAAATTCTAGAGTCTTCAAGGCCAGTCCTCTTTCCTTCCTCTAATGAAACAAAGTTATAAGATGCAATTGTGTCAACCAAAGCTTTGGTGACCTTCTAATTGATGGTTACATCTACGAATATCAAGCCTTTGGAGGTCTTCGGGGTGCTCTGTAATGCACCAAGTAGGCATAAAGAACCCATCTTTGCACATTCGTCTGTCTCGCCTCTATCCTGGTCATAAGTGGAAGCAACTAAGGCACTCAATACCTTTATTTTTGGACATTCACGTGCCCAATGTGATCCGTCGCATATGAAGCACATCACACGGGGCTTTGAGGCACCACGATCTTCCCTTTTCTTTCCATTGTCTCGTGATTTGAACGAGGAGCCTTATTTTTTATTTTTAGGACCCTGACTTTTAGCATGGAATTCCCCACTCTTTCCTCCACCAAACTTTCTATCTGTGGCCTTTAAGCTTTCTTTGTTTGTGGAGTATTCAACAAAGCTCTCAGCAACCGCAATGGCCGAAGATAAGTCTTAGACACCACGTCGCTTGAGTTCCAGATTAGCCCATGATTGAGGACCATCCATGAACAAAAATAAAGCATCCATGTTTGAATTGTTTGGGACTTCTAGCAGTAAGGTTGTGAACTCCTTCACATAGTCCCTTATGCTACTTGTTTGCTTTAATCGTCGCAATCGGCCCCTTACCTCCTCTTCATCATTTAATGGGAAGAATTGGGTTTTGAATTCCCTCTTGAAGTCATCAAAGGTGTCAATTGTGCATACCCTTCTTCGCACATCACCATACATATGTATCCATCATAGCATAGCAGTGTCAGACAAGTACATGGCAGCAGTTTGGATCTTGCTAGTATGGTCCGTTATGCCAATAGGCTCGAAATATTGTTCAAGCCCCCATAGGAAGTTCTCAACTTGGGAACATCCACCTTCTTGACCTCAATGATGGTGGTTGTGCTAGTTCCTACGACCATAGACCGCTTACAAAGAGCTAGGTCACCTCCCATATCCTTCATTCTAAGTAACATATTAGCAACTTCTCTTTGGACAAGGTCTCGTACCTTGGCAAGTTTGGCCTTTAACCCTCGATCTCTTGCCTTAGCTCACCATCTAGCTCGTTAAGGGACATCTTGACTACTGCATGGATCTTCACATCCTCGGCCTCCAAGCCGTTGTAACATTCCTCCAAGTTCTCCACCAGGTCGAACAGCTCTCATAAGCTATCCTACGCATTCCCAACACGTGCTTCTAAGCTAGAAAGCATGTCTTTCAACTTGGCGTGAGGAAGTTCCAATTCCTTTGGTGGTTTCCGAACTTTCTCACGCCCACGTTCCATTGGTGGAACATCCACCCTTGGTGTAGATGAAGGATTGTTCTTCATTATGCCAAGGATAGTAATGCTTCAACCTAAAGCTCTGATACCAACTGTCATGGCCTTAAATTTCAAATAGTGATCGTGCGACACTTAGCACGGTCCGTTGCACTAAGACTACCTTTCATCCGAATGAAACACTCCAAAGAGATTAGAAAGAGACTTAAAGATTGAGAGGATTCAAGAGCAAAAGCAAGAACACAAGAGAATTTGTAAAGAATGTCTTGTATTGTTCTAGAGAGAGATTATCTTACAATTTCCCAAGATTTCTCAAGATTTCAAAGATTTCAAAGATTTCCAAGATGAATACAAATGAAAACGAATAGGTCTATTTATAGTGTGGCACCAAGCTTAAGACTATGCCATAACTTTTTAGATTTTTCTAAGTCTAGAATGTACAAGAATGCAATAGTTTTATCTACAACATGCCACAAGGTTCTAAGACTTTCTAGCCAACTCTAGAGTCTTTAAGGAGTGTCTAGTTCCTTCATACTAGTTCTAGGATGCTTCGTAAGCTTCTAGAGACTTCTACATCCTTCATGAACCGTCCAGGACGTTCTAGAATATTCCAATGTACTCTAAAGTCTTCAAAGCTTGAGTTGAGTCCATTCAACTCTAGCTCATTCTAAACATCTCTAGGCCACTCTAGAACTTTCCCTTGTAGGAAAGTCTAGATCCTTTAGGTAACCACCATTTATTTGGATTTTAAGGGACATTTTGAGCGGGACGTAACATTTGGCTATATACTCACCCTTACAAAGCTCAACGTTAAGAAGAAAATTAGCAAAAGAAATAAATAATATATATATATATATGATTTTATACTCTAGTATCCTTAATATTTTTATGATCAATTTTTCATTGTGTAATCAATTTCATTTTGATACTTTGTTTAGTGCTAGTTCAAAAGAGACCAACATCATAGCTCGAACTCGACCAAGATAGCCTAGGTCTAACTTGTTTGAGATAATCTAAACCAATCTTACAAATTCACAATCCCCAACCCATATCTGGCTAGGAAATTTTGTCATCGACACTCGATCTTTTTAGACCTAGTTCGCCCCACTGGACATTACCCGAATGAAACCCTAGTGACTCATTAGACATTGTGATATACATCAGAAAGTACGAAAGCCTATATTGTTGGTTAGGAAACAAAACAGTTTAGACTTAAACAGAATTGTTAAGCCACATGCTAGTTACACATCTTGGGCTCTACATAAATCCTATTTTTTGTATTTTTCCAATGAGATGTTGACAGATGTACAGTAGATATTCTATAAATAGTAGGCTCATGTACATCATTTAAGGCCTTTTGAACCCTAGTAGGCTATAACCTTTTTATAAAGACTCTATCAAACATTTTGGCACCCATGGTGGGGCCTAAACATTTATGATCGAGAAATTTAGTTTAGACCTTTTAGTTTTTTTTTTAAACACTAAGAGTTAATTCAAAATAAGAGGGTTTCACACCAATTGTCAAATTTTTAGCGCAATTCATTCGATATTCGACCCCGTCTGAGAATATTAGTCAAATTCTTGAAAATAATGCCACCCGTCCATTGAACAACTAGCATCTGAGGGCTTAGTTAGAGCCAAAATCCAAGATTGGGACACCCAAATCAAAAGAATGGCATATAGCTCGAAAAACATCACTCCGAACAATAGGCCGAGTTTAGTAGTCATTATAATAGAGAACTTCCATCTCAAACGATGTCTGCTAGTCCTATAATCCTTGAGGCTGTCCAAATGTAATTGGAATTCCTACAACAGACGATGCTCTAAATTCAGCAAGATAACCAAGAGTTGAGACAACTATTGGTATAACAATTTCGTCGAGGACAGAGTCCAACACCTAGACACTCCTTAGAAAGAGACAAACCAAAATATGAATGGACCTATTCAAAGTAGGATGAGAACAAAGACAATAGCTTAGAGAATTGTCCTCAGCCAATTCAAAATAACATTTCAAGAGTCATTCCACCTCAAAATGCAAACAAATAAAACATAAATTTAAGGTTCGAATGAAGCAAGTGGAGAGCAAAACTCAAAGAACAAAAGGTAGAAAAGTCATTAAATGATGTTGAGGATGTTTGTAGCCAATTAGTTGCCTTTCAATTCAATGATGAAATTAAAATAACAATGCCCCCACGAAAATTTGTAACACTACAGTGCACGTCATATCGTGGGACCAAGGATCCAATGACCTATGTCCTCTCATTCAAGCATGCAATTGCAGCAATTCGTTTGTATGCATATATGAAGGATGCAATGATATGTAAAATATTCATATCAATATTGCAAGATAATGTAATGAATTACCCTTACAAAGCATTTCTTGCTTTGTTGAGTTAGTGAAACCTTTTATCACATATTATGTAAGCAAAAAGCCTATCAAGAAAGAATCAAATCATCTACTTTTCATAATCTAAGGCCAAAAAGAGACTATAAGTAATATAAAAATATTTAAAGCAAAAAAGTTGGAGATTTCAAGTTTTCCTAATTCAATAACCATCGAAGCATTTCAAAAGGGTGTTATAAAAAATTTGAGAGATTTTACAAAACCCACTAAGACGACACCAAAATCCGTTGAAATCATGTATGCTGAAACACAAAATTTTGTTAATTTTGAAAAAGAAATGAAAGAGAAACCAAGTGTAACCAAAGATCTGTTGGAAAATTATGGATCAAAACTCTCAAAAACTCAAGAACACTCAAGAACACTCAAGAACAATTTTCCAGAAACACTCAGAAATTATTGAATTTTCGTTTCTGATTTCTTTAACTTGATTATTACATTTCTAATGAGAGGTATTTATAGAAACAACAAATAAATCTAAGCCATACAATCTAAACCTACCAAAAAAATCTAAACCATACACTTATCTTCTTACCTAACCCATTGATTTTTCTTCTTCTCACCAACCATACGAGTCAGATCCTTATCAATCCAGATCATCACCATGTAAGCTTCCACGAAATGGACTTCAAATGGGCTAATGTTTCAAATTTTGTTTTTTGATTTCTTTAGACTTGTAAACAAGTTTATAAAACAACACCCCCCTTAAACTTGTTTTATGATGCCGAGCAAATTTCTCAATCTGACAAAGTCTTCTTGCTTGAGTGGTTTAGTGAAGATGTCGGCAATTTGATCTTGTGATTTTACATACTCGAGTTGTACATCCTTTCTTGTGATGCACTCCCGATGTAATGATATCGAGTATCTACGGTTTGCTTTCGATCACGGAAAACAGTGATTTTTGGCTAAGGCAATGGTTGACTTGTTATCGACACAAATTTTGATTGGATCTTCGTGTCAAACCTAGTTCCTTTAACAAGTTTCTTAGCCAAATTGCATGGAAAACACACGAGGTAGCTACATATTCTCGCTTCACGCCTAGACAAGGTGACACCCATTTTTTGCTGACATCCATGTAAAAGTATCTCCCATGAAAAACACAACCGAGGTGCTTTTTCGATCGCCTATATCTCCACCAAAATCGCTATCACTATATCCAACAAGCTTGTAATTATTAGAAGTCGAATAAAACAAGCTAAAATTAATTGTACATTTTAGATAGCAGATGATTCTTTTTTTATAGCCTTTGAAACGGGTGATTGTCGCTTCTCCATATAGCGACTAATCAATCCAACTAAGCATACAGATGTCGCCTTGTACACGTGAGATAACGCAGACTTCCAACTAAACTTTTGAAAATGTTGGATCCACATTTTCACCATCTTCATGCTTGGATAGTTTGATTCCATATTCCACCTGTGTTGATCGGCTTGCAATCGCTCATCTTGAACTTCTTTAGTATCTCCTTTGCATAGCTTTTCTTGAGAGATGAAGATACCTTCTTCCTTTTGCTTCACTTCAATTCCAAGGTAGTATGCCATTAACCCGAGACCGTCATTTCAAACTCTGGTCATCACCTTCTTAAAATCTTCAAATAGCTTTGGATTACTTCCTGAAGATGAGATCATCTACGATAGACAAACGACAGAATATCGCCATCTTCAATCTTGATGTAGAGTGAATGTTCATAGGACACTTGATGAAGTTGTTCTCCGTAAGTACTTGTCGATGCGGTTATTCCATGCTCTTGGTGCTTGCTTTAACCCATAAAGAGCTTTCTTCAACTTCAATACCTTGTCTTTGTGACCTTTTGCTTCATAGCTTGATGGTTGCTTAAACCATGCTCTTGGTGCTTGCTTTAACCCATTTAGAAAAGCAGATTTTACATCCATTTGATGTATCTTCCACTTATTTTGAGCTGCCAAAGAAACGATTAGTCTTATAGTTTCTAATCGAGCAACAGGAGCAAATACCTAATCATAGTCAGTTCCAGCCTTTTGACTATATCCTTTTGCTACTAGCCTCGCCTTGTGTCTTTCAATCTCTCCCTTAGCATTCCTCTTTGTCTTGTACACCCATTTGACACCTATTGCCTTATGCCCTTTGGGAAGTGAAACAAGTTCCCATGTGTCGTTCTTCTTTATAGCATTGATTTCTTCGTCCATCGCATCTCTCCACTTCTTCTCTTGTACAGCTTCTTGAAAGCTCACTGTTCACAATCAAAGAAAGAGACGTAATAAGGTAAGATTATCTTGTCGTTCGTTACCTCATAAAGATCTCGGGAGATTTCAGACGTGTCACGGTTTCTTTCACTTCCACTCAAGACGATGATGAATCTTCATGAGTTGGTTGGCATTGCCAAGTAGGTGAGTCATTGGATCTTGTTGAATTTCTACGGATTGCTCCCTCATTGTCTCGCTTCATCTTCTTTAAACCGAGGAAAGAAATTGAAGTTATCTACACGGGATTTAAAATCCCATTCTCCTTCTTCGTCCGAATACCACATCTCGACTAATCACAATCTTCTTATCATAGCGGGTTGTACAACTTATAGCTCCTTTGAATTAGTATCATAACCAACGAAGATAAAACTCTCGCTTTATCATCAAGCTTTGTTCTTCTCTCATCCCACATACGAACACGGGCTATACTTCCAAAGACTCTGGTGGGAAATACCAGTTTTCTTCCACCTACCATGCTCTCGGGTGTCTTTCCCCATACACTTCTCATTGAGATCGATTTGACAAGTAAACCGCACATGCCATCGCTTTCGCCCAAAACTCTTTCGGGGTAGTTTCTTGCTTTCGAGCATGCTTCGTGCCATATCGAGGATTGTTCTCTTTTTCTTTCACCTACACCATTCGCCGGGGGATCTTGGCACCGTTAAAGATCTATGAATTCCATTTGCTTCACAGAACTCTTGAAACTCCTCGATGTAAATTCTCCACCTCGGTCCGAAGTACGGCTTTGATTTTTCTACCACTTTTCTCTCCACCGTAGCTTTGAACCTCTTGAATACTTCAAAAACTTCGATTTCTGCTTTCAAGAAATATACCCAAGTTTTTCTTGAAAAATCATCAATAAAAAGAAGAAAATAGTTATCAAGTTACCGAGAGAACTAGGCTTGATCGGTCCGCATTACATCGCATGGATTAGCTCGAGTGGCTTCGCTCTCGAGTCCGACCTTTGGAAAGCTTTTCCCGACCGCTTCCCGAGTAGTGCACCCTTCACAAAGTTGATTAGAATGGTTAATGCAGAAGCCCCTTCACCATCTCCTTCTTAGACAACATGTCCAATCCTCCAAAATCGAGATGTCCTAATCGAAGATGCCATAGCCACAATGCATCTTTATAAAGGCTTTCAGACACTTAATTTTGCAATGTCATTTTGTACGTTGATCAAGAACATTCTATTCTTTGACATCAAAGACGTTAGCAATGCAGGTTATTCTTATCATCTTTTATGTAAAGATTACAATTCTTCATATGAATATTATAACCTTTCTAACAGCTTGTCCTAAACTTAAAATGTTACTTTTCATATTTGGGACATAGTAAACATTGGAAATAAATTGATGTCGCCCATCTTTAAACGAATAAGAATGTTACCTTTTCCTTTCAATCGCCACGTTTGAATCATCTCCAAATGAAACATTTCCACTTATCGACTCATCTAGTTCCACGAACATGTCTTTCCTTCCACACATATGGTCATTGCTCCGCCGTCAAGATACCAGCATTCGTCGACTACTATTACCCTCCTTTCGTACTAGAAAAGAGTTTCTTTCTCATCGGTGCCTTCTCCCTCTACGTAGTTGATTTTCTCATCTACTCTATTATCGGGAGCCTTCTACATTCCGGGAGCATAATGTCCAAATTTCTCGACAATTATAAGATTGAACTTGAGATTTTTCATACCTCGAGTTCATATTACCTCTTCCTCGACTTTGTGTCGAGCTTTCGCTCTTCAAAGTTCTCGAATTGTTGTTGTAATTCCAACTTTGTCCACGACCGTGGTTTCCACCTCGTCCACGACCTCTACCTCTACCTCTACCTCTACCACGTGGTTTCGTCATTGCTTCGTTTTCATGCTTATCCTTGAATTGCATCTCAAGAGTTGCTCAGCCGATCCTCGCTTCTTCTTACGCTTTTCTTCATACGTTGTAATGACCCATTGAGTTCATCAATGGTCATTTCTTCCAAATCTTTGTTTCCTCAATCGTCACGACGATATGTTCAAATTTGGAATCTAACGAACGAAGTATCTTCTCCATTATTCTAACATCTCCCAACATCTCACCGTTTCTTTTTAATTGATTAGAAAACAATCGCGACTCTCGAGAAATAGTCTAAATAGATTCTAAGCTTTCATATGTAGAGATTCAAACTCACCTCTTAGTGCTCGGGAGACTAACCTTCTTCACTTTCTCTGTCCTTTGAAAGAAATTCGCTTATTCCACGCCCTGCTTGGAAGATGTCAGATCTCAAATCTTCTCAAACCCATCATCATTTAAGGCTTAATAGATAATAAAAAGAGCTTTCTTGTCTCTCTTTCTCAAATCTTTCAAAGATTCTTTTTCGCACTCAAGGCAGAAAGAGCTTCCATCGCCCTGGCTCACTTAAGCTTTTCTCTACGACTTCCCACACATCACGTGGCACCCAAAAGAGCCTTTCATCTCGATACTCCAATTATCATAGTCATTTATCGAGTGCTCGGACTTGAAACGATGACATACCTCCATTTGACATAACTATCAAAATAAGACAAATTTGTAAATTCTGATCGCACAGATGGATTCAGAACGTCAAAAACCTTAAGAGGAACTCCGTGGGAAAAACTGATTTTTTGGTCAACGGTCAAAGTCAACGATCAAAGTCACCTTTTTTTGGTCAACTGTCTCATTTGCTCGGACGGCAAACGGCTCGGTCGGCCAACTCGGTCAGGCTTCACGGGCTCGGTCGACTCGGCTCAAATCGGTGACTCGATGAGTTACTCACTTTCCTGGCGAAACACGGAGAATCGTGGGCGTGCCCAAACTCCGATCTGGATGATTCTTGCGGCGTCGGATTTGTCTCGTCGAGAGCTTCGATTTGATATACAATAGTGTATATTTATATTTCCAACTACAGCTCTGATACCACTTTGTTGGAAAATTATGGATCAAAACTCTCAAAAACTCAAGAACACTCAAGAACAATTTTCCAGAAACACTCAGAAATTATTGAATTTTCGTTTCTGATTTCTTTAACTTGATTATTACATTGCTAATGAGAGGTATTTATAGAAACAACAAATAAATCTAAGCCATACAATCTAAACCTACCAAAACAATCTAAACCATACACTTATCTTCTTACCTAACCTATTGATTTTTCTTCTTCTCACCAACCATGAGCTGTATCCTTATCAATCCAGATCATCACCATAGAAGCTTCCACGAGCTGGACTTCAAATGGGCTAGAATGTTTCAAATTTTGTTTTTTGATTTCTTTCGTGGACCACTTCTAAAGGTGTCGTTGGAAGAAGTAGTGAGAAGCATGGAAGGGGATAAGGAGGTAAGATGGCCACCATGAATAGGAGCTCCCAATAAGGATCACACCAAGCACCGCTCTTTCTACAAAGACATTGGTCATTGGACGAGCGATTGTATACGCTTTAAATGGGAAATAGAGACCTGGTAGTTTTAGTACGTAAGTTTTTGATAAATAAAATAAGATAATCAACATAATTAACTTAACTCCGGAAGGATAACAAGACAGAGGAGTCCATCAAAATTCAAAAGTGTGATGGAGGAGGATATGTACTATGGTGCACCTCACCAAAAGAACTACCACGTTGTCTATTAAAACGCCACACGTCTCCCGCCAAAACCAAATCAATTCTAAATTATAATTAAATTATACAGCCACGTGTCTCCTTCCCCAATCTTAGCCGTCCGCGTCATGCCTAATAAATTTCAACATTCATATGCGCGAAGACCGCCTTCTCCAAAACCAGCTGTTCATTATCCAACGGTTGCCTTTACAAACCAACGCTTCATATCTGATCCCACCACCTATTAGTAGTTTGAATCAGCGTTACCCCAAACTTCATTATTCATTTTAACTCCAAGGAAACAAAAATTCCCGGAAACGGAAAGAAAATAAATGAGAGAAAGCTCGTGATTGTGACTGGCTCCAAAACAATCGATAATACTTGCTTATTTGCCAAGAAATTTATATAATAATAATTCGAGACAGGAAGCCAAGCTGTTCAAGCAATCAAAAACCATGAGAAATCTAAATCCACCAGAAATGGATTCTTTCTTGAGGAACTGTCACGCGAACAAGAGATTTAAATCTATGAAAAATAATATTGAGGTCGCGGCGATTCAGGCAAAAGATTTGAGACCAGCGGTCGTATCGCACGGCTCTGTATCTGTGATCGGACGGCGTAGAATGATGGAGGACACCGTAGCGACGGAGAAGTTGGAGCCGTACTATTTCTTTGGGGTTTACGACGGACACGGCGGGGCTTCTGTAGCCAATGCGTGTCGTGATCGGCTGCACAAGTTGTTGGAGAAAGAGGTGGTACAGGAGTTGGCCTGCCAAGTAAGAGGGACAGTGGACTGGGAGAGAGCGATGACTAGCTGTTTCTTGACGATGGACCGCGAGGTTGGTGGCGCTCAGGCCAATTCCGAGGAGTATGGGTCGACAGTGGGATCCACGGCTGTGGTAGCTATGGTTGGCACGGAGGACATTGTGGTGGCCAATTGCGGTGATTCCAGAGCTATTCTATTTAGCAGTGGTCTTGCTGTGCCACTGTCACGTGATCACAAGGTTTTATTCCATTTTTCTTTTCCAACTTCTTACTTTTATATATATATGCTGACCCTAGATTTTTCGCCTCTGACTACAATTGGTTGGCAATTGCTCCCACCCTTTTTGTATTTATCAGCTTGACATAGATTATCTTGGCAGGAAAGTAAGACAATCAACCCCCAAAATTTTAAATTATTTAATATGATTAGTAGAATTCAAATCAAGTTTATAAATTTTATACTTTAATTTGGTTTGTATTGAAAATTATAATATCTATTCGTATTTTGATTTAAAGATTTTATAATATGTTATATACTATACAAATTAAATAATATTATTATTAAAATATAAATAAATAAATATTTTATTTTATAATATATTATATTTAAATATTATGTATATAATATTTATATTATATTATTATTTTAATTTAAAAATAAATATAAATAAATGTTTATAATAATTTAATAATTTTATTGGCATATTTATTATTCTTTTGATTATAAATAATAATATTTATTATAAAAATATTAATTTAAAATTTAAATATGTGTATATTATGTGTTATATATTACAATAAGTAATAAATAAATTTTAATATTAATTTGATTTTTATCTTATTTAAAAATTTTGATTTGTTTCATATTTAGATTAGTTCGAATTGAATATGTTATTAAATCATATTCGAATTGAAAATCTTTAAATCCGTTCATATATGATATTAAAAAAACAAACATTTTTTATCGTTTGATAACTCTTAGTATTCACTATGCAAGAGAAATATTATTGAAGTTGGAATACATAACCTCAAACTTCAATATAATGTAAAATCTATATCGAGAAACCAACTTTTCTTAAATGCTTTAGTTATTTATAGAATAGTAAATCTATATTGAGTACGTTAAATTGAAATTAGTCCTTGGGAAGCAGTAGGAATCGAATCCCTTTGTTGTTGTGTGATTTTTCTTTGTTGCAATTTAAACATTTTCTTCATGAAACATATCGAGTCTTGTGAGTTTATGAACAATTGTATACCTGTTTTTGGACTTGAACAGCCTGACCGACCTGATGAAAGAAGCAGAGTTGAAGCAGCAGGAGGAAGGATCATTGAGTGGAATGGTAGCCGTGTTCTAGGAGTACTTGCAACTTCAAGATCAATAGGTATTTACCATCAGAAACATTAGTCGTAAATGCTTTGATTGATTAATTTGCTTGGTTAACTTGGTTGCCATAGTATAAAAGATTGTTAATTTATCATTAATATCATTTTGATGCAGGAGATCATTATTTGAAGCCATATGTGATCTCTGAACCTGAGGTCACAATCTGGAAGCGGACTGGATTGGATTCATTTCTTATAATGGCAAGCGATGGTTTATGGGATGTTGTGTCAAATGAGTTTGCTTGTAAGATCGTTAGTAGATGTCTACATGGCCAAACTAAGAGAAGCTATTCAGATGACCTAAATGGAAGTGCGGTGGAGGCAGCTGCTTTACTAGCCGAACTAGCAATAGCTCGAGGAAGCAAAGACAATGTCAGTGTGATAGTTGTGGAGCTTAACGGCTAAAGCTCCATGCTAAGGCTCCTATGTTTATTCTTCTGTTTTCTGTTTGAAGGTTTTTCTTTTATTTTATTTTCCCTCTCTTTCTTTCTTTCAATGTCAGTGTCGAAGTTGTGGAACTTTTTTTTTTTTAAGTTACGAACTTGTACTATAAAAGTTTATTGATAATGTACAGAAAAGTTATCTTGGAATGACATGAAGCTAAGGAACACTGGGTTGATTACAAATCCTGTTTTGATCTTCCCTAGAACTGAATCAATAATTATTTTAGTTATCAATTATTTGGGTACAAATCTCTATCCATTTATATTTAAAAGATATGTGATTTAATTGAGGTATTATATTAAGTAAATTTTATGAATAACGAAGATATTAATAAATAAAACAATTAATGTAAATTAATTTTTAGTTTTGATGTTAAAAGATCATCATCATTATTATTATTATTATTATTATTAAAGCCTAAAAAATTTTTGAACTTTAAGTTTTTAGATATATATTTATTCTTAAACACTTTAGATTTTATATTATATATATAGGAATTTTTAGTACATATGTTGCCCAATTGATCGAATAATAATTAGATCAATCGAAGAAGTACACTGATTTAGTAATAACTAGATCATGTACAATCTAAGTCATCTTCGATTAATTTTAAAATTGAATAGATATGAAATTTTGGATTTGATTGATCGAAGATTGGATATATCAAAAATTGATCGTATTTGATCTATTTAGTCTTGGGTTTTATTTGTATTGATTGATCAAAAAAGTGTTTCGATCGATCAAGCTTGGTATGCATCAATCGAGTGATGATGGTTTCAACTTTAACTTAATTGTTTACTCGAGATAAATATTCAAATTAACATATTGTCCCTATTTAAACAATCAAGTGACTCTTGTTTTCTTTAACCACATTCATTATAATTTTTTAATTACTTTTGTGCTCTCTCTTAAAACATTTTGCAAAAACATGATCATATTTATTTAAGTTTCTTTCTTTAATTAATATGTCAAAAATAGGGATTGTATTTGATTAATTAATAATCTTGTTTAATTTATGATAATTTGATTATATGTTTATACAGATTCTTTTTTATTATGTTCTTCAATACTTGAATCAAATAATTATATTTATAATATCATAATTATTTGATTTAATTATTTAACTTTAAAGAATCTATCTTTTATTGAACACATGCTTAATCTACTTGTTCTAGAGTTGCTAGATGATTTAAAATGAATTGATATATTCTTGAATCTTTTAGTTATGGTTATTTATTATTGAATCTTATCAATGATACACTTTGCACTTGTGTTATTGTTCTAACATTTCAAATGCTAGTTGAACCAATTCGATTACTCGTGTGACTCAAGTTAATCAAAATATTGGCCTAGATTTGAATACCTTTTTTATGGAGACTATGAAGAAAAATAACAACTTGTAAGTAGATTACTTAGAGGCATTATCTTGGAGGGTAGTTTAAGTTCTGGCCTTATGATTGAACCTTATTTTCATAGTGGATAGTTAGGTGGTCCGATAGACTAGTAGTTTTCCTCTTAAGTTATGGTTACGACCTAAGTTTTTTTCACCTAAAAATATCGTGTGTTAAATCTTATTTATTTGTGCTTTATATTATTTACACACTATTGCATGTTTGGATGCTTGTGAAATTTTAATTTGGCTTAATTTGATTAATTGTGCATTCATCCCCTTTAGGTTAATTTGATTTGTCACTAGATATACTTAATGTTTGCCTAGGACTTTAGTATAGATTATAATCCAAGAGAACTCAAACCTATGAGTTCTGAATGTAAGACAACTAAACCCATTGGACCTAAATGTTTTAAATGCAATGAGATTAGTCATATTGTAACTGAGTGTGTCAACAAAAAGAATAAAATTGGAAGGACTTTCAATGACACCTGGCGACTCAAAAAGTGATAATGATAATCCTAATGATTTAGAAAATTATGGCCTAATTACCTAGAATTTATTGCAAAAATTGGTGGATATTCTAATTTGTTTGACTTTGATTCACATAAGGAGAAAAGTGATACTGAATTCATACCCGATAAATTTAATACAAATAATCTTTATGATTTGTTTATTAATTTAGTTAGTAGTTAAAGATAAAATGATAGGTTACCAATAAAAGCAACCAAATTAAATGATAAAATTAAATCCTATGAAATTAATGCCTTAATATGAGAAAAATAAAAAATTGAGCTATCTGAAGGTGCTAATATTTTTAATTCAAGTCTTGTAGATTTTAAACTGGAAAAAAAGAATCTGGTGCATGAACTTAGAAAATCAAAAGAAGTCGTAAAAAGGTTAATTCTTGGAGTTGAAATGCTAAGTAAAGTTCTTGAGTATGAAACGCATGTTGGAGATAAGAAAGAGCTAGGTTATGTAGATAAATACTCTATGTTATAATCTTCAAAATAACTCACTTTATAACACCCTCTAACCTTTCTTCT
This sequence comes from Hippophae rhamnoides, assembly GCA_033030585.1. Classification (NCBI taxonomy): domain Eukaryota; kingdom Viridiplantae; phylum Streptophyta; class Magnoliopsida; order Rosales; family Elaeagnaceae; genus Hippophae; species Hippophae rhamnoides. The sequence goes on along the minus strand of CM065428.1, from coordinate 67,009,356 downwards.
TCTTCGTATAATACATATGTCATTGATTATAAGGATGATAATTCCATACTTTCAACATCAAAAACCACATTTGTAATTTCTTCTAACTCTACTCTTATAATTACCTATTATACACAAAGAACAATTGTACTTATGGTAGAAAATATTGTTAAGTTTATGCTTGTATTTTATCATTGTGGTAGAAAATGTTACATTAGGTCCAAGTATAGACAAGTGTAAATTTTTGATAAATACTCATAAATTTAATAATTCTTTTCATGTTTCTAGTTATAGGACTCATGATTATCATCCATATATGAATATTATATCCAACAATTATAATATAAATCATGAAGTTGTTGGTTCAAAGAAACAAGTGAAATCCAATACATTTAATTCTAGAACTAATTATCATCACCCTACTATGCATGTTGCATCTTTATTTAATATGAATGTAAAATCTAAACATAAGTACAAGAAAATGCCTATGACAACTAAAATAGATGAGTTCTAACCTAAAGTTATAAAAAAACCAAAATTCAAGAAAATTTAGATTAGAAAAGATTGTTTATTTTTGGCCATATGGCCTTCATTTTTATTCACTTAGGTACTTTTGTTTAAATACTTAATAAAACCTAGGTGATCACCTTTGGTAAGTTTGTTCCTTTTTATTTGTTTATTGATGTTTCTTTAGTTTTAAAAAATAAAAAGAGGGAGCATAGATTTATTTTAACCATAAAATAGACTTTACATATTACTTTCCTTTACAAACTTGACTTATTCTATTTAACTCTTCGTTGTGTAATTGAGTATTTCAAATTGTGTATTTACATATTTTTTCACATTTGGTGATATATGTTGACAAGAACTTACTCACACATCACTAAACTCATATGTATATCATGCTTGCATTTTATGATTACTTTTGTAAGATTTGAAGGCTTGAGCTAACATTGATTGGAAAATTGGGTTTGAGCTCTATCTTTCACTTTATTAAAAAATCTGAAAAAAGGCACCTAGTTTTGAAAGTGACATTTCCTATGATGTATGCAGCTATTACAATAAACGGAGAGAACTATCTTACAACTAGTGTGAAAGTTATCATACCAAATTTCTAATTTGTGCATAATTCCTTAAAGAAAAAAGAAGGAAAAATATAATACAAAAAACTTTGCATGCATGAAAAAAAGAGAGTTAAAAATTATACAAAAAAGGAAATAAAAAATTAAATAATCAATTCCTATATTAAAAAAAAGGAATAAAGATTTTAATTACGTACCCTCATGGTAGATATTTTTTATTTATTAAAATTGAGGATTCAATTGTAATTTTTTCAAAATTGGTATACTTTTTTATTCAAATCTTTGATAACTAATAATAAATGAATTAAATGACATATTTTTTATGTTCAAACATGTACCTTATTTTTGTTAATTGTCAGTATGTCACCATATATGTTTAATATGTCTATATATCTTGTAAATATACCTATGCTTTCAATGGATATCTAAAATTTGAACTAAGGTAATTTCTCAAATGAGTGTTTTGTCTTAGTCATGTTTAAATAAATCTAGTACTCTTTTTTTTTAAATTATTGTTATATCTCAATTTGTTAATTTTTGGAAGAATCATAGAACTTAAGGGGAGTTTATTTATTGCATACATTACATGATTGCTCACACTGTTTATCTATATTTCATTTTTAAATTATATTTTCATATAACAAAAAAGTAGAGAGTGTTTATTAATAATAGAGATTGTACATAAGGGGAGAACACATTAAGTATTCTATTTAATATGTCATATAGGTAAAGTAATCTTAATATTTAAATGTTTTATCTATTATTACCCATTCATTATGTTTGTTTCTTTGCTTTTCTGTTACTATATACATTGAATTAGTAAATAATGAGTATTTTGAGATAAGTTGTGATGGGCCTATTTATGTTTCTATTTTTCAGTGTATATATTAGCTGTCAAGATTCAAACGAAGATATTTTCACCGGATCATTAAATAGTTTCACTATGTAATTTTTTTCAAGTGTTATGTAGTAAGAGAGGTTTTGTCACACGAATATGTCAAAGGAAAAGATTGTATGGTTTATAAGTGTTGATAATGTTTGTGAACAAAACAATTAAATATAAATTAATTTTCAAGATCACTATTCAAGTCAAAGAAACTTTTGAGCTTTAAGTTAATGTGTTTTAGGTATATATTTATTCTTAAGCACTTTGAATTTCATATTAGACATATAGAAACTTTTAATATACATGTTGTTTGATCAATTAGATAATGACTAGATCGATCAATCGATCGAGGAGGTAGATCGATCATGCACGATCTAAATTCTCTTAGGTTGATTATAAAATTGGGATAGATCTATTGAAGTTTTGGATTCAATTGATCAAGGACTGGATCGATCGTATTCAATCTACTTAATCTCAAGTTTTTACTAATTGTTGCCTTGATCGATTGAAAAGTGTTTCGATTGATTAACCTTATTAGTTCGATCGATCGAGTTTGGTCTAGATCAATCAAGCGAGGAGGGCTTTAACTTTAATCTAATTGTTTACTCAATTCAAATATTTTAATTATCATATTATCCCTATTATTTACTATTCTATGAATTGTTTAATGGACAAAATCCTAATTGAATTTTAACCTAGCATTAGGGATTCAATACTTTCTATTAAAACAGTTTAATGACTTTTGTTTTCTTTAACCAAATTCACTATAATTTTTTTAATATTTTTGTACTCTTTCTCTAAACTTGTATGAAAAAAGATCATATATTATTTTAATTAATCTATCAAACATTAGTGGTTGTGTTTAATTGATTACTAAGACTATTTAATTTATAATATTTTGATTATATATTCATATAACTTCTTCTCTATTACATTCTTAAAAGCTTTGATCAAATAATTGTGTGTTTAATATCATAATTATTTGATTTGATTATTTAACTTTAAAGAAGTTATTTTTATTGAACTTGTAATTAATCTGCTTGTTATAGGGTTGTTAGATAATTTAAAATTAATTGATATATTCTTGAATTTTCTAACTAGGGTTATTCGTTATTGAATCTGTTCTAAAACACACTATCCATTTGTGTTATTGTGCTAACATATTATGTGCTGGTTGAATAGGTTTGATTGTTCGTATGACTCGAGTTTACCGAAACATTGGTCTGAATCCTAATGCCTTTATTAGAGAGACTATGAAAGAAAGCAACAACTTGTAAATAGATTATTTAGAAACATTATCTTGGAGCTTAGTTTAAATCCTGACCTTATAATTGAACCTTATTTTTATAGTGGATATTTAAATGATCCGATAAATCGGTGGTTTTTCTCTTAGGTTATTATTGTCATTTAACTTGGTTCTACCTAAAAATATCGCGTGTCAAATCTTATTTATTTTTTATTTATATTATTTACACAAGATTACATATCTAATTATTTGTAAAATTTTAATTATCTATTCAATCATCTAGATTAATTATATATGTAATTAAAAAATCTCTTATTCCATCCCACTTTGAACCGATGTTCGTGAAGGCCGAAGGTGGCTTCATGTACCCAACAGTAGTAACCCTTCTAACACTGGACAACTTTGTATATCCATTGGTAGCAACTTTTCCTAATGTTTTTTTTATTTGTGACAAGGACTATCTTGAAGGGTGCCTACTCTGATGTAGAACTCACCCCCCAAAATTGGCTTATAAGGAGAGGGTTGTTCTAAATGATTATTAACCTACTCACTCATCCATACTTAAGCTATATAGGATTCAATTAATGCATTACATTTACTATCACTATTTAATCAGCCAGTCGGTTATGATATAAAATACCATTACTACTAGAAATTACATTCATCCCACAACCTAAGATGAACCAAAAATATATAGAGATGGATTAATTTTCATTGCACAAACTATTTTCATTAGGAAATCTAAAATGTTGCAAAGCTTACAACATCACAACACAAAAAATGAAATACAAAGATGCTCTGAAGTACAAGGAAACAAAAGACTTCTTGCAATAGGTGGCTCTCTCTTTCAAATCTATCTAATGTAAATAACGAAGTTGAGGAGAAAGAGGAGGAGCACTTCAATTAAACTGTCTCTTCACTCCTTTCGTCCACAATCTCAACTTTATTTATCCTACTATCATCTAAAAGCCTACTCAGATCCCAAATCACATGCAAAGATTAAACTTTTAAAATACCCTTCTTCTGGATTGCACTTGTATTAACTGCACAATGCTTACACTACAAACCCAAAGAAAAAAACCTCCCCAGATATCTCTTGTTGATAAATTAAATATGATTCTCTTCTCTTATGCTAAAGTGTAGCTTGAGACGGAGACATATGCTGGAGAAGTTGAATGAATGTAGACAAACTCAAGTGTTTCCCCTGCAGGTAAAGAGGTCAACCATGATGGGAAAACATACGACTCCCCAGATTTTGTGAGACCCCATAGAGGACCGTAAAGTTTGGATATTGAAAGCTTGACATTCTTGAGTGTCTTAGTGGATTTGTTGGTCACCATTGTGGAATATCTGTGGTATGTTTTTCCCTTAGCAATCCATGAAGCAGTCATCCTCTGTTGTAGGGCAATTGGACCTGAAGATGAAGCTGCCAAAATACCTTCTCAGTTAGTTCTTACACCACAATACCTCTTTAAATATAATGTCAAGCAAGTCTTTCCATGATCATTTTTGCAATTTATAACTCTAATAGCTGTTTAAATTGTTGTCATAATGACTTGTATGGAAACAATACAGAAAAAAAGGAGTCAAAATAGAGGTTATTGAATACCTGAAGCCGATAGATTAGTGTTTGGTTGTGGAAAAGGTTTCTTGGTTACAAGTTTTGGTGTAGGAACAACCACTGAAAGAAATTAGAATGCATTGATCAATAACCGTTTTAGATAAAATTATAGCAAATAGTGTAGGAAGAACAAACGAATCAACAATCATGACTTTGGATTATCATTACCAGGTAGGAGCTGGTTATAACCACCATGACCGCCACTTAGTCTTGCAAATATTCCTAGCAAAGGAGCATTGTTATAGGTAGCTGGTTCTGTCTGCTCATAGTTATCTCTTTCATCAGCAAAACTGTCATAAGCATCGGGGCCACCAACAATAGCACCGGTCAAGAGATTCGGATCACTTGATTTCTTACTAAACCAAGTGGCATAACCACCTCGGCAGCTCACGAATGAAGGATTAACCTTGATGGAAACAATTGATGACCCCCTGTGGTGAACTTGTCGAGGGTAGTTGTTTCCATAGCCAATCATGTAACTTGTGGCTCTTGGGTTGTCTCCAAGAATGTAGTCAACCTATTGAAAATTTCAAACATTTCAAAACATTAATCATAAATAACAGACTTACTTACCCTTTCTACTCATTCAAAAATACCTGAGATTTTGCAAAGGATAGAAGTTGAAATGGTGGGACATATCCAGAAGCACACTTCATGTATTTCCTAGAAGAAGCTAGATAATCAGAGTAGACTGTGGCAAGGAACGAAGCACTAGTAACAAACTGCATGTTGTTCCATCTCTGCCTGAAAATAAGACCACCAGGAGTCTTCTGTACATTTCTAGTGCCCTTTCCAAGGCAAGCACACATGAAGTACTCTGCCTTCTGCTGGTACCTTTTAAACACTGGGGCATAGCGACCAGCCTTTCCTTGCATTAAGAACTATAGAAAAAGAAACAAATATATCACTCAATTGACCCACAAAAACACAAATTAAAGAAGAAAAATGTGAAATTATATTCATCAATATAGATTGAATTCACATTTAACTGTTAAAAGGGTAGTTGATAATTTGATCAGTAATTCAGTACCTTAGCAACAAGGGTTTGAACTCCAGCGTATTTGACATCCCAACCAAACTCGGTCATTCCCCATCCAGTACCACCCATGGAGTCGCCATTCCTTCCAAGATAGTCCAAGTAATATTTGTTGTTAGTGGCTTGGTACATCCACGCAGCTGCCCAAAGCAATTCGTCCTGTACATGCAACAAAAAGCCCATTATAAACAGTTTATTTAGAAGTTTTTAAATGGGCTCAAGCCCCTCATTACTTACGTTGTAGCCACTGATGGATCTGTAGAACTTCTGAGCGACACTAATGCTGCTGTCGTATTTTCCCCTGTACTTGTCCGCAAAATCAAACAGCTGAAATCAAAATGAGAAAACCCGCAGAAAAAGACGACTGTTAGATTCGCATCAATGGTAATTTTTGCTTATAACTATCAGGAAGAAGAAAATTAAGAAATTAAATGGGTGTGAAAATGTGACTGTCGAAAACCACCGACAGAACTTGCACAATGCACATGAATTACAATACCAAAAAAATAAATGACTTGTATATAACGTGGACGTCTAAGATACGTGAAGTCCGTATATCACTATACTCCAAAGAAAAATTAATTATTAGTGGTGCATTATGTTAATACAGTGATTTAGACATTTCTAACTAGAAATGAGACACCAGATATGATTATTATTTTTTATCAACTATTTAAATATATATTTAACTTTAAAAATTAAAATATTAATTTAATATTTATATTGATATTAATTTATTAAAAATATTGATATTAATTTATATTTTTTAACTATTTAATATATATTTTTAAGTAAAATAAAAAAATTATACAATAAATAAAGACAAACTAATTATTTAAAATATTGTGTATTTTAATGCTAAAAATATGTTTTTATAGATAATTATATAAAAAATATATAATATTAATATATATTTAATTTTAAAATTATAATAACTATTTTCACTAAGCCTCATTAATTATGGTTTAGAAATCATTAAATTTTTAAATAATCATAATTACAATTAACCATGACAAAATTCCATCCCTATATGAATTTTTTAAATTGTTATCGATGATAAAAAAATTTTATATAATAAAAATAAAGAAAAGTAGATAAATAAATAATAGAGAAAATAAATTTGTAGTTATGTTTAAAGGAAAAATGAATTATTATTCTTACTAATATATATTATTATATTTCTTTTAAGAATATTTTATTTTTATACCGTGAATTGTGAATAATAAGTGCGATATTAAAGAGAGTATTAAATAAGTAAAGTTGATGGATGATTAAATAACTCTTATATATAGGTTTGTTAATTTTATTTACGAAAAATTTATTATTTATTTTTTTTAATTTTAAAAATTGGAATTTTAGTATATTTATTTATAAAAATGATGTAAAAAAAGATATATAATAATTTTAAATTTATTTTTCTAAAAAAAATAAATTATCAAAAATACTCTAATCTTAAGGTAGGTTTAAAAAAAATATTACCTTCAACATTTATATTTATAATTTTTTTGGGTAGAAAGAGTGGGATAAATGATAAAAATAATGTTTAATTTTTTATCAATAAAATACTTTTATACCTTATTTTTTATGAATAAAAGAATTAATAAATATATTTTTATAAGTAAAATAACTAAAAAAATAAATAAAATAATACTTTTACTTTCTATATATAATTCATTTTATACATGTACTATTTTCAACTATTTATATACTTTTAGAACAAAAGTGTGTAACCACTTTTTTATAATTTTTAAAATTTATAATTATAAACATAATATATCGTATAATAAATTTATATATTTTAAATATAAGTGTGTACCCACTTTTTTATAATTTTTCAAACTTTTTCGATATTAAATGCTGTACTAACTAAGTAGGACAAACCAAATTACTGTGACAGTTTTATGCTATCGTAAGCCAGAATCGCATTACACCCAACTCATTCAGTATCTACTATCTACAGTAGAGCATATAATAACAGACCTAACTTAACGCCGGGCAAAGCATCTGATTTGTGAACCCCAATTTACACAAATGTGGTCCACTTCCCTATCTCCCCCACAAGCCTTTAATTGGGAATTCTTGCTTTTTGGCAGCGGGTAAAACATTTTTGAGTCGACAAAAATAAAAAATAAAAAGATAAACAACCAAAAAAGTAGTAAAGTTGTGTGAATGTTACGATTTCGAACCTGATAGGCGTGGTGGAGGAGTTCACTGGCATATGCCGGATTGGAGTGTCGGAAAACGATAGAGGCTGCAGCCATGGCGGCGGCGGTTTCACCGGCAAGATCCGATCCGGGATTGCTCGGGTCAATCTTGTACGCACGGCGGTCAGTGGTCATGTCCTCTGGCCTTTGCCAGCAGTAGTGGTCTGTTTTCCCATCTCCCACCTACCAAAACCCCAGATTAATTAAACAGAGTTGGAAATTTGTTGGAAATATGATATTCCATTTTAAATTTGAAATTGATTTTTCTTTCCTGTTCAAGAATTTTGGGTTTCGTTTTTAATGGGGTTTTTTTTAAGTTGAAATTAATTAAGAGGAACCCGTTGATAATGACTGTCACAAAGAAGGAAAGTCCTAATTATCCAATGCAATATTTCTTAAAAAATAAAAATAGAGAGCTGGTTAAATACGTTATATAAACTTGATCTTATTTAGTGGGAAAAATGCTTTAAATAATGGGTAAGTTTAAGATTAATCTGTATTGAACACATAATTAATTCTTGAGCTGGGTCATTTAAATATGAACAAGAATTGAAATGGAGAGAGTTTTAAAATAAATTGCAGTAAAGAAAAGTTGAAGGAGCTCAAAAAGGAATAAAAAAATCGTAAAAGGGTACCTCTCCATAGAGAACGTAGGGTTGGGGATGGGCTTTAATGAAGTAGTCAGTACCCCACTTCACAGCTTCAATGGCATGCCGAAGCTCACCATTAGCAGCCATTTGCTTTCCATACTCTATTATACTCCATGACATCATTGTAACAGTAAATGCCATAGGCAATCCAAATTTCACATTGTCACCAGCATCATAGTACCCTCCTACCAGATCCACCTGCAATTTAATCCCCACAAGTTTTGAACCATTTCAATTTCTAGCTAGAACATATATAATTAAAAAAATATACAACGAAGACTTTAATTTTAGTCATCATTTGTAGAGTAAAATAGATAAGAGTTTGTTTAATTACCCCACTAGCCTTTCCATCTTGTAAACCAGAATGGCCTCTCCAAGTGACTCTCTGGGTATGGGGAAGGTAACCAGATCTCTGAGCTTCAAAGAATAGAATGCTTTTGCTTAGAGCTTGGCCATAATCATGGCCAGCAAGAGCAACTGGAAAACAGAGAATCAAAAACAGAGGAGCCATGGAAAGGAATCTAGCAACCTTTTCCATTTGAACTGAACAATGATTTGAACTAAAAGTTTCAGTAAATAAATGTGAACCCAAACGCAGAACCAGTCTGATTTGCTTAATTTAGAAGTGTACAATGCTGTAAGTACGAACAAGAGTGCATTTCACTTTCAGAATGAGGAACCCATTATGCTGTACTAGATAATATTGGTACGATTTACCAGCAAAATATAGAGATACTATGAACAGAGAGTAAAGGAAGAGATTTTGTGGGGGAGTGAGAGAGGAGAGTGCTCAAAGCTATATATATATATATATTTAGGGGCAAAAGCAAAGGAAAGTCCAAATGGTTCAGAAATTGGCAAAATTATAATAAATTTGAAGAAAAAAAAATTAATAATTTAATTTTTTTTATAATAATTCTTTTTTGCAGGGCTGGAAACGGTTGAGAAAAGGAACAGAGTCATGTGGGTGTTGCCTCTCTTTACTGGAAGGGGTCGGTGTGGACTTAATGCATTTTTGGACAAGAAATTACCCTAGTTTATAAGCTACAAAATTCTTCTTCTTCTTCTTCTTCTTCTTTTTAATTTTTAAAATTTTATAAATGTTTAAAAAAACTGTTATTTCTTTCAAAAATTTCTCGGTATTAATATCTTCGTATATTTGTAAAATGCAAAACGTTGGCATGTACATTTTAAACGTTGGGAATTAGCGAAAGAAGGAACGTGAATGATATGAAAACATAAATTTTGCAACTATATCATTTATGCTTTGACAAGTTTTATAAAATTAATTTTATTATTTTATAAAATAATTATAAATTTATACTTAAAATTTCTAAAATATAAAATAGTTAAAGTGAAATAATGCTATATATTGTTTTTAAAATATATTTTTAATCAATTATATTATTTATTTATTAAATATTTATTTTAAAAAAAAAATTATATTGATCTTAAATTTTATTAACTATAAATAATATAATTTTTCGTTATAATAATAAAAATAGTTTCAGACAAGTATCGGGGTGTCAGTAATTTTGTTTCGTATTCGATAGAAATTGTCCATAATACCCTTGGCGCAGTAATAAACATTATGATGATAGCACATGATTACACGATTATCGACTATATGTCAAATATTAATTGGTTTTGAGGATGGAGTTTTTAGAAAACAGTTGACTTTCCTAATTTACTAAACTTGTAAAAACTACTCTATGCATGGGGAAATTGCAATTGACTGAATAAACCGGTGACTTTTCAGTTGTTTAACTCTATCTAACCATTCTAAAAAATAAATAAATTATAAATTATAAAAAATATATTCAAAATTTACGATAATAAAAATATATATTAATAATATTAAAGGATATATAATTAAATTATATTTAAATTTTTTAATAATAAAAATATATAAATTAAATATAAATGATATTATTTTTACAATTATAAATTTTTTAAAAAAATTTCTTTAAAAAAAAAACTCTAGACGTATAGAAACAGGAGAAGTGTTAATACCATTAATTTTCAACACATTTTTATTATCATATTCTTTATATCATGTCATGTATCATAATTATTTTAAAAATTATATAAATGATTTAATTTTTTAGATAATATTAATGTACGATAAAATTTAAATAATATTAGTACAAAATTAACAACAAATATTTCTACGTGTAGATCTCCCTACCTCAATAATTAGACGTGTTAAAAAATGAATAGATGTGATACAACCTAATCCAACTTAACTAACCCAAGTTATATAGTTTTTTTTATATATATAATTGGATTGGTTTTGGTTCAAAATTTGCATGAATAATCCATTATTATTTCAATAATTTTAAAGCTAAAATTTTTATATACTTATTATCTTATATTTTTATTATTTTTATTTTAATATAATAATTTTATTTAATAAAAAAGTAAAAATATAATGAAACATAATTATTTCTATATCCATACTAGTTCTCTATTTTGTCTTAACCATATAAGTTGAAGTTTGAAGTTAAAGTGAGAGCTTAGAATTGGAGTTTGATATATGGAAGCATATTGTTGAATATTATTATATATTCTGTATTTTGAAGGAGTTGTTTTAATATATTTATTTACACTAAAAATATTAAATATTTATATAATAATTACAAAATTATTTAATGTTGTTATTTATATATATATATATATTATCAAATTAAGTTGGAGTTTTTTTTAGTAATATACATGCATGTAAGTGATTCTTTCCATTGTTGATATTCTTACTTTCATATTTCTCTATATAAATAACTTATATAAGTTATGTATTTATCTTCTTTTAAATATGTTATTTTATAATTATTTGTAATATAGTAATATTAATACTCTTTGTTTTTTTCTCTCCAAGTTTACGACTTAATACAAGAATGCTTAGTATCGAACATTAATGAACAACTTTTGTGTTTTAATACACATGTTATTATTTATTTAATTACATTTTTATTATTTAAATTAAATGTTTTTTTAGACATACAAACTATGCTTAAATTAATACAAAATAAAATAGTAAATAATTAGGCTAATTTATGTGCTATTAGTAATTTAGAATTTATCGATACAGGATCTTTTTTTATTTATTGTTCGAAAAAAAAATTGTTTTAGATATTAATTTTATTTAATCATTAAAGTATAAAATTTAATATTATAATTATTTAGATATTAAAAAAAATATATTTTAAAAAAAATTTTACCGATTGTAAAAAGATAATACTAAAACATAAAATTTGATGTATAAAATCCATTCCAATCTAACGAAATGGATTAATTTTATAAATTAATATAACTGATATCATGGACATGCATGTAGTGGTATTATTTTCTTGGTTAATTTATATTTATTTATATATCCATCAAATATTAGATTTTTATAATTTTTTTAAGTTATTATTATCCTAATTGCTCGTTTATCAGCATGAAATACTATATCATAATCACAGAATAATTCCTATATACATGTACATATGGGCAGCCATATATAGAGTTTAAATTGTTTTTGGTTAAAATGCACAAATAATATTTTAATTTGCAGGAATCAAACAGAACATGAAATAACACGTAAAATGAGAAGTTATCATGTTGCACCGTCAATCACTACAATAATTTAATGTTAAAAGTATGTCTTATATTTTATCGAATGTGATTTCGAATTGCTTCTAATTTAAAATAGTGGTATCAGGCGTGTGTATATCCTGAAGAGAGAGAGAGAGAGAGAGAGAGAGAGAGAGTTGGTAACAATTTAAAAAAATTACTAATATATGTGAAATTGTGAATGACAAGTTTATAACGGAAAACTAAATAAAATGGAAAGTGAAGTGTGAAAATAACATAGGAAGATGCGCTCAAAAAGCTTGTTGTTCCATTTGTTAGAGTAATTTAGCTTCTATAATTAAAAAGAATTTGTATTAATATTAATTAAAAAAGTGATATCTTTTGATAATAGTATTTATTATTTTAAGTTTTTATATTATCACTGTTATCAAAATTAAGTTTTTATATAATTATAAAAATAAATAGATTCTTTTGATAATAGCATTTATTATTTTAAAAATATAAATTCTTTTTATTTATGATATATTCATAATAATAAATACTATTATTTTAAAAAATAATTTAATTATTGTGTAAAAATAAATTTGCATAAAGAAATTTTTAATATGTAATGTAATTATAGTTTATTTAGAATAGCCATAATTTAAAGGAATATTTTTATTTTTATTTTTAAGAATAAATATTTTATTTTAAAAATAATATTTATTAATTTAAAGATATCAATTTTATTATTTTGATATATTCATAATATATATTATTAGTCTATGTTAGAAAGCATTATTCGCAACCGCAATCAACGGTCTCCGCCGAAAAAGATAAAGGACACAAACTCTACTAGGCTCTCCCTTGTTTTTGGCCTTTTGCGCTTTTAACTTTTATAAATAATTATAATTTTTAAAAAAACCGTAGAAATAAAGAACAATAATCCATTATTCGCAACCGTAGAAATAAAAAACAATAAATCAATTTATTTTTTTTTTTTGTTTTTTGAACTTATATATATATATATATATATAATTACATGTTTGATAGTTTCTTGTAAAAATTCAATAACCAGTCATTGATTCAAGAATATAATTTTTAAATACAAATCTATCAATCACACTGAACAACCATAACAATTATAAATCTATATCTCCTTTTGAGGAATACATATATTTAAATTAATTTATGAGTTAAAAGTGACAAACCTCCGCAATAATCGGCTAACGCCGGTAGTGTGACGGCAACGGCAGTACAACCTTACTACTTTTTTAAATTTTGATGCAACATTGTGAAGACTGAAGAGTAACACCATCATCTAAAAAGATGTACTAATTTAAATCTCCAATATCGCATGTTCCTACTAGAAATTATGAGTATTAGGACCACATTATTTCATGCGACTTACAATTAAATACACATCTCTATTCCCACTTTGGAGACAAAATTTTGAATTTGGGTGACTAATTCATATACACTTTGAGCATTAATTCTTTTTGTTTTTAAATATTTTTTAAAACATGAAAATAGCTTATGACTTTTTCTTTAACAAATATATATAACTTCATTTAATAATATTATAATATATTATGTAATCAAATTTAATAAATTAAAATTGCATATTATTTAACACATAAACAAAAACTTTGGGTTTCATATTTTACTCTATTTTATAGCTCTTTAATTAACTATTTAATTTTTCTTAGAAATTAAAATCTTGATATCATATTAAAATATTTAAAATATATTATTTTATAATAAAATTTAAGTAAAAAAATATAAATATATGTGTTTTATTTAATTTTAAAAAAATTAATATAAAACAATAACGAAAATTAATCTACTGGAGATAACTTTTACAGAATAAGTTCCATTCTTAAATTCTGGCTGATGACTTGATGCCTTTATTTTGCAAGATATTTTATTTTATTAATAACTAGTGTTACTTTTTTTTCATGTTCTAATATATGTAGTACCTATATTGACAATATTATTTCTCTTAATCACACAAATTTTAAATAGTTTAAATTGATGACAAGTGGTTAAATATTCATAGCTAGTTATACGGTGGTTAAATTTTTTTGAAGAAAAGTTTCAATTTTTATTAAATAAAATAAAAAATTATACATTCAAATTTAAATACATAATTATAAAAATAAGGAATAATACTACCCAGTCAATCTAAGTCAAAAAAAATTATTTTCTAATTTTTTAAAGGATAAACTAATATTATAATAACTTTTAAGCTAATCTTTACAGTATTTCATCCGGACATGAGATAAAAAATGGAGTTCGTAGCTTTTAATTTATAAGAACAAGAGTTTATTTGTTTTGGGCATTAAAAAAATCAGAAAATAAATGAAAATTAGAATGATGATTAATTTGAATCAATTTAACCCCAATTTTATTAATATTGTTTTACTTTTAAATCTATATAAAAAAAAATATTTTTTTATGTTATATAAAAATATATGTGAAATTGTGTAAACGCATTTTTAACGTAGGAAAAATATGATTTTTATATTATATTAAAAACAAGATATATATAAATCTAGGGGATAAATTTATTTACTAAGGAATTATGATGTAAATATTTAAAAAAAAAAAAACTATTATAATTAAATCTTATTGACTTATTTGGTACAGGAGACAGTCCACTTTTTGTAATTGAAGCAAGTAGATACGCATGTTAATGGGGATTATAAAGGCCTGCCACTGCAAAAGTGAGAGGAAGCTTCCTTGCTTTCACATTGGAAAATCAGGGATAGGCACGTTACAAGTTATATTATTGTTTTAATATTTTGTTTCTAGTAATCAATTTAGTTAATTTGATTAATAATCGATATTAATTAATGTTTTTAATTTATTTAAATTATAATTAAATTTAATCTATAAATATAATAATAATTTAAATATAAATATTTTACGTATCATATTTAAAATTAAAAGTAAAAAAATAATAAAATATAAATATATTTTGTTAAAATGTACCGAAAAATCTTATAATTATTTTAGACATAAACATTATCCCCAAACACAAGACTGTTTTTTTTTTTTTTTTTTTTAAGATGTGAGTGGATTAGGTTAGGGCTCGTTACTTTGTTTGAATTTTTTGTAAAATACAATAATATTTCACACTAAATTGGTTCGTCTGCTTTAAATTGTAGAAGAACAATTCTTGTCATTACATTAGCATACACTATCTACAACCTTTGATTAATTATATAAAACCTATCGCTTATTTTGGTCATTATGCTTGTGCGGTGGATTAAATTTATGATATTTTTTTATGCACTTCCTGTGAACCTTCATCATTATAAAAGGAATTGAGTTTCTAATCCATAATTAATTAAATGCACAAACTCCTCGTATTTCTTTGAGGGTTTACTTCTAGAATTCACACACAGATACACACAAAATAATGATAATAATAATAATAATAATAATAATAATAATAATAATAATAAAAAGCTTTGTGCAAAGAGGTACTGAACAATAGTAATCAAATAGTTATAAATATCACCTAATATATTAATGTATTGCACCTATACTCTTTTTGTCAATTTTGTTGACTAATTTGATCATTAAATCACAATTTGTCTTTAATTCTTTAACGAAATTTAATTAAATCACATATGTGATGTTAATTCCATTGACAAAAAATGATATATATGTGCAACACGAATATACGTTTTGAATGTATTATTCAGAAGTTGTGAACGCATTTTCAACCACACCAAAATGTTGAGGGAAAATTAAGAAGAAGAAAAAAAAAAGAAACTAATGACATATTATAATCTTCATCATTCTTGGGACTAGTAATAATCATCTTGGACGCAAAATTAAGAGGAGACTAATTAATAACCACTAATGCAAATTTCTCAAAAAATAAAATTGAGATAAAATATGAGATTAGGCATGTAAATTTAACAGTAACTTGTTCGAATTCCATTTTTACAAATTTAAGGGAAAAAAAACTATAATTATATATTAAAAAACTAATTTTTATAATATTCATTTTTTAATCCTCAAACATACAAAAATAAATTATATTTATTTCCCATATGTTATGAATTTACCTTCAAAAATTTATTAAAAATAAAAGACATATAGACTAGATATTAATAAATTATTTTATTCTAATAACTATACCATTGATTATGACAATTTATATTATTATTTTATAATAATAGACAAAATATTAACATAAACGTAATTTGGACATTTTATATTATACATTTTAATTTTTGCAATATCATTACCTTTAATAACAAAAAGTTTAATTTTATCATTTAATTTTTATAAATGTTAATGATATTGTCAAAATTAGATTTTTTATTGACACGATAAATATCACAACAATTAATTATAATTTAATGTAATTATTATCGTATAAAATTATCATGATAATAAAAAATCTAATTGTAATAATATAAATACCTTTTAATTATTAAATGACTGGTAATTGAAATTTATTTAGTTTTTTTTTAATAAAAGAGGGTAGAAGACAAGTATTGCAATGATCAAAATTTAGAAAATAAGATTTGTGAGGATGTTTTTATAAAGCATACTATTCCAAAAAGTGCATTATTCTTCTTCTTCTTCTTCCTTTCGTAACTTTTAAAAGTTGAAAATGAAAAACCGACACAAGAATCGGAGCGTCAGCCCAACCTAAAGTCCCCACTAGACTTTAACGGATTACATGGCCCATTCTTCCAATTGGGTAGTATACGTATATGTTGTGGCCCATCACATAATTGAAACAATGACCATTTTATTCTACTTCCGGAGCATATTTACTTGTGGATAATAATAATAATTAACTTATCCATAATAATTTCAATTTTATTGTTTACTTGTTAAATAATATATATATATATATATATATAGTATTAATTAAGATCACAAACAAATATTAGCAATTAAATTACTGATTTTGCATAAATTTAATTAACTAGATTCCTACCTAAATAAAAAATATATATTTGTTTTACAAATCTATCCTAACAAAGGGAACTGTTTTTCAATGTCAAATAAATTTAACTAATTTTATTGAAAATTAAATATATGGACTTACATCAAATTCTTGATATATCCTCAAAAAAAAAAAAAAAATTGGCTGCCACTACCATTACATGGATTTTGAAAGTGGATGTGTATTACATAAAGATATACCATAAAATTTTACTTAAAAAAAAGCAAATTTCAAAATGTAGAATTGGAACACACCATTTATAAATAGAGCTGCATATAGTGTTATTTTTTCACGGTTTTATAGATTTTCAAAGTGGGAAGAAAGCATTTGGACGAAGGAAAATGTCCGTTCAATTATAATGTTTGATTTTTTATTTTTAAAAAAAGTTACGTTTGAACTTTGAAGTGCGATTTTAAACAATATATGAATTATTGATTCTTGAATCATGGATAGTATTTTGTCTTAAAAATTGATTTTTTCTTTTCTTTTTAACATGAAATGACATATAAACAAAAATATTATTAGCAACATGCATTCACTTTATTATATGGAAAAACACATTAACAACAAATTGATAAAGCTAAAAGAGTTGGGAGAACTATTGATTAATTGCACTTAAATTTATATTCATATTTATAATTTACGCGTGTCAAGTGACATTATTTATTTAAAATTTAAAGGTATGAATTTTAACTACAAAACGTTATGGTAGGATTTGAAGTAATTATATATTAGAAACAATGTTCAAGAAATCCTCCTTTTAATTTATTATGAAATCTTGTGATGTATATATTGACCTCTGTTTTGGTTGTTCAGTTGTATGTAATTTTAATTGTTATTTAATGGACCAGATTTGTTAGGTGGGATTAATTGTATTTTGAAGTTGGAAAATGATTTAATTTTGTTTATTCATAATATACAAGGTAAGAACTATTTAAAACTTAAAAGAACTTAGTCAAGAATATTATAGTTAATTTTTTTTTAATTAAAAAAAATGTCTTGATTGGCAATTTGAAAAAGGAAGCAAATAAAGTTGCCGATGGTATGACTAAACTTGTTTTTTAATTGTCTTAATTTGACAAAAAACAAAATATAGTCAAAACTTATTTAATTAATGCATAATTTATTTTGAAAGAAATAAAGATTATTGTAAAAATAAATTTTTATTTTTTTAAAAACACTCTAATATGAATAATTTTTCTCCAAAAATAACAATTATATTCATTTAATAATAATTTTAACAAAATAAAAAAATGTTGTCTTTTGATTGAATTAAATGAATATAAAAGAAATCATTGACGTTTGAAAATTAACATTATCAGTATTTTTTTTTGTAATTAAAGTTAAATAATTTGTAACATTAATACATATAATCATTATCTTATTTTTTACTTTATTTTTCTTAATTTTAATTCATATGCATATAAAAAAAATATTATGATAGTATAAATTTATATTTATTTTTTATTCATATTATTTATAATATATAATGTGATAAAATTATCTAGTAAAATAAATACTTTTTTTTATTTTTTAAAACAATTTTAATAAAGGTAAGAATATAAATAATATGATTTGTTATTTTTTAGAAGAAAAAAAATATTTAACCGTTGGAGACTTGGAGTTGGAGGGGTAAAGACACGGCTTATGCGGTTAACCCTTGTAGTCAACGTTGAATGTCATGTGAGAACTCGTGCTGATCAAACTCATTGATGGGCCCGCCCACGTGGAGTTCATTTCATTTCGTATGGATCCAAAAAGCAAATTCACTGCACGTGTAACCCCAACGTGGTCCAATGTATGGGACACGTAGACAATAATGCATGCCCTTATCGTCGGTGCTCTAGGCTGGAATTGGATTATTCTTTGGAAATTAGATAATTTATAAATGCTGTCAGTAATTTCGATTTTATTTTTATTTTTGTTTGTACAATTGTTTGAATGATATAAATAAATTTTACTTTTAAAAATGAAAATATAATAAATAAAAAAATTACTAGTATTGATCATTCATCATTGGTTTGGAAAAGAAGAACACGAAGATAAATTCATCATTGAGCATATAAGTTTAGGGAATGTATTGGATATTAGCTCTTAATTCAAGGAATAAAATAAGGACCTTAATTCAAGGAATAAAACAATGACCTTAATTCAAGGAGTAAAACAAGGAATCCTTAATTCAATGAGTAAATCAAGGGATACTTAATTCAAAGAATAATTGAAGGAGTAAAATTTCCTTATAAATAGTTATACAATTGTAATGAAAACATGAAGAAAATAATAAGAGCTCTTTTGTGTAGAGTTATTTCTTGTTTTTTACATGGTATCAGAGTAGGAAAATTAACTTGTTTCTGTTTTATTATTATCTTAGCATATTCAATCTTTCAAATGACGGAAGACAAGCCGTTAGGATCAGAAGCTGAAAGTTCATCGGTGCTTTCCTTCATGAATATGCATGAGGTGGATGTCAACCCAAATCAAAGATTAAGCTCGGTCTTGTTGAATGAGTTTAATTACTTGCCTTGGTCAAGAAGCGGTGTCTGGCTCTGGTGGAAGGTCCAAGTTGGGGTTCATAAATGGAAGCATCGAAGTACTGACGATGTTTCCTCACCAACCTATGAATCTTGGCTTAGTAAGGATCAATTTGGTTATGTCATGGCTCCTAAATTCCATGGAACGTAAATTAGTGAAATATTCGATTACTACGAATCTGCATACCAACCATGGGAGACGGTCGAGGAAATGTATGGCGATCAAAACAATCTTTGCACGAGTTTTCAATTAAAGAAGGACATCTCAAATCTGCAACAAGATGGTAAGTCTTTTGTACAACTCTTAGGAAGCATGAAAAGCATGTGGAATGAGTTAGAAATATATCGTCCTCATACAACCGATGTAGCTCTGCTACGAAAAAGAGCGGAAGAAGATAAGATATTTCAACTTCTGTCCTCAAAACTTTCATGAGGCCAATAGCCAAGAGGTGTGGAAAGAAGCCATGCAAGAAGAACTTAAAGCCCTAGATCAACACAACACATGGAGCATCACCAAACTTCCAAAAGGCAAGAAAGTCGTAGGTTGCAAATGGATTTATAAGCTAAAATTCAAGTCAGATGGATCAATTGAGAGGTATAAAGCAAGATTGGTGGCTCGGGGATTCACTCAAACATTCGAGGTGGATTACAAAGAAACATTTGCACCTGTTGCAAAAATGAATACAAGAAGAGTGCTCGTACGTGGTACGTAAACAAGGGGTGGTCCATGTACCAAATGGATGTGAAGAATGCATTCTTGCATGGTGATCTCAAAGAAGAAGTCTATATGAAATTGCCACCCAGGCATCCTCAAAGCAATGAACTGGATTTAGTGTGCAAATTGCACAAATCCATTTATGGTTTGAAATAGTCCCCACGAGCTTGGTATGCCAAGCTAAGCTCAGTTCTCACTAGTGTTGGTTTCAAAAGCAGCAATGCTGATTCTTCACTATTTGTTCGCACAGGAACTATGGGAAAATTGGTTGTGTTGATTTATGTAGATGATCCGATAATTACGGTGATAATCTTGACGAGATTTTCAACCTCAAACGAATTCCTCGACAAAGGTTTGCAATTAAAGACCTTGGGATATTGAAGTACTTTCTTGGTATAGAAATGGCAACCTCGCACAAGGGACTCTTTCTTAACCAAAGGAAATATGTCCTAGATTTGCTCAAGGAAGCTAACATGAGTGATGCTAAACCAGCCATTACCCCTCTTGACAGCAAGCTCAAACCTAGCTTGAAGGACACGCCACTCACGGATATAAGTTATTACCAGCGACTGGTTGGTAAGTTGATCTACCTAACAATCACTAGACCTGGCATCACATATTCTGTAAGTATTGTGAGCCAGTTCATGCATTCCCCAACACTTGAGCATTTGACCCTTGTTAAAAGGATCTTACGCTATTTAAAAGGATCAGTGTGTCGTGGTATCATCATGAAGAAGAATGACAACACACAAATCATAGGGTATTGTGATGCTG
Source organism: Hippophae rhamnoides (assembly GCA_033030585.1). Lineage (NCBI taxonomy): Eukaryota > Viridiplantae > Streptophyta > Magnoliopsida > Rosales > Elaeagnaceae > Hippophae > Hippophae rhamnoides. The sequence goes on along the minus strand of CM065428.1, from coordinate 66,988,099 downwards.
ATTGGGCAGGGAATGCAATCGATCGCAAGTCCACCACTGGCTACTGTACATTTGTCGGTGGAAACTTGGTCACATGGAAGAGTAAGAAGCAAACTATCATCGCTAGATCAAGTGCTGAAGCTGAGTATCGTGCAATGGCTTCAACTGCGTGTGAGTTGATATGGCTTAAAAGTCTTCTATGTGATTTAGGTGTTCCTACAACTCTTCCTATGTCCTTATTTTGTGATAATCAGGCAGCCATGCATATAGCATCAAACCCAGTGTTTAACGAGAGGACGAAACACATTGAAGTTGATTGTCATTACATTCGTGAACAAGTTCAATCACAAGTGATTTAGACACATTATACAAGAAGCTTCGACCAACTGGCTGACATCTTCACCAAGCCCTTGGCTTCTCATCAGTTTCAACGACTTTTGTCCAAGCTTGGATCCATAAATCTTTTGGATCCAGCTTGAGGGAGAGTATTGGATATTAGCTCTTAATTCAAGGAATAAAACAAGGACCTTAATTCAAGGAATAAAACAAGTAGCTTAATTCAAGGAATAAAATAAGGAATCCTTAATTCAAGGAGTAAAACAAGTAATCCTTAATTCAAGGAGTAAAACAAGGAATCCTTAATTCAAAGAATAATTGAAGGAGTAAATTTTCCTTATAAATAGCTATACAATTGTAATGAAAACATGAAGAAAATAATAAGAGCTCTTTTGTGTAGAGTTATTTCTTGTTTTTTCTACAGAATGAGAGTTGTTATTTATGATAAAAGAATTGATTGATTTTTAACTATTAATTATTATTAATTGTTATAGTTAATTAAAATTTATATATAATAATTTAAATCGTTAAAAATATGTAAATTCTATTTATTTTATGTTATAAATAAATATATATATATATATATATTATATTAGTATTTTTCTTCATAATAAAAATAACAAATATATATGACGTTTTTGTTGTCTTTCTAGTGATTATTACTAATTAAATAAAATTAATATCTTATATTTTGAAAAGAAAAAACGTAATTATTAGTATTATTGATGTTATAATTTTTAAAAATGTTTAAATTATTTATGTAATCATGTTCCCAAATTTTTTTATTGCTTTTCAATTTGAAAAAATCTTATTGCCGTGAGTTTCTTTTTTTTTTTTTTTTTTTTTTGAGATGGGCTGTCTAAAGTATTCAAAATAACCATATCTATTGTTGACCTAATATATCGGTTAATATATATCATTAATATAGGTTTAAAGTTTTTAGATCGTAACCTACTAAAAATGTATTATATTTCTCAAATTATAAAAAAGAAAATGAAAATTAAAAAGGGTTCCCATATCGCAGGTTGTGGAGAAACTGCTCACATGATAGAAAATATAGTTGATTACATAAACGCTCATTTTTACTGTTTAGCATAAATTATAGAGATAGTAAATATATGAATTGGATCGGAGCTCCGCTGTTCAGGGGATCCGTTGGGAACCCACTTTGGACAATTTGAAATGACAGTGGGTCTTATGATTAATAATAGCCCATTTGTGAGCCTGACCAACCCAACCCAACCCAACCCAACAAATCATGTCGGCCTGACTTTATTTGATTTTAAGACAACCATTCAAGAAATTCATTTCGGGATATTGTTTTGGGCTGTGATCTTTAAGTAAGTTTATTCTACATCGTTTAGCTTTTAGATGGGTCATGCATTTTTCATGATCCACTCCATCTTCATGAAATCAACACATAAAACAGAAGACCAACCAATCATTCTCATATATATATATATATATATACACAACTAAGTTGTTTTCTCTTGTTAAAAATTTAAACACCACCGGAGATTATTCGTGAATTATGTGAGTATTTATTATATAATATTATAAACTATAAAAGTATAATTTTTTGTACATTTATATATTTGATTATAAAAAGATATTGTATTGTAAAAAATAAAAATTGCGAAAAATTAGTATCAATAATGGGTATAGATCTAATTGTACTTGTCTAAAATTATGTGTTCTTTTATCTTCCTTTTTATCTCAAATAATTTTTTAATTTTTATTTTTAAAATATAAGAAAAATATAAAAATAAATAAAATGTTAATTTTAATAAATCTTTTACGATTAAATTATTTTGATTTATAACAAAATTATCTTAAATAAATAAAGATTAATTATGTTGGATGAACTTATTTGACATGAACATCACATTTCATTTCTTTTAATTTATTTTATTTATGAATCCAAAGTTTTCATTTTATTTCATTTCATTGCTTCAAAGTTTTTTCGTCAAACTAGATGAAACAAATTTTCAAAAAGTCCACAAAAAAATTATTACTAATCGACTAAAATAAGAAGCAAAAATATTATTATAAAGACATTGCTTAGTAATATCATCATAACTATTAAAATCATGACGGTAACAATACCAAAACAAATATAATGAATAATGGGATCTTCATTTAAGCTTTAGTTAAATCATGAAAAACTTAATGACATAATGCTTTTTAAATCCTCCTAACCATCTTCATATTACCATTCAAGTTCTCTTCATACGTACGCACCATCTCTCTCTCTCTCTCTCTCTCTCTATATATATATATATATATTATCTTTCTAGTCCAAAACTTTTTACTCCAATAATCTCTTTCGTATGTATAATACTATTAATAATATGTACATCACTATGACTCATATCTACAATAGTATTACACATACTCTTATCGATCGAACGTGAATCTCCTTACAAAAAGTTAGAAATAAAATGTCATCATAAACCAAACATATTATTTCTTATCATATCCTCTTGCATTTATATTAATTGTTATCTTTTTTTATAAATAAAATTTTTAATTAAATTATAATATAGATATTATTGACATAGTAAACAATAAATATCATGATTTAATAAAATAAAAGTTTTTAGATTATAAATATTTCATCAATTTTAAATGAGATAGTATAATATTATTTATAAATTCAATTATATTCATATAATTATGTTGAATAAAAAAATTTCGAATATTAGTTTGATTGTTAATTATATTTGTGAGGAGTATATTTTAATATATAAGATATAATTTTAAAATAATGTGATAAAATTTTATTAATAAATATAATTAAATTGATGTATATTAAATAAAAAATGGCATGTTCGCCGACGCCGTTTGCAACAGTGAGATATAGTGATGAGTCCATGTGGCGTCGGCGATCGTAGGACACATGAGGCCGTACATGATTACACGATTATCGACTATATGTCAAATATTAATTGGTTTTGAGGATGAAGTTTTTAGAAAACAGTTGACTTTCCTAATTTACTAAACTTGTAAAAATTCAAACTACTCTATGCATGGAGAAATTGCAATTGACTGAATAAACCGGTGACTTTTCAGTTGTTTAACTCTATCTAACCATTCTAAAAAATAAATAAATTATAAATTATAAAAAATATATTCAAAATTTACGATAATAAAAATATATATTAATAATATTAATGGATATATAATTAAATTATATTTAAATTTTTTAATAATAAAAATATATAAATTAAATATAAATGATATTATTTTTACAATTATAAATTTAAAAAAAAATTCTTTAAAAAAAACTCTAGACATATAGCAACAGGAGAAGTGTTAATACCATTAATTTTCAACACATTTTTATTATCGTATTCTTTATATTATGTCATGTATCATAATTATTTTAAAAATTATATAAATGATTTAATTTTTTAGATAATATTAATGTATGATAAAATTTAAATAATATTAGTACAAAATTAGCAACAAATATTTCTACGTGTAGATCTCCCTACCTCGATAATTAGACGTGTTAAAAAATGAATAGATGTGATACAACCTAATCCAACTTAACTAACCTAAGTTATATAGTTTTTTTATATATAATTGGATTGGTTTTGGTTTAAAATTTGCATGAATAATCCATTATTATTTCAATAATTTTAAAGCTAAAATTTTTATATACTTATTATCTTATATTTTTATTATTTTTATTTTAATATAATAATTTTATTTAATAAAAAAGTAAAAATATAATGAAACATAATTATTTCTATATCCATACTAGTTCTCTATTTTGTCTTAACCATAGAAGTTGAAGTTTGAAGTTAAAGTGAGAGCTTAGAATTGGAGTTTGATATATGGAAGCATATTGTTGAAGATTATTATATATTCTGTATTTTGAAGGAGTTGTTTTAATATATTTATTTACACTAAAAATATTAAATATCTATATAATAATTATAAAATTATTTAATGTTTATTTAACTACTCTATGCATGAAATACTATATCATAATCACAGAATAATTCCTATATACATGTACATATGGGCAGCCATATATAGAGTTTAAATTGTTTTTGGTTAAAATGCACAAATAATATTTTAATTTGCAGGAATCAAACAGAACATGAAATAACACGTAAAATGAGAAGTTATCATGTTGCACCGTCAATCACTACAATAATTTAATGTTAAAAGTATGTCTTATATTTTATCGAATGTGATTTCGAATTGCTTCTAATTTAAAATAGGTATCAGGCGTGTGTATATCCTGGAGAGAGAGAGAGAGAGAGAGAGAGTTGGTAACAATTTAAAAAAATTACTAATATATGTGAAATTGTGAATGACAAGTTTATAACGGAAAACTAAATAAAATGGAAAGTGAAGTGTGAAAATAACATAGGAAGATGCGCTCAAAAAGCTTGTTGTTCCATTTGTTAGAGTAATTTAGCTTCTATAATTAAAAAGAATTTGTATTAATATTAATTAAAAAAGTGATATCTTTTGATAATATTATTTATTATTTTAAGTTTTTATATTATCACTGTTATCAAAATTAAGTTTTTATATAATTATAAAAATAAATAGATTCTTTTGATAATAGCATTTATTATTTTAAAAATATAAATTCTTTTTATTTATGATATATTCATAATAATAAATACTATTATTTTAAAAAATAATTTAATTATTGTGTAAAAATAAATTTGCATAAAGAAATTTTTAATATGTAATGTAATTATAGTTTATTTAGAATAGCCATAATTTAAAGGAATATTTTTATTTTTATTTTTAAGAATAAATATTTTATTTTAAAAATAATATTTATTAATTTAAAGATATCAATTTTATTATTTTGATATATTCATAATATATATATATTATTAGTCTATGTTAGAAAGCATTATTCGCAACCGCAATCAACGGTCTCCGCCGAAAAAGATAAAGGAGACAAACTCTACTAGGCTCTCCCTTGTTTTTGGCCTTTTGCGCTTTTAACTTTTATAAATAATTATAATTTTTTAAAAAACCGTAGAAATAAAGAACAATAATCCATTATTCGCAACCGTAGAAATAAAAAACAATAAATCAATTTATTTTTTTTTTGTTTTTTGAACTTTTATATATATATATATATATAATTACATGTTTGATAGTTTCTTGTAAAAATTCAAGAACCAGTCATTGATTCAAGAATAGAATTTTTAAATACAAATCTATCAATCACACTGAACAACCATAACAATTATAAATCTATATCTCCTTTTTGAGGAGTACATATATTTAAATTAATTTATGAGTTAAAAGTGACAAACCTCCGCAATAATCGGCTAACGCCGGTAGTGTGACGGCAACGGCAGTACAACCTTACTACTTTTTTTAAATTTTGATGCAACATTGTGAAGACTGAAGAGTAACACCATCATCTAAAAAGATGTACTAATTTAAATCTCCAATATCGCATGTTCCAATTAGAAATTATGAGTATTAGGACCACATTATTTCATGCGACTTACAATTAAATACACATCTCTATTCCCACTTTAGAGACAAAATTTTGAATTTGGGTGACTAATTCATATACACTTTGAGCATTAATTCTTTTTGTTTTTAAATATTTTTTAAAACATGAAAATAGCTGATGACTTTTTCTTTAACATATATATATATATATATTTATAACTTCATTTAATAATATTATAATATATTATGTAATCAAATTTAATAAATTAAAATTAAATATTATTTAACACATAAACAAAAACTCGGGTTTCATATTTTACTCTATTTTATAGCTCTTTAATTAATTATTTAATTTTTCGTAGAAATTAAAATCTTGATATCATATTAAAATATTTAAAATATACTATTTTATAATAAAATTTAGGTAAAAAAAATACAAATATATGTGTTTTATTTAATTTTAAAAAAATTAATATAAAACAATAACGAAAATTAATCTACTGGAGATAACTTTTACAGAATAAGTTCCATTCTTAAATTCTGGCTGATGACTTGATGCCTTTATTTTGCAAGATATTTTATTTTATTAATAACTAGTGTTACTTTTTTTTCATGTTCTAATATATGTAGTACCTATATTGACAATATTATTTCTCTTAATCACACAAATTTTAAATAGTTTAAATTGATGACAAGTGGTTAAATATTCATAGCTAGTTATACGGTGGTTAAATTTTTTTGAAGAAAAGTTTCAATTTTTATTAAATAAAATAAAAAATTATACATTCAAATTTAAATACATAATTATAAAAATAAGGAATAATAGTACCCAGTCAATCTAAGTCAAATAAAATTATATATCTTTTAAAAAAAATTATTTTCTAATTTTTTAAAGGATAAACTGAATAAACTAATATTATAATAACTTTTAAGCTAATCTTTACAGTATTTCATCCGGACATGAGATAAAAAATGGAGTTCGTAGCTTTTAATTTATAAGAACAAGAGTTTATTTGTTTTGGGCATTAAAAAAATCAGAAAATAAATGAAAATTAGAATGATGATTAATTTGAATCAATTTAACCCCAATTTTTATTAATATTGTTTTACTTTTAAATCTATATAAAAAAAATATTTTTTTATGTTATATAAAAAATATATGTGAAATTGTGTAAACGCATTTTTTAACGTAGGAAAAATATGATTTTTATATTATATTAAAAACAAGATATATATAAATCTAGGGGATAAATTTATTTACTAAGGAATTATGATGTAAATATTTTTTTTTTTTTAAAAACTATTATAATTAAATCTTATTGACTTATTTGGTACAGGAGACAGTCCACTTTTTGTAATTGAAGCAAGTAGATACGCATGTTAATGGGGATTATAAAGGCCTGCCACTGCAAAAGTGAGAGGAAGCTTCCTTGATTTCGCATTGGAAAATCAGGGATAGGCACGTTACAAGTTATATTATTGTTTTAATATTTTGTTTCTAGTAATTTGATTAATAATCCATATTAATTAATGTTTTTAATTTATTTAAATTATAATTAAATTTAATCTATAAATATAATAATAATTTAAATATAAATATTTTACGTATCATATTTAAAATTAAAAGTAAAAAAATAATAAAATATAAATATATTTTGTTAAAATGTACCGAAAAATCTTATAATTATTTTAGACATAAACATTATCCCCAACCACAAGGTTGTTTTTTTTTTTTTTTTTTTTTTTAAGATGTGAGTGGATTAGGTTAGGGCTCGTTACTTTGTTTGAATTTTTTGTAAAATACAATAATATTTCACACTAAATTGGTTCGTCTGCTTTAAATTGTAGTAAGAGCAATTCTTGTCATTACATTAGCATACACTATCTACAACCTTTGATTAATTATATAAAACCTATCGCTTATTTTGGTCATTATGCTTGTGCGGTGGATTAAATTTATGATATTTTTTTATGCACTTCCTGTGAACCTTCATCATTATAAAAGGAATTGAGTTTCTAATCCATAATTAATTAAATGCACAAACTCCTCGTATTTCTTTGAGGTTTACTTCTAGAATTCACACACAGACACACACAAAATAATGATAATAATAATTAAAAAAAAAGCTTTGTGCAAAGAGGTACTGAACAATAGTAATCAAATAGTTATAAATATCACCTAATATATTAATGTATTGCACCTATACTCTTTTTGTCAATTTTGTTGACTAATTTGATCATTAAATCACAATTTGTCTTTAATTCTTTAACGAAATTTTTAATTAAATCACATATGTGATGTTAACTCCATTGACAAAAATGATATATATGTGCAACACGAATATACGTTTTGAATGTATTATTCAGAAGTTGTGAACGCATTTTCAACCACACCAAAATGTTGAGGGCAAATTAAGAAGAAAAAAAAAGAAACTAATGACATATTATAATCTTCATCATTCTTGGGACTAGTAATAATCATCTTGGACGCAAAATTAAGAGGAGACTAATTAATAACCACTAATGCAAATTTCTCAAAAAAAAAAAAAAAAAAACTTGCAAAAAAAAAAAATTGAGATAAAATATGAGATTAGGCATGTAAATTTAACAGTAACTTGTTCGAATTCCATTTTTACAAATTTAAGGGAAAAAAAACTATAATTATATATTAAAAAACTAATTTTTATAATATTCATTTTTTAATCCTCAAACATACAAAAATAAATTATATTTATTTCCCATATGTTATGAATTTATCTTCAAAAATTTATTAAAAATAAAAAATATATAGACTAGATATTAATAAATTATTTTAAACAAAATATTAACATAGATAAAAGTTCATTCTAATAACTATACCATTGATTATGACAATTTATATTATTATTTTATAATAATAGACAAAATATTAACATATACGTAATTTGAAAATTTTATATTATACATTTTAATTTTGCAATATCATTACCTTTAATAACAAAAAGTTTAATTTTATCATTTAATTTTTATAAATGTTAATGATATTGTCAAAATTAGATTTTTTATTGACACGGTAAATATCCCAACAATTAATTATAATTTAATGTTAATTATTATCGTATAAAATTATCAGTATTAAAAAATTATCATGATAATAAGAAATCTAATTGTAATAATATAAACAACTTTTAATTATTAAATGACTGGTAATTGAAATTTATTTAGTTTTTTTTAATAAAAGAGGGTAGAAGACAAGTATTGCAATGATCAAAATTTAGAAAATAAGATTTGTAAGGATGTTTTTCTAAAGCATACTATTCCAAAAAGTGCATTATTCTTCTTCTTCTCCTTCTTCTCCTTCTTCCTTTCGTAACCTTTAAAAGTTGAAAATGAAAAACCGACACAAGAATCGGAGCGTCAGCCCAACCTAAAGTCCCCACTAGACTTTAACGGATTACATGGCCCATTCTTCCAATTGGGTAGTATACGTATATGTTGTGGCCCATCACATAATTGAAACAATGACCATTTTATTCTACTTCCGGAGCATATTTACTTTGTGGATAATAATAATAATTAACTTATCCATAATAATTTCAATTTTATTGTTTAATTGTTAAATAATATATATATATATATAGTATTAATTAATATCACAAAAAAATATTAGCAATTAAATTACTGATTTTGCATAAATTTAATTAACTAGATTCCTACCTAAATAAAAAAAAATATTTGTTTTACAAATCTATCCTAACAAAGGGAACTGTTTTTCAATGTCAAATAAATTTAACTAATTTTATTGAAAATTAAATATATGGACTTACATCAAATTCTTGATATATCCTCAAAAAAAAAAAAAAAATTGGCTGCCACTACCATTACATGGATTTTGAAAGTGGATGTGTATTACATAAAGATATACCATAAAATTTTACTTAAAAAAAAAGCAAATTTCAAAATGTAGAATTGGAACACACCATTTATAAATAGAGCTGCATATAGTGTTATTTTTTCACGGTTTTATAGATTTTCAAAGTGGGAAGAAAGCATTTGGACGAAGGAAAATGTCCGTTCAATTATAATGTTTGATTTTTTATTTTTAAAAAGAGTTACGTTTGAATTTTGAATTGCGATTTTAAACAATATATGAATTATTGATTCTTGAATATGGATAGTATTTTGTCTTAAAAATTGATTTTTTTTTTTCTTTTTTCTTTTTAACATGAAATGACATATAAACAAAAATATTATTAGCAACATGCATTCACTTTATTATATGGAAAAACACATTAACAACAAATTGATAAAGCTAAAAGAGTTGGGAGAACTATTGATTAATTGTAATTAAATTTATATTCATATTTATAATTTACGCATGTCAAGTGACATTATTTATTTAAAATTTAAAGGTATGAATTTTAACTACAAAACGTTATGGTAGGATTTGAAGTAATTATATATTAGAAACAATGTTCAAGAAATCCTCCTTTTAATTTATTATGAAATCTTGTGATGTATATATTGACCTCTGTTTTGGTTGTTCAGTTGTATGTAATTTTAATTGTTATTTAATGGACCAGATTTGTTAGGTGGGATTAATTGTAATTTGAAGTTGGAAAATGATTTAATTTTGTTTATTCATAATATACAAGGTAAGAACTATTTAAAACTTAAAAGAACTTAGTCAAGAATATTATAGTTAAATTTTTTTTTTAATTAAAAAAAATGTCTTGATTGGCAATTTGAAAAAGGAAGCAAATAAAGTTGCCGATGGTATGACTAAACTTGCTTTTTAATTGTCTTAATTTGACAAAAAAATAAATCTAGTCAAAACTTATTTAATTAATGCATAATTTATTTTGAAAGAAATAAAGATTATTGTAAAAATAAATTTTTATTTTTTAAAAAACACTCTAATATGAATAATTTTTCTCCAAAAATAACAATTATATTCATTTAATAACAATTTTAACAAAATAAAAAAATGTTGTCTTTTGATTGTATTAAATGAATATAAAAGAAATCATTGACGTTTGAAAATTAACATTATCAGTTTTTTTTTTTTGTAATTAAAGTTAAATAAGTTGTAACATTAATACATATAATCATTGTCTTATTTTTTACTTTATTTTTCTTAATTTTAATTCATATGCATATAAAAAAAATATTATGATAGTATAAATTTATATTTATTTTTTATTCATATTATTTATAATATATAATGTGATAAAATTATCTAGTAAAATAAATACTTTTTTTTTATTTTTTAAAACAATTTTAATAAAGGTAAGAATATAAATAATATGATTTGTTATTTTTTAGAAGAAAAAAAAATATTTAACCGTTGGAGACTTGGAGTTGGAGGGGTAAAGACACGGCTTATGCGGTTAACCCTTGTAGTCAACGTTGAATGTCATGTGAGAACTCGTGCTGATCAAACTCATTGATGGGCCCGCCCACGTGGAGTTCATTTCATTTCGTATGGATCCAAAAAGCAAATTCACTGCACGTGTAACCCCAACGTGGTCCAATGTATGGGACACGTAGACAATAGTGCATGCCCTTATCGTCGGTGCTCTAGGCTGGAATTGGATTATTCTTTGGAAATTATATAATTTATAAATACTGTCAGTAATTTCGATTATATTTTTGTTTTTGTTTGTACAATTGTTTGAATGATATAAATAAATTTTACTTTTAAAAATGAAAATATAATAAATAAAAAAATTACTAATATTGATCATTCATCATTGGTTTGGAAAAGAAGAAGACGAAGATAAATTCATCATTGAGCATATAAGTTTAGGGAATGAGAGTTGTTATTTATGATAAAAGAATTGATTGATTTTTAACTATTAATTATTATTAATTTTAATAGTTAATTAAAATTTATATATCATAATTTAAATCGTTAAAAACATGTAAATTCTATTTATTTTATGTTATAAATATATATATATATATATATATATATATATATATATATATATTATTAGTATTTTTCTTCATAATAAAAATAACAAATATATATGACGTTTTTGTTGTCTTTCTAGTGATTATTACTAATTAAATAAAATTAATATCTTATATTATGAAAAGAAAAAACGTAATTATTAGTATTATTGATGTTATAATTTTTAAAAATGTTTAAATTATTTATGTAATCATGTTCCCAAATTTTTTTATTGCTTTTCAATTTGAAAAAATCTTATTGCCGTGAGTTTTTTTTTTTTTTTTTTTTTTGAGATGGGCTGTCTAAAGGATTCAAAATAACCATATCTATTGTTGACCTAATATCTCGGTTAATATATATCATTAATATAGGTTTAAAGTTTTTAGATCGTAACCTACTAAAAATGTATTATATTTCTCAAATTATAAAAAAGAAAATTAAAATTAAAAAGGGTTCCCATATCGCAGGTTGTGGAGAAACTGCTCACATGATAGAAAATATAGTTGATTACATAAACGCTCATTTTTACTGTTTAGCATAAATTATAGAGATAGTAAATATATGAATTGGATCGGAGCTCCGCTGTTCAGGGGATCCGTTGGGAACCCACTTTGGACAATTTGAAATGACAGTGGGTCTTATGCTTAATAATAGCCCATTTATGAGCCTGACCAACCCAACCCAACAAATCATGTCGGCCTGACTTTATTTGATTTTAAGACAACCATTCAAGAAATTTATTTCTGGATATTGTTTTGGGCTGTGATCTTTAAGTAAGTTTATTCTACATAGTTTAGTTTTTAGATGGGTCATGCATTTTTCATGATCCACTCCATCTTCATGAAATCTACACATAACACAGAAGACCAACCAATCATTCTCATATATACATATATATACAACTAAGTTGTTTTCTCTTGTTAAAAATTTAAACACCACCGGAGATTATTCGTCAATTATGTGAGTATTTATTATATAATATTATAAACTATAAAAGTATAATTTTTTGTACATTTATATTTTTTATTATAAAAAGATATTGTATTGTAAAAAATAAAAATTACTAAAAATTAGTATCAATAATGGGTATAGATCTAATTGTACTTGTGACAAATATATTAGTTTATTTAAAATTTTAATTCTAAAATTATGTGTTCTTTTATCTTCCTTTTTTATCTCAAATAATTTTTTAATTTTTATTTTTAAAATATAAGAAACATATAAAAATAAATAAAATCTTAATTTTAATTTTAATAAAATTTTCAGGATTAAATTATTTTTATTTATAACAAAATCATCTTAAATAAATAAAGATTAATTATGTTGGATGACCTTATTTGACATGAACATCACATTTCATTTCTTTTAATTTATTTTATTTATGAACCCATGCTTCAAAGTTTTCTCGTCAAACTAGATGAAACAAATTTTCAAAAAGTCCTAAAAAAAATTATTACTAATCGACTAAAATAAGAAGCAAAAATATTCTTATAAAGACATTGCTTAGTAATATCATCATAACTATTAAAATCATGACGGTAACAATACCAAAACAAATATAATGAATAATGGGATCCTCATTTAAGCTTTAGTTAAATCATGAAAAACTTAATGACATAATGCTTTTTAAATCCTCCTAACCATCTTCATATTACCATTCAAGTTCTCTTCATACGTACGCACCATCTCTCTCTCTCTCTCTCTCTCTCTCTCTCTATATATATATATATATATATATATATATATATATATATATATATATATATTATCTTTCTAGTCTAAACTTTTTACTCCAATCTCTTTCATATATATAATACTATTAATAATATGTACATCACTATGACTCATATCTACAATAGTATTACACATACTCTTATCTAACGTGAATCTCCTTACAAAAAGTTAGAAATAAAATGTCATCATGAACCAAACATATTATTTCTTATCATATCCTCTTGCATTTATATTAATCGTTATCTTATTTTATAAATAATTTTTTTAATTAAATTATAATATAGATATTATTGACATAGTAAACAATAAATATTTCATCAATTTTAGATGAGATAATATAATATTATTTATAAATTCAATTATATTCATATAATTATGTTGAATAAAAAATTTCTAACATTATTTTGATTGTTAATTATATTTGTGAGGAGTATATTTTAATATATAAAATATAATTTTAAAATAATGTGATAAAATTTTATTAATAAATATAATTAAATTGATGTATATTAAATAAAAAATATTAAGTTAATTATAATTACTTATCATTCTGATAGATAGGGTTACTGTATTAAAAATGGCATGTTCGCCGACGCCGTTTGCAACAGTGAGATATAGTGATGAATCCATGTGGCGTCGGCGATCGTAGGACACATGAGGCCGTACTGATTTTATCAGTCAACTTAATTGCCAAAAGTAAGGAATTTAGGGGTTAATGAGAGCACTTACTACAACACCATTAAAGTCTTATCCTTGCACCGCTCTTTATGGGTAGTAATGATAAAATTACCTACTTATTAAAAAATCATTTTCTATCACTCTACACACACTAGTAAAAATGATAATAATTAATAAATAAAAATATAATTATTTTAATTTTTAATTTAATAATAATATATTATTTATTACACATAATAATTTGATATATAAAAAATTATTTATTAATATCACAAATCTTAGATGAAATATTTTAATTAGCTCACATTTCGTAACTGTGAGATCATATGTTAAAAAGTGTAGCAGACTTATTAGAAGGACACTAGTTATATTATGAATTTACGAAACTTAGTTGCGATTATCTCAAGTTGGAATATAAAAAAGTACTTACGTGGGAAGAGAACTACAATTTCACAAGCTTGTCCAATGACAAGATGACATTTGTTATCAATCTAATTCATTATTAGCAGGGGACTTTAAAAACTCTAGTTACAAATATATATAGACCTATAGTTTAATCTACTGTGTGAGAGTGCATACACTAGTTTGAGGCATTGAAAAGGGGTGTTTGGAGTTGAGTAATTGAGGGGTGGAAGTTGGAATAGATTGCTACGTGGCATTCGATGGGAGCAATACTAATATAATTGTCAAACCGACCTGGCTCAATATGCCGTCGGTGGAATAAGATTGGAATATGATAATTAAGGATAATCCATGACCATATATTAGGACTCATGAGTCCAACTGCCCACAGCACATTTGCACCAAATAAATGGGACCCTGAGATTAATTATGATAATCTTTCTTTTATATATATATATATATATATTCTTCTGTTTTCTTCTAAGTCAATCATCGACTACTCAATCCCCTTGTGTTTGAATCGGTCATTCGCAAAGTATATTTGAATCTTTTTTTTAATGAATTTCAACAAATGTTACTAGCTATATAATTAAGCAATTCTCGATTTTTCTTTTTTAAATAAATAAAGATATGTTTAATGATGTCAATTTTATACAAAATTTATTCTAATTTTGTATTTTAATTATTTAGATTTATAAAAAAAATTCATCTTTTAAATAACAATCAATAATATAAATTAATGTAATAATTGTGTAAAAAAACTATTAATAGGGATCTTATATGTAACACATTGATCAATGAGATTTTATCTATAATAATCACATATAATGTAGTAGTTTAAAAAATATGGAAGTATAATTTAGTTTAAAAATAGATAAATTATAACTTTAAACTTGAAACTTAATTTTTAGTCCATTATATTAAAACAAAAATGTCACCATTATTTTACAAAACATATTTATTATAAATATAAAAAAATATTAATATCTTATAAATTTATAATTAATTTTAAATACATAAATTTATTAAAACTTTTTCGACTTCTTTAAATAGTTGAATATATATTTTTTGTTTTGAAAATAATAGAGAGAAGAAAAAAGTGGACCAGAGAATTAGAAAATGAAGGAGAAGAATAAAATGGGTGAATAATTAAAGGTTATTTGATTAGAAGGTTATAATTTGATTGTTTTTAAACTAAATTAAGAATGAACCATTTTTTAAACTAATTTATTTAATATGACTATTTTATACAAAATATCTTGATCAATAAAGCATTCTCGATAAAGAAAAAATCTCTTGATCAATAAAGCATTCTCGATAAAGAAAAGTAAAATGATTTATATAATGTACCATTTAATTCTATGTATCGAGAAAAGTAAATTCAGACTATATTTATATAAAAATGATTTATATAATGTACCATTTAATTCTATGTGATACAAATTTGACAAATGTTTGAATTTCAATTAAATTCGACAATTATTTGTATTTCAATTGGATTTGTTATGAATTTATAAGAATCAATTATATTAAAAATTAAAGTTATTAGAAAAAATATTGACATTATATTTATACGTATACTATTCAACACAAATGTTAGCTCGATGCAATATATATTATCAATATATATCAAATAATTATATGTAGAACAAATAGCATTTAGCTTATATATTATATAAAGTTATTAAAAAATCAATTATTTTGAAAAATTAAGATTGATATTTTTTTTATACATATATTAAAATTAAATGATATTATTAATCAAGTAAATAACTTAAGGGTGTCCATGGTTTAGTCCGATCGGATTTTGGAGAAAAAAAATTTAACTTAACCGAATCGTTTATATTACTTAAATCGGATCATATCGTTTTAAAATGGTTTTAATTAATATAAATTAGTTCAAACTATTTGATTTATAAAATCATTCGATTCGATCTTTGGACACCTCTAGTATGAAATAATATGAAAATTTTAATATATTAATGAACCGATCTCGTCTAGTTCGACCGGTTTAAAAATTAATATAATCGGATCAGACCGTTTGAAAAATAATTTTAATTAATACAAATTAGATAAGATCGTTTGATTTATAAAACCGTTCAATTCAGTCCAATCTGATCTAATTTTTAAACACCCTTAAAATAACCTATATAATAATCTTTTAGATGTATTATTTAGAAGTAACTTTTATAGAAAAGTTCGTGGATAAAATTGGTTTTTTTTAAAAAATATTTAGATACATTAAATATAATTATTAAAATTAATTGAGTGTAAATATAGTAATTATTAAAAGATGAAGCATTCATGACTACATGTATTCAAGTTCTCTATAAATGAATTATTACTCAAATTTTTTTTTTATAAAGACAAACATTTTTGAAAAAATTTAAAGCAATCATTTCATAAACGGTTAAACACCTTTGAAATATTTTGATTAATTTTAACTTAAAAATTAAATTATCATAAAAGACCATAAAATTATTCCATTTATTTAAAATTTCCCTAATTAAACCTTATTTTCGGTTTTTTTTTATCCTTCTAGATTTGCTAAGTAGGTAATTGCCGTGGCAGTAATAAGACTCATCTTTAGATTCGAATCACATGCATTAAATACTGTTCGATAAAATAATATTCAATAATGTAAAATATATAAATGTTGCACATATTTCTTATGTTAAAAATGATTTTTTTTAAATTAAATGGATCATTTAATCTTTTAGAAAAAAATTTACTTAAACCTTTATTTTTGTAAAAAAATGTTAAAGAATAATAAAAAATATTTTTTATTAATATTTTGAATAAAATATTATTATTTTAAATATTTTATTTATTGATAAACGGGTAAAGAGTAAAAATGACTTTTTGTTATTATATTTTATCATAAAATTATTAAAATATTAAATAAATAATAAAATTTACCGTTTTTTATTACATTTTACAAAATATAAGGAATTAATGTAAGAAAATAATTAATACAAACCTCTTAATGTAATGGATCTTTAAAGTATCTTATTTTATAAAGTATTTAATACTTAATATGTTAAAATAATTATAAAAATTTTAATGCTTGAATTGATGATACATATATAGCTTTTAAAAAAAATTCCTTTGACCTAACATAAATGTGAATATTAATTATTTAAATGCAAGATAAAAGACACATCATAGTTTCTCATAGGTAGGGTAAAAGTAACTGGTCACTTTGTTAATTCGGTCAAAGGTATAATTTAGTATTATAAATTAAAAAATATTTGTTAAGTTATCTTTTGTGAGAAGTATATCAAATAAAACAAAAAAAATATTTTTATAGTATGTTTAGTTCAATATAATGGAATAAGATCACATATATATTTATATTTTTTGATAGTTATATACGTAAAAAATTATTCAATGTTTTCTAATAAATTTTTCTTGAAATTTAAACAAAAATTTATTATTTAAAATTCAAAATTATATTAGAATATGAAAATTTTATTTAAGTTTAATAGAAAGTATTTATAAAATATTTGAGTAATATTTTAATTAAAAATTAATTTTTTATGAAAAATATAAATATACATATATTATTTAATTATATTTAACAAAATTTTGATAAAAAATTAACATTTTACTTACCTAATATCTTACACAAATAAATTACTTAAAAACACATTTATTATATTAATATTAAGTATATGCTTGGAAGATAAAAGAAAAAACAGAACAAGATATATCACATCAACAGAGTACCGTATATATTTATACGTTTCTTTTTGTAGTCCAAGGTTGACATTAATTTTAAATCAATTTAAGAGTAATTAT
The DNA here is from genome assembly GCA_033030585.1 of Hippophae rhamnoides. NCBI lineage: Eukaryota > Viridiplantae > Streptophyta > Magnoliopsida > Rosales > Elaeagnaceae > Hippophae > Hippophae rhamnoides. Next base: position 66,969,786 of record CM065428.1, on the reverse strand, counting down.
TTATTACTTTAAAGTTAAAATATATGATATATATATTTATTTAGATAAATAAAAATAAAAATTAATGTATTAATTATTTTCTAAAACACAAAACTTAATAAATTATTATAAAAATAATTACTATCAATCATGATACAACCTTATCATATATGTTGAAATGGATAAGAACATAAAACCCAAAAGCTAACTAAATATAGCTTCTTCTTTTGTTTGTCGCCAAAAAATGTAAAATAATGCTCATCGCAACAGAATTTGCCTTGATTGAGGCCCATCCAAGCTTTTTTCATTCCTCTAAAATCATGTGGTTTCTGAAAACCCTGTTTTGTTTTATCTGATAAAATTCAGGGGGAATGGTAACTTTTATCTTAATTAATATATTAATATTTGAAATATTTAATGTTATTAAAAAATATGTTTCCTTAACTTTTTATTATTTTTCAATAGTTATTGTTTTTTTACCAAAAATATCCTTTTCATTTTTATTTATGAAAATTAATTAGAGCTAATAAAATGATTTTTTTTATTAAATGTTGGATTCAACACTTCTTATTAAAAATTAAAAATAATTATTAAATTTTTATATTTAAAAAATAAATTATATAAATAATTATTAAAAACTATAACATTCTAACAATTTTATTAAAATACCATTAACATATTTATTATGATCATCTAATAGGGATAACTATTAAAATATTTTCTATAAATAATTAATCAAAAATATCTGTATTATTAATGATGTAAAAAACACTTTTAAATATTAACAAATCTTTTTTATTTTTTTAGTTAGTTAATTGTTATAAAAAAAAATCTTTCATCAAAATATAAAAATGATATTTTGGATTAAAAAATTAATTATTATTTAAAAATGATAAAAAAATACTAATATTTAAATTAAAATAAGGAAACATAATCTTTTAATAATCATTCTTATAATATTTAAGCTATAATTGAGATAGATGTAATTTACCGAACCTTTCAACGTTTTCATTTTCTCTATGACGTCATTCTCCGTCAGATATGAAAATAATTTCGTAGTCACGATCATGATTTTTTTAATTTATTTTTGGCTTGAGAAATTATGAAAGGTTTGAACAGGCGAGGCTCGTCACTCGTGAATCGCGAGTGTGAAAAACAGAGGTGTGGCGTCTGCTAAAACCGGATCTGATGCCAGCAGATTCCAGAAGTATTATTATTCATTGGTTTTAGTTAAAATGATAATTAATAAATTATTATTACGAAAATAATAATTTATGTTATAATAATATTATTTTTTAAAATTTATAGTAAAATAATATTTTAACAATATTTCATATATTTTATAATTTAAAAAATATCAAATTATTATTTCATATTAAACATTATATTTTAATAATATTAAGTATCATTAATAACATATGATATTGATTTCATGTATTTTTATAATTTTAAAAATGTTCAAATTATTATTTTATATTAAATATTATTTAATTAAATATTATTTAAAATTAAATTATAATTAGACACAGTTAAAATTAAATTTAGTTCATTTGATCCTATTTAACATTATTAATTTTATTTTTTTATTATAAGTTTGAGAAATTTTATTTATATATTTTTCAAATTTTTTTGTATATTATAGTATAAGAAGATGAATAAATAGATAATCTCAATTACCTCTAGACAATTTATGACTTAATTTGATTTATCCCATGTAATATGAATTAAAGAATATTATTTAAATAAATTTGTTAAATAAAAAAATAGGATTTGGTTGGAGTTAAGACGTTACAACCTATTATTAACTCAAAATAAAATAAAATAAAATTTAAGTTGAAAAAATATATTAAATTAAAAAAAATTATTTTCTCTTTGTTAGTTTCTCAAAGGATCTAAATTCTACCTACACAATCATGCAATAAATATGATTTTAAACGATTAAAGTTAGTTTATTTAAATCTAATTATCAATAATATATTAATATATTATATTAATTAACTATGTTTATAGTGTAAAAGAGATTGAAAATATATATATTAAATCTGTTATACAAATTATGACTAAGTTGTTTTTATTTTCACTATCATTTATTGTAAGAGATGCGCTAAATGTCACAAATACCTTTGTGTTTTAACGGTGTTAATTCTCCATCCATTACTATTTAATTTACTATTCCTTGGTTTTGATACCAATTTTATGAATATCGATATAATCTTAATCTAGAGTTAAAAATTGACATAGTTGAAGGTCTTTGTGTATTTATTGATGGTAATAAATTATTTAAAAAACTTATTATTTTACTATATAAATCTAATTTTCTTCTATATTCCTTACAATTGCATAGTATGCTATGTTCTTCATTATGTTGGTTACTTAATTCTAATCCTGACTCTATTAATTGTCTTCTAAAATTAAAAATTACTATTTCATTTGTTAAATCTAATAATTCTAATTTATTTCCTAGTGATTCAATATCCATAGAGTATTATTTTATTTCTAAAAACAAATTATATTTTCATGTTTTAAAGATATTATACCTTGTTGTAAGCGAATATTTCAACATTCAAGATTTTTAATTATCTTAAATTTATAATCATCATACCTGAATTTAATGGGTCCACCACGGTCTTTCCTTCTGTTAGTCTTCTTTTGTTACACCTGTTATGCATAAGCTTTGCTTACACCTCACCACCTTCCTGATAATGGTGAGTTTTCTGCATCCATACATGAATGGTGTCCAATAGTTGACTTACTAGAGAAGAGTAATAAAACTACATTTTATTCAAAATATAATAATTATTACAACTTAAGGCCAACTAAGAACCTTGAAAAGCGGTGCTTAAATTACCATAGTTATTGGGTATTTCATTATTGGATTCTCGATTTCCGTGTAGAAAGTTTTTTATATACTCGAGTGTTTTTTAGAGCTAGATTTCATGGATTTCTATCCGCTCGCTTTTTTTGGAAATGATAATAAGTGGTTCCTTTTATGTAATCAGGAATCCCTATTTACAAGACTAAATTTATTATTTTATCCTCGCTTTAATAAATCATCCCATTTTCCTTATTTAATGGATAACCATTACTTTTTCCTCGCATACGCCGCCGACCAAGACATGCTGGTCCTACATCTTTATTTCTTTTCAGTAATCTTCACCCATCCGCTTTTCTTAATTTCCTTTGTCATTTTCTCGCCGATCGCCTTTCGATGATGCTGATGACGACACATCTTCATCTTCTCGATCTTTGATGCGCAGAATGCACTTATGGTCTTTAGTAGCTTTTCCGCATAGAAGCAAAATACTTTCCTGGTTTCTCAACAATTTCTAAGTTGTCGTAATTAAAATTGGTTTCATATTCGTGATTTTTTCAATTATCTTCTTCTCACAGAGCCACGCGGAGAAATGATGATAACTTTACTTGTTGAATAATTTACTTTAATCTCGTGAGAATTGTCGATCTTTCCGAGCTCATAGTAAATTTGGCTTAGCATTTGTCTCTTAATACACGTAGAGTTCTTCCGTGTTGAATTCCTTTTCCTGTGCCCTTCGCTCGGGAACCTCTTTTTTGCGTTGAAATCCCTATCTTCACGTAAGGTGGGACTAATACTTCCTTCCTCATTCCAATCCATTAATGAACTAAAAATCTAAGATAAACAGTTTATCACCCGCTTTAATTTTTCTTTTCTAAAATTCTTAATCGCTTTTTAAAATTTTCTCTGGGAAATAATTTAATTCACTTATATTAATTCCCGGATATATATTTTCTATTAATCCCGCATGAAATGCTTTATACACAAAAATGGATCAGCTCCTTCCAATATATTGAATTTACTACCCGTAGGAAATTCCTTATCTCGTAAAGATAGAATTTCATATCTTCAATACGTTTCGGGTAGATTATCTTGCTAAATTATGTAGACTTAACCATTGTAGTTTGTCGAGGTTTCTCAGATTGGGGTCTTTTTTCATTTTCAAATGACCGGAGTAGTTTCTGTAAGATGTTTCCCGAATAAGACCGAATGTTTTGTTATTTTTGATGTCTCTAGTAGAGATGTTTCTCTAAACAAAGATTGAGTCTTTTCTATTTTTCCAAGGTTTGTCAATCATTGAGTTCGTTGGTTGTTTTTGTAGTATTACGTATCAATTTCTTACTATCTCCTCTAGAGTTATTAGTTTCGTGTTTTGTAGTTGGCATAACTTCCTTCAGCTTCTATTCTGTTGGTGAAGGCTCTATGAGTTACTCCACTAATTCCTAGAATAGATTTGCTAGCTTCTATTATGTTCTTCTTTTTCTGCTTCGTCTGCCCAATTGGGTTTATAAGTTTTTTGTGAACTGTTAGGTTCTTTATTTTTTAACAAAGATTCCTCATTTGAGGTTCTACTCTCTAAAGTTTGTTTTGAACATTTAAGTTCTTCATGTTTTATTCCTGTCTCCGTAAGAGATTTCTCGAGGTATAGCAACTCGAGTTGTTCTTGTAGGATTTTTATTTCCTTTTCTTTTATCTTGATCTTAATATCAAGTTGTTCCATTCATGCAATCATAAAAATAGTTAGAGGTGCTAATTCTCTGGTAAGAGCATTAGCCAAGCTATTTTTATGTCCTGGAAGATGTTAAACATCAAAATTGTAATGGTTGAACCATTGTTGCCATCTAATTAGTCTTACTTGTTTATAATCTCCTGCAATATTAGTTCTTAAAAAATAACCAAATTCTTGTTATCTGTTCTAATAATGAATCTAGAACTTATGACATATATTGCAAATTTCTTAATAGCTTTTTTAACAGCTAAGTATTCTTTCTCATTACTATGATAATTTAATTCTGGCCCTTGAAAAGACCGACAGTGTATCCGCAAAGATATTCATCTTTGTCATCTACTCTTGCTTTAAGGATTGCTCTCCAATATTCTTGTGAAGCATCTGTTTCAATTATCATTTTATCATCTAGTCCTGGATGGTATAAAGTTGGTAAATCTTTTACTTTTGCTTTTACTCTATCCATATATAGAATATCTTCTTCTGTCCATTTATAGACATGATCTTTTTTCAATTTTGCTTGTAATGGTTTTCTCATTTCTGCAAGTTTCTTGATATAGGCTTCTGCATATGTTAAACATCCTAAAAATCTTTGTAATTGGTTTTTATCTTTTAATTCACTAGGAAAATCTTGAATATTATTTAGTATATGGGGTTTTAGATTATGTTTTCCATCTTCAATCTCCAATCCTAAGTATTTGATTTTTTGTTGAGCAAGTACTGCTTTCTTTTCTACATTATTGTAATATATTGATAATATCCAAATAATGTTTATTTAATTCATTACTAAAAACCAAAATATCATCTATGTAAACACAACAAATATCTTGTAATTTCTTAAATATATTATCCATATATCTTTGAAAAATACTGAGCTTCGTTTAATCCAATGGTATTACCGGCCCATTAGAATTGTCCTCGGTGGCAACCGAACGGCCGTCATAATTTCGAGATTCTTCATCCAATCTTATTTGCCAAAATCCACTTTTGCAATCGAAACTTAAGAAGTATTTCTTTCCTTTTATTAATGATAGTAGTTCTTCCTTTTTTGGAATGAAGTATCCATAATCAATGGTCTCTTTATTTAATGCTTTGAAGTTTATTACCATTCTCTTTTTACCTCTTTCTTTTTCTCAAATTTTTTTTTCAACTAAAAAATGCCGGACTAGAGCAGGTGAATTACTCTCAGATATGACTTTTTAATTCCAAAAGTTCTTTAATTTGTTTTCCAAATTCAATCCTCGCCTTTTCGAGTATAAATCATTGGTTTTACTCTTACGACTTTGTTCATAGATCTCTTAATTTTATATTAACTATTTGCTTTTAGATTTATTTATTTTTGGATCCAAAGGATTTTCCGAACGATCGCTTTTTAATAGTCTTCTAATGCATGTTAAGGCTTTATCTTCATGTATCTCATCGAGAAAAGAGTTTTGTTTTTCTTCTATATCTAATGAAATATTTTCTAGACAAGGTTTTTTTGTGGTCTTTTATCTCACCACGCCGCTTTTACGCATGTTGTGCATAAAAGTTTGGCTTGAGACAGGGAGCTTTTCTTACTCTGTAGACACATATATTGTATCTCATTCTAAAGTTGTAAGACTTATTTTGTCAATGTCAGGTGAAAGGTTGATATAAATTTAAGAAATTATTTCCTATTAACAAGTCTACACACGCTTTCTTGTTGATATATAAGAGGGAATATGAAAGTTTTCTCCTCCTATTATTATATCAATATCTTTTAATACTTGATTGAGTTTTATTTTTTGGTATTATTGGCAATTCTTACAATTAAATCTTTAAAGTGCTTGCTTTCCGCTTGTCTTCCTGGAAATACATATCTACTAGCTATACACATACTAGTCGTGATTCATATACGCATGTAAATGATAAGTGTTATAACCTTTAAATTTTAGTCCTACTTTAATGTAAGTACTATTTGGATTTGTAATACTATACAAATCATTCATTTTCTCAAGAATATTCATGATCCAATGTTCATATTCTCGAGTCAAGCTTATTTCTTCTTCAGTTTCTTCTAATAGATAAATACTATAAGTATCATCTATATCAGATTCCTCAATTGGTTCTAATTCCATTTTGAATGCTTCTTCTAAGATTTTTGCTTTTTGTGGAAATTACTTTTTAAATTCTTTTTTATGTTGAAGTGTGCTTGGACATTCATTTGCATAATGTCTTTCCTCATTACAAATCCAACATCTGCATTTTTTCTTTCTTGAAGGGCAATAATTCCTTTTTGCAGAAGGTTTATAAACATTTCTTCTAAAATATCTTTTCTTGTAGTTTTCTATATTGGATCTTTTTTTATATTTTTGGAAATTTTGTTTTCTAAATTTATATTTTTAAAATTTTTGTTTATAAGATTTTATATTGCATCCATATTTTCCTCGCATTCTAAAATCTCTTGTATAACAACAAATTTTATCATTTCCTCTTATTTGTTTATATTCTTTTCTTTCTTGGCATTTTATAATGATCCAATATCTAAGACTTCTTATTTTTAAATTTTTTTAAATTTTTAAATTTTTTTAAATTTTTTAAATTTTTGTTTATAAGATTTTAGATTGCATCCATATTTTCTTGGCATTCTAAAATCTCTTGTATAACAAAAAAATTTATTATTTCCTCTTATTTGTTTATATTCTTTTATTTCTAGGCATTTTATAACGATCCAATCTCTAAGACTTCTTATTCTTCCTCCTAGAGTATCTGATATAGTTTCTCTATTCCTTTGTTACCAATTTTCTGTTAAAGTTTTATATAATATTCCAGGTAATTTTTGAAAAAATATTTATTTATAAATTGTTTGTATAGAGGGTGTTAATTTATGGTAATACATTTCATATTCACAAATAAAAGAATTTATATAACACATGTTACAAATTTCTATATTTGTTAGATGTCATTTAGCTTCATTGATTTAATTTTCACTGGATTCAGTGATAGTCACTCCTTTATCTTCCCCAATAAATTCTTTGTATATTTCATTTATTAATGTAACTAAGTATTCTCTTCACGTGGAAGCATTTCCTTGCATTAATAAATGTTGTTGATCTGTTAAGTTTGAAAACCAAACTTTTACATTTCTTGTCATTTTATGTGCTATAAGCACTCTGCAAATTGAAGGATTTGTTTACGTAGTTGGAGAAGTTTGTATAAGAACGCTCATCCCACTAGACCATTCATCTAAAGCTTTTTTTCTATCTCTTATACAATCTAAATTTAGAAGTTTAGATTTGTAATTATCATGGAGTTTGAACTCTGGTGGGATACTACCTCTAGTTCCCCAATGCAACCATTCCTCTATTTTAGGTGGTTGTCTTCTTCTATATATAGTATCAGGTTGTTCTGATCTTTGTTTACTTCTTTTCTCCCTATGTGGGTCAGATGTTTCTTCTTGGTAAGGGATTGGTAATGAAATTGGTTTCATATGACCTTTTGGGGTCATGTTTTCTGGTTCTGACTCAGTTTCATTGATTATTTTCATATCATCATCTTCTTTGTTAATACAAAGTTTTCCAATATAATGTTCTTCTATTTCTTCATTGGTTAATGTCAACAATTTGACCAATGTTTCTATATCCCTATTCTCCGGGTTCATAAATTCTTTTTCTAATTTTTTTCTATATTTTATTAATTTGGAATTATTTCTTTATTTTTAGATTGGTTTTCATTTTTTCTTTTCTCATTTTTAGGAATCAAAGATTCTGATTTCCTCGGTAGTTCTTCTTTTAATCCTTCTAAGTGGTCATATTTATGATCTATTTTTATATTATATACATCTTTCCTTTTGCATCTGTAATTTTAATACTCATTTACTTATTACTTATACCATTATAGATTATTATTTTTTCTAGGAAATATCTTTCTTAATAAAAATGATAGGTCTTTAAATCCATCTCCTTCTTTAAGATTTAATTTAATTTTTTGAATTTCTTCAATTTTTTTTACTTATTATTGTAAAAAACATCCTAAAATATCTTCTCTTTCTATATCTAATATTTATTGGTTTATTTTTTTCTCTTCTGTACTTTTTTTATAACCTTGAGGGTATTTTTGATGAGTGTTAATTTTAATTTTTATTATGTTTTTAAAGATATTTTTGAATTTTTTAAAATATAAAGGATATTTTTAAAGATTATTTAAATCTTACGAATAATTTTGATTTTTTTACTTTCAAACTATTTTACCTCATTTTAATCAATTTTATCTACAAGTACATACACCGTTACAATATAGCACATTAGATATGTACCCTTTTTTGATATTTGGGAAAGTGGGGGATATGAAATACAGACACGTTGGGTCATAATATTTGAATATGACATACGTGTTTGACACACAATCAAGGACCACTGTGATAGTCGGCGATTTTCCCTGATCGCTTCATGTGAGACCAATTCCGTATACCGCCAAATCATACCTTTATGGTCTTCTCTTTTGATAAAATGCCCCTACCGTCAATCTAAAATTACAATTAGCCACTTCTATTATGTTCCCTTATTTTCTCTAAAATTACATCCTTTCAGTATTCCTCTGATTAATTTTTTAATTCCTTTTAAAATACATATTAATTAATTACTTTATATTAAGAGTATCGATTGAAGCCCTAAGTGAGCATTAACATGAAGATGGAGAGGGATGGATACTATTTGGGGAATTGACAAGAGAGTGTAGGGAAAAGATTAGGCCTGTTCACATGCTAAAAAAAAGAAGAAGCTGCTTTTGGTGGTGGGGGACTATAGTTTTGAACATGGTGGTGGTGTTCTTTCAATTATCACGATCTTTGTTTTCCACTTTTGACTACAAAGCCATACAGGCCACAATAAGAAGCTGCTTTTCAAGACTAACTTTACGCCTTTAATGCTTTCCATATAATTACTAGTGCATATGGGTTCCACAGTTTTGATGTAATGTCACCTTTCTAATTTTAATGACTTCTTTTGCAGAAAAAAGTCTTCATCTTATTAAATCCTATCTTTCTCATTGTCATTACTCAATTGATCTGTTCTTCTATTTTTTTTTAATTGTTGTTGTTTTTGTTGTGGGAGATAAATGAATACAGGGAGAAAAAAAAACCCAATTTTTTACTTTAAATTCTAACTAACTTTTAATATTAATTTTATAAAAATAATAAAATTTAATTAATCTATTAAAAGAATATAGCACTTTTATAGATTCGTGTAAGTTATATCACCATTGACGTACTCCACTTTTAGGTTGAATGGTTCTAGCTAACAACTCAGACACGCGAGGAAGGTTCTTAGAAAGGTCATAATATTTGTGAACAGTGCAAATAGCCAAAAATAGCAGCTGGGGAAGCTGACTTTCTGAAAAGATATTACATAAAAGTGTTCGATCGTTGAGAAAAAAACAGTGAGTCAAGGTATCATCTTTCCTTCTTTTTTTTTAATGAAAGGCAAAATATTGTTTGAAAAAAGTGACGCGTAACCTTTTTTTATTTATTGATACAGAGGACTTTAAATCGAAGCAGCTAGCTGACTCATAATAAATAAAAAAAGTAGCTTTTTGATTAGAGAAAGTGCATGTACTTTTACATTGTAATATTAATTGGACCGGACCACGCGGAGTTAAAATCCCAAAATCCTACAACTACAAGCAAAGCAATCACCTTGACCAAAAAAAAAAAAAAAACCATTTCACATTGCCTGTTTGCCCTTTTCTTTGGTTAACCATTCGTGTATTTCCTTCTATATGCTTAATCGATTATATTAAAAAAAATGTGAGAACAAATATCTTACGTAAAAATAATATTATTAATATATTAAAATATATTATTTGAATTAAATCGTAAATTAATTCATTTTTTTAACATGTTTTGTGACTATTTTAAAACTTGTTTAACAAATACAATCACGTCATATTCATAATAAAATAACTCAATATCTTTATTATTTTTCTCAAAATTTCATCGCATTGATGTAAATCAAAATGATACATTTATGAAATTTCGTTGCTCAAAAAACTCAAAACAATTTAAGATATGTTTAAATGACAAGAACAAAACTTAACATGATTTATTTTATAAAAATTGACATTTTTCTCATAAAAACACTCACATCTACTTTCATTATGCTTTTTATAAAAAACGTGAAATTGGTTTTTTTTAAAATTACTTTTAACTATTATTTTTTAATTGGACCTCCAAGCTTAGTTTTACTTAACAAAACATTGTTATTTTATGATATGATGAAGATGATAAAGTAACTATAGTAAATCAGGAGTTCAAGCATAGAATCTAAAACATATGGAATGACTAATAAGAAGTTTAGCTTATGAAGATATTATTGAAGACGAGATTTCTTGGCTGCTTGTTGAAGACGAATTTCTTTGGTTACATATCGAACACAAGCTCTCTTAGCGACCTATTGGAGACGAGCTTCGTTGATGACCTGAAGTATAGGTCAATCATATCTTATTTGGGCCAAAACAACTAAAAAGTAGCTGCTTAGTAAAATAAATAATAATATACTATGTTTTGTGATGTCTCTATGACAAATCACCATTCAATTTAACGTTAATAATTGTATAGTTACATTTCTATATATATCACAACATATTCATTAACAAAGTATCTAATTTTTGGCTCTAATATTTCCTTGGGAATATTATAGTACTTGTAATTTTCAAAATATTATTATTAATGAGTTAATAATTTTTTGTTATTTCAGAATATTCAAAACTAATTCAAAATATTGAAATTTGTTATAAAATTTTATTAATTTAAGTGGATCCAACTATTTTTAGAGAAGGCACGTATATCAAAGCACTTTTAATTAAAGCATCCAAACGCACAGTATTTCACTTTAATAATGCATTAAAAGTAAGATTCATTAGTTTTTATAATGATCTTTAAATATTTCAAGAATATTTTTTTTATTAATCCAACCTTGCTTGTAACATTAACATTTCAACGGTTAAGAACGTAAAATTTATGTGAGGTTTGTGTCCCAATCATTAGTGCCTACGTAGTGTACTTGTTAAAATAATAATAATAATAATAATAATAATAATAATGACATTTAAATAGTTCCATTCCCAAATAATGGGGTCAAATGTGTCAAATCAAGTAAGGGCACTATAGTCATTACATTTAAGGCATCCTGTAAGTTGGACCAAATTTCAAACAACTGAGAATTTTGGGGTCATGGAAAAATAGAGAAGCCAAAAAGGGGGTCATTGAAAATTGAATGCACGCTCCAGCTATAAATACACAAGTGTTATAGACCAATTTCAGTATTATAGCTCCTTCAAAATCTCTCTCTTAGACAACCTAAAAGAAATCTTCTCACCCTGTCCTTCCTTTTAACAAAAACATTTCTTTTTTATTGCCAATTCAACTTAGTTGCTCTTTGCTTACAAACTGTCATATATTTTAACGGACCAGTTTGTCACAAAACAAGACTTCTCTTCTGTTCATTTCAGAAAAGCTTCCACTTTTCTCATAATTATTGTAAGTAGGAACGCATTAATCATTTCCACCTTTTTATCTTTTCTTTGTACAGGAAAAAGGATATAATTTTTTACTGCCCTGATTCCTCGGAAAGAACTTTTTTTAAAATCATTTTTCTTAGTACCAATCTGTTGCAATTTTCCTGGAAAAAGAAGTACTCTGGAAAACAAGACACAAGCATGGACACAGTTCAAGAAAACAACTTTCCTTTTGCATACACAGCTGGTTTTGACATCCGAACTTCTCTATCAAACTTAATATTAACAGGAGGCACAAATACCTTGGACTCCATTTTCTCTCAGTGCCCACCATCTTGTTCCACTATTGACCCTGTTTTACAGCCATTAGGCTCCTCTGTTTACCACCGTCAGAGAGATCTTCTCCAAAAGTTCGGCGAAGAAAGCAAAACAAATGGTCCGTTTCTTGATTATTCTCAAGCAAACCCAGTTCAAGAATCCATTCGTCCAACCACTTGCTCCATTCGAAGCAAGAAAAAGCTTTACAGGGGTGTGAGACAGAGGCATTGGGGCAAATGGGTCGCTGAAATTAGACTCCCTCAGAACAGAATGAGAATCTGGTTAGGTACTTACGAAACTGCCGAAGCTGCCGCATATGCCTACGACAGAGCAGCTTATAAGCTTCGAGGGGAATATGCGCGCTTGAACTTTCCCAATTTGAAAGACCCAAGTAAGCTTGGATTTGGAGATGCTAGATTGAATGCCTTGAAGAGCTCTGTAGATGCAAAAATTCAAGCAATTTGTCAGAAGGTGAAGAGAGAAAAGGCCAAAAAAGCAGCAAAGAAAACAGAACCAAGGGTAAATGAGAATAGCAGTGATAATGAGAAAACTTTGAAGGTTGATTCCTCATCTTCGTCATCTTCATCGTGTTTGCCTTTTGTTTTAGGCGATAATTCAAGCTTTGAATTGCTATCACCGACTGTTTCAGATGATGGTTTTTGGAAGTGTCAGAATTCACCACCGTCTGTTTCCACTGAATTTCCCATGTCAATGGCAGAGGAATCAGAGTTAGATGTCTGTTCACTAGCAAGAATGCCTTCTTTTGATCCTGAATTGATCTGGGAGGTTCTTGCTAATTAGAATGGATTGTTTTTACTCTATCTAAGTTGAGACCAAATTGTTAAAAGTTTTATGTTTTGATTAGTTTAATTAGTTTTTAAGTGTTAATGGCAGCGTTTTAACATAGCTGCTTCCTACTTATAGATATGGATTTTTGTTTTTTTATGCCTTCGTTTTTGTACGAAGGCATTTGGGTTGTTCTCTATGAAAATTGTCAGTAAGAAGATTTCCTAGTGTTCGTGATAATAATAATTACTGCTTCTGCAACTTTGAAGTTTCTTCTTTAGTCTAAGAAAGTGATACAGTAACAAATCAAGCAGGCTTTGCACCAAAAAAAAAAATTAAAATAAAATGAAATGCTCTATTTCAAAATAACTAAAGAGAGAAATCACTCATAATTAATATGAACTATAAATGATAACCAAAATGTAATAAAAATGAAAAATCACAATAAATGTGAACCGATAAGATTCATATTTGCTTATATAGCAATGAGTACCTCGGAAGGAATACAACTTATGGAACGATTTCCATTAAATGTTATTTTTGAGTAATAGAATTTAAGATTAATGTAAATTTTTATTTTTTAAAAAATAATTAATTGAAGGTGGAAAAAGAAATTCAAGAAAAATAAGAGTGCTACAATTAAAACGCTTCTAAATTTGTTTTCCTTTACTTTTTTTTTTTTACTAATCTTGCAAGATATTAATAGTAATTGATCTCATCTTTTTCTTTTATATATATATTTTTTTTTCATTTTTATGGATAAAAAATGATAAAAAATAAATCTATTTCACCACTATAAATAATTAAATCATAAAATAATTGTACAAAAAACTGTATTCATAAAGACTAAGGTAGGATAATTAAATTATTAAATGGTTAGGTCAGTAAAATTAGTTGTGATAAGTCTAGAGCCAGCAAATCCAAATTAGTTAGGCGTGACACACATTGATAGTTCATAGAAGAAACGATTATAAGGCTTGGCCCTGGAGTCCTAGTGTCCTACAAGGTTCGATGGGGGCCTTGGCAGGTGAATCTCGACTACTACTTGTACGTATCTTATGCATGCCACGTTGCCTCATGCAACACATTTTCCTTTATGAACACACTACACAGAAAATGACCCAAGTCCCATACATATAACAATCATGTATATATTTTATTCTATCAATTATATGATAAAAAGCTATCAATTAGATGTATAAAAGCTCGACTACTTGTAACGAGATTTTGTGTTATACAGCCTGCAGTTAACACTATAATTTTATGTAATACTTAATAATGCCAAGCAAATTAGTGGTCCTTTGCCCGTTGCACTTTACTGATTAGCTAGGAATGACAACACGTTTGAAGCAGCTTCGTCTAATCTCATCTTTCTCTTCTGTTGATGAGGTTTTTATAAAACAAAGTTTAATGGTTAAGACAATCGATCTAACTCGGGGAGAGGAAAACAAAAAACTCTTCAAAGTTGAAAAATTGTAATTGAATAACATAATATATTTTTCCTAACATATTATATATATATATATATATATATATATATTCAAAAAAAATAGTAACCTAAATTACTCATATTTAGTGAGTACAATTTTATTATGATAAATCTATTTTGTAAAGTTAATTTACTTTGTATTATGTTACTATTTTGCAAAAAGTGAGACATCATGAACTCATTATAAAATATAGTAAAATTATATTAACCGATTTAATAGGTAAAAATTTAAAATATATTTTTGTTAATATTATTACTATACTAAATACATCTTCATAAATACTTTAATATATATTTTATTTTCTCAAACATTTTTAGCATATGCTCTCTTTTTTATTTTTCTTTTTTTTTATATTTTGATCATTTATTTTATAATATGGATATCTTTTAATTTTTATATTTATGAAAACTTATTTATTTAAAAATTTAAATTGAAAATATGATTTGAACCTTTGTTCAAAATGTATAAAAATAATTAACATATCTTATTTTTTTTAGAGAATTACAAATAAAATCAATTAAATAAATAAATTATATATAAATCAAAGTCATAATTAGAGTTATCTTAATTAACAATAATTTTACTTGTATCGATGGATTGCATTTTCCGGAAAGTATTCATTTTTATTAGTCTTCGTACCCAGCACTTACTATTAAATCAAGTGAGATGCACAAAAAATTAATAAAATATTTAGCTTATTTTTTTAGCAAAGACAATTAATTATCTGTACTTGAAAATAATTAGAGTTTTCCATTAACTAAACACAGTCAAATTAAAAAGGAAAAATGAAGAATAAATGAATGAAACCTATGGGAGCTGAGGCTTGTGATGAAATGATTGAGATTACTACCTACTCAAAGAGTTATTCAAGTTTTGAAGTTATTGTAATTGTAATGTAAGAGCTCTCAATCTCCTCCAAGAGTGCAACATTTACAAAATGCATCGTTAATCCTCTATTTAATTCCAGAAACTTATGTGCTCATAACTGCAGACAACGTTTCTATATGACAAAGCCAATAAAACGGAAAGAATCATCACAAAAGTACAAATTAAGATTGTATCAATCTCTGCATATAAGCGATTACTCCATTCTTATCGTCGTCATCCATTGCTCGGTTCTTGGTACATTTATTTATTCTTTTGATTCCGAGAAAGTGATAATTTTTTGTGTTAATTTGAAAATAAATAATATATGTTATTCTTTGATAATTTTTAAATAAATAATAATAAAAAATTTAATCTCGTTAACATCATCATCAACAATTTGTCGAGTCTCCTTAGATTTATTTGGTGACGAATAAACTACACATTTACTTATATCAATTTTTTTCATACCTCATTTTAGTGTTACAAGTAATTCACGAATACTTTAATAGAAGTCAATACTTTTTATACAAATAATAATAATAAAAAAAGTCTCTCATAACTCTCCTATTAAAACATATATACGAGCTTGTCAGGGAATTTCTCCAAATTATTTTATTCAGATTTAAGACTTGCCACTAAATTAAGTGTAATGTTATGGGTATAAAAAAATTTATTCAATGATTATTTTATATAATAATAACTATACTAAAGTGTTATTAACGGTAGAATCATAATAGATATTTTATAAATTTATATTATAATAATATCAATAAATTAAGTTAAAAACAACTTAATTCGAAACTCAAGTAATTCAATTTGTCCTTGTAAACAATTATCGTATACAAAACTCATGAATGAAGCACGGTCTCTGTTGGATATAATCACTTGTAATTCCAATTTGCGAAACCTTTTTTATAGTGAAAGTTATTCCCATACATTGTTTGATTGTTATATACTTGCTTCTACGATTTCATTAGGATCGAAAATTACGTACGAGGATATATAGTTGCATGAGATTACCCAAAAAAAAAAATTAATGACATAATTAATGGTAAATTTAAAAACAATTATAGTGAATAAAAAAAAATATGCATCACTTAAAAATACTACCAGTCACTCATAGCTTCAAATGTAGGCCAAAACCTTTGGAAAACTTTTGAAGAACCCATGCTTGTGCTCATTCTCTTCCTCTTCTTTTATGTGTATTTCTTCATGATGGTGGTCATGGTAGCGTTGATGTAAAGGCCTTCTTCCCAGGTCAATTTCGTCATTGAATTAATTGTATTCCCAAGTCAATTTCGTCATTGAATTAATTGTATTGGAGATAAAATTAAGAAGTATAAACTCTTTAATTTAAGAAGTAAATCAATAAACTTAATTTAAAAAGCGTAAATTCCTTAATTTTATCTCGAATAAATTGACACCGATCCATTTATCTGGAATGTTCCTGCTAACTACCGAATCAAACCTCATGTCTCTGATACCGGACGAGATCATATCACCATCGTAGGGAATTTCTCTATGGCATTGAAGATGCAACCTCTTAGGAGTGAACGGATGTTGCTTGTCATGACAAGGGAGACCAAAGGGGAACGGACGCTTGCTAAATAGAGTATCATATATTTTTAGATATATGATATATTTTTAGATATATTTTTAGATATATTTTTAGATATATTTTGTTGTAAAAATTAAATTTACAACAAAATCACAAATTAACATCTCACAAAAATGTCTCATACTTTTTAATCTCCTTTAAGATCATAATTAAAATCTCAAGCATAAATTATTTTAATCTTGTTAAGTTATATTTGATATTGTAATTTCTTGACGTACTACCAACCATTTATTTCCACCTGCATCTCACACTCATGCTATGACTTTCATTATTTAAGCATCTTCACATTTGTCTGGCCACTCCACTATTTCAACATCTTCACAGCGTACTACATGACATTGTTACAATCACATAAATAGGGTTTCTACATGTACATTCGTAAACACAGCCAATCCTGACAACATTAAATCATTCTTTTCTTCTTATCTCTATACTCTTCCACGTAGTGCTCAGCCTGCCGTATACCTCTAAATTTCTATCAAAGTGCCTCTCTTCCTCGGCTCCAAGCAGCTCACCTCAACCCGAGCTCACCTCAACCCGGCTCGTTTCCAACGAGCAGCTCGCCTCGGCCTCGGCTCACTCGAACCGGCTGGCTCCTCCACTCGCTCCCAACTCGGCTCTCCCTCGGCTCGACTCTCTCAACCGGCCGACCTCAACTCGGCCGGTTCCAGGGCTTGTTTTCAACTCCTTTTTCATTTTTAAGGATATCTCCTTTATCTTTGTCTCTATATATTTGCTTTATATCTCCTCAATTTATTTCGTTAAAATGGTACCGAAATGATATCTAAAACCAATCTCTACCATAGCCTTGATGATACTAGCTACCTAGCACTGAGCCTGACAAGCAATGAAAAGTTTCTTGAAAGGGCCTTGACTATGGCGTTTCATAGCGGTGATATCTACATACCCGTCGAGAAACCACCGAAAACAACTCCTTGTTCTTTGATCGCAGAGAAAGGCCCGGGAGAGTAAACATCGTCAAATTATTACCTCGGTTCCGTAACACACTTACACCTCCATTCATGGTGAATTTGGGCGTTTTGGGCGTTTGACAACGCGAAAGAAGTTTGGGAATTTCTTGAGGCTCGCTTTACTCTGACAGTTTAGCCAACCAATATCAACTTTTAACAACTCTTGTACCAAACGCCAAAGGGTCGAACCATTAACCAATTTCTCTCGAAATGCATACTATTTGGATCAACTCGCTTCTTTCTGAACCAACTCGAGACAAAGCAAGATTGATCTTTGAGATGTTTGCAACTTACCGTGTCACCAACGTCTTGTTATTTTTCTCGGTGACTCTCATGATCGATTTGAACTTCGGGCTTCCTTACTCCATCTGAGTCCTTTTCCATCCTTAGATACTGCTTGTGTGAGCCGCTCTGAAGAAACTCGAATGGGGG
Organism: Hippophae rhamnoides; assembly: GCA_033030585.1. Classification (NCBI taxonomy): domain Eukaryota; kingdom Viridiplantae; phylum Streptophyta; class Magnoliopsida; order Rosales; family Elaeagnaceae; genus Hippophae; species Hippophae rhamnoides. Next base: position 66,951,314 of record CM065428.1, on the reverse strand, counting down.
TTTTCAAAGTTCATCATCTGATTACGCTTTGTAACCATATGACTCACTTGATACTACATCTTCTCTCGCGCGATCTTCCATCTCCAAACCTTTAATTCAAGCGCGATGGTTCACGTATATGCGTAATCTTTGTAGACAAGTTTCCACATCTTCTATATCACTTTACGACACCTTTCATATTCCCAACCTTATAAATCTTGTCTATCTGTTGGTGATTATGTGAACTTGGTCTTACTTATTACTTTTTCCCTCTTACGGTTGTCAGCGTGCGGGATCCCAGTACGTACAGATCCTTGGGATAAGTAGTAAGGTTGGACGATTATTTGAACTTATCAACCTTCAAATCTACCCACCTCGATTCCTCACACTTCGCGCATGTGCTTCTACCACTCTGTCAACCTATGGCATGCTCGTCTCACGGCCATACATCTGGGGCGACGTCTTCGTCCTAGCATCCTCGGTAAATTAGGATCCGTTTCTATTACGATAATGTAAATTGTTTGCCTTGTCAATTGGGAAAACAACACAACTTTATGTTTTAATAAAAGTGATTCTATACTGTCTCCCTTTTGACTTAATTCATTCGATGTTTGGGGTCGACAGCGTCCTACTGGGGGGATGTGTTTATTTTGTCATTTTTATTGATGATTATTCAAGATTCACGTGGATTTTTCTCATGAAACATAGATCTGGAATTACCCAAAAATTTATTATGATTTTGCCCAAATGGTTAAAACCGATTTTCTCAAAATATCAAAGTCTTTAGAAGTAATGCTATGGAATATAAAGAAACAAATTTTTAAATTTTCTTCGACAAAATGGGACTCTTTCTCGATATTCTTGTCTCCGCACATCTCAACAAAATGGAAGAGGTGACGAAAACAGACATATTCTTATCTTTGGTAGTACTCTCCTCATTTCTAGTTCTTGTCACGAACGCTTTTGGGGTGAAGCGACTCTTCTGGTACATTTTATACCATCAATCGTGTTCCCATGCCTATTATTCACAATCAATCCCTTATGAGCGTCTATAGTACTTCTCCATCTTATGAACCCCCACTCAAGTGTTTGGTTGTGCACATTTTTGTTCTTCTTTACCCTCATGAACACAATAAATTAGAACCTCGTTCTCGTCTTTGTTGTTTCTTAGGGTATGGAATAGAACACAAAGGCTATCGTTGTTGGGACCACATCTCTACAACGATTCTGGCATCTCTCGTACGTGTCATCTTTTGGGAACATAAAATGTTTTCCTCTATTTCTTCATTTCATGTCTCATCTCTACCTGTTTCTCCTTTTTAATGACCCAACTATTGATTTATTTCCTCCGACATTGCTCCATTACCTCGCACCATCGTCCGGCTACTGACCTGCGATGTATGCTGCTCGCCTGGCCGATCCTACCATAACAACATCTTCCAAGCAAGACATTGTCGAGTCATCAACCGTCGTTACTGCTCGTGTAAGTAGTCTTATTTTCATCTTCGTGATTACTTCAATGTTTCTCTACTATTTTGTCTCATCATGAACCCCAAAACTATAGAAAGCTAGTTCTAACCCTTATTGACGTAGCTATGACGGATGATGAATTGGGCGCATTAACAAAAGCACATACGTGGGATCTTGTTGATCTTCCATCTAATAAATCTTTGATTGGTTGTAAGTGGATCTTCAAAATCAAAACTCATTCGGATGGAGTCCGTGGAACGATATAAAGCTCGGCTGCAGTTGCAAAGGGTTTTACGGGAATATGGAATCGTATGAAGAAACCTTTGCACGTAGCTCGACTCGCTCGTTCGAAGTATCATTGCGTCATTCTTCTTTGCCCGAAATTGGAACATGTTTCAAATGGATGTCAAAAATGCTTTTCTCGTGGAGACATAGCGAGGAAGTTTATATGAAACCTCCTCACGGATACACTCGTTCACCTGCATCAAGTATGCGAGACTTCGTCGTGCTTTCTCTATGTTCTCAAACAAGCTCCTCGAGCTTGGTTTGCCAAATTCGACACACTTACTTGACTTTGGTTTCACTTCCGAGTTCTTATGACTCCTCTCTTTATTCGGAAGACTCCCATTGGTGTAACATACCACTCGCTTTATGTAGATGATATGATCATAAGGGAATGACTCTAATGGAATTATTGATCTCAGCGGTTTTTGAGTCATCAATTTGAAATGAAAGACCTCAGTCGTCTCCACTTCTTGGGCCTAGAAATCTCATCGATTCTCAAGGATATTATCTCTCCAAGCAGTACTCTTCCGATATTCTTAAAGGAAGTGGCCTTACCTTGATTGTAAAGCCGCATCAACACTACAGAAACCAATGTCAAACTTACTCATTAGATGGTACTATTCTCTCGGATGCCACATTATACGGACAACTAGTAAAGGCCTTGTTTATCTCACGATCGCTCGTGCCCGACATTGCTATGCTGTTCATCCACGGTTAGTCAATTCATGTCTCGCTCCACTGCCTACCCATTATCTTTGCGGTTCTTCGCATTCTTCGCTACATCAAAACCTTATGTTTCACTCGTCTCCATTTCTCCAACAAGTCTAATCTTCTTCTTTCCGCCTACTTACGATCTTTGATTAGGGCGGTATTGTTGACCCAACCGATCGTCGCTCTACCTGCTGGATATTGTTTCTTTCTTGGAAACTCTCTTATATCTTAGCGAAAGCGAAGAAAGCAATCTCTCAACTTCTCGATCAAGTTGAAGGTGAATATCGTGCTCTAGCGACACCACCTGCTAACTTCTTTGGCTCCGTTGGTTACTTGTGATACGGGTGTTCTCCAATCAAGCAACTATCTTATATTGTGACAATCAGTGCTATTGATTACTCACATGATAATGTATTTCGTGAACGAACAAAACATATCGAGATTGATTGTCATTTTGTTCGTCGACATATTCTTCAAGACAATGTTTGTCTCGAAATCAATATCCTCCACGTGAGATCAAACGAAATTGACATCTCACCAAATCTCATCTACCAGGTAGATTTCAAGAATTAGTTTCCAAACTCAAGTTGATTGTTTCTCTTCCTCCTTGAGTTTGAGGGGGGATGTTAAGTTATATTTGATATTGTAATTTACTTCACTTGTACTACACTTCCACTATTTCACTTGTACTACACTTGTACTACACTTTCACTATTTCACTTGTACTACATTTGTACTACACTTCCACTATTTCACTTGTACTACACTTGTACTACACTTGTACTACACTTGTACTACACTTGTTACAATCCTATAAATAGGGTTCTCTATGTACATTCTAAACACACCAATACAACATTAAATCATTCTTTCTTCTTATCTCTCTATACTCTTCACAAATCTCTTTAAACAATCATGATTTATTATAATAATTAGTCGAAAATCATTTTCATATTTCATGTCAAAAATGTATCAATTTAATTTCACCCAATTTCAGTGTCATGAATCAGAATTCGCTTCGACTCTACATTCCTCACTGATCAATACTCTCAAAACAACTGAATCATGGGTTCAAACACTTAAATACTAATTTATATGCGAAAGAGTTGATGTATAGAAATGAACTAATATGTTCGCATATGTATAAAGAATAAAGGCTCAAAGTGTTAATTTAACATTGATCTCATGAAAGGAATCAAATGTATAAATTATAAAGATATCATATATAAAAATTATTTTCAAGCATAAATCAAACTCATTAAGAAAGAATTTCAAGATATATGCCTTTTACAAATGAAGAAAGTCTGAATGACTTTTTAGGGAATTATTTCCTATATCTTTCTTTTGTAATTAACTTTTACTCACGACTTTGTAGGCAATGTGGGTTATAGTATGTAGATTATACTATATATTCTTTATCTCTCTATTTTTGAAGATATTTCTCAATATATGTATTTTAGAGAATCAACCCATTGTATAGATTGTACATTTTTTTTTGGATTTTGGTGAGTGGTTAATTTTGTGGCTTTTACGTTTTGATCTTGGTTTAGGTAACCCCATATATGTCTTTTTTTTGTAGCAGTCATGCATGAACGAGATATAAGCATATACTATCAATTTCTACTCAAATCATTTAATCTAAGCAATAATAATAAAAAATATATGATACTCTATTAAGATGAGAAAAAAATTCATACATTCAATGCTAATACCTATAGAGATCATCTAAAAATTCATACATTCAATGCATGAACGGACGCCTCGAAAAAGACCGTTTCATATATACGACATAGAATGATTATTGCTAATGGCATTTCACCGTTACTGCTGGTCCTGTTGGATCTTTCACAAATTTCCGATAAGCTAGATTTATGAGAAAGTAAGAATAGAAAAATAACACACAAATTTGATAACGGAGTTCGGCCAATCTTACTTACATCTCCGGACCTGTTACAGATATTTTTACTGAAATGGGAGAAATTACACAAGGTGTTTACAACACTCACAACTCACAACCCAATAACACCCAAGAAAATTACTCTCAATTTTCTCTCATAAAAGCTTTTCTCTCTAAGCTTTTCTCTCAATTGGAATAAACACTTTGGATGATTAATTCATTACAATTACACATCTATTTATAGGAAAATTCACTCTTTGAATTACTCCTTAAATTAATGGTTCCTTAAATTGCTCCTTGAATTAAGCTCCTTGTTTTGCTCCTTGTTTTGCTTCTTGTTTTGTTCCATGTTTTGCTCCTTAATTTGCTCCTCAAATTAAGGAGCTTTATAACAATCTCCCACTTGAAGAATGATTTCAATCTGTCTTCACACCTTGATCAACGCAAAGCCTTTTCTAGTCTTTGTTACTTAGTAATTAACCGAAGTTGAGCACAACTTCGCTTGTCAATAGTCACCACCTTTGTTAACATATCCGGTTGGATTTTTGCTTCTCGAATCTTCTCCGCATTAACACATCATCTTCCAATGTAGACTGAATGGTGATAACGAAGTCCAATACGCTTGCTCTAGAATGAAATGCTTAATTCTTCACCAAGTTGTATTGCACTTCGACTATCACTATGCAAAATATTCTTCTCTTGTCAATCCCAAATTTCAATTAACAAACCTCAAGCCATATCATCTCTTTACTAGCTTCGCCATCGCTACATACTCACTCTCAGAAGGGATGTAGTGACAATTTTCTCGTATTTGTGACATCCAACTACCACTTCTAGTTCCAACAAGAATATATAACTCCATGGTGCTTTCTTCTGATCAACTTTACCTCTAAAGTCTCAAGGCTTCACGTACCCCTTGTACTTTTAACTCTCCTTTAGTAAAGTACAAGCACTTTTACGTGCTCTCGCATACCCTCAAAATCCACTTGATTTCTTCCCAATGAGTTTTCCCTAGATTCGACATAACCGCTAACAACTCCCACCGCACGGCCAATGTCCTCGGGTCTCGTACACACCATCACAGATATCAAACTTCCAATGGCCGAGGCATGAACCTTAGCCACGATTTCTCTCTCTTCCTCTCGTTTCGAGTGGACCGATCCGGATAGGCGAAAATGACCGGCTGCGGCGTGCTAACCGGCTCGCACGCCCACGTCAATCTTTGCAAAACACGATTGATGTACTCCGCCCGAGATAACCGCAAGGATCCTTTCTTCTTATTTCTCGTGATTCGCATTCCAAGAATCTTCTTTGCTGACCTTAAGTCTTTTTCATGTCAAATTCCTTTGACAATTGCAAATTCAACCTTTAATATCATCCGTATCCGAACCTCGCTACTAACATATCATCAACATAAAAGCAAGAAATGATATAACCGGACCTATATCTTCAAGTAGCAACAATGATCAAGAGATTGCACTTCGAAACCTTCCTCAGGTACGAAGTCGTCAAACTTTACGTACTCATTGTCTCGGCTTGTTTCTGTGCCATACAAACTCTTCTTAAGTTTGCACACCATGTTCTTCTTCCCCTTTCTAAGAAACCTTCCTCACCGGTATACGTATATCTCTTCATCTAAATCTCCACGAAGCGAATGTAGTTTTCTACATCCAACTGTTCAAGATGAAGATTCGACGGCTACAATACTCAATACCGATACGATAGTATTGCCTTCACAACGGAGCAAAAATGTCGTTGTAATCAACTCCTTCCTTCCGTTGAAACCCTTTGACAACTAGGCGGGATTTGTATCTCTCGGAACCATCACGCCCTCTTTCACCCAGACACCCATTTGTCATGTTGCCTTCTTTCCCATAGGCAACTCCGCCTAGTTCCCATGTACGGTCGGGAGATGAGAGATTTCATTTCTTCTTTCATAAAGAAACTCCCACTTCATTGAATCTCGAGTCCGACAAGCTTCATCATAGCATTCAAGCTCCCTTCATCGTCAAGAACATATAGTTCATGATCTCTTGTTAGGCACACGAGGTCGAGAAGACCTTCTCAATACAGAGTCGAGTAAAGAGGTCAGGCGGTCGAATGTTTGCATCGTTTGTCCAACAAGTTCTCCGCGAGACTTGTTACAATTGGTTCCGCCGCTAAGTATCCGGGACATCATCTCAGACCGTAGAATACCGACTCATTCTCGCTTCCGAGTCATTGGCATCTATTTTACGTACGTGCCCTTATACATCACCCTTCGTTGAAAATCACATCTCCTCACGCGATAACTTTCTTATTTTCGTCATCCCAAATGCGGTAGCCAAACTCATCCTCACCATACCTAAATGAACGTGCATTTCTTGGATTTGGGGATCGTTTATTCTCCGCTTTGATCACCGATATGCACAAATGCTACAATAACCGAAAAACTTTTAGATGTGATAGTTTCCACCTCTTTTCGCTCCATACCTCCTCCGGTATTCTATGCTCCAATGGGAATGTACTGGCCCCTATTGATCAAGTGTCAGCCGTGTTGACCGCTTCGTCCATAATTGCTTGCAGACTCGACCGTATAGGAATGCTTCTCGCTCTTTCTCAACGTTGATTCATACGCCCGCCCACACCATCAGGCCGAGGCGTGCCCGGTACAGCTTCTTTCCATTCCGATCCCGTGCTCATACAGAAATTTTTGAATCCGTGTCTTCATATTCACCACCATTATCGGTGCTCGAAGCTTTTTGATCTTGAAAAACGTCTCATTTTCCACCATAGCTTTCCATCTTCTGAAAGCCTCAAATACTTTAGACTTATGCTTTAGAAAGTAAACACATACCTTCCGAGAGCGATCATCAACGAAAGTCACGAAGCAGTTGTTTCCCACCAATAGACGAGTACGGCCGTCATTGTCCACAAACATCGTAGTTGAATAAGCTCTAGTCTTTCCTCTTTAGGATTCTCGCAACCTGTCCGAAAGTTGACTCTCTTTGCTTTCCAAGTATGCAATCTTCGCACATGTCTATCTCCTCGTACGGCAGACTGAAGTTTTCCCTTGAGCGCATAATCTTCATCCCCTTCTCACTCATATCGGCCAAGTCTCTCGTGCCATAGATTCGTGTTTCATTGCTCACGTAACCGTAATTGAACAACGTGCCTCTCATATCATGTAAAGAAGTGCCACTTTTTCGCTTCGAGCAACCGTCATCGCACCCTTTGAAATCTTCCAATTATCACCACGAAGATCGCAGAAATTTCTTCACCGGCCAATCCGCCCCACCGAGATTAAGTTCCTTCTAAGATCGGGAATACGCCTCGACATCCTTCGCTCCCAACAGATCCGTTCAACTTAATCTTCACTACACATTCGCAACACAAGACATGGTTGATCATCACCAAGATATACCTTTCCAAGGTTTCCTGGGGACATATTTCTTGAAAAATGCTTTTTCGTGGAAGTAGCAATGGAACGACGCTCCGCAGTCTAACACCCAAGATTCTTCCTTATTCTCCAAAGAGCATATCAATGCATCGTCTCCTCCCGGCGTGGAAGTAACATTTGCCTCGCCTTCACTGCTTTGTTCTTCTGCACTCTTGCATTGATTTTAGTCCTATTATTCCACAATTCCAACACTTAATAATCTTCGAGCTACGGGAATTATTGTGATTCCCGGATTCGATCTCCGTCCTTGATCTACCTCGTAGTCCTGCTCGCCACGTCCATTCCTTTGGTTGAATTTCTTCCTCTCGACTCTTTATGCAAAACCGTTAAGTCGACGATTCACCCGACTCTCTACGCTCTGGATCTCTTCACCGAGAACCAGATCACGAACATCGTCAAATTTCAACTTATTGCTTCCCGACAAGCTACTCACACCGTGACAAGAGTATTCCAACTTTACGGTGTTAAGATAAAAGTATTAACGCCGTACTTCTTCATCGACCACTTCCACCGAACCTCGCCGTGTCATGCGACCGTGCCGAGTCTATCGAGATGTCGAGTTACCGACGCGCCTTCATTCATCCGCAAATTGAACAAATGCCTCATCAAGTTGCACTTTGAGCCTCGAGGTCCGATGGCTTCTCATACATATCGAGAGGGCCGCCATACACTGCCGTGGTCTTTTCCTTCGCCGTGTCAAGCGTTGTCTGCCTGTAAGATTCCAATCTTCTCTTCCTTCATGTTGCCTCCGGTTTCTTTCCCGAGTAGATTGACATAGATTTTCGATACAGACAATTCTCTATCCGCATTTTCCAAAACCCAAAATCAGGCCATCAAATTTCGAGTTTCACCCTTCCTTCATCCGCGCTATCGCTCCAACTAAAATCCGACTTCCTCTCGATCTGCTTCTAACTATTTCTCAGAAATCACCGTATTAGAACACCTCCATCAACGAACAAATATCGTCAACAAAATTTCACTATTTACGTAAATAGTAACCTTGCGTAAAATTGATGTAAATCACCACCAAATTTCCGATAACGCTTGTTGGAAAATAACGCAAATTCCCGATAAAATGATTTACGATGATGAACGCAAGTTAATGTAAAAATAACACACAAATTTGATAATGGAGTTCAACCAATCTTGATTACGTCTCCGGACCTACTGCAGATCTTTTTACTGAAAGGGGAAAATTATACAAAGTGTTTACAACACTCACAACTCACAACCCAATAACACCCAAGAAAATTACTCTCAATTTTCTCTCATTAAAACTTTTCTCTCAATTGGAATGAATACTTTGGATGATTAATTCATTACAATTACATATCTATTTATAGGAAAATTCACTCATTGAATTACTCATTAAATTAATGTTTCATTAAATTACTATTTTAATTAAACTCATTCTTTTACTCCATGAATCATACATCTATTTCGACTAGTTTGTCGATGTTTCAGACGATACTTTACTACTAGATAACTTGAGCGAGACTAATTATATAAAGAGACGACATATGGTATTTCGGGCACATCGTGCAATGTGTAATTTTGGGACTTTGACTTTTTACCCTATTGTGTTGACTGTTGAATGGAAATACGGGCAGCGGGCAAGGGAGGTACCAATCAATTTGATTGGAGGGGAGAGGGGCTCAACAATGAGGTAACAGATTGTAACTCGGACCTAATTAAGTATATGTTTTGTAGAAATTCAATTTCTCATTTTTAAGTTTTTAATAAGAAGTTGGTATCATTTAATCTGTAAATTATAAAAATTGTTTTCTAAATAAAATATGACCCATTAATAAGAAAAAAATAAATTAAATATTTAATTATTTTACCAAAATAATCAAAAATAATAAAGATTATAATATAAAATATTAATAACAATCAAATATTAAAATTACTTTTTTCTTGTGAAAATTCTTATTAATTTTTATTTTATTATTATTAAATAATCGATTTTTAATTGTATTTTAATAAAAAAAATTACTAACTATCATTTTTTTAAAAATTAAGGGAGTAAAACAAATACATTTTTGAGTATAATAGATTAAATATATACAAAATTAACCGACTTAAGTGATTTTTTTGTGGTTTTTTTATTTTTTTTTCTTCATAATCTTGATGTATATGGTTATAAAAGTTATATTATATAATATTACACTATCTTAGGTAATAGGACATTGTGTTGATTTAGCATTCCTTTTTTAATATGTAAAACGTAATGTTTTAAATATTTTTTTATTAATAATTATATTTATTGAATGTAAAAATAGATTTTTGATATTTAACAAGGAAAAACAAGTACATGATTCTAGCTTGTTGGATTATCAGCACAAGAGGGGTTGTAGGTTATCTTTAACCTTTTGGATAAATTATTTTATTAAATTTCAAGATCAAAGATATAATATAGATAAAAATTCACTCATTTATATACATAGAGAATTATTAAACATTAATAATTCGTTATATTTTTAGATTTTTGAAATGAGTATTTGATTATTTCAATTGATATATTATATGTTATTTACAAGTAAATGAATCTTGATAACATCTTGTAACATTAAGATATTAAATACAACACATCTAACTAAAAATCTAAATTTTTAATTAAAAATAAAAAAAATAGCATAAACATAATATAAATCATCATAAATTAATATTTAGATAAAAAGAATGACTTTGGTATAAAATATACTTTAATAAATATCTTTCACTTTTATTTTTTAATTAAAAAAATGTTTGAATTACTTAAATTTGTATTTATATTTATACTTATATCAATTATAATTTATCTAAAATAAATCTTTTTTATTTACAAATTTATTCAATTATATTTACGTCATAATTAATATAAGTATAATTTTATTTCATCTCGCTTAATCTTTTAACATAATCTCACATTCTATTTTGTCAGCTAATAATAATTTGTCGACCATTAAAGATGGTCGATTTCTAATCAATCATTACTTTATTTGGGGATAATTGGAGTATAGAGACCGAAAGGATTGATGAGATGGAAGTAAAGTGAGCTTAAATGGGTCCGTTTTCGTTCATCACATTGCAGGAAGGTTGACACCCAATAAGTTTTTCGTACGTGAGTGTTAAGTGGTCATTACACCTTACCCAAGTTTGATCTGTCTCGGGCTTGAAGATCACCGAAGCACGTTTTGTCTAATGAGATACGGGCTTAAAAAGGTTCTATGGGCCATGTATAAGTCAGGCTTCTAAGGTTAGTCCAACCCATTAAACAAGTGTACCTCACAAGCCGATAGAATATTTACAAAATATATATTTTTATTTAAAAAAATTTATCTCAAAACTTATAATTTTATACTCATAAATACATAAATATTCTTACACCATAATTTATTAAATTTAAAATAAGATTATATCCTATAAATATCTTTGGTAGCCACCAACCGATGTAACACATTACACCTATATATATCTTTATATGTAATATATTATATTCATCATAATTCTAACTATACACCTGATATCATTCATAGTTTTTGTCACATATAGGATACAAACTATTATAAGTAACATGTTACATGCATTTATAGTGCAATTGTCAACGATGACTATTAGAATTCGAGTTAAAGTGATACAAAGACATTGATCTTATTTTATTAAAGTTATAAAATAATAATTTTTTGGTATTTGATTTTTATAATTTCAGTAAAATTATGAATTTTGTGATGGGTTATTACTACTTATAAACATTTGGGCTTAATAGGTTAATTATATACTAGCTAATGGAAGTCCACCAGTACTATAGAAACTGAGTAGAATTGAATGGAACTACGATTTTGGTGAAGGAGATAGTTGTTGGGCACAGCGGGTAAAGATAAAATGAATTCAACAGAGTAGAATAATGACACCGGAAATTTAACGTGGTTCACCCTTTAATTTGGGCTAAGTCCACGGGGCAAACTCCGAAAAATATTTCTTCCACTAATAAGATTAATGGGTACAAAGTGGGAGGCAATACAACAAATTGAGATAAACCCAAAATAGTGTCATACAAGTGTTTCCCAAACTCACTATTTTGTCACTCCCCTTTTAGAAAAATATCCCAATATTTTTCTAAGATATTCTCTCCCACTTTCTTACACACAACACTATATTTCTTCAAAGGAAATTGTTCCTTTGGCTTTGCTTTGCTTCACTTCTTGTTTGGTGTGTTGATGTTTCTCTAAGGCAAAGACATTGCCTATTTATAGGCAAAATTGCATATCAATGTTAGATACACCTACCATTGTGGTTATACCTACCATTTGTAGTTGCACCTACCATTTGTAGTTGCACCTACCATTGGTGGTTGCACCTACCATTGATGGTTGCACCTACCATTGGTGGTTGCACCTACCACTTGTGTTTTCTTACTCTTAAATGTAGGAGTGACTCACAATAGTTACCATCAAAGATCATGATATAACAATAGCAAGAGAAGATTGTCCAAAGTCAAGTTAGTCGATCAATCAAATTCTATACAAAAATTTCAAAATGACAAAGCATGAACACCTGGGATTTGATAGCACCAAGAAATAACTAGAACAATCATATATCTAACTTTGGAAGCATATAACTCCCATAAAACATCAATTAATATATTAGGATTTGTACGCTTACAATAACTAGAGTAAAAACATTTATATTTTTTACAATACCGTATGTTTGTTTATGCTTTTGAGATCAAGTAAAAGTATATTTTATGCTTCCTAACCTGGAAGCACTTTTCATTTACAAAAACACAAGCGAACATATATACCTTTATAGTTCAATACCTAATACTCTTTGACTCTTCGTTATAGTTTTGTATGGCCAAAATTACATTGATGATATGTCACATATATTATCCCAACTGTTTGGTCATGTCCTTGATAAGGTAGTAGGCAACATGGTCACATAGCCATGGATTGGAATTAGAGGCTAAACATATAGTGGTTGATATTGCGCGCACAATTTCATTCATCCATTGACAATGTCTTGTGCCCCATAGTGTGATGTTTATAACTTTGACGTAATAGTGTTAGATCTATCAGCAGGACACACGACTCTTTCTTTGATTATGATGATGACAAAGTGCAAAATAGATTATAACAAGGAAAAGGTAAAAATAACAGGTGAAGTTTATTTTTTCGAGTTTTTTGCAGTGATCTAGAAGAAAAAGTGTTGGAAAAAAACTCTTTAAATTTGTTGTTGATTTTCGATTTCGTGATCTTTATCTAAAGTCTTCAATTGTGATACTGTAAAATTATATTAAATAATATTGTTTTTGTTTTTATCTTCAAGGTACAATTTTAAGTCGGTATCTTAAGACGTTATTTGTCTCTAACAATTCAATGATACATTAGGATTCATAAAATGCATTTCTAAGATACAATGAAATCTTTTGTTGTATGCGATGATGTGAATTCATGAATACAACCTAAGAGTACCTTTGATTTTGAATTAATAATTAATATTTTAAATCTATAGTATTTAGAATACTAACTTTATTTACGTTAAATTAATGGTTAGAAGCGTCAAAGAACATTGACCGGTCTTTCAACTTTGCGTTGTTATTTTTTTTTAACTTAACTTACAAATGGCTTGAATAAAAAACTTATTTATAGATTATTATGTAATCGTTTATAAAGTGTTATAACACTTTCATAAGTTATAGCTTTTCCAAAAATTATATCTCTTTGTAACCAATACAATTGTTTAAATAAAATTACAATATATTCAAAATATACTCGTATAAAACTTTTTAATATAAATAATAACATTTAACTTATGCTCTTTAATATGTTTTTTTACTAAAAGAGATACTCATTAAACCATTGTCACTTTGATCTAAATGCTATAACCATTTTCATTCGAAAATGTTCCAACAAAAAGGAGAGGTATTTGACATTGCATTGGCACGTACAAACGTCAAAGTTAAGGCCAGGCCTTCAATTGAAGACATCATATTGTATCTCCAGGACATTGATATACCAAATGGTAAAGTGTTACTTTTGTGCTGGGCATACAATGATTGCTAGCTTTTTAGTGCATAATAAATAAACTGTTTGGCACTTTAGTGTTGTGATGGATATCTACTTATACTGTGCTGTAGAAATGTATTAATATATCCTTTTTACGTGCACTTATCCATCTTCAATCCTTGTATTGCATGCAAACTAGTGTTTAGTGAGGCATTGTTTGCTAAAAGAAAACTAGCAGCTCCACAGATTGAATTACGATTTCATGAGTGAAATTTTTTAAGAAATTTTATCGAAATGGGAAAGAATTAGGTAACAGGGAAAGTGTTTCCTGGTAGCTACTCATATTTATGAAGAGGAAGAGAGAGTTCTATTGACTAAAATCAATTAAGGAAATAAAAAGTCAATTTTTAGCAAATTTTTGCCCATGCGGCTGTAATTTACTGAAGCGTGAAAAAGTTTATAGGATGAAAGGTAATAATTATACACTAATTATATAAAATTTCAAAAATATTAAAAATATTAAAATTATAATACATACATTAATACATATGCGCATATTTTTTTAGTTATTATGTGTTTCAACTCAAATTTATATATTTTTTGTAAATTTAAATCTTTTGTTATTAGTTTAGAAAGTATTTTGATTGAATAATATTACTTTATTTACTTAATAAAATTTTGTTGTGTGTATTGATTCATTATTAGTGAAAAATAACAATCACTTCAACTTTAGTTTAAGAAAATAACAAGCTGTAATTTTTTTCACAAATTAAATATGTTGATTATTTTATTTTAAATTAATATACTTTAGTTATTTTATGTTACATTGGTAAATATTTTAGTCATTTTAAGTTAATTTTAATCACTTTATTTTTTATTTTTTTAAAACTTTTTAAGACACATTATTATTTAAACATTTATTGTTAATAAGATTTAATTCAATAAAATTTAAATTATTTAACTAAAAAATAATTTAAAAATAACAAATTGATAAAAAATAACTAAAATATTTAAAAATATAATTATTAAATAGCATGGATTTTAAAAAAAATGTGATTAATATATAGAATTTGTTAAAATAAAGATTCGGCTCCCTGCATGGTCAATGCCCACATATCTTGACCTCACATTCTCATGATTTACCCTTAGACACATAAACTTGGGATAATAATAATAATAATAATAATAATAATAATAATAATAATATAGTGATTTCCCCCCCCCCCCCCCCCCCCCAAAAAAAAAAAAACTTGACTTCTCATTCAAGTTCTTCTAAGTCGGTTTGTAGTATGACTTATAGTAATTAGAGCGTGGTTGTAGGCTTGTATGTTGGAGAAGCATTGAAGAGAAAGATTCTTATCTGAATATTAGAAGATAAAAAAAAAACTTAAATATTTATGTGTTTCACGTGTAGCTTAATTGTTGGTATGTCTGAGACACACACACATACACACAGAGAGAGAGAGAGAGAGAGAGAGAGAGAGAGGGAGAGAGAGAGAGAGAGAGAGACAGAGAGAGAGAGAGAGAGAGAGAGAGAGAGAGAGAGAGAGAGAGAGAGAGAGAGAGAGAGAGGGAGAGAGAGAGACTTAAAAGTCCAATCAATTATGCGCGAATTGAATTAAATGAGAGCATGTGAGTACGTGACTGGTTCGGTCAGGACTCAGGAATCAGAAGTCAGAGACTTAGAACTGGGTAGAGCAAACGCACGAGTAATCCCTCCTCTAGTCTCAGAGTTTGTTTTGTGTTTCCTAGCGTCATTCGATTTTCACACACGGTCCCTACCCTTACTATTTTCATAATTGTTTTAAGCAATTAAATTAGAAAAATCCTTGTATTCCATACATATATCAGTCATCTATTTATATATATATATATATATAGTTTTTTTTTTCATTATAAAAAAAATATATATATTATTTTTCTTGAAATTTAAAACCACTTGTATTTTACGTATAAAAAAATTATATTATATTATTAAATCAAAATTTTATCCATATAAATCTTCTCAGATAAAATGTCAAAATTTTATAAATTAAAACAAAATTTATGTAAACATATTTTAAATTATTGATCAATTAATTTCATATCATCTCATAAATTTTGAAATACTTCTTTAATTAGTGTAATTGTCTAATTTTGTTTTTTTATATATTAATGGTTATATATTAGATTTTTATTATAACAAAAGTATTAGATATTAAGGAAGACGTTTAAAAGTTTTCAAAATTTTGTCTTACCTATTACTACTTTCTTACTTTTTTTTTTAATATATAATACGTATTACTACTACTACTACTACTACTTTTACATCTTTTATTTGTTTTTCTTATCTACTTTCTCAAAGGATTCTTCAAAACCGTCCCCCACCATTTTGTTCTTTGTTTCCTCGACAACTGGATTCGACTCAAACCTCCCTACCATTATTCAGCTTTACCTCAAATGAAACTCAAAACACTTTCCTTATATAAATAACAGTAGTTTATTAAAATTATGTTTAAAATATATATTAAAGTTAATACAATAATATATTTTTCTTATTGCTATTAAAAAATATATATATATGTATATATATGTATGATTAACCAATCGCTAATTAATTAAAAATAGAGTTTAATATATTTCTAGATTCAAATACTTAATCCAAGTCCTATTTGAACTTTAATTATTAAAATGGCATGTTTATTTTTACATAATATGTAATTTTTTTTTACCTGTAAAAAATGTCACCTAGCTAGCTTTATCAAAAAAGTATAGGTAGCCATGTGATAGATTACAGGAATTGTTTGACTTGAACGGTTGGATCTTTGAACAGGTCCTTGTTCAATTTATTACTTTAAATACTAACTTACGGATCGATTAAAATAATTCTTAATATATGTATTCCTACGTGCTTAATATATGTATAATGCAAAAAACCTTAATTGATCATGACATTTCAACCAATCCAAGAGTTCATGTGCGCATTTTTTTTATTACTATCTAGGCACTAGCTAACCCAATCACCTAATCCTTTGGTCTTTGTTCAAGAGAGAGTATTGTACATTTAATCAGCAGATTTTTTTTTTTTTTTTTTTGCTAAATTTGGTGAAAAATATTATAAAATATATGGAGTTGATAAATTATTGAATTACTTTATTTGGTAAACATACACAAGATTTTTTATAATATTAAATAGGTTTTAAATTACATGCTTTATATTAAACACCAACATTGAGTTAATGATTAATTACAATGAAATTTTAATTAATGTGAATGACAAAATATATAAAAAAATAAAATAATACATAAATATATAATATTTTTAACAAAAAAAATTATTATCAAAAAATGAATTTCTTTCATTTTTTTATTTTATCAATCATTTATTTCTTTTAAAATTATAAGTTTTTATTTTATGTGAAAATGACGTAATATGACCTTCACTGGTTTTTTTTTTTTTTTAAGAAAAAGAAAAACTAGTATGTATTGGATGTTGTTGATATTATAGTATAGGACCCAAATGATATTTAAAAATTAAAATTTGTAAGAGATTCAAAAATATTAAGTTGACCTAAAAAACTTGACTATTATTAATTAATTCAATGATTGATATATATGATTTGTAAAAAAATATATGTATACACCATTTGTATTAGAATGATTACTTCCTGTATAAATACAATGCACTGCATCTCATGAAACTGAAATTGAGGTCGGTGTATGTTTATAAAGAACCTTAGTGGTTAATTATAAAGTAGGTAGTGGGATTGGTAATTAGGCAAATTTTAAGAATGGAAAGTAGAAAAAGTAGGGAATCATACTTTGTATTCATGAACTATGATCCTGAATACGAGCGCCTTCGAGCTGATAATAGGTCTCTGTTTATATCTTTATCTTTCTTACTTATTAATTTCCCTTAGTTTTCTTTATGGGAAATTTCCATTGATATTCTTTATTTATTTATTTTTTGGGTAATGATGTTTTAGGGCAAAGAAAGATAAAAATGAGCTGGATTTGTATCTGAGTAGGAAGCATGATGAGCTGTTGGCAAGAACCTTAGACAATGGAAGCTATAAGAAGATATTATCACTGGTCATTGTTGATGGCTTTGCTGCTGAAATCACCGAGGACCAGGTATATGGCTTTTAATATTAATTAATTTATCCTATTTCTTCTACTGCTTTAATTTTATGATTTAATTTTATTTTTTTAACTTTTTATTTGTTTGAATGCCTATAAAGTTATTATTATTATTATTATTTTTGGGTGTCAGGCCAATGTGCTTAGATCTGCTAAAGAAGTAAGGCTAGTAGAAAAAAATCAAGAGCTTTCGTAAGTACTAATGTAGAAGATGTTAACAGCTTTTCCCAGCAGTTTGGGTTTTGGGCGTAATCGTATTATTAAAGTAGTATCAACAAGGATTTGTATCGTTAATTAATCAAATGACTACAATATCTAAATATAAAGAATTAAATATGTTATTTAAAGTATAACTTTCTAGGATTTTTGTTCTCGATCGATCTCCCGGAACTTTCATTTATATATTTTTAATTAACAAATTAATGGTCGATAGCATTCGTATACTGAAAATATTGTTTAAACGTGGTTTAAAGATTATTTATGCGAGTATTTTCAAATGTATACTAAGTACTTTTTATCTTGGATTAACATCATCCTCCAATATTATTATTTTTTCTACTTTCGTCTTAATTATGTCTCCATTTTATTCTCTAATATCTTTTACTTTCTTTAATTAAGACTATTCTTTCTTAGCAAATTTTTTGACATTAAGTTATAATAAAAACGACTATTATCAACAACATTTTTTTTTTCATTTAAAGAAATGTTAATATTTTTTGAAGATTTGTGATCGGTATTTGTTCCCAACTTTTCATTCCAACCATTATAAATTTCGAATCGTATTCGTGTGATGTTTTCTTTATTTAATAAATAAATAAGATTCTAAGTGATATGACTTCTATCTCTAATCATCGTAAATTTACGTTTAAATGTAATATTTTCTTTATTTAATAATAAAAAAAATAGAACTCTAAGTGATATGCCTTCTCATTTCAATAAATTTACATTTGAATCATATTCGTGTAATGTTTATTTTTTTATTTAATAAAAAAATAAAATTATAGTATCTCTTAAAAAAACTTTGGTAGACTAGGCTAACAATTTTGAAAAAACCTCCCTTGGACAAAATTAAATCTTCTTTGGCCATAATCATTCGTATGTATTATATCTGTTATTTGAAAATTTGACTTTGAAATAGAAAGAAAAAAAAAGAAGGAGAAGAAAGAAAGGAAGAGTCTTAATGATCACAAACGAAGTTTTAAACGAAAACTCTAAAAATCCATGGATAATTTAAATGAGATATAATGTAGATTTAGTTTATTAATTCATAATAAAACAAGAGGTAATTAAGTTACAAATATTCAATGATTTATGTTGTAAATTTGTAGGATTGGAATGAATAGACGACTTACCTCAACGGCATTAATTTGATTACATGATTAAAAATATATATTTTAGAATTATGGTGGGCTTTTCTTGGGCCAAAAGTAAATGGAGCCCATTAATTATATTTGTTTGTCCCTACGCGCGCAAAGGGGTTCTATTTATGTTATTAAAAACAAATCGGTAGTAACATTTAGACACTTACATTAATTATAAACTCAAGGGTTCAGACCTCATAAGCTATTATAGAACTTATAACGAGCATATATTATTATTGTACTACAAAGCAGCCAATTAGTTGTTTTTGTTTATATTTAAATATTTCATTTTCATAGCATTTCCCGTCACTTGTACCAATTAATACAAAGGACCACTGCCAATTACTTAAAATGGCTGATGAAACTGACATTGGCGAATCATTTACGACTGTCTTCTTCACATGCCATACAACAGATCTCTTAACATTCAATATTTTTCACCAACTTAATTTGTTCCCACCATTTTTGTTTTTTACTCTCATTTTCTTTATTTTTTAAGTTATACATTTTTTTTAAAAAAAAAATTCAGTGCTCTTTTATATATCGTGTGTATTGAATAGAAGAAAGCTTTTTGTTGTTGTACTTGGGAGAGTACTATTTGGCTAAATCCTCTAGTAAAATGGAAGAATCACGTGAGTTCAATGGTGTAATTAGTGTACATTTGTCTCACAATTATTGTTCCGTGAGTATTTTTAAGTCTACTTAACGAATTTCATCTAATAGAATGTGAATAAAATTTATTAAATTCATTTAACTAATATAATTTATTTTTATACTCAAATTATACTATGTCCTGTATTAAAATTATTTTTAAAATTAAATAATTTATTTATTTTTTAGATAATATTAATATATATCATTATATAAATAATACATGTTAAAACGTATATATGCAATAAATATTTCTCGGCCCAATTTTATAAGTAGTCGATACTCGTATCTTTATGTTTTTAGTATGATGGATTCTTAGAACTCGTAACACGTTGAATCCATAAACAGTTTATCCACGTTGGGGAATTGTAAATTTTATAAAGTAATAAAATGTATAAATAGTAGGAGTATATTTTAGTTAATGTTTTTACATTTTTAACCTATAGGTTCGTTACTTTGTTAGTATCTTAATTGGTACAATTTTATACTTATTTTTTAAGTTATATTTTAGTGATACTTATATTTAAAAATGTTATTAATTTAATGTATTTTTCTTATGTGACATGCACATTCACTTTAAATCAAAAGGTATTTCTAATATTTTTAACTTTTTTTGCTTATGTAATAAAAAAAGGTTTTTTTTGTTTTTGAGTCCTTAAATGCATTTAATTTTTTTTTTACTCATTTTACTTCATTTTATCCTATCTTCTTCTTAGTATTTTGTACTATTTCTTCGACGCACTCCTTCGTTTTAAGGCTTTTAATCATGGAAATAAAACTCATCGTATTCATTTTCTAAAATATTGTGTGAAATATGATCTAATATCACTCAATATTAAAATTAAAAATAATGATCTTTCTCTGTGATTTAGTATGAAATTTCATGTTTTAATTTTTTATAAAAATTGTCACTATCTCATAGACAAGTACATATGGTCGAAAAAATTATGCATTTATCGTCTCATTTATATTTTTTCAAAACATTATTCTTCTTTCTTTTGTAAACTTTAAAAAACAATTGTGGCTTAATGTATATCAATGTTTTTTTCGATATGTTTATTTGAGGGAGTTTGGTATTGTTTCCATACCAATACTTTGAGAAAGATTACGGGTGAGGTTTGTTTCAATTTTTGAGAAAGAAAAATGAGGAAATATGGTTGAAATAATAGTACGAAAATGACTAAGAATAAGAGATTATGAAAATGAGGTAAAATTAGAAACGTCATTAGGGTGGTGTGTGACATGGCGGGAACGAGGTCAGTAGGCTATCCCATCCCTATTTAAATGTTTGGGTAATGGGATGGGTTTCCCATTCAAGATCGACTTTTTTTTTAATGGATGTCAAGGATTTATATTAATAAATAAATGATAATAAATTTAATATTCAATAGCTTATATAAAGAATTGGTATGTTTGTCCTATCTTTATACTTATTTTAGTATTTTGTTTTTACTATATTTTTAACTATGATATATAAAATATCATTATTTATGTTATTAATATAATTTGTGGTTAAATTTAATAATAATCTAAATAAATTATGATAACTTAGAAGTATAAATTATTATTGAATTGACAAAAATTTATACTAATATCTTAAATATGAGTATTTAATTTGTCACATTTAAAAATAAGTGTTAAAAAATGTATCAAAACAAAAATACGAGTAGTTTAAAAATATTAACCAAAAAATCTCAAATAATGTATTTATTATATAACTAAGTCTAATAAGTTAAAATTTTAAAATAAAATAAAATTACTTATTTATTATTTTAACAACTATTATAATAATTTATGTTTTATATATCCTAAAATTAAATTTATATAATTAAAATATTATTTTTTATCAACATTTATTGTATTTAATTATAAAATTTTACAAATATATAATATATTTTTAAAAAAGTTAAGAAAAATGGTTCAGGTCACTACTACAAAACATACATACTACTTGGCGAACCGTGGTCAGAGGTTCTAAAGCCACTGCTATAAGAACCGAGGCCTTGAAAGAGACTATAGGGTAATGATCTATGACCTCTGCTTTTAATCGAGGCCATGTGATAATTACCTTTGACCTCGGTAAGCATATAACTCCAGGCCATAGATACACCATACGGGCCTCGCTTTCTAATAACCGAGGTCGGTTATACATAAATTAAAAAAAAATACATTAATTAATAATTACAATATTAAAAATCAATATAAATTACAATAAATTTATTAATTCAAATATTAAAAATCATATTATATTAAAATTAAAAGTATAATTACATTTAAGAGTTTATTTGCATACAAAAAAAAACTTAGTATTACAAACTAACTTTTTAGTATAAATTACAAACATGGAAAAACTTAGTGTTAATTATCAACACTAGTAAATAAGAATACCATCAACAACACCAACAAGACTAAACACAAATAAGAAGACCAAAGACAACACCATCAAGAACACCAAAGAAGAATAAGGTTATCGACAACACCAAATAACACAAGAAGACTAAAGCAGTAACCAACAGAGCATTAGTAGCAGTGAGATTTAAACCAAGTTAATAACAATAATCAAGTTGTTTTAATGCTTACCAAATACTTGATGCAAAGTTAAGGCACTTATTGGTATTACACATGTCAGACATATCCTCACGAGAAAAATTATTTTAAAAATTTGAGATTACACATCAAGGAAAAAACTAAAAACAAATATAAAAGCCAGGGGAGGATCACAACAAGAGAAAAAAATTTGTCACTCACATTTCAAAAGTCATTTTGACTAGTGTTACAAGCTGTAGGTTGAAAACAAAAATGTTTGAAAACAAAAAATGAAAAACAAACATTTCATCTTAAGACAACTCAACAATATAAAACTACCTTGTATTTAACATAGTGAAACCTCAAATGAAGACTAAAATATCGAATATATAACAGGTAGTCAAACCTAGCAAGAAGAAAAGCACAAACCATTTTGTTATAAAATAAAAGACATACGAGTACAATTAGTGTGATGTAGCACCAGGGTAGGATTCATAATTTTATACTTTGGTAACATGTCAATGACGTTGCTCCATGGCTAATGCTTTTTCCTCAACGCATACGGGTAAAAGATGGCCATCACTTGACTTTCTATTAATATTTTATTTTAAAACAATAGACACAACCAAATTAACAATCTGTGAAGTAAATGCGTATAAAGAGATTTCATGATTTTGCCGCATAAACTTGATTAAATAAAAACGTAAAGTACGATAAGAGAAAATACCAACATTATGTGGAAATTCTTTGCTCAGATTAAGTTCCGCAAAGAGTAGCCTCCCTTCAAACCTCCATATTAGCCAATATTCACCTTTCTTTGAAGAAGTCTAAAACCAATTTTAAAGAAAATATTACAAATTGGGATTAGTTTAAATTGCGGGAATTGAATTAAGCAACTGAGAAAAATAATCGGGCTTTCTAATACAATACTACCCTTAAAATGATATCGTACTAGTAGTCATACCGTAAAAACACCGCATTCTCAAGCTCTTTTCAACACAAGGTCATCATCTTTATGAAAACAACAAAATTCATAAATGTAAAGAAACAATTCAAGCCTTCTTTGTCTTTTTCTATATACCCACTAAATTGGAACAACTTACATTTCATCACCACAGTAGCACATCAAAGACCAAGACTAAGACTAACACCAACAGACAAGACCACTGAAGACTAAAGACTAACGCTAACTCAAGACACCAACACTGGAAGACAAAGACACCAAAGACAAGACTAAGGGCGAACAGGAAGACAACAGACCAAAGACACCACACCAAAGCATTTCAACAACCAAGATTCAACGTCCCAACGACTAACGCCCATCTGGCCCAACACTGTGGACCAAACAAAATGAACAATCTACCAAGTGTTGGACACGAATCCAACGAACAATGACCCATCGAATCGAGTGCACCAACCAAATGGGAAATGGGAAGACGTAGGAGGAAGAAGAAGAGTCGAGAAGAAAGGAGGAGGAAAGTTAAGAGACGAGAAAAGGAGGAAGAATCGCAGTAGGGAAGCATGAAGAATAAGATATGAAAAATGAAATTTTATACGAGATAGTTAAGGATCGTAGAGGAAGCAAGGAAGAAGGAAGGAAAAAGAAAAATAAAGAGAGAATTAGTGGCATGGGATCAAGGAAAAAAATAAAAAGAGAGAGAGAGAAGGAAAGGAAAGGAAGGAAGGAAGGAAAGAAAGAAAAGAAAAAAAAATACAAAAAAATACAAAAAAAAATGAAAAAAATACAAAAAAAATACAAAAAAATAATATAACTTATAGCCACGGTTGTTAATAAAAACCGAGGCCATAAACATATTTTATAGCCTCGGTTTTTATTAAACTGTGACCAAAACTCTATGGCCTTGGTTTTTATAAAAACCGAGGCCATAGGTCTGAGACTATATGTCAGTTTTATAGTAGTGGGGATAAATAGGTAATTCCTATCCCTACTCTGTCCCCACAGAAACATTTCCCATCGTTTCAAAATGGGAGTTTCGTCCCATATTTGAGTTCTTACAAGAAAAATTTACATTCATAGTTAAAATGAGTAAATAAGCATAAAAAATATGTATCATAGAATTAAAAATGGGAGAAAAAAATGTTTTTGTTTTAGGAGCCAAAAGAAACGAAAATACCATAATATATTCATTTAAAGCGTATATGATGATCATATGTAAAAATTACATCAAATTAAATTTTTTTTTAATTTTGGATACAACTAAGATATCACATAAAAAATAAAGGTAAAAAAGATAACAAAAAAATAAATTAGGATACTGTTAAGGTAACAAACCATGTTCTTATATTCTAATTCTATTTAGGTTAATTGTTTTTCTTTTTTTTTTGGAAGTCGTATATATATATATATATATAGAAATATTGTACATTATATATTATATATTGAGCCATAATTATTTATTATTTAAGTTTTTGGCTTATGTTTTAAGGATTTAGAATTTAGATTTTAAAATTTAGAATTTAAAGTTTAGAATTTAGATTTATAGAAGAATACATGGTTTTGACTCAATATATAATGGATGCGATGTCACCTAACATATCACCCCTATATATATTTTATATTTGTGTGGTGGATCCATTAATTTTTTCTTGACTAATTGATCGATTTTGAAGCTCTAATACTATATCAACAATATGAGTCATATAATCTTAAAATATTAACACAAAAAATTGAAGTTTCATGTTATTTATAAATAATACAATAATATCTTTTTTAATAAATATAAAATACTCTTTTATGTAGTATAAGAAAATGATAAGATTGATGTCATATAATATTACTCTATTTAGTTAAAAAAAGGTAGAGTCAAATAACTAAACTATAAGATGTATATATTACATCGTTGAGTTAATTATTTAAATAATTCGATCAAATTTACTTAAATCGAGATATCATATTTGATTGGTTGGATTCATTAGATTGAAAAAATTTATATTTGAATCAAATTCAGATTTGATTAAATTGAAAAAAATTATATTCGAATCAGATTTAGATTTGATTAAATTGAAAAAATTTATATTCGAATCACATTCAGATTAAAAAAAAGTGTACAATATATTTAGATTTGGATCATAATCAAATTTACAGATTTTATAATTAAATATGTTAGATCTAGATTAAATTATTATTAAATTATAAATAAACGCATATTTTATTTTATAATGTATTAAATTTAAATATAATATATATATATATTAATATTTTAGCTTAAAAAATAAATATAAATATTTATAATAATTTAATAATTGTACAAAGATACTTCTTATTTTTTTTATTTTATTGATTATGATTATGAATAATAAGTTTGGCTAAAAATATATAAACTGAAATTTAATTATTGTGTATGTTGTATTTTATATATAACAATAATTCATAAACAAATTTTAATATCTGATTTATTCAAATTTAGATTAATTTTATTATTAGATCATATTTTGACTAAAAAAATGACGGTTTTAATCCGCTCCTCATTTCTACCATAACATTTGAGATATATAAAAAATAAGAATAGGAGAGAGAAGATATTTTTTTTAGCATCGAACCTTGAGATATATTGGTGTAACAAATGTGAGAACTATATATATTAAAGGTTGAAGGGTCATTTAAGTCTATTATCTTTAACAAAAAAAAATGCTTTAAATCCATATCTATTAAATTGGTTAGTACAAATTCATTTTTTTACATAAAAAGAATAATAGATATATATTTTTTAAATTTATGGACTTATGCTATCATATTTGTACACTTCTAAACTAAGACATCATAAATCATTATTTTATTAAGTACAGATATCTTTATATAAAGATAACAAATTTAGAATGTGTGATCTATTAAGTAAAAAGTTAGAGAAAATAAAGTATATTTTTGTTAGAAATGACATTATCATATGATTATTTAGAGAAATCAGCTTCTATAAAAAGTAAAGTAAAGATTACCATGTTGATCGCAAGAGCATGCCATCATTAACATTCAAAAATAAAAAAGCTGCTTATATATATATATAGATCTAGCTTATTCTTTGGTCATAGGATGAATTTTAATTATTTTGGTAAATGAAGTTATAATATCTTTGAATTCTATCATTTTTAAAATTAAAGTTTTTTTTACCTAAAGAAAAAGTGATTCTAAGTTTTTTGTTATATATGAATTTTTTTTCCAAATATTTTATTTGTTATAGATTAAAATTACTACGTTAACTTTTATTAATTAAATATATATTTAATAAATACATAGTTCATTTTATATAACTACTAATTTCTACGGTGTAATGTCAATTAAATTAATTTAACTATTTTTAAATTACTTACCTATTTTGTAATAATTATGGGATTAGAGGGATTTTTTCCCCTTAATAATCTCCATTTGTTTTATCAATTAAAAATAAGAACAAATAAACATCTTAGAAGAATATCATTTAACATTTTTTTTTGCATGGGCATCTTCTTCTCTTTTTATATGTATATCTTTCTCCTTTTACAGTTTAAAATTTATATGATTTTTATATTTACCTTATTCAGATTTCAAACATAAACGTTGTAGTCTTATTGGCAATTTTGAATTTTTTGTTTTATTTCAAAGTTGCTTAAAATAGACCTCAATTCTACGTTTCAAAATAAAATTGTAATTTTTATTCATTATTCTACTAGAAAATAAAGTTTTATGTATTTATTTATTCAATTTTTAATTTATTATTAATATTTTAAAAAAAAATAGTATAAAATTTGATTTATGAAAAATATTTAAAATTTTATTTTAAAATTTGGGCTCAGTCCCCTCGAGCAAACTGAGTTGTTCTTTGTAACCTTTCAAGTTTTCTTTTGAGTACATTTCTTGCAATTTTCATATATTATACACAAAAACTGGAAATTAAAAATTTATCTCTCAAAAAGTTTTACAAATGTTACTAAACTGTAATTTTCTTAATAAATTAACAAAAAATAAATTAAAGCAAAACTTTATAATTGGTAGGTTATTTATTGATATTAAAATATGTCATGTGATAATTTTAATTAATAAAATTCAATATTAATATAAATTAAAAAAAAACAAATATACAAGTTGTTTTATTAATGATTTTATTTAACACGACACAATTCATATAATTGATCCCGATAAAAGGATCAAGGATATTTTTTAAATTTTATTAATTTTAAAAAAATCATTAATAATATTCTCTAAATAAGATGACACGAGGAAGAAAAAATAAAATATTTTTTTTTAAATAAAATAATAATTTATATGATTTGTATATGTGATTAAAAAATAGGAAGATAATCACAAATAAATTAGCTTTAAACCTTAAGCATCTCAACCTTTTATCTTTCAATCCCATTAATGTCAAAACATATAATGTATAAATAGACTTCCTATTTGACATTCCTCTAAATCCTGCTTTTTATCTTTCTTTTGTCTCCTTCAATCTTTATAGCCAATAGAATATATTCAAATCAGATATATATGTGTTCCTTAAAATTAATTTCTCACATTTCTCTTTATACTCTTTTTTTTTTTTTTGAGAAATTCTAACATTCCTCTTAAAACATTTAACGTGTGCTGTTTTGCAAATATATTTCATTCTCAATTCGAGGATTGATTATTTTAGTATTGCTATAATTAAACTTTTGATATCTTTTTATCTTTAATGTTGTTTTAGTAGTGTTTTCATTTAAAAAATAGATACCATGTTAATATAATTTTCTCATTAAATTAAGAATTTATTATAATTTAAGTGCCAAATAGTATTAAAAATTAAATTATACTATTATTAAGGTAGCGAGCTCTCGCTATTACAAGCTGACATGAAGATAACTCGTGCCAATTGATATATAGAACAAGATGGGGGGACATATCATTATAGTATCTGTCTTAGTGTACGTTATCTTTAATAAAACAATGTTTTAAATACATACTTATTAGTTGTATAAACACAAATATACTATATTGATAAAAAAAAATCAAAGATATCTATTTTGTAAATTTATAGACTTACACATATATTTCGAAACTAAAACATCATAAATCATTATTTTATAAAATAGAGATATATAAAATAATATTATATAATTATATGTAAAAGTCAACTTATATAAAAAGCAAAGTAAAAATCGAACCGTACTAGAGCAAGCCATCAGTAACATTCAAAAGTAAAACGAAAAAAAAAACAAAACTGCTTATATATATATATATACATATATAGCTTGACTTGAAATTCGAGCTATCCAAGAAATTAAGAATATTAATTAGATATGAATATATGATAATAATATATAATTAAAGGACATGTTGTGTCCACTCTCCCTACAAGGTCTTCAAGCTCCCATGCATGTCTGGCTGAGCAAGAAGCCCTTGAGGGAGAGTGAGCACCAAATGCCCCGTGTTTCTAAGTAGCTGCATGCTAATAATATATGATCCATTTCAATCTCAGATCTTTCTCTCACTCACTCATTCTATTACAAAACACAAAAAGCAAAGCAAAACTTGCCCACTCTCCCCAAGTGATTCTCAACCATATTAATTGATTCGCATGAATATATAATTATTGGCTTATGTGAGAAGCACTTGAGGGAGAGTGAACAACCAATTATGCCTTGAAAACAATTAAGATTTAAATAAACCCTAGCTACTTCTTCAGCTTATTAATTTAGTGCTTTGGTTGGTTTATGGCCCTTGTGTCTTGAAGATTATTATTGGTTGACAACCCCACTTTTTATAGACCCAGCCCCAAAGAGAGACGTACTTGTCCATTAATACGTGGATAAACATTAATTGAAAATCTTGTTTGGTGGGATCCCCATATCTTAGCACTTGATGTTTAGTCGCACAGCCAGATCTTCTTGCTTTGCCTCCCACGAAAGTTTTTTTCCATCCTCCCCGATTATTTACAAGTGGGTATTTTTTAGAGAGGGAGATGGATTTTATATCTTATATTCATTTATTTATTAATGATCTCATAATTTTTTAACTCTTATAAATATATTATAAATATATAAAATTTATGGGAGTATGCATGTATTATAGGAATTCTTAAAAATTCTCGTCTCCTACTATATGTTAAGAAATTTGGATAAAATGGTATAATCATAAATTTTCTCTTCTAAGATATTCCTTAGCAGAATATCAAATAACAGAGAAATTGATAATACACAACACAAAATTATAGTGAAAACTCCAAATTAGAGAAAACCAATTTCGTTGTCAAAAGACAACTAGAGAAAAAATCATTATTTGACAAATTGTTATAAACACACTCTCGGTAATTTTCTCACACACCCAAAAGACAAGAGCAATTACAAGTCCAAGAGAATTTTCCCACAAAATTCTCTCACTTAAGAACTTCTCATACAAGTTTTTCTCTATTTTTTGGATGATTATCAATGAAAAAATGAAGCCATATTTATAGCCTTCAAGTTCTCATTTCATATGCCAAACATTTCTTCATTCAACAAAATTAGGCTACCTAATTTTCCTATTCTTTATTCAAACAAGGTTAGGCACCTCCATCTTTGACAATATGGTAAGCCACCTTACATGATTTTTCTTCTAAATTAGGCACCTCCTATTTTGACTAACAAATCTAATATTATTTTTAATCAATAATAACACTATACTCTTCGTACCACAACCAATATATATACATGATAAAAATAATATTAATTATATTTTAGTTATTTTTAATTTTAAAAAATATATTATATGTATTTTATTTTAATAAAATATGTTTAAATTATTAAATTTTGTTAATATATTTAGTATTAAAAATTTAAAATTTAAAATTCAAAGGAAATATATTTTTATTTTATTTATTAATTTATTTAAAATTACATGTAAAAATTTATTTGTTAAAAAATAAGATGTGATAGTGTCCCTCACTGCCGTAACATAGGTCAGTCCTGAATAACCACCTATATTAATGATTTTAATGACCAAACGGAGATATATAGAATTACTCACAGTTCCAATGTCCATCACAATTTTCAAGGGAAAATAAGACACCGACATTATATGTTATCGGTTATCACACGAGATTCTATTTCATTATCTTTTACCCCACGTTTAGTTGGAGGGAATGGAATGAAATTAAAATTGATTCCATCCATTTTGTGTGTTTGGTTGGACGGAATAAAGGGTGAAATGGAATTTGATTACTAAAAGAGAAGGAATCACAATTCCTTCTCCCACCTTTGGTAATCATTATTCCATTCCCATCTAAACTTTTTTCCATCTAAACCTTTTTTTTCCAATTTTACCCTCACCTAAAATATAACCTTAAATTCAAATCCTAAATTCTCAAACCCAAAATTCCAAAACCCTAAACCCTAAACCCAAAATTTCAAAACCCTAAATCCAAATCATAAAATCTTAAAACCCTAAACCTCAAATCCCTAAACCCTAAACCTTAAAACATAAATCCCAAAACCCTAAATCATAAATCCCAAATCCCTAAACCCTAAATCCCAAATTCCAAATCCTAAAACCCTAAATCCTAAACCTCAAATCCCTAAACCCTAAACGCTAAAACATAAATCCCAAAACCCTAAAACATAAATCCCAAATCCCTAAATCCTAAAACCCTAAATCCTAAACACCAAATCCCTAAACCATAAACCCCAAATCCCAAATCCCTAAACCCTAAACCATAAACCCCAAATCCCAAATCCCTAAACCCTAAAAACCCTAAACCTTAAAACATAAATCCCAATACCTAAAACCCTAAAACATAAATCCCAAAACCCTAAACCCTAAACCCTAAACCCTAAATCTCCAAATCTCTAAACCCTAAACCTTAAAACATAAATCCCAAAACCCAAAACCCAAAACCCTAAAACATAAATCACAAAACCCTAAACCCCAAATTCCAAATCCTAAAACCATAAACCCTAAACCTTAAATCTTAAAACCCTAAATCCAAAATTCTAAAACCCTAAACTATTTTTAAAAAAATAATAATTTTAACACTAAACCTTAATCTACAAATATAACCCCAAATCCTAAATCCCGAAACCCTAAATCACACATCCCAAACCTTAAAACGGTAAACCCTATTTAGAAAAATAATATTTTTAATAATATATTTCTTTTTAAGTAAGTAGTACTTATTTAGAAAAATAGTGGTTTCAATAGTATATTTTGTCTGGCGGAAAAATAGTAATTAGATGACATTATTTGAACTTTCTGACGATGTAGGGGTATTAAGGTCATTTACAGCTTTTTTCATTCCATTCCAGTGGCAAACCAAACACTATAATCCTGATTCTGAGCTTGATTCCAGTGGTCAAACCAAACAAAATTGTTTCCTTTCCATTCCGATTCCGATTTCGATTCCGATTCCGATTCCGATTCCACTCCACGAACTAAACGCCACCTTATATACTTTATCTTTTATTAAATTATTAAAATAATAATTAGGTAACAAATACATTTACTTATTAATTTTTAGGATTAAAAAATAAAAATTTACACTAAATAAATACATAAAAATATAAAAGTTTATTTAAATAAAAATAATCTTAACAAATTAATATATTATTCTTGATTTTTTTTCCTTACCCATATTTTTAATTTTTTTATATTGTTCAAAATTTTCTCTTAATATTTATTGATGGTGAAATTAAGTAATCAATTAGTTAATTCTTAAAACAAAATTAAAGTTTTTTGACAACATCTTATAAAATAATAAAAAATTAATTTTGGTACAATTAACATATTTAAAAAATTATTTGCTTCATTCAAAAAATACAATATATTATTAGATTAATTAGATAGTTTATCAAAAATAAATTCATGATAACTTACTCCAACTAAATTAATCTATAAACATTACTTATTTAAAATTTAGTGTCAATTATTTATATTTTTATAAATTAATTCAATTTGTTAATTTTATTATTAATTTCACTATAAATGTTAAAATTAAAAATATTATCTTACTTTAATAATTATATTTTGGTTTATATTTCATCAAAATTTAATTAAAATTGAATGCAATCATTTATTGATAATTAAAGAAATAAAAATAATAATTTTACACATAGTATGTATTTCAATTTTATTTCTAAATTGATTAGCATGTGTGTAATAGTTTTTTAATTTTTTTGTGAATTTTATTTATTTTATAATTTTTTTCATTTATAGTATTAGAATAAAATAAAAATGTAAAATTTTTATTTTTAAATATTTTATTAATTTAGTATCATTTTTATTTAATATTAAATCATTAAAAACATTAAAATTTTAACTTAAAATCAAAAAACAGCCTTCAATTTTAAACATATTATAAAAATATCATTAGTTAATTATTATTTTTAATTTTCGTTAAAATCTAATATCATCTTTAATACTTTTTCAAAAAAAATAAAACATTTATAAAAAAAACATGCAAACTTTGAATGTATTATTAATATTTTACCCAATTTTCAAATCGATGAGCAATCATGTCTTAAAGTTGAACCTTAATTTTACCACTTAACATAAATATTAGTATATATGGAAAATAAAGTTCTAGGGGCATCTCGTGCCTTAAGCCACAGTCGGATAGGGATCTCAATTTTTTGTAATATATATTTTTTATTTTAAAAAATAAATAATTTATTGAAATAAAATTATTAAAAATCTAATTACGATGGCATATTGTTATCACATAATTTTTTATTGCTACTAAAATATTGCACAAATGGCTTATTTTATAATTATAGATAAATATATTATAGTGTTATTATTATCAGATAAAATTAAATATTACTTATAAAAATAACAATTTATAAATTATTAACTAATCATAAGAAGAAGAAAAATTATTAATTCTTAGTTTTATTATATATATATATATAAACAACTCTTATATTTCATAAATTACTAAATCAATGCATTGGAAGAGTATCTTAGTAACGACTGGGAGGTAAAATTAGTTTTATTATATTTAAAAATGGGTAATTTAGTTTCGAATTTTTTCATTAGTTTCGATTGATTCTAATTTTTTAAATAATTAAATAAATTAAAATTTTTGATTTTCTGTTTGAATAAAAATAAAAAAATAAATGCAAAAGACGTTTAATCTTATTCTTTGACTATAGGATGAATTTTAGTTATTTTAGTACCAAATGAAACTATATTATTTTTAAATTCTATCATTTTCAAATTAAAGTTTTTTTTTCGTATAGAGAGAAAAAGCGATTCTAAGGTTTTCTGTTATATTTGAATTTATTTTCTTTCAAATTTTGTATTTGTCATAGATTAAAATTACTACATTAACTTTAGTTAATTAAACATGTATTTAATAAATGTATAGTTTATTTTATACAAAGATTAATTTCGATAATGTAATATGAATTAAATAAATTTAATTATTTTTATTAAATTATATGGTATATTAATCGATACAATCTAATAATATATAGATATTTTTTCTCTTAATAATCTCAATTTGTTTTATCAATTAATTGAGATTATAGAAAATAAAAACAAATAACACGGTAGAAGAATATCATTTAACATTTTTTTTTTTTGCATAAGCATCTTCTTCTCTTTTATACGTGTATCTTCCTCCTCTTAAAGTTTAAAATTTATATTATTTATATATTTACCTTATTCAGATTTCAAACATAAATGTTGTATTCTTATTGACAATTTTGAACCTTTTGTTTTATTTCAAAGTTGCTTAAAATATATCTCAATTCTACCTTTCAAAATAAAATTGAAATTTTTTATTCATTATTCTACAAGAAAATAAATTTTTACTTATTTATTTATTCAATTTTTAATTTATTATTAATATTTCAAAAAAATTAGTATAAAATTTTATTTTTTTTAAATTTCGGCTCAGTCCCCTCGAGCCAACTGAGTTGTCCTTTGTAACCTTTCAAGTTTTCTTTCGAGTACATTTCTTGCAATTTTCATATTTTATACATAAAAACTGGAAATTAAAAATTTATCTCTCGAAAAATTTGACTAAAGGTTACCGAACTGTAATTTTATTAGTAAAATTAACAAAGAATAAATTAAAGCAAAATTTTATAATGGTTAGATTATTATTAAAATATGTAATAACATGATACTTTTGGTTAATAAAATTTAAAATTAGTATAATTTAAAAAATAAATATTAAATATGAGATTGAGAGAAAAATCAATCAAATGATTGTATATCTTAAAAATAATAAATAATACCTTTTAAAATAAATAATATTAATCAAATTGAAAATTTAAACCAATTTGTTTTATCAATGATTTCATGAATAACAGAACCAAAACCAAAGAATGGGTCTTAATAACCTTGATAAGATAATAAATGATAATCTCTCCATGATTAACACAATCCAAATGTTAAATATTGGTTCTAAAAGTAACAAATTAGTGGCATAATTTAGGGAAATTAGTGGCCTAATTTGTGGCATGATTTGTGGCATGATTTAAGGAAATTAGTGGCATAATTTAAGAAAATTGGTAGCCTAATTTAAGGAAATTGGTGGCCTAATTTAAGGCTTAAATTATGGCACACTTTAGGGAAAGGGAGCCTTTATTCATCTATAAATAGGTAAGAGTTCATGCATTGAAGAACAAGGCAAAAATCAGAAAAAAAAACAGAGAGAGTATAAACAAACTCAAAGAGAGAAAATACTTGTGAGTTTTGGGAAACACTTGAGAGATATTATTAGTGAGGAAATCTGTATCTGTATTCTGTATATTTCCTACTCAGTTCAAATAATATTCACGCTGCCTCCCCGTGGACCCAGGCGACTTGCCAAACCACGAAATTCTCGTGTGTTCATTTTATCGCTTTCGATATATTCATATACCGCTATTTATCGGCTTCCTACGCCTAACAAATTGGTATCAAAGCCAAATATAGCAGTATTATATATCAAATCGAAGCTCTCGACGATACGAACGCAACGGTGAAAGAATCGCTCAAATCGAAGTCAATCACCGCCGTAAGCCGCCGGAGTCCTCGCCGCAAAGAATCGAGTCAACTCGCCGAGTTGACCGAGTCAACTCACCACTAGTGATATTTGGATCGAGTTGGTCTATTTTTCATCCATTTTCAACTAAGTTGGATCTATTCCTAGCTAATTAGACCATTCCGAATTCAACTGCCGACTCCGTTTTTTCAAATAAGGTTTAAAATTTGGAAAACACCGTTTTAAGTCAGAAGTGCAAAATTTCATATCGCTTGTACTTTGGCCCGATAAAGGAGAGATCGAAGGTGAACAAGTTGACCATAGAATTTATGGCAAACCAAGTTCTACTCAAGAACTATGCGTTGTCCAACGCAAAGTTTGAGGTGGAGAAATTCGACGGCACAAATAACTTTGGTACGTGGCAAGAATGCTAGATTAGGGGATCTATTGTTCCGAGAAGGATCTAATATAGCCTCGAGACTGTGCCGTGAGATTATTCAAATGAAGATTGGAATTATGTCAACCGACAAGCCAGTGGCACAATTCCCGACCGTGCTTAGAAAAGATCAAGTACTTTGTCATGAAAGAGAACGTAGCCACAGCTTCCGGGAAGAAACTAAAGACAAATACACGACGAAAAGTATCGAGAACAGACTTTACTCAAGAAACTTTTCTGCTTTCCAAAGATAAGAAAGGTACCCCTACGATTTGAAGCACTTAGATAATTTCAATAAAATTTTGGCCGATCCGTTAAAATTTAGATGTTGAAATTATCGATGAAGATAAAGCTTCGTTGTCATTAATTCATTACCCGAGAAGCCATGAAAGCATTTTAACCACAACCCCGTTATATGGAAATGATGAGGTTAAGTTCATAGATGTTTCAAATGCTTTGGTAAATAACGAGTACCGAAGAAGGATCAACATGATCACAGACTCAATATCGAAGCATTAACGGCAATGCAGGTAGACTAACAACAAAAAATCATGGATCAAATAATAGGGGAAATCTAGATCAAAGTCCAGAGGGAGAGTCATCCGTAAGACGTCCCGCGAATGACGAGTGTGCCTATTGTCACCGTAGTGGCATCGAAGAAAGATTGTCCAAACAAGGACAAGTCAAATGCAAATGTACGAAGGCCGATGAAGACATTTAAGAATCGCCCTTTTTCGGCCATCATCAAAAACCTACTCGTATGTTGATTCGATTCGGATGTTCTTATCATACGTGTCCAAACAGACATTGGTTTTCGAGTTTTAAAGAGCTCACGGAGGAGTCAGGTTGCATGGGCAACGACAATGCCCGTCGACAAAAGCGGATCGGAACAATACGACTAAAGCATGCACGATGGTACAATCGCACGACTTTACAAATGTGGCAAGTATATTCCTCGACCAAAGAAAAACCTTATTTCTTTAGTGTGTTCTAGATTCTCGATGGTTACAAGGTAACATTGGAAAATGGAGTCTTGAAAGTTGTACGAGGTGCATTTGTAGCAATAAAGGGTACTCGTAAGACAAACTTGTATTTCCTAGACGGGTGTACGCTACATGTAGCGGCAAATTGCCTCAAGTAGTTCTCAAGAAAAGGCAATGATTCTTCCCGCTGCGGGCACGCGCTAGTGGCATGCTCTGCGAAAAGTACTTTGCAAGGCTTAATGAAGCAAGGTCTTTGAAAGGTGCCAAGAATGGAAAGTTTGATTTCTGCGAGCATCGCGGTAATTCGGGAAAACAAACAAGAGTCAAGTTCGCACCGCCATTCATCGTACTGCGGATCTCGATTATATTCACACGGATGTTCGGGGACCTTCCAAGAATGCTTCACTGAGGTAAACGCTGGTTTGTGACTTTATTGATGATTTCTCTAGATATGTACGGATATACACTACGTAGTCACAAATACAAGGTTCTGGATATCTTTCTTAAATGGAAGAAAATGACGAGATCGACAGTGCAGAAGATTAAAAGGCCCGTATCCGATAATGGCGGCGAGTATAACCGATCCTTTCTTTAAAGTTTCTCAAGATGAATGGATAATCGTACATTTTTCAGCTTCCTCGTACACCACAACAGTAACGGAGTCACAGTAACCAATGAATCGTACTTTGGTCGAGAAAGTTCGACGATGCTATCTCATTCCAAATCGAGCAAGGCATTTTGGGCCGAGGCTTTTGTCATTACATGCAACTCATATAGTCAATGTACTTCCCGCGATCGCATTAGATGGAAAAACTCCTAAAGAGGTACGGTCCGGACAACCTCGCCACTGACATGATTCATTGCGAATATTTGGATGTTCCCGTGATATTTTCACGTTAGCTGAATCCAAAACTCGGATCCGGAGAGCAAAGAAAGCTATTTTCTTGGGGCTTTAAGGAAGGAGTTAAAGGATTTCGACTTTGGCGTGGTGAATCCAAGAAGATCGCTCTAAGCCGAGATGTTACATTCGACGAGTCTCAAGTATGCCGAGACAAACAAATTCAGAGAAAGAGAATGAAAGTCCAAATACTCTTTCTAAGGCGATGCTTCGAGACTTCTAAGATCCAGTAAAAGATCGCACCAATTACCGATCGTGGTGAAGATGAAATTGATGATCAAGAAGAGATCTCACTGAGGCGTGGAGTGTTCTCTCACCATCACTACCGATTAATCGCCACTGACCCATTGCCACTACTCGACCGAGAATGGAGATTGTGAAGCCTACCGCATATACGTGCACATACGGTAGCATTCGCACTTCCAAGAATCGATGATGATGTCCCATGCACTTGCTGCAGAAGTTGCAAACAGCTGATAAGTATAAGGGAAAATGGCAATGGATGAAGAGATGAAGTCTCTACATCGTAATCGACTTTGGGAGCTTGGTTCAACTTCCCAAAGGAAAGAAAACTATTGGTTGCAAAACGGGTCTATGCCAAGAATATGTGCTCCCGTAAAGACAACATCAGATACAAAGCCAGACTGGTAGCAAAAGGCTATGCTCAGAAAGAAGGAATAGACTACAATGAGGTATTCTCACCAGTTGTTAAGCATTCATCTATTCGGATACTAGTGGCATAATTTAAGTAAATTGGTGGCCTAATTTAAGGAAATTGGTGGCCTAATTTAAGGTTTAAATTATGGCACACTTTAGGGAAAAGGAGCCTTTCTTCATCTATAAATAAGAGTTCACGACAAGAATAAGGCAAAAATCGAAAAAAAACAAGAGAGAGTATAAGCAAACTCAAAGAGAGAAAAATACTGGAGTTTTGGGGAAACACTCGAGAGATATTATTAAAGCGAGGAATCAGTATTCGTATTCTGTATATTTCCTACTCAGTTCAAATAATATCTGCTGCCTCCCGTGGACCTAGGCGAATTGCCGAACCACGTAAATTCTGTGTGTTCATTTTATCGCTTTGATATATTCATATACCGCTATTTATTGCTTCCGCCCAGAACACCAACTCACAAAATTAACCCTTACAAACCCTGATAAGTGAATTATTAATATTTTATAAAAATTGAAGAACTTCGATAAAACGATTAATAATATTTTTTAAATGAGATGATTTTACAATAAAAAATGAAATGATATTTTTATATTATTTGAATATTTAATTAAAAAGTGATGCATTTTGTTACTATACGAATGAATCACAAATAAAGTAGCTTAAGCATCTCAACCTTTTATCTTTCAATCCCATTAATGTCAAAACATATAATGTATAAATAGACTTCCTATTTGACATTCCTCTAAATCCTGCTTTTTATCTTTCTTTCTTTGGTTTCCTTCTATCTTTATAGCCAATAGAATATCTTCAAATCAGATATATATGGGTTCCTTAAAATTAATTTCTCACATTTCTCTTTCTCCTATTTTTTTTTTTTAGAAATTATAACATTCCTCTTATTGATTAATTTAGTATTGCTATAATTCAACTTTTGATATCCTTTTTATCTTTAATGTTGTTTTCGTAGTGTTTTCATTTAAAAAATAGATACCATGTTGATATAATTTTCTCATTAAATTAAAAATTTATTATAATGTAAGTGCCAAATAGCATTGAAAATTAAATGATACTATTATTAAGGTAGCGAGCTCTCGCTATTACAAGCTGCCATGAAGATAACTCGTACCAATTGATAGAACAAGCTGGGGGGACATATCATTATAGTATCTGTTTTAAATTGGGAACAGATGCTTAGCTACATTCACATTCTATTAAAATATTAAGATCTTTAGCAAGTAAAATAAATAAATAAATATATATATATATATATATATATATATATATATATATATATATATATATATATATATAAAGATTTATCTTTGTTTGCTTAATGCTTTATACTACAAACAGAATTTATTCTTGTGCGTACTTATTGTGTGTGTAAGTGTTTAATTAATAGTTTATTTAGAAATACTTAAATGACTAATTTTTGGATGTTGAAAAGTCCAAGGGATGTGAATTATGGCTGAACTTGCATATCAGTGACCATAAAGTTTTTTTAAGAGAAACTTAAATGTGAGGTCAGAGATTCGATTTTAATGTATATAAGTTATTTAATATTATTAAAATAACATATATAAACTTTCTTAAAAACTTCTAATCAAAAAATAACATCTATTATAATTTATATATTTTAACTATCGAAAAAATCACCTACTTAAAATTTTTAAATTAAATATCATCTAATTTGATATCATTTTAAGTTTAATTTTAACAAATTAGATCCATTTAATGTTTATTATTCAATGTCGTGTTATTTTTATTATTATAAATCTTAAAATTATTATTTTATATAATTTTATTTTATTGTTATTTTTGAGGATATCACGGCTTTACTTTCAGGATTTTATCAAAGGCTCAGCTGTGACTTATAATAAGTTTTGCCGTTGCAAGAGATAATTTGATAAAACTGTTGGTGTGTCTTTATAACAATAAGCGACCAATCTTCGATGGAGTAAAGCAATGGAGCAGACAATAATATTAGTGGAAGTAAAAGCTTGGATGTGCGAGTTTTATGGTTATTGTTTAATTTTCGTTTTTCTTATATACATATATCTTAAACTCTTGTAAAAACAGAACAGAAAATAATAATGAAATACAATGATAATTATCAAAGAAACATAATATTTTGACATGGTATGAGAGCAGGTTATTGCTGATTAATGGAATTACCTACTGATTTCTGTTTTTTTTCTAATGTCTGATTCTGATTCTGGTATGGATGTTGATTGTGGCTGCTGATTTCTGTTTTGCTGAATGTTGATTGTGGCTGCTGATTTCTGTTTTTGCTGATTGTTGATTGTGGCTGCTGATGGCTGATCGTGGCTGGCGGAGTTACGCCTTGCTGTAGGTTCAGCCATATAGTTTCTTTTACGGAAAGAAACGGAACAAATAAAGCGATAACGGCCATTTGACGTCTGTACGTTGCTTTGTATCTACGGGTGGAGTCAGATTGTTCGCATTCTCTTCGTAGCGTGAGCAACCGGGGTTCTGCCTCGGTGAAACTTGAAGCGGCAAACACGTATTGTGTGGTTTGTCTACGTGCGTGTGGGCTGGTTGGGCCGTAAGTCTATCTACTGATTCTTCTAGCTCGGACAAGCTTGGAACGAAGGAGGCATGCAGGCTGCGTGAAGAAAGTTGTTGTGAAGCCGTACGAGAAGAAGTTGGGTGAGGAACGTAGAAGCGTGCGTGAATTTGGTTGAGAAGAAGTTGCGCGAAGTTGGGTGAGAAGAGCACGAGCTTGGAATTTTTCTTAGGGTTTGGAGCCTTGAGAATTTGCGCTGCACTGGCAAAAAGAAGTCACCGCACTCGCCTGCGGAGGAAGGCTACGCGAGGAAGCGCTCGACCATCTTCTGAAATCGCGCGGGGAAGAGGAAAACGCCGCTGCGAGATTCAGATTTCATGGCGGAAGATTTAACTACCAATTTCATGTTGGAAGATTTGTGGCGAAAATGACGGAAGTTCTAACTAGAGCTAAGATCGCCCCGACCTCCGCTATTGAGCGTCGATCGCTCGTTAGTATCGAGTTGGGAGGATCGGCAACTATGCCTTGTGGTCCCCGTGGTGGAGATTTATATCTGCAAAGATAGCGGGATATATTAATGGGGATTTTCCTCGACTTGTTGAAAGCAGGCCACTCGCATTTAGGAGATGGCGTCTTGAAAATGCCATTGTCAAAGGATGGTTGATCAATTCGATGGACCCTCCTTGATTGCAAACTTTATCAGATTCCCAATGCGAAAGCAGGTTTGGGATTTGGTTCTTACCACTTCTTATAATGGGACGGAACACGTCTCGAGTGTATGATCTTATTTGTCAGTTACTCGCAAATGCGAAGCAGCGGATGGATCCATTGAAAAATACTACAATGACCTTGAGGGTTGTGGCGTGAAATTGATTTCCGTCATCCTAATCCAATGGAGATGTGCGAGTGATATACAAAAATACAAATCCATTGTACGGGGAAGATCAGTGTATGCCTTCCTCGATGGACTTGATGATAGATTGGATAAAACTAGAAGTGATGTGCTTGAATCAAAACCATTCCTGCGGTGGAACAAACCATGGATTAGGTCGTCCGAGAAATAGGTCGGAGTAGTGATGATCACGGTGTCGATACGACACAGGCGGATTATGACTTCCCGAAAGGGGTCGAGGACAATAATCTAATGCCCCAAAAAGCGGACCTTGGCCAGGGTAGCAAGAAATCCACGGAAATCCACCATCTCTTGACATAAAATGTGGTGCGGAAACTCCAAACACGCGCGTGAAAACAGCAACTATGGGTATGGGTATCAGGAATGGTGGAATGATCTTCAACACTGGAAGAAACGGGACACGTGGGCGGCGGCGGTGGCTACAAATAATGCCTCATTTATCCGCTTACTTCTCGGGCGAATCTTCCCGGGATCCGGTATTTCAAGTAAAGTATTTCACATCTCTACTCGTAATGAGAAAGATGGTGGATTACGGACTGCGAGCTACGGATCACGTGACACTTTGACCCAAACGATCTCTCCCGATACAACCCGACGAGACGGAGCGTGTTGCCAATGCAAATGGGGTCAGCTTATCCGATTACGGGGAGCTGGAACAATGACCTTATCTCGCTTCATTATCATTATCTAATACGTTGCTTGTACCTATCTGTCCAAAGACTATACGTAAGTCGGAGTCACGGA
Source organism: Hippophae rhamnoides (assembly GCA_033030585.1). Lineage (NCBI taxonomy): Eukaryota > Viridiplantae > Streptophyta > Magnoliopsida > Rosales > Elaeagnaceae > Hippophae > Hippophae rhamnoides. Next base: position 66,908,801 of record CM065428.1, on the reverse strand, counting down.
CATAGCGTAGTATTGATGTATTCTACTTTTTGCCTTCTACAAGATATTCTCACCAAGGGAGATCATTGGGCGTGGTCTTGGAGATGAGGCTATATTATGTGGATGACCTCGGTTCGGGAAGAGCCAATCTGACAACACATCTTGGTAACAAGGAAACGACATATTTGGCTATGTCATCGTAGATTTGGGCATCCATCATTCGGGTATTTAAGGCCTCTTTCCCAGGAGTTTATTTTCAAATATCACACATTCGATTTCAAATGTGATACTTGTATCCTAGCAAAAAGTCATAGGGCGTCTTATCCTATGAGCATGAATAAAAATGTGGCTTCTTTTACTTTGGTACATTCGATGTTTGGGGACCTTCCCGTCATTACGTCGTGGTCATTGTTGGTTTGTTATTTTTGTTGATGATTGTACATGAATGACTTGGCTTTACCTTCTCGAACATAAAGATGAAGTATTTGCTACATTTCACGTTTTCACGCATGGTTCGAGACACAATTTTAGAAAAAATTAAGATACTTAGGTCGATAATGGATGGGAGTATGTTAACCAATAATTCCGGACTTACTTTGAAAACCATGGTATTCTCGTGAAACCTCGTGTTCACAAACCGGCCCATGTTGAATGGGATTTGCGGAGAGGAAAAATCGGCATATTTTAGAAATGGCTCGGGCCTTACTAATCGGTGCACATATGCCTAATAAATACTAGAATGATGTTGTTCTGAAATTTAGGTGTGTATCTACTAAATCGAATGCCCACTTGAAATACCTTACAATTTCGGACTCCATTCTGGTGTTATCTGATCATCTTCCTTTGCCTACTATTTTGATGCTTTTGCCGAATTTTGGATGTGTTGCTTTTGTCCACCTCCTCCATAAAAACCAACGAACTAAGTTGGATCCATGTCTTGTCCAGATGTGTATTCTTGGGGTATGGTGTGTACACAAAAATGCACCGATGTTATGATCCAATTACTAAGAGAAACTATACTACCGTTGGATGTCGCTTTCCTCGAATCAGAATGTTTTCCATCGTCTTGGTATCCAATTACACTCTTCGGGAGAGGAAAGTTATGGTGAAGAAACGAAATTGGCTTGATGTTGAAATATTAGACACGAGTCCAACATACTCGGATCGTGCCAATAATATGGAGGAGCGATGTCTAGCCGAGCTTGAACTTAAAGCCCAAGTGAAGTAGTAATTGAATCTCGAGAAGATGAAGTGGTTGATGTACCACTCCATTCTCTAGTACCAATGATCCTCTTTCTTGAGAACAACTCTGAGGTAAGCTATCCTATCACGCACCTTTACAAACTAATGATATAGATACATCTGGTTGGTTATGTTTTACCTTTGAACAATCGAAGTAAACCTCTAAATCGTACTCACGAGAAGAGAAGAATGACAACCCAGTATCCAATAGCAAATTATGTATCTCTTTCAAAGGTTATCGGAACCTATCGGGGCATTTGCCTGGCACTCTCGGTGTCAAATTCAGGTAGCATTGAAGAAGCCTTATCTAATCAAAATGGGCTCGAGCTATAAAGAGGAATTTGAGGCAACTGCACTGAGAATAACACATGGGTGTTAAGCGAGTTGCCTCGAGGAGGAAGATGGTAGGATGCAAGTGGATTTTCTCCATTAAGTATACCCAGATGGGTTAGTTGATCGTTACAAGGCGAGGGCTTGTAGCAAAAGGATATACACGAAACGTGGGATAGATTATCAAGAAACCTTCTCACACGTGGCTAAACTAAAGCGTGAGAGTTTTGTTATCTCTTGCCGGCTTAATTTTAGATTGGCCATTGCACCCGACTTGACGTGAAGAATGCCTTAAGCCATGGTGACCTTGAAGAAGAGATTTACATGGATATCCCGCTTTGGGATATACTTATTACATCGAGAAAATAAAGCGCATGTAGATTACAACGAGCGTTGTATGGACTAAAACAATCACCTCGGCGTGGTTTTGGTAGGTTGAGTTTAGCAATGAAGAAATATAGGTTCCAACAAAGCAATTCGATCGTTTCTTTTTCCTAAAACATCGATTAGGGAAGATAACAACCGCATAGTCTATGTAGATGACATGATCATTACGGGGAGGATGATAAAGAAGAAATCTCAAGCAAGAACGAAGCTGTCGAATGAGTTTGAAATGAAGAACTTAGGAGGGCTCAAATACTTCTTAGGTATTGAGGTAACAAGATCAAACAAGGCATATGTCTTTCCCACGAAAGGAAATATACTGCGGACCTACTAGCAGAAAGGGACTACTAGATTGTAAACCTGTCAATATTCCAATGGTTCAAAATCATAAACTCGGAGAATATGTGGACCAAGTACTAGCAGATAAATAGAGATATCAACGGTTAGTAGGTAAACTCATATTTATCTCATACTCGACCTAATATTGCTTATGCTGTGAGTGTCGTGAGTTGAGTTAAGTACAACTCCCAGTGAAGACCATATGGATGCGGTCGTACGAATACTTAAGTTACTTAAAATCCTCACTAGGAAAGGACTTATGTTTTCAAAGAATGGTCGATTAGAAGTCACTTGGATATCTGATTCGGGGGGTAGGGAATATGAAGGATAAGAAATCTCTTCTTTTGCTTTACTTTCGTGGCAATCTTTATCCACGTTGGAGAAGCGAAGCAAAATGTAGTTGCCTTATCTAATCTTGGTGAATTTCGAGGAATGATCGAGGAATATGTGAGCTTCTTTGGTTGAAAAAACTTCTATGAGATTGGTGTTGTTACACAACTTCGGAAATGAACTTATTTTGTGATAACAAAGCGACGGTTGACATATCTCACAATCCAGTTCAACATGATCGCATACGAATCACGTTGAAGTGGATCGAACTTCATCAAACAGAATCTTGAAGAAAAGATTATTAAGCTTCCATTTGTTAAATCGGAAGATCAATTGGTGATATCTCACAAAATCGTGTTACAAGGAACCACAACTCAACGACAAGTTGGGCATAAAGAGACATATATCGCCAACTTGACTTGAGGAGGAATGTTGGTATGTCTATAACAATGGCGGAACATAAATGCTCGATGGAGTAAAACATGGGCGGTGACAATATTAGTGGAGCCATAAAACCTGGATGTGCATGTTTTATGGTTATTGTTTAATTTTCGTTTTTCTTATATACATATATCTTAAACTCTTGTAAAAACAGAACAGAAAATAATTATGAAATACAATGATAATTATCAAAGAAACACAATATTTTGACAAAAACTTACAGATCGAAGTTAAAAAGGCCTAATGAATTAAGACGATGGACATTGCATATTATCTGCCCAAAATAATAGACAACTTATAAACTTTCGATTTTATGGTTGATAACCTAACATGATGTTAAATGGGCAGTTTTGTTTTCATCTCTATTAGGTTTTTTTATTTTTACCCCTAACTAATTTATGTTTGAAATTGAATCCATTCAACCATAAAAATTATCCGTGAAACTTTGATACCAATTAATTTATCCGTTTATTGTGAAATGAGACTTATTGTACCTAGCACGAAATTATCGACTTTTGTCCATAACTATAAGTTCAATGGATCTATAGTCATAACTTTATAGTTCAACATGACCTTACAATTTTGTTTCCAAGGATAAACCCCAAAATACGTAATGACATTTAGAGAGTTTTCACGACTTTGTTTCCATGGATAAACCCCAAAATGCATTATAACATTTAAAGAGTTTTCACCCCTTGCAAACACATCAATACTTAGATTCTTAAATAATGTAGACATATGTAGGCACAAATTATCTATTTTTGTCCATAATTGTAAGTTCAGTAGATCTGCAGTCATAACTTGACAGCTCAGCAAGACCTCACGAGTTTGTTTTTAGGAATAAATCCAAAAATACATCATGCAATATAAATAATTCTCATCCTTAACATATAACCACCTAACTTCCTAAATAATGTAGACATATGTGGGCACATTACACCATATACCCCACATGGCCCAATAGGATCATGACTTTGATAACAACTAATTTTGGATGGTTAATATGTCTGCTTACATCGGAACACAATTTACATGATACGATATTGTTTATTTTGGTTCATAGCTATGAGTTGAACGAGCACATAATCATGACTTGAAAGTTTAATAAGATCTCACGGTTTTATTTCTATGGAGAAACCCAAAATACATCATACAATTTAGAGAGTGTCTATCACTTATAAACACATCATCACTTAACTTCTTAAGTAATACATGACATGTACGGATACACTGTATCAATATGTTGTTTCATAGCAATTAAAATATATAATAAAAATAGGGAGATATATATAAAGAAATAAACAAATATTTTATATTTTTTTATTTTTATCTCTCCTCTGTGTTATTTGTATAGATCAATATATCAATTTGGTTCAAGTTAAATTAATAATTCTTTATGTATAAAGCTCATGTTTACGGTCCAAAACTTTTTTTTGAATACCTAACATGTTTTTCTTGAGTTCTAAAGGTCGTTTGTCCTTGAAGTTGTCGAAACTCCATTAACTTGTATGCTTTTGAATACGTATATAAAATTAAAATAAAAAGAATTAAACTTGTTCAAAAATATTAAAAGACTCAAAATTGAACATATGAACACATGCACAAGAGTAATATTCATGGTAAAAAAAAATACTCGAAGGAATAACATGTTTGCCAAAGTTAAGTTGACCATCTATCACTTAAGTATTGAGAGCTCTAGCAATACTTTTAAAAAATGGATTAATATTTTAGAAGTAATTCAATTAATATATTGATATTCTAAATATCAAATATTATTAATAAGTTCTCTTTTTAAAACCTCAGTTTAATTATTAACAACTTGTTTGTATTTTTTGAATTGTAATTATTTTTTTTCCAAAATATTTTTTTGTCCTTTTAGTGAAGAGTTTTTCTTTTTGAAAATTGACTAGAGATAAAAAATAATTTTTCTTTGAGGTTGGTTCAATACTTCTTAAAAAAGTTAAAAAAAATTGTTTATTTTCAGCTTTTTAAAAAATAAATAATACAAATAAATACTAATATATTGTAATATTATAACAATTTTATTGGAGATTGATGAAAAATATTTTTCATGACTAATTCATAATGATAAATTAAGAAAGTATATAAATGTTATAATTTTTGTTTATCAATTTTTTTCTTTTTACAAAGAATTTATAAGATTTATTAATTTCTTAGTAAGAATTTCAAAACTTAACTTTTAGAGAAAAATAGCTAGTAATGTATAAATAAATCGTAAATGAATTATGTCTATAATATATACTCTTAATTAATAAAATAATAAACTTGTATTAATAATATCATTAGAAAAAAATGTTTCTAAAAATTAAGAATTTTTTCTTTTTTTCTTAATTTAAAAAAAATCCTCTTAAAAGACCAAAATTATATTTTGGAAAAAAAATTAATACTATTTAAAAATGATAAAAAATATACCGATATTTAGACTGAGTTATTAAAAGAAAAACTTTTAATATATAAGACATTTTGACTATCATATATTAACTTAAATACTTGTAACGGATACTTTAAAAAAGTTGTACAAAAAATAATATATTTTATAAAATATATTCATAGGTTGTGAAAACGTAAAAAATATAAACAGCCTTTCGGCTTTGTAAAAACTCACGTTACTACTTTGTGGTAAGGGCCCATTTTGGGCTTTTATCAGTCCAGCATACTGGGCTTTTCATTTCTATATCGATATTTATATATAATAATAAAAATATAAAATTAACATTAAAATATATATATATATATATATATATATATATATATATATATTAAAAAGATGAAAATAATTTTATATTCGGTCAGAATTTAAAATCTAAGATTTAAAAATAGATAAATCTATATTTTTATTTTTATTGGAAATGTAAATTTTTCTGATACTTATTTTTTTCTATTTTATTTTTCAAGATAAATAATATCTATATCGGTTCAAACTTCACCTAAAACAGCCGCTCACGTTCTCCCTAATTTGGCGCGAAAATTAGCCCTTGTCATCAACTAGGGTTTCCACGAATTAAAATTAGAGGCTCAAGAGAAGGGAAAGTTGAAACATTTTCAAAGGTTAGTTGTGTATCAATGCCAAATGGCTTCATCTTCATCACCTGCTTCGAAACGCAGGCGTACAACTAAAAACCAGAGCAATGAAGAGGAAGAAGGTAACAGTTCAGGTTCTCCATCATCTACCTTAGAGAGAACTTCTCCTGTGGTGGTCTTCGCTCACGGCGCCGGTGCTTCTTCTTCTTCCGATTGGATGATCAGGTCCTATTTATTTGATAACTTATATTTTCCTGATTAACCGCTGTTATGCAGCTTTATGTTTTTTTTAACGCTATTACTTTGTACCTTTTCCTTTATTTATTTCCCGCCCTTTGTTTAGTGTATCTTAACCACATTAAGAGTCATCTTAGAAGCCAATTTTGATAAACAATTGATAAATGGTAATGATATTGCCACCACAATAAAAATGTAAAAGTGTCATTATAATTTAATAAAGTTGTAATTAATGAGATATTTTTGTTAAAATAATAATTATATTGTGTCGTTACTTTTGTTAAAACCAGAAGAAGAATTTTTTTTGTTGTAGCGAATGGTCAGCGAACTAGGCTTCATTATGGGTCATTGTGCATTTAATGTTGATAACTGATGATAAAACCAGAGGAAGACTTTCTTTTGTTGTAGCGAATGGTCAGGGAACTAGGCTTCATTAGGGGTCATTGTGCATTTAATGTCGATAACTGATGATAAACGGCCAAAATAAGAGATGAAGTCATCGAAGAAAAACCTAAAGCTCTTTATTTGCATACAGATGGAAAGAAATGTTAGGCAAAGCGCTACATGCAGTTGAAGTCGTTACCTTTGACTACCCCTGTGAGTTTATTTGTATAATATCTTGACAAAAGAATGCCAAGTAGTGATAAATTTGTAATTACTTTTCAACCACATATTTTATGTTGTAACATTGTGTTGTTCTTATCTAAAAAAATTAATTATGTTTTCAATTTTCAAAATAATTTTGATACATAGAAATGATATAAGATGTACGAGTGTAAAAATAAGTATAAATTTGTGCGATATTAATAACCACATCCTAAATACACATAAATTGGTACTCACTTTACAACCACATCCTTTGTGATGTGACATCTATTATAGATCATCTTTTCAATTTCTAAAATAATTTTGACACATAATATAATATAAGAGGTATGAATGTAAAAAAAAGTATAAATTTGTTGGATATTAACATTAAAAAGAGTGTAAATTTGTGTGATATTAACATTTTTTTATCATGATAATAAAAAAAGAATTTCTTATTGATAATTTGTTGTAGATAATTGATGAACCTAATATGAAAAAACTTGAAAAATAATTTATTGACGGTTGATAGACATGTCTGGCGGAAAACGTCGAGCCCCTCCCAAGGCAGAAAAGTTGGTTGATTTTCATGTTGATGTTGTCAGAGAGACAGTTTCAAAATACCCTGGACATCCACTGATTTTAGCAGGGAAATCCATGGGTTCAAGGTATAATTTTGTAGTTTCTGAATCTTTAATATCAAGCATCTTTGTGCACTCAAGGCTATGCTTAAGTTCTATCATCTATGCTAGTTTTTAGAGAAAACATAACTGGGCTACCAAATTTGAGATGAGGAGATCTGTCAAATTTTAGTTGAAGGTTCCTCCTATATTGTAATTTGTGGTGGTCCTTTATTAACTTATTTAAATCATGTTGATGTTTTTTTCTTAACAAATTTAATTATTTATTGGCCTGCAGAGTCAGTTGTATGGTGGCTTGCAAAGAAGACATTAGTCCTGCAGCAATAGTTTGTTTGGGATACCCTCTGAAGGTCTTCTTACATTATATGAGTGCTACTCTCGTGTGATTTTTTAGATGAATCTATTAGAAGTGGTTGGAAAACCAACTCTTCAAAAAGTTTAAATTATTTGGAGAAATATCAATTATATTTTTATACATTTGTCAATTTTCCACAAATAATAGGTCTTGAATACAAAACTTTTAGCTTTGATATCATGTTAGAAGTTGTTTGAAAACCAATTTTCCTAAAAACTTAAGCTATTAGAAGAAGTACTAACTATATTTTTATGTATTTATTAGTATCTCAATACTGCTGGGTTTATTATCAGACATTTTACTCTCATCCTTGTTTCTCTCTCTCTCTGTTTTTTTTTGGTTAATGACATGAGTTAAATAACTAGTCTAGCAAATCCATTCTGGAACTTGTAACTTGATAACCAACTGAGAGGAAATGATTGGGTTTTGGACAAAGAAGTTGCATTGTTAGGGACTTATATGATTAATTATTTATCCTCTTTGTTTGTGTCCCTTACTCTTAACTCTTGTATTGCCAGGCAGAGCTATGGGATTACCATAAAATTTATGTACTGTATTTATTTGTCATTGTTCTCACGAGGAATGCTAGTTGACCATTTTGTCCTTTATTCACAAAGGAAAATTATGCCAACAATTTTGTCTGATTGATTGCTTACGTTTTAGGGTATTGTTGGAGCAATTAGAGATGAGATTCTCTTGCAACTTAGAATTCCTATTATGTTTGTGCAGGTACTTAAGAAAATGAGTATTAGTCTTTTTATTTATGCATCGGTTTTCCTTGAATAAATTATTAAAAAATTACAAAAAGATACTCTTAAAATTTATAACAACAAAAATATCATCTTAATAATATTGAATATAATCTAATTAAACGATTTTAAATTGTATTTAAAATGAAATTATATGTTTAAACTTTTTTTAATAAGAAAAATGTATTGAGTTAAATGTAAGTCATTTTATTTTCGTAATTATAAATTTTATGGTTATTAATTTTGTTATTTTTTAATTTCTTTCCTATATTATTTTAAGAGACTTATCTAGCATAAGCTTCATTTACTTTTTACATGGAAAAATCGAATGTTCTGTTCTTACTACATATATTCCATATTATAACTCGGTCAAGTTTGGTTCATTGTTTTTATCATTTTCATGCTTTTCTGGACTTTGAATCTAGGATATTGTTTAATGAAGGGTAGCAAAGATGGGCTCTGTCCACTTGAAAAGTTGGAAGCTACTCGCAAGAAGATGAAGTCGTTGACTGGTTTGCATGTGGTTGATGGTGGTGACCACTCCTTCAAGATTGGAAAGAAGCAGTTGCGGACCAATGGGTTAACCCAAGATGAAGCCGAAGATCTTGCTCTTCATGCCATACCAGCCTTTTTGATTCAGTTTCTCGTAGGGAGGTGACCGTTTAGTTCATCTCTGAGGCCGATTTTAGGAAATGTAGTTTCAATGTTTGTGTCATATCTGTTCCTGTTACCATTATAGATGTTTTCAATGTTATTTTTTTTAAATAGTATAAATGTATGGTAGGTTCACCCTTCAGAAGCTTATGTTTTTAAAGAATTGATGTCTACCATTTTAACTTGTTATTATTAGAACATTAAAATACAACACCCAATGTTAATTAAAACTTTAAAGTTAGATATGCCTTACAAAATGACAAAGAAACCACATTTTATTAAAGTTTAAGCGATAGATTTTTATAAATATAAAATATTATATATTTGAGTAAAATATTAAATATTATAAATAAATTATTAGGTTTCCTTCTCGCAAATTTAAGGATTTAATAGAATTGATTCCTATTGCCTACTGGAAAAATTGAATAAAACCTTAGGCAAATTTAAGACTCATACTTCCATTTCTATTCTCATTGATTGTTTCTTCTCTCTTGGTATTGATTCCTTTTTTTAAATTAACAATATAAAGTATATTACAAAATTAATTCTAATTTAATATTTTATTTTATTTTATATTATATTTATATTATTATTATTTTAAAATAAATTTAAATTAATATTATTATAAAAAAATAAATAAGTTTTACACTTTATTTTCTATCGAAAAAAAACAAAAATGTGAGATTAAATCCTTTGATTTGAAATGACATACTAGAATTAAGGGGTGGGTGCAGTTTTCATAGATTTTAACTTAAAATGTTAATTCAATTAATATATATGGATTTATTAAATTAAAAAATAAAATTAACCTTTAAAATATTATTTAAAGAATATTTAATTAACATTTTTATTTATTCATTTAGATATAATTATTTTTTAAAATAAATTTAAATAATTTTACTTTATAATATTTTAAATTAGTATAATAACATTTAAATTATAATCGTGTATTAATTTTCAATTGAAAAATAAATTTTGAAAATAAGTAAATTATTAAGAATAAAAATAATTTAGATTTTTTATTAATTAAAATAAATTTTTAAAAAAATTAACATAAGACATTTTTAAATGAAATGAAGGTGATGAATTGGGGTTTTTCTTATAGACTATAATTCTGATTCCCCCTCAAAGCCCTATCCATTCCTATAGTAGTAAGGACCAGTTTTTAGTTTGTCCTTTAATTGCTTCTCTCTCTTTCTCTGAAGATCACTTTGAAACCAAGCGATGTGTAAACTTCCTACAAATCAACTTCACAAGGCCTAGAGTAATTTATTAATTATTTTTCATTTTATTTTTCTCTTTCTATCTCTCTCGATATATTATATTATATTATATATATCGAGTTTCTTGTTATTATATTATATTATATATATCGAGTTTCTTGTTATGCTAATTCGGTCAGTGCTTCAGATGATTTTTGTTGAAACCAAAACAACATAATTTTTTTGCTTTTTTATTTATTTATTTATTTATAAAACCAAAAGAACATTGATATTAGTTGATCTTGATAAACTAAGTAAAAACTTAGTACTTTCAATTAAACATAATGTACAGGCTCGTAGGAAACAGGTAATTAACATTTATTATTATTTATAGTTATACAGTAATTAAACAAAAAAAAATTAAAAAACTTATAAAATATCAATCAAATAATATCGAAAGAGTTTTAATTAAACAATATTTAATATTAAATTAATAAAAATAAAAATAATTTAATTTAAACGACGTTAATATATAATTATGTGATAAATCTTATTTTTATTTAATGAAATTATATGAGTTACACGAATAATGCTATTTTTATTTGTTACAAATATATATTTACTTTAACTAAGTAATGTAATTAAAGATTTATCATTTATAAATAATTTAAAATTATAATAATATTAATTGTAAGCTAAAGAAAAATAGAAGTTAATATATTTTACTTAACTATAATTTTGAGAAATTTTTAATTTTCTTAATAACGATAGTTTCAGAAGATTTTTTTGATTGTAAGTAGTTAATATCACACTATTTAAATAATCCTTGAGTACGTAGTTAATATTGTATATATATTTTTTTACATTTACATAGCAACTTTGAGGTTTGTGTATAAAATTTGAATTTAATGAATAAAAAAACTATTGCTTATTTTACATTTTAGCATATATAAAAATAACATTACTTAATTTGTTAATGACTATTTCATTTAATTTTTACTATAATTTTTTTCCTTTTTAATGAGTTTATTGTTTGTTAAAATTAAATTAAATAACTTTACGCTTATAATATGATATATGATTAAACGAAAAGTTGTTTAAATTTATTATCATTAATAAAAATATACTTTAATTTTTATCTATATAATGGTAGATCTTCTCTGTAATTTTGTCTCCGTAAATATTGAATCAAGCTTTTAAAAAAAATTAAATTAACTAAGTTAAACTTCTTGATTTTCTGATATTTTCACCGCTTGAAATTCATCTTGTACAAAGTTCTAGTTGATCTTCACCTTTTTTGGTCATTTGTTTCTTCTATACTATTTTCATTTTAGTTTCTCTTTTCTTTAAGCCAACACTTACAAAATTGCAATGCAACATTAATTATTATTGGTTAAGGCAGTGAATCTTATTCATTTATTGAGTTTATTTATTTAAATAATTTTGTTTCAACTTTTTTCTTTATACACACACACTATCTCTCTACCGAGTCTATCCAGTTCTGTCGGTACATATTTATTAAATATTGTAATACCCAATTATATGTCAACTCATAGGTATAAAGTTACGTGTTGTGATTTAGTTATATCAAAATAACTATTTTAATTTATTTGTTATTTTTCTAACAGTTTAATTCTTTTATTTTAAAAAAATAATAATAACAAGATGAATGATCAATTTTTTTTATTTTATAAAAATTTTCATATTTTTTAAATGTTATCGATATATCATTTTCATATACTATTGTATCTAGTAATAAAAAATAACTATTATCAAATTGATCAACAAATAAAAATAAAAAATTTTAAAATTTAAATATTTATTCTTGTGTTATTTTTTCATAAAAAAATAACAAAAAAAAATTAAACTATTCTAAACATTGGATACCGAGTTTATTTCTCTATAATCCTTTTTCTTCCTTGGCTGATGTGGGTTTTCCATTGGATCTGTAATTTTGTAAATAATCTTGGGTTTCTATTGAACTCAAGTACTTATCTTTTATTCGCATTTCTTTTTCCCTTTTTGATGTATACAGTAAAAATTCTAGGTACATCCTTACACCTAAGAAGTTAAATACCCATTTGTGATTAGATAGATGTTAACTTAAATAGATGTTAACTAACTCAAAACCGGACATTTTCCAACAAAAGCATCCAACGTTTTATATGGATAATTAGGTGAAATCATACTATATATATTTGAATATTCACAAAGATATTGAAAGAGAGATTAGCCACTCATCTAGAAAGGTCAAGGATGTTCTTTTTCCTTTTTGATGTATACAGTAAATAGGTAATGGTGCAAAAGTTGTGGTGTTCAAATGTAGCAATGTTCTTGCCAAACATCATTATTGCCACAACCGTACTATACCATCCTTCCCTTTAGTTTTGAAGGTCATTCCACTCATGTCCCCCGCGCCATCTGCCCTACCTGATCACAGAAAAGTAACAGTACGATATTCTTTAAACTTTTTGCATCCAAATCTTTGAAAATATAAATGTAAATCAGAGTGATGCAAACAATTCTTTAAACTTTTTGTATCTAATTTTTTTTTATTGATACGAGACTTAACAATATCAATATACTATGGATTGAGTAAAGATAATGAATATTGATTTATAGAACAAAAGAAAAGTGATTTAAGAAGAATAAATTTTACTTGACTTTCGATGCATTTTTTTTGTAAAAATTTGGAAAGAATCGCGACCCCTAAAATTTTTGGTAACTGGATGTCACAAAATCGATCGAGATTATATACCCGCTTTCTGTCACGCCCGTATGTAGGTTTAAGATTACACGTGCATACTAGGTGCATTATTAGGGGCTGACGTAATTCAATGAACGACTTATCCTTTTCGGGTTTTTATTATTTTTTGTTTTACATGTTAAGAAAAAAGGAACGAAAAAATAATAATTTAAAATATAATTTTTAAATCTCTTCCATATTTTTTTACTTTCTAAATTTTAATGATATGTTTTGATGAATCAAATTTTATAATATGTATAAATTACATAATATAATATTTGTGTATTTATTTTTGAAAGAAATATACATACAAATTTTAGATCTACTTCAAATTTTGGAAGTTGTAATCAAATGTGAAAATAATATAGTAATTAAGTGTCTAGTGCTTATCTATAGTAAGTTTAAAAATATCATGCTACATAATGTATTCTATATCTCAATTTTGTATTTTGATACAATTTTTTTTATTAAATATAATGTAAACTTAAAATTAAATTTATTTATTATAAATTAATTATAAAGTGCATCATGAGTATTAAGTTGATGAAAAATAAGATGCATCTATAATAAGGAAAAATATAAAATTAAATAATAATTGAATACTTATGTATTTATCTTTCATCATTCTAAGCATTTTAAATTGTATATTGTTTTGTAACTTTCAAAGAATACTTACCCTACCCGATCACAAAAATAAATAAATAAAACAAGAATTAAGGTTGTTATGTATAAAAAATTATTATTTCGATATTTTATTATTTAATATAGATATTTAATTTGATAAAAAAATAATTAAAATTATAAACAATATATAATATAATTCACTAAATTTGCACATTTACTTGTGGCATCTAATTATTTTACTTTATACTACGAAGAATATATTAATATAAAAGACTCTAATACGAAATTAAATAAAAAATATGATATTGATTTTACACACATATCGATTTATATGCATCCCATGATTTTATTTATTATGATAGACTCTGGACACTTTTATCTTTCATTTTATATTTCTATTTTTACATGCTGGGAAAATATGAACACACTAATGCTCAACACTCTCCACTTGCTATAGAGATTTTTGCACTCTTGTGGAAATAAGAAATAAAATCTAGAAAGCAGTGGATAAGCTAAAGCTTAAAAGAACGAACAGTAGTCAGCAGACAAAACACGTTTAGAAGCAAATTTGTAGTTTTTTCACCGACCCAGATCTTGAAATTGCCGGAGTTGTATTTGAAGATCTACTCTGTTTCTTCGTATTATCCAAATCTAATCATCATTTCATTTTCAAACTAAAATGGAATGTTGATAGTGTATAGGTTAAAGTAACATATATCGTTAACGAAGTTCACACGGTGCGCATATAAATAAAGGTAATTTTTCATCTTATAATTTGGATTTTGAGACGAAATTAGTTCTAAATTTAATATAGTATCAAAGTAGGTTATCCGGTTGGTTCAGTTGTTTCGTCACTGGTGTGTGATGCATTCTAACACTTAGAAGCTCAACATACTTATACTTATCGGTCTAAAGGGGACAGATACTTGCGGATGTGAGTAGTAGTGTTACAGTCCCACATCGACTAGAGATCGCGACCATACTGCGCATATAAATAACGATAATCTTTTATCTTATAACCTAAGTTTTTAGATGGAATTAAACCTAAATTTAACTGTATAGATATATGAAAAAAAACTTAATTCATAGAACAAAATGTAACCACCCATTCCCAAACCTTAATTTACTTATGTTGAGAGCTTGACGGTGTCATCCTAAAGAGTTGATATTAAGACGTGCTAAACGCCGTAGATAGACGGCGGACGGTGAATAAAGGTAGTGATAGACTGATAGCCGCAAGTAGTTACGGTTGTCTTGGGATTTTTTGGAAAAATAATGAATATATTTTTTATAAGTACAAGGATTAATATACATTTTCGCCAAAAAAAAAAGGATTAATATTTTTACCTCAAAAAAAGTAAATCATGACATTTTCCAATCAATTTTATTACATGAGATGCTTAAATAATAATAAAAATGAAATATAACCTTGACCAGAGGGGAAAAAAAACAAGGCAAGTTATTTTTTCGTTTTTTTTCTTTCTGAATTACCTACCATTCCACGTACAAGTCTGGAAATTAATCCTTATGAGTTTTCCATATCTGGACAACTTCTGCAAGTGACGTGGTAGAAGACCCCTCCTCGGTCAGCACCATTCTTGCAGCTTCCTTCAGTTGTCTAACCTTATCTCGCAGCAATTTTCCTTCATCTCCTTCAATCAAACACCTTGCATTATTAGCAATATTTTGATGAACAACAAGGCCTTTTTCATTGACTTTAACCCTCAATGCCACCTTCAAATCATCTGCTAGCAAAACTGCATTCATTCTTTGCTCTGCAAAGAGTGGCCAAGCAATTAAAGGCACCCCATTCACTATGCTCTCTAGACTTGAATTCCATCCACAATGGCTTAGGAATCCCCCTGTTGATTCATGACTCAGAATTTGTACATGAGGTGCCCAATTTGTTACCAATAAACCAACTTCTTTGGTCCTTTCCAAGAATCCCTCAGGCAGAAATTCCAAAGGGTCTTTTAGTCCTTGATCACCAAAGTAAGTAGCATTTGATTTTTTGTCATTTGGGCATTTTACAACCCATATAAATCTCTGCCCACTCATTTCCAATCCTAAGGCCAACTCTACAAACTGCTCTTGTGAGAGTGTCCCTCCACTACCAAATGAAATAAATAGAACCGACTCCTTTGGTTGTTTGTTTAACCAACTTAAACACTTATCTGCAGGCTCATCAATCCCATGGGTTGAACTTGAACCGGTCTGTGTAAGCGGTCCAACAGGAAAAACCGGTGGAGTCCCTTGAAGTACTGATTTTTGTTTCAACGCCTTGAAAGCCCCTGGTTCCAAGTCCAAAAAGCTATTCACAAGTATCCCAGCAGCCAAATTATAACCCTTGACCATCTGAAGAACCCTTTTATAGGCATCGTTTTTCCTATCTTGAATAGGTTCCGTCAGATCATTTGCCTGGATTGGCACACAACCGGGCAATCTGACCGGTTCAGGCAGATCCCTATATTCACACGATGTCGTTTCGTCAAGCTCCGGTAAGTATAATGCTAAAGACAGTGCCATCGCTGTCGAAGGAAAGAAAATGTAAGGCTTAACACTAAATTCTTTAGCCAACTCAAAAACTTCGGTACCAAAGAGATCTACAACAAGAGCCACTACCCTAGTTGACTCGGCGATGACTTTGAAAGACTCTCGTACATGAATAATTGAACGAGTTAAAGTGAGTGCGATCCGAGTTTCGATCTTAGAGTCCTCGGGTAAGTCAGAGAAGCTTACCGGAGGAAGGAAAGTGAAGGACACGGAAGTGGGTAGTGTTTGAAGGAGCTTTTTTTGGGATTCTACGAACAACCCGTCGTTGGGAATGATGAAGGTGACAGTTAAACCATGGTGGAGGAAGACGAGTCGCCTAGCGAACTCGGCCAGTGGGATGAGATGGCCCATACCTGGAGTTGGGACGATGACTACGCCGGTTGGTATCTGTTTAGTGTCTTCCATGTATGTTTCTCTTTTTTGTTTGGCAATTGATACGGATGCGGCTTCGGTTATTGGATAGATATGATTTTAGGCTTATGATATATATGTATTTATAAGAAAGGTTAAGAATGATACAATTTTTACGTAAATATATCATGTTATTTATTAAAATTATTTAAAAATTTAAAAAAAAATTATTTATTTTTAAATAATATTTACATATAATATAATATAAATATAAGAATCGATAGAAATTTATGTATTATATTTTTTTATAAATTTAAATTAAAATTTTTAAATTATCATGAATATAAATTAACATATTTTATTAATTCAATACTAATTTATAATTTCTTTTCTCGTATTTTTTTATAATTTAATTATTTATATGATTTTATTTTTATTTATTTAAAAAAAATATATTTTTTATGTTGTGTATATATATATAAAGTTAAAAATAAAATTTTATTACGTAAAAGAATGATGACATGAAAATAAATTTACTTTTTTTATAAGAAGTTGGATCGATGGATTTGCGAAAGGTGTGGACAAGGCTTACTTTTGATGGAAAAAAAAAGTGTGGATAAGGCGCGCCATTCCCATTGAAAAATGATTATATGATATATGGTATTTAACGTTAGTATAATTTAAAAAAAATTAATATTTAATAGAGTGTACTGTGATCGATAAAGAATAATATTAAAAAAATATTTTATCGTTATTTATTATAAAAATAATACTTATATTTTATAATTATTTTTTAATAATTTAATATTAATGTTATGAAAGAGTTATTGCAAAATGATAAAAGTAAGTTTTTTATTTTATTTTTTAATTTTTTAATTAAATTAAATAGAGTTTGTTATAACTCTAAAAAATATAACCGAAATAATTTAAAAATAAATAAATAGAAACATAAAAAATAATAATTTATCTTTTCTTAAATTATTTTTCAAAAATAAATTATTATAAAAAATAAATATAAAATTTAAATATATTTTTAAAATAAATCTAAAATCTTTATAATCATATTTTTTTAAATTAATTAGATACCTTCCCTAACGTTAATTAATTACTTATATTCCAATACCATTAATTAAGAGGAAAATTACTTACAGAATAATGATTTATATTCATGATTTGTATTATATATAAACTATAAAATAATATTAATTATTATATATATATATATATATTATTTTAATCAAAATATGTTAAAATTATTAAATTTTATTAATATATTCGGTATTAAAAATTTAAAATTTAAAATTCAGGTAAGATAAATTTTATTTCGTATATTAATTTATTTATAATTTTATAAATATTATATCTAAAAATTAATTTATTAAAAATTAAGATGTGATACATACCCCTTATGAGATTATTATTACACATTTTTTTGTTATATCCATTCTAAATTTAATATAAATGGTAGAAATTGACAAAAATATAATTTTATCTTTAATATATTTTTCTATATCAATTAAATTATTTTAAAAATTTATATTAAATATAATGTCAATAAAACAATAAAAATATATGTGACTAATCCCATTTGAGTGTGTAAATAATTCGATCAATTTTCTTCGATTAATAAATTCGATCCGTCATATTTGAATTAGATTTGATTTATAAATTTTATAATCGTATCAGATTCGTATTGAAAATTATATAATTTATTTGAATTCAGATCAGATTCGAATTAATAAATTATATAAGTCGGTGTATCTGATCTTGACCGAATTATTATTTAAATGTAAATAAATATTTATTTATTTTATAATATATTATATTTAAATATTATACATATATGATTATATTAAATTATTGTTTTAGCTTCAAAATAAATATTAATATTTATAATAATTTAATAATTATACAGACATAATTCTTATTCTTTTAATTCTTTTTAGTTACTATTATATATAATAATATTTGTTAAAAAAATATTAATCAAATAATTTTGGGTTTCTTTGTTTTTATTAATTTGAAAGAAAATCAAAGATTTCAGTTGATTCTTGGATATTGTTGTTAATAATTGTCACATTCGTTGGAATCATAGATCTTTGATTCAAGTGCCAAGAAACATAGGCCAGCTCATAGGTACTGTATCAGCCAATGGGTCAAGACACATCAAGTGTGTCCACTGATAGCACGGGCTTCATATTGGTCTTTTGTGTGTACATTTCATTGGTTGGTTATTTGTGTAATAATGTGTGCATTTTATTTCTCCTGCGTTATTTAATTCTTTGATAAGTGTTGTCTTGTATAGGGATGTGGTGTTAATAAAGTATTGTTGTGTATGGTCACCACAACGCAACGCAAGTGTCTCAACAATGATGTATTTTAACTTTATACGTGAGTTGAGTATTGATGTTTTCATTTTTAGACTCTTGCATTGTGTTTTTTAAAGTGTTGTCTTTGATCTCTACGTGAGTTGTTAAGTCTTACATTGGTTAAGAGTAAGGCGTGATCTTCTTATAAATCTTCTAAGCTGTTTTTGGGTTCAGAAGCAGCGCAGGTTTTAAGATGGTATCGGTATTATTCAACGTCTTTCTTATCACTCGTCAGAATCCTGACTTTAATGATGTGGATGGAGGATGTTAAGTCCCACATTAGTTAATAGTAAGGCAGCAATGCTCCTTATAAATCTGGGCAATCCTCTAACTCACAAGCTGTTTTTTGGGTTCAGAGTTAGGCCTGCGTTTCTAAGATGAATGTTTCATTGTCATTAACGTTCACTATTACAAAAGGTTCTATTCGTAAGTCATATTATAGTTTTTGTTGTTTTTAGAGAGTCTGATCGATAGTATATTTTATAAAAATATAATTGTTAATTTTTTCAATAGTTTAAGTTTTTTTAAAAATTAAATTTTTAAGAATTTTTAACATGGTATCAAAAAATTGTGATCTTTTATTAAGGTTAAATATCTTAAATTGTTGCAACTATTTGAATTGTATGTTATAAAGAGACAACGTGAAAAAATAATAAATATATAAAAATATAATTGATCTTTTTTCTAATAATTTAAGTTTTTGAGAAAATTAATTTTTTAATAACTTTTAACGTATCCTTACCAATACAATTTGTTTTTTTACGACCTCACCAAAGTGGTTCATTTTTAGTATAAAATAATTTTAGATATTATCAACATTTTTAAATATGGATTTAGTTTCTTTCTTTGTTTTTCAAACTAATTATTGTATTAGATTCATTAGTTTGGGGTTATTAAATTAAATAATAACATAATTGCAATTATAATGTATTGTGTGTGACGGCATATTTTATATAATATTATAATGTGTTGTAACTTTGTAATGAATTCATTCAATTAAAACGGTAACAAATTTGTAAATTTTAAAAATTATTATATATTTTTAAAGATAATTTATAAAATTAATATATCAATAATGATTAGAAAAAATAAAAAATAATTATTTATTATTTATTATTATATTTTTATTTTTCAAATATAAAAATTAAAATAGTGTAAAAATTAAATAATAAACTAACTTTTTGAAACTTATAACGTCATTTAGGCAACTTATTTCTGAACGATGTTTTTATTTAAAAGTTTGAAGCCCACTTTACCGACCCATCATGCTACAGCAATACATTACCAATTACGAATGGTTGTTGCCGTGACTAATTTTTTTTTTACAAGAGTGAGATATATAAATATTTGATGTGGATTAATAATTTTCAGAAAATATTATTAATATTTATATTTAATGATATTTTTTAGGTGTAAATAATTATATTTATATAAAATAATAAATAAAAAGATTTTACTTATCATCCATAAACTTAACTAATGCAAAATTCTCACCCCATCGTATGGATGAAAAAGTTAGAAACTAAAATGTGAAATATGGATTTGAAACAAGGGAAAAAAAATCCTATCTACGTTGAGCATATTTATATATAATTATAACATTTATTATTATTGTAATTAATGGCTTAAAAAAATTAAGAGTCAAAACGTTTAATTAATATTAATTATACATCGAATACACCAAACGGGTAAAAAGGTGAATGGTGCCTATTGCGTACATATATATTGGTCTTTTTGTGAGGAGAATTCAAGTGAGTATTATACTGTTTTAAAATTTTATGTGATTGGATGATATTTTTGTTCAAATCTCTTCCTTATTAAGCCGTAAAAACTAAGAATATGATGTAGTTATTATTATTTATTTATTTTAGTTTTGTATGTGAGAGGTTTAGTTGTATTAGAGTTTTAAGTTTGAGTTTTAGTTATTAATATTATTCTTGAAATAAATATTATATTGTATATTTAATTAAAAATATATAAGTGAATTTATTTTAGATTTTGAAGGTGTAGTAAGTAATTTATCAAATTATGTCATAACAAAAAGAATATTTAAGTATAATTATATTTTAAAAAAATCAATATTAATCGTACTTAAATTTTTTAGGTATAATTAGGTATATAAATGTGTTATTTTATGTATATTAGACTATATCTAAAAGTAAAATGCATAACATTTTGTTTCCTCACATTCATAAAACTTTTTTTGTATAGCTTAACTTTTAGATACGATTATTTATTATACTTAAAATATTTTAAATATAATTAACAACAGTAAGTAGAGCTTTAATTTTAAATACATTAATTAAAATTTTAGTTATAAATATTATAAATAAAACTTTAATTTAAACTATAAGTGTTACTTGAAATATGAAACTATCTCTCTTGAATAATCCATATATTATTTATGTCAGTCTAAGACTTCCATAATCTAGAAGTAATAATTGATTATAAGTGTTAAGTTAAAATATGAAACTATTTCTCTTGAATAATCCATATATTATTTATGTGACTTCCATTATCTAGAAGTAAGCTTCTTAGTAGGGATGGGCAAAAATCCGCGGATTCGGTTATCCGCGGTTATTTGAACCGACGGTTCGATTTTTAATCGGTAAATTTTGGGGACGGGAACGATTTCGGGGAAAAACCGAATATAAAACAACGGTTACGGTTCGGTTACGGTTATACTAAAAACCGTACCCGTCCATACCCGAAATTAATTAAATTTAATTAATTAAATTATATATTAAATTATAAATAAAAAATTAATTATATATATTTAATAAATTAAATTATATATATATTTCGGTTTTTTTTCGGAGTTTTTTTCATAACCGTCCCGAACCGTTACTCGAGGGTAAAAAACCGTCCCCGAACCGTAACGGTTTTCGGGCGGTTTCGGTTATAAGTTTTAAAATTCGGTTCGGGGACGGTTATATCAAAAACCGTCTCCGCCCGTCCCCGTGTCCATTCCTACTTCTTAGTCGTGAGTTTGTTTACTCATCTTTGCCTTCGAAAATTTATTCTCAGTTTTTTTTTAAAACCGAGAACATGTAATTTTAATCATGGTATAATAAAATCAATAATCATAATCTATACATATATTTTCAATTTTTATCGATAATTATAAACATAAATTAAATTATAAAAATTATTTAAATATAAATAAATTTATATAATCATGATTATTAAATAAATATAATTTAATTAAAATAATAATATTTTTATTATTTTTAAAATCAAAATCAAATAATATATTAATTTTGTTATTATTTTAAAAAAATATCAAATTTATTTTACAATTTTTTTATTTCTATATTAATTTAATTTCATGTATTTCTTTTCTTTTACACCACACCAAATTTCTCCTGTTATTTTTTTCCCATATCGCTGGATATTTACTTCCCTTCTCGTGCATTCTGATCCCAATCTTATACTTTTTTCCCTATCGTGCAACCTCCTCTTTCCCCTGCACAGCCGGCCGTTTCTTTTCCTTATCGCTCGTGAACCACCTCCAGCCGTACCCATCTTCAGTCGTACCCTTCTCTGTTTTCTCCCAGCCCTGGTTTCATATACCCAGCTCGCTTATTCTAACGTTTCATTATCAGCTAGCTCCATTGCTTCTCACACGCTTCCAACTCATCCCTGGTGTTATGTGTTGCGTTTTCCCCCTAGACTTGAGTTTCAAAGTTTATCACTTTGTAGTGTCTTCTTATGTATATGTCTAACTCAGCAGGTTGTGGTGAATGTTATTCTTTACAACTCAGAACTATGATGTCTGAGTGAACTTTTAGCAAAAAATTTAGGGCTTATAATAACTATAGTGCACAAAATCTGTTGAAAGATATGCTAATAGGGGAAGATTAGTTTTCAGGAGGTAAATGTTTCTCGCTACCTATGAAGTTGTCTATGATTTCACAGGAAATCAAAAATAGACATTATTATTGGGCTTAAGTGCTGTTTTACCCCTTTAACCACATTATTAATGTTTTTGTTACATTTTAGTAAATTAATTTTGACATTTTCGATCAAATTGGTTGTATGTAAAAACTTGTTATTACTTAAAAATCCAGGGCAAACTTTGAACACAAAAGCCAGAGTGTGAGTTAGAGAACTTATAAAGAACATTGTTACTTTACTCTTAATCAATGTGTGACTTAACAATATTAAAGATAATATTTCTCTTCATATGCTTCATTGTGAATTCACGATAGGCATTAGCGATCAATGCTCCAGCCAAGATGTTAGTCAGTTCACCGAGCAACTGAAATTTTTTATTGGAGTCGAAGGCTTTTGTGTGTATGATACTGTTGTTTTGTATAAATGTTCCCGTCCTACTATAGAGAAATTTTGATCACCATCAACTTTTCTCCTTATCAATATCTCGAATCTCTTAATATATCTTCACTAATCAAGTCACTATGTTAATCTCTGATCTGTATTAGTAGATGTTAAAATTAACTTGAGTATAGAAAGTATTGCAAGTCAACGATAACATACTTCAGTTAAGCTCATTAAAAAAAGGAAAAATTGTTATAAAGCTTCTTAATTTAAGGAGCAAACATGGAGCAAAACATGGAGCAAAACATGGAGCAAAACAAGGAGCTTAATTCAAGGAGCAATTTAAGGAACCATTAATTTAAGGAGTAATTCAAGGAGTGAATTTTCCTATAAATAGATGTGTAATTGTAATGAATTGATCATCCAAAGTGTTCATTCCAATTGAGAGAAAAGCTTAGAGAGAAAAGCTTTTGTGAGAGAAAATTGAGAGTAATTTTCTTGGGTGTAATTGGGTTGTGAGTTGTGAGTGTTGTAAACACCTCAGGTAATTTCTCCCTTTCGGTAAAAGATCTCAGCAGTCCGGAGGCGTAGCAAGTAGAACTAGTTATCAAATTTTGTGTGTTATTTTTCTATTCTTGCTTTCATAAATCAAATACGGCTTGCTCGAATTTGCGTTATTTCCCGAACAACTGGTATCGGAGTGTGGTAGTGATTTACCAATTTTTCTGCAAGAAATAATCGAAACCATCCGAGAAGTCGATTTTAGGAAGCGATACGGCCGGAATGAAGGAAAATGAAACTTCGATGGTGGCCTGATTTCGGGTTTTGGAAAACGCAGATAGAGGATTATGCGTATCAAAGAAATCTATATCAACCTCTGGGAAGAGCGAGAGCTATGAAGAAGATTGGAATCTTCTGCAGACGAATGACCGCCGGAGTTATTCGATGGACGTTATCCCGTAATGTTGCTTAATAGCAAAGGAAAAGACCACGGGTCTTATGGCGGCTTCTCTCGATATGTAATGAGAAGCCATCGGCCTCAAACAAAGTGCACTTCACGATGAAGCGCTTGTTCAATTCATGCGGATGATGAAGGTGCGTGGTGGCTCAACATCTCAATGAACTCAACACACATAACCTGGGTTGAGTTCGGTGGAAAATTGAATTCGATGAAGAAGTACGAGCATTGAGCATTTTTGTCTTTGTCTCTATCTGAGAAAATTTGGAATGCTACTTGTCACGGCGTGAGTAGCTCGTCGGGAAGCAATAAGTTGAAATGACGATGTTCGTGATTTGGTTCTCGGTGAAGAGATCCGACGTAGAGACACGGTGAATCGTCAACCTCTTCAGCTTTGCATACGTAGTCAAGAGGAAGAAATTCAACCAAAGGAAATGGACATGGTAGAACCGACTACCGAGGTAGATCAAAAGACAGGAGGTCCAGAATCCGGGAATCCTAATAATTCCCATGGCTCGAAGACTATCGAGTGTTGGAATTGTGGAAGAATCAAGACATAAAAATCGCAAAGAGCAAGGTGCACGAAAGGACAAACAAGTGAAGCGGAGGCAGAATGTTACTTCCACCTCGGGAGAGACGATGCATTGATATGCTCTTTGGAGAAAGCAAGGAAGAATCTTGGGTGTTAGGCTACGGATCGTTCATGCTACTTCACAAAAGAATTCTTCGAGAAATATGTCCCTGGAAACCTTGGAAAGGTATATCTTGGGCGATGATCAACCATGTGCTATTATTGCGAAGGTGTAGTGAAGATTAAGTTGAACGGATCTGTTTGGGAACGAAGGATGTCGCATATTCGATCTCGAGAAAGAACTTAATCTCGGTGGGGCGGTTGCACAGTATGCTACAGCTACAATCTTCCATGGTGATGATTGGAAGATTTCAGATGGTGCATAATGAGTTGCTCGAGGCAAGAAAAGTGGCACTTTACATGACAAGAGGCACGTTGTTCAATTACTGCTAGTTGCAAGCAATGAAACACCAAATCTATGGCACCGAGACTAGGCCATATGAGTGAGAAGGGGATGAAGATTATGCACTCGAAGGGAAAACTTCGGTACGGCCTACTGAGATAGACATGTGCGAAGATTGCATACTTGGAAAGCAAAAGAGAGTCGGCTCGGATACAAGTTGCGTTAATCCCAAAGAAGGAAAGGCGAGCTTATTCACTCTGATGTTTGGGGACCAACGACCGTCTCATCTATCGGTGGTGGGAAACACTACTTCGTGACTTTCATCGATGATCACTCTCGGAAGGTATGGGTTTACTTTCTGTAGCATAAGTCGGAAGTATTCGAGGCTTTCAAAAGATGGAAAGCTACGGTGGAAAATGAGACGGGTTTAAAGATCAAAAGCTCGGGCATAATGGTGGTGAATATGAAGACACCGTATTCAAAAATTTCTGCTATGAGCACGGAATTAGAATGGAAAGAACTGTGCCGGAGCACGCCTCAACACAATGGTGTAGGCGGGCGTATAGACAAGACGTTGAGAAAAGAGCCGAAGCATTCGGTACAGACAGTCTCCGGGCTACGAAGCAATTACACGGCGAACACTGACGGGCTGCCCGAGGCCCGAGGCTGTTCCATTGGAGCGTACAGAATACCGAGAGGTATGGAGCGGAAAAGAGGTGAAACTATCACATCTAAAAGTTTTTGGTTGTGTAGCATTTGTGACATCATCGGTGATCAAGGCGGGAATAAGCTTCGATCCCAAATCCAAGAAATGCACATTCATCAAGGCTATGGTGAGGATGAGTTTGGCTACCGCGATTTGGGATGATTTAAAAGAAGAAAGTTATCCGTACGGAGATGTGATTTTCAACGAAAGGGTGATATATGGATGACGGGCAAAATAGACGCCAATGAGGCCCGAGAATGAGTCGAGTCAAGATTGCGGTACGCAGATGATGTCCCGGATACTTCCTTGTGAACAGAACCAATTGTAACAAGTCTCACCAGAGGAACTTGTGACAAAGCAATGCAATGTGATTCCGACACACCACATGACCTCTTACTCCACTTGTGTGAGAAGGTCTTCGACCTCGTACGTGCCCAACGAGATACACGAACTATATGTTGACTCGATGGAGGGAGCTGAATGCTATGATGAAGCTTGTCGGACTCTAGATTCCAACAAGTGGGAGCTCATGAAAGAAGAAATGAAATCTCTCATCTCCAACCGCATGGGAACTAGGCCCAGGCCCATGCATGGAAAGAAGGCAACTTCACAACAAATGGAGATGTGTCGGGTGAAAGAGAGTACGTGATGGTTCCAAGAGATACAAAGCCGCCTAGTTGTCAAAGGGTTTCAATGCAGAAGGAAGGAGTTGACTATACTTGCGACATTTTGCTCCGTTGTGAAGCTCAATACTATCGATCAAGATTTGAGTATTGTAGCCATTGAAGATCTTCATCTTGAGCAGTTGGATGTGAAAATTTGCATTCCTTGTGGAGATTTAGATGAAGAGATTTACATGTACCAAAGGTTTCTGAGAAAGGGGAAAGAAGAACATGGTGTGCCAGACATTAAGAAGAGTTTGTATGGCGCAGAAATAAGCCCCGAGACAATGGTACAAAAAATTTGGATGCCTACCTGAGGAAGGTTTCGAAGTGCAATCGTTGATCATTGTTGCTACTTCAAGAGATATAGGTCCGCTTATATCATTTTACTACTTTATGTTGATGATATGTTAGTAGCGAGTTCGGATATATGGATGATATTAAAAGGTTAAGAAAGAATTGTCAAAGGAATTTGACATGAAAGACTTGGGTCCAAAGAAAGAAGATTGTGGAATGAAAATCACAAGAAATAAGAAGAAAGGATCCTTGCAGTTATCTCGGGCAGAAGTACATCAATCGTGTTTTGCAAAGATTGAACACGGGCGTGCGAAGCCTAAGACACCCTTGGCCGGTCATTTTCCATTACTATCCGGATCGGATCACCCCCGCAGAAGAAGAGAGAGAATTCATTGCTAAGGTTCCCTTATGCCTCGGCCATTGGAAGTTTAATGTACGCGATAGTGCATGACGAGACAGGAACGTTGGCGCTACGGTGAGTTGTTAGGCGATTTATGTCAAATCCGGGGAAAACTCATTGGGAAGCGATCGAGTGGATTTTGAGGTATGCGAGGCACCAGAAAAGTGCTTGTACTTTGGTAAAGAAGAGAGTTAAAAGTACAGTGCGTGAGACGCGGACTTTGGAGGTGAAGTTGATCGGCACCCGGGTTATATATTTATCGTTGAACTACGGTTAGGTTGGATGTCACAAATGAAAATTGTCACTCATCCACTTTACAGAGGTGGTGTAGCGATAGCGGAAAGCTAGTTTAAAGAGATGATACGGCTGAGGTTTGTTAATTGGTGGGATCAGACGATTAAGAATGTTCGCGTAGTGATAGTCAAAGTCAGCAATACACTTGGCGAAGAATTGACATTTCATTCTAAGCAAAGCATATTGGACTTCGTTATCACTTAGATCTCTGTTGGAAGATGATGTGTTATCTTGGAAGATTCAAGAAGCAAAAATCCGGCAGAATGTATGTTAAACAGGTGGATTATTGACAACTCAAGTCAGGTTTCAACTTCATTGGTCTAGTAAAGTAACAAAGACTAGAAAAGTCAGATTGATCAGTGTGAAGATGATTGAAATCAGTTTTCAAGTAGGAGATTGTTATAAAGCTTCTTAATTTAAGGAGCAAAGCATGGAGCAAAACACGGAGCAAACATGGAGCAATTCATGGAGCAAACAGCAGAGCTTAATTCGGAGCAATTTAAGGAACCATTAATTTAAGGAGTAATTCAAGGAGTGAATTTTCCTATAAATAGATGTGTAATTGTAATGAATTGATCATCCAAAGTGTTCATTCAATTGAGAGAAAAGCTTGAGAGAAAAGCTTTGTGAGAGAAAATTGAGAGTAATTTTCTTGGGTGTAATTGGGTTGTGAGTTGTGAGTGTTGTAAACACCTCAGGTAATTTCTCCCTTTCGGTAAAAGATCTGCAGGTCCCAGGAGGCGTAGCAAGATTAGTAACTCCGTTATCAAATTTTGTGTGTTATTTTTCTATTCTTGCTTTCTCATAAATCTGGCTTATCGGGAATTTGCGTTATTTCCCAACAAAAAGATGTGTCATGATAAGATCTACAATTAGTTGTTATACTTGAAATCTTTAGTTGATTCTTCCTTTCTATGTTTTCTACAGTGAAGTAGGAAATGGAGCATTGGATTCATGGTTCATACCCCTGGAGAAACAGGTAAAAATTTCTAAAAGTAAAATTAAATTAGGCCTTATATATCTTGCTAATAAGAATTGATTATCTTTTCAAGTTATAACTTAATTTTATTACTGTTTGCAGACTAATATTGTTTGCAACAAGGTGGTGAAGCTATCTGAACTATACTGTGATTATTTGGACAACTTGATTGTTGAAGTATCACTTACCCAGTTAATTTGAATCTTTTAGTACAGGTCAAGGAAATGAAACAACTTGGTTGGGGTTACAATATTGTTGGTCTTTCATTAGGTGAACAATGAGCCTTTAGATAATTGTGTTCTACATAATTTTTTTGATTTATACTCTAATATTCGAATTCTTTAGTTTCTCTTTTCATTGTCTTAAGCTCATTGTTGAATTAGATTTTATTAATTAGTGAAAAATTCCTATGTATGGGCAAATTTACATACTGGTCTCATGCTTGAACTCATCATTTTTACAAGATAATTTAATAGGACGGGGCTTGGTGGAATTTTGCTTAAATGATTTTTGCTGGTTTTTCTTCTTACCTTGAGTTTTTTGCCCCATCTTTCTCCTTTTGTTTGAATTGAATTGTTAAACAAGTCTAAAGTGTTCTGAATCCTATATAAAGTTAGTTAGTTATATACATTCATGCTCTTTTAGGATGAAGGTAAAGTCCTAAAGATCTATATTGCAACTGCATATAGTTTCACTATTGCCATAAGCAATGTATATTATCCCCATATTCTACCTGTGTCTATATTTAATACTTTACGTGAAACTTTGCTATCTTTTTTATATTAGAGGTAATTTAACAATGTTCATCTGTCATACTTATATATAGTGTTAAGCATGTAGGCTAAGTTTTCATTCACTTTTCGTGATTTTCACTATGTTTGATATTCCCTTTACTTTTACCATCACAGCTACCAAGCATCCATCTGTCTGCCTTGATTTCATCTGTTAGTGATGATGCACGCAGCCTTATTAAGGTAAATTTCATAGCCTATGTGTAATCTGTAGTGTGGCCAATGCATGCTATTCATTCAATGTTCATTCAATGGGCATTTTCTAGGTATTTTCTATATACACATAAACACACATACATACATATATACATGTTACTTGCCATTAGTTGTACATTCTTTCCACTAAAGAAAGTAATTTAAATGATGATTTATGGTGGTTTTCTTCAAATAAAGTACATTGCCTAGAGCTCATGCAATTGCATTGTTATTAAGGATAGAATTTTGAATGGTGAGTTGAATTGATAAATAATGTTTTCCATACAGACCCTTTCCTGCCCAAGTTTGTTAATCTAGTTTGCTTTATCAGATGAATTGCAATCATCTTCTAGTGCTACCCCTTTCTTGCGTGCTTAAATATTATAATCAGAATGTAGAAGTTATTTCCATGCATGTGCAAACTAGTCTAACTGATATCTTGAAGCCATAATTTCCTAATGTATGGAAATTTTGTTAACTGCTTCTTTAACGTGTGATTGTAAGTTTGTAACTTTAAGTATATTAAATACACTATTTTAAATAATATAATATATTAAAGCTTAAATTTAATGTATTCGTGTATCTCATTGAAATGAAATGGAGATCCAATGTTATGTTGATTATGTATTTGTATGAGATTGTCTTCAAAAATTCAACTTGTTAATATTTCCATAACATTTCAAGTTCAGAACTAGAAGTTTCTTAGTAGACCATTGATTAAGAAGATGTTTGTAAAGTCATCAAATGCTATTATATTCAGGTTTTTGAGTCATGTCCATAAACGGATGAAGTTTTTGATATAGTCCTTCATCATATTTGATTAGTATTGTTACTCTTAAATTTTTTTGTATGTATTTCATATTTTGGAACACTTTAATTAGCTATAGCTAGTAAGGCTTTATTATATTTTAGTTGATATATATACTTTCAAATATAATTTTACTCTTAATTTTAATATAATATAATTTTTAATATTATATTTGATAAATTTATTATAATTTATAATAAAAAATGGGGTTAATTGAGATGTATATGATCATGGTTTTAGCGTAATCAAGACAATACACATCATTTGGTCACGGTCTTATAAAAGACCGAGATCAAATGTATGTCTATGTCCTCAATCTTTTAAAAATCATGACCAATTGGTATGTTTATGACCTTGGACTTTTAAATATCTTGACCAAATGATATGTCTATGTTCTCATCTTTTATAAGACCGAGACTAAATGTATATCTATGGCCTTGGTATTTTGAAGACCATGACCAAATGATACATCTATGACATTGGTTAAAAACTTAGATTATATGTAAAAGTTTATGATCTCTTCCACTTAAATCTCGGTTTTTATAACCGTGATCATAGATCTACAGTTGCGGTTAAAAAGTCGAGGTTATATATCAATTTTGTAGTAGTCGTTTTCAGTTTCCTACCATTGATATTTGTTGTGGTTGATTCTTAATGAGTATTCAGATTTGTAGAAAGGGATTAATTGGAATACTTAAATCTGAATACTCATAGTTTTGTACATTTAGATCTATATTTTCATTTTATCCCTAAATTAAAAATGCTAAGTTGGTAATTGTTTAAGTATAAAAATAAAAATTTAGGACTTAAGTGTATAAATTAAAAAGTTTAAGGAATGAATTATTAAAAACAAGAATTTTTTTTGAATACTTAAATGTAAAAATTAAAGAATTTAGGGATTGAATTTTTGAGAAAAAAAGATTAATAATGTAAGTGTAGACTTTGATAAAGTTTAGGACCTATTGTGTACTTAAACCTTAATTAAATTATTCAACACTGTAATAGTTAAAACCATCACTTAATGTATTTTATTTTTTTATAATTAGAGACTACATTTTCCAAGTATTAAGTTCAATATATGTACACACTTTATATTTTAGTTTAGTAATTAACTTCTGCTTATAGTGTAAATTAATTACCTATTTAAAATACATGTATTTATGATATTTCATATAAACAAGGGCAAAAAAATTTCTATAGAAAAATATGATATTTGATATATGCAGGATAGATATTTATATAAAGTTAATATTTTTAAATTTTTTTTTTAATAAAATTAATAATCGTACCTAAAATTAGGGGTGAGTAAAATATTCAATCAATCTGATCAATCCAAAAAATCCGATAAAAATGAGTGGTTTCGATCCGAAATCGGGTCGGGTCGGATTCAGATTGGATTTTATCAATCCGCTCAGATTCGGATTAGAAATATTTAAATTTGTATAATTCGATTCGATCCGATATATTTAATATATTATTTAAATATATATATATATATATAATAATTAATAAACCTAATTATTATTCTAACTTAACCTAACTTTAGCCGTATATCTAATTCTTAACCTAATCTATTTTCCCAGTTGACTCTCTTTCTCCATCTCTCTTTCTCCCTCCCTTCCTCCATTGCTAGTTTCAGACTTGAAGGATTCTGTGCTTCTCTGTTGCTGCTACTCTCTGCTTCTCTACTACTGTTGCTTGTGATTCTCTGCTTCGCTACTACTGTTGCTTGTGATTCTCTGCTTCGCTACTACTATTGCTTGTGATTCTCTCCTTCTTTGCTGCTCCTCCTTCTCTGCTCGTTGCTCGCTGTTGCTTCCTGCTGCCTGCTCGCTGATGCTCATTGCTCCCTACTCACTGTCGTTGCTGCTCCTTGTTCCCTGCTGCTGTTGCTCACTGTGCGTTGTTCTTCATCACAGTACAAACATAAGGTTGTATTTGTTTGAACTTTTTTCTTTTTCTGAATTTTGATTTCATATATAATATTCAAATGCTCTGTTTTGGCTGCTATTGATAGTTATTATTTTTGTTTCAGATGGATGTGTGAATCAATAAGCTAGGCACACCAAATTATCAAAGGTGATATGTCTTGAGTTTTTCCCCAAAAACATTATTTTTCATGCTTTAATTGAGTTACAAAAAATTTTAAGCTACTTTTAAAATATTGAGGTCTATCGTGGCTTGGTAGAACAAATGTGAACATTGTAATATATCATGGTTATTTATATAATTATAAAAACCAATATCATACAACATTGTTTTATAAATGATGCATGTTAATTGAACATTTCATTCGTATTATTAAATTTTTAGTTATATTATATATAAATGTTCAATACATATTTTAAATCACATGAAAGCAAACATGTCTAACATCATTCCACGTCTATGTGTACATTTTTACAATTATTTATTACAAATGTCTAATATATTTTTCTACAACTATACAGATGGCTTTAGATAAAGATAATGATACACTTTATGTGATTGAAGAAGTAAATAAAGATGAAAGTACAACACAACCAACTCAAAAAGAAGATTCTGTAAATACTCCAATTCCTGACCTATGCATTGCTTCTTCTAAAGAAGAAGGTAAAAAAGTTTCTTCTAGATCTAGTATTGAAGCATGAGCTCATTTTACAATAGAAGTGGTAGGGCAACATCGCAAAACTATATGCAAATATTGTAAGAAACAATATAAGTATGTGTCAAGCAAATCTGGCACATCAAATTTGCTTGCACATATTGCCATTGGATGTGATAAGTTTTCCGGTAGAGTTCTTAAGAAACAAAAAACTTTAGCTTTTCATAAGGAAAGAAGTCTTGTACCTCACAGTTTTAATGCTGAAAGATGTAGAGAAAAATTGGTAAGGATGATAATAAAAGATGAATTGACATTTGTTATCGTAGAAGGTGAAAGATTTAAGGAGTTTATTGAAGAGCTATAACCTTTATTTAAAATCCCTTCTCGGTGGACTATTGCAAGAGATTGCTTGAATTTGTACGTTACTGAAAGAGTAAAATTGAAAGAGTGTTGAATAGAACTAGTAAAAGAATATGTCTTACCACTGATACATGGACATCTTGTCAGAATTTATGTTATATGTGTTTAACTGGTCATTTTTTTGATAATGGTTGGAATTTACAAAAGAGAATCTTGAACTTTTGTCAAGTTTCAAATCATAAAGGTGATACACTTGGTAGAGCGATTGAAGCATGTTTGTTAGATTGGGGGCATTGATAGGATATTATGTATTACAGTTGATAATGCAAGTTCCAATGATACTGCATTTATTTGAAAAAATGTGTTAATGGGTGGGGTAATGTAATTTTATAATCAAAACACTTGCACATGCGATGTGGTGCACATATTCTGAATTTAATTGGTGAGCAGGGTTTGAAAGAGTATAGCATATCAATAAATAGGATTCGTGCAGTTGTAAGATACGTGAGATGATCACCAATTATACTGCAAAAATTTAAGAGTGTTGCTGAAATGGAAAAACTCTCTACTCAAAAATTCGTTTGTTTAGATGTTACGACAAGGTGGAATTCAACTTATTTGATGTTATATTCTGCAACTTATTTTCAAAAAGCATTTGAAAGGTTAGAGATCACTGATTTGGGATACTATCAAGAGTTTTGTTGAGGTGAAATTAAACAAGCTCCGACTATAATGGATTGGGATAATGCTAGATATTTTGTCTAATTTTTGAAAGTTTTTATGAAGCAACATTATTATTTTCTGGATCTTTGTATGTGATTTCTAATTTCTTCTTGGATCGTATTTGTTTTATTCACGATCAACTGGATATGTGGAGTAAATGTGAGGATTACATTATTATGAAGATGGCTAATGATATGAAGGTAAAGTTTGACAAATATTGGGGAGGAATATCTAAAATAAATATGATGTTATTTGTGGCTATTTTTACTTGATCCTAGGCATAAAGAGTGTTCTTTACATCTAAGTTTGCTAGAATTGTGTAATGGGGATGAGATTGAGGCATCAATGAGTTCAAAAATGGTGAAAAAAACTTTGGAAGATATGTACGAGGAGTATCATAAAACTTATTTTCCATCAAACACATTAGAATCTTCTCAACCTTTAGAAATGTGTACAGAAGGTTTTGGTTTAGAAGCATATGCATTCCAACTTTATGCTTCTCGTAAGAGAAAGTATTTAAAAGAAGTTCATACTATGGAAAACAAATCTAAGTTGGAAAAATACTTACAAGAAGCATTGGTTGATATGTATGATTATAAATTTGATCTATTAAGTGGAATGTCCATTCTTCAATATTTAAGATTTTGTCTTTGATAGCTCGAGATGTATTGGCCATACCGGTATCTACTGTAGCATACAAATTTGCATTTTCTAATGGTGGTCGTACAATTAGTCCATACAGGAGTTCCTTATCTTCTAAAACTGTACAATCTTTGATTTGCACTCAAAATTGGATTCGTTCATATCCAATCATTAATATCCAAGAATCACTTGATGAAATTGAGGCTCTAAAATTAGTTATATTGCATAAAACTTTCAAATATATATTTTGAATATATATAGATTTATTTGTTATCAAATATATATTATTATGTTTATTAGCTCATTATTTATGTATATTTTTAACTTTTTAATTTTGATCATACAGATGTTTTTGATGGTATTGGTGATTTAAACCTTGAATGATTATTAAAAAGAGTTATTGTTATTATTAATTTTAGAGAGTGAAGTTAATTTATGTAATTGATATTTAATTTTTTGGAGTTAAATTATGTAATTGATGTTAAATTTTTTCTTTTTGATTATTTTTAATCATGTTGTCTACTTTTTAATTTGTATGAAAAATATTTTTATTTTAGATATTTTTATTTTATGTAATTTTTCATTTTATATGTTGAAATTATATCATATTTGGATTTGTTCGGATTGACATTTATAGCGGTTCGTATCAGATTGATATTTCATAATTTGCTTATTTATGTAATTTTTTTAATAGATTTAAATTAAAATTTTGACTTTATCGATCGGATTGGAATTTAAAGCGGATTTAAATTGATTTAAAATTAGTGGATTTGGATTTGTTCGGATTGGCATGTACAACAGATCGGATTTGGATTGATATTTAAAACGGATTCGGATTGAATAATTTTTGGATTGAATAATTTTCGGATCGAATCGAATTCAAATTGATCTAAAACTTGTTGTTTCGAACCTATGTTTACCCTACCTAAAATTACTATTGAAAAATTGTAACTGTAATTAAATGTCTGGTACAATTACAATTTTTTTTTATGTAAAATTGATTATTGTATCTAAAAATACCAAAAAAATATTGTAAATGCATGTTTTAGGTACTATAAATTCTAATTAAAAATTATAACTATAGACAAAAATCATTATATATACCTAAAAGGTTTTTTTTATATAAAAAAAAAGAAGACTAATAAGTTTCATGACTTGAAGGAAAACAATGAATCTGTAAAAGAGGAAGGAATTGAAGCAACTAGTTATCATTATTGTAAATTCATGATCTTATTCATTAGTAAAACATTCGCATATCCTATATGTCTTAGTCTCTTTAGATCTTTACAAATCACAAAAGTAATATTAGATGGAAAGAGGAAGAAAAAAAATGAAAACCTTCAAATTAATTAATTAATTAGGTAGCTATATATTAAGCTCATGAAATATCTAGAGAAGTTGGTTCAGAGCTAGTCCTCCTCACCAAGGAGGCAATCTCCGACGAAAGGCCTCCGAGATCAATCTCGGATACTTCCGGGATGGTGGTAAGTGCGCCGGACGTGTCATAAACCACATAGAAGGACTCATCTTTATTAGATCCATCTTGCAGTAGTTTGAAAACCGAACTTGCAGAATTATATTTTGGTCTAGTCCTCAACACTGACCTAATCAATTTGCCAAGCGACAGAAAGATTTTGGATGGCTTTTTGGGCTTAGACTGAGGAGGAGCTCTGTGATCGGTAAAGTGAGGCATGGACAAACTTGTACAAACTAAGGCGGAATCAAGCTGTGGTTTGAAGCTGTGAAGCTCAAAAGAGTCATAAAGTGCATTTCTACAATACCATAAACCAGCAAGCTTTGACTTATTATTAACTTCTGCTTTCTCATCATAACATTTCTCCATTTTTCTTGTTAATTTGTTTGAGATCAGGATCGGAAAACGCTGAAGATAGAAAGTTAGTTTTTGGCTTAATTTGTAGGAATGAAAAAAGGAGATGATTAATTGAGAGATATGTGAGAAGCTGGTTTCTGTAGTTTTCAAATTGCCCAACAGGTTGGTGAGGGTTCAAGCGTGTTACTTGTGACTTGGAACTAAACTGATAATTTTATTCACGTCCTTCCCATAATCACCATTCATTTCTCCATTATGTATGTATATGAAAATTTATTGATTCATACTTAATTAAATTGATATATTGGTTTATATAAACTAAAATAATAAAAGTATTATAATTAGAGTTGGAAAATTAAGGAAAGAAAAAAAAAAGAGAGACCATAAGTAAATCTTTATATTGCTTTTTTTTTATCTCTTATTATTTTATTCGTGTTGATTTTTATGTACCTTAACTTGATTCAATAATCTTATGTGTACTGTATATATATATATATATATATATTCCAACATTGAATGAAGCTTTTACTTACTGCTTTTAAGATATTATTCGATGGTATATATCTCCATCTCATCAACTACTGATTAATTATTTTAAAATTTCTTTATTTTATTATCTTAATTTGCCACGTTAATATGCGGTTATCTTTTATTTACGAATACTTCTATAAATTATAATTATAATTAATATGCAAATTTTTTACCAAAAATATTAAGTTATATATTATAAACTTATAATAAATATATTTTTCCTTTATTTTTAATTAGACATCTAAATTTATACAAATTATTAACATTGAAAACTTAAATTTTAAAACAAACAGGATCGGTTATGTATGAATAAGGTTAAGGTTGACAATTATTTGCTATAATTCGATTGTTTAAATTAAATTAAAAAAATACGAATCAAATACGAATGAATTAAATTTAGGTTAAATGTATGCCAGCTTGAGTAACTAGGAAAAATTAAGGTCGGTTTAGGACCACCAAAATATCACAAAAATAAAAAAAAAATTATGATTGTTGTTATACACTATTACTATAGTTTTTTTTTTCTATAAATTGAGTCTTCTAATTCATGTCATAAAAAATTTAATGCATTTCAATTATTATTTTTATTATAATTTTTTTTCTTTGTATATAGATTATTCACTCATTAATAAGAATTATACCGTATCTTATCAATAATAAATGTGACAATATATATATAATTTTTAAATTTTATTTAAAAATGAAATTTGTCATAGTTTCTTTTAAATTTATGAATTATTTTATATAAAGTGTTTATACATGTTTATTGATTTGTTCATGGATTTTTCAAATTGGCTAATAATTTTATTATTCTTAAATACATCTACAAATATATTATGTTATTTAATATATTCATTTACTTTAATTTTAAATAGTGATTTCTTGAGTTGTTTTGTAATATACTTATGTCTTTTAAATTTTTACTTTTTTATTTTGTAAAATCTTATAACAAATTTTTTATTTGTATACTTAATGTTGTTAGAATGTATTTAGTTTGGTTAAAAGCTTTTATTGTTCTAATTAGATTAAAAATTGTGAAAAATTATAATATTTTAAAATAAAATTAGTTTGAATAAGGTAAAAAAAAATTAATTAATATATATAAATAACAATTTAAGTCAATTTGATCTAATTTGTATGGGTAATGATATGAGTTAGGTTAACAATTTATAACATGAATTAAATTTGATTTACATTAAGAATAGATCAATTTAGACTAAATTAATTTGAAACACCTCAAACCAACTCAATCCATACTAATTAATATCCTTAATTAAAGCACACCTGGCCTAATTACCTTATGTGAGCATTAATCCAGTGTGTGCTAAAAGTTAATTTAGAAATGAAAGAAAGAAATTTATGAAAATTCGATTTCAGGAAGTATGAATCTAGAACTTTACACTATAATATTATGCTAGATGAAAGTCGGTGATAAATTATCTTAAAAACTAAGTTGTTACTAGTTAGATTAACTACATGTAATTTTATATGTTATATTTTTGATATAAAAATATTAATTAGTAATTTTTTTAAAAGTTCATACTTATTTTATATGTGTCTAACAATTATTTATACTATTCGATGTTTTTGTTTAATTATGAACTATTTTATCTTTTTACAAAATCCAACTAACTTAGAAATTTTAATTAATTTTGAAAGTTATCACGTGAATTCCATCACAGAACTTTGCTATCTTGATGATACCATATAAAAGTTTCAGATATAATTTTCTCAAAAAAAAAACTCAAGCTCGTGAACCTAACATTAGATTTCAACATTTGGGTTATAAAGTTACTTAGAGTCATCCTTATCCTTTATGCAAAAGAGTACTTATATTTATATCAATTTATTGTGACATATGTAATAGATATTTATTAGTAAAGATAATTGGTAATACTTTTATGGACCAATAAATAACAATCATATAGTGAGATAAAAAGTTGAGATATATAAATTTTTTATATACAAAAACATATTAAATCATTCAATCAATAAAAACTTTACTCAGACGATAGAATATAAGAGAGAATTAACATTTTAAAATTCATTAATTAGTTTTTGTGTTTTATAAGTAATTATCACGTAATTAACGGTTAAATGTGTATATTTATTGTCTTGAAACTTTAATAATTTTTTATAAGCTTTTTTTCCCTCTGCTGCATTCTCAATTTCTTCGAGTTCAATTTTATGTAAAATTCTATTCGTGTCTAAAGAAAATGCTCAAGTAAGATGGATCCAATAAAGCGACAACGAAGACAATAGTCCATAATTGCTTGGGGAGGGATATGTTTTTAAAATTTAAGTTTTTAATCCTCAGTATATAATTTTTTTTTAATAATTTAAACATATTTTTATTAAAATAAGATAATTATAACATCTCTTATAGCACTTTGGTGGTTGTACTCGATCCTTTATATATATATATATATATTTTTTGGTAAATCTTTCAGAGTTAGGACAATTTATTTTACCCCTTGTTAAAAAAAGACTAACAAAAACTGGTCCGAATAATTTACAAAATAAAATATCCACCTCATCTTCATCTCATGATGTAGGAAATGCAAGTATGTAGAGTTGCTGAACCACAAAGTTACATTCCTAGGCACTGCTAAATATTGCATTCAGACCCAGACAATACAGCTCATGTAGCAATA
This sequence comes from Hippophae rhamnoides, assembly GCA_033030585.1. Lineage (NCBI taxonomy): Eukaryota > Viridiplantae > Streptophyta > Magnoliopsida > Rosales > Elaeagnaceae > Hippophae > Hippophae rhamnoides. The sequence continues at coordinate 66,868,981 of CM065428.1, read as the reverse complement.
TAGCATGAGACGTGACTTCAAAAAATGGGAGAAAACCCGAATAAGGAAATTATAGTATCGTTATTGTTTTGTGGGGATGGGAGTAGAGAAGGAAGAAGATGGTCCGTGTTACGGTTTTGTCAGCTGGAGTGTTCTCTTTGATAGTAATCGTTAATAAATCAACATTTGTAGAGGATAGTCCTGCTTCCTGATGTATGCTGACAAGACAATACAGCCAACTTCATTACATTCCCATTGCAGCTCAAGTTGCAACTTTGCTGCATATCTGACCAGAACTTTAGTTTTCTCAAAAAGCAAGAGCATCAGGAATCAGTTCTTCGATCGACAGAAACTTCTTTGAGACTCTCAGGAGGTGCTTTAACTATAGATGTTACATCCACAAGCATGGTTGGAGGGGAAAAATACATGTGTAGCGATATCATGCAGATAATAATACCCAAGAAAAGCTGGCAACAACAGAAACAGAGAGATTGGTGGATCGTTAGTGAGGAAAATTAAGTACATGTTCACTGGTTCCTGAAATAGAAAAGAATTTAAAGCATTTCTTTGCAATGCATAAAGAACTTACCTGTAATGTGGGCTTGAAACTGAAAAGGTATACAGATAAAATCATGGTAAGCAGCATTGCCATTGAAGTGGAATACACCTAAAAGAAGCATATAAAAGACGGACATTAGCAGCTATTGAATAAAAATTTACCAATTCAATCCCAGGAAAAAACCACGCTTGAGCACCTGATGGGAGGCTTATCAAAACCTAGTAGGTCAACAGAAGTCTAAGTCCTCTGTGACAATAATTTTTTCCCCAGTAAAGCTAATACATGCACTATTATATGTGCTTCTTTGACAGTTATACTGAAGTATCGTTGAAGCTGCATTACTATTACTATATGGCTTTCACCAGGTCTATGCTATCTTTCATATTGAAATTTTAAAAAGAATTCATGATGTAGATGAATCCATAGGTTGAAAGAATTACCTTCACAATATTGTCAGCATATTTCATCAACCATGAAACCAGCAAGCCAGTTGATCCAAGATTTAAGATTACCAACCAAGTTGTAATGTTATAGCCATTGAGCAGGCGTTGCCACCAAAATCCCTTCTCAAATCCACCCCTGAAGTCATCCGAAATAAGACGTGCCATGTTGAATATCACACCAAACCTGCAAAAATTGACATTATAGAATATCAACATCACAAGTAATAAATTAAATGAACGTAATTAATGTTGGTTATAAATTTAAACAAGATACCCCATGAAAAATACAAATTCTATCTTGATGAAGATGCCTAACAAGAAGTTCAAAAAACTGTTACAAGAAAATTCCATGTTGATCAAAAGTTCTATTGGATTGTGAACCAAGAGCCGCAACATTTTCTAGTAGTTTCAGCATAAACAAAATAAAAAAATGATCTGGTTTGCGAGGCGGTTGAAGCATGGACCAGTTATGATGCAAAAACACATGTAAATTAACATCAGTCTGAGAGGTCATTTTACGGAGAAAGAAAACCTACATATACAATTGTACGTTCTGCCAGTACAGGCTATCATTGTCCTTCTTCATCAGAAACTCTGTGTAAACACCAGCCAAAGCTGAAAGACAAGCAGATAGGACACCCAACATATAGCCTTGGATTGGTGCTGAGAATAAAGATTCACAGGAAGCTTCTCCACAACCTTTAACCTATGAGAATATAAAGGAAACAACATTTAAATTACTGTATAAACTATACATGAGGTTTATCTATAATTTATGCATATGAAAGTCATATCACTGATACCCCAGCAAGAATTGAAAAGGACTTACTATCGGAAGACATATGAATTTTTTGTTTAAACAATCACCTGACTTGTGGTTGTGCCAATAGCTAAAAGAAGAATTGCTATCCACTGCAGATTAGACAGCTTCCTCTTCAGGAATAGGCTAAAGCAAGAAAAACAACACAGTCAATCAATAAAGTTGGAAAAGAGTGTAAATACGGTCAAAAGTGATAACACAATGAAATTCAGAGAATCAGATGTATTGTTGCTTGGAAAAAGTAATTTAGGCACCTAAACAAAATGCCAGTGGTAACAATCTTCAAATTTCCCAATATCTGATATGTGGATGTATCCACATAAATCAGAGTAGCAAACTGGACGTTGTTATGAATTAGGTATATGATAGAAGGAATGGGATATAAACGCACGGTCTTCCAATCTGTGGTCATTCGTATAGAGGGTAATGTTTTACACTCCCTCCACAGAAGGAAACTAGAAACTGCTAACTGCAGTTTTGACAAACAGAAGAATAAAATATGTCAGTAACTTCAAAGCAATGAATCTACTCAATGACCATAACAAAAGCAACTTACCTTGAATACTTCTGCCAGAAATGGAATAGTTGCATAGTCATACAAATACTTTCCGTTACTTTGCGAAAGGGTTGTTAAGATTCCCTAAAATATTTCAGTCAAGAAATATGTAAATTAATTGTTAAAAGTGACAATATGAAACTCTTCAAATTCCAGCTTTATAAACTTAAAACACACTCATGCTAGCAATTTCTCGTGTATCTAACTAATTGTTTAGTAAACACGCAGGAAGAAAAACCAGCCGTTTTGAGAGCCGATACAGGTTTTAGAGTTTTATTTTTCCCTCTTTTCTCTACCTCCTCCATCCGCCTTTTTTACCCATCTAAATCTTCAGATTTCACTCCTTTTTCTTCCATTTTTATTTCTTCTCTCTTTTATTTATCACTAATATCACTTTTTGTCGGTTTAATTTTCATGCAAGTTACTATTTTAATAAGAGTCTATACACACCCAAAACTCTGATAGTTACCATCTCTTTGGATTCACCCTCAGGCTTTGTGTCTGCTACTATCTAGAACCGATCTCGGGCTTTATGCCTCAAAATTCCTTCTAGTTGTTCTGGTTTTACAGCGTTTGGTAGAGGTTATGGGTATCACTTTACATCAGATTGAATTACTTGATGTTAAATTCTCGATTCAGCAGGATCAGAGCTCATTGGTTTCGGTTGTGGCTTGGGTTGTCTTTGATTTGTCAAATGTGGTTGCATCTACCATTTTTGGTTGCACTTAACATTTTTATTTTCTCCCTCTTTAATATAGAAAGGATTTACAAATCTCTCCCTTCCGACTACATAGAAGGTTCCACCAATCCAGCAGCTAAACAACAGTATTTAAAATTTTGCCTTAGGAGAATTTTCGTCAACATGTCTGATTCATTTTCTTCTGTATGGATCTTCTCAAGCAATAATAGCTTTTTCTTCATTGCATCCCTAATTCAGTAATATCTCACATCAATATGTTTTGATCTCGAATGAAAGAAGGTATTCTTTCCAAGATGGATATAACTCTGGTTATCACAAAATAACTGTTAACTATCTTGTTGCAACCCAAGTTCTTTAAAAAACTTTTTCATCTATAACAACTCTTTACATGCTTTCGTTGCTGCTATAAACTCTGCTTCGATAGTGGACAGTGCAACACATTTTTGTAACTTTGATTGCCATGACACAGCTCCCCCTGCAAATATAATAAGGTAATCTGAAATGGATTTTCTGAAATACACATCGCCAGACATATCTGCATCTCTGCATCTGTGTATCCAACTAACACAGGTTTGTCATTTCCAAAGCATAGACATATTTTAGAAGAACGTCGAAGATACCTAAAAATACATTTTACTGCAGCCCAATGTTCCTTTCCAGGATTTGAAAAGAATCTACTTACAATTCCAACTACATGAGCGATATCTGGCCGTGTACAAACCATGGCATACATCAGACTTTCAACTGCTGAAGCATATGAAACTTTTTCCATCTCTTCCTTTTCTTTGTTTGTAGAAGGGCTCTGTTTAGAACTTAACTTAAAGTGATTAGTAAGAAGACAATTAATCGCTTTAGTCTTCTCCATATGAAATCTTTGAAGTACTTTCTCAATGTATTTCTTCTGTGACAACCATAATTTCTTGGCACCTCTGTCTCTAAAAATACTCATACCAAGAATCTGTTTTGTTGGCCCCAAGTCTTTCATGGCAAAAGACTTACTCAACTGCGTTTTCAAGTTGTTGATTCTGAAAATATTCCGACCAAGAATCAACATATCATCCACATAGAGCGAAAGAATAATGAAATCATCATCAGAGAATTTCTGCACAAAAACACAATGGTCTGAAGTAGTCTTTTTGTAGCCTTGCTCCCCTATAACAGACTCAAACTTTTTATACCATTGTCTTGGTGCCTGTTTTAAGCCATAAAGGCTTTTCTTCAAGTTGCAGACATAATCTTCTTTTCCTTTTTGCTTGAAACCCTCTGGTTGCTTCATGTATATCTCTTCTTCCAAGTCACCATGTAGGAAGGCAGTTTTGACATTCATTTGCTCAACCTCCAAGTCAAGACTTGTTGCTAACCCTAGCACATTACGAATGGATGTCATTTTCACAACTGGAGAGAAAATCTCGTCAATATCAACACCTTTTTTTTTTGGCTGAATCCCTTAACAACTAGTCTGGCTTTGTATCGCGGGCTGAAGCTGTGTCCTTCATGCTTCACCCTGAGCACCCATTTATTTTTCAAGGCCTTCTTCCCTTTGGGCAACTTCATCAGCTCAAAAGTTTTGTTTTCATGCAAGGACTCCATCTCATCTTGCATGACTTTAATCCATTTTTGTTTGGATTCGTCATTCATGGCTTCTTCATAACTCTCAGGTTCTCCCTCATCAATGAAAGTTACATACTCATCTGAAGGATATGAGATAGATGGTCGTCTCACTCTATCACTTCTTCTCAGTGGAACAAGAGAAGCCGCAGGTGTTGGTACTGGATAATGAACATCATCATCTCCCTCATCTTCAGAACCAACTTCTATGGGAGCATCATCTTCATCAGGTGGATAAACCTAGTCTTCATCTCCAACTTGTCTTGGCACTGATGTTGGAGGAATTAATTCCAAATCTGATGAGTCACCATTGGAATTAGGAACATCTTTCTTAATTTTGATAATATCTTCAATAGTCTCATCTTCAACAAATACAGCATCACGGCTCCTGACAAGTCTCTTTGCAACGAGATCGTAAAATCTATAGCCAATAAAAATACATTGTCTTGTTTTGACATCAAGTTTGGATCTCTCATCCTTCGGAATAAGGACAAATACTTTGCAGCCAAACACTCGCAGATGATCATAGGAAACATCTTTTCCTGACCACACTTTATCTGGAACGTCCATCTTGAGAGGAGTACAAGGTGAAAGATTAAACACATGTGCAACTCTGAGTATGGTTTCATCCCAAAAAGTTTTAGGCAACTTTGTATGTGAGAGTAGACATCTAACTCTCTCCATCAAAGTTTTGTTCATTCTCTCAACTAAGTCATTCAACTGCGGTATCTTTAGAGGTGTCATTTGATGCCAAATACTATGTTTTTTGCAGTAAGCATGGAAAGGTTCTGTGTATTATTCACCATTGTCTGTCTGGATGCACTTTAGCTTCTTTCCAGTCTGTCTCTCAACTGAGGCATGAAATTCTTTGAAGACATCTAACACCTGATTCTTCGTTTAAAAAAGATATACTCGCATCTTCCTTGAATGATCATCAGTAAAAGTCACAAAGTATTAAGTACCACAAAGTGACTTTGGCATTGGTCCACATAAATATGAATGAATCAGATCTAAAATATTATTCATTCTGGAAGGAGAGGAACTCTTGAAAGCAACCATGTTTTGCTTTCCTGCTAGACAATGAACACATTTCTCCAAATATACTTCATCCATTCCGAGCAATATCTTCTTTTTGGTTAGACTTGTTAAACTTTTTTCACCCATGTGACTGAGTCTCTTATGCCATAATTCAGTTGCACTGTCTTTCTCTATGGCATTTACTATGTCCATGGAAAGCTTTGTTTGTATTATATACAAAGTTGTATACTTCTCATCTCTAACCACTACTAAAGAGTCTTTTGTAAGTTTTCATTTGTCATAAATGAAAAAGCTGCAATATCCTTCATTTGCAAGTTGGTCCACAGAGATCAAATTCAAGCGTATATTTATATCTGGAATATGACTGACATCTTTCAGAAATAGTCTAGTTCTGTTCTCTATTTCTAAGTACACATCTTTTTTGCCTACAACCTTTGACATATCTTCGTTTTCTATTCTAATAACACCAAAAATTTCAGGTGTGTATGATGAGAAAAATTCTCTGCGCGATATAGCGTGAACTATAATACTACTATTAATCACTTAATTGGTCTCATGTGATGCAAGATTGACAAAATATTCGTCATAGACTCCATTGGGTCATTACATAATCAAACTGATTTCATTTAAATCACTCACATCAAACCAAAATTTTCAAAAGTGATTCAAAATCACCAAACCCAGATCGTCCACAAATCAGATTAAGAGTGCAAAGAGCGAAAAATTGAATAGATCTATGATAAATGGAGCTTCATTGAAAGCGGTTGTAAGGGTAGGTTGTAAAGATGAATGAGTTCGCTGACCTGAGAACTGGTGAGGACGGTAAGTAGGGCAGCAACAAAGTACCACTGCATCGTGTTCTTCTATTTTGACAAATGCGCGAAGTTCTAATTTGTGTTTCTTTTTCGATGAAAAATTATCTGTTTCACACACTTGTAGAGTGAAGATTTTCCATTCTGGGTTGTAATTTCAAGTAATCCAGGCTTTCTGAGCTTAATAAAATTGAAAAAATGAGGAAATAAATGGTGTTTCCGGCGGAGCCAAGCCAACTGCTGCTTCTTCTTCTTCTTATTTTCTCTCTCTCTCTTAAAATAACAAAAATAATCGCATGCACCATTTATATTTTACTTAGGAAAAATTATACTAATGATAGTAAAAAAATATGATTAAGATACTTTAATCAGTAATTTTTACATTAAATATATAAGTTATTAAAAAAATTAAATTAAGATATTTTAATCACTTAATTTTATAATTATGTGATGAAAATATTTTATTTTTACTATAAAAAATATATTTTTTAATCATATAAATATAAAATTATAGGATTAAATTATTTTAATTTAAAATTTTTTGTGATATATGTATCACATGTAAAAACTCATTTTATCACCTTTTAATTTATACATTTTTAATATTAAAAAAATTGATATATTATTACATATTTAATATTTGATTAGAAGTATTTTTTAGTTAGATTTTTAAAGTATTATTTATATTGTTATAAATTTTAAAAATATTATTTTTTATAATTTTTCTTTTTCACTAATTCAATGGAGAAGAAAAATGCTCACAACTAGAAATAAAATAATTTTTAATCTTCTCAAAAATTAGAATTTTACGAAGAATACGTAATTATATAATATATAATATTATTTAAAATAATATAAGTAATTAATTTCTTTAAATAAAATTATACTGTTATATTATAATATAATTGATAAAAAATAAAAATAAAAATATTCATTATTCATTATTAACTAAACTCATAAATTTCAATTTCCCTCGTAAAAAAGCTTGAAAAAATGGATCACAAAGAGTTATAATATAATAAATAATAATTAATGGAAAAAATAATGTTTAATATAATGTGATTAATAATAAAATTCAAGAATGGTTCATCTGTTTGTAAACTTTTCTATGCTCACTTATTCAAATTATATTAACTATTTTATTATTTAAAAAATATAAACAAAATATATATAGTATATTTTTATAACAAAAGTCATCTTATATAAAGAATACTCATGTACATATAATAAGAAAATAAAAATTAAGTATTTATTAGAAAAATTGGCTACTAAATTAATGAAAAATGAAAACTACAATCAAGTATAGGCAAATAAAAAAGTTGAGAGAAGTTCTTCTATCATGTCAGTGATTTATGAATAAAAGTAATATATAAATATTAAGATAAATGAAAATAGTTGCTTTCAGTTGTTCAGATACATCAACATCATAATATATACAATGATAATACAAGGTGGAAGGTGTTAATTTCTCTCATAAAACTTGGATCACACAATTGTCAAAACTTTGGCCTATTAATTGTCTGAAAAATAACCTGAGAAGTAGTACAATATATCAAAGAGAGCAGTTGAAACTTTCATTGTACCTAGTTTTGAAGCAAAAGAAACAAAAGCAGCAAAAACCGAACCCAAAATCATCCCCACAAAAAAAAAATAACGATTAAATCCTCTGTAGGTTAACTGAGGAGATTTGTGCACAAAGATGTGCTGTAAATAGAGAGCACAAACAGTTTCAGACAATTTTCAGATCTTTCTTGAATGTAGCAATCATGTTAGCTTCAAATGCCCTGTTTTTTTAACTCCATCCATCTGACGTTTTGCCTTAAAACCTTCCAAATCAAAAGTGATACCCATATATTCCTCAGATTCAGAAGAGCTTGAACTATCCTCAGCATCTGTGTCACCAACCATACCAATAGGAAGCTTGCTAAAATAATTTAGGGACTTTTGGAGTACCCCTATCTTGTCTTCACCTTCTCTGGAAATAGTTGGATCAAGGCTTGATGGCGTATTTAGTTTATTGACATCATTACAAGGAGAGCATTGGTTGACTGGAGAATCATTGGGCTTAATGTCAAAGTTCACTTGTTTAACCTCAGTGGTTCCAATATCAGTCTCCATCTCATCCTCACATACATGTAGCAATGAAGTTCTTTCTCTTTTAGGCACTTTGGACCTATTTTTCTCACCCAGCTCCTGAGAAATTTCTTCTTCATCACTATCAAGGATCAATATAGCACTTGTGTATCCAACATTTCGAACATCTGCATCAATGATAGAGATTATACATTATCTCAAAAACTAATGGTTCAGTTATTAAGAAAAACCTAAGAAAGAGAATGAAACAGACAACTTATTCATATTAAGCGAAAAATGTAAAACTGCATTTTAAAATGTTATTTATTAATATTTTATGCATGAGATCCTCAAAACATGATACTTAGTATATCATCATTAGTCTTCATGCAGTACCTCATTCAATCAAAATTTTAAAAGTTCTCATAATAACTAGATAATAATTTTTGATACACCATCATATTAAGTGTTCAAAATTGACATAGAAAAGCATATTATCCAATTTTAAGGAACACAAACTACTAGATATATTGATGGTTTCTTGATTAGTTTGAATTTCCTCTCGCCACAATCCTATGACCCATCCCTCAAATGCAGAAGAGCGTAATCTTATCTATACCAATTCTAAGAGTAATCAGCCGCCTAAACCATAAATTTTTATCCCTAAAGAGAATTAAACTAATTGCACATCATCATAATCCATAATCCACATCTTCTCTTTTACGTTCCAACCTTAAATCACTATTATTAGCCATCGTGAGGTCACAACAACATATGTCACTCATCACACACATCATCATTTATAATGTAACTTAGCTAACCCTAGTAGCATAAAATCACATCAAGTAATGGAAAGCCAAGCAATAGCTATTATTAGGAATGTCATGCGTACAGGGGTCGCTATCCTAACGACCTTAATTACCTCGCCTGGATGAGAACCATTGTATTGAACACTTTATATATAATGACATGGCCATACGAACACCAAGATCAAGCAACTTGGTGGTTTTCCACGTTTCTTTCGCACATGGGATGCATAATTCCAACGACCTAATTGTTAGGACAAACAACCTAAACAACCTAATTGTTAGGACAAACGACCTGACTTCACTATATCATCAACACCCACCCTCTTCTTTTTCTTCTTAAGAGAAGAAGGGTGACCTTCGTGAGAGGACTTGTCCCTTTTTTTTCCTACCGATGAGGCCTCCAAGGAGTAGGGGGTGCACCCGTGGGAGAACTTATCCCTCCCAACATAACCTTGCTCTTCATACGAGCAAAAAACTGGACAACGGTCAAATCCATATGATTTACAGATTAAGAGCAAGAGGACACCATGTTAATCACCTCGAGTTAAAAAAAAAAAGAGGCAAAGTATATATAAGGAGGCAAGAACAAAGTTTGGGACTACGTCACTATTATCAGGCACCACTTCGAACCGGCTCCTAAAGTCTGTAGGTGGACATCTATAAAAGATGATGAGTATAGTATATATTTTCCTTTATGAGTGAATATGGTAAAAAACAAGAAAACGATGAAGAAGTTACCTAGTTGGTGAAGAAAGATACAAATCTGCTTACGAGCAACCTGAGAATTGTAAAGTGGATTGGTCTTACCAAGGAAGTCGCTAGCCAAACGAACTGAATTCCAAACTAGTGATGCAGAATTATAGTGCAAGAAGTTATGCCAAGTTGAGATACTCTAAAGAAAAATTTGACTAAGTAACAAACAACCATGGGTAAAAAGATAAAATCTTTTTACTATTTATAGAGGATGAATGGAAGATAAACAATTTATACATTAAAATCAAAGTTAATGTCCAGGAATATTCCCTAGATTTTCCAATATTCTAAAAAATATAAGAATTAATGTTAGGAATGTCACGCATAGAGAGATCGTTATCCTAGCGACCTTAATTACCTCACCTTGATGAAAACCCATTGTATCAAGTATCTTTAATATAGCGACCTAACCACGTGGACACCAGGTTCAAGCAACCTAGTGGCTTTCCACGTTTCTATCCCACACCCATGCAAAGAATGCATAACTCCAGCGACCTGATTATTAGGACAAACAACCTGATTTCTCTGAATGGATTATTGTTGTGAAAATGTCATGTTTAGATTGACAATATGCTTTAATAGAGTACCTATTGATATAATATTGATATCTACCTCTTATATACCTTTATATACCTCATTGATGAGATAAATAAAAAATCTGAGTGTTCTTTTCTCTCTAACATCTCACTATAACCCCTGATACACTAGTATTTTTCCAACCAACTATGAAATAAACTTTATACCTACACAAGTATTCACCAAATTACAACTGACACTAACCATTTTGTATATTCCGTGTAACACGTTTAGACAATAAGGTTTTAGAATTAAGAGTATATAAGTCTATTCGTAAACTTTGGAAAGCATATACGTTTGCAAGTTCCTTTTGTATCAAATTGTGAGAAATTTCGCCACTGATGGACCGGATCTGTTTCTTGTGAAATCCAAGTGTGACTTTAAGAGATCAGTGATTGATGGTTGAATGATTAAGAATATTTTGTCACGAAATTAATTTGAATCAGAAAATCCACAACAATATCATCAATATAATGAACTGTATCCCCAATTAATTAAGGGCTAATAAGGGCTAATAACACACAAATTTGAACCCACTTTTGCAATATGTAACTTAAATCATGACAACTTGCAGAACTCTTATGAAAAATGGAGAAATGATTCATTTTTCTATATAATTAAGATATTAGCACAACATATGTGTGGGTGCGATTTTCATAGCATTCATTATTAGCAATCATATATGCAAATAAAAACAGAATGACAATTCACAAATACCTGAACTTTGTACATCCCTCTTTCTTTTATTAGATGAACGAGTAGAAGAAGAGCCTGCAGGTACTTGAACTAAATCATTTCCCTCAGTGACGTTCTCTTCTTCACTCTCAATAAGACCAGCCTCATCAATACTATCATTCCTATTATCAACTCCATTATTCTCCACATCCCAGCCACTCGAACCCGATTGCCCCATATTAAAGCCCGCGTTTCCTGAAACCGGAGTATCCTCCTCGTCACCGCCGTCATTCAGGATCATCTTGTAAACGTTTTCCTCTAACAACAGGACGTGGTTCTTTAATTCTTCAAACTTTCTCTCGTAATCCTCAACCTTCTTCTCCGTATCTCGCTTAACCCTCTCCAACTCATCGATTTTCCTCCTATTCTCCAATATTATATCTTTATCTTTTTGGTTTATTTTATCTGCATCTTTCTGTAATTCTTCATATTTCTCTTCAGCTTTTTTAGCTCTGTTTTCACAAGCTTTACGATCCTCCTCTAACGCATGAATTTCACCATATAAATCTTCCTTATCTAACTTACATTTATCCAGCTCTTGCTCAATGGCCTTTATCTCTTTCTTCAACTTTTCCTCAATAACATCCTTCTCTGCCGTCATCGCAAATTTCAAAAACTCTGCTTTGGACTCAGCTAACTCTTTCTGTTTCTTCAAGTCCTCTACTTCCTTCTTCAACTCCTCTATTTCCGTCTTCGATTTTACTTCTTTAGCTTGCAATTCCTCCAAAACCACATTCTGTAAAGTTTTTAAACCCAAAATGAGACCTGAAATGCTAGATGCTCCTCCGTCTTCACCACGCGAACCGCCTACGCTGAGATTCGTAATCTCCGGTTTCTCCTCTTTCATTTCTACTACCAAATCTGTAAACCAAGTGGTCCAATTCCTACACTCGAAATTTCGCTTTGGTATCGCTCGGTTAACCGAGTTAGTGTACTATTCTTAATTTCTATCAGACGCTTTCGACTGTAGCTCTATCTACTTCAACGATTTTAGCCTCCAGTAACGGTGTCGTGGGTTTACCTCAAAGCTGATTTTGTGTTTTTGTGAAGAAAATTTCCAGATAAAATACATTTGATAAGGACCAAAAATTATGGATTTCTCAGTGTGGCTCTGTTTGTTGGTTATACACTGAGACGAAAACAGTGAAAACTTGAGCACTTTAACATTTTCGGGAAAACAGAGACGTGTTTGCCGGATAAATCCGTTGGCAGACGTATGGAGACGCAACAGATTAGGGTTTATTAGTTCTTTTGAGCTAATTGAGAATGGCAAATCGTTTTTTTATGAGAAAATAAGTAGAGAGAATTGGCAATCACGTAGAAAGAAAAAAAGTGGATTTATTTGAGTAGAGAGACAAATAAAAGTTTAGTTTAGTTGTTTTTATATTTGAAGCTAAAAGGAAGCTAAAAGGAAGCTGAAAAGCTTTACCCGGAAAAATTAATAAGGGATGAACCCATGATAATATATCAATGATACATCTTAGGTTTACAATAATATCATTTACATCTCTACGTTTTAAAAATTTTAAACAAGTTTACCAACATTTGTCACTTTATTTATTTCAAAAAATAATAAAAAAATTAGTAAATTTAATCTTATTATTATAAAAATATAATATATAATATATTATTTTAATGGCACTTATGTCATACACACACAGTATTTTTTTTATTTAATGGTATAATATATTTCTTTAAATAAATAAAGTTTGTTTTTAAGATTAATGTTTATATAAAAACCCGTGAGTGTGTATATTTATACAAAATAATAAAAGAAAAAACCTCAACGGGCATGATAATAAGTTAGAAATATGTACTATAATATTCACATAAAAATTTATTTTAACCAATAATATAATTTTGTAAATGCCATATAATTTATCAAGTCATATATAGCGTAGGCCTCCAAATCGATCAGCTTTGTAACTTGCAGCAACCCAACAATGTCCGAATACAGTTGTACTTAGATAAAGGAACACATTGATAACGTACCTTTTAATTCGAACATGTTTGGTACAATAATTTTTTAAAAATTTTACATTTTAGTTCAAAAGAAATTATGCATAATTTTTAAGTTTTGAAATTTTAGAATTAAAGTTAATTTTTTTATAAAATTATAAAATTAAAAGCCTTCAATTTCAATAAAAAAAAAACAACGGGACCTCTGGCACCCTTCATCCTATTTTTTCAATAGTCAAACAATCAAACAAATTCAAAATTATATTTTTTATAGGTTAATTAATTTTTAATATAGTTCCTAAAATTTTAAAAAATGATAAAAAAAATGATCAAGAAAAGTTTACAAGAGGTTTTTATGTTATAAAATAGAAAAAAATCGAATTTAACTACTTTAATTATAAATAAATTTTAATTTTATAATATTTATTTATATTAATTAATATATTTATTATTGTTAATAAATTTGAATTTCTAAATCTAAACATTAAATTGCAAAGTAACTATTTTTTTTTCTTTTTAGAAGGGTACAATAAAGAATATTGAATCCTGTACATTAATTATATATTAAATATATTTTCATCCTATAATTATTAGGATGAGTTTATTTAATTTTTTAATTTAAAAATATGGTAAATTAAGTTAAAAAAAAATTAAAAATTGTAATTATTTTAAAGATAAAATAAAAATAAAATATTTTATTAATAAAAAAACATGCCCAGTCTCCTCCTTCCCTCTCTTTCCATGTCTCTCTCCCTCCCTTATTTCTCACTTTCTCTCTCACCACCCGTTCTCTGTCTTCTGGTAACTCTTTCATTCTCTCATTTTCTTATTTTTTTTTATTAATAAAATATGGACGAAGAAGGTAAAAAGAGAATGGATACTTACTTTCTTTAATATTTTTTTATTAATAAGATATATAAATAGTATTTTATTTTTAAAAAATCTTAATTTTTAAAATTTTTAATTCGAATAACATATTTTAAAATTATATTATTAAATTAACTCACTCCAATAATCACGTTATTAAAATATATGAAAACAATAATTATAAAAACCAAATCGCTTCGTACCAGAAGATAAATATATTTTAACTTTTTTTTAGTAGGCCATGAAATTTATTTCTTATTTCTTACAAATTCCAAGAACTTTGATAATTTTTATTTTCAATCTTCACTTTAAATTAATTTAAAGTATTGTTTATATTTTAAATTCTTTTTTAGATAAATTTAAATATTTTTAAATAGCAACATTACGAAAACATATATCTGTTAAGAATTGTTATTATTCTAATTAATTATTATATATATATATATATATATATAATTTAATAAAAAAATATTAAATAGCAACGTGTGATTTTTTCTTTAATTTGTATTAAAAACATTATAAATTAAAACTATTGAAAAGCAAAATAAGTTGAGATTTACCATTTAAAAACAAAAGGAGTAAAGTATTATATTTGCAAAACAAATAAGTATTAGAGCATTCCATCCATTGCATTTTTTTCTGTTTTTGGATACGATAAATTTGTTTAGTCAAATATGATTTTCGTAGTTAAAAAAAAAAAACATGGGCGTTAATTTTAACCACAAGAAGGGCCAAGCTGTTAATCTCCCTGATTTTCTCTCTCGCTAAAAACTAATTTGTTCTCCTTTTTTTTTTTTTTTATAAAAACTCTGTTCATCTTTTTTACTTTCTGTTTATCAAAATATTATTAGGTGATAGTCTCATCCATTTGACGGACAGGTTAATTTGTTCTTCTATACAATTTCATTTGTTTTCATGTAATATATAAGCTGCGATATTCTTTTTAGAATTGTATGGGATTTGCGAATTTTGAACATCACTTGAGGCCTTACAAGAATTTATTTCATTTAATCTTTAGAAGATTTATTTGCTGACATTAACTAAAAAAAAAAAGAATATTTGTAATGAATCACTATCAAACCCAGTTTTTTAATTCATTTTTTTTATATATATAATTTTATTATTTGTTTGGTTTTGGAATTTATTTCATTTAATTGAAGAAATTAAAATAATCAAATAGTAGAACTTAAAAAGTAATATATATTACTTCTAAAAAGCAATAAGATAGAGCTTTGAGGGTGTACGTTGGTTTGTCTCAATATGAATGCAATATAAGTTATGTACATATGAATGTTCTTTTATACATTAACTAAATCAAATAGGTCTTTTCAGGGGGATTTCCTTTTTCTTTTCTTTTCTTTTTTTCCTTTGCTGGAAATGTTAGTCAAATGTTATTAGCAAAGCAATTGAAATTGCTATAATGTATAAATTTGGCTGTAGGAGTTTGCATTTTCTGTGTTTATAAATATTTAATTGTTTCTTATTTTTGCATCTTCTATCTATGTGCATTCATAATATAAACATTTACAGGTAATTATAAAAAAACAGAAATGATAAAGCATCGTTTGAGAGAGCTAACAAAATCCTTTGGAAGTCATGTTGATCCTGAAAAAACTGAACGACTAGAAAGAACCAAAACAGGTGCATTTTCTCTTCTAAAAAGCCTTACTACTTTACAAATAAGTTCGGGTTATGATTAAAAGAATGGAACCAGAGAATAAGGGTTATATATGTGTCCACAGGGTTCAAAAATACAACTGTTAATTCTGGTTTTTAATTTTTATTTCTTTTCTTTTTCTTGCTATCTTTTAGCCTAAAAATAAATAATGTTTTTTTCTCTTACCTAATCATATCTACCTACCTATTATTACACGATAAAAACATATATTTTTTATATTATTAAAAAATTAACTGGTGAAAAATATATGTTTTTTATGTTAAAATATTATGATTCTCTAATCCAATTCAAATGCTATTCAATTTCTATAATTACTCTAATCTCTTTTTGGCTTGTAATTGCAACGAGGAGAGCCATGATTTTTTCTTATCATTAAGTATACATAATATTGAGAAACAATAACGTTTGAAATGTTAAAACATATTGTGTATTATCGGGAAAAATAGATAATCGTAAAGAAATAAATTCCATACAGTTAGGATAATTTTTTTTAATTTAAAATAGAACAAAAATAACACTAAAATTTTTACGTGAAAAAATCTTTCAAAAATGGAAGTAACAAACACGGGACCCGTAAATCAATTAAATTTACACTATAATAAGATGGAATTACAAAATTCACCTTTAGTTGCATCTCTCACAAAAATACAACAAATATGTATCTTCAATTTGTGTGTTTTAACTTCACAAATTAACTTTTTCAATTTTTTTCTCTAAAAAAATGTTTCTTTTACTTTCAACTTATGTCTATCTATTGAGATGAATCAAAGCTTCTATAGAACCAAAGTTTCGTCATTTTCTACCGATTATATGGAGAAATTTTTAATTTTTTCTTTTCTTTATTTTTTTTCTTCTTTCTATGCCATCTTTGTTGACTAATCCTCCTTTCTTTTCTTTCTTTCATACTAGCCCACATAGTTGGACCAACATGTATTACCTCTGTGATTGGTGTTTGCTAATAGTGTAGTTACATTAACTGCTTCCTATTTTACTGCAGAAATTGAAAATAATGTGACGAGAATCCGTAAGCTTATCAAGAATGAAGACCACAGTAAGAAGGAAGGAAAGAAAAAAGTATCAAAAAAGGAGTCAGAATTACTTAGACTCATTGACGATTTTTACAAAGAATACCAATCACTATACTCACTGTATGATCATCTCATAAAAGAATCAGAAAAAATTATTTCTGTCGGAGAAGACTCGGACTCGGACTCGGAGTATTACTCATCAGATGAAATGGAGGCTAATGATAACAAAGCAGAACATCACAAGGCAGCTGACAGCTTTAAGGAAGAATTTGAAGCAGCCAATTCAGAAAGATTGGCCAGCCAAATTAAAAAATGTGAATTGGAAGCAAGATTGGCCTGCCAAATTAAAGAATCATCAAATCAAGCTGAGGGTTTAATGGATCAAATTAAGTCTATGCAACGAGAATTGAATTCCCTCTGTCAACAAAAAACTGGGTTGGAAGAGAAACTGAACAAAGAAATATCACAAAACTTGATTCATATAGAAAGCATGAAAGAAGAATTAACAAGTAAGGTCATTGTTGAAAGGCAAACACTCGAAGCAAAGGTAAAGGAATTGACACTACAAGTTAACTCTCTTCGCAACGAGAAAGACGAATTGCAAAAGCAAACCACGTACATGAATAACGAAATTGATCAGTCTAGACTTGAAAAGGAAAGCCTACATTCTAGAGTGTTTGAATTGGAGTCATCGTTGTCTAAAGCAGAAGAAGCAGATCAGTTGTTTCAAGCACATGTTAAGGAACTCCAACTTCAAGTTGGCTCTCTTTGCAACCAGAAAGAAGATTTTGTAAAACATACGGCAAACAAAAGCAGCAAGATTGACGAGTTGAATCTTGAAAATGATAGCCTCAATGCTAAATTGTTGGAGCTTGAGATATTAATGTCCAAAAGAGACGAAGATTTGCAAGAATGTGCTATGCAAGTTGATTCTCTTTGCAATAAGAAAGAGGAATTGGAAAAAGAATTTGGACTTAAGAACTGCGAGATTGATCGCTTGGTACTCGAAACGGAGAATCTGCAAGCTAAAGTGCTCGAATTAGAGGGATCATTGAGTAAAAGGGAGGAAGAGATTTCTACTTGTCACAAAGAACATGAACTTGAAATGGAAAAGGCTTCCATGCAAATCGTGGCCTTAACAGCACATGTTGATGATCTGAAGCTGGAGGTGGATTCCTTGAAGACTCAAATAGACAATTTAGAGTTGCAAAGCAAGAAAGAGAAACAAGAGTATCCCAAAACACCAACACTGACTGAATACACAAACTTATCAAGTAATGTTGCAGATCAATTAAGAGTTTTAAAGGAACAAGAAAACAAAACAAGCAAAATTAGATTGCGCGAAACCAAGCCAAATCTACAAGTTGTAGAAAGGAAGGTTGAAGATTTTGCTGAGAAGTGTCGCATCAGTATTGAAGATAACATCCGAATTCTGAGTAGAAGAATCCTAGTTGCAGAACAATTACAAAATGAAAACAAAGAAAACTACAGAAAGATAAAAGAGAAGTACGATAAAGAAGACGAACAACTCAAACACAAGATTGCAACTTATGAAAAAGAAAATGAACTACTCAAAGAAAAAATTGCAACTTATGAAGCAGAGCTAAAGAATATAAGAAGTTTACCAGTGTATCAATCAATTGATGAAAATGTAACCAATGAGATTAAACAGCTCAAGCAGAATATGGATTGTTTGGTTACTCAGCTAAATGTTAAGGAAGAAGAAGAAGTCATTTTAAAAAAGGAAGTGTTGAAGTTAGAAGCAGAAGTGAATGCCATAGCCCAATTTAAAGAAAAGGTTGGAAATTATGAGAATCAAATGAAAGAGATGGATCAGAGACTATTAAATCTTGGAGATGAAAAAAGGGAGGCTATAAGGCAACTATGTATCTTGATTGACTATCACCGCAGTCAATTTGAAGATCTCAAAAAAGTAGACATTAAAAACTCGAATGTAAGACGCATCAAGACTAATGCTTAGAAATTATGCAGACCATTGTATGTACCTTGACGATTACCATTAATATTTGCGCTTAGATTAGTAGCGCAAATATTATTTGAATTTCATATATCTTTTTTGGCAATATGTAGAATTTGATTTTTACTAACATTTATCTCAATTTGATTTGATGAAATATCTCTTATATTTTGAAGATTGTATTCAACGATATTAAGTTAATTACTATGACTTTCAAAAACCTAATCTTGACCATCATGCATTTGAATAAAATTGTTAATTGTGCAGCATACTACGGGAATGTGTATTCAAAGATTGTACTTTTGTGTATTCATGAGTAAAATTATTAATTGTGCAGTATAATACTGGTGTATGCATGAGAAACGAAAGCATTACATCCAATGATCCAATATTAATTAAGTACTTTTCGTGAATTTTTGTTAGATAAAATTTTACAGAAAAGATCACATGCAACACATTTCATTAATTGTTAAACTGTAATAGTAAGTAGGGAGATATGCCATAGAAATCCTAAGTTGGTATCATTTAGTTATTCATATTCTAAAATGTGTTTTTTAATCTCTTAATAATATTATTTTAATGATTTTTTAATTAAAATATTATTTTTTACAATTAAATTATTAAAACGCAATAAAATACGAGTCATTAATAAGAATAAAAGTAAAATTTGGTATGAAATTATTTAAGAAAAAATTAACAATAATAGACTAGAAAATATTTTTTTTAAATTCACACTAAAATTTAATATGAATAAAATATTTTATTGCTTGGGATATTTTCCATTAGTTTTCTATAATGAAAGTTTAATATTTTTTTGTTGTAACTATTTTATTCTAATATTTTATTAATTTTTAATTCTTATTAAAATTTAAAATATATGTCAATAAATTTTTATTTAAATTTTATTATTGTTAATTTTTTAAAATAATTTTATATTAAATTTCATTTTTATTATTATTAAAGACTCATATTCATCAGTATAACTCAAAAGAAAAAGATTAGACGGGATATATAGTGCATATTTTAGTATACTAAATATTAAATATAAAGTACATAAATTAAAGTTAGTGAGTTTTAATTTAATAATATGAAGCTCATTTGACATATTTAAGTTCTAGAATTCAAGTCTTATTTATAAGTGTATAAGTTTTTTTGAAACAAAAAATTATTTTTTATTTATTCAAACGAATCATACAAGAATAATTAAATTAATAAAATAAAAATATATAAAATCATTATTTGTTAAAAAATTAGTTTTATTTTAAAAATAGAGCGGTCAATCATAATCCTCAAATATTATAAAAAAGTTGTACTTGTTTCCTATATAATGAATTGATAGCACAATATTTTGATAAATTTACTTTAAATTTGATATATTAATCATATTTTTTAAAATTAATATATTTGAATAACAATATTGTTACATTTTGGACTTTTTATTCCTTTATTGTAAATTTTGTTTTTATAATATTTTTTGTTGCAAAAACCTAAGTGAAATTAAAATGAATTTTAACATCACGAGTCCCATAGAAGTAGATGTTTTAAAATAAAATATCTTAAAATATTTTAAAAGTAAAAAATAAATTAAATTAAAATAATCAAATTTTATATAAAATATGATTAAAGTATATTAATTTGAGATAAAATTATCAATGTATCTTACTTATAAAATTAGAATGACATAAAATACAATTTTTTTAATGAAATATGTTTATATTTATTAGCATAAATGAAAGAATATGATTTATAGTGTATTAAAAGTTAATAAAATTTAGACAATAATGACAGAGATTGAAATCTGAAACAGGATCTGAATTGGTTCATTAATTGTTCGTATTTTAATTATTTGATAAAAAATAATAATATTTTAATATAAAAATTATTAAAATAATTTTTTTTCTTAATTAATTATTTTTATAAAATTAAGTGATTAAATAAAATAGTTTTTAATCTAATAAGAGAAAAAACGTACAAATAAATTAATTTAAGAAATTTTTATTATAGTTTATTCTAAAAAATATATATTAAAGAAAAGAAAAACTGTAATTCAAATAATGTTTGTGAGAATTCTATAGGTATTGATTCTGTCGCAGATTCGATGCTACCATAAGGCTTTGGCTGGCATTTGCCGGCAATATCACATGTTTAATTCAACTCTCTAAAGTCTACATCTCCCTCGAACTCATTCTTGTGAATCGCCGATTATTTGGTATGCACGAAACCTAATATATTATTTAAAGCAAAAATAACCTAAAGGAATTAATATTACAACCTTTAATATTAATGCATGACAAATAATTAAAAATAAAATTCCTTCGTAAGAAGCAAGAACAATAATGAATTTTTTTTATACTTAAAATTATCAATTTTAATTTGCTATTGCTTTCGACAATAGTAACTCTCTTTAAAATCATGCCCTAATGAATAATCAACCATTAGCAGCATAATATTTTTATCCTATAGTAAAATCGAGAAAATAAAAATTGATTGAAAATCAAAAAAATAATGTATAGATAAGAAAATATTAATTTAAATACATCAATAATTAAAATTTTTAAATCAAAATTAAAAACTTTACATTTATCCTATGATTTTTTGTAAGGTTTTGTAATATCAACTATTTGGTTGCTAAAAATTAGTAGTTAATCAGAAAAAATAAACAATAAAATCATATTATAATCTTCATGATATTTTAATCTAGATAAAGATATAAATTGATAATAAAACATAAATTTTAAAAATATAAATATGATATAAATCATTATAGATCTAGATAAAAAATCACCATAAAAACAAATTTAACTAAATAAACAATACAAATGTATAATTTTATTCAAAATAACTAATTATAATGACACGAAAATAAATACTCACATAAACATATTTGTTTCTTAGATGGGGTGCAATATAATATTTTATTTTATGGTTAAATATTATAAAATAATTTGTAAAAGATGCATAATATTTCAATATATATATATATATTAAAGACATTTTTAAATTAAATTAATTTTTTTTAACACTTTTTATAAAAATAACTAAGAATACATGCATTTTCTTTCAATTTTAAATCTAGATATTAAATTATATCATTACAAGGGCTTGAAAATTTATTTCTCCTTCGTCAAATTAAGCTAATAGATATGTTGAGATATATTATTTGTATCGTTTAATCATTTATGTTATAAATGACAATCATTTAGTTTATAATTTAAAAAAAATAAGCAAATTAATAAAATCTTAAATTATTATAATTAATTTTCTATTAAATTATAATTATTTTTTATGTTAAGTAATTTAGCATTATTAAAACAAAGTCTTTCAAAATGTTAAAATGAAAACTAATATGAAAACAAATTCACAGGATATTTTTTTAATATATTTTAATTATAAATATTTTATTTATTTTTAATTTTTATTAAAAATTAAAATATGTATTTAATTAACTTTCTATTTAAATATTATTATTATTATTTTATTTTTTAAATGGATATTAAATTTTGACTTTATCCTTATTAAAATACTTGTATTTTAATCACATTTTAATCATTTGACATTAAAATAATAGTATTTTAATAGAAAAATTATTAGAAAAATATAATTTATCTTTAATTGATCATTTTTTACATAATTAAGGGATTATGATATTATTTATAATCTAAAAAACTAAATGATACAAATGATTTAATTTAATGGGACATGTTTGACACCCCATTATAATTTATAAATAATAATTAAGGATAAATATTTATAAAGAATCATGTTTACTAATTATGAAAAAAAATTCAAAATGTGGATAAAAATGAATAAAAATATGTAATATGATTATTTTTGATGTTTTATTAAATCTTTTCTAAAATTAGATTAAGTAGAAAATACATTCATGATAGATGTAAAGTAAACTTACCCAATCGGAATAAGAGAAAATAAAAATAATAATTTTATCAAAATATTCTTAAAATATTAATTTTTTTAGAAAATATAATATACCTTTTTATTATAAAATTTCATTTTTCATGAAATATAAGCAAATGAAATATATTATATAGTATGAATTTTAATAAGGATAATTTTGTTAAAATTTGAAATGCATAAGTCTTATCTTTAAAATTATAAATATTTTAATTGATACAATCCTAAGATGGTGGGATATACACATAATATTAATATTTTTCATATAAATTGAAAAAAGCCTCTACTTGCTTTAGCCCAACATATGTGTTTTCTAATGATCATAGAAGTAAATTTAATCTAAATTTTTTAAAAATATAATTTTTTAAGGATAAATTTAAGTTTTTATTAAAAATAAAATTTTATATATGATATATTAAAAATAACAATAAAAACACAAAATATACATTTTTTCTCTTTTGTTGTAAATATAAATAATTTATTTTGTATTTGAATATCTTTCAATTTTTATGTTTTTTCATTAACTATATTATTTTTCTTTTATAATTTATAAATTCAAACAACTTTAAAAATAAAAATATAAAATATAATATTAATATGAATTAATTAAAAAATATAAATAAAATAAGGTAAGAGAGAAGGAAAATACATAAAGATTAAAAGGAGAGAAAATGAGATAAAAAAAATTAATATTTTTAAAAATGAGATATATTTTTATTTTTAAGTAAAATTTAATTTTATCTTTAAAAAAATTTTATTTCTTAAAAATTTGGATTAAATTAATTTTATTTAAAAATTATAAGATTAATTTTTTTAGAAAAAGAAAGAAAATTGAAATTCCCTTCTAAACAATATTAGAGTAATATTTAAATGGTACCTATCTGTGAGATTTTTTGGTTTTTTTACTGTATACATAATTCATGATATACCACTCAACCTCATATTATGAGTTTATACTTTATATCTTGAATTTAAAATACCTGTTCCCTAGTACTCCAATAATGTTTGAAAAAATAAAAAATATATACTTATAATATACTTTAAAATTTATAATTATAAAAATAATATTTATTATATTTATGATTAAAAAAATATTATCTTTTCCTTTTGTTAACAATAATTCAGTGTAATTATTTAGAAAATATATTTTTCATTTTGTGTCTATTTGTAAAATGTTTTTTATTTATTAAATATAATTAAACAATACATATAAATGTTTGTATTATATATATATATATATATATATTTAATAAAATAATTTTTAATTAAATTTAAAGAATTTTTTCATTAATTAAATATTATTTTTAGGAATATATTTAATGATATATATATATTATTTAATAAAAAAAATTTACTAAAAAAAATTTAAATAATATATTTTTTACCAATAATAATTTAAAAATATATTTTTTAATATTAGATATCAAATAATATATTTTATTAAAAATTATCATTTAGATTCTTTATCTAAAAAAATTTAACATAAATTTTAATATTATTTTATTATTATAAATTTTAGTTATTATTTTATAAAAAATAATTATTTATTCATCGTTATTTATTAAATTAAACTATAAATTTTTAATTAATTTAAATATTATTTTTTTATAAATAATTTAAAAACCACTGTATAAATTAAAATAAATAATTAAAATTTAAAAATAATAAATAAATGTGAAGAAAAAAATGTCTTTTTATATAAGTCGACTCTCTGCGCGCGCGAGAGATCACATCACATGGGGACTTTCTGAGCAATTGAGCGGATGGGCCCCATATAATTTCAACATGTTTTCCAAGATTACCGGCTTTATCAGTTGTAAAAGTATATTTGTTATATATTTACGATCTAATTTATATATAATCAAAAATTAGTAAGTTATAATTGTTATTATATGTTGTGTCTCTCTCCTCCCAAGTCCGGAACCCACAATATAATCTTCGTCCTCTTCTCATAAATCCTCATTCCCTCTTTCGCTTCCGCTTAGCCGTTGAGATACGTCTGCGTTTCATCTCTCTCAGACTCCTCAGAATCCTTTTATCCCTCTCTCTCTCCCCACGAGCAGAGAGACCATTTCCTTTCTTTTAGGCCCGTATTGTTGTTCAGAACTAGTAACAAGAAAATGGCGGTTTCCAGGGTTTTGTTTGGAGTTTTGGCTATTGCCGCTTTTGTTTTCGGTGGCTTATTCTCGACTGTACAGGCTCAGTCTTTTCCTCCGGCTCCCGCACCTACCAGCGATGGTTAGTTTGCCGCCTCTATTATTCTTTTTCTTTTTTTATTGTTGTGAAATTTTATGATGACACGTTCGGATTGTTTCAGATCTGAACTGGTTTAATCATGTGTTCTTTGCATTTTCATTTTTATTTTCTTCTTCTTCTAGATCAGTATTGATATGAAAGAAGAATAATTGAATTTGGGTGGAATTTCATTTCAAGATAGTGGGAAAAATATTTACATAAAATGTCAATTTATTAATAATAAATCGACCAAAATGTTCATAAAAATAACAGTAATTTATTAATAATAATTTAATAAAATAAAATAAAATGTCATCAAGTTAAAAGATTCATTTAATCATTAGAAAAAAATATGTTTTTCTTTCTTTATTTAAAAAAAAAGGTTAAAAAATCACAAAAAACAATTTTTATTATGATATTTTATCATAAAAATTATTTTTATTATGATATTTTTACTTTGTTAAATTTTATAAAAATAAGAGATTAAAAGATAATTTTTATTATATAATAATGTTACTAAATTTTCAAAACAAAAATAATAATTTTATTTGGTAATAATTTTACGAAGTCCTAATTAATTGTAGTATCATAGTGGGCATTTTAACAACTTTTTGCTCGATTATTAGATGATAACACTCAAATATTTATTGTCTTAGAATTTTTTTTTTTACTTGAGAAAAATATATACATGCTTTTGACGATGCACAATCTCGCAACTTTAAAATCACCCATTAATGGACACATACACGGGCTATGCTCCGGTTGGTGTCTTGGAAATTTAACTGTCTTAGAATTCACGAAATTGTATTGTAGAAAAAAAAAATATTCAGTGTCATATTCACACAAAAATTTGAAATTGGGGTTTCTGAAGAAGGTTGGTGAATGTGACTGTTTCAGGAACATCCATTGACCAAGGCATTGCTTGCGTGCTGATGTTGGTGGCATTGGTACTCACGTATATCATCCACGCTGCAGATATCTCATACAGCTTCTAAGTTGATATGGGAAACTTGTTTTAGAGAAGAAGATAGATATTCGTGTACTTTACTCAGTAGAGAGTTGTTTAGTTAAGCTTTAGGTATGTGTGTGGTTTGTTCTTCACAGTGATGATTGTGTATGCAGTTTCGATAACCCTCAGTACTGTTTTTATATGGCTTGCGTTTGTTATAGCTCTCTCTCTTTTTTTTTTAACATCCAGTCATCCAGATAAAATAGGAAGATCTGAGGTCGTTTTTATCTCTATCAACATTATATGAACTGCTCTTTCAATCACACTTAAAATGGATGCATTTTGGTTGTCCTTAGGAAAAGAAAAGATAAAACACTTACATCACAAATAATATGCAGAAATGAAGGGTAATAATGCCTTAACACTATACAGATAAAAAATTAATTCATAATTATTCGAGAATTGTTTCTATATTTTAAAGATCTTGTTATCTTTTAATATTATAATTATAAATAGACAGTATAAAAAAAAATTCAATCTTCATGCCTTTAGCTAACACGTAAATACAACTTAAAACAATTTTAACTCAATACTATGTGATGCATGTATATTAAAAAAATATTTAGAAAAACTATAAAATTTATACTCTTAAATCTTATAACAATCAAAATAATATTCATCCTATTAATTCATACATCTCTTAATTTAATTTAAAGTGAGTATGCTATTTTTATTTGTCCTTTAAATATTTAATATTGAAGAATGAGGTGGGATAAATATGTCTACGTTTTTAGTAATATTATTCAACAAGGACAATGTCATATTTTTACTGTTCACAACATTGAAATACGATTTCATATCTTTTGATAAAATATGTCCTAAAAATATCTTTGTTTATTTTTTATTATAATGTCTTAAATATTGTGAATAGTTTTGTTAATATGTTTGCTATATATATAAATATTTTTAAAAATAAATAATCAATAAAATTTATATTCATATCGAGATTTATATATTTATAATAATTATGATTAAATAATTTACTTATTTATTTCAAACTTATTCTACAATATTAAAAACGAATATATATTTATAATATAATATTAATTAATTAATCAATGATTAATATAAATATTTTAATTATTTAAAAATATATGTATTAAATAAAATATTAGTTTAAAACATAAATAATTAATTGTTTTCATGTTTGATAGATTTTTTATAATTTATATGATTTTTTTCAAAGTTTTAATTAATAACGATAATATCTTTAATATTTTTGTAAAAATTATATCTAAATATCTTTAATAATATTTATATTAGTACGAAATACTTTTCCAAATAATAATACAAATTGGTAAAATCGTGTCTAATAATATTCTAAAGAATCCGTGGCCATGGCCTATGCTTTTATCTCGTAGTGGAGCAAGTTACTAAAGGCAAAGAATATTAACTTTTTCCCTAAGAAATTACCAAACACACCAGCCTAGCAGATCCTCTGTCACATCATGCGAAAATATTTTAAAATAGCAGGTAAGTGTTGTATGTTGTAAAATTGATTTCTATAGAGTATTTTAGCTTTTGTATAATTTTTACTTGCAATTTTGGGAAACTACTTGCAAATCATATTTCTATGTCAAGGAAACATATTTTTTTAGAAAAAAGCTTATAATATTTATTTGTAACACAATTTGTAGTACAACTACAATGGATAGACAAATACTTATTAACTAAAACAATATAATCCACTTTTTTTCAGCTTATAATGGCTCATCTTGTGGTAACACAACAAATTACGTTAAATACATTTTTTTCCCCGCAAAGGTTAAAGATTCTTCAACCTCCCTCCGACAGTTGACACTTACCAACCTAACTTACCAAGGATGTTTCTGCCTTGAAAAGGCTCAGGTAGCAATCTTGGAAACTTCCAAAAAAAAAACTTAAGTAAAGAAACAGAGTATATAGAGCAAAATATTTATGATAAATTAGAGCGACAAGAAGAACTTGATATCATGTTTAAATTATACTTGAGGCTTTAAACGCTGTACGCATTCTTGTTTTACCTTCTGTGTGCAGTTTGACTGTATGGGTTACAATATACACAATTTAGTATGAAATTTGAGCCTAAATTGTGGTCGACATCATATTGGAACTATAAAAGAAAAAAAAGTTATAACATTTGAAATACAATGACGGACTTCAGCCTGGTGATTAGCAATAGAAAACTCTATCAAACTCCCTTGTTAGTTTGGCTTTGCTTCCTGCTGTTTCTGATCAGTTAATGTGAACTTCTTCACTTTCTGTGTGGCAAGGAAAAATAAGAATTAAAAATTTCAAACTAAAAAATCATGCAACACTCCAAGAGCAACTGCTGATACAGTACATGGTTGAAATGCGTGTAATGTGTCTATGGTGCATAGTGCAATCAGAATAATACCAGTTAATAGAAAGCTAATGACATTACAACAAATGTGCAAGGGCGATTGAATCAACTAAGACCAATCCACCTCTTCCCTAAGGTCATGAGAGGGAACATGCAAAGGGAAAAGCGATAACTATAGGTGAAGCTTTGTGCACTAGGTTTATACAGGTGAATTCCAATAGGACACCACTTAAGATGGATTGTTTCACGAAGAAAATATCTCCAACATGTAGATAATGTCATAAAGCTTCACTGGAGGGACACCAACTTTAGATTACACAATAGTGCTGGAAAAAAAAGCAAAGTGTTAAAAAGGAAGTAAAATATTGTTGAAAAAGTTACTCTTAATTTTATTGATGAAATTAGCCTATAAATAGGCATTACATAGATAAAGAAATAACAAATTAACTAACCACTAATTTAAACTCCTATAAAATAGGACAATTAAAAAACACTTTCTACTGCCACAAAATCACAATCCTTTTAACTAATTAAATCCCTAAAGATTAGGAAAAACTAAGCTACCAAATCTAAATAAATAAATAATAAATCTTAACACCCTCCCTTAAACTGATATCTACATAGATCAGTTTAAGAATAAACAAATTTTAGCAATTTTATTAAGTCCCTTGAACAACATTCTTTGAAGAGCATATCCCCAGCATTCTTCGAAATTTCACAAAGTCGGCTTGCTTAAGTGGTTTAGTCATAATATCAGCCACCTGATTTTCACTTTTACAGAATACCAAATCAATTATTCCATCATTGCAAAGATTACGTAAAAAATGGTATCTAACATCAATATGCTTACTCCTTCCATGCAAAACTGGATTTTTTGAAATTTTGATTGCTGAAATGTTATCACAATAGATTGTTGTTGGTCCTTGTTGCTGACTTTGAAGTGTTTCAAGCAATCTCCTCAACCAGATAGCTTGACATGAGGATGAAGCAGCTGCAACAAATTCGGCTTCTGTAGTTGACAAAGTCACAATTTGTTGTTTCTTTGACGACCATGATACGCCTCCCGAACTCATCGTAAAACAAAACCGTAAGTACTTTTTCGATCTTTCAATATCTCCAAAGATAGTCACCGTCTCGAAACCAATCAAACTTGATTTTCCACCATTTTTATAAAATATTCCAAAGTCTGCGGTACCTTTCAAATAACATAAAATTCTCTTTGCTGATAAGAGAGGACCTTCAGTTGGATTTTCCATGTATCGACCGATTGATATACCAACAAAGATGCATAATATCTCGGGTTGACGTTAAATACACGAGGCTCCCAACAATTTGCTTGTAAAGAGTGGCATTCACCTTTTTTTCTCGTTCCATATCTTGTGAGTTTCGCATCAAGTTGCCCGATGGAGTTAAAACGGGATTGCAATCCTTCATTTGGAACCTATCTAAAATTTCAAAGACATATTGCTTTTGTGAAATAAAGATACCAATAAAAGATTGCACTACTCCAATGCCAAGAAAATAGTGCATCAACCCAAAATCTGACATTTCAAATTCATTCATCATAGATTTCTTAAAATCAGCTAGCATGACTCCATTATTACTAACATAAATAAGGTCATCAACATATAAACATATAATAACCATCTTCCCATCTGGTCCAAATTTAATATAGTGTGTGTTTATAAGGACATTTAAGAAAACCTTTTTTAGTAAAGTAAGAATTAATACGACTATACCAAGTTCTAGGTGCTTGTTTTAGTCCATATAATGCCTTTTTTAGCTTGTATACCTTGTTTTCGTGACCTTGCTTCATGTATCCTGTAGGTTGATCTATATACACCTCTTCTTCCACCCTCATGCAAAAATGCTTACTTTACATCTGGGTAGATAGGCTACGAAGTTTGGGCAGCAGATAACACCAATCGAATAGTGTCAAGCCTTGCTACCGGAGCCGAACACTTCTTTGAAGTCAATGCCAAATTCTCGTTTTGTACCCCTTTGCAACGAGTCGAACCTTGTACTTATCAACTTCTCCATTTTCCTTCAATTTTGTCTTATAAACCCACTTGGCACCAATAGTCTTCGTGTCCTTTGGAAGATCACCAACTCCCAAGTGTTGTTCTTTTTAATAGCGGAAATTTCATCATCCATCGCTCTTCGCCATTTTGAATCTTTGACAAAGATCTTCAAAAGTCAGAGATCACAATCCGAAAAAAGAGCTAAGTAAGTAATCGATCCTCCGATTGGTCAATTCCTGCACCTCAAAATCCGTCATCCATCCCAGCCTCTTTCGAACACGACGAGACGTGATTCATTGCATCAAGAGATTCTCGTTTCCGTCAAGGAGCTGGCAAGAAATTTCAGACCAGTGACATTAGTGCCGAATTTTGTTGTTGTAAAGGCGCGCCGCCTTTTCTTCTTCATTCTCTCCATCAAAAAGGCCGTACCGGCATCTGCGTGGACAATTTTTACTCCAATTCCAAGTGTTATTCTCATCAAAAATGACATCTCTCGCCGGTCACGATCTTTTCAGAATGATCAACAATTCTAAAGTTTTGGAAGCTTCACTTATGCCAAGAAAAACACATTTTTCACCCTTATCATCAAGTTTCTTCCTTTTCTCATCCGGGGATACGTGCATGCGATGCAACCAAAAAATTCTCAAGTGATCTACGCTTGGTTTTCTACCACTCCAAGCCTCTCAGTGTCATGTTTTGAACGTAAAAGGTTGGACTTCTATTCAACACATTTAAATGCTCCAATTTATCGCCTCGCCAAAAAATTCTTCGAATGTCCCCTCTTGCTAGCAAGCTTCTCACCACCGAGGATAGTTCTATTTTTCCTCTCCGATACACCATTCTCAACAGGTATAAGCCACCGTGGAATTCCCTTCGAATACCTTGATCATCACAAAAACCTTCAAATTCTTTAGAGTTGTATTCTCCACCACGACCGCACGAAAAGTTTTGATGGCTTTTCCGCTTCATTTTCAAGTGCCTCAAGCTTTTAAATGCAAAGAAAGCTTCGATTTTTTTGCAAAAAATAAACCCATGTTTTTCTAGTATAATCATCACCTAAGGTAATTAAATATTTTTACCCCCATTAGAAGTTGGATTTATCGGCCACAAATGTCAAAATGTACCACTTTCCTCTAGGACATGTTTTGCTCTCCACGACTTTCCTCAGGTGGAATCGAGAACGATGTTGTTTGCTAACAACACATTCTTCACAAACTCGAGAAGGTATATGAATTTCAAGCGAGTCCCGCTTACCATATCTTTTTGTCGAGAGTCTTTAATCCACCAAAATTCAAATGGCCATAACGAAAATGCCAAAGCTACGGCGGTCTTTTACTCACTATTAAGCTTCACAGTTGTTCTAATCTTCAAAGGAAACAACCTATTTGAACTCATCTCGAACAATAGCAATTGCTCCTCTCAAGGATCATATATCTCACAAGCACCATTTTGAATAGTTATCACATAACCTTTTTCTTGCAACCGACCAAAGACTTAACAAATTGCTTCTTCAAGTCGTGAACATAAAAAACATTGGAAATTGTTTCAACAAAACCATTCTTGGTTCTAATATTTATTTCACCTTTTTCCCATTACTTCTACTTTAGAAGAATCACCAAAACTAACAAGAGAACGAAAGTCTTCATTTAAATAAGAAAACAAAGACTTACTTCTACACACGTGGTTGCATACAACCCGTATCCACATACCAAACATCTAATTCAGTTCCTCATTGACATGATAAGCCATTACAGAGTTTCAAATTTCCTTCCCTATTTTCTCAAGTAAAATTTGATGTCTCTCCTTCTTCTCTCTCATAGGTAGTTTAGTATAACATTCGGAACGATAATGACCAAATTTACGACATCTAAAGCATTCTACCTTGGATTTGTCAAATGGTCGCTTCGCCTATCTCTGATCATACCGCCGCCATCTCTATTACCTCGATCTCCCTTTTCCTCCACTTCTACCTCTACCCCTTCCCTCTAAAGTTTGAGAAATGTGCAGATAGATGTAGGCTTTTAAAGTTTGCTCTCTTCCGAAGCGTGAACTTCGGTTCATCTTCCTGCTGACTTCAGCAAAGAGCTTCTCAGCTCATTTCCAAGGAGAATGTATCTATGTCTTTAGATTCTTCAATGGAGCACACACGACATAATTAAATGTCGTGTTAAGTGGTACGCACATATCTTCTCCACGATTTTGACAAATACCATCTTCTCACCATGAAAACGCATTTTGTTGCTTATTTCCATAGTCGCACAAGTACCGGTGACATATTCTCATTCTTCATATGTAAAGTCTCAAAATCGCTTCTCAAAGTCAAGCCGTGCACGCTTCACTCTACAGAGCCTTGATATTTTTTTTTTTTCATAGTAATCCCAAATATCTTTGGAAGTTTCTTTGCAAAGAATTGTTTCCAAGATGGGACGATTAATTGCCTGAAAAAGGTAATTTTTTGCCTTCAAATCTTTTAACTTTCTCGCTTCTAACTCTGTTTTCTGGACGTCTATCAAAACAATATTTGGTGTTGGTTCTTCAATTCTAGATTCAACAATCGGCCAATACTCTTTTGACCGTAGAAAATTCTCCATTAGCATACTCCAATGGTCATAATGACCATCAAAACGTGGAATTGCTGGTTGCACAAAATTTGTTTCTGAAGCCATTGTTTGTACAATTTTTTTTTTGTTTGGCTCTGATACCACTGTTAAAAAGGAAGTAAAATATTGTTGAAAAAATTACTCTTAATTTTATTGATGAAATTAGCCTATAAATAGGCATTACATAGATAAAGAAATAACAAATTAACTAACCACTAATTTAAACTCCTATAAAATAGGACAATTAAAAAACACTTTCTACTGCCACAAAATCACAATCCTTTTAACTAATTAAATCCCTAAAAACTAGGAAAAACTAAGCTACCAAATCTAAATAAATAAATAATAAATCTTAACACAAAGGCTTCCTCAAGTGAAACTACTTAATGAAAAGGAGCTACTGAGAAATACAAAAGATCATATTCAGCATGAAAACAGAGCAAAAGTTTGTATGAAACCAAGCCTAAATAATTTATTCAAATAAAACAAAATAAAAATTAATCAGAAAGACCTTAAGACTTTGGACAAGCAATCTTCAATAGGACTTTGATATACCAGATTCGTAGTTATTATCTAATGATCATAAGCAAATGAACATGATAATAACGAAAGACAAGTTCAGTATCCTAAATCCAAGAAAAAATACATTTGACATCATGCTTACCAGCATCAATGTTTCCCAACTGAGAGCGCAAGTAATAGCTAGTTTGAAGAAATAAAAAGAATGAATTTCAAAAGATAGCAGCACTTGCTAAAACATAAAGAGGACTGGCTACACTGTCTATAAATCCAATTCCGGCAAATCTGCGAACTCATGTTGATCCCATAATGAATCAAGCAGTTTAGACAGTTTAAGCAGGGACCTTTAGAGTTTTAAGAATCGTTTGCTTTTTAAATCTTGTTCTTTTGTTTGCTTCTGTGCTTTGATGACAACTGGTTGGAGGAACTTATTTATGTACAAGTTCTTAATAATTAAATTGAGCTTCCTATACATAGTTCGCCTGGTAGTTTGGTGTTTCCAGACACATGTTTGAACACATTAGAATTACTCTGTGATTCATGAGCACCCACAAAGATTTATGAGAAAAATAGAACACAAGATGAAAATAATTAAAAAACTCAAACCCAATTGTTTAAGAAATTGTTATTATTTTGCAATAACAGAGCCAGCTATTAAATTGGGATAGGCTTCCGGTCCCTAAAAATCTAGAAATTGATGAAACAAAAAGCTAAAGATAAACAAAAATTGAAGGAAAGATGGGAATCAGACCTTATTGAGAACGCACTCGCGCAAGGAATACAAGAGATGAACGCATTTGGTTTGATCGTAGGAAGACTCAGTAACGCAATTGAGCAGATCAATAGCTTCTTGAGCGCAAACGGCTTGGCCACTAGCTTTATCCATTTTTTGAATCCAAGAGAGTGTTAGGGCTTTGGAACCCCAGAGAAACCCCTCGTCAAATAATTATACGCATCCCTTTCTCCTGCTGCTCTTTGCAGAAATATAAATATAAAAAAATCATCCTATTGAAAATATATAAATTGAGAGAAAAATGTATTTATTGTAATTTTTTTATTATGATAATTGATATATTAATTAATTATAAATTAAAAAAATAATTTCATTATTTTAATTAATAATTATCTAAAATATTAATTATGGTAAGAGATTTGAATCTCAAACTAAAATTTTCAAAATTAATTGTGTTCTTTTTAATAAATGTAGGTGAGAGATTTGAGTAAGGTATTATCTGGTTTACAATTTTACGTAGTCTACTATACATTATCTTGTAACAAAATGTTTTCAATTTTTAAGAAGTATACTTTAAAAAAAATGTATAAATTAATAATATTTATCAAACTTACACAATACTAATATCTTAAAATAGCAACGCCAATTCCTATTTAATTTTTTTAAAATATCTTATTTAGAGCCGGATAAGTTTTAAAAATAAATAAATCGACAATTAATTAATCTTGACAATGGAAAAAATAGAACACTAAAAAAAGTTTATATTTGTAATTATTATAATAATCACAATTAATGTAACTATTTTTTTATTATATATAATTATATATATATATGATTATATTTATTAATCAAATCATAAAATGCATTTTAGAGCGGGCTAGGCTATTTAGAGCTAAAAAATCTCCTATCCCCTAAAGAAGATGACCGGTTCTTAGGAGCTTAGCACAAGTGGCTAGCCTCCCAAAATACTCATTTAAATCAACAAAGTTCATTCTATTTTCTTTACGAGGGAAACCAAAAAGACACTAAGCTGTGTTCCTCTCCTTCAACGCAAAGCTCAATTCATCATCCACCTAAATAAAAACTAGTTTTATTTTGAGACAAGCAAGAGAAGGACATGAAATATACATATATACCTAAAATAAAAATAATAAATAATAATAATAAAAAAGAATGGCGAAATTCCAAGTTAGAATGTTAAGTTCAATAATAATTAGTTGTGTTAAATCTTACGTCGGTTAAAAGTTCAACATTAGTGTTGTTTATAAGTTTAAACAACTTTCTAACTCACAAGCTTATTTTTAGATTCAGAATTAAGCTTATGATTTTTAAGATGATATCAAAACAATGTTTTTGGCTTTTTCACCCATCAACGCTCAAGTATCAAGCAGCACATTCAGGATTAAGACCTCTTAATCCCGTGTCAATCAGAACTCACCCTAACTGATATGAAGAGGAATATTAAGTATTATATCGACCAAAAATTCGATAACAGTATTACTTATAAATCTAGACAATCTTCTAAATCACAAGTTAATTTTTATCATCAACCTAACTACAATAGGCGACTTATACTATTACAATGAACACGACAAGCATTGTGTAGCTGACCAAAAGCTTCACATTAAAGTTGGTGATAATTCTGTTTTACCATTGCTTGCTTAGAAATTAGTTATCAATTAATATATAAATCAAATGCCGGTAAGCACGAAGAAAAAAAAATAATGCAGTAAAATGCGAATACGCCATCAGAAGAAACACAATAGCTTTGGATTGTGCGTGTTTACCATACTTTATTAGTCTAATTAATGTCTCCATTTCAGTAGCCTTTTATATATTTTGATTTCTTTCTCCTAGTTCTTTTTCTTAACGTGAAAAAGCGTAGAATGTGGGAAATTATTGGTAGATATCCTAATAGATTTGGAAAATAAAATATCAATGATTAACCATATTGCCACAAGATAATAATAAAAAAAATTATTAATAATAATTATATTAATATTTAAGTATAAAATAAATATTTTTATTATATTAATAACAAAAATTATTATGGTAATTATCAATTAACAATCTTAAAGTTTTCCAATAACTCAAGGCCCAAATTAGTAGGCCAAAGCCCATCTCGTAGCTTATTAACTTGGACCAAAGAAAACTAGCCAATATATAAAATTACAAAATCATTGCCCAATGGACTTGTAGGGTCAAGGTTGGGGTGACATCTAAATAATGATAAAAATCATACTCGTGACTCGTGACTCGTGACTATAGTCTGCAATGCTAACAAGACTCAATTAAGAAAAAGCAGCACATGTCGACATGGGTTACATAAAAAAAAAAAAAAAAAACAGCAGGCTTTTTCATATTCCAACCAACAAAAAGCTAAAAACTGCTAAATATTAATACTCTTGACATTAAAATATACTAAAAAAATAAAAAATATCTGATATAAAATTAAAGATATGAAATAATAAAATAATTTATATATATATATATATATATTAATAAAGTAACAATTAAATTATAAGATATAAATTATTGTAAACATAAATTTCTAATAAAAATCATAATCGATAGTAATTATATGTTCACATCACTACTTCAAAAAAATTAGGTTATATGTTATAAGAAAAAAATTATTTCCAAATTTAACACTTACTCGCCATCTATCACCGATGAATCAATTCAATAAATTAATGGATTTAAATATTATAAATAAATAAATTACATAGTATATAATTTTAGCATTAAGTTACTATATAACTTATATCATAATATTAGTTTTAATGTGAATTTTTAATACGTTAAAGTAATAATTATAAAATGATCGTGTATTTATAATTAAAATTATTATAACATGTGAATTGATATATATATATATATATATATTAAATTTATTAAATTACAGAACGATCAATTTTCTTCTTTCATTCCTTCCGTTCATTAGATCTAGATAAAGTTGAATCAGATTAATTCAACTTTATTTATTGAATTTGAATTCATCTTAATAAACTTTAGATGAAGATTGCATTATTATATATATATTTTTAAATTTTTTCTTTCTAATTTTATGTTATATTGTCATATAAAAAAAATCTAAGAAGGAATGCTTAGTATGAACGTGGACTATTATATATTAATATCTACCAACACAAAATCATGAGCTATCTATGTCTAAAAATTTTTATCCACTCTTCAAATCCAGAAAATCTCACTCAAAATTGATATAAGTTGGAATAGTTGCTGCAAATTGAAACCCAGAAGGGGCCTATCTGCCTAACTTCTCATCCACGTTATATGAATGGTATTGGTAGGCCGTAGGCACATATGGCCTGGACTTATAACTTCTGCATGTACGGCTCATACATCTTACATACTATACGGACGGTTCCAATTATATCCTGCGTGTTCCAACTGTGATCCATAAATTTATAATAAATAATATAAGATATGATATAATATAATATAATATTATTTGTATTTATAATTAAATTTAAATAAAAATATATAATAAAAAATCATATCATTAATTATATTTGTAATATAATTATAATATATATAAGTATTATATTTTTTTTCTTTTTTTCTTTTTCATTCATTCCAGGGACAAAAATATAATTACTATTTCATGTATTTCTAAATTTTTATGAAAAATATATATTTTTCTGTATTTTTCCTAATCCTTTAATTTATTAAAAATATTATTTAGATTTTGTGTGGCATTGCGAGCCCATGCGTAACCCATTTTGCAACTTGCTTCATAGAATTTGCATTTGCTCCCATAAATTTTAGTCAGTTATAAAAGAAAAATTTTGGCTTCTTTTTGTTTAGATTTCCATTTTTTTCGAGCAATAGCTGGGATTTGAATCTTTTGCATGTAAAATTATTACAAAATTCATTTTATTCCTAAATTTTGAATGGTCAAGTATGAGAACTCAATTTTAGCTCAAACCAAGTTTTTTTTTTTTATAAAATAAAATTTTTATTAATCAAAATTAAAGATATATATAAAATTTAATTATATAATGAATAACAAAAACAAAACATATTATAACAAGAGCATTATTTTAAATCTTTTTAATGTTAGTACCGTTAATATTTATCTTATTTAATGATTTTTTTATAATTGTTTAAAAAAATGCATCAATATTTTCAATTCAATTTCAATTATTATATAAGCTTAACTTTTAAAATATCATCATCTTCTATAAATAAAATAATAGATTTACATTTACAATTAGATTTAAATAAAAAAAAACATGTAATAACGAAAATTTGTCAACAAATTTTTTGATTTTTAAATAATTTAGTTATTTAATTAATTTTCAAACAACTTTCATCCCTATCCGACACAGATATTGAATATTGAAAAAAGAAAAAAGATATAAAACATAATCATAACAACAAACAGATTAATTTCCTTTCAAATGTTTAAGAGATTCCTTGTGAAATTCAATTGAAAAAGGAGGTTAACCATAGTATATTTAAAAATAAAAAAAAAGGGATAAGAGGTGAAGAAGGGGGGGATTATTTAACTTATTTAAATAATTGAATTATTTAAAAATCGAAAATAAGATGATGTAATTTATATTTTAACCACTATTTATTTCTTGTGGGATGAGAAATAAAAAAAAGAGAGTAAAAGAGTATTAGATAATTAGATAATTAGATAAATTTATAATATAATTAATATAATAGTAAAATGGTAAGATGACTTTAACTCTCTTTTTTGTTTTTAACTAGAATCTTTATTATGTTTATTTGTCTGAATAAACATATCAATTTAACGAGGCAAATTAAGATTTTTTTCAAATATTCAGTGAAGCGTGAGCCATCATGGACCCAGAACAAAAAGGTCTAACACTGGGACAGCTCAAATGTGGGCTGGTGAAAAACCGTTAACCTGACATGAAGTGTACGGCTTAATTGATAGTGTGTTGGAGGATAAGAACAGAGAAGATATTCCCGATTGATTTTTTTTTTTTTTTACCGAATTCGATTCATTTGTTAAAACGTGAATCTCTATGATAACTTCTGGAATTTTGTGTAACAATTTTATTATTTTTACCTCCTCAAGTAATTTTTTTGGTTGATTTAATTATAAAACATCACCCTCTTTTTTCTTTTATAAATTTACTTTTTTTTTTATTTTTTGTATTTTTTTAAAACATATATTTAATAAAATTTTAGAAATATTATGTATATATTTTTATGAGTGAGATATCAAGTAATTTTTTTAGATTATTCATTTATACCATTAATTTCATTACATTAAAGATGTTTTCATTTATTCTCTTAATTTTATAAAAAATATTAATTAAGTATAAATTATATTATTTTAATTATTTTTTTATTAATATATATTTTTTTCTTTTAAGAAATTAGAATGTGATTAATATATTAGCCTTTAATAAAGATAAAGTATATTTAATATGAAATTATTTATAAAAAAAATTAACAATAATAAAATTCAAAAAAAATATTTTAATTTTTAATAAAAAATAAAAATTAATAAAATATTAAAATAATATAATTACAGTTAATAAATAAATAGTTACTTTCCGTTTTTCTTATTAAAAAAATATAAAATTAATTAATAAAAACTAGTAAATTTAAATTATAATTTTTAAAACCATTTTCTTTTAATTTTTAAAAACAATAAAAAATATGTTAAAATTGAATTGAGTTGAAACTCATTTTGAATTTAAAAGTAAATTAATAATAAAATAATACTTATTTTGAAAAAAAATTGGTTCAAAAAACTAAAATTTTAAAATAAAATTAATTATAAAACATGCCCCTTTAATTAGTAGGTGATACATGTATTGTTTGTTGAATATATTTGTTTGTTTTGAGTAATTTACGTCTTCCTAATATATAATATCACATCAACAGTAAATAATATGTAAAGAAAAAAAAAAGAAGAAGATCATTGTCTCTATTTCTTGTTCATCCGTTGGGCTAATTAAGAAGCTACAGAAGTTGCCAGGCACTAGGCCTTTTCAATAGATCTCTATATCTCTCTCATTAAAAACGCCCTATAACACACTTGCAACCCATGATAATGACGTCTCTATTCACCTTCTTAAATATTCCTCATGAACTTTCAACATGTCTTCAATTTTGTCACATCTTTTTTTTTCATTATAAAAACCCAAAAACTATAGAATTTATATACATTATACAAAATTAAAACAAAAATATGAAAAGAAATGCCCTCAATCCCAGTTGCAATATGAAGATTTAGGACAGTGAATGTTTACATTTTAGTGTTCTTTAATAAAAAAAAAACATTTGATAGAGCTCAAATCTTCAAGGCAGAATATAGTAAGAGGAAGATTATATTAGAGTGATAAAAATGTT
Organism: Hippophae rhamnoides; assembly: GCA_033030585.1. Lineage (NCBI taxonomy): Eukaryota > Viridiplantae > Streptophyta > Magnoliopsida > Rosales > Elaeagnaceae > Hippophae > Hippophae rhamnoides. The sequence goes on along the minus strand of CM065428.1, from coordinate 66,828,298 downwards.
GATTTATTAAGGTATGGATGTTTTTCTTAGTTACGTAAGATAGAATAACGCATCAAGAACTCAAATCACTGTAGAAGTGGCGGTGGTTTTTGATACTTTCATGATTAATTAAGTAAAAAAATAAGAGTGATTATATACAGTCGGAGAATTAAAATTAATCTTATAAATATATTTTACTTTATAAAGATTTATCATAATATCGTAATCAGAAGATAATATATTAAAATTATCTCTTTATTTATCATAAAACTTTTTGCTAATTTGATCAACATGTCTGATGTAATAAATTATACCCAACAAAAACGATGAAAAAGACACAGGGCTTCACCTGCATGTTTGTCATATTAGGCTTGAAAGCTGTGAACGTTTTCTGGTATAACATTGTAGCCAATTGCTCAAAATTGATTGGTTTTGGCTCTTATTTAAGATTTAAGCTCATACAATTTGGCTTTTATGTCAGACTACTGAGAAATCTTGTCTAAAATCACGCAGAGTTTAGAGGAGGCAGAAATGGGCCAAGAATTGAAGACACATTGAAATATACAGTTCCCAGCTAATTCATCGTTAGAGTTTAATTAGTTCTTATTTTTTTGAGCAAGTTCTACAAGACAAGAAATTATAAGTTTAATCCAAAAAGGCATGATTTATACTATTAATAAACGTTAACTATTATGTCTAATTATTGGAAATTAATTAATACAGATAAAAGGCTGTTATTGAGAGGAGCTTCCGGAGTTCATGTAGAGGAATCATTGATCCTTCTCTAAGTGACATGTATACTGCACATTAATTATATTTTCACGATCATATTGCACATAAAAAAATTTAATAATTGTTTTTTTATATATATATATATAATACTATAAAGTTTTTTGCTTTTTGAAAAACTTTTATCTTAACATCTTTAGATTCTTGTTTTACACGGTTAAATTTAGAGGCATTATTCTTTTTTTTTACCATACTCATTATTTTTTTTAAATCTTTTATTGAGTATTTATTTTTATAAAAATAAAAGTTACATTCATTTTAAATTTCTTTAAGTAATATTACATGCAAGAATGTTAATAAATTGTATTTTTAATTAAGTATTCTTGTAGTTTTAAGAATAACATATATATTTAATTAATTTAATTTTTTTTAACTAATATTATTTTAAATAATTATATCATTAGTATTTTAATTAATTATATATTTAAATAATTTTCTATCAAATAACAATATAACAGTGCAGATATTAGCACAAATTCGAATGATTTAAAATAATTCGGTTCAAATTGCCCAACATAATCCAATTGTCATATATAACATTATGAAAGCAACCCCCGAAAGAAGCAGCAGTAATAGCAGTCTAATTCCACATTTCCATCCACAAATATAGTATCATATCGTATCTTTATGAATTTATCATATTATTATTATTATTATTATTATTATTATTGTTATTGTTATTGTTATTATTATTATTGTAATATTCATATTCAATTTGAAAAAAAAATAAAAATATCTGAAATATTCGACACACTTGTTTTCTCGAAATTAAGGTTTCCACCGTAACGACCATAAACTGAAGGAACATCCTTTAATTTCCACATGCTCCTCTTGCATCAATCATCCGTTGCTTGCCACGTTTTATCCTCCCTTTCCTATCTTTTCTCTTCTTATTGGAATTCTTCATTCTCCTTATTATTATTTTTTTTAGAATTTCATTTTCCTTTTTCTTTTTTAAATCTGAGTATCTGATGGATTGTGATTTCAGGAAGCTTCATTCTTTTATTCTTCAAATTTACCTTTTTTTTCTTAGTTTATTTGTACGTACTTCAAATGATGATAAACATATATTTTAATTATGGTGTTGGGATAGAGATTTGAACTTTAAGTTTTAATCAAATATATTACAACCTTAACAATTAAATTATCATAACATGAACTCTTTTTTATTAAAATAATAGTATTAAACATCAATATATCATAACCATTAATAATATCATATATTAGATGCATCCCAATCTTTAAACATCAATTGTTCATATATATATATAAAAAAAACTAGTAAATTAAAATAGACTGTAAAATTAGATTATTACAAGCAGTGGAATTCAGTTTGAAATTATCTGATTTGTTCTGTATAATTTTTAATTTATATTTTATAATTTCAGGATTAAATTCATTAGTATTTAATTTGATGTTTTTAAATTTGATATCTAGAAATAGCAAAAAAAAAAAAATTGTTTTAACTGATAATAGATAAATAAATAAAAAATTTATTGCTATTGGAGTGATATTATTTTGAAATATGATAAAAAAGATTAATAATATGCTAAAAATTAATAAATTATTTCTTAATCGGTAGTAATACTAAATTATTTTAATATATATTTTAATTATCATATTTTAAAAGTTTCTAATACAACCAAATCACATCATATTAATTTTAACAATCTAGTTTCATCCGGACTAATTTAATATATATATATATATTAACAATTCAGTTTTATATCAAATCCTTTTAGCAAATTTGGCCATTTGACAAAATATATACCCGATATACTTTAAAAATTGATTTCTCAATAAAAAACTAAATTATCAAAAATTAAGGGCATTTTAACCGCACTACTCAATTATTGTTTTCTAAATTTAAAAAAAAATTACTTTTAAAAATAAATAAGTATTTTCTATTATTTTAAAATTATTTTTTTTAAATAATATATTTTAAAATAAAAATAAAAAACTGGGAATAACTTGTACATATTCTCGTTAATTTTGGGAACAGTGTAAAGCACGAAAATTTGTATATCTGATGTGTAACTTTCATAAAAAAATCTTTGTACTTTTTTTTTTATAAAAAAAACTTTATTTATTTTAGCTTTTTAATATAAATTTTTACAATATTTTAAAATAAATTAATGAAATTAATAAAATAAACATCTCATATGCTTTGTTACAAAAATAATAAAAATAGTTATGATATATCATTACACTTTAATGTATAAAAAAATTTAAATAAAGCAGGAGTATAATCTATATCCCTTAAATCCAAGCTATTTGTTTAAAAATAAAAAATATTTTTAATAATATAAATGAGATCGAGTTTTTTAACCCGTAAAATTTATAGACGGGACAGTTTCGAATAAAAACTGAACATAAAACAATAAATACGGTTTGGTTACCGTTATATTAAAAACCGTACCCGTCTGTAATCAAAATTAATTATATTTATTTAATTATTTTATATATTTAATAAATTAAATTATATATTAAATTATAAATCAAAAATTAATTATATATAATTAATAAATTAAATTATATATTTTTTTTTAATTTTTTTGACTTTTTTTTATAATCATCCCGAACTTTTAACTACGAGTAAAAAATCATCCCCAAATTGTAACAATTTTTTGATGGTTTCAAATATATGTTTTTTAATTCGATTCGAGTACGATTATATCAAAAATCATTCTCGTACCACTTCTTAGAGGTTACATATTAAGAGTACGTTACCCTTATTTTATGTAAGAATTTTCCTTTAATCCCAATTAAAGTTGTAATTTCTTGTTAATGTTTCAATGTGGTCTAACTTATATTAAAGTTTCAAAGTTTTAAACATAAATATTTTAATTATTTAAGAGTTATATTTATACGTTATTAACTCTGTTAATAAGTGGTCTAACTATTTGTTTTAAAAATATCAAAATGATTAGAAAAACAAAATCGATGTCGAATCAAATTTAATTAAAGAAGTTATTTCATTTAACATTTTAACTGCCATAAAATTAAAATAAATTGTTTAAATTATATTTTAAGATTAAAAATACTTTTAAAAAATAATTAAAATCACCATAATAATTATTTTTTTAATTTTTATAACAATTTTTAAAAACAGTGACTAAACAGTTTAGGGTTTGTTTGGCCAGTTAACTTGAAAACAGTTTCTAAAAATTGTTTTCAAATCGTTATCAAAAAATAATTTTCTAGAATTTAAAAAAAAACAATTAGTTATTTGATCATTGTTTTAAAAAAATGTTATAAAGAACAAAAAAATATAAAAGCATATTTTTCATTGTGTTTGCAAAAATTGTTTTTATGAATTGTTTTAAATATGAAATATTTATATTTAAAATTTACATAATATTTTTTTTCTCCAATGATTTTTTACCATAATCTTAAATATTTATCAATAAATTAGAAAAATGTATTGTTTAAATATTTTTTTATTATTATTATAATAAAAATATATAAAATATAAATTTTATTTCTAATATTAATTTAATTTTAATGTCATTGCTACTAAATAAAATTATAATTTGTAAAATATTTTTATGATAATAATAATATATGTTATGTTATTATTAATATTTATTAAAATAAAAATAAATCAACACCAATAATATAATGTTACTATAAAACATAATCTGACGGCAATATAGAAAAGGCTTGGTGTTAATGTTTCGGCAAAAACTGTTTTCTACTTTTTAAAAAAAGTGAAAATATGTATTAAATGTTTACAATTTTTTGTTTTTAAATTCACATAATTTTTAAAAAATTATCTTAAAAATTTATGGTCAAACATATTAATTGTTTTTAGAATTAATTTTTGGTCTTTAAACCTAAAAACTAATTTCTAAATTACATGATCAAACAAACCTTTATTATTTTTGAAATCTTTTCGTACGATTTAAAAACTGTTTTTAAAAATTAAGTACGGAATACTTGAAAAGAAAAAAAGAATTATTTTTGAAAATTAAAAAACACATGGAATATGTATCAGGTAAAAGTACCTTTGAATATAGATTTTAAATAAATCTTAAAATATTTATGATTTTTGAAAATCATTAAATCTTGTTTTTTTCATAATTTTTCAATAATTCTGTCCAAATTTTCAGCAAAAAAAAATAGCTATGTCCAAATAAACTAATTAATATTTAAAAATAATTTTTCAATTCAATAACAAACACTAACTCAAATTTTAATTTTTTTTAAATCATATTCACTATTTTAAAATTATTTTGAATCATATAGCAAATGCATGGTAAAGGATTTATTGCTAAAGGGAGAAAATATTGTATTTCGCTTATTATTATAGTTTTGCTTGAATCGCGATATTTATATATCAGCTTGGCTTAAGAATTGAATTTAACATATCCATTATTCATGATGTATTGGGTATTCGTTATTTTAAAATATAATATTTATCAATTTAATTATTTATCTTTATTTTATATTAAAATATTTAATTTTTAAAAACATAAAATTAATCTTAAATTTTATTTAATGTGTTATTATAACAACAATCCATAATTATAACCCATTCCTCAGCACGTGTAGGTACGGAGCATAATTTAATTTTTGGACTTGTTTTGTATAAGTTTATTCTTATTTACGTTTTAGGAGCACACAGTTCATGTGAAATGTCACGTGCATTCATTAACAATAAACGGAGAAGGGTACAGAGCACCGTAACCATACCAAGCTCATCCATCACCGTTACTGTGACGGAGATTTTTCTTTTTTTTTTAACTTAATTTTTAATCACTACTATTTCACCAAAACACAAAAAAAAAAAAAAAACACAAGTCCGATATTTCATTCCCGCCGATAAAAAACTAACCAAAATGGGGAGTTAGAAGAACTCGGTCATATTACGCCGAGACTGTTTTGCTACGCAACAAGAGGATCCGGATTAAACAGATCGCCGATATCCTGAAAATGGTCCTCAACGTTCCAAGCTTTAGAACTTAATACGAAATCCCAGCTAGAGTCAGCGAACAAGTCGTTGAAATTTTCACTTAAACTATCTCGCAAGCTTGCATCGTCGAAGATATTGGGAAACGAACTCTGGAAATCAAATATGCCTTCAGGTACCAGCGTATCAAAACTCGAATAATCTGAAAAATTTGAGAAGTTTTCCGATACACAAGATTCATCTCGTAAATTACGGAAACCCCATATATCATTAATTTCATTGGGCCTGTGCGACTCAGCTTCCTCGTTTGAAGGAGAGGGACAACGCAGAACAGATGTTGGTGAATTAAGGTTGTGTGACTCTTCGCCGGAATTATATCCAAAGCTAATTGAAGGCTTACTTTCCGGTAAAGGATCCTTCGGAGGTGTCGCGAAGTTGGTAAGTGCATCGGGTCCACGCAACTGAATAGCCGCGTTGTCGTACACCATAGCAGCTTCTTCAGCAGTTTCGTAGGTACCTAACCAAATCCGTACTCGTCTCAGAGGGTCTCTGATTTCCGCAGCCCATTTACCCCAAGGCCTCTGTCTAACACCTCTGAACTTCTTTCCAGACTGAGATATCATAGGACGGTGAGTCCTCGCCGGACCTCCAGTTTTCCCGGTAGACCTCTTCTTATTAGGCTTCTTCCAAACGGGACCGCTTTCCCTAGAAGTAGACTCTATCGTAATCTCGTTGACGAACCTTTTCACTCTACGGCGACCCAATGCCTGACCCTCCTCGTCACTGGATGAATCTGTTGCATCTCCATCAGTTATTGATATCCTTACAATTTTAGGCTTCACCATTTCTGGATAATGGGTAGAGAGCTTAGAGTGGTTTTTGTGTTCTGTGTATTTGATTGGAGTAGGACTCATGGTTTAGGCAAAGGTTCTCAGATTATGGGTTTAAGCATTGAAAGTGAAGTAAAATGGGGTGAGAGAGTAAATGGAGGGGTGGGTATTCCTTAAAGATTAGACACGAGCAGAATAAAGAAGAAGATAAAAAGAAAAGCTGGCACAGGAGACACGTTAAAGAGAAGCTTGAAACGGAGAGAAAACAACCATTAATGGATATAATAATCCACAAAAAGTGTATTAAAGAAGGAGCAATTTCGAGGAAAGTTAACACCCAGAAAGAGGGAAAGAGCGTGAAAGAGGCAGTGGAATAATCCCAAGCTAAGGTAGAAAAATCCAGGAGTATATTGGGTGTGGGAAATTTTTTTTTTTTTTTAGGGAAAAAAAGATGTGAAATTTTCTGGGAAAAGTTTCAAAGGAAAAAGGAAAAGAGGGAAATATTGGCAGTCGCTTTACCGGAAAAGGAAATGGAATATAAGTCCATCACTTCTTTAGTGGATAGTGTGTGCTCGCTACACTGCTCAGGGAAGTGTGTACTGGATTGATATATTCGGAAACATACGAATGACACTCTTAATCAACCGCCAAGCACCAATTTTCTCCGTTTGAGAATTGAGATTTCAAGAAAATCAGAGAGAATACGAAAGAAAGTGATGAGAGTTAGAGATAAAAGAAAATGATAGAGAGAGGATTTTGCAAGGTAATACACAGAGAAGAAACACACAGTTGTAGTGGATACCGATACTAGCTATTTTATAGGATCTCAAACAGCCGTGATCGTTAAACCCGGTTTAAGAGCCATCTAATCTAATAAATTTTTAAAGTTGGATATTATCAACATTCAAATTATTAATATTATAAATAATTATATTTAAAAAATATTAATAATATATATTTATTTATTTTTATTTTTATAATAATATTATTGTATCCTAATATATGTTAATATTATTTAAAATGAATTATTTTTTTTAATTTTTAAAATAATTTTAACATGTTTTATAATAATAAATATAAATTTATATAATATTAATATTTTTTTATACCAAAAAAATTAATTTATATAATTATTTATAAGTAACAAAATAATGAATTTAATTATGAACATAAAAACCTGATTACCCGTATTAATTTTTTTTAGTTATTTAATAGTATTTTAATTTTTACATAATTTAATTATTAAATAATTTTTTTAATATACTCTAAATATACATACATATATATTACAAAAATAACAAAAATATCATATTTTAAATTATAAAAATTATATTTTTTTTATATTATACGAAAAAATATTTAAATAACATATATATTAAAAATAAAATTTTATTTAGGCAATAATTTTTATATTTTTATATTTTTATATATAATTAAGTTATAATAAATTTGTTACTTAGGAATTCACTTAATTATATATAAAAATATAAAAATTTAATACAAATTACGACTATTTTAACAGTAAATTTAAAAAACAATTATTAAAATAATTACAATCTTGTGGTGCTTATTTTTATTTATTATTTATTAAGTTATATGTTTTAATTTAAGAATTAAAATATTTTTTATTAATAATTTTAAATATCTTAAAATAATTACTTAAGATTTAAAAATATATAAAACAAAATAATATGGTAATATAATGATAAATTATTAGTTATTTTAAAATATATTACGATATATTATTTTAGGTTGATAAATTTAAAATTTATATAGTTTTATCGAAAAAAAATAAACGAGAAAAATTAATGTGATCAAAATGAGTATTATAATTCTGAAATGATAAATAACAATTCGTTATCTGAGAGGGAGCGAGATACTACGGCCACTCGAAGAGATTTTTTCGCAATGCGCCGCATTTATCAGTCCCTTTGGATTATGACACGTGTCTGAATAGCATGGTATGCATATGTATCCAACGGTTGGAGAAGGCCAGAAAAGTGCGACTTGCCTACTCAGCACAATATTTACGTTTTGGAATTAGCATCCAGGTCACGTGAGATCAGAGACATGGTTTCAGTCTTCACATTGACTGACTCAGAAAGATTTTAATTAAAACTTCTTTGCTGATGTTGGTTAATTATGTTAATGCCCATATTATGTATCCTAATTACTTCTTTGCTGATGTTGGTTAATTATGTTAATGCCCATATTATGTATCCTAATTACTTCTTTGCTGATGTTGGTTAATTATGTTAATGCCCATATTATGTATCCTAATTACTTTTTCTTAATTTCTGTCTTTTCTGTTCAAGTGAAGGCTTGACATGGTAATTAAGGTGGCCAAAGTTTAGTATTTTCAGTCTAATATTTTGTACCAAATTATTTATACACTCTTTCTCCCTTCAATCAAAAACTAACATATTTATTTTTTAACGCTTATTACTATAATTATTAACATAAATTTTCTCAAAATTAAATTTTTTTAAAAAATATATGTTATTTTATCATTGGGATATAAAATAGACAAATAATTTAGACGAAAAATATATTTTATTTAAAAATATCATAAATTTCTTTACTTCTAATATTATATTTATTATATATTTGTATCATACGTTTAAATATATAAATCTCCCTGTTAATATTATATAAACTTGTTATGTTTGCGTCTTGATAAATTTACCATTTATCCTTGTCACCTTCTTTTATTTTACAGCTAATTGTAACGTGGGAGGCAACCTCGACTTTGGCATCTATTTTAAAGCAGTGTTTTTTTTTCTCCCCAAGTTTTCTAGTCCTGCTTCGGTAGGGTTTAGACCCTACAGATTTGAAACGTGTCTAAATCTTATTAGGCTATATGTATAAAAGCTACACAAGGTCAAACATGATTATTGTTGGTTGTATGCATAAATATGAAAGTTGATTGGTGGAAACTATCCGTTTCTTTACAGTAAATTTTAGGCATAGATGATGACCTTAAATTTAACACGTGACGTTAGATCATTAAGAGGTGCGTTTGCCCTTCCGGTTTTAAACGGACAAGGTCTTAAATGGGTCACGTGATGCTTATTTTGACCTTGTGGCTCTATGTAGGGTGAATAAACACTCTCACATTTGTCTCCGACTCTTTATTTTCTTCCTAATATTTTATTCGTTTTTTTTTCATTTTATTTTTAGTTAAATTAATTTTTTTAAATATATATATATAATAAAAATTTAATTTATCAAAGCATGATATCTAATAATATTTAATTAATACAATTAAATTTAAAAATTATTCAATTAAATTATATTTAACATTGAATATTTGGACTAAATATTTTATTTATAGTAAAAGTATATAAGCCAATGCATACTAAATTATACTTCTATGTTATTTTATCAAATCTTCTTTATATATATTTGTTTTAATTTTTTTTAAACTAAATACGATATATTTTCTTACAAAAACCATTTTGATAAATACTATTGGGAAATACTAATGAATTTCCATCATGACAGAAACAGCCTTCATATTCGCATGCATCTACATCCCCACTTGAATTGATAAACTGACATCTTTACCCTCGGTAATCTTATTGCCAAGACAATAAAAATTATTGTCGTAATAACTTTTTTATATTTAAAAACATTTTAGTGATAAATTATTAGACAAGTTATTAAATTATTCTTAAATTAATGATTGTTGTTTTGAAAATATCAAATTATTTATATCAAATATTTTGGGTGCACATGTCTTCTTCCTCAATAATTTCATTTTTCCTGGCTTTTTCCTAATTTTTTTCAAGTGATGAAAGGGCATCACAGTAATTTTAAAAGAAAACCACATAAAATGGGCCTGACATACAATAGGAGAGTATGGTCCAGCCCATATTTTTTAATTGTTAACGTTAAGTTGCTGGTTTGCAGTGAAGAACGCGCCTCATACATCTCGAACGTCGTGTCAAAAAGCAAAGAAGCCGCCCAGTTCTTCTTCTTCTTCTTCTTCTTCTTCTTCTTCATGATTTGTCCACTTTAGTAAATCAACCTGATATTTAAACTTTCATTTAGTTATTTTTGATTAAATTTTCATTTAACCATTTTGGTTGATCTTTGATCTACAATTCTACGTAGAACTCTTTATACTACTAGGGTGTGCAAACAATTGGTTGAGTTGAGTACCAATCTACCATAACAACCATCAAATTCAATTTAATTATTTGTTTGAAGAACAAAAATAGAATTAATTAAATCAATCATATACAAACTCTTTTCATTGGTTTTGATTAGATTCATCTTTATTTATTTTTTAAATAAAAAAATTGTAGTAAAGTGTTTTGGGTTTTTATTTTCAATAAATAATTAATTCATGTATTATTTTTTAAAATTTTGAATATAAATATTTAGTTGTACGCAAATTAATCATTTAACTGCAGTAAATAATTTCTCAAAAAAAAAGAAGAGAGTCATACATGATTACTAGTATTTATAAACAATTGTTTCTTTTATTTTTTATTTTTTTTTGTTGTAGTTTAATAAAACTAAACATAATTGTAGTGTTTTCGTCTAAATCTTAAGTCTAGTGTAATATTTTCTTGTATAGATTTATTTTAGTATTATTTAAGGATGATAATATTATGATAATAAATAAATATTGATTGACATTGTTACACTTAATAAAACAATTCGGGTAAATAAAAATCATTAATGTTATCTTTAATTTCAATGAATTAATAAAATTATTATTTTTATAAAATATATATTTTAAAGATAATAGATTTATGTTGTTTAATTTAATAAATAGATAATTAAAATACATTTTCTATATTTTTCGTATATGTCATATCTCATCCAAATAACATAGACAGTTCCCTTTAAAAAATATATATTTATATCTATGACCCACAAAAATATCGATAATAAATAACATATTGATATTTCTAAGACTATTGTTTACAAACTTCCTCTTTTGGAAGTTGGCTTATCTCAATATTTAGTTTAATTTATCTTTCTATTTCTATAATAAGATCAAATTAAACACTCGCAAAGTAAAACCTACACACCGTATATATATATATATATATATATATATAATGCATTTATCAATTGGTTGACATTTATATGGCTCCTTTCATTAGGATATATGGTCTATAAGAAGGTCTAATGGATTAAAAGCAAAACTATTACTACGAAAGTCAAATTTATTAATTTTTTTTTAAATGTTTCTTATTTTGTAAAATTTTAACTACACCCGTATCACATGATCCAAACAAAATTTTAAATTATATGTTTCTTATTTTGTAAAATTGGAGAATGATAGTTTCTTTTCTTTTTCTTTCTTAGGTATAACACATAAATCCTATATTAATAATTGATATAAAAAAATAAAAAACTGCCTAAATATGTCACGTATAACTCACTCATGCACATGACTAAATTTAAAGCCACAACACGAGATTAATTACACGATTCAATTACTAAATTGAATTAGTACTAATCTTGTTTTGTTCTTTAAAATTGTCTCGTGACCTATATGACTCTTTTTTTTCCCTAATTTATTGTGTGTTAATATCAAAATTATATAAAATGAAACTTATTTTATAGTATATCTATCTATTATATTTAATTATGTATTTGTATTATTAGTATACCTTCAAATGAAACTTTAATTTTTAAAAAATAAATAAACAAGGATTACTTAGGGTGAAATTAGTTATTAGTTTTTTTTTTATATTAAATCTTAACTGCATTTTATTGGCGGAAAGAATGCTAGGAAAAGAAAATTAAAATGAACAAATATGGATGTTAAATGTACATAAATTTATATCCACGTTAATTATGGTGTAATGTGTAACAAAAAAACTTTAAGAAAATTATAATTATATTATTTTTAATTTATTTTGATATATAATAAATTGAATATAATAAAAGGAAAACTAAATAGAATAATTTATACCTGATAATTGCTTTGCCCAAAGTTTGCTCAAAGGCAATGAAAATCTTCAAAACCAATAAATCTTGAAATCCCAAATCTGCTAATAATACACATTTCCCTTCTGTTCGATCACTATTGATTTGGAGGATTCTATTTTGAGATCCAATGGATTCTATTGATTATATATAAATATATTACATCATGTGTATATAAAGGCAAAAGATTATAATTTTATTAAATAAGAACATTATAACTACAATTAATACTTCAACGTTGTAATTCATAAGTTATGTATTATAAGTATTGTTATTACGAAAATTAATTATTTTAATAATATAATTTATTAATTCTATTAAAAAATTTAAATTAATTATAATGTTTAAATTTTATAAATAATAAGAATATAAGTATTAAATTCAAAAATTATAATATTAAAGTGTTTTTTAGGTAATAACCGAAAGTATTATGATATTTTTTTCAAAAATTATAATATTAAATGTGTTTTTTTTTTGTGTGTGTGAGTGGGTCATTATCATCGTGTTTATATTTTAATAGGTTAAAAGAGTTATTAATATTATTTCATGTCGTTTGGCTTCTCAAACCACTAAATATATTCATGAATTTCTTATTTGCAAATTGTGAGGAAATGTTTAACGTTATGTGTGTTATAGACATACAAGTCAATGAGTAATCATCGTCCCCTAGATGTATTCTTTGAGCCACCAAAACGGTGAGAAATCCCATTACTGTTTAAATATATAGTTTTTTTTTTTTTGGAGAAACAACATGTATCCTCAATACTCGTGGTTTACATTATGCAAATAGTATAACTTAATAAATAAATTATTAATAGTTAAAATATTAATAGTTATTTAGATTATAAAATTAATCATTGATTTTTAATACGATAGTATTTATGTTAAGTAATCTAAATAATTATTATTTTTTGGTTTATTACTTTTATATTTATTTTTATCAATTAAGTATTACAAATTAAATAATAAATTATTAATAGTTAAAATTTTTATGATTTTTTATATTATAATTATTTAATTTTTTATATAATGTTATTTTTCTTTTAAGTAACCTAATTTTTTTCCTATTTATTATCTTAAGCCTCATTTACATATAATTAAGCTTCAGATGATGAATAATAAAATCATTATAAATATTTGAACTTTTTAAATTTTAACTTATTTCTATATATATTATTTAAATAATCATAAATACCCTAATTTATTTATTCAATTTATCATCCGTAAGTTTATGACTTAGATGCACTTCCATTTTGAGTGACTACTATTGAATAATAATAGGGTGTTTTGGAACATCGAAAACCTCGTTATTTTGCATTTTGTTTTAAAAATAGAGAAGATATATAGAAGATGGAAGAAGAGTCTAGCTTCTTTATTTATTTATTTCTTTTCTTTTTTCTTTTTAAGTTAAGAAAAGCAAATAAAGATATCATTCATAATATATATTTTCAGTTAAACTCATTAGATATTTTTATTATTTTCAATCAAAAAGTTTAATATTTAAAAATAGAAAACCTTCCTAAATTAATTTCTTAATTTATAAGTTAAATATTCCTTGGGTTAATTAATAAATTTTCATGGGTAGAAAGATATTATTAATTTATAGAAATTTAACTCTGATTTTAAACTTATTTTACCCAAAAAAAAGTAAGCTATATTTACAAAAATTCATTTAACTACCGTATGAATTAAGAGATATTATTTATTAATTTATGTAATATATTTCTTATTAATTATGTTAATGATAAGTTAATATTAGATTTCATTTGTTTAGATAAATTACTCAATAAAAAAAATGAAAACTTCTATGATAAGTTACAAGATAAGTGCAGTAAATATTTTTTATAAAATAATCACTCAATACTTTATTAAAATAGATCGACAAGGAATACTATCTTACATACTCAATGAGTAACTCATCATTAGCTAATTTTTCTTTTTTTTAGAGTAACGCTATCTATTCTCAACTATTTTGCTCCATATCAATCTCCTGACTATTTATGTGATTTAAATAAATAATTAAATAAATATTAATTGACACTTAACAAACAAATACAAGTATTGGATTAGTGACTCTCCGATCGGTACGTATAACAAGCGTTTATCTTATTTTTATTTAAAATAATTAATGGGAATTGGTGTGAGAAGAACTTAACGTAAAGGAAGTATGGAATAACTCTGCTTGTTAATTATTAAATAAATGATTTTTACGAAAATAATAATTTATATGGTTATAATATTAATAAATTAAATAAATTTGTTTTTACTTAAAAAAAAAAAACTATACCATCCTTATTAAGAATAATTAATAATTTAGCTTGGGACATAATCATGTCTGGAATGTACGTTAAAGGTTTTTAATGGGTTAGGTTTAGTTCTTATTAGCATTAATTCACCTCACCCTCTCCTTATTATTAATTGTATATCCGCTTCATGTTGGGTACTTTTTGGACCACAAGCTTCCTCGGTTTCGAATGTTGTCTATTGGACCATTAGTACACATTTTCTGCCGTGTACTATTCAAAATATACATTAATATTGACTTTAATGATTTTTTTCATAATAATTTTATTATTAATACAATAAAATTGTATAAGTGATAGATGTTAATTATATATTTTTAAAAATAATCACTATTTTAAGAACAAAATTTATATTTTTAAAACTAAAGAATATTAATTTTCATTAAATATTATATACATATAATTTTAATTATAGTAGTAGAGAGTGTGTAGAAAGTTTTATATAAAATAAAATGATTTTAATCCAAATTCACGTTTCTTAATATCATAAAAATAATTTAATTTATTTATTTATAATGATAAAAAAAAGTTCATTATCTGTATAAACACAAAAAAGTTAATAATTAAAAAATAATTCTTAATGTTATATTAGGTTCATGTTTTAGGAATTGCTGCCTCTAAATATTATATATATATATGATATATCAGGAGAGTCTTTTATCACCTTAAATGCTCAAAGAAATAATTAAAGGTTTAGGTAGACTTCAAATCAATGTATTGGCTTATTAGAATTAACAAATATTAGGTACATGAAATTAATGATTTGGGAATGATTTACATTCCGTAAGATATATATCAAACAAATGATTAATTAATAAAAAAATTGAGATTGAGTGCTCCTGGTGCCCATGTGGTGAGCTAAAAGAAAGCATGGTTTTATCGACTCAATTAATGTGTCCTACTTTTAATGTATTATGTGTCATCTATTTAAATATGACGTTTATAAAAGTTTTAAATATCTTTTACCCATATTTTTTTGCAACCTGTACATAAAAGTTATATAGTTTATAAAATATAATTTTTATTCGATTTATCTATTAAATTTTTTTTTTCAAATAAGCATATTTAATACTTTTTGTCAAAAGTTTATAGATATTAATTATTTTATAAAATAAACCATTAAATAACATATTCTTTATAAAAAAAAATTTAAATTAAATGATATTTTATAAATTATAGGACTCAACATCAATTTTTTTTTTTTAAAAAAAAACAGGACATTTTTATCCTTTAACTTATATTTAAATTTGATATCATTTGTTAAATAATAAGTGAAGGGTTAGGTCCTGATTGTCACTATTTGTCTTCATTAGAGACAAAAGAAGAAAGTCATGGACAGTGGTGCATTAATGGTGAGGACCTTATTTTCTGGTGTCAGGCCCTTTTGCAATTCGTCCGCACGATTACTTTGCTCGCAGGATTCAGATTCAGTCAATTCCAATAGAATAGACTCGACGTGCATTTTTAATTATTATTTTTTAAAAAAAAATTGTCAGTGGTTTTGAACGATTAAGAAAATGTAGTTTGTATTCAGACTTTTGGTTAAAAACTCCAAATGCAATGTTGTTAGACACAAAAGACACAGGTTACAGTGCCCCATATATTGAAAGAAAATAAAAATATATAAACTAGTACAACTTTGATACAACTAAGCTTCATTTGTTTTTCCTTTTTTTTTTCTTTTTTTATATGGGGAATAATTAAAGCCCTATCTTAATGAGCAATTCTTTATGAAAAATGCTTGTAATAAATTGATGTATTATATCATGTTAAAAATGAATTTTCATATTTAATTGTAATCGCAGAAAAAGGCACAGCTCACAGCTCACAGTTCATGGTTTTTGCTTCCTTAGTTTCCGGGTTGTTCAGTACTCATTTGGACCATGACCACGTATAACTTCTTTTTTTATCCTTAATTTTGTTGTTGCCTTTTAAGTTTTGATATTAAATTCTCAAATTAATCATATATATATAAGAACGGGTTAGAAAAGTGATAAATATAATGCAACTACACACTTCAAAAAAATCAATTAACTTTTAAAAATATTATGATATTTGTATATTTTTATTTTACATCTTACTTTGATAATGTAAGATTTCGTTAATTTTTTTTTTAATAAACATCATACAGGAAGAAAGCAATAGGAGAGAGCATAAACTAATAGAATCCATTAAGGGTGTTCAACATTCCGGTCCGATTTTGAGAAAAAATATTTAATCGGATCGAATCGTTTGAAACAATTTTAATTACTATAAATCAGATCGGATCGTTTGATTTATAAAATTGTTCGATCCGATCCGATCCGATTCGGTTTCCAATTTAGTTCGATTTTTTGGACATCTTTAATAAAAAATAATGTGAAAATTTTAATATATTTATTAAATCGATCCGATCCGATTCCACCGGTTTAAATCAGGACGAGACTGTTTGAAAAACGATTTTAATAAATATAAACCGAATCGGACCAGTTTATGAACACAGCTAGAGCTAGAATCCATGCACACATTTTAAAAAACTATCTAACTTTTAGACTTGTTATGGTACTTATATATTTTAATTTTGCATCACGATAAGATAATTATTAATCTCTAATATCTTAAATCATTAACATTATATAGTATAATTTTATACTTGATTATCAAAAAATTTCTTTCATGTTTACACGTGAGATGTGATAAGAACACTATAATCTAATAATTATGTGTAGAGATTAAATCTTAAATCATTACATAATATAGCATTCAAATTTATGCAATAACTTATGGGAGTCCATATGCATAATCAATTTGACTCATCATGTAAAAAACTACTCAACAACTATGAGAAGGCGTTTTTTTGGGATTAGATTTTCCATGGACACATTAATTCAAATTACCTCATAGGTTATATGAATAAATCAACAAGGATATAAGCTTGTGACTTCGGCTTTTCAATTTTCAGTTTCCGTCTTGCATGTTTTTGATGAATATATAATTCCTGTCAAGGTCTATTATGTCGAGAAGTTTATGAAATAACAGAAAGACATTCATCGACAAAGTGCATGTTTATGTTTTTTTTTTTCTTCTTCCACTTATTATGTGGAGGTCTACTAGTTTAATTAATGAGTCCCTCTTTACGATCAAACTTAATCATTTTTGTTATGAAATATGCTACAATATCATTACAAGTTCTAAGAATCCATTCGAAAATACATCCAAAATTATGAAGAAATATTATATAATTAACTTCTTCGATCCAGATAATATTTAACCCGTCGAGATTTATTAGCTTTAGAATTTTTCATGTAATATTCAATGAAAGCTTTACAGTTGCTTTCAAATATAATATTTGGAGATGCAATTCTTGAACTAGAACAACGGCTCAGGAGAAAGCTCATGCTTCCACTTCTTCGACTGATAAAGCTGTTAACAATTTCCTTCAACAATTTATAATATTTTCATTATAGTCTCTTGCTATTAATCCTGAAGATGCTGTATTATTCTTAAATATAGGCCTGCATCCACGTTGAATGCTAAAATACATTTCTAGTTGTACAAATTCCATTTCTAAACTTAGTATTTGCAATCGATTAATAATTAAATTAGGGAGTGTATGATGCCATTTTGATATAATTATCATAAAGTTTGGGTTTGAATTCTTAATACCAAATCATTCCTCATTCTCCAAATACCAACAATTTATAATCATTTTGTACCTTTCATATACTTTTGTACGTTTTTCGTAATTAACCACTTCCAGTATGGTGCCTCCCTATGCCATGCCATGTTTTTTCAACAACAGTTTTATTTATAGGTTGATTTGATTGAGAATAAACTTGACTTACTATGACTCTAAAATAGTTTATCTTGTAAATCTTAATTTAGACTCTTAAATCTACTAATTGCTTCCACGACGTTTAAGTCAAACATTTGATGTACAATATTAATTATAGTTGTGAATCAGTTAGTTCACTTACCTCCACAACGTTTGTATTTAACATTTGGTCAACATTACTTATTGGTCTATGATTAGGTAACCGAGGAATACAAATGTTAATATTTTTTTAGTATTAATTTTGTTAAATTGGGGCCTAACTACATCTCAAAAACCAGATTATGAGTTGAAAGACTACCCTTGTTTATATGCGTAGCGTGTACGCGATCCCTAATCGATGTGGAACTTTAACACTCCCCCTCACATCGACAAGGGTCTGTCCCCTTGAGACCGATGGGGATGTTGAGCTTATGGAGCCCAAGTGGTGGAATACATTACTCACCAATGACGAAACAACTGCACCGATCGATTAACCTGCTCTGATACCATTTAAATTTGAGCCTAACTAAATCTCAAAATACAGTTTATAAGTTGAAGGAATACACTTGTTTATATGCATAGCGTGTACGCGATCACCGGTCGATGTGAGGCCTTAACAAATTTGATATATAGCACATATATATATCCCTCGTTTTAGTAAATTTCTTGAACTATTTATACCTTACTAAAACAAAAGAATTATATTCATCATGAAACTTTAAAAGAATTATATTCATCATGAAACTTTAAAAGAATTATATTCATCATGAAACTTTTATTTGAGCAAATATTTGTTTGAGGTGGTATAACTATTTATCATGATATATAAACTAAAATTTAAATATCTTTAGTATAATATTTAATTAATTTAGTTTAATAAAAAATAAACTTAAGTTTCTTTTAAAAAGAAAGTGATAGAATAGTTCATTTATGATTATTTTAATAATTTGATATTATGATTGTAAAAAAAGATAATAATAATTATGTACTAATTGTAATGATTCCGTGGTATAAAACATCATTCTATTTACAATTAAAGGTAGCTTAATTGGGTTTTTAAAGGCATTGTTAGCTAGCTCAGGAAAATTAATTAACTTTATGATGTTCATAATACTAGTGTATATATATATAAATGCCAGCCAGGTGTTATTGTAGGATTGGGTTGGAAGCTGGCAAAGACCTTCAGTTTTGTCCAATAGCCATGCAAAGTTTAGAGAAACCCAAAATGTTTGTTGACTTTGAATCAATGACTTAAATTAAACAAAACAATCTAATTAATTAAAAATTAGGTCTTCGTGAGGTGTGTGATAAGAAGACACACTTCTCAATGCCTCAAGGGGGTGAAAAAGCCGCCTTATTATAGCTTTTCCAAAAATTGAAAATAAAAAAAAAAGGTATGAACTTTACGTTTAATTCTAATTGCGTCGTGAGTAATATGTTATTTAAAAAAATAAAATAAGTGAAAAGAGAAAGAAAAAAAAAGTGAGTTTAATTACACTATAGCTAGCTAGACCTATATAATAACCTCAGGTTTTGGTAGCCCGACATATTTTCAAGAGAATTGTCATTTTGCGATGTAGCACATTCTTTTACGCATTATTGACAAAAAAATCACCAATGGGTGGGGGGGAGCTTTGTTTATTCACCCACTTGGTTTGCTAATATGATGTTGTAGCAAAGCAAAATACAAAGTAGTATGTATATTTGAATTTGATACTTTTTGGCTCTACTTTAACGTCACTGTTAATTCTGTTTGTGTAAATAGAAGCGCAATTACATCAGAATCACTGAAGAACTAATAAAGTAAAAGATGCTTATTGCAAATAATTCACGAAATATAAAGATTACAAATAATGAAACTTGTGTGTTTACAAGCAACAACAAAAACACTTCTACATTTTACTTTTTTTTTAAAAAAAATATATATATATTATACAATTACTCACAAACCTATCATGATTTGAAATTCTGACATACCAATATGAATCCTCACCACTGACATCATTTAAACTTGTTTGAAGATTTAACTCTTTTTTAATCTTCTGTTTTTTTTCCTGGAAAATACAAAAAAATAAAAAATAAAAATAACCATTGATCTTGAAGTGGCCGGGTCACATGAATTTGAAATGTACCCATCAAGAGGAATTAAATAGAATAAAATCTTAGACCTTTTGTTTTCAGGATATTAATATCAACGTGACCGTTGTATCATTTCAATATCATAAGGGGTATTTCGACCTTTTTACAGTTTGAATTCCCTGATTCTCTAGTTGTCAAATAACCGTAAAAAGTGAAGCGATTATATTATGATATGGAATTACAAAAGGACTACGTACATTTTATAAAATCACAAAGTTGTGATGTGTCATCAAGAACATATTGGACTATTTATGGTGATTATATTACAAAATTTGTGGCGTGATGATATTGGCCAATAACCTAACAGAAGACCAACAATATATTTTGCTTTGACCAATGAAATCGTGAGTGATCAGCACATATGTGTGATCGAATGTATTTTCCATTTACGTACGGATCTTTACTTGATGAACTTGGGCTTACCCATAAATCTAAGATGCCTATATTGAGACCCAAAATTTATTGGGCTCGATTCACGTATGGGCTCTACCCTCCTCCATCCATCCATCCAAGGAAAAAAATAAAAGCGCATTTTAATCATAAGATCAAACATTTACTCTCTCTCTTTTTTTTTTTTATAGAAAGGTTTATATCCAAATTAGTTATAATGCGATGTGTATGAATTATTTTAAAAAATAAATAATTTCTTAGTTATCAAAATTATTTTGAAAAAAATATATTATAATATTATTTAAAATTTATAACTATAAAAATAACATAATTTATATTTTTATTTAAAAGATGATTGGTAAACTTTTTTACAGTATTTTTATTTATATTGTTTAAGATAAATTTCAATCAAATAAGTTTAATTGAATATCGTTGATGTATTATAGTTGTTTTTATTTTTTAAATATATTATTTTATATAATTTTTTAATTATTTTAATACACATCATAATTATTAATATAAAAATAAATATGTGGGTAAATATGATTGCTTCTCACCGAAACTAAATGGTTAATGAGAAAGGAAAGAAAATAAGCCGTAGAAATCGTCGTGTCTGGATACATTTTGGAAGCATTTATATGGGCATTGCTTACATGTCTTACGGTCCCTAATAATTCAGGTTGAGGAATGCTCTGAATCCCCAATCCTTGCCCTTAAGACTCTTTGATCTTCTTCAGTTCGATTTCGCGATCATTCAAAATGAATGACGCAGATGTTTCAAAGCAGATCCAGCAGATGGTGCGGTTCATTCGCCAGGAGGCGGAGGAAAAGGCCAATGAGATCTCAGTTTCTGCCGAAGAAGTACGATCGTAATATCGGATCGATCTCATGTTTATCAAAAATTCCTCTGTGTTTCGTTTTGTTAGTGTTGTTTGATTTCCGTGAGTTAAGTTTTATTCATGTATATGTTTGGACATCTTCTTTCCGGGCTCATATATGCATTTTTGTATTCCTGTACGCGTCTACGAGCATATCGATGTTTTTTTGTGTTCACTTTATTTTTTTCTCTGCAGGAATTCAACATTGAGAAGTTGCAATTGGTCGAGGCAGAGAAGAAGAAGATCAGACAAGAGTATGAACGGAAAGAGAAGCAAGTTGAAGTGCGAAAGAAGATGTTAGTTTACTCATATTCCTACTTATCTATGTTGTTAGTGTTGCTATTAAGGCAAAGTATATGCAGCGTTTTATAGGCTCTGGAGTGTCTTTGGTAATAAAGTGTCATAGATATTAGAGTAAAATGGAAAGCGTCCCACATTGATCGGTAATCGATTAAGAATGATAATAGTATAGTTTTTATAAGTAAGCATCAGCATTTCTGTTAGGTTAATCTTTTAGGATTGGAAGCTTGAGACTCTATACAAAATTTACAATAGACAGGTTTCAATTGGTTTACCGTTCCCTTGATTACAATATTTGAAGGGAAAAAAGAATTCTGTTTCTGATCGGCCTATATCTTCACTAATATAATTCAGTCAATGTGTTGTTGTTGATAGTGATTATTGTACGAGGTTTTTTTTTCCTCCGTTAGTATTCTTTAAAATCCCTATTTAACACTTAAAACAATGGAACTTCAGCAGGTGAAATGCACCGCTCATTGAATCGTTGAAACATTTGGTAAATTGGTCAGATACTCTCAAAGAGGGCTGCTTTATTGTACTTTACAATTTAGTTGGAGGAAGAGTGTCTTGTAAACATGTATTGGTGACTCAATTTATAAATGTCATTAACTACATTTTTCATGTTATACTCTTGCTATGATCTTTCAGCTATATTTGTTCAATATTTGCATAATATAGGAAAGTTGTAGGCATTTGTCAAGTTAGTTTGGTCAATAAAGAGTGAGTCTATCTGAAGAAGTCTGCCTCTTCTGTAATACAAATGATATGTGTAGACAAGACAAGTAACACTTATTTTCTTTGTTGGTTCTAGTGAGTATTCTATGCAACTCAATGCCTCTCGAATCAAGGTTCTTCAAGCTCAAGATGATGTGGTCAATGCCATGAAAGAGGCAGCAGCAAAGGAGCTTCTAAATGTTAGTGGAAACCACCAAGTGTATAAAGGCCTTCTGAAAGATCTTGTTATTCAGGTCAGTACGACTTTGGAATTTTTTTATGGATGCAAATTACATAAATGTTAACTTATTAGGTGTGGGGTTCATATGTTGCATCTATATATAATTTGAAAGTTTAATGATTAATTGCTGAAAGCTAAAGACATATGGGATAAAAGGAACATCACTAACCATGTTTTTGATTTAAGTTGCAATCGTGCCCCTCCTTGGATCAACACATGCATATTGTTGGATTTCAAAATTCTTTGGAAACATGAGGCTGTATCCATTCCACTAGGCACTAGTAAAGAATAGTTAGAGATCTTTGTAAAAACCTCCAATAATTATGGGTGAAAAATTGGTGGGTTTCTCTGGATAAGTCTGTTGGGATTGTTTTTATGTGATTATTTGGGAATTTTCTGATAAAAACTTTAAGATAACATCAGCTTTTGCATGTTTCTGTCTAATGTGGTAGTTGCTGGTTGACTTATCATCTCTTTATTAATTTTACATTCATCACAATGTGCAATGGCATTATAAGTATTATGTTCGGTATTAAAAAAATTCTGATTATATTGTGCAGAGTTTGCTTAGATTAAAAGAACCTGGTGTATTATTGCGGTGTCGAAAAGACGACCTGTTTTTGGTGGAGTCTGTGCTGGAATCGGCTGCAAATGAGTATGCTGAGAAAGCAAATGTTCATGCACCAGAGATAATAGTTGACAAAAATGTCTATCTTCCACCTGGACCTACCGATGACAATGCTCATGGCCCTTTCTGGTATATTTTTTTTGCATAATTCAAAAAAACTTAAATTTCCTACTTTTTGAATTTTTGAAGCTATTATTTTTCTTATTGGGTACAGGGAGAGCATATGGATTTCATTTATTTATCTTTTTTGTATTTTATCTTCACAATGCTTATTTATTATGAAAATAATGTGAAATTTTAAAACCTACTGTTGAGATTTTTTGGATTTGGATGTTTAGTTCTGGAGGTGTGGTGCTGGCTTCTCGTGACGGAAAAATTGTGTGTGAGAACACCCTTGATGCGCGGTTGGATGTTGTATTCCGCAAGAAACTCTCAGAGGTAAGTACTAATTTGAAATGTGATGTTTTAGGCACAAGTAATAGCTTTTTGTTATCAATCTATCATTGGTTTAGTAACAACGGATATAATAAAAGGGAAAAATGAATATATTTGTTTTTTCAGAAGCTAGAAGCTAGAGTTCTTGTTATAATCCAAGAGGGAGGGAGAGTATAAACAACCTAAGCTATTAAAATCCAGAAGCCACTACTTGTTTTTGCTTTGACACCCTAGGCATTACCAGCACCGGTTATTAGTCATTACCATTTGTTGAGGAATTGGCACTTGCGAAAGCGAATATCAGATCCAATTTTTGGTTGCACAATTTAATAATAATGGGTAACAGTAAAATAAATAAGCAGTAAGAAATTAAATGGCACACAATGATTTAAGTGGTTCAATTTTTCAATATGAAAAGTCTTTCATTAATGACGTGATCACGAGGAAAATCAATAATAAAGCGAGAATCTGGCAGCGATTTTAGGAGAGCACAAATTATGCAAAATCTAAAACCAACCCACAAAATATCATACTAATTTCTTGGTAATATATAGCAAGATAAATTAACAAACTTGCTATTAAATCAAAATATTACCGCAATGCATAATTTGAGAGAAAATAATTAGCAATCCTCAAGACATGAAAAATGTGGAAGGGAAAAACAGGTTTCTTAACTTCCAAATTCTGCGGTTGCTATATCTCCGCATAGAGTTTTTCTTTATTATCTTTCTTGCTTGTTTTTACGTGGCCTACTAACTCGCGCAGGAAGGGGTAATATATATATATAAGCTAGAGGTACAATTTCCGGAAACAATAGGTGGGCTTATAAGTTTTGTTTTGGGCGTTATATTAACAAATCTCACCTTCGCTCAAAACGAGAAAACAAATTCTTCAAATGAAATTCTCGGATTACCAAATAACCGTCAGTCCAAAAACCCAGAAGAATTGATTATCTTCTACAAATACCAATCAAGTCAAATAATGCTTGAACTTGTTAAATGGGCCGGTTTGGTTAACATGTAGTGGATTCTCTGTAGTGGGTATCTTATTGACAACATGACGCGAGAGATAATGTCGCAAACAGTGATATCGACATCAATGTGTTTGGTTCTTTCGTGATACATAGTATTCTTAGTCAAATGTATCGCCTTTCGACTATCACGAAAATACTGACAAAAGTATCGTGTTGTAAACAAATCACTAAACCAAACCTGCAAGCCAAATGGCTTAACGCTCATTCCTGCTGCTGCCAGTATATTTTGCCTGCGCCGTGACAAAGCAATGTGAAGCGTAAAGTAGCCTTCCCTAATGCAGCGATGAGAAAGAGTGAAAACATAACATGTCGAGATCTTCTTCTATCCGGATGACGGTAATGTCGAATCCACATAACCAAATACACGCGGCCAGGTATTAGAACTTCCATCATATACCAAACCAAAATTAGATGTACCTCCTCAAATACCGAAGTATCCATTTCACATTCGCGATGACACTTACCAGGATTACCCGTATATCTGGCCGACGAATACTAGCTGCGTGTGAAATGTCCTGGACGAGTACAAACCGTAAGCGTGCGTGAACTCCCAGCGGCATTAGCATATGGAACCTGAGAACGTATGCACCTCCTCTCTTCGACCGTGGTGACAAAATCCAAAGAAAGCACGAAATGCGCGTGTAAATGCTTGAGTTTAGAATCTTTCATGCCAAAAGCGTTCGAGAACTTTTTCAATATAACTTTTCACGAGTCAAATAAAGCTTGCATTTATCCATCTGTAAATTTTCATGCCCCAAAATTTATTTGCGCACAAATCTTTCATTTCAAACTCACCGTTAAAAATTTGAGACTTTAATTTACGAATCTGACTTATTCTTAGAAAGCTGATAAGCGTGTCATCAACATAAAGCAACAAATAAAAGCCGATGAACCATCATGGAATCTTTTATGATAAACACAACTATCGTAATCACTCCTAGAGTAACCATGATCAATCATAAAAGAATCAACCGCTTATACTGCTTGCGCTTGAGATTGCTTCACCATATAAAGACTTTTAAATAAACAAACATGATCTTCCACCTGGAACAACAAACCCCTCCTGGTTGATGCATATATATTTGTTCCTCGAGCTTATCGTAAAGAAAGGGTACATCTTGACATCAAGTTGTTCTAATTCCATTGTCGAACAACGCAACCATAGCAAGCAACATACGAATAGAGCTATGTTTCACAACAGGAGAAAATACTTCATGAAGTCAATACCTTCTCTTCGACAATAACCGCTTAATGACAACACGTGCCTTGAACCTAAACTGTGACCTCAGGTATACCTTCCTTTTCTTGAAGACCCATTTGTTTCCAACAATCTTACGGCCGCAGGCGGTTTCACCAATTCCACGTGTATGATTCTTATGAAGTGATTCAATTTCTTCGTTCATGACCCAACCATTGAACAATTTCACTCAGTGACGGTTTACGCGTGATACGCCCCAGAAGGTTCGTACGCACCATCAGACTACGACACGGACAACGAAAAACTAAGTCTGCGTCTGCGTGCGCAGTGACATGCCTAATCTCTCTTATTCCTTTACCTCTTAGCGATACGTATGGTTGCTCGTGTAACTCTTGCTACTACATGAGAGCGAGAATCGTCCTATCTCGTCCCGTAGATGGTTGATGCGAAGTGCCACTGCTTGTACTTGACTAGGAGCTCCACTCTCGAAAGCTCCACCTGGCCACTAACACCGTGGTCTTTATCTACAATGATAGACTCTTTTTCTTTTCTGACATGGAAAACTCATCAAACTTAACATCTCTACTAATAAAAAATTTATGTGACTTGGGTTAAACCATGCATGTCCCCATAACCTTCACCCAGGAAGGATATCCCGGAAATATGCATTTCAATGCCCTAGCTCAAGGATTTACCATCGTTAACATGACCATGCGCGGAATGACCAAAAACTTTCAAATCGAATAATTAGCGAGTACAAAGAATACCTGTAAACGGAGTCTTGACTTGCAGTTGATGGAGGCACCGATTCACCAAATATGACGTAGTTCTGACACGACCCCAAAGGATTTATCAAGTCGGCTTGAAAGAAGCGTACAACGAGCTCTTTCTAAGAGAGTCTATTCATGCGTTCTCGCTAGTCCATTTCTTTGTGGTGTATGACCTTGTAGCGATGTCTTACTATGCCATTTCTTTCACAGAACTCATTAAACTGACTATCACAAAATTCCAAACCATTATCGGTTCTCGAATGCTGATTTTCTTGCTTGTTTGATTTTACATACAAGCCTTGAATTTCACAAATTTTGAGAATCGTCGCCATCTTGTTCTTGAGAAAATACACCCATGCATGTGACGAAGGTCGTCAATAGAAATCAACATATAAAGGGCACCGCGCTTAGCCTGACAACACGAAGGACCCGAAGATCTGAATGAATATAATCAACAAGTACCTTTTTGTTTTATGGATAGGTATCTTGAACTTGACCTGCGATGCTTTCCACGTAGACACACGCCACAAATCAAGTTTCCCAGGTTTACGATCCCAAAGCAAATCTCGTTTGCTCGAAAAATAGACATCCTGCCTCGCTCGTATACCCAGCCGCGTATGCCATAATCAGTAGTGTTTGAATCTTGATCGACGAGGATGAAAGCGTCTGATGCCCGAATAACGGTCTTGCTACTGAAGATATAGAGACCACGCGACAATTGCCCTTTAATAACAACGAGCACCTCTACTAACTTTTAAAACTCCACTTTCGGTACGTACTTATACCTTGTGAATCAAAGGAGTACCCAAAGATATCAAATTCTTTTTCAAATCGAATACATGGCGAACATCTTTCAAAGTCTAACAATACCATCATGCATCTTAATTAGGATGATGCCAATACCAATAATCTTGCCAGGACATATTGTTTCCGTCGAGCAACGGTCATGGTGATAAGAAGCAAACCAATCTCTACTTGGGCACATATGATAAGTCTGAACCAGATCAAGAATCGAACATCTCCGGAAGAACCAATAATGATACCGATAGAACATTTTCACCATCGGAACGAATCTCGCAACAGCCGATGACGTCGTTAGTACCAGGAAGGCGTTGTGTGATTTTCCGCTACCTTTGAGTTTGGACAATTTACTTTCAGGTGCCACTTCCTGGCGAATAATTGCGTTTATCTTTCTTTTTCTAGATTTGGATCTAGACTTGCCTCTATTCTTGTGCCTTTTTCTTGATTTCTACATCAATAAATAAACCATTTATTATCATTGTTGCTTGTAGACACCTTTTTCTTCAACTCTGGAATTCAGTGCTGACAGCGTCTTAAAGAAATAGTGTCTCCACGTATAGCGTGGTATCAACAAAATGTTCAAATGAATGAGGTAAAGAACATAATGAAGCCAAGAGCGCGATCCTCATCATCAATCTTAACACCTTATTTTTAAATCACGAATAATTTTAGTAAATTCATCAAGATGATCATACAAAGGTGTATGACCGACGTTACGAATATTATACAAACGCCGCTCAAATATAACCGGTAGTCAAAGACTTGGTCATATACAAATTCTCCAATTTAAGCCATAACCGGAGATTCCTCATCACCAACCTCGCGTATCATCGTGGAACAAGGATAAGCAATTGAACTCAAGCATTTTCCATCAATGCATTTTCCATCAATGCATCTTTTTCTTCACGTGGTCGATTTTAAGAATTTATCGCTACGCTGAAGTGTCTTAACGAGCCGCCTTTAACTAATGCTTTCACGGCGTTTTTAAATGCAATAACCGAAATTTTCTCTTCTATTGAATTTCTCAATTTATATTTCTTGCGTAGTACAGAGAAAATCCGATATTAAATAAGCAATCCCGTAAAAATACGTAACCAATCGAATAACCAAAAGCTCAAAAATAAATCGAAAAGAGCAAACGATCAGTTCGATAAATAACGAGAATAACCCGATTGCTCGATACCAATTTGTTGAGGAATTGGCGACTTGAGCGAATATCGATCCGATTTTGGTTGCACAAATTAATAATAATGGGTAACATCAAAATAAATAAGCGATGAAGAAATTAAATGGCCTTACGATGATTTAAGTGGTTCAACTTTTTGATATGAAAAGTCATTAACTTAGGCAATGACACCGAGAAAATCGCTAATAATTAAAAGGAGATACAAACACCGAATTTTAGAGAAAATTATCTAAAAATCCATAACTTGGCCCACGAAATATCCCTTCTAATTTACTGGTAATATATAGCAAGATAAATTAACAAATTTGCTATTAAATCAAAATATTACCGTACAAATTTGAGAGAAAATAATTAGCAATCCTCAAGGACATGAAAAATGTGGAAGGGAAAAACTTCTTCTTCTTCCAAATTCTACAGCTGCTATATCTCTGCAGTTTTTCTTTATTATGTTGCTGCTGTTTCTCTGGTGGCCTCTAACTCAGGCAGGAAGGGGTAATATATATATATATATATATATATAAGTTAGGGTACAAGCTGGGAAACAATAGGTGGGCTTATAAGTTTTGTTTTGGGCCATTATATTAACACCATTGATGAAACTCCATAACTAAGATTGAGTTTCATACTTAAAAGTCAGTTATCACTAACTACTTGGATTCCTCTGGTTTTGCAACAACTTAGCAATGAATTCAACTTCCAAGGAAATGATGTTTTTGGATTTATTTGGATATTAGCTCAAAATGCTTGATGTTATTGGGCTATAATTGAGCTTCTTTTAATCTTACTGCAGATCCGCAAGAGACTCTTTGCTCAGGTTGCTGCATGAATTATCTGTGTATTGTTTTGTTACTCCAATGTTATCCTGTTCTTTGGTCTACAGTATGCTGAATTTCCAAAGGCTTCACCCAAAATAACTTAATTACGAAACTAGCTTAGCTGTTTGTTTGGCTGCTTCCCCTGTTTTGCTGCTTCATGGAAGTACTCACTAGGAGGAGGGTTAATAAAAGCTGGGGACTTGACATTGACAATCAACGTTTGTAGACATGTTTCCGGCAGATTGTCATAAGTTGTTTTTTTCTTAATGTAAGGGGGTTTTCCAATTAAAGAGTTATTGGAACTTCAGATTATGCAATCATGTCACTCTTTTCATAAGAGAACATTCCCCCCCTTTTCCAATAGGCAATAATCATGCTGTTCTTTTAACGCACGACAATTTTCAAGCAGATCCATCCTTCAGTGATTATACGGTTGAGTTAATAATTAAGATAGTATTTGTACCTAATATGGTTTTCAAGTCTACTATCCAATCCTGTTAAAAACTTGTGTGTAATATTTTTTAAATAATTATTAACTGTGACATTTATTACCGAGGCATATTCTTGAAGGGGGGCTTACTATAGACAAATTTGATGCACAGAATCTGTAATTTCTTCTTTTATTTAGCAAATCTCTCATTGAATTTTCCTAGAGATAGCTGTCATTAACTTTATTTTTTCAATAATTGGAAGTGGGGATCGAATTTCTTGTTAAATTTAATCTCATAGATTTTTTCTTGTTCTCGTGGGCAATCTATCTCTAGTATTTTTTTAGTGTAGTTTTTATATAATTTAATTGTTAATGTGATTTACTTTTTACCTCTTAAAAATATATTTTTTAGTTATAAGAAAAACATGTGTGTAATTAAAATAAAATTTTATTTATTAAAGAATAATGTTATATAATTAAAAAAAATTTCCTCGTTATATTATTTTTTATTTATTTTTTTCAAATTTGTCCATCATATTCTTTTATCGTATATATTTATTAAAAATGACAAAACTCTGACCCGAACTTTATCAGCAGTATTCTTTTTTTCGGGTTCATATATTTATCACCTTGTATTAATCCGATGTTTTATGTAACCAGGTTTATCTGCCGCTAATCTCTGTTTTTTTTAATCGATTATTCAGAAATTATGAAATATGTGAAAGCCTCCCTATCCTTCGCCGTTTACGGTTAGAGCCTCACATAAACTGTTAACTGAACATTCAAACTGTTCGGAGCCTTTAGAGAATCACCTCCCTGTATGTCCTCAACCTTTTAAACTTTCTGCTTTAGCTTTCCAATTTTAGCCTAGGGTTAGGGTTTGCCTCGCCATGGGAGAATCGAACAACGTTGGTCTCTTCGATCCCCTTGCTATCATGGACTCGGACGTCTCTCTCGCTTCCTCCGTCTCCGAACCGGACTTCGCCTTTGCCTTCAACGACAGAAATTTTTCCGATCGAGTTCTGAGGATTGAAATGGTACCCGACTTGCTAGAGACCAAGACCTCCTGCGATAGTTGCACCAGCATCGTCGACTGGGCTCGCAACCGCAAAAGACGGAGGGAAGACATCAAGAAAGATAATGGTAGTCTTCCTCCATCTCTCGCTGTAATTACATGTGCATTTCTATGCTTTTTTCTCTTAATCAGTGTTTGTCCTCTCGTTTTTCCGGTGAAGCCGGGAATAAAAAAGAGGGAAATGTTTTTTGGGTACTTTTTTGGATGGACATGTTATTATGCGTTTCTCTTTCCTTTTTCTTATGTTTCGACGGAACCTCTTATGTGAATTTGGACACCGATATACGAAGATATTATTAATATTTTGGAAGAAAATTACAATTTTAGTAATTAAACTTTGGTATCTTCCTTGAAAACATTTGACAATGAAGCAGAAACGAAGTCGTTTTTCCCCTCTTACATGTTAACATGATTTTCATTTTCCATCTACACTAGAATCAGTGTGCACAAATGAAGTCATCTCCCCCCCTTTCCAAGTGATTCAAGATGGTGCTTTCAGTTTGGTTGTCTCATGAAAGAACACAATCAGAGTTTCTCCTGGATTTAGAGTCTGGCTGCTGGATTTGCACAATGGATTATGGGTTGTAGAGGCGTTTTTGTATGAGAAAGTGATAGAAATCAAAACTTAAGTGAATAATGGAAGTCTGGTACTTGGTAGATTTTGGCAGGTTAACCATCTTGGTCCCTGATTTTCCTTCTTATTGTCACATGTGATTGAAGGGCCAAGTACTTATTTGTTATCCCATTCTGGAACCCTAATTAATGTAGGTTATCCTTTTCCTGATACGTTTAACAAGCTCTACTGATCATTGTTTTATCCTACAATGTGGAACAAAGCTTTTAGTTAAAACAAGAAGACTTCTGTTGATAACGTTGTGAGTTTCTTTTTCAAACTTGTTTATATATGTAGATTGTTGGCTTTGAATGCAAGTTTCGTATTTGTGGTTGATATAAACCGTTTGAAGACACAATTTTCTTATTGGTATTGTTTTATATTTTTCATTGTATTTTTCTAGAAATTAGATTTCTTATTACTACATACCTTGGTTTTTGGAACCATGGATATATTTTCTACTGATTTAGAATGTAATTGCTCCTTTTCCCCTAGCTGTTGGTGCATTTGGAGATGGTAAACAACAAGTTTTAAATTGTAGCATGCCAGATATGGAGGATGTTGTACCTTGTGAGAACCAACGTGAAGAAGCTGTTTCCATGGCTGAGGAATCACCATTTGATGTTGGAATTAATTTGAATATACTCTGTACGTAATTTTTTTTCATAATCCATTTGATCTCTACTTGCTTGAAAATTTTACTTATTTTTACTCTCTTTTCGTTCTTTATTCTGGTCGTTGTTTGGAACTTCGTAGTTTGTTATAGTTGCACATACTTTTGTTAGAAGTTATCATATTATGTTCCCAGCAGAAAAGTAATCGTGTTCTCCAAAGTCTAATAATAGTTAAGTTTTTGCTTTCAAGATTACTGGTAAAGTTTTGTTTTAGACTCTTTCACTTCTAAAAGTTTATATGTTCTCTTTTGATTAACTATGCATACTGCTGCTGCTGTTTTGAAAATTAATTGTCATCTGGTTGTGGTTATGATTTTCTAATATGCCTGAAACTTTTTGCAGGTGATGAATCTACTCAAAGTTGTGATTCATCCTGGAATGTGGCCTCTCCAACTGTTATTGAAGTCAAAACAATACATATTAGCTCCCCAATTTTGGCAGCGAAGAGTCCATTTTTTTACAAGGTGAGGAGTCCTAGACCCTCATATATATGACTATGGAATCCTGGTCTTGTTCCTATATTATTTCTATTCACTTGTTTTATTCATGCCTCCCTTAGTTGTTTGCAAATGGGATGAGAGGGTCAGAGCATCGACATGTAACTCTAAGGATCCATGCATCTGGTAATTAGACAGAAGTTTTTCACTAGATTAAATCGTCACTCTTATATTTGTAAAATTTTAATTTTTCTTTCTAAATCAAGCCTTTTCAAGTTTTGAATATAATCAATGTTTTCTTATTTCATTGCAGAAGAAGTGGCCCTTATGGAGCTTCTTAACTTCATGTACAGCAATACTTTATCTGTAAGTACACCTCTTGATTTGTTGGATGTGCTGATGGCTGCTGACAAATATGAGGTTGCATCATGCATGAGATATTGCAGCAAGTTATTGCGGAACTTGCCTATGAGTTGTGAGTCAGCCTTACTTTATTTGGATCTACCTTCTAGTGTTCTGATGGCCGAAGCAGTTCAACCACTGACGGATGCAGCAAAGCAATACCTTGCTCAAAGCTACAAAGATATAACGAAGTTAGTTCCTAACATATTTTAAATGACTGCTAGTTTTGAGTGATATATGATGTTTTGGTACTTCCATTTTCCTGCTTTTTTTTCCTTCTCCCATAATCAAGTTGTTAAATTTTTAGTTTTCTTTAAGCAGTATTTCTTTTCGAGAGCCTTATTTTATAATGTGTGCCTTGCCTTTCCTAATGTAGTTTGGATAACTCATCCATCATTAACGCATGTTTAGCATTTACTTGGATTTGAAACTGATAAAAGTTCGACTGTTTTAATATTTCTGAGACCACTATAATGTCCTGAATTATAGATTGTGACTTCTGAGTTGCTAGGTTCCAGGATGAGGTGCTGAACCTTCCCCTTGCTGGTATTGAGTCAGTACTCTCTAGCGACGATCTCCAAGTTGCTTCTGAGGATGCTGTCTTTGATTTTATGTTGAAATGGGCTCGTATGCATTATCCAAAACTTGAAGACCGCCGAGAAGTCATTACCTCACGCCTTACCTCCCTCGTTCGTTATCCATACATGACCTGCCGGAAGCTCAAGAAGATTTTAGGCTGCAGTGATTTTGATCCTGAGCTGGCATCAAAAGTTGTTCTTGAGGCTCTCTTTTTCAAGGCTGAGGCACCATATCGGCAGCGTGCCCTAGCTGCAGGCAACAGTTCCATGTTTCGTAGATTTGTGGAACGAGCTTATAAATACCGTCCCGTAAAGGTTGTAGAGTTTGAGCTTCCTCGCCAGCAGTGCATTGTGTACCTCGAGCTGAAGAGAGAGGAGTGTCTACATCTGTTCCCAGCTGGTAGGGTGTACTCTCAGGCTTTTCACCTGGGTGGACAGGGGTTTTTCTTGTCTGCCCACTGCAACATGGACCAACAAAACTCCTTCCACTGTTTTGGACTATTTTTAGGTATGCAAGAGAAAGGATCAGTCAGTTTTGCAGTGAACTACGAGTTTGCTGGGAGGTCAAAACCGAGTGAGGAGTATGTGACCAAGTACAATGGGAACTACACCTTCACAGGGGGAAAGGCAGTTGGGTATCGGAACTTGTTTGGCGTGCCTTGGACAACTTTTGTGGGGGATGAGAGCCCCTATTTTATCACTGGAATCCTCCATCTCAGAGCTGAACTCACTATTAGGCAGTGAGGCTGTTTCGTGCAGCTCTGTTAACGTTGTTACCTGGTATGTTAAAGTAGCGGGCGTAAGGTTTTCTTAACAATAATTATAGTCAGATCTACTTATTAAATTCTCTCGGGAAAGAGAGTTTGAAGGTGTATCATCATTGCTTTTCATGATAAATACTTGCGTTGCAGCAAATACTTCAGCACGTATATCCTCTTGAGACGAGTTATAGAATAATTCCCATTCGTATACGAGGGGAAGAAAGGGATGGGGGGGTGGTTATATCACTGCCACATCACTCACTAATCAATATCGCTTAATTTTTATTAATTTAATGATTATTTGAATTTTAATAAAATTTAATCATGATTAAAAAATTTATCCATTTAAGTGGTTTAGTGTTTATTGTTATATATAATTACTAAAAAAAACACTTGAACAATGATTAGTAAAATAACTTTGATTGGCTCGCAGAGATTTCGGCAAGAAAAACGAAAGAATATTCAATAAATTATAAAAAATAATGCTACAAAAATTTATAAAAAAAAATAGAATTTTAATAACATTAAAATAAATTTAATTAAATAGTGTTTAGTATTAAATGAATTAAAATAACAGTATTTTATTTTAAATCACGTTTAAGGTGAAATAATATGTTTTTTTAATATTAAAAATATATAAGGTGAAATAACGTGATGTTTTTTTAATATTAAAAATATATAAGTTTGATGTAAGTTGTATTATTTTTGTAGTTATATGTTTTAAAACTACAATAATAGTGTAATTTAAAAAAATTATAAAAGAATAATTTTATTTTTATAAAAATATTTATTATTTTATGTTTTTTTATATTTTTTATCAATTTATTACGAAAACAATCATATTTACTCTAGTTGTTCACCCATTTTATTCTCTGTCTATTTCTTACATGATATTATTCTTTTGTACACCAACTATTATTTATTGTTTGTTACAAATAATTTAAAACTATAATTTTTATGAAACTAAAATTAGTTAAGTACAAACTCATCTTATTTGTCGATGATCATAAAACTAATATTGTCAAACTTATAAATTATATGATTAAAATTCTCATTTTTAAAAAATTAAAGGCGGTTACTTAACCTAATAATTACTAAATGGTTCAATAATTACGAAAATAATGTGACCATTTAATAATAATTATAGGACTTTTAGATCATTGTTTCTTAAAACTATTCAATATTTTAGTGATATTTTTATTAAATAATATATATATATATATATATATATATATATTTAAACTTATATTATTAAATTAATACACTAGTAATTTCTTGATGTAATAAAAATGATAAACAATGATAAAATTTTGGAAAAAAACATAATGTATAGAAATTTAATTTTTATCTTTATGAAATTAGTTATTATTTTATGTTTTGTTTCATTTTTTTGTCATTTTTATTACAAAAATAATATTATTTATCGTATATATCTCTATTATCCTTTTTGATATACTCCGCCATCAACTCATTTTTTCTCACTAATTACTTTTTATTGTTTGTTATAAAAATAATAATCCAAAAATGTATTTTATATTGAAATTAAAAATAGGCCCATATTAATTTATTTGTAGTACTATTTTTAAAAATGATAATAATTATCATTGGCTTATTTTCTCTTAAATTTTTAATCCCTTCATTATTTTTCGACTACTTCGTGTTCAATTAAAATTATTTTTAATTTAGATCAAAAATAAAGTAATCAAAAATTATCAAAGAGTTAATAAGATAAAAAGAAATTAGTCAATAAAAGTAATAATTAAAAATAAAGATAAATATTACTGATAAATTAACGAGAATTTAATTACAAATTTGATAAAAAAAACTAGTAAATATTAAAAATTGATTGGTTGATAAATATATAAAACAATTTCAAGCTAAAAAAAGAAGCAGATGATTCAAATTAAACTTAATCAATAAGAGGATAGAAGATGTTTTTTTTATTGAAATTGAAAGAAAAAAGAAAAAAGAAGATAAAATAATAAATATTATACATAATATATTAAAATAAGTGTAACACTAGAATATAAAACCCATTTAATCGCTTTTGAAATTGTGCAACAAACTCACGTACAAATAACGTAAGAAAAAAGATTATAAATCTCGCGTAAAAAATAAGCTATTTCGTCAACAATTAAAAATAAGATTTATTAAAATAGCTTAAAACTTGCGCAGAAATCTTCCCTCTAAAGTTTACCTCGTCTCATCACCGAATACGCTAAGTTTTTAACTTTCTTTGGTTCTTCCCTCGCTATCCCGCGCCACCTTCCCTCCCATCATCACCAAATCTGAGAAATAACGCGTTTGCAGACCAAGCATCTCTATGTATTTTTATTTATTTGATCT
This sequence comes from Hippophae rhamnoides, assembly GCA_033030585.1. NCBI lineage: Eukaryota > Viridiplantae > Streptophyta > Magnoliopsida > Rosales > Elaeagnaceae > Hippophae > Hippophae rhamnoides. The sequence continues at coordinate 66,790,896 of CM065428.1, read as the reverse complement.
ATTTCTTCTCAATGTTATGTTTCATCATGTATTTTATTTTATTGCCTTTTAAATTGAAGGAGTCCGTTATTTTTTTTCGAGTATGTATGCAATTCCAGTTATTCAAGATTGGATTTACTGCAGATGTGACGTAGAGTAGTAGGATCAGTCCATAGTGGAATGTTTCTGGTTCAATCTCCTCTCCAATGTATTTGCATTTTGGTATTTAATTTTTGTTTTTGTTCTGTTCTGATTTTAATTGGTCAAATGGGTTTTGGGAATATTCAATTGCAGTGCTGCTGAGAATGGGCGAAGCAATCATTATAGCCATTTCTAGAGTTTCAACTCATAAATCTTGTCCAAATTAGATGGGTCTCCAGGAACTAGCTCTTCTCGTAACTCTGAGAGGTAATTGTTTTTCATTGGAAGCCACAGAATTGATTTTGATACATGTGTTAAGAAATTTGGATAAAATGTTATAATCGCAATTAAATAGAGATATTTAACTGAGAATATCGAATAACGTAGAAATGAGATGTCTGTGACGAAAATTATAGTGGAAATTTCCAAATTAGAGAGAAAAAGCGATTTTTAGATTGTCGAAAAGATAACCAAAGAAGAATTTCTTATGTGGAAAATTGTTAATGGCGTACCGATGGTAATTTTGTACCACGTCACGAAAACAAAAGCGATTCTGGCGAAGATAATTTTCGCGAAGTACCGGCTTAATAAGCTTACCGTGAGAACTATACATTTTTGGGATGATTATCGATAAAAAATGAAGCGTATTTATAGTCTTGATTCTCGTTTAGCGTAAACGTTTAACCCGTTCAACAAAATTAGGATGCAATTTTTACATTATTTATTGACGAGGTTAAGCGCTCATCTTTGTGATATGGTAAGGCCAACGCTTGAATTTTAACCTAAATTAAGGTACATATTTTGATATGAATCTAATATTATTTTTAATCAATCATATGTAATCTACTTGATTAAAAATAAACGTAGTTCTGCATTCACAAGTTGTATTCCAATGGTCGTAATTCTACTGGCAGAAGTGTCATACTCTAATAATAAAGAGTACACCCGGCTTAGAATTAATCACCAATTAAGAATTTCACATCAGTTTCGTCGAAAAAAAAACTTCTTTGAAATTTATAGTGCGACTTACACTTGGTTTTCTGAGAGTTCCGTGACCATCGACATTCTTTCTGTGCGCACGCTTGCATCTATACCGAAGCCAATGCCGGGTGTGCGAGCTTGTGGACTTCTTACCCGATGTAACACACCTCTTTCGTGGCAATATTTAGAAATGTGACGTACCCAGTAAGGATGTACGTACTTTCTTTTCAAAGAAACATCACTATAGTCTTTGAAAACAAACATATTATTAAGCGTCGCCGTCGGTATTTGAGCTAACTTGCGAGGATCAATTTCTACCACTTTGGACAATTTCTTTTGAGGTGCCTAGATTGTCCACTTTCCCAAATACGATTATCTTAACTTTTTCATGAAATTGTTTTTTTTCGGTTGTCATTTACCAATGTTGAGTTTTCGGGCGAAACATTTCTTTCTATTTCGGCCTTTTTCTTGAGAAAACAACTTGCTAGTAACCGAAAAAATTATTTTCTCCTTTCCGTGAATCAAGATAGGTTTCATGTGATCATAAGAAGATGGAAGAGACGGATGAGCCTTAAAGCTATATCTTCGTCATCGAGTTTAACTCGATGGTTTCCGGTTCGGAGACAATACCATTGAGAACAACTAGATGGTGGGGACATAATAGTTCGGCTTTATTCATACGCAAAGTATGAAGCTGGCTTTCTTTCAAATACACCCGATTTGAAATAGGCACTACTGATACAATTCTTCAAGTTTTTCGAGTTCTTTGGCCGTAGATATTCCATGCACATTTGAGAATATTTTTGGTCAAAACAGCAATTGCAACTTTGCGACTCTTAGATCAAGATCTTCCCAAATTCATCACTTATATTGGTTTTACTAGACTTCAATACCAGTAATGTAATTTGGTTTCCCGCTACTTATACCGTAACGTATTGGATCAACAAATCTTTGACTTGTACTTGCCACAAGCCAAAATTGATTACTCGTTAAATTTCTCGATGTCGATCTTGACTCACGACATTTCTCCTTCTTTCTTTGAAATTGGCTTTGATACCAGGTTGTTAGGAAATTTGGATAAAATGGTATAATCACAAATTCTCCTTCCCAGAATCTTCCTTAGCGAAATATCGAAATAACGAGAGAAATAGATGTGCAATTATGAAAATTATAGTGGAAACTCCAGAATTAGAGAAAAACCACTTTCGTTGTCAAAAGACAACCAGAGAAAATTCACTATGTGAAAAATTGTTACAATCACACCGGTAATTTTTCTCACACATCTAAAAGACAAGAAGCGAATTACAAGCCCAAGATAATTTTCCGCAAAAATTCTCTTAAGAACTTCTCATACAAGCTTTTCTCTATTTTTGGGATGATTATCAATGAAGAAATGAAACCATATTTATAGCCTTCAAGTTCTCATTTCACATGCCAAACATTTTTTCATTCAATAAAATTAGGCTACCTAATTTTTCTATTCTTTATTCAAACAATGTTAGTCATCTCCATCTTTGATAATATGGTAAGCTACCTTCCATGAATTTTCTTCTAAATTAGGCACCTCCTATTTTGACTAACAAACTTAATATTATTTTTAATCAATTGAAATTATAGCAAATTTGTATCAGTATTTGACACTTAAGTTATCTAGCTATTGTTTATTTATTTATTTATTTTTTGAGTTTTTCAGGTTAGTTTTCCTACTATATGTGATGGTTTACAGAAAGTATGTTTTCGATTTCGTACTTTTTTCTCTTTTTTGACCAAATGATAGTTGGGTGTGCACGATTTTCTCTTTTACATGTGAACCATTCAAAGCAGTGCAAGATTTTAATGATGATATCTGCTTGTACTTGGTAATGGATGGTTCAAGTTATTTGGATCACCCTTGCAGAAGTTTTATTGTCACTAAAAGCATTGTATACGGCCAGAAAGATTTCTGAATATTCTTTAATGTCAAGCATGTCAGCATTGTTGCTCACATGTGGTTCTCCTTGATTGTGTGCCTATCTTTACAATTTAATAAAAAATACTAGGGCTTGCCATTTCTTGCTGTTTAGCAGAATTTACCTTCTTAATGTTTGTAGCTTATTGATGCTATCAAAAATAAAAAATTGATTGTTGGGAAATGTGACTTGTCACACATTGATTTTTTACATTATTTTAAAGAGGTATAAATAGTGAAGAGTTTGCTATTGGGATTGGGCCGGCATCGCGCGCGTGCGCGTGTGTGGTATCACATTTGCCTAGGTCCTCTCCCCTTCCACAAAAGTGGGTGTCCCTTGTGTGACTATCTTTTCCACTTACAAAAATGGTTGTTATATATATATATATTTTTCTTCAGAATATGGTCGTTAAATGGTCGTTTGTCTTCTTTATTCAGAAAAAGAGTCGTTGCTCGTATTTACTCACAAAAATATCCGTTACTCATCTTTAATCTGAAAATTACCGTTACTCTTCATTACTCAAAATTTTCTTCAAAATATGGTCGTTAAATGGCCGTTTGTCTTCTTTATTCAGAAAAAGAGCCGTTGCTCGTATTTACTCACAAAAATATATGTTACTCGTCTTTAATCTGAAAATGGCTGTTACTCTTCATTACTCAGAATGACCATTACGCTCTTAATTCCCAGACATTACCGTTTTATTAATAATTGCCACACGGTTTCTAAAACCTATAAAAAGAGGGCTTCAGCTCTCATTTACAACACAACAATCTCAGCAAACAATTCTCACTACAAACAATTCTCTTTGCAACTCTAAGTTATTTTTTAGTTTTCCGAACAACAAATTTTTTCAGGTGTAGCATTCCGGTTTTCATCAGTGCAATGAAGTTCCGAAACAGAGAAAAAAAGATTCTGGACTGTTTTATCCTGGGGACGACGGGGTTGTGTTTGCTTGCACAAATTGGACAGAGCCGTGAAACGTCTTAAAGAGAGCGACTCAACTCAAGCAGTTCATACCAGATTTTCTGGTAATATTGTTCCAATACTGTTATTAACAAACTTGTATCAACAAAATGCATTGTACAAGCTCATTTTGTGATAATGTATTGATTGTACACATGAAGCTTTCTTTTTAGAAAAAGAGTATGTTAGTTTTTTTAAAAGTTTGAAGAATTTTATACTTTTTAGAAAATTTAAATTATTTTATATTTTAGAATGTTTAGGAAAATTTCTATTTTTAGAATATTTTAATTTCTAAAATATTTAAAAACTTTATATTTTTAGAATGTTTGTGTAACCTTTTGTTTTGGAATTTTTTTATATAGTTTAAAGAATTTTCAACTTTTATAATGTTTGGAAATTATGTACTTTTATAAATTTTGGACAGTTTTTTTAATTTTTTTAATTTTTTGAAATTTTAGACAATTTTCTATTTTAGAAAATTTAAACAATTTTATATTTTTAAATTTTTTGGACAACATTCTATTTTTAGAAATATTGGACAACTTTCTAGTTCTAAAAAGTTGAAAATTTTCTATTTACTCAAAGTTAAATTTTTTTTATTTCTATTTTTAAAAATTTGATTTTTTTTTTTATTTTAAGAAAGTTTAATTTTTTTTATTCTAAGAAAGTTCGAATAGTTTTTTTGTTTTAGAAAATTACTTTTTAAAAATCTTGGACAACTTTGTATTTTAGAATGTTTGGATTTAATGTTTTGAATTTTTTTATAACTTTGTATTTTAAAATGATTGATTAATATGAATTTTTGAAAAACTTTGTTCTTCTATAAATTTTGAACTCCCCAATTTTAGAAAATTTGAATTATTTTTATGTTTAGAAACTTTACACTAATTTATATTTTGGAACTTCTTATTTTTAGAAGTTTGGACAACTTTCTTATTTTTATTAAAACGTTTGAACAATTTCTTACTTTTATCAGAAGTTCTAACAAATTTTATATTTAAGAGGGATAGTACCATTTTGAGTCTTTTTTTTCATACTTTTCTCGAAGGTTTGTAGAAAGTTTCAATTAATAGGATTTTTTTAATCCACCTTTGTATAATTTTTTTTATTTTTTAAAAGTTAATAATTTTTAATTTTTATAAAGGTTGGAATTTTTTTAATATTTTAACAAGTTTGTATATTTTGAATTTTTTAAAAGCGTAGACAAATTTATATATTTTTAAAATGTTTGAACAAGTTTTTACTTTTAAATACTTTGTACAAATTTCTATTTTTAAGAGTTTAAACAATTTTATAATTTTTTAGAAAATTTCAATTAATTTATATTTTTATTAAAAAGTTCCAATTATTTTATATTCTTATAATGTTTGGAAAACTTTTTATTTTTGAAAAATTTCTATGTAGTTTAAAGAATTTTCTTCTTTATATAATGTCTAAAGAATTTTTCTATTTTTTAAAAATTTGGAGATACTTTACCATATAAAGGTGTAGTGGAAATACTATATGAAATATCTTTGGTTTTGTGCAAGTGATATGTGCTGCCCAAAAAGTGCACAATAGAAAATTAGGGAAAATTAGGGATATGTGACTTTATAATATGTCTATCTCCTTTTAATTTAAATTTAATTATAACAAATATTCAGCCCCCACCTACTAATGTTAAAAGCTTTCTTCTAATATTTTGTTTCACTCTTTTTTGGTTGTTGGTAATTTAGTATTTTGTTTCATTTGTTGCATCTTCTACATATCTTTTAAATTGTTTTGTTTCTTAACGAGGGCTCACTTTCTACCCATTTTTATTTTTGCATGAAATTGACTTTTACATCATGCTGCATCTAGTGTGTATCTAATCTCAATGTCTTTAAAGAGATGTCCATTGTCTGAGTATACCCTAGTCACTCTTATGTTTTACATCCGTGTTGCTTGATATCTTTGAATTAATTATGTACTACATGTACTTATTCATACTTGTAAAGGCTAAATTCTCCATATTGGTATTCTCAATTCTATTTAAGTTGCGGATGTATAAACAAATAATTCAAAGGGAAACTTTTCATTTTAATTATTATTTTTATTTTTTATGGCCTTTCACTAATTTATTGTAGAATTTTTACGTTTGAATATGAGATTTTATTCTTTTGTGAACGTACTACTTAATTTTCATGGTACATATTGTAGGAGTAAATTGAATCTTAACTAGAGAGTTGCTACCACTCACTTCTTTTATATTTGCGTTTGGCTGTCAAGATATTATCTGCATTTTAGCTTTACTTTTTTTCTTTCGATTGGAGTTGATTTGGCAGAGGGGATTTGGTCTTGAATTTTTACTTTAGTTTTCTTTGTTTTGCATGTTTTTCGTGGTTCATGCTTGATGTTTTTTCCTTCCCTGTTTTTACATGTAGAAATGCCTTTATCTTTGTTAAAAGTATTGGTTATTGTTTTAATGACATCACCATCTATGTTCGGATCAAGCATGGAAACGCATGATAACATTCTTCTAGATCAAAATTTGGATTAGTTCAAATTGAGGTGTTTTTTGTAATTTGTCATCCTAACGTGGGTTTATTTCTTTTATAGAGACGTGGGAGATCAGGTGACCACAGTTCAAATAGCACTTTGAGCTCAAGTTCTTGGCCCACTAGGGGACAACTTTCAATGTAAGAGGGATCTGGACTACTCTTACCAATTTTATGTCAAATTTTTCATTCACAACATTTCTGGGGTTATAATACTATTGGGTTTGTAGCATTGAGTATCCGGTACATGCAGAACAATTGCATTGAAACTGAAGATGCTTATAGGATGGTTTCCTCAATTGCACTAGGCAGTAACAAGATGTGCAACCTTAGTATTTGCTTGATGAAACAAGGGGAGATTAGTGAGGCGAAAGAAACCATTGACACTTGGATATTTTAAAATGTACTCTTCCTCTACATTTGGACGACTAATTAGAACTTACAATCATGAACGAGGGTAAATTCCATTTTTTTCCCCAAATGATGCCACGTTTCTTTTTATCCAGACAACTTATATTGGTTATTATTTTAAGTTGCTTTGCCATATCTTCATATAATAACTTTTTTTATCTGGATTAAATACTTATCAGCTAATGTTATGGGCTTGCAGGCATAAGATGCTATTGCTTCAAAGATCTTTTTGGAAAGTTGTAGAGTCAATATGCTATGATGCAAATTCTTTTCATTGTGGAATTAGATCGCTTGAATGACGCTTTCCACAACTCTGAAAGAAGATATGTACTGTCATTTTATTCCTGAACATATATTTTTAAACCAGTTATATGTGTATATTTTTAAACCCATTCATATTTTTAGATTATTTGTATTAAATTATTGTATATTACATGCCAATTTTGAATAAAAATATATTAATTAAATATTTTCGCTTCAATAACGTAAGAAATCTTTAGTTACCTGATTAAGTCCTCATCTCATTGTTTCAAGTAACGCTATATGTATTAATTTGTTTTATACTTAGATTATGTGTAAGTAATTATTCACTTATTTTATAACAATATAGCGAGACAACTATATTATTAAAAGTAAATTGTGTTATAGTTAAAGTAATGCATTTTCCCAATCCGCATTCAGTACTCATTGGATCCATTACTCAATAAAGAACAAAGAACTCAAATATAAACGGTCGGTGCTTCCTTGTCCTTTATACGCGCCAAACGGCATTCAAGAGTCCTCCTAAAATAATCTTTTATTTTTCCTTTATACTTTTTCCAAAATATTAAAGCATATTTGCCATTTTCGATCTCTCACACAATTGTCCTAAAAAAAAAGATGAAATCCTCCAGAAGACGAATAAACAGTTCCTTCTCTTCATCTGTCACCTACACTCTTCACAATGACCAAACTACCCCTCCCTCTCAGGAAAACACTGCCGCCGAAATCCCAATCTCCGAAACTCCAGTTCCCATCACTGTCCACATCCCAACCCAAGCAGCAGTAGAAGTAGAAGCCCAGTCCATAGCAACCGCGGCCACCAAGATCCAGTCATCCTATCGGGCCCACATGATCCGTAAACTCTACAGGAAGATCTCGGCCGTTAATTCAGAAGCGCATCAGCTGCAACGTTTAATCCAACGGCAGGAGACGGTGGATGCGATGAGGTGTGATGAGCGAGAGAAGATAAGGGTGAATGAGGCTTTAATGGCACTGTTACTAAGGCTGGACTCAGTGCCAGGGTGGGACCAGGGAGTGAGAGAGGCTAGGAGGAAGGTAAGCCGTCGGATCGTGGGGTTGCAGGAGATCGTTGATGGGATAACGGAGATGAACGTCCATGATGATTATTGTGGTGATGGGTGGTTCCTGATGAGAAATTGGGATGAGGTTATAGCGGAAATGGAGGAACAAGTTTGTAGGGATAGAGGTGGGGAGGAGATGGAGAAGTTCTGTGCTCAATACTTGGGCTTTCGTTGCCTTCAGAGGTTTCTGCGTGAGCCTTGAATCTTGATGTTCTTCTCTATAATCTGAAACAAATAATTTTCAATATCCATGGATAAAGTTTATAGCTTTATCATGTTCCTACGTATATAATTATTAATTACCAAGCAAGTTATTTATTTCCCAGTTTTAAATTTAATAGATCATCGGTGAAACAATCAACTTCAGCATATAGGGCCACTATAAGATTAACTAAACGAACAACTGAAAAAAAAAACTAGATTTTTTCTTGATAATTTAGATGCTCAATTCTGGATCAGTCAGTGCCGAAAATATTACCTCAAGTTAAAACTTCATCAGCAGAATACAATTACAATTAATGAGAATCAACTCTTGATAAAAATGACTTCTGATATCATCTCCGACGGCGCCACCAGTCCGGAACTTTTAACCTCCGACTTCTGTGAACAGAAAGTTTAACAGGAGGAACTTTGTGCTTTACTTGTCTCCATAGCATATCCACAGCATCATCCTTTTTGGGTGGATACTGGAATTCAAAATGATGTGAAATGTTCTTGAGCTGCCTCCACATGCCCAACCATTTCTCCTTTGGAAATTTCCTGAGCTGATCAACCATGTAACCAGGTTCTAGGGCCTCCTTATAAGAAAAGAATAATGAAAACTGGGTGTAGTCAATCTCATCCTCATATGGAAGCTCAATTTCATCGCTTACAATGACAGGAATACAATGGCTTACTATAGCATCAAATAAGCGGCAAGATGATGGAGTATCTCCTGCAGGATCCAGACAGAACTTTGATGTACGCATCCCACGCGTAGACTGGTCATGATTCATCAAAAGGAAACGAATGAGATTGAGAGGATTATACTTTGTAATGAACAAAATACGAGGCTGTGGTCCAAATACAACATCGGCCACTTTTAAGGAGGACACACTCTTTTCAACAGGGATGAAAGGCGTTGACTTGTTTGGAAACTAAGATTACTTGTATAATTTCCTCGTATCAGAATCTGCAAACAGCAGTATCAATCATAAACATCTATCTACTAAGTTCAGCACTTACCGCCTTAATGTTTTCAGTAGTTGCAACACTCCGCTCGTAGTGAACATCGTCATAACCAGCTAACACCTTTGCCAGCTTAACTCGAACAATACCTTCCTGCAGACAGCATGACCTGGGATATCAAATTGGTTCATATAGTAGGCTTTTAGGCCCAGATTATGGTATTTTGCTTCTTTTTTTGGGTATCAAAAACTGTTAAACATACATCTTTCCTGAATGTCCTTCCCCGGAAAAAGAGAAGCGTAGTACGAGAGTGAAATGGATCTGGAGTGTCATCATCAGTAAAAGAATCCACAACATGTACATAAGGAGATACCACATCTTTGCTCAGATTTGACACAGTTTTAGGGTAGCGACCAAAATCTACAACAATATGAATTGATGCATTCACCTCAGATCGAAGAAATCTAAAAGCATTGGGATGCGTCATAGGAATTACATGATCTCTGCCTCCTGATCTCTGCCAGTACTTGGATTCTCGCAGGAATTTCAGCAAATCAATCTGAAACCAGAAGCAGTAGAGGTTGAAATGCAACAAAATTACACAAGTTGGTAAAAAACATTACATCAATAAAGTTCATCTTCACTGCTATCCGACATTGATTCTAGGCATTGGTAACATCAAATGGACACGGAAGCTGAAACATAAGAAGCTCACTAGAAGAGGAGTAATACCTGTTGATTATATGAAACAGTAAATAGGTATAACGAAGAGAACTATGAAAACAAACTTGGAAGCAGGGTTTTATGGAGAACGGGTGGGGGAAGAAGTTCTTTCAAAACCTGCCTCTTTAACTATCAAGAAGTATAAATCACCAAAAATATATATATATATATATCAAGAAGTCACACAGGTTCACAGGAGAGGACAAAGACATGAAAAATTGGCCTCTGGAAGCCACATACACTACTTGAAAAGTCGTCACCAAAATGTCGACTGCAAAGGTCATCTAATAAACTAAAATTTCAAATTGTCATTTGAAACTCTGAAATCCTAAGCTATGCAATTGCAATAGAATCCTTGGCACAGTTTACTCTATTCTGAATCTAATTAAAAGGGGACGATCTGAAAAATAAATATTTGGATGTTCAAAATACCAAACCTGTAATTGGTGATCAATCTTTGTCGCTGGATCTGTCATGTTATGCCCATGGGTATTGAAACTCAACGAAGAGAAAAATGGAACAAAGAATGCATCGGCCATTTCTGGATCCAAAACCCTAACCACTTCTCTGTCATCATTAATGTTTCTTTCATATAATAGTGAACCCATCATCCAGTACTCCACACTGTGCTGCCTTTTCAACCCCAAGTTCTTAGGCCATGATGGCCATGACTGGACAGTGACTGGAATCTGTTCGGAGCTCCCTCGATTGAGCATGCCTACATTGAACCTACGAGGAAGATCGTACATGTATACTTTAAGAGGAGGATCGGTTGTACAGTGTGAATGTGAAACTGCTGATGATGACTTTAGCAAGGGAAAGAAATAAGATCTGGGATCCTGGTTCCCAATAAAGATGGAGTATGTGATGAGGAGGAGCAGAACAAAGACAAGGCATAATGCAGATTTTTCGTACATATCTAAAGGTATGTTGCTATTACTACCATTTATGCGATGAGATGGTTCTTATCCAAGATAATGATATATTGCACGAGACCTGAAAAGGTTAGAAGACTTCGTTACTCATTTAGTGATACAGACCGTAAAGGATTTCTTTAACAAGGGAAGAATCTATCCTAGGCATCAGATCATAACCTTTTTCTATCCAAATAGAGCCTAACTCGCCATCATATTACAAGGCCATTAAACTTGCTGGTTATATGATTGTGTCCAATAAACTAGGAACTGGTTAGTAGTTATCACAAACTTCAGCAATATCAAATCCACTTATCAGAAATCAAAGGCTTTCTCTTGGTAATACAGGAATTTATGCAACTGAATTATCAACAATATTTAGAAGGTGTAACGTCTCAATTCCAGCATTAGAGATAAAGGCTCTGTCAACAGCATCTACATTCTATGAATCCTTAAATGTGAACCGAGAACAAATATAGAATTTCATTCTAAAAGTCAAATTGACTACGATCAAGTAAAAAATCAAAATTCACAATCATGAAATACACTTTTGTTAATCACTTGAGTACGATTCCATTGATATTTTGAAAATTGATTTTTCAGGGATTAGAGACCCAGAGCAATAGCTTACCTGAGAGAAATCCACCAATATTGGACTTGGTCACTTTATCTTCTAGGAGAAGCTTAATGAGGTTTGTGGATCAAAAGAAAAACAATGGAAAGGAACAGATACTGCTTTGAGCTCTAGATTAAGTTTGAAATCGGCGTCGATATTTTATAATCAATATAAAGAAAATTATGAACTTTTACATAACCCATAATTCAGATTTCAGAGGGAGAATCATTGTAGCCTTTGATGAACTGAAAGATACGTTTGACGGATCAACGGGGACACTGGACAGGTTGCTGGCGGCGAACCGGCCTATATTGATAATTGGGGATGTAGAAGGCCATTTTATGGGCCCGAATGCAGGAAGGTGCACGCCTCAACCCAGGCTCTAATATAAGATTAAATGAGTCATAATGGGCTTAGTCGTATGCTTATTTAAGGAGTGAATTTTTTTTTAAAAAAATAATACTAATACGTCATACAACAAAAAGTATGGATATAAAATTAAGTATAAAATAGACATTGCCAAAAACTTATTAGAATATTTCAAATCTTAGTAGCATCAAAGTTTCCTTATAAGACAATGTAAATATAAAGTTAGTATTTGACATAAGGTGTATGACTTCTAAAATGTTATTAATTTTTTTTTTTTTGAATATCTAAATTTTACTCTTAATTAAAAAAAAATAGTTTGGCCATTTATAATGTTATGACATTTATTGTTATGGGTCACTAGTCACTTAAATATAAGTGTGTTGAAGCCCTACTAATAAGATCAGCAGGACGGATATTGGTGAGTTTTTTAGTAGGAGAGTTGGAGTTAGGAAGCTGTCATCATGATCCCATAAATTGTTTTGTTCTCTCTTTAATTGACGCCCTCTTAGATCTCCATCAAACGCTCACAGGTCTCTATAAAAGTGTTTTAAAATTTCTACCGGCTGCATAAAGAAAAATTAATTAAGCTTACCAACCACTAAAAACCTAAACATCTTATTTTTCAAATTTCGGGCATTCTTTTAATTAAAACAATAAAAAAATCTGTCTTTTTTTTTTCCTTCCAAAAGTCTGGGGAAAAAGTGCTTATTTTAAGTTTGTACAGACTCAATATTGAAAGAGCATTGAAAAACATACGAATCATTTTTAAAGAAAGAAAAAAATGTTCAAGAATGAAGCTAAAAGTTATTAATTTTTGTTTTTTATCCCACAACATACAAATCATTTTCTTTTTTATTTATACTTTAATTTATACATTATGACAGAAAGACAATTAAATCCTGATTTTTTTTTAAAAAAATCAATCTTTTATCAACTTTCTTTTAATTTTGCCAACGTACTTTGAATATTTAAAATTATAAATTACATAAATTAATTTATTGTGAGACACTCTATCCCATAAGCATATAGCAGCCCCTACTTCCGCTCGAAAGCCAACTTCTTGACTGGAATGCTACTAACATACTTTGAATATTTAAAATTTAAAATTAATAAATTCATCCATATAACATTATTGGTAGCACTTTAGTGGCTTAATTTTTTTCCAAATTAAATTACATGTGTAGTTTTTTGAGTGTGCATATGTTTATTTAAAAAAAAAGAAAAAAAAACTTAAGGGTTATTTCAAATATATTTTTTTATTTATAACATTAAATTCATCTGATACATTAGATGTAAAAATAAGAAAAAATGTTAGTATAAATCTATTACTTTTAACGAAATTATATTTTAATATCCTACTTATTAAGTGAGACATTACAAATTCATTATCTTTATAAAAATGGTCATAAAAGTTTATTTTGTAATGTAATAGATTTATAATATCCTAATTTTAAAGTAAATAAATGGGACGACACAAATCTATTACTTTACAAAATAAATTTATAATGTGATATTTTTTGTAAAGATAACGGATTTATCCTATCTCACTTAATAAATATAGATCTAAAATATATTTTTATTAAATGTGATAAATTTGATTGATTATTTATTATCAACAATAATATTATTTTCATTGATTTAAATAGTTATTTTTGTTACCGTTCTATTACCTTTCAATGTAAGTACCAAAGGTGAACTTAATGCATTCCTCCTCAATATCTCAAACATTATGTTATGGTTTACTTATTACTCTCCGTTCTACATATATGTATACGTATTCTTGGAATGTAACTATTAAAATGAGGTATTTAACTTTTAAGATATTATGTTATGGGACATACAATTACAATTAAAGTAAAAATAGAAAAGTAAAAATGATAAATGTCAAAATTTTACATGAAAATTTCCAAAACAAATTAGGAAAAAATCACGAAAAATTGTAGAAGAATTTCTTAGTGTAAAAGAATTACAACATTTTTTCTCTAAAATAAGTAGAATATAATTGAGAATACCCTCTTTTATAATAAAAAAAATACACTCTCTAAAAACTCAAAGAATTAAGATTTATTCTAAATATTATCTTTCTTTTCATTAGAAAAAGTGTATTTTTTTTCAAAAGATTTTTTTAATTTAACTCTTCTTATTTTAGAGAGAAATTGTTGTAATATTTTTGCAACAATGAAATCTTTCTACAATTTACCCATGATTCTTTCTCTAATTTATTTGAGAATTTTTCAAGTAAAGTTTTGATATTTATCATTTTTCCTCTTCCTTTTTTTTTATTTCTACTTCATTTGTCATTGTGTGTCTCGTACCTTAACGTAATAACATTAACAACTGAAGTGTTCCTATTTAAGCAAGTGGGGAATTGGAATAAAATGAAGGTAACCATCAAGGCAATAGAACACGACACTCTTTTTTCATAATTTAGAAGCAATATTATATGGCCATGGCCAGTAGAGTAGGGACTAGGGAGCCATTGGAAATTATAGCTGAAGAAGAAAAGTTCAATCGGAGAAAGAAAATGGGGTCGTTTTAACATTGAACAAGAAGATGCCTCATAGTATTAAGTTCCATGGCTTTATTTAGAGGAAATAAACCACGGCAAAAAGAGCAAAACTAAAACAATGAGAGTAAGTTTCATTCCTATTTTCTTCTTATTGAAAAATCAATTCTCTTAAAAGCTTAAAATATTGAGAGAAGAATCAAACATTTATAATTCAACAATTAAGTTTATTGGATCTTTAACATAGAACCTCCACTTTAATATCATATTAAAAGTTAAAATATCAACTCTCAAAAGCTTAAGTTATTAAGAAAAGAAAAACCAACAATATTTTTGTATATCTAACACCTTGCACTATCTTTTACTTACCCAACGAAATGGGATTATAAACCATGAAAAGAATTAATGTTAAAGTGACATAATTTACAATGGAGAAAGTGCTGCAAATACCTATTAAGCAATAGTGGCAGCTCCTAAGGATATAACAGAACCATCTTGGTAGACAATTTCACTTTGGGAACATTAGTAATTTTTGAGAATCCAATAACACTTGGCAACCATCTGCATTCAAATCCTGTTGGGAGGGCACAAGGGATGTATATATGTTACACAAAGAACACCTACACTGCTTGGCTTGCATTCTCTTTTGTTCTCAACACAACCGAGTACCGAGGAAGCATAAATTTCATAGGAACTGATCCCATCATGGTGAAATCTAGGAATATATCAGTCTTGGGTTGCACCGGAGACCTACATGAAGTCTATTTCAGGCTCCGACTTCATATCAAGTTCTAGGAGTGTTGGTAAATTAACTGCATTATCTGATATTGAAATTTATGTTTTAGAATATTGTGTAATTAATCCAATAATTAATGATGACTTAATTATTTCTATTTCGGTATTTTTCGTACATTTATTGTGTCATGTTTTTGTAACCCTATTAAAACATGGGATGGATATGATGCACGAGCTTCTGCGTCCAAATATGTGTTTTAACTGATAAAATAATGTTTTGAATTTGTGGCAATAAAATGGGAACAATATTCTCAAATAATGGGTTGCTTTGTTCTTTCATTGTATTTCTTTTTGCTATGGAAATCTAGGTCTCTTTTGACAACTTGTAACAAGTTTGCTATGCTTCTGACTTCTCAATTGCCAAAAAAAAAAACAAAGAAAAAGGTCAATTACATGTCCACAAAGAGATCCATAAAAGCATTTAAGACTAATTAACACAAGTAAACAAACTTTTAAGCGTTCAATATTACCAAAACTGTATTACAAATGAAAACAGAGATACAATCTGAATATTTACATTTGGTCTCAAGAGAAAAGTGGAAATCTTTGCTCCCCGGAGGCAAATGAAATAATACTCCTCTTAAGTGGTGAAATATGATGCGCCGCATGGAATGCAGCAGCTCGCAAGACGTTTAAAGGTCCAAAATCAACAGAGTACATCTTTTGGAAACCATCCAGTATTGCCATCATTGTAATATTTGCCGCTTTCCTCTCAGCTTCATATTTCTTCAACAATGATATCTACACAAATTATAACTTTCATCAGAATACAAACTCCACTGAAGCACTGCCCAGCCTGCTTTTAGTCTCTTATGCAAACAAAACATGCATTTTGATATTAACTCCTCAAGTCAACCAAGAATTATTATTTTTCAATGTTTTGGTTGTCAACAAAACATCGCAAAGATTTCACATGCAACAAAAGAAAAAGATTCTTCTAACTAGAACTAAATCCAAGATATTCTTCTTTACATAGTCTCCAGTAAAACTACCAGTTAATTTGAGCTTTAACATGCTTGGTGTTCAATTTTTCCCGTCAATTATTAGGTGAATAAAAGGGGCACCCATAAATGTTTATTGGAGGGGCTAGATCAAAGCTACCAATTTGGTTGTTTTGGTTTAGATTTAATGGTTATTATCCACCTATTTATATAGTTGTGCCCAAAAATATACCTATAGTAATGTTCAAAGTGAGCTGTACTAATCAATCAACTAATATTTTATAAATATTTAGATTGAAATATATGCTCATTATTTTTTCATAAAATTTAGACAGGTTATAGCCCTCCTAGCCCCCTTCAATGTCCGCCCCTAGGTGCATAGCAAACAATATTTGACCGAGTCAAAAAATCCACATGCATGATAAAAGTATACAGGCAAAATTCAGAATTGACACACCTCTGCAAGATCAGCTCCAACAGCAATACCCTCAGCAATGACTCTTGAAAGAGCAAATGCGTCTCCAAAGCCCAAATTAACTCCTTGACCAGCCAAAGGATGAACAGTATGTGCTGCATCACCTATTAGAACCACATTTTTGGACGCATAGTCATTTGCATGCCTCAAGGACAATGGAAAAACCATTCTTTCCGAGGCCAACTTGACCACCATTGGTGGAACTTGAAAGCTCTCGTCAGCTGAGAATGTTACATCTGCTTTGAGCCATGAAAATATGCCTCCATCTCCAGACTTGCTCAACTTAGGACAAGGGCCAAATCCCTTATCCAAAGCATCATTTACATCTTTCACAAAATCATTATCAGGCTTCATTTTACGTGCACCTGCCTCTTCTGGTTTCATGGTCCAAACAATATTACTAAAATTATCTCCTATTGGCAAAAGGGCAATTGGCCCAGAAGGTAGAAACCTTTGCCATGCACACTGATTTTCTACACTATGTTCTACTGTGCAGATAACTGCATTCTGTGAATAATTCCATCCAGTTGTTTTAAAACCTGCTAACTCCCTAACTTGTGATCTGCCTCCATCAGCTCCAACCTGTGATCAGTACGATGAAACTTGAAGCCAATCAAAAACAGAGATAACAAATGGTATTTGATGCAGCCTGTCTGCTTGTCCACCCTATGGTCCCCATGCATTTTGCTACTTTTCAATAAAAATCAGATGTTTCTTAACCACTCCCCTCCCCCCAAGTCCCCAAACATTTTTATCCATAAATAAAGGAAAAAACAATAAACATTACTTGGAAGTAAAATTACCAATAATTTTGTGTATAGGCTGGTACCATCACTTAGATCCAGCTTCACTGAATGCTTACATGATGTTTCAGATGACGTGCTGTCTGCTTCCTTAGATAAAGAGTTTCTGTGTAAAGTGACTAATCTAGACGGGTAGATAGTCTTCTGGGAGTCTGTATTCTGTTCAACCTTAATTTTTTTAGTCCCAAAAGGGCATGATGATGAAATGGCACTTTTAACAAATTGCCAATACAATCAAAGCAAATATGTGAATGAAAAATACCTGCAAACATTCCAACAGAGAGCTATGCAACACACGATTCTCCACCACACACCTGAATCAGAAATCAAAATCAGCATCCCTTGCTACTATTGACAACTAAAATGATCTTTGACTATTTCCTTGATTCTGTGCTTACCCTAAAACTTCTTTATTTACATCTCTTGCATTGTATCTTGTATATCCTAAGCCAGTATAGTCCCAAACCTACAACAGAGTAAGGAGGGACGAGGAAAGACGCATAAATCTCTCACTAAAATATGCTTCAAGATACCATCATCATACTCGATATGGGAGTCACGAAAAAAAATTATCCAATATGGGAATGGTAATATGTCAGGGGTACTGAATCTCATGATTCTGGGAAAATAATAACATAAATCATCATTAATGCTGAAGGCATACCTCATGTCTAAAAATTAACAATCTTGCATATTAAGATACAAGAAAAAGAAAATTGAGACCCTTCACTCTAAAACAAAAGGCACTAAATTCACTAATGAGTTTTTCAGAAGTGGTGGGCAATTAGATTTAGCAGTTTATCATCAATTTGCAAAAAGTTATGCAAAAGTTCCCATAAAAGAAAAAAAGGAAGAGAAGATATTGGAAGTAGAAAAATAATCAACCTGCATTTGATCAAAATAAGCATGTCTTTGCTTCTCGATATATTTCCAGGCACCAAAATCTGCAGACAAAGCATTGGTATATGAAATTCAATGTTACATTGAATGCTTTTCTCCACCTGCTTGGAAAATAAGTCGTGATCCAAAAAAGTTTCTACCCCCTCTCCCCAAGGATAAGATAGATGATCAGACCCATTAAGAGCAATGAAAGGCAAATACAAGCTCAACCAGATTAATATTCATAAACATTATATAAAAGATTGAAAAAAATGGAATTCTATATTTTTGAAATCCTAAAACAAGTGAGGATAAAATTCAGGACTTAGTTCAATGCCAATTATGATACCAATGAGAGCAGCGGAGCATACATACTAAATATGAAAGGCTCATATATTAATTTAGTCCCTAACCTATTTAAGATATCAAAATCTGGTCCTAATCTTTCAATTTACACAATTTAGTCTCTATTGTTTCTAAATTATACAAATTAGTTAAAAAATTCAATTTCCATTAAATTGATATAACGATGTTAAAACTAGTTATGAGAGGACTTTACATTTTAATTCATTTGATCCTCAACTTATTTCAAAATACATAACTTGGTCCCTAACTTATGACAAAATTTACAATTTGATCATTAACCTTTCAATCTTGGGATAGATAAGTATAATCCTGTTAAATCAATTTCACAGAAATTGAAACTTTGGATGAAATTTGTCAAATTTAGAAACATTAGGGATTAAATTGTGTGAATTTAAAGGTTATGAACCACATTGTAATATCTTATATAGATTAAGGACCAAATTAATAGATAAGCCAATATGAAATGGTTTTCTAACAAAAGTACACAAGTGAAGAATGAAAATTAAAGCTGTGTACCTCTGAAAAGAGAGATGGTTGCAGGTGTCACAGCACTGACTCTTGGATCAGGAGGGTCTTCTCTCTTGATGAAGAAGCTACTAGATAATGCAGGGTTGCTATCAACAATGGCAACATTCAAATGCTTCGTCAATGGCATGCTTGCTGCAAGCATGCAAAAATCAATGAAAGATAAATTTATTGCATCAGTCATTCAGCCTTAATTGCAGCATAACAAACTAATTAAACAATAAATTGACACTCAAAACAAATAATCCCATTCACCACGTAGGATCTCAGTAATAAACTACATAACAAGTCAGGCCACCAAATTTCATCTAATCTTCAGTGCAAACTTAGTGATAAATCATAGTAGAACAAGCACAATCACTACCTACCCAAGGAACAGGCAAGGGTCATGCCAACCATGCCCCCTCCAACAATAGTAATGTCATGATGGTGACTTCTATTTGAAGAGCTTCCTATCTCCGGAGGATCCTGGGTTTTACACGAGATCAAAATTGCAAAAAGTAAGACCCTAATATCAAAATAAAATCAACAAATATAGGTCACATGCTCCCTAGAAAACCAATGTTCTTCGTATACATATATTGCACTGAGAGATTATTGATGGTTTTCCCTAAAAAGGCAACAATTGAATCCCGTATAAGATAAATAAATATCAAGGTCATAATTCAGGTAGTTACATTCTCAGATTGGCCATGACCAGAACTAGGTATCTTAGCAGCTGAACCAGCACAGAAACTCCTTGTTGTGACTCCCAATCTATAAACTTTTTCAGCAATTTTCCTTTTGATCAACCTGTTGTTTACAATAATAAAACCATCAGAATTTGAAAAAACATTCCGGTGTCGCGAAAAATTATTACAAATGCACTGTGCCTGAAAGCAAACCAAAAGCAAAGAATTGGGCAAAAGACACAGAAATAAGAATCAGAACATAGTCGCAGTTGGAATCATAAACTAACATTCAAACTGACTACCTGTATCCAAAATCGGACTGAGCTAGTACCGAGTTAAAAAAACACTAATCACGCGATAATATCATAAATTTATTGAAAAAGAAAAAAATGTAAACGAAAAGCTCACTTTACAGCAGAAGCATAGTCAATGAAAAGATGCGGTTTCTTCCTATAATTCAAAGAAAATAAATGGAAAACCTGTTCATTCTCAAAAGATAAGAGCTTTACTGGTTCTGAATTTGAGAGAGAATTAACGAGAAAGTAGATTGAGTTAATCTGATGAATAAAACTGTTTGGGCCGTCGGGGGCTAGACTAAGACCGTGGATTCTATTTAAACGACATGTCGCTTAGAAGGGACTTGTTTCGTAATGTAACAATTGCAACGTGGAACAATCAATTGCAGCCATGTGTATATTTACAAAAATTAGATTAGAGAAAAAAGCAGAGGGACTTGACTCTTGAGAGGCTGCGTTGGCGGGTGTTCATCCCGTTCATTCTTCCCTAGCTTATCTACTTATTATTGCTGTAGCAGTTTATTACCAGCTTCAATCACTGTGGTCATCTCAACTGTACCATAGCCTTCATCTACTGAGAGAAACAATGCGAACCACAACGCTCTCGGAGAGCATTCTGGGGGCTAATTCACTGCCTTCATTGTTTCCAAAACCTCCCAAATTTTCACTCTCCACTTGTCTGCTTTCTCTAGAGCCCCGCTCCAAAAATCACTCTTCCAAGCTTTCTCTTCGGAACCCAACTTTCAATTCTTCCAGGTGATGATTCCTATATGAATTTGGTCACGTAGATAGTAACAAGTCCATAAGAACCATGTCTTTAATCAATACTCAAAAGTGTAGATCTTTGTATTCTGCAAAGAGTATTACTTCGTATTTTTAACCTAATTTATTTATATTACATTCTATTGAATCGTGAATCGTCTGTCATCTTTTATTTTTGTAATGTCGCTTCTTTTCTTCTTCTTTTTCAATAGGAGTCTATGTATCTTGACTCGTTCGAGTGAAACTCTTATATGATGTCAAAATTTATAAAAACATGTACTATAATCTAAAATATTAACCCAATAAATAAAGATAAGCATAATTATTATGAACTCTACGGTAACGTTTTGCTAGAACTGTAGCTAGGTGGCTGTAAAAGAAATCACTTCGTTTTAGGATTTTTTTTGTTAACCCTGAGAAAAATGTTTTCTTGGTGAAATTTTTGGAAGATTTTTGCTTAAGAATTTTATACAAAGGATATAGTTTTGGAAATAATCGTTTTTAAAATTTTTTGGGTTTTTAGTTTTAGCTAATAATGCTATGAATATCGTTAGAAATTTTTCTTTCCTCACTTTCCACTATAATATGTTTTGGCCTGAAATTCAAATTTCTCTTTTAAAATAAAAAATCTTAAGAATGTGGAGAGCTAATCCAGACTGAAACCAGGATATTTATTTTGCAGGCACGCTAGTCGGTGGTGTGCAAATACTTGTGAGGAATGGTTTGGGCGTCGTTTGCATACTTCTCAAAACTCAGATGGCCCTGTAATATTCTTCTGCTTCCTTCTTGTTTCTTCTCATTCTGGGACCTTCAAACTTATTACACATTTTGCAAAAGTACTTTTATGTAAAAGTTGTAATATGAATTGGCTTCTTACACACACGTGCTTTTGCAGACAAACATTCTCTCTCTTTTTTCCCCTCTCATTTTTTGTTATTATTTCCACAAACAAAACAGAATTTTTCATGGTAAATTGCAAGTTTTTTCATATTTGAAAAAACGAATGGTAGGGTTATTTTACTTCCATCATGTGTCTAGAGATGTATATCTGATATATCTAACAGTGGTTTCTAAGGCAGAATATTGAAAGCTATCATCACTAGTTCTTCATATGGATGCTTATTGGAATCATCAAATTTGTAACAGGACATAAGGAATCTTGATTATAAGAGCTGCAGGGAGATCCCAGATACGACTCCTTTTAAGGAAGACTACGGAACCCTAGATAAAGCACTTGCAAAGAAGATCTCAAGAAGGCAATTTCACAAAATTAGAAAGTTCCTATTTTCTGATAACTCAGATGGTCATTTTCTAAAGACTATGCTGCTTTTCGGGCTTCTTACACTTCAAGGATCTCCACCGGCAGTTGCCAGTCCTGATTTTACAAGTGGGTTGCAGTCCATTCCTTACCTATCAGACTTTGGTGATATTGGCACAGGTTTTGCTTCAGTTAGTAAAACCTCCCTTTGACTTTCATAAGCTGGTACTCTCAATTTAGATTTATAATTTATTCTGATCCCAACATGTTAGCTTACATGGTAACTTTACTATTATCTGCCATGTCTTACCTTTCCTTTTCAGTAACTCGAACCAGTCTGATCAAACAGTGGCTCAAGCAAACCATTTTTCTTGTTGCAGGCATTTTTGCTGATATTTTTCTCAGAATTGGGGGACAAAACCTTCTTTATTGCAGTAAGAACTTTAATCCTGTACATTATTTGTAAAAGCCAGTCATCAAAATTTTGTATAAATAAATCTAACGGATCAACATGAGTGACATAAGATTTCTATCAAGAACTAGATATGGTTCATAATTTTTTATATTTTGTGAGGAAAATGCATTTGACATAGTTGATTTCTTGTTATTTTACACAGCTAAAATATTCTGTAACTTCCTAATGTTTGTATCGACTAGGTATATTTCTCTTCTGTGGACATGACTTCATGTGTTTTGTCGGGGTCTATTTGATAGAAAGAAGAAAAGAAAAGAGTTATTGACGTTCATGTCTTCATGTTTTCTTTATCTAATTTTGCCCAAATGCATTTAACATTCTTTAGCTTTGAGTTGAAGTATCAAACCTTGTGAAGACTTCTAAATCGCATGTTTTCCATCTTGCAGGCATTATTAGCAGCTAGGAACTCTGCTGCTGTTGTTTTCACTGGGACTTTTGGTGCCCTTGCGTATGTTATTTGTTTGCTCAGGGTGATTTAGATGTCTTCTGCATAATTAACAATTGTCACTGAATTTTCTTGTACAAAATTTGTGTGACTTACTATTTTAAGTTTCTGGAGTGCCCCAGATGACTGGACAACCCATGCATGGATAGGTTTTATCTCGCTTGAAAACGATATATTATATTAATAATAATGTAATAATTACAAAAATATAAAGTGGACCAATAACTTACTTACAAAAAGAAGCATCAAGCTATATCACAATCAAAATCTGTTAGTATGAAATAGATAAGAATCAAGTCACCTTACTTCCTACCTCAAAACTTCTCATAAGTTTAAAACATATCTGCATGAAATTTTTATTTGTTTATTTATTTTTTTTTATTTTTTTTTTTGAGCAGGGTAATGACCATTATATCTGTTGCACTGGGACGAACTTTTCATTATGTTGATGAGATCCTACCCTTTAGGTACTTTCTTTGACATTTGCATTCAATTTGGGAGCACAATATTATAAATTTATTTTGGTAATTTGTTAGTCTTATTCTACGGCAAGCTACTAGATGTAGAGATGTAAAGCGGACGGCTCATCTCATCTTATCTCATGTCTCATTTAGTGTTTTTAATGAACTTATAGTGCAATATTGTCTCATTTTATTTAAATATTGTCTCATCTCATTTCATCTCATTTATATTGTAACTCTAATAGCCTAACTTCAAATATATGTTGTATCATTTTTTTATTAAACTTACATTATAAATTATTTATCATATTTTATATTTTTTTTATATTATTACTTGTCTCATTTAGACCCATTAGGGATAAATAAGACATCTCAATTAGTACCGTTTTATTACCATCTCATCTCGTTAAAAATTAAGTGAGATAAAATAATATGGGTTTTGAAAATTAATTGATTGTCTCAGGAATCTTATTAACATCTCATCTCAATTTACATATCTAATTAGATGTAACAAACTTGTAGAATAAGTAAAAAAAATCAAGTAGAATGAACATGGAGACTGCATATTTGGTTTACATGGGAAATCTGGTGTATAGCAGTCAAAGCAATTGGTTCATTTCAACCTTCAGAACCTGCAGAACTATAGGACCGCAATTAATTACCTATTGCAATAATTCAAGATTCACCAGTTTTGCCCTTTCAAACTCTCATTGTAGCTGGCAATTGCCTAAACGTTGCCCCCTATAATTCAGGCCTGTTTTCTCTTGGTGAATAGTGCATGCAAAATTATCACTATACATGTAGAAATGTACGCTTTTAAAATTACCATACAAGCAATGGAATTATCTGTGCTTATTTGAGCAATCTACATCTATGTCTTTAGTTTATATTGGTATTATATTTGTTGATTATTCACAGGTTTGGCGAGGCTGATTTACCCGTTGATGATATTGCTGCAGTCTTCCTGTTGGTAATTTTAAAAAAGTTGAAACTAAAAAACTATATTGTGCTCATAACCTCACAGATGTGGATTAATAATTTTGTTTTTGACAAAAATATTTCTAATTTGAAATTTTATTATAGAGAAAATAAACATGCTCACAACGTTGGTATAAACTAAGTTCAGGTGTATTTTGGGGTTTCAACTTTGCTGGATGCGTCCTCAAGCGATGGCCTAAAAGCAGAAGATGAACAGAAGGAGGTAATACCACTTGATATTATAGAGCATACCTAAAAGAAAATCATGTAGCCACACTTCTTCTCAAAATACGTTGCAATGATAAGCAGATCAGTTTCTACAGAAAAAATTCAGTTTAACTTTCATGTTCACATTCTGAATCAGGCAGAGCTAGCAGTTTCGGAAGTTTCAGGAAATGGTGCTGGACTACTTGCAGTGGCTAACACTGCTATTAGCACATTTCTTTTAGTATTTGTTGCTGAATGGGGTGATAAGTCATTCTTCGCTACTATAGGTGGGTTAAAAATGGTGGCAATATCATTCAGGATCCAATAAATAAGTCTGAAACCAAAACTTTTTGTGGGTTCAAATGTCAAACTTTTCATGCAAAATAGATACAATTGTTATCCTTGAGCACGCCTTTCTTTTCTTTTTATATTTTCCCTTTTCCAGACAAATGATTCAAATGCAAAACTTCCTGATCATGACAATTTTTGCTTCTTATATAGCGCTTGCTGCAGCCTCTTCACCCCTTGGAGTCATTGGTGGAGCATTAGCCGGTCACGGCATTGCAACTTTGGTAAATTATTTTACCTAGTGAAAAATAAAAATAAAAACATTTAATTGCAAACCACCCTTGTCCTTATGGATTTACCTCATCATATAAATGTATTTATCCACAAGAGCTGAAGAAGTTACAAGGGATTTGAATCATGCTTTTCTTTTTTAAGAAAAGAATTGGATGTTAGGTATAAGTTTTTGCATAGACTTTGGAAGTTTCAGAATTCACTTATTGATTTCACATAAATTTAACTGGCATTGATTCTCCCTTTCAAAATTTGATGAATGTTTGTCCCTTTTTTTTTCCTTCAAGTTCCTGCAATATCAATTTTGGACCTAAAGTGCTTTGTGAAATTGTTTATGGTGCAGCTAGCTGTTCTGGGAGGTTCATTATTGGGGACATTTTTATCAGAGAAGGTACAGCCCAAACGCATCATAAATTCTCAAACAAATGAATGCAGTGTAGAAGTAAATTACAATGGTTTTCTGCTTCTTCTTTTTCTTTGTTTCTACA
The DNA here is from genome assembly GCA_033030585.1 of Hippophae rhamnoides. Classification (NCBI taxonomy): domain Eukaryota; kingdom Viridiplantae; phylum Streptophyta; class Magnoliopsida; order Rosales; family Elaeagnaceae; genus Hippophae; species Hippophae rhamnoides. The sequence continues at coordinate 66,764,914 of CM065428.1, read as the reverse complement.
GGTAATTGCCTACATCGGAGGTGTACTTTTTCTAGTTTTTGCGGCTGTGACATTGATTGAGTCATTGAATTGAAAAAGGTTCAATATTAATGAATGACTGATTGAATTAAAGGTTTAATGAGTACCATATTCTTTTCTTCATTAGGTGGCTAGCCATAATGTCACTAGCATATTACATTCAATCCCGCATAATTGGGAGCGCATGTTTGATTTAATTAAACTTCGTTTACATAATTGAAAATGCCCGTGTGATTTAACTAAACTCTCTTAACGGAATTGACTCCAAAGATATATGTGCAACACAGAATAAAATGTTGACATATTTTAAAGATTGGAAGGTTGGATATATTTGCAACCATCCCAATAAGTTGGTGGCAAAAATAAAAAAAATTCGGGTATATCATTAATATTAATTGTTTGTTTAGATACAACATTTATTTCAAGGCTAAAATTGTAAAGATACGAGTACCTTTAAAATATTATATAATTTTTTATTCTCTCGTATCTTAATAGTTAAGATTTATAAAGGATATTAGAGATAAAATCAATTTTTTCGATCACAATTATTGAATAGTAATAAAATTATATAATATTTTGTAAAAATCACTGTGGTTCTTCGTATATGATTTAGCAAAAAAAAAGTTTGAAAGATTATAAAAAAAAATAACATTTTTAAAACTTATAACAACTAAATTTTAATCATAAACGGAGTTTAATTAAATATCATTTAACATTGAACGAATGAAAATAATCGTATTATAATTTAAATGAGATCAAATCAAACTAATGCTAATGATATATTCTTTTCAAGAAAACTAAAAATCAAAAGTTCTAAACTCAATTTAAAGTTTCTATACAGATTTAGTTTGTTTTGAAAAAAATGCATGAATATTATTGGAAAGATAATAATCTCTTGGGGCAAAATTTGTTGAATATTAGACGAAGGAAGGATTTTTGGCTTAGTTACCAAAGAGTGAAAAGACGTAATTAATCTTAAAAAAAATTATTTTAAACCTAATTATTCACTCAAATTGTCCTCAAATATGTATAAGATCAATAAATATATATATAACTTTGCAATTAAATTAATAATTATATTACATATTTTAATATTATTTAAAATAATATAATTAATTAATTTGAGTATAAATTGTGTATATAATATTGAACTTAAAGAAACAAATATGTCAAGAGTATCTCATAGATCAAATTAAATTAAATTAAATGGTATATATTAATAGATGTTAATAAGCATGTTTTCAATTTGAGTGGTTTTCATCTTTTTTAGGTAGGTAGTTATAGATTTGGAAATGATTTAGTGGGGTTTGGATTCATTTGAATTAAAAAGGTAAAGATGATGACAATGGTCAATGAGAACACATGCACTTAGGGGTTGGGAGATCAAAAAGAAGTGGGAAAGTTTCAGGGGACGTGGCAAGACATGGATCATGAGTGAAGTCTTTTTTTGTGCGCATAGAATCAAATTTTTCTAACGTTCTAAAAAGTATGGCCGACAAAACCCACCTTCGCCTTCTCTAAATCTCAACTCCTACTTTTTTAGTATCAACCTTCCTTTTTCTTATATAATACATATTCATGACTTGCTTTCGTACACTCCCTTGCTTGCTTCCCTGTCCAGTCCAGTGCTACCTCCACTCACTTTCTTTTAATCTATCTAACCCCCTCTCTCTCTCTATCTCTCTCTCTCTCTTCTCATTTTGTTCATGAATTCATCTTAGCATATATATAGCTTTTAATCTATATAGCTTTTGTTTTTGTCGTTTTACCACTAAGCAAGTAAACACGAGTGAGTGAAAGGTTCGAATTTCCTCATCCAGTTTGTATAGCTAACAAGTCACGCACGCTCAATAAGCAATCTTACTTGTTCATCAAATCATCTTATAGATTTTGTGTTATTATCTTTAGGAGTTAATTAAATTTTATTTATTTTAATTTTAATTTATTATTAAACAAAATCAATCAGAGTTAGTGATCATGTTCGTTGTATAGTATATGTTTATTCACTGTAATTAAATTCAATTTATATCTTTAATTCAATAAATGAATGTTTTTTATTTTATTAAAAAAAATAAGGGTAACTAGTTTATCGTCGGTTTACACACACACACACAAAAAAAAATCATATTCCAAAAGCACTTATTAGTTCGAAAAGCCTTACATATATATATATAGGAACGTTTAAAAACATTAAGGGTACAGTCCTAGTTAAAAATGCAATCTTTTTGGGAAGAAAAAAATTTATAAAATTTAATTTTATTAATAAAGATAAAATAAAATAAAATTTTGATCAAAAGTAATTCATTTAAATATAGTAATAATCAAATTTGATAAATTAAAACTAATAACATTTATTAAAACATTACAAAAAACTTAAACTTTAATTATTTAATATGTTGTATGGTTATCGAATTAAATGTTTCATTATTTTAATTGTTATATTTGATGTTATTTATAATCAATTCAATCTTTATAGATGTTATAACTTTTAACATCTTGAATATAACACATAAATAAAAATTGAGATTTTTAATGAAATACAAACATAACAAGTACAAATATAATGTAAATCTTCGTAAATTAATATCTATGTGAAAAAATCACATTTTAACAAAATATAAATGAAAAAACAAAAATTATATGAACCATGAAGATGAAGATCTTCTTCGATATAAAACACTTCAAAAAAAAATAAAAAGGAATAAGTTTTTGAAATTCCGTGCAATATATATATGAATCTATCGTACATAAGGATTAGGTCCCAGGTTCAAAACTTGAGAAAGTCGAAAGAAACTCGTTAACATATCTCAAATTGAAGGTAGAATCTACAGATCCTTTCAAGATAGAGTACGTAATCCATGAATATATCCTAACATTAAAAAATGAATCTAATAACCACGAAATACAAATAAGAGATGAGATCAAAGGAATCTTTTCAATTTTCATGCATTTTTTTAATTTAAATTGTTTAATTTATCTAAAGAATTTGTGCAAAATAAAAAATTACTATTATAAAATAACATAAATAAAATTTATAATAATAAAAGTAATAAATAAATATATTAATAAAAATAGACAAAATTTAAAATTAAACGAATTTATATGATTATAATTTAATTTAAATAGTATTTAATTGAAAATCATTAAATAAAAAAATATTAGGTAAAATCTATAATAATATAAATGTACAAGTTATTTTGATGGCTAAAGATTTACGGAGTATTATTTTTGTTACTTTTCAAAAATTAAAAAAATTAATTAATTGAAATAAAACATTAAAATGATATATTTGACTAAAATTTAACTTAAATATAATACAATTTCATAATAATAAATGTAAAAAAATTGGTTTGAAAAATTTGTGAATAATAAAAATATATGAAAGACTTAATATGTGTTCATTTTTAATTATAAATATTATTTTATTAAATAGTATTTAGTGCTTACAAAATAATTTCAAAGTGGATAATTTTTAAAACATATTTAATTTTGGATTAAATTGAATAATTTATTTATTTTAAAAGTTATTTTATAACTTTACATAATATACATATAAATGTATAATTATGTATGCAAATTTAACTAGTGATATTTTTATTATTGTCATAATTTAAATTATTATTATCATAAGAATATTTAGTAAATATAATTTAATACATTTCATGTGATGAATAAAGAATGATTTCAATTTAAAAAAAATGTAATTTTGAATCATCAAATGAACATAACTACTAGATAATACTATAAAGAGATAAACGGTTGGTAATTATTCTCTATTAATACAAAATAGATCATTACAATACTATAAAAATTATATTTACATCTATAAGATTTGATTACTTTTAATCCCCGTATATATTCATCATTATATCTATTCATGAATAAATCATATATGTCATATGTAATACTTATATTTTATTTGCATTCATTATCATTATTAAATTAAGCATTAGAGAATAAAATGCTAACGTCCGACAGCGGTTCGAAGTTGTAACGAGCATGGGTGGAGCTTTATGGCTGCTAGGTAGGATTATAACTTTGGTAAAACATATTAAAAAATATTTTATTTACAATAATATATTTTATTTAATTTTGTGTGTGAATATCTGGACATATTACTGTATGTATCAACAATATATGACACATATATAGATAAATGTGATATGAAAGAATATTGAGTATGATGATTAAATATGAGTATTTTTTTACACATTAAGAATATTAATTAGTTTTATGAGTATAATTATAATAGTAGATGCTATATAAAAATATTTATTAAACAAATATTGTAATTTATGTTATACTTTGTGTTTTTATATTGGCTTTTCGTATACAAAATATGATATCTATTATTTTACTTAGTGTATTTCTCTTTCTTTGCGTAAGGTTATTTAATGTATATCAATAATTCACATACGTATATAATTAGGTATATTTTATATGCAAACATGTTTGTACACATTATAGAATTGATTTTCGTATTATGCATTCGCTAAGCAACATTGTCACTTGAATTTTTATTTCGTTTTCGATATGGATATTTATAAATAATACTCAATAATTTTTGAAACAAAAAAATGTGACTTTTTAGTATCTCGTTAACAAGCTTACCAGCACCCACGTCACCACCTTGGTGAGGTGTTAGTTTGAATTCTATAAATATCCCTTTTTATTTTTCTTGTTTTTTATCTATTATTTAAGAGTTGAAACCTTGTCAAAATTTACATTAAGATTTATATCGATCATCAAAATTATTTTAGAGATATTAATTTAAGAATAGGTCATTTTATGGTTAGTTATCAAATCATTATTTATGTAAGTACATGATTTGATTATGTATATTCTTTACGTTATTTGATATTTGTAATGAATTGTGTATTTAATGAGTTTGAAAGTAGTTACTAATTAATGGCTTTTAATCACACCATATTGATGGTGTTAACTGTGAAGGATAACTAGGTTCATATGTTGAACCAAACAATTGTAGGAACATCAGCTATATATATACGTTTCATACGTAGGTTTATCTTGTTATATCGATTGTTATACGTAATATAATGTTATGTTAGTACAATCTAAGTTTTAAGTGTGTATGTTACAATATATTAAAATCTTAAACTTCAATTAGAAATTGTTTATATTCTTGCTTGCTTTATGTTTATTTTCTATAGTATCTATTTATCTAAATTATTTAATTATTTGATATTATATTATTTATGTTATTATTATGTGACGTTCATTTTATTGTTTAAGCGAGCTTAGATTAAGTTCTTAATATATCTCTTCTCATTGATATTGGGGCGTAGATTCTTTCAAATATAATATAATTCAATAATATTTATATATTTAATTTTAATTTATAATAACAAAATATCAGTATCAAATATTATAAATTTTAGAATAAAAAAGCATGATAATAAACATAAAAATAAAGCTTTTAATTTTAAGGTTTTTTATTAATATCTTCAAAATTTATCATATTTTATTAATTTTAAATTTTTACTTTCTCTATATTATATTATATCACATTTTATTTCAAATTTTTTAATATGAAAAACTTAATATTTTTTCAAGAGTTTTTCTTTCATTTTTATCAATATTACAAAACCAACTTATTTTGTCGGTTTGAGAAAATAGATCAAAATAGATGCAATAAGCACAAACAAAAAATATTTGTATTTATTTATATTTTATTTTTTTATAATATATTTTTTAAAATATATGTTTAAATTTAAAATCATAAATCAAATCTTATTATTTATATTTTAATATATTTCTTCTAGTTTTAGTTTTTAACACTTATACATGGTATTAATACTTATAAATTATTATGTTTTTATATATTTTTTATATTAAATAATTTTTGTCATAAGTTATAATGTACTAACTATGTAATTCTCATATAACACAACATAAATTTTTTGTAAAGAGTACGTTATAACTCTTAACGTATTACTAGATTTATATCATAATATATTTTTTACTTTTAAAAATTTAAAAATAATTATATTTTTTATAAATTACACTTCAATTCTCCTCAAAATATTTTTTTGGTTCCGCCTTGCTAATATATTTCTCTATTTCGTACATTTAAAAAGAATATTTCTATTTAATGTTAATAAAAATTAATATTAATAAATTTAAATAATAATAATAATAAATAATTAATACTAAAAATAAAATAAATAATTTTGTATATTTTTAGTATAATAAATTATTATCTTAAATTTATTAAATTAAACGTATAGATTTTAAAAAATTTAAAACATACACTTTGATTATTAAAATTTTAAAATTATAACCTTAAGTCTTTAAGTCTTACATTTAATGGTGTATATTTAAAATATCACGTACTTAAATCTTACATTTAATGGTGTATATTTTAAAATGTCAATCTTAACATTATTATTAAAACATATATTTGTGATTAAAAATTTATTTATAAATTTAAAAAATTTAAAATTAAATTATATGATTTAAAATTTTTAATTTTATAAATTAAAATTTAAAAATTTAAAAATTTGTGTCTATAAATTGAATTAAACTTTGAGAATGAATATTAAAATTTAGCAGAACTTTTATTATTATTATTTTATGATAGGTTCACTTTTATTAGTATCCTACAGATTGGAACAAGACGTTACAACCGATTATTTTTCCGTGCTAGCGGTTAGGGATATGATGAACTGCTAGAGGATAAGACCAGCGGACATGGCCCACAGTAGCCGTGACATTTATTGACAGATGATAATATTTATATTATATTTTAACATTAAAAACTTTAAAGTTATAAAAATAATTAATTATATGAATATATTTATCCTCGGAAAGGAATGAATGATCATTCTAAACTTTGTAAAGTACATTCAATTTTTTATAATAACTAAATTTTAGTAAATTAATAATAGTAGTAATTGTAAAATTATTATTATTAATTTTTAAAAGTCATAATCTTATTTAACAATATAATATTAAAACATATTAATTATAAATATGTCATTAACTTTGCATCGTTACCAAAGTTATGAATAGTAATATATTTATTTTAAATTAATTTTATGATTTAATTATATAACATATTTTTTTTGCGTAGAATTTATTGTTAAATTTTATAAAAATATATGTTAAATTTTATAAAATTATAAAAATATATTTTATTAAAAAATTAAAATAAAATTATATTAAATAAATGATACATTAAATTTTATTTACTAGTATAATATTTTATTAAATAACCAATTTAAATTAAAAAATTTAAGGATAGCAGAAAATGGGTGAGTTAATTGTATTTTATGTATCGAACGTATTTAAGTTATTCATAAGATTTCAAACATCATGTTCGTATTTAAAACATGGGTCCACAAACACGCAACGGTGACGAGACGCTGCCAATTAGCTGGAATATAACGTCACCTTTGACGATTTTGTTCTCGATTTCGTGCCGCCACGCGATCTATTTGACCGTCGAACAAGAATTGTTTTTCATTATTTATTTTTTTAATTTTTTTAAAATATATTATACATGGATTTTATCTTTATGTATTTTTAAATAAAAAAATATATTAATTTTAAATTTTATTAATCTAGAATATCATATTATTATATAATTTAAAAATAATGAATAATTTATGTTCGAATAAAACTAACTTATTTAAAACAATAAAATGAAAAATACATTAAAAACATATTTAATTGATATTAATATAAATAATAATAAAAATAATTTAAGTTTTTCATGAATTTGATTTAGAGTTAATTTATAAGGAAATATAAAGTATCATAACATTAGTATTAATCCTCGTTAATTTCACACATCTCAAAAATATGTTAAAATGTTATATTTTTTCTCATATATTTATATAATTATTTATTATTATTTTTCATTTAAAAGTAAAAAATATATTTATTTTTTTACTATTTATAATTTTATAAATTTATATATTTCTTAATATTTATTATTTTTTTTACATTGATCAAATAAATATAATAATAATAATATTTATTTATGTTGAATTCAATTTATATTATCATTCATATTTTCGTTGTGTTTTGATTCTATGAACTAAACATTGGATAGTATAATTTAAATTTTGATGTATATATTTTTATTTGGTAATAATATTATCTAGTTTAAATTATTATTATTGTAAAAATATTTTATTAATAATAATTTTTATTTAATAATAATAATACTAAAACTATTAATTATTATAATAAACATTTAATGTATTTTTAATATGACAATAACAAATTTTTTTGTGTCAATATCATTTTTTATAACATAAAATATATACTTAATATTTAGAAAAAATATATTTGCTTTTATAAATTCAAAATATTTATCAATTTATTTTAAAATAATATATTTTAATCACCTTACATTTTAGATATTTTAGTCATTTTATTTCAATTTTAATAAATTTAGTCAAGTTATTTTATACATTTTTTTAACTTTTTGATATATTTTTCTACTTGTAAGATTTAATTAGATCTAATTTAATTTTTACACAAAAAATGATTAAAAAAATTTAAAATTAACAATAAATGATTAAAATATTTAAAATGTAACAATAGTTGATTTTTAGTACATTAACTATCCAATAAAAATAAATATTTAATGTATAATAAAAAAAGTAATTTATATATGTAAATATTTTTTAGAAAATAATTTATATATTTAAAATATGTAATTATAAAATAGTATTAATTATATACATAACTTATACATTTTACTAAAACATCTACACCTAATAATTTTTACATTAAAAATCATTCAATTAGATGTTGTAAATTTATTGTTTGAGAAGAAGTTGTTACTGGTTACTAAAGAAGTAGAAAATTAGGAGAGTGAAATTGAATTTGTTGAAAATTACGAAGAAATATATTTATTCAATTTTAAGTTTTTAAACTAGTGTATAAGTTGTAATGTTTACATGTTATAGATTTTTTTTAAATATTATTTCATGCTAACAAGTTTCTTAGAGCTCGACTCAACTTAACTCGGTTTTTTTTATTATTTGAGCTAGTATGAAATTGATCTTAATTTAATTTAATTTATATTATATTTAATTAATTAAATTACAATATAAATATCACCCTCATTCGAACTAATGCTTTTAACATGATGAATTTGAGCATCTTTTTTAATTAATGCGTTAAATTAATGTTTAGTAGGTCATATCGTGTAACGAGAAATTATTTATTTTTAAAATATTATCATACTTAAAGTTAATTAAATTTAATATTAATATAATTTTTTATTTTTAAAAAATATTAAATAAAAAATAAAAATAATATAATTAGTGAAAAATGTACTCTATGAATAACAAATAATATATTATTATGTAATTTATATTATTATAAATAACTACTTATTTATGCTACAAGTTGTTATATAACTAATATGTCATATAATTATTGTTTAAAGTAATAATATTTACTTTTTTTAGTCTAAAATTAATTATTGCATTAATTATGTTAATATCAAAACTTAAAATTTAAGTAGACTTTTTTTTTCATTATAGATATTTTTATAAAATAGGTAAGAAAGCGGTGAAACCACTATTAAATACTTTCGAATTGTTTTTTTATCCATTATTATTCAAAAAATACTAAATTAAATCTTTTAAACGTTATGAGTACTAGACGAGAACTCCTTCAAAATATATGAATTTTAATTTTTTTTATTAAAATATGAATAATACAACAATATAAAATCTGAAATTAATTATATATTAATCATGTATTATTTTTTATTTGCGGTTGCTTTAAAAGTATAATAATTTTTTTTTGAGTGTATAATAATATGATATTTTATATCAATTAATTAATATATTTTTGAAAAATAAAAAATGAACAAAATAATATAATTAACGAATATTACATATGTATTATTTTTTACCTATTGAGTTTCCCGTTGTGAATATCATCGAACCATTCAAAACTGAATACATCAAATCGAATTGTGTGAACAAACAACATTTTTTTTTTAATAATCAAAATCTCGTTCTGTTCCGTTAATTCATCACTCACAGGGTCACATGCCCACAAGCCAAAAAAAAAAAAAAAAGAAGAAGAAGAAGAAGAAAAGAAAACACATAAAATGATAATGATTTATTTTACTTTATAAATTAAGATTTGATATACTCAAATTTTTTTAAAAAATTACTTAATAATAGTAAGCGGGTAATTAGAAAGTATATATCAAATAAATGAAAAATACTATCTTATTAATAAATATTTTTTTAATCTATGAATTATAAATATTAAATACTATTAAATTTATAATTATTTTAATTTTTTAACCATTTAATTATTAACTATGTTATTTTTGGTGTTAAATATAAATACTGATTATATTATATCTTTTATTTCATAAAATTTATAACAAAAAAATATGAACATTACATATTTATAATATTATTTTTATTATTATAAATTTTAGGAATATTAATTTTATGATTTTATCAAATTTATTTTATATAACATTACCTTATAAAATCTTTTAAAACTTTGTTGATAGTAAATAAATTTAAAAATATCTTATTTTCATAATTCATGAGGTAAAAAACATAGCTTAGTTGGCCCGAATAATATTATATTTTTTTAATTTTATTTCTTTTTCAAAAGATCATTAGTTATTATTAATAGTTTTTTTTCATGGCAACAGTATTTTCTTAACATATAGGTCATTAATCGACCTCTTCCTCCGTTTGCTAAAATATTCACGCATTCCAACAATGCAGAAGTTAATTCAATCATATATATTTAACTTTATGAGAAATTTTAAAATATCAAACTAATACTTAAATTAACATATTTTAAACAACAGCCTAAAATTAATAAAATTAATAAAATCATAAATTATCATTATTAATGTTAAAAATAATTGTAAGCGATATTTTATTTTAATGGCATATGTTTCACTTAACACTTACACTTATAAAATATTTAAAATTGAAGTCTTAATTATAAATACATATTCTAATTATTTTAAAAAAATAAATATAAAAAATATAAAAATATTAAATAAATAAAACGTAATTCATTACACTTAAAAGCTTTTATAAAAATGATTTTAAAAATAATAAAATAATATCTTTAAAAAATTTAATCACAAAATAACATTTTTAAAATTTAAAATCATAAAAATAATAAATTTTTATATCTAAGTCATGTATTTTCAATTATATATCATTTTATATTTAATATTTTACAATTGAATTTCGTTTAAAGTAAAATAGAGTTATTTAAACCTATTTAATATTGAACGATTATTATGTTAATTTTATTGATATAAACTATAAAAGTATTATTATTTATTCTAAAATAATAATTTTTTTTATAATTATTTTTATGATAAATTAATCTTGTTATGAAAAAGTGAATTAGAATGAGAAACAATAATTTTTAGATTTTTATTCACGTTAAAATAATATATTTTTAGTACAGTTAAAAAATAAAAAATAAAAAATAAAAAATTTTATTTACTTCATTTAATTTCTAATAATAATAAAACTAGATGATTAAAAAATAAATATAAAATTTAAATATTATTTTTATAATAAATATAAAATCCTAACCGTGTTTATCTAGATCGTTTATTATTTTCAAATAAATAATTCTCTTCTTATAGCTCACAGCGCAAGAGGGAAAAACGTAACATTATCTTTCAATTCCATGTCATCGAGTATTACACAAACGTAATATTGTTATATATATATATATATATATATACTCTAGAAACTTATCTTATAAAACATTGTAATTCACAAGTGCAATTTTTGTTGAGTATAAATTTTGCATTAATGAAGTTTATGATTACATATTTAAATAATTATCGGAGTAAAAATTTTGCATTACTGAAATTTATGATTATATATTTAAATAATTATCGGAGTATCAATAACATATATTATGATATTTTTTCTAATTTATATTTATAAATACGAATTTATTGTTTTAATAATATAATAATTTTAATTTTGATATTTTTTTATCTATATTTTTAAGGTGTTAATTTAGTGATTCTTTACGTGTGTAGTAATACATGTACGTTATAAAGATGACATTTTGAGAATAATTGGTTATCAAAATATATTTTCTAAATATCATTTAACTAATTGATAGTTTGAAAATAAAATATGAATATATTAAGGGTATTATTACGTGTATATATATATATATGAATAATTTTTAATTGAACGAAAAATTTATTTAAATTGTTACATTTGTTTAAATAAAGTATTACTAAAATAACAAAAATAAAATTATAATATTTTTAAAATATTTTGTAATTGTTCATAAATCTTAATGTATAATCTAAAACATAATTTTTAACCACCTATTGGGATGTAAATTCATAGGAGAAAATCACTTTACAGATAGGATTTCATTATTAATCACCTTTTAAGCGTTTATCATATATTATATTTTAAATATATATTTAATGTTCGGAATATTATAAATATATGTTATAAAAACATATTTTTGTTATAAAATAGATAAGAAAATATGTGTTGAACGAATATTTAAAATGTGCATGACTTATAAGTTTATATATATATATATATATATATATATAACACCCGATTGTATTAATACTACTTGACATAATTATCCATTTAGTTCAAACTATTTATCGTTGTGAGGTTGACTGGTCATTACCAAGTAAATTACATAATTTTATAGATTAAACCTTGGTTAATATTCGATAAAAAAATCATAACTAATATAGAAAATAAATTACTCAGTGGAGATGGAAAAGGAAACAATATATTGCCCCATTTTTCGGGGAAGAATCGCAGCAGTTAAAGTTTATGTTAAAGAATATAACATTTAATTATTAAAAAAAATATTTATTAAGGATAAAATTTAACAATTTTTATATTTTTAATTATTTTAGTTATCAAAAAGGAAAGAACTATATGTATTTTACTTACACAGCTTTAAAAATGATGATAATAAAATAAGTGAAATATTGAATCTATAGAAGTATCATTTTAATAAACCTCACACTTCAAAGCGTAAAAATATTAAATTCATGTTATAGTAAAGTTTGTTATTTCATATATATATATAAAACCCATTTTTAATAATTAAAATGATTAAATTATACAAATAAAATTAACAATCAATTCCAAACTCATATGCAAATGGATTAATAGAATACTCATCTTAAATTTTTCTCTAAATCAAAAAAGTGCTTAACATAATTCTTTTAACTCATAAAATGAGTTAATTATTTTTTTAATAATACTAAGAATGTGTTTAGTGTATCTTAATAAATGAGATAACTATATATATTTTTATTTATAATATGATAAATATATATTTTTATGATATAAAAAAATCTAATATATTGAGTAATCTACTGTGTAAAAATTGAAGTGATAAATAAAAGATAGCCATATTTTTAAAGTAATTTTTGTTAATACAATAACAATATTTCTATTTTAAGATACCCATGAACATTACACCATTAGACAAATTTTAAATTATTTTAATATTAGTGTTTTCTTCTATAAAAATATCAATTCTTTAATTAAATGAAAAATTACATAAAATAACACTTCAAAAATATATAATAATATTAAACTAATTAAATTAAATAAAACTTAATATTAAATATATCTAAATAATAAAATTTATATATTTTTAGCAAAGTTATATTTAGTATATAAGTGATTTTATTTTCTCACTATTTAACTAATTTTACTTTTAATTATCTTAATAAAAAATATGTATTTATTTTTTTATCATATTAAAAAATATATATTTATTTAATTGTAATAAAAAATATATACTTTTACAAAAAAAATTAAAAATTAAAATTATATCATATAATTAACTTTTTATTTTTTTTGTAATTACATGTGTTAATTTTAAGTTTGTAAACGATGTTTTTCCTAAATAAATTATATTCCCCTTGAGAGTTGAAAAGGTGAAGAGAGAGAGAGAGAGAGTGTTAATAATAATGCAACAATTATTCCAAAATTCACGGTCCGATATTTATAAAACTGTGGTATCCGCTTTCGGTTCGTCATTTCGACTTCTTGGCCCTCTCTTTCTCTCTCACACACCATAAGTTTTTGTCTCTCGGTTTCTGTCTTTGAGTTTCTCTTTTCGCCGCCACGTTTCCCCTTCTCTCCATGCGGCGCATAATCTCCTATATGTTATCGAATCCCATCTAATTTCCGGAGAACAAAGCAAATCTATTCGAAATTTGAGGTAATGTTACTGAATTCCTTGTAATACTCAATCCCAATTCCTCTTATTTCTTTTGGCCAATTTTCGATCTCTGTTTTCAAACTCCGATTCCTATCTTATATAATTTATTTGCTCTTTTTCCTCAGATACAGGGTGGGTAGGCAAGATAAAATGAACTTTGTCTAATTTTCCCGTTTAGTTTTGGTTTTATTTTTATTTGAAAACTGGCAAGGTGAATTTTGGAATTTTTCGACTGCTTTGGCCAAGTAGAACTATCTGTTATGAACTGGATGAAAAATGTTTTATTTTATTAAATCAGGTTGTGTACAAAGCTCAAGCTGTATTGATTTATGCCTTTTCTTTTAAGTTTTTATAATTTTCCTTTTCTTCCAAATATTAGTTTGTTGCACGGTGAGGTTAGATGCCATATATCTCTGAACTTAATGTCGTTTTGATGTAAATTTTGAAAGAAAAAAAAAGGACTCTTTCTTTCCTTTTCTCATCAGTGAAATATATAGGATGAATAGTTGAAGGCTATATATGTTCGTTTAGACTACAAGAGAAACCAAAATAATACAAAAAACATTAGTTTGGATTTTTAGTGTAAAGTGAGCATAGTGGGATAGATTTTTTTTTCATTTAAGCTTTTGATGTTTATGTGTCTAAGTTGAGCATATTTTTTTGTTCTGATTATTTCATTTTCTGTGATGCAGGATGGTTGGCTGCTTTGATGTTTCTGTGAAAAAAATAATTTCTTGGATTCATCAGCAGAGTTGCAATTGATTTGTGAAAGTCTGGTTTATAGTTCTATTTTACAAAATGGATCGACGTGATACATCAGGATTTGTTAGCGGGGGTGCAGTTTACTATTTCGATTATCTCTAACCCTAGATTTTGTAGATTGTTTCTTAAAAATTTGGCCTCCGAATCAGGTAGACTGTTCTGTATAATATTAGGTTTGTACATCACCTGCAATTAGCTACTATTTATAGATTATAGATGGATGATGCCCACAATGGGTTCCCAAACTTAGGTTTTACTCCTAGTTGCCCTTCAAATGCATTCGAGATTTTGGGTAATTTAATGGAAGCTGAGGGGATGGGGGCAGGGACAGGGACGACTGGTGAATATTGCATGGACACAACCTTAAGCCTCAATTCCTCAATTTTCTCTACTTCGTTTATGTCATCTTCAAAAGGAACCAAACGTAAGTGGAGTTTGATTGATTCATCTGTTGGCCAGCAAGTTGGATATTCATTGTCCCTTGGGCTTGGCCAATCATCAGGCTCCTCAGATAGTATGGTAAGTTCTACAACTGCTTGCACCACCATCTCTCCAGCCAAAGAAACTGACGAGGAGTCCTCAGTTGATCTTGATTTAGAATTCTCACTGCATCTTGGTAATGGAAAGTTACTACCAAGTGCAAAGAAACCAGGCAGTTCAGATGTGAATGCAAATGAACTGCAGCCGAAGGTTGACTTGGAGTTGAGTCTCTCTACTGGGCTCTCTGAATCTGATGTCACTAGTATTCATCCAGGTTTCAGTTCTCTTCAATCTGGCATGGAAACAACACTTTCAGTTACTGGAGGTAAGAGTGCTGATAAAGGTACCACTTCTTGCCCTTGGAGACGAAGGATTGTTATCCAACCTTTGCAGACCTCACTTGGTCCAGCAGATGACTTTCTTTTCAAACAGGTTCCCCAAAAAGTTGATCCAACTCTTCCAGATATCTCAGCAAGTGTATTAACCACTCCAAAGAGCTCTGTCACCTGTACTTCTGGGTTAACGCAGCAGCAGAAAACACATCGAAGTAGTATTTCAAAAATGTGTATGATTGATGGCTGTGGAAAGGGGGCCAGAGGTTCTTCTGGTCGCTGCATATCTCATGGTGGTGGTCGTAGGTGTCAGAAACTAGGTTGTCACAAGGGTGCCGAGGGAAGGACTGTCTATTGCAAGGCCCATGGTGGTGGTCGGAGATGTGAATACCTTGGTTGCACCAAGAGTGCAGAAGGACGCACAGATTTCTGTATTGCTCATGGTGGTGGGCGAAGATGCTGTCATGAGGGTTGCCCTCGAGCTGCCAGAGGAAAATCTGGATTGTGCATCAGGCATGGTGGTGGAAAGAGGTGTCAAAAAGAAAACTGCACCAAGAGTGCAGAAGGTCTTTCAGGCCTTTGTATCTCTCATGGAGGAGGCCGTCGATGTCAAGCTCAAGGTTGCACAAAAGGCGCACAGGGAAGCACAATGTTCTGCAAGGCTCATGGTGGAGGTAAACGGTGCACTGCACCGGGGTGCACGAAGGGAGCTGAAGGGAGTACATCTTTTTGCAAAGGCCATGGTGGGGGAAAGAGATGTGCATTCCAAGGTGGTGGAATATGTACAAAGAGTGTGCATGGAGGTACCAATTTCTGTGTGGCACATGGAGGCGGTAAGAGGTGTGCAATCCCTGAGTGTACAAAAAGTGCAAGGGGGCGAACTGATTATTGTGTTCGTCATGGTGGGGGAAAGCGGTGCAAGTTTGAAGGGTGTGACAAAAGTGCACAAGGAAGCACTGATTTTTGTAAGGCACATGGTGGAGGAAAGAGATGTTCTTGGGGACATCCTGGTTCAGAGCATGTTAACCAACCTAGTGGGCCTTGTAATTCATTTGCAAGGGGAAAGACAGGTCTTTGTGCACTCCATAGCAGCCTGGTGCAGGATAAGAGGGTTCATGGAGGTATTACCATTGGATCTTTGGTTGAGCTTCCTAATGGGAAGCAGGTCATTGTAGAGGACATGAACGTTGATGTTGTGAGGACTGAAAATGCTATGGGGACTTCTTTGGAATCCTCTTTTCAATTTAAACAAGGGACCACCGTTGATGATAATGCGTTGATGGGAGATTGTAGGATTCATGGGGGAAGTAACTTCATGAAAGTTGGTTCAGTTGGTGGTGTTTGCAGCATCAAGCCAATTTAGTTTCACATAATGCCTCAGAACTGGATGTAAGTCTGCTCTTCATCTTGTTATTGAATTGGTCTTTTGTACTAGGCAGAGTTCCTCAGCATTTCTGCGTCTTTTACTTCTATTGTGTATAGTTTATGCTTTCATGTTTTCAATTCTTCTTCATTGGTGAGAAGTGAACACATGAGCGCTTTCACATCCTCGTGTAACATTTTGGTAATTCAGTTTAGGATATAGTTAGCATTTGTGTTAGGTTGTTTGTGTTTCTTTCCTGTATATATTTATAAGTCAGAGCAGTCTGTTGTTGATACAGGATTATACTACCTGTAAGGTCTGCCAAACGTCTTACATTCTGGTAATAATAAAGACATTATTAAGTTCATGCTTTTGGCTTACGTTCTAACCCTTGACCAATATAAATCCATGCAACCATGTCTTGGAGCTGCATTGCATTCTGGTTTATTTTTATATATTTTTCCCCCTTTCCTGAAGTCAGTAAAAAGTAAAGTTTATTTCACTTAGGTATGTACCTTTTTTTTTTGTTTATCCGAATGTCGGTGTTCTTGAATTCAAAAATGAATATACATTTAATTACATAAATGGGACTTAAGACCTTATACCCTATCAGCTAAGTGTAAAACAAGAAAAAATCCTTATAAATAATTAAGTTTTTTAAAAAGAAGTTTTTTAAACAATATTTTAAAATATAGAGACGTATGGAAAAATTTCTTATGAAAAATTGGGACGAAAGCGTAAAAATTTGAATTTTTTTATGCTGAATGTTAGACACTTCGTTGTGGCCTTGTTGATCCTCGCTGTGGCCTCATTGAGTAGTTGGCAAGCCACTAGCGTTTCGGGGATAAATATTTGAGAGATTGGGACAACTCTTTAGGTAGGGTTTTCTACTCCAAACATTTTATTTCATGTATTGTTTTACATAAAAGTATCATGCATCATATGATACGAGCATGCATTGAGATACCTGGAACGTGCACTCTATCGATCTCCGAAAGTGAAAAAATATATATTTAAATTTTATAAATAAAATCTTCTGTTGATGATATGTTGATGATGGTGAATATTCCCATTCAAAGGATTTTATTGTAAATAACCTACATGAATATTTATTATGATATTAATTAGGGTAATTTTTTACTAATCTAGGTGTAACTTATCCTACATCCTTTTCCCTCTGTATTAGTATTTGATAAAGTGGTTCGCGTTTCAATGTTAAAGTATTAAGAAAATCACATGTTTATAAAATAATTTATTTTTAATATTTTTAATTGTTGTGTATTAGATATTTTTTATAACTTAATTAATTTTTTGAAATTTATGTTTTTAAATAAGGATATTTTGAATTTAATATTAATTTTATTAAAATAAAATCTTAAATTTTTTTAAATATGATTTAAAATTTCTTCTACTTTTATCTCAGTTATCCATTTTTTTTATATATACACAATTAAAAAATCAATGCTTTGAAGGGCAAGTGGGCTGGCTTTCCAGGGTCATAATCTTTACAATGTTATGAATTGTTGCAATAGCATTTTAGAAGCTAATATACAATAAATTTGGGGTGTTGTGTTGCGCAAGAACCATCACTTATAATAAAAAGAGAACTAGAAAAGTATATTTACAAGATGTTAATGGTAATTTTTTTTTTATTTTTAGTCGATAAATAAATGCCTAATATATTTAAGAAGATTTGGGGATACGGATTTCTAAAGTACTCCTTTTATAATAGGACAAATGTGTACAGTGGAACTACAGCTCGAAAGTAGAATCAATGACCTTTCATACGGGCACCACCGACTACATTAATGGTGGAGTAAGCTGTAATTGGATGGCAAAGTGATGATCGCTTATGCTAGGCCAAGTGGTGATTTGTATTGCTATTAATAGTATCAAAATTGTTGATTTTATATTTATTTAATTTGATTCGATCATTCAATTGGATTGAAACATCATAATTTGCAATCGATTCAATCATCTTTTATATCCGATCAATCCGATCCGTAAAATATTCGGATGATATTCGATCAATAAATTTAATTAACTCTATTTTTTTGTATTTTTAAATAATTTTTTTAAATTTTCACATAAATAATAACATAAAATTATATGATTTAAAAGAAATATTAAATAAATAAATAAATATTAATTAAATAAATATATATATATATATATATATATATAATTAATTTTGGTCGAATCGGATGAATCGTAGTAAAATCCGTAATTCGATTCGATCATCGGATCAGATGAAAAATCAACGAATGGAATCAGATTGATAGGATTTTTTGTACACCCCTAATGATTTGTATTTCATATATATCTACCAAATTTTTAGGGAAAAACACAAAATTTCTAATTACAAATTTAGCATCTATTATATCTAGTCATTACATAAATAATTTAATCATTTAACCTGTTTTACCTTTAACCCCGGATAAAAAAACATATTTTCATTACCTTGTAAGAAAAATTAATATATGTTTTTTTTCTTTCTAAGGGGTTAATAATAAAACTGTAAATATGAAAGAGTCGTGTAGTTATGTTATTTAATTAAACCAATATCTTTTTAATGTTAAAAAGATGTTCAACCATTATTTAACATATAATATCATCAAATTGAATGTTGTTTAAGATGAACTATAATCATTTAAATTATTTAAATATTAAATTGCATTAAATTTGATTTCATTCAATATTATTAATGTATTATTTTATTTTTATAAATTTTAAAAGTTTTATTTGATGTAATTTATTTTTTAAAATCACATCTCCAAAATATGCATGTGCGTGGTTAATAGGCTCAAAGGTGTGTTTAGGAATGTATAAAAAAACTGCAAGTTTGATTATCGTCGGTTATTTGCACCATCGGTTCGGTTTTTATCTAATAAATTTGGTGGACGGATACGATTTTGGATAAAAATTGAACATGAAACAACGAGTACGATTATACTGATAACTGTACTAACCCGTACCTGAAATTAATTATATTTATTTAATTAATTTATATATTTATTAAATTAAATTATATATTAATTAATAATTAAAAAAATAGTTTTTAGGATATTTTTTAATAACTGTTTTTAACCGTTATTTGCGACTAAAAAATCATTTTCAAGTCGTACCCGTTACATCTCTAGTACGTTTAAGTGATATAGTTGTGGGAAAAACGCAAGGGTCGGCGTTGGTTAGCTTATGAGATGCCACGGTATACCACAAAGTTAGCCAAAAACATCTTCGTTCAAGTCGTAAAAGCTAAGAAGAACAGTTGTTCACTTTTTAATCTCAGGATACAAAGACGGCTTATGAAATAAAAGATTAAACGAACTGAGGAGGTATCTGAAACTTTAGTTCGACTTTATGAAGTAAATGTGCCATTTTGAGAAAAATAAATCACCATTTGAGTTTAGAAAATATTTCTGTATAATTCAGTACGTACTACGTAGTGGTTTTTTTTTTTTAAAGGAAATTCTCAGGAGAGGACATAACGAAAACGAAACCTTTCTTTTTTCGTTCATAATAATAAAAAAACCAAACCTTTTTTCTGATAAAAAGAAATGGGAAAAAAAATCTTTTGTCTTAAAATGTGTTCTTTTTTTTAATATCGAGAAAAATGTTTTATGAAATTAAAAAAATTATTAAAATTTATAACTATAAAAATAACACTTAATAATATTAAAGAATAAATTTTAATTAAATAAAATATAATATTAAATAAATTTAAATATTTGTAATTTAATTTATATCATTTTTAATCAAATAATCTTTAAATTAAAATAATATATTAATTTTTTTAATAATATAAATAATATTATTTTAATAATTATATATTTTATATTTTATGATTTTAGATATGCTATTTCTCACAAATGCAAGCATTGGTAAATCTTTCAGTGTCGTCGGACGAGACACTCATGTGACTGCAACTACTTAACCGTTGACACTTGACACAAACTCACTCTTCTCCATCGTCATCTTGACTTCGATTGACCTGAAACTTAACCCGCTTTCGCCCCGAATCTGAAATGGGCAATTGCAGCTCCGGCTTCCTCTATTCCAGTCAAAACTCCACTACGTCCGATAATCCTCCCCAAAATGGCACCGTGACGGTCCTCCCTCCATACGCCAAACCCTCCTTACCACCGTTTAAACCAGATTCCTCCACATTCGGTGGTGTCCGCCCCGTTGGTCGAGTCCTAGGCCGGCCCATGGAAGACGTCCGGACCAGGTACGTATTCGGCAGCGAACTGGGCCGAGGTCAATTCGGCGTTACTTATCTTGTGACCGACAAGGAGACCAAGCAACAGTTCGCTTGCAAATCCATCGCAGCGCACAAGCTAATAAACCGCGACGACATCGAGGATGTTCGTCGAGAAGTTCAGATCATGCATCACTTGACCGGTCACCGCAACATTGTTGAGCTCAAGGGTGCTTATGAGGACCGTCACTCGGTCAATTTAGTTATGGAGCTCTGTGCCGGTGGCGAATTGTTTGATCGAATTATAACTAAGGGCCATTACTCCGAGCGAGCCGCGGCTAATCTTTGCCGGCAGATCGTGACTGTTGTGCATAATTGTCACACTATGGGTGTGTTTCATAGGGACTTGAAGCCTGAAAACTTCTTGTTCCTTAGTAAGGACGAGGAATCGTCGCTCAAGGCTACGGATTTTGGACTTTCTGTGTTTTTCAAGTCAGGTGATTGGTCGTTGTTTGACCCCTTTTCTTTTCTTCTCGTTTTCTCTTTTATCATTGCCAATTATTATTGATTTTTTAATACCAACTGTAGCTTTAACTTGCATAATGCGTTTTTGGTTCATGTTAATTACACTTTGCTTGTTTTTAATTTTGAGGTGCAAGGCTTTTGTGAAATTTGTACCAATTAGTATAATGGCCAATTAATCGAGATATTGAGAGCAGCCTATAAATACATAAATATAGCTTATGATTTAAACTGATTGTCAAGATTCTACTCTTGATTTGGCTAGTATTTGTTTATACCGTTGCAATATATAAATGTAAATTTACATGTATATAAAAAGAAAAAGAATTAAGCTGTATTTATGACTGACTTTGTAAATCTTTGGTTGTTCACCTAGTGATTTGTATCGCATTCAAACCACACCAATTTGATCTTTAAAAAAAAGAAGAAGATTTTGTATGGCTTTGTATTAGTTCTGTTGTATCAGAGAGCTTAGAGAAAAGAGTCTGGGAGTTGGCAACTTCAAGAACCAGTTACAACCCTAACACCTTTTCAGTTAAATCGTCAGAGTTTGCTAATTGTGGATATGAGGGTCATTACTTATATTGTGTTGGCTGCAGAAGATGTATTTAAAGATCTTGTTGGGAGTGCATACTATGTTGCTCCTGAAGTTTTACACCGGAGCTATGGAGCTGAGGCTGACATTTGGAGTGCTGGGGCAATACTGTATATTCTGCTCAGTGGTGTGCCACCATTTTGGGGAGGTGTGGAATTTTCTCTTTGTAGAGTAATATAATTTAGAGATATGGTCTACGTTCAAACCATTATAGTTGTAGATGCTGGATTCTCTTTCTTAACTAAGGATTTGTTTTATTAGGAAAAGTAAGAAGAAAAACTAAGGATTTTTTTCTTTTAAAAGAAAACTTAGGTATCACTTTTAAATAAAGTGTGTAAAATGCTTTAACAATTTAGTAATCATGAGTATTTGTCCCCCCCCCCTTCCCCGCCGCCGCCCGCTTGTAGGCAGTTTTAGTACAGATTTTGCTTTCATTTGCAGAGAATGAACAAGTTATCTTTGATGCTGTTCTTCGGGGACACATTGATTTCTCGTCTGATCCCTGGCCTTCCATATCTAGTAGTGCCAAAGATCTTGTAAAGAAAATGCTTTGTGTTGACCCAAAGGAACGGGTTTCAGCAATTGAGGTGCTAAGTAAGTTTTTTCTTTCCTCGACTTTCTTTACATATTTACTATTTTGGAAAAGTAATATTATTAGAAATGCTTGTTAAGTTGTAGCTTTTGTTTCCTGCATAAATAATATTATAGCCACGAACCTGATATGTGAAACTGCCAATTTTCTTTTCCATCTTCTTTCACTTTCAATCATATTTTTCACTATTTGTCGGCATGCATTATATGTACAACTTTCTTGATATTCCTGCACTTTAACTGAGGTTCAGTCCCTGAAAATGACACTGATACAATGCAGATCATCCGTGGATGAGAGAAGACGGTGATGCATCTGATAAACCTCTTGATGTTGCTGTTTTGACTAGAATGAAGCAGTTCAGGGCAATGAACAAACTTAAAAAAGTAGCTCTGAAGGTGTGATCTCCATATGCTGTCACCATCCTTATCTTAGGCTGACATGAAAGATTTGTAAACATTGTCAATTTGAAAGAGAAATAAAAAACAATGAGGCATCTGACTGCTGATATTTATAAGGAATAATAAATAAGAAAAAAATGAAGAAAGTTCTTTTAAGAGCTTATACAATCGGTTGTTTGATAGCCCCTTCATAGTTCTCCAAAATTTACAAAGCCTGGTCTTGTTGGAAAGTTTTCCTCGTTATTGACTAGGAATGGCAAGACAGTTGAACTTCTTATGAACAAGAAAGACTGTTACTCCTAATAACTGCTTCGAATATTGCTGATTTTGCAATTCTAGCATTCTAACAGGAGTTGCAGGCATTATTGTCATAATATCTTTGTAAAGACTATGTTATGAATTAAATTGAATGTCATTTTTAGGTAATTGCTGAAAATCTTTCTGAAGAAGAAATCATGGGCTTGAAGGAGATGTTCAAATCCATGGACACAGATAACAGTGGAACAATTACGTATGAAGAGTTGAAGGCTGGTCTCCCAAAACTTGGCACAAAGCTTTCTGAATCCGAAGTGAAGCAGCTGATGGAAGCGGTAACATCTCATGTTTTTCTGAATATTACTCTGTTTTGAGTTTCACATTTGATCAAGATTTTAAAGGCAGTTTTGAGCCTTTAGGCAATTTTTTTCATGAGGCTAAGCATGTCCTCATTTTGAAGAGCCTTGAGGCATTTTCCCCATGAGGCTAGGTAAGCCTCAATTTTAAATAAGAAATAAATATGAAAAATGTAAATAAGTAACAACATCAAATAAACCTTTATAATTAACTAAGCATAAATTAGTGTGAAATTCATTAAAGGTATCGTACTAACAACCACAAACTATCAAACAAGGTCACATATTCATGATATTCACATCAAGTTTATTCCCTGTTTTTTAACCAAAAGATAATTGGGAGTGGGGATTTCATCAAGATATTCAGCTGTATGGGATAACACAGCTGTTGAGAAGAAAAAGAAGTGGTTGGGGATGGTGTTAGATGGATTCCACCCAAGCTCACTTTAAAGCAAAAATCAGAAACAGAAAATTATGTTGCTTCAGCCTCATCAAATGCTGGAAAAATAATGTACCTAGTGTCACCTATCATTTGGCGTACCTCACAAACGTCTTTTAAAAGTACATTTATTTATGATACTATACCAATAACATGTTGGTAGGACCCATCTTGCTCTCTCTAATGCTTTCGTTATTTAACTGAGTATGTCCAATCGACTCTGGGGCCACCATGTTGGATGCTCAAAGGTCCAAGCTCTCAATCTACATGCTGAATTAAAACCAATGTGGTTGAGATTTGGTGCATAACAACAACAGTGATGTTAGATGTTGTCAGCAAAACATTCATTTAAAACTATGATAATAAAAGGCATTGTACAAGCTCATTTTGTGATAATGTATTGATTGTCCACATGAAGCTTTCTTTTTAGAAAAAGAGTATGTTCGTTTTTTTAGTTCTTGAACCAGTTGGGTCTGCATATCTCCTTATACATTTTACATGATTGGCTCATACCACTGCAACAATTTTCTTCTTGTTTTAGTACTTTTGAGCTGTAATTAGTAACTTTTTTGTTTTGTATCTAGTAAGATAATGGAACCACAAATGCTGACATTTCTGTAGTTTTCTTATCTGCTCGTGTATTCATGTTGAGGCTTTCTATTATCGGAAAATATGCATAAAATCCTCCGATTTATGCTGTTGTATAATGCATATATATGAATCCAATTTGATGCCTCTCTTTACACAAGTAGTTTTTCTTTTCATTCTTTTTTTCCTAGGCTGATGTTGATGGAAACGGGACAATTGATTATATTGAGTTCATAACAGCCACAATGCACATGAACAGACTGGAAAGAGAGGAACACTTGTACATAGCTTTTCAATATTTTGACAAAGACAATAGCGGGTAATCACTCTGAAATATCATCCAAAGCATTGCTGTTGCAATAATATATTTCCTCTGCATAAGCGTAACGGAGGTCAGTCTGCTGATTATTCTTTACCTTCTAAGTTCTAATAATAAGTTTTTGTCCTCATCATTTTCAGTTTTATTACGGTGGAAGAATTGGAACAAGTGCTTAAAAAGTACAACATGGGGGATGAAAAGACGATAAAGGAAATTATTGCAGAAGTTGATACAGACCATGTATGTTCACCTCTTACCATCTTGTTATCATTTTATTTCCAAAATTGTCCTCCCTTTATTCAAGAACAGTGAGTATCTGGAAAACAAGATTACTCATGAATGCAGATAACACTATATCATAATCATTCATATTATGGTTCATTTTCCAGAATGACTATGGTTAACAGTGTGGTGCCATACCTTTTTTTTTTCAAATTACACGCAATGCGAACGCTTCATATCTTTTCACATGATATTGAAGTGAAACATTGGAGGTAACAAACGAACTAATTCATTCACTCTAGAAACAACATAACAATTGCCAAGTACCAGTTTTAATAGGGCTTGTACTGCTCTCTAATTATTTCTTGTTACTCATGATGCCAAAAGAGTCCTATAATGATTAATCATTTCTTTATTTCTCCACAGGATGGGAGAATTAACTATGATGAGTTTTCCACCATGATGAGGAAAGGCAATCCTGAAACGGTTCCAAATAGACGGAGAAAATAACTTAAGCGCGATTTCTGTGTCTTGGCTAAATTAATTTGGTTTTGTACATCTGTTATGTTACAAATGAGAATTTATTTGTCACGTATGAGGACTAATGATACAGTGTTCAGTCGAGTTTTTAACAGTTTCCTTTCTTGGCGACTGAGTTTATGAGCGAAGATGAAAGGCCCTTGAACATCAACCTAGAGAAATAGGCATGAGAATTGTCAAGCCATGCTCAAAATGCAATATTGGTGCTCCCTTGAATATCAGCAATGCTGTGGTGTTTCGTTCTCTGGAGCACGATTGATGTAATTTTCAAAGAGCTTACAACATGTTCGGATTTGGCAATATTGTTCTAGCTGCCATTACCGATGCTACACAACATATTTGATGGTAGTATCGGAAAATGTTGGAACAAATATGTAAAAAAATTATGTAAGAACAATATTATCGATAACTTGAAATGAACTGCTTGGGTTGAGTCGCAGACTAGATCGCTCTCTTTAAGACGTTTCGTGGCTCTGCCTAAACTTGTGCAAGCAAACACATTCTCGTCGTTCCCATGATAAAACAGTCCAGAATCTTTTTCTGTCTCGGAACTTCACTGCACTGATAAAGTCTGGAATACTTCAAATATTTATGTTGCTCGGAAATTTGAAAAAATAATTCTGAATTTTCTTTTCTTTGATTTTGCTATGAAAACCGTAGAACTGTTTTTTTGAGTTGTTAAGTTATATTCTAAACTGAGGGTTATTGCCTCTTTTTATAGTGGAAAAAATATGTATAACAGTCATATAACTATGAAATTAACGGCCACGTAATTATGAAAATAACTACAAAAGAATCTGGCCACATAATTATAAGAACTATTATAAAATTAACGGTCACATAATTATGAAAATAACGGTCATAACGGTTATAAAAATAATGATCATATAATTATGAAAATGATAGTTACATAATTTATGAAATAATGGTCATAAAATAATAAAAAATATTTTTTTATTTAAATTCATTTCCCACATACTTACAAGCTAATTTGGTGCGTGGCAACCACCATTTTCTATAAACTTGTATTGGACTTGTCCCTCTCGCATTAGTAAAATATGTATTTTTTTATTACTGTTTTTATTTTACAAAAACTTTTATAGTTATTGTAACTCAAAACATAAAATGTAAGTAGGTAACTAATTATTTTTTAAATAAACTCAATCAACAAATGAAATCTCTCTCTCTCAAACTCAAATACAGCTTTATTCTTCTCCTTTATAAAAGTTGTCATAAGCTCAAATGAATTGTCCACTATAATCCTACCATCACCGACCACTTCGTGTTCTAAGTCTATGATGGTCATTTAATGCTGTTGAAGCTCGAGAATGGCATTCAAGTTTAATTATTTTATGTTATTAATGTTTGGAACGGTAACAAAAATGTTAAAATGTTTAATTTATTGTAAAAATATACTCAACTTTAGTTATGCCTAATATTTTTGTTTTACTAGTTATTTTTATTAAAACCTAACATTTAAATATGATATCAAAAAACTAATTTTACTAAAGGAAATAAAAAAATGATATAAATATTAAAAGAATTAAATATTCATGACATTTTTACAATAACTTGAATTTTGAGGATATTTTTATTGTTGATACATAAAATATATTTAAACATTCAATTATAAACAAATTAGTATGAAATCGGTCACAAAATATAGGAATTGTTTAAAATTGATGAGTACAAATAAAATTGATAAAAAATGTCACAAATAGGCATGCATTTTTAATCACATCATTAACTAATTTAATAATAAAGTTAGTGTTTACTATTAAAATTCCTTAAAATTACCGCTAGGTTATATTAGAAAAAACTTCAATCTATAAAAAATAGTTTGCCGTTTTGAAGTGATTCCGAAACTTTTACGTTCCGACTTTTTTTAAACTTCTAGCCACACCGCCAATTTTGGACAAAATCTCGTCCTGAAAATGCGGGAACCGACTCTTATTTCTTCCACCGCCATAGTCAGTTAGAAAAGTCCATGCTCTCTCTCCCTCCGCTGCCACCGTAAAGATTACCCGCTTCATTACTCTCCGTTTTTGAGTGCCCTAAGATCCTATTTTTTCTCGTACAACCGAAAATAGCCTACTTTCTCTCAAAACAGTATCAAAATTTTCCCAATACCACTTAGAAATAAGAAATACTCTGACTAATTTGAGGTTAAAAAATGTCGTATAGATCGGAGATTTTTATCGGTTCGTTTGTTTCAATCAGACAATAGATTTTGTCCTTTCTTTTTAAAAAAAATTATCCTTTCCAGATATTCATTGATTTTCATGAAGTTCCCAATTTTTTATTTGTCCAGAAAAGGGAGATAAAGACGATCATTTCGTAGCAGCATTTGAAAATATATTTTTAAAAAGATTCGATTATTGGTTTGTTTTCTGACAAAAAAATTTGAGTTCTTGCTTCGACGCATCACTCAAGTTGATAGATCAAAAGCCAAAAGCGAAAAACAGAGGAGGAGAAAAGATATGGAACAGAAAGGGATTCTGTTATCGGCATTGGGAGTAGGGGTGGGAATGGGAGTTGGGATTGGGCTTGCATCGGGCCAGAACGTTGTTAATTGGGCCGGATCCGGGTCTGTCTCCTTGAACGGCTTGACCCCTGAGAGAATGGAGCAAGAGATGCTACGACATGTCGCTGATGGCAGAGAAAGCAAAGTCACTTTTGACCAATTCCCCTATTATCTAAGGTCTTAATCTAATACAAAGCCGTAACTTCTTTCCAATTTTCTGCTTTCAATAAAAATCAACCAAAAGCACTATTTTTTTTAAATTTGTTATTACTATTTATATATAACAAATCACACAAATTTATCACACAACATTTTACCTCCTTATACAGTTTAGACTTATAAGGGATACGGTTCATACAGTTTTGGCCAAAGTGTTCAATTCCTAACTTCACATCCAAATGTATTTGAACTAAAAAAAGATAGGAGGGTGTAAAGAGTTGTGTATAAATTAAAGCTGCAATGTTTTTCTCTGTGAACGATGAGGAGTTTTATAATATTTATTAGGAAAATAACCATGTCTGGCTCACATTTTGTTGAATTTGGATAAAGAAAGGAGTAACTATGTGTTTATTTAATGAATTGATATTGCATGATCATGTTTATACCCTGATTGTGATCATCATAATACCACATGCGTTAAATAAACACAGGAAAGATACAAGGCCATGATCGAATTATAGATACTATTTTGTCTAATAAATATTGGTCATGTTTTCAACGTTGGTCTCCTTGCCCACTTTATACCGTCCAATTAGTCTAGTACTCGTCACTTAATTGATTTCTAACTTTTTCCCCCTATCTAATCTGAGTTTGCAGTGAGAAGACACGTGTTTTGCTAACAAGTGCAGCCTATGTTCATCTGAAACACGAAGATGGTTACAAGTTTGCTCGTAACCTTGCTCCAGCAAGTCGGGCCATTTTACTGTCAGGACATGCAGGTTTGTGATGCTCTCTGTATGTCTTGTAAGGGAAGAATTATTGTTGGTCATGTACCAAGCTCATGTGGTGGTGTACGATAACTAACATAAAGGAGGGGGTGGATAGTGAGCGAGAGTGGGAGGAATTACACAATTTTTTTCTCATTTCTGACTCTCACTCTTTCTCCCTAATATTATTGACCTCGACCATCATATCAATTTGGGCCTAGTCTAACTAAATACTGATAATTCTACTTGAACAATATGATTCCATGCCATGTCTGTTTCATTTAATCAAAACACTTTATTTATTTATTTAATTTTTGTAGAGCTTTACCAACAAATGCTTGCCAAGGCTTTAGCCCATTACTTTGAAGCTAAGTTGTTGCTTCTTGATATGACAGACTTTTCAATAAAGGTGTGTCTCTTGTCTTGTTTAGTCTTTATATAAATTTTTTACTATGGACTAAATATTAAAATGATTTGTTTTCTACAGGTGCAAAGTAAATATGGTGGTTGCATTAAAGAATCTGTAAGTACTTTTCAACTTATTCTTAATTTGTTCTTGTGGCAGAAACGGGTGCTGAGTTTCATCAGTATTATGAATTTTTAATATTTTGTTTCAACTACTATTGTCTTCTCATACAGGGAAATTTGACTTTTCAATTACCAATTGTTTATTATTGTCAAATATTAATATTAATTGCAGGCTTTTAAAAGGTCTATTTCTGAGTTAACTCTAGAGAGCTTGTCTGGATTATTTGGGTCATTTTCTATGTTACCACAGAGGGATGAACCTAGAGGTAGCTTTACAACTTAGCTTGGTTTAGGTTGAAAAAATCTATTAGCTGCATGGTTTGAAGTTCTTAGCCTAATCAATTGGCTTGTGTTTGATGTTTCTTTTACTATCTCTATCTTTCCCATTCACTTCCGAAACCTTGTCAGTAATTATGCATATTTGCTCGTAGTTCTTACTTGGAGATTCTTTTGCAGGTACATTACGAAGACAAAATAGTGGTGTGGATGTCGAATCAAGGTATCTTACGATACTAGGATTATAAATAAAAAGAGATGCTGTGTATATTTCGCTTTTGCTGTTTACTTCACTTTATATTGTCCAAACTGCAAGTTGTTTATGCAATTACAGAGGGGTAGAAGGTTCTATGAATCCCCCAGTGCTTCGTAGAAATGCATCTGCCTCAGCAAATATCAGTGCCCTTGCTTCTCAGAGCACTGCAAATCCAGGTTTATGTTCATATAAAAAATGGTTTAATCTGTTTGTGATATGTACTTATGTAACATGAGTAATGAAAACATAGATAACTGATGATATTGAATTACTTTGTTAATGCAATAAAATACAAGAAGTTGCTGATTAATCTTGAAATATTTACTGTTGAGTTTTTAACAAGTTTAAAAGGAACCATGCAAAACTATATTCTCAACAAATGTTGCTGGATAAATAGTTGGTTTTATTGGAAGTCAACTAGTTTAATTTTCTTTTTCTCTGTAGCTCCTCTCAAGCGCACAAGCGGCTGGTCTTTTGATGAGAAGCTTGTTGTGCAATCGCTCTACAAGGTATTTTTGATTTCCGATTGTCCATAATTTCAAACCCATTGCTATTTATGTTGATTTTCTATTCCCCTTAAATTCTTTACTTTAGCATATACGTAATGGTAATGAATAGGATATAAACAACTTTTTGTGCTTGCAGGTTTTGGTTTTGGTTTCAAAAACCAATCCCATTGTTTTGTATCTTAGGGATGCAGATAAGTTCGTATTAAGGTCACAAAGGATATATAACTTGTTTCAAAAAATGTTGAAGAAAATATCTGGACCCGTGCTGATCCTTGGTTCAAGGATTCTTGATCCTCATGATGACTATGGGGAGGTGGATCCAAACCTTACTGCGCTTTTCCCTTACAACATTGAGATCAACCCCCCTGAAGAGGAATCCCATCTTCTCAACTGGAAGACTCAACTAGAGAATGATATGAAGATGATCCAAATTCGAGATAATAAAAACCACATAATGGAAGTACTTTCAGCTAATGATCTTGACTGTGATGATCTGGACTCAATCTGTCTTGCAGACACTATGGTTCTTAGTAACTACATCGAAGAGATTGTTGTTTCAGCAATTTCTTACCACTTAATGGATAATAGTGATCCCCAATATAGAAATGGAAAGCTTATTATTTCTGCCAAGAGGTAAGTAAGATCTAGAGATTTCATTTTATTTTCCCTTTGAAATGTCTTCTTTCAACTTAGAGTTCTACAACTTACTGTATGTTTCGGAAGCAGTTTGTCCCATGGTTTGAGTATATTTCAACAAGGCAAATTTGATGGCAAAGATACATTGAAACTGGAAGCAAAGGTCGAATCATCTAAGGTTTGTTATTGTTTACCCATATGTGCTATTTACTTGAGTTAGAAGTTGTAAGGCTCCAGTGTAATCCATCCTGCTACTTTTACTGATAATAGGAAGCAGGAAGACAAGGAGCTGCTAGTGTGACTGAAACAAAAGCTGCAAGCGCTGCTCCTGAAAATAAAACTGGAGCAAAGGCGTCAGCTTCAATGGCTAAGACAGATGTAATCAATACAATTCCAGCACCAAAAGCTCCAGTAAGTTCTCTCTCCTGTAGGACAGTACCTTACATTTGCTATCTTAAAAAAAATATAGCTTTACTTTAAATACAAAAGAAAGTAATTAGTAGCAATAACATTATAAACTCTCCCACATATATGTATAAATTGTAAAAGTAAAGTCGGTTGATGATTATGTGGTACATGTAATTTTTTCCTGTTAAGATAAATTTTGAGCCAATGTGTATCTTCACAGGAAGTTCCACCTGATAATGAATTTGAGAAGCGAATAAGACCAGAGGTCATACCAACAAATGAGATTGGAGTAACATTTGATGATATTGGCGCCTTAGAGGAGACCAAAGAATCACTGCAGGAATTAGTAATGCTTCCTCTTCGAAGACCAGACCTATTTAAAGGAGGCATCCTGAAGCCATGTAAAGGTATATTATTATTTGGGCCACCTGGCACTGGGAAGACTATGCTGGCTAAGGCCATTGCTAGTGAGGCAGGAGCAAGCTTCATCAATGTGTCCATGTCTACTATTACTTCTAAATGGTTTGGTGAAGATGAAAAGAATGTTCGAGCTTTATTCACATTAGCAGCCAAAGTTTCCCCAACAATTATATTTGTAGATGAAGTTGATAGCATGCTTGGACAAAGAACTAGAGCTGGGGAGCATGAGGCCATGCGAAAAATTAAGAATGAGTTTATGACTCATTGGGATGGGCTTTTGACAAATCCAAAAGAGAGGATTCTTGTTCTTGCAGCAACAAACCGGCCATTTGATCTTGACGAGGCAATTATCAGGCGTTTCGAGCGAAGGTAAAATTGCATATATGTATATCAATCATTTCCTATCCTCTACATACTTCTGAATAGAACTTTATTCTGAGTCTCAGTAATTTGAATAAGAAAATTAATTGAAATGTTCAAATGTTGCACATATTATGCAATATTTTACTGAATTTTCTGAATATATAGAACACATTACTGAATGCTTGGACCCTCCATATCTGTTGTGTTCTAGTATTATGATGTTATAAGACAAGTACGGATGACATTTTTCTTATGCCAATGTTTATTGCGATAAACAGAATTATGGTGGGGCTTCCTTCTGTTGAGAACAGGGAAATGATTTTGAAAACTCTTATGACGAAAGAAAAGGTGGTAGAAGGACTGGATTACAAAGAGCTTGCAAATATGACAGAAGGATACAGTGGCAGTGATCTTAAGGTCAGCACAGTTGATTGTATGCTTGGTTTTTTGTGTTTAATTCATAATTGTGTTATTGACATGAGATAACTCCTAAACAGAACCTTTGCACAACAGCTGCTTATCGGCCTGTTAGGGAGTTAATACAGCAAGAGAGACTAAAGGATTTGGTAAGTTATCTGTTTCAATCTATCTTGTGTATAATAGCACAATGAAAGAAAGATTCAGGTCTTCATATTAGGTTATCTTCATGTTGAGAAATTTTTTTCTGTAGGAGAAAAAGAAGAGGGCTAGAGAAGCAAAAAATACAAAGGATCCAAATGCACAGGAAGCAGAAGCTGTTGAAGGACAGAATACAGGAGATGCCACAGATACGAAGGAAGGTGAAAGGGAAGCAAGAACTATTAGTCTTAGACCTCTAAACATGCAGGACTTCAGGCATGCAAAGAATCAGGTGTCTCCACTTGTTATAGTACATCAAATCAACTTAGAAAAAAGCAAAGCTGGCCATGTCCTACTCTTCGGGGAAACTACCAAGCAAATCATTTCGTCCACCCTCCCTTCCCCCTTCAATCATGTGTGTGTGTGCATTTGCTGCAACTCTTGACGTGTGTCTATCTTTTTACCAGGAATTGTTTGATGGAGTTGTACTTGTAATTTAACAAGACATCCTTGCCTCTAAACCACTTTCATTTCCCATTAAATAACTTTCCTTTCGCATCATTTTCTGCTGTCAAACCCCAGGGCTCAACCCTAGACTGACAGTGGAAACTACTCAGCTAAAGTGCTTGTAGGTGGCTTAAGTGTCTAGCTTTGTTTTGATATGTTTCAAGGTTAAAGAAAAAACCATGTTACATATGCTAATAATATGCACCTGATGATCCTTACAATGCTTGTAACCTGTCCCACTTACTCATATATTTATGTGATCATATGTCAAAAAAACTGGTAATCTAGTTCCTAATGCTCTCTGATTTTGCAGGTGGCAGCTAGCTTTGCGGCCGAGGGATCTATCATGTCTGAATTAAAGCAATGGAATGACTTATATGGGGAAGGCGGTTCAAGAAAGAAGGAACAACTGACTTATTTCCTGTAGAGGCTTCAGTTAAAATTAATCTATAATTTCTAGTGTATATATATAAAAGAAAAAAAAGAAAAAAATGAAGTTGAAACTGCAGAGTGCTGAGTCACCTCTCCAATATGGGACATTGAGCTTGTTCTTAGAGGAGAGTAGTTTTCTGAATTAAAGAGACAAATAAACCAAGTTAGAGGGCATGGGAAGGAGGATCCTTGGAGAATTGTTTTTTGTCCTGTGTTAAAAGTATATGTATGTATACGTGTATATAATGTTGATATGTTATGTATATAATTATATCTACATTCAGGGAATTAATTGCAAGTAGCAAACAGAGACTTACCTGGATTACTTCTACTGTTGGTTTAAATAATGATGAATTTTCTTTGCTAATTCATAAGGGCTAAGACAGGAACATACAGCCCAAGTAACCAGTTTGTTATTGGAACCCATTTTGTTGATACCTTATCAAACGTATGTATCTGCTGATCCATTGTTCGTAGAATCAATCGTCTTTCCCCTTTAACTAGCTAACACCTCTATGAATAGGAAGAAAAAATAAATAACACTTTTGCTGCAAGATTATATGACACGTATGCTTCCAACAAAATTTTTTTTTGGGTGTTTTTTTGGCATGTATAATGGAATGAGTTTTCAAGAGAATATATGCAGTAATCAAATATTTTATTATTCTAAACAATATTTTTTAAAAAAATTATAAAATTAATATTTTTAAAATTTATAATAATAAAAATATTATTCAAATAACATTGTACTTGGTAAAAAAAGGATATTAAATATTAAATAGGTATATATAACTATATTTTTATTTGAAAGATATCTAATGGAATGAGTTCCAAATGAAATGATATGTTATATTTTTTTTTTAATGATAAAAATGTATTAAGTTAATACAAGGAATGTTATTTTTGTGGTTATAAATTTTAAGTGTTATTTTTATTAGAGTTTAGGTGTCGATATTTTCAACTTAAATTGTTATTATCAAAATATTAATTTATTAATAACAATTTTATTTAATAATAATGAAATTAAGATATAATTAATAATAGATATAAAATTAATATTTTATGTATTTTTATTATGAAAAATAAAAATAATTATGTCAACATCTTTACTCACACTTTACACTAATACAAGCATCATTTCTCTTTATATTTCTTGCATCACTTGTATACATAAGAAGGATTACATGTAAATCGACGATTCATTCAGTTTATAACCCCTCATCGTGATAATAAGAAGGATTACATGTCAATCGACGATTCATTCGGTTCATAACCCCTCATCGTGATAATGTTTATTACAATTTTAATATAATTGAAGTAATGATAATAAATTTACACACTCCAAAAATTTATACTATAATAGTGCCATATAGAAACTCATTTGAAAGGGGTAGTCGGTCTTTTCCTCAGTTGACAGTTAAAAGGGTACAATATAATACTTCTAGACTTTTTATCAAAGCAGATCTATAGTTCATATTATACGTTTTTTTCAATCATCTCGGGCATCGCCATTTTAGTATATAGGCATATGCAGACGCAGTTAGAACTTGCTTTACCTAGATATTTTATATTTGATTCGTCTTACGGAGTTACTATCCTCTTGTTATATACATGTTGTAAATTCCTTTTTCTTCTTTAAATACTAGAAATTAAAAAACAACTCTTATTAACAATACTTTTAGTGACTCCTACAACTTATTTAGTCTATTATTCATTTCAGACAAATGACAGTAAATTGATGATTATTCTTATAAAATATTCAAATTACATGAAACATTTGCCAAAGAAGAACTACAGAAGTTCCATATATGAGGAAACTTAAACTACGATCATTTTCAGTTTAAATTAGTGGCGTCACTCAACTGAAGAGTGAAGATTACATTTTGGTGTTCCCTAAGAGTTAAAAAAAGAGAGGAACATTTTACCAAAAAGGATACTAATTGTCATAGTTAAATAGAATAATCATAGTCCACTCGCAGGAAAAAGGTTCCTGAAGAATAATAATAATAGTTAAAAACAAATAAAAAACAAAAGCCCAACCATTCATATAGAGAACCCAAAAACTCTAGGAGAAACCCAAAATAAAAAAAAGCATAAAAGGGGGGGGGGGGGGGGGGGGTTCTACTTGAGCAGGGTTAGAGTACCCCAACAAAATGGCAACACTATGGCAAAAGATTACCAAATAAATCTATGTCAGCAAGTAGAAAAGATGAAATGTCAGTGACTATTCCTTCTTCACGTCCTTCAATGGCCCTTTAGGAATCTTACTTAGCACCCTTGCATCAAACACTGCATACTGCTTCTTGATCTCAATAAGTGCCTTCTCTCCAAATGCGTCTACATGGTCTTCGTATTTCTCATAAATCACAGGCACAGTGTATAGTAATACAAATACTGCATAATAAATCATGAAATGGCTCAAGTATAAAGCATATCACAATGACGCTAGTATTTATACAAAGGAAGCATGCATATTACTGTAGTTACCTATGTAAAACAAGGTCAAGAAGTTGCACCAATTTCCAACAATGGACAGAACCCACAAGCCAGCTATCACCTAATCAGCCACACAACAAACACTTTCTGGGTTAAAATATCAGAACCAAGTATTTTGCAACCTTTAAACATAACCAATTTATATGTTGCAATAAAAAACATTATCATTTATCAGCATTGAAGTATAACATGAACAAATTTTGAAAGCATGTGCAAGGTAAGTAACATACAGCTAAAAACTTCTTCAGATCTTTCTCAGAAGCAATATTACGTAGAAGGATGAAAGCAAGATTGATCTCATTACTAAGCACAGATGCAAACTGTAGAACTGGCTCCTCTGGGATATGGACCTCTGGAATGCAAGGTCGAGCCCTGGACAAGAGAAAAATGTTTTAAAAAATTTATTTAAAAAAAAAACAACTGAAGAGGTTGTCCGTTTGCATACTTGTTGATGAAGGTGGATGCGTTAGACCACAAGAACATCAATGCCAGAGAGAGTATCATCAAGTGGCATATAAGAGTAAGGAGGTGGTACTCAAGCAATTCGAACAGAATCCATATAGCAGTGGCCACACCAAGCACTCCAGCTGATATCTTCTTGTCCCTCCACAACAGTACATCGGCAGCTGTAACATAAAAAACACTAATCGAGTTTATTGAAGCATCAATGAGATGGCTTGTATCTGGGTTCAATCGATATTAATTTTTTTTCCTCTTTTAACTGATTTTGTGATACAAATTGCATCTTCAACAACACACTTCAGGGAACAGAAGTGAATTAAAATATGTAATGACGTCATAATTCATGCAAATATTAGTACAATTTTTTTAATAAAATAATTAGTATAATGAATAATAGCTCTTTTACCGATGCAAATAAAGATGCATGCTTCGACCGATACTAAGTTGCTAAAATTAGTATGTAAGAATTTAAAGAATCGTCATAGATCTACAGGCCGAGCACCATATGTTAGTAATAAAAATTTTACTTCCAGATTTGAGGTTTCCCCAAAAAAAAAAAATCAACAAAGGTATCACTAAATCATAAAGAAACACAGATCTAAATTAATCATCCCAAATTAAACCAGGTGATTTTTTCAAGGCCAAAACACAAAGTTCAAATGGAAAATTAAATCACGATTTCTAAACCCTATCCTGCCATAAAAAATAAAAATAAAAAAAGCGTCGTCAGAAAATGAAACTCGAAACTATTTCCCAAAAGACTACATTCGAAAAAACACAATGCAATTAAACTAGAAAAGCAGAAAGAAAATGAAGGGATCGCATACGTTTTCCACCACCGAGAACCTTGTGGAGCGGCTTTTCACGACCAAAGAGCCTATTAACCTTAGACTTAAGCGACGACGTAGAGTGGGTGGTCTTCTCTTTCTTCTCCTTTTCGTTGTCAGAATCCGACGACGATGAATAATGAGAGTGGATCTTATCAGATATCTTCTCCATCAAAGACTCCTTCTTCAGCTCATCGTGATGCTCAGCCATTGATTAGAGTAGACAAATAAAATAAAAAAACAAGTGCTTTTGCCGATATAAAAAACCCTAAGCCGTTTCGAAACCTCTCTAAACTGCTGCTAGTAGAAGAAGACAAGACGCATCACTACTGGTTTTTGATACGGATCTCGCTCTCGAGTCGGTACCTTGGAGTATCTGAGTTAATTCAAATTTTGTACAAAAATAATTTAAATTTATTATTCATTTTTCTGTATCAATACATTGCTATTATTATTAATATTTTAAGATTAAAAAAATTAAAATAAAAAATCCTATGATTAATTTTTTATTTTGTAGAAAATATAATGGTAATTTTTTTAATACATTTTTTTCTTATTAAATTTTACAAATCTCTTATTCAATTTATCATGTAAGATTATGGGACAAATTTTTACAAACCCAAAAAAAAAAAAAAACTATTTACAGTGGCTACATAATACTGTCTTAAATTTTGGTACTAAAAAAATTTAATAACATAATAGGATACTAATATATTAACAAGTAACCTTTAGGTAACGATAAGAACGGATAACAGTGAGTAAATAATTTGATTTGGTTTATTTGTTTCGTATTAGATTAGATTGAAAAATTGTATTTTCATTGTATTAAAAATTATATAATTAATTTAGATTTAAATTAAATTTAAATTAATAAATTTTATAATATCCGTAAAAAATTATATTTAAATTATAAATATATTTATTTTATATTTAAATATTATTTAAATATATTATTTAAATATATTTTTATTAATATTGATTATAAATAATAATTTTTAAATATTATTTAACAAATCTTTATAATAATTTAATAATCATTCAAACATATTTTTTATTATTTTAATTTTCTTAATATTGATTATAAATAATAATTTTTTATATAAAAGTAGTGATTTAAAATTTAAATATTGTATGTCATATTTTATATATGATAATAATTTATAAATAAATTTTAATATTAATCTGAATTTATACAATTAGAAAAATTTCGATATGTTTTAATTTAAATTAGTTATAACATCAGAATAAGATTCAAATCTAGTTCGGATCAAATAAGATTCAAAATGTACACAAACAAATGATTTTGATATGTTATTCAAACTCACTGTTACGATGTAAAACAGGTCAATATGACACAATTTATTAAACATTTAACCTGTTAGTATATTGTGTCAACAAACTATTGAATATTCAAAGTAACATTCTAGATAATAAAAAGCATCACGACGTGACATAAATTATAAATAAATTAATATTAAACATATAAATATATTAATATATTAATAAATATTAACGTAATTCAATAAATAAATTTAACATTCATACAAGTGAGTTAGAAATTACAACTTCTACCAATATTATTTTTCAAAATAATAGATTAAATTGATATACGTGAATTAGAAATTATAACTTATACCAATAATATTTTTCAAAATAATAGAATAAATGGGTTATATTTTTAGTTAATTACGGGTTAAACATAACACGAAACGATAAAACTCAAAAAATAAAAAGTTGAGACACGATAAGGTGAACATTATCAACTATAAATCAACATAATATACTAATTAATAGAATGTATCATGTGATAATTGGACTAAACCGATCTCCAATACAACTCTAATTATCAATTTCCTTTCTCTCTCTCCGCGTCTCTAAGTGGAATAACGAAATAATAGATTTAACCAAGTCGTGCGATCTTTGGGATCCAAAAGATGTCGTTTCTGTATTAAAGTATAACATTTAAGGAATTAATAATTTTATTATATTAAATACATTCTTTTATTTATTTCTAATTTTTTTCTTTTAACAAATATTAATTTATAATCACAAAGATAATAACTAAAATATAACTTATATATTAATTTGATTTGATTGTTATAAAAAAATTTAAACCAATCATTTCATTAAATATCATCTAATTAATTACTATTAACGTTTATCTAATATTATATTTCATTTAATTTAATTTCTATCAATGTATTATTTTTATTATTATAAATTTTAAAGATAATAACTAATTGGAAAAAATAATTATCATTTAAGTTTATCTATGATAATTTATATCAATTTAATATTATACTTTATTCAATTCAATCTCTATCAATATTATTATGTATTATTTTTATTTTTATTATTATAAATTTTAAAAATAATAACTTACTTAAAAATTACATTTATGTTACTTTATTTTCATAAATTAAATACATTAATCAGAGAATTTTTGATAATTTATTTATTTTAAATTAATTTTAATAATTTAATTTGTGATAGTTAAAACTTCTTTAAAAACAAAGGAGAAGTGTTGACTTATTCACCACTGCTACTGCTAGCATACCAGTCCAACCCTCTCGTTGCATAATCCATTTAATACGTTAATGAGTCCATATGTCAATTTGGATGGGACCATTTTAGAGAAATAGCCCAAAATAATAATAATGATTTCATGAAAATGGTCCACAGCCACAATCCAACGGTTGCTTTCAGAAATCAGTTGGGATTTCATAAAGACCTTGTTTTTAATTTCAAGGAAAGTTATAATGTGTATTTTTTTTATTATATCAAATATTAAATAAAAATTTACAATTTAAAAATAATAAATTGTAATTCAACAAACATAAATCTTATTTAAAATGATAAAATTCTAAAATTAACTTATATTTATAAGTATATTAATTAAGTTGTATAAAAATTTTAATACACATCAAAAGTTATTATAATCATAATTCATATTTGTTTAAATCTAACCAAAATTATAATTAATTTTTTTTCCGTATAAAAAAATCATCGTTAATGTAAAAATAAAATCATATTTGGTTATATAATTTTTTTTATATATATCTAAATTAAATTATGATTTTTTAAATAAAATAATTTAAAAATATAATCATTATATTTTATAAATTTATAAAAAAAATTATAATCTATAATAAAAATATAATTTTTGGTTTAAAAGAGGAGTGCTTATTTTCTAATATTCAAACGTTTTAAAAATAAGTTATATTTATTTTCTATACGTTAATAATTTATATTTAAAAAAGCGAAGATTACTTATATATGAATAAAATATATTAATAAATTATTTTAAATAAAATATTTAATTGTTAATCCAATCAAAGCCACAACATGACTTTGCTTGCTTACTTACATTTTTTTAAAAATAAGATACAATGGATGGGATTGTTATTATTTCGATCATTTATCTTTAATGTACAAAATCTAAAGTAAAATTGTAAAAGTATCTAAAAAGTTTATATAATTATAATTATATCTATAATTTTATGTAAATGATAAAATATGTTCAATCAATAAATATCGTTTAAATTTTTAATAAAATTATATTACATATATTGTTTTTGATATATTATGATAAATTTATGTATTTGAATGTTCGTAAATATACCCATCAAAATATTTTTTATTAATTACAAACATATCTTATTTTAATACAAATAGATTTTCATGTGATATCATTATGTTAATCAATTAAACAACATTTATTAGTTAGATATATTTTTATTGTTATACATAATTTTATGAATATAATTATAATTATATAAATTTTTGTAGATAGTTTTGTAACTCATCAAATAAGGTGTGGTATAAAATATTAAATAATATTTAATTTATTTTTTTAAATATTATTAAGATATTATTTTTATTATTATAAATATTAATATTAATATTTTTTTAAAATATCTGATGGTTTAAAATAATAAGTATTCTAGAAAGTATGTAACTTAAAATGAATCTAATTTTAGATCTAGTCACGAGTTATCAAATGAATGTAGATGCTTAGAGCCTTTTCCTGTCTAGTTTATAGAGTTGTAACGTCGTGTAGACTTGGAACGGTTGAGATTTTACCAAGTTTGCGTTGAGTATAGAACTCTGAAATCAAAGTTTTACAAAAAATTCCGGGCCCCTACTCTTTTTAGTCTTTAATATCAAACTTGCATGCTTACCACGTGACAAATTCATTTATAACTTGCCTGAATTCAAGGGTGCACTTTTACCTCGATATTGTTTTCTTTTAAAATACATGATTAATTAATATTTTATGTTAATAAAATTTAAAATTAATATAATT
Source organism: Hippophae rhamnoides (assembly GCA_033030585.1). Classification (NCBI taxonomy): domain Eukaryota; kingdom Viridiplantae; phylum Streptophyta; class Magnoliopsida; order Rosales; family Elaeagnaceae; genus Hippophae; species Hippophae rhamnoides. Next base: position 66,722,272 of record CM065428.1, on the reverse strand, counting down.
TTTTTAAAAATTAAATATTTAATAATAGCATTCATGCTATTTATCTACTATTAAGTATTTATTTTTAAATCTTAATAATTTTAAATTTTATTAATATGAAATACTATATCATTAGACACTAAGATTTGGCTATATTTTCAATAATGCCAGCGAAAACTGTAATAATCTTTTTTTTATATTAATCTTTATCATCCCATACTTATTTTTAATTTTTTAATTTTATTTATAAAATTTATTTTAAAAATTAAAATTAAAATATTAATAAAGATAAATAGAGGATGAAAACCCTTAATTATACTCATCAATATATGCTAGTAATATATATATATATGAGATTATTTAGTAAGTTTATTTAGAATATGTATTTTTAAGTATTTTTGTTTCCCAAAAATGTGTTAAAAGGATAAGATTATTTTTTTATAAATATAACAAAATAATATATATGATATATGTATATTTATATATTTTAATATATACATAACTAATGAATTAATTTTTAATTAAAAAATTATTTTGATTAAATTTAAATAAAATTTTCATCGTCTAACGTATTATTTTGTGTAATAGATAATAATTTTTTTAGTTTTTGTTAAAGTTTGAAAGAAATTAAAAAAAATCGAATTATATTTTTAATTAAATATTAATTTTTTAGATATATAAGTATGAAAAAAATATACATATATATATATATATAATATTATTATATTATATTTAAAAAGATAGATAAAAAATAATATTTTTTTATAAAAAAACTTAAATAATAAATTGTTCACAAATAAATACTATTAAAACACAATCTTTACTAAAAAAAAATACTTTTAACCTAAATAAATGTGTCATAAAGTTTTTAATAGCAACAGTCAATAGTCAACAGTGGTTGGGTGAATTTAAAACTTTTCTATTTCCCCGTGCCTATTAGTAAATAATAAAGTATAGGATAGTTAACAGTAATTGATTTTGTTCTTAACTTTTTACAAATTTTTTTATTTTTATAAAAATAAAATATTTAACCATATATTAATGTCTCATTATAATAATTATCTTCAAAACTTGGGTGAAAATTTCGATGAATTGAAAATTTAAACCAAAAGATGTTTGCTTGAATTTATGATTAAAATTGCTTCGAACATACAAAAATTCAGGATAATAAAACAGATTTATATTTGTTTCTAACCCCTTTTCGGTAATGTTTCAAATAATAGCATTCATGCTTAAATAACACAAGCTACCCGAGTTATAGTAATTTTTAGATACTGGTATGCATAAAATTTTCACATATTCAATTTTTACAAAAAAAAAAAAACTGAAAACTAAGATTGAAAAGACAAATAAAACGCTATTGAGAATAAATAACTCAATATTTAACCCATTTTACTTTTAATCTTCTTTCATAATTTTTTTAAAAAATTTATAACGTTAAAAAAATATATTGATTTATAATGTAAAAAAATAAATATATATTTTCTTCTAAATAGATTAAAAATAAAATTTTATATACAAAATAGATTATATATATCATGCAATTAAATAAAAATAAATAAAAAAATAACATAAATAATGAATGAAAATTTTCTTATTTAAGCCCTTAATTTAAAAATGGTGGAGAGTCATAATTGTCCATTTCTTCGAAAAAAAATTACTATTTAATATTATAAGTTAAAAAATGTATTTTTAAATCTATTTATATAAAATACATAATTTAAGTTATTTTGTTTGTGAAAAATTTCCAGGTAAAAAAATTAATTAATTTTTCATTCAATTTTTTTTTTAAATATCAAAGAAATAAACCAATATAATCATGTTTTATTACTCATATTCTAATATGGGATACCCTGCTTGTATTTTTTTTTATACATACGGGATATAATAACAGTAAAACGAGGTTAAGTAATCATATTTTCTTAAATAATAGAATAACATTTATAAGTGTATACATAAAAGTAATAATTAATTAAAAAATTGTTAAAGCTTTTTGAGAATTTTTTTTCCTTTCAAATTTAAATAATTTAAAAAAAAAATTATTGACTAATATATAAAATCCCACATTAAATAATAATTTAATGAAATTTTTTTTAGTAAAAATTGAGTTTAATTATATGTCTTAATTTCATTTATATAAAAAAGTTTACTCTTAATTCTAAAAAAAAATTATTTTTTGAAAAATAATATTTTATCTATCATATCTTTTATAAGGTTAATATTTTTTCTTTAAGGGGAGTTAAGAAATGAAATTATATATATAAATTTTGTGTAAGTTTTTAACTAATTGAAACGTAAACAAACTTTTCCCTTTTAGAAAAATAGAAAAAAAATGGAACTCATGACGTATCAGAACTAGTTCGCGAAAGTGCCCTAATTTATTAGAAAGTGAAAGATAGGCCCAACTCCGAAGAGTAGACAATAGCAAAAGCAGAGTCAGTAGACGCTGTACTCGTACCAATGTACTCTGTACTATGCCCCTCTCTTCTTTTCAATTCTCTCCATTTATTTGACGCTAAACCCTGCTCTCACATGGCTACTCTCTGCAACCTCACGATCCCATTACATTTTAGACAAATTAAAACCAAATCAAACCACTATCTCTCTCCCTCCTTCCCTCTTCTTCCATTTTCTCTGTTGGTTGGTTGAAGTCTTGAGCTTTAGTACTCACAGCTCTTTCCCCTTTTACTCCCTTACCCACCAAACCGATAAAAATCAAATCTTTTCTATTTTACTTGCCCCCTTCTTATTCTGGCTATACCAACCATGGAAGCTTTTAGCTTGCTCAAGTACTGGAGAGGAGGAAGTGTTGTCACTGATGTTACTGAAGGTTGTGCAAACGTCAAAGCTTCTGCCGGAACAACCACAATAGTGACTGCCGCGGATCAAAATGAGGCTCAAACTGACTATGATGATAGCGACGATGGACCCTTCTTTGACTTAGAGTTCGCTGTTCCTGATGATGAAGACAGTGAGATTGGAGAGGAAGGTGAAATTGGTGAACCCAGTAGAGGGAATGTAAGTGATGGTGAAGAAGTTTGTATCCTTGGGGATGATTCTGATGGTGTAGTTGAAGGAGAAAGAGACTTCAACTTCACTCTTTTCTCTGGCTCTAGCAATGACCATTCTGATCCAAATCTCTCTCTCTCTCATTCCGAGGAATTGTTCATCAAAGGAAAGCTTGTACCCATTGAGTCTTCTGAACCCAACTCCAAGTATCAGTTTCCTGTTTCGTTCTTGAAATCAGCTACCAAGCTCCGGGTGTTCACTTTGGGGCTCAAGAAATCCTGGTCAAGTGCTTTAGAGAAAACAGGGAAAAAATCAGAGTCAAAAACAGAGGACAAAGCAGAGGCTAAAGGAAATGTAACCACTGCTTCCAAACAAGAGGAGCGACAGGGAAAGAATCCAAAGAAACAACAGGAGCCTCAACAAAATCGAAAAATTTTCACAGTGAAATTGAAGGTTGAGGAAGTTCCTATTGTTTCATTGTTCACCAGAGACAACAGCTCAAGAGTTTCATACAGTAACAAGTCAGAGATACAGAGCTCCTCGGAAGTAACATCAGAGGAAAAACGATTTTACAAAGAAGCACTGCAAAAGTACTTAAAAATGGTCAAACCTCTGTATATCCGTGTCTCACGAAGGTATGGTGAGAAGCTTAAATTTTCGGGACAGGTAAGCCTTAATGGGTTGGTACACAAAGCAACAATATTGCCGTCGACGACAATCCTGAACTCTACGCCTGCTAAATTGTCGATTGAGAAGAGTGAAGTTGAGCCAGATATTTCAACGGTATCACAGAGCAACACAAAGAGCCAGAAACAGGTGAACCTCCAAACTGGGTTACGAGTGGTTTGTAAGCATTTTGGTAAGAACCGGTCGGCTGCTTCTTCAATAGTAGTGGAAGCTCCGGCGGGAACAGTTTCGTCAAGAAGGCGCGATGATTCTTTGCTGCAGCAACAGGATGGTATTCAGAGCGCAATTTTGCATTGTAAAAGATCTTTCAATGCTTCCGGAGGTAACGTATCCCTATATCATTTGAGACAATTACTTTGTTCCGATTTACAATGTTAAAAATCTGATCTTTTTTAATACACTTTATGTATTTATTCATTTCGGCTTATTGGGTACTTGTATTTCGTAGAATCGGAGTCTTCTGTGCGATCCAATGCGCAATTTTGCATTGTAAAAGATCTTTCAATGCTTCCGGAGGTAACGTATCCCTATATCATTTGAGACAATTACTTTGTTCCGATTTACAATGTTAAAAATCTGATCTTTTTTAATACACTTTATGTATTTATTCATTTCGGCTTATTGGGTACTTGTATTTCGTAGAATCGGAGTCTTCTGTGCGATCCAATGAATTATGAATGAGGTAGCGCTGTGGAAGTGGCAAGAAAATCGGACTCGTTTTCATTTAGCAAGGAGTCAAAAAAACCTTTTTAGCTAGGATATGATTTTGCTATGTTAGTAAGTTGTAAATGATGATGTTGAAAATCCAGAGTAGTGATATCTATTAACCTCTCTCTCTCTCTCTCTCTCTCTCTCTCTCTCTGCCGTTTCCATGCAAAAGCCAAACTTTATCAAAGCAAAAGATGAATAAGATATTTGTATGTATTATGATCTTATCTTTGTTAGCTATTTGCACCCAAGCATCACTTAATTAATAAGTCATATAACATTGTTGAGGTAGGCCGGGCTCCGGTCAATGAGAAGAAAAATAATTACAATGATTTTTATTGGGATTGTTATTTTTATAATATTTATGTTTTGATAGAAGTTCTAAAAACTGATAGTGTTTTTAAAAGGATTCTTATTTAATAGGATAATGTTTAAAAAGTTTTTATTTAATATTCTTTAAAAGGTTTTAGGTTAATCATTTTTAAACAAAGACATACAAATGAAATAGGCAAGAAGCGGAAAACTGACCATTTTACTCCTATCAAATCAGTAACAAATTTTTATTTATTTTTTATTCCAAAAGAGTTTTGTAATTTTTAATGTTTGTAGTTTGAGATAATTGTAATAATGAGAAATAATAATAAAAACAATGAAATAAATAACGGGAAAAGACACGAAGGTGTGCTGATCATTCTATTACGGCTTAAATAGTGACAAATTGTATTTTATTTTTACTTGTCATTGATAAAAAATAATTAAATTGTAATTTTTTAAACATTATAAATATTAAATGAATTTTTTTTAACATTATAAATATTAAATGAAAATTCTTTTAAAATATGATTAATTCATGAAATTTTTATCAAAATATGAATAATATAAAAATATCCCATTTTTATTAAGTAACAACCCATAAGATTAATGAAAAGTAATAAATAATTTATTTATAGAATAATGTATAATTTATCTTTATTCAGTTTTCTCCTTGTCAGCGTTTTTCTTCCTCCTTTGTGGTGCGTTTTGAGTAAAATAACTGTTAGAAGAAGACGAATGTGGTAAGGTCAGTACCATGGGTTGTCATTAATATTTTTATTAATTGCTTTGTTTAATAATTGAAGAATTTGTAGTAATTGACTTTTTAATGAGGTATATTACCGGTGGGAATGGAAACTCGTTTTGTGAATGGAAATAAAGGTTGACCTATTATGATAATAATTATAGTTATTTTGTATTAATTTTAGATATATTTGATTATAAATTAGTAGAATTTTTTTTTTACATTTTAATCATGTTATTTAGTTTTAATATTTATTTAAAAATATATTTAGTTTAAAAAATTAAATATTAACTTAATTTTTTTATCATATTATTTAAAATATTGACATTAATTTTTATTTTCTAAACTATTTATATAGAGTAAAAATAAATAAAATTAAATCTAATTATAAAAAGTATTGTGTATTTTATTATTAAAATTATATTTTTTAATATAATTATATGTACATAAAATAATAATATTAATATATATTCAGTTTCGATTAATCATAATTTCAATATTGTAATAATTATCTCCACCTCGTGCTTTTTTTATTATAATTATTTTTGAGAAAAAATCATTAATTTTTTCGAATAACCCACAGTTTCAATTATTTACGATTAAAATACTCATTCCAACGTATAGTTGACATAAAAGAATAAGAGATTTTTACAATTAAATTGCATAGTTTTTATTTATATATGAAATTTTATTTTTAATTATCATAATAAAAAATATATGTTTAGTTTTTTATAACATAAATAAACATATATTTTTTTAATTTCATATAAAAATAAAAATATTTTTTATTGAAAAAAATAAATAAAAAAATTAAATAACTGCATTATTTATACAACTAATTATATTATATTAAGTGATTAAATTAGAATATAATATTTTTTTAAGATGAAATAATATTTTTTATTTTTTAAAAATTTAAATAGTATATTATTAATTCAATAATTTAATATTATTTTTATTAATAATTTTAAATTTTAAAAAGAATAAAAAACAAGTAAGCAAATAATAAATACAAAATCTTGATCCCATCCTAGTTGGTTACGTGAGTCTAGTTTAATGCTAATCTATTACGAAAAAATCTTAGATCAGCTAGCCTCACCTACTCAAGTTTGCTTGCTTGGAGAGCCTTTTTATTTATTGATCGACACGTGTATAAGATGTTTAAATTAAATTAAAAAATCTACTAGAATTAATTCGTATGATTCAAATTAAAGTCTTTGTATAAGTTTATAATATTTGTAAATAATACAAGATTTATTTTTTTTATAAATATTAATCTTTTAAAATTAAATATTTAATATTATTTATATAATATATTTTATCAAATTAATAGATCAAAAAAACAAATAATTGACCAAAAAACATGGATATTACAAAAATAAGTAAAGATAAATAATTAAAATATATAAAAATAAGTTAAATATCTAAAATATTAGGTAAAACGATGTACACTTTATTATTATATAAAATGAAGTTAAAAAATAAATAAATAGTATATTATTTATAAATAGTATATTATTTCTAAATATTATAATAATATATTTTTTATTTTTTTATACGCTCTCTGACATCTTTATTCAATTATGTATTATCTGAATTAATATTTTATATTTTGATTTTATTTTAGTTAATTATCTTTCTTTATTTTTACAAAGTTTATGTATATTATTTTTTGGGTGAAAGGATTATTTTTTTGTTGTTGAACTATTTATCTATTAAAATTATGATATTATGATATTACGTAAATTTTGGATAATAGGTAAATAATATAAATTCAATCTTAAAGATTAATTAAATTCAAGAAAAAATAAATCTTATATTAATATATTTATTAATGTATATGGAACTGTATTCTTATACACCAAAATATAATTCCCTGCCCAGAGGGACTCCATTCCAGATCCACAGAAAAGCTTCAATTTCTACATAATTAATTTTATTTCCTCTTGCTATTCTAAAATTCCACAACTGTCATGCTAATCATATTTATTTCCCAAATTCCAATTGAACACTACCAGAATTGTCATGTTCGTATTAATATCGACGGAGATAATATGAAATATAGATATTAAATAAATTATTCACTAAAATTCAATTCATTTAAAATATATTTAATCAATTCATAAGATAAAATATATAGGTTAAAATTTTAAATGAATAATTCACTTCAATTTATAAGCTATTGATTAGTTCATTTTATAATAATTTTTTGTTAACAATTCTTTTAAAATGAACATTTTTTTAATTGAATAGGATGTAATTGTACTAACTACAAAAAAAAAATATTATTAATTTTAATATATATAATTAAAAATCATAATAATAATGATTTAAGAGTACTAACTCCTTTTGGTTAGTTAATATCTTGATTAAGTGAGTCATAATTTTATGTATTATTATTTTTAATAATTAATTAGATATTTTAAAATATTTTAAATCATTTTAATAAAAAAAAATTCAATAAAATGTACGTAAACAGTTAAACTCAACTTATCTCATTTTATTTAAAAATTAAAGAAGTTAGATTAAATTATATTACACTTAAGATGAAACGAGTTTAAGTGAACTAAATTAACCCAGTTTATATGATAACTTTAATATAAAATATAGATTTCTTTCAAACAAGAAGTTGGATATGAAACATTGGATAACATGATACTTTTTTCATTATATTTTTATAAGTTAGATATATGAGTCACTTTTTTTTAAAATTAATGCATTTTAATTATCTTATTGTTATATTTTGGATACTTTAGTAATTTTTTATTAAATTTGATATTTTTGAAATTTAAAAAAATGACTAAAATGTTTACAAATATAACAATAAAACGATTAATGTGTATCAATCTAAAATAAAATTATTAATATATTTAATTTGTGAAAGTAAAGTAATTTTATGGAAAATTAAACTATAAAAGATATATATTTTAAATGAATCATACACCTTAAATACCAAATGCTAAGATTTTTTGTTGGCTTATTGGTAGTTCAATACAAAGTTTGAACCCATTTTTTCCTAGCTGATATGTTATAATTCAAGAACAGGTTAAATTGAGTGAGTAAAAAGCAAATTAACTAAATTAAACTTATGGTTGAAAACTTGAAATATGAAAAATGATATTCTAATTTAGATTTGTTTTCATTAATCCTTCGAATCAATCAATGCTTTAAGATTTTTGGCGTATAAGATAAAGGAAGAGAGTAAAGATTTAGTTGACTTGTTTCTTATTCATAATTTTTATATATGGTGAAAGCTTGAAGCTTACGGAAGACAGATGCAATGAAGATCGAACATGACATATGGGGGCGATAAAAGATAATAAAGGAGAAATAAAATGTTCTTTGTTTAGAGAAAAGTAATAGAGAATATTAAGAAGAAAGAAATTTACTTTTTTAAACATATGCGTTACAAAAATGGAGAGGAAAAGAAGAAATATAGTTATGTTTAATACTTATAATTAATATTTAAAATATTTAAAAGAGAAAAACTTATTTGATGTGAGATATTTTTGTAAATATGTTGACTAATAAATAAAATAGCTATTCAAATAAACAAAATTAAGTTGGTGTGTCTGATTCGTTTAAAACTTTCTCGTCTTTTGGTGGGAAAGAATCAAAAAAATGTTCTTAACCTAGATAGTAAAATAGATGGTATTCGATAATGTTTGGAGTGAATCTTTTAGGTGAGGTTATAAGTAAGTAATTTAATATTCTTTAAATAATGCATATTTATTAACATATTAACCTATACGTATCGCAACCAATTTACTTCTCAAAATAAGGAAACATGTACACTATCCAATGATGAGATGAAGCCTACCCATACGATCTTTCGTTTTTGACAATAAGGATATAGATGCGTCGACTAGACTTAGGTAATATATGTGTTGGAAATATTTGTTTTGATCAATTTGCTTCTTATACCACCTAACACTCCCTTATTGTAAATAGTATGTCCTAGATCTCATTAGATCATGTAGTGATCGGTCTAAAATAGTTTATAATGATCGATCTAAAATAGGTCATGATAATTGATTTGAAACAAGTTGTGATGAGTGATCTGGTTCGTACTCTGTGAGATTTGTTAAATATAACATTTGATAAAGGTCATTGACATAAAAACCTATTTAAACAGATGTTTTATACGTCTAAGATCGCAACTCGTGAGAGTTTGTTTCCTACTAACTTATAGGTATTGAGATCATATACACAATTTATCCAAATAATTAATATTTGAGTAAGTAATTTGCATAATTACAATTATCAATACAAATATTACATTTATAAGAAATAATTAGAATAAACACATATACTTATTGATATTATAAAGAAGATAAATGTTATTATCATTTAATTTTGTATATATTTTTATACCCGTAACTTTCATATTTTATTACATGTCATAATTATTGTTGATATCGATTTTTTTCAACATCAATGATTAGATACACTTTTTCTTTTTGTAGATCTGAAAACAAAAAAAAACGTATCGTTAGGATCTTGGACCACCATGGGATGTGACAACGTTTGGGTAGTAAGAAAGAGGAAACTAATGTCTCTCCTTGTAATGCAGAGATATTTAGAGAGAGAGAGAGAATACAGATCTAAATGTCTATACTTGCTTACAGTTATCTCAAGTTATGAGAATAAGATTTTCTGTTTAATGGTAAGCAGTAGTGAATATATATATATATAGGGAAAAATATACCTACTGACGACCCTTACCTATACTGATAGACCTATATTTAAATATTAAAACTTTATTTGTTTAGTTATCTCATTGTTAGATAATTAAGAGATTAAATATTGATCGTTTATCTAATTAGATATTTATTTAATATTGATATTTATTTGTTGATCCAATGTTGACTAGGTTGACTTATGAGTTATTTGCTACCAACGATCTCTTATATCGTGCCTATAGTGTGAACTATTTTACACTAACCATCAGTTCTTAGACCTGTTAGGCCTTGATACATGGGTTAAGATGTCTATTTTACCATTCCGTCATCAACTGTGTTATTTACTTTTTGAACCCTACTAATGGTGTCAAATCCATTCTTATATAATCATTACTTACCTAAGAAAAAACAAATTCTTGTTTTATTTAGGCACTCAAAACATGCGTGACAATATCTTGTTATCAGTGGTTTTTATGGAGTAAAAACATGAATTGAAATTTATGGACTTGTGAGCTCACAGGCTACTTAATAGCTTAGAACATTTGGATGGATTCCTTGATGAAGGATAGAATGACTATAGAATGCGATCAAGTTTTTCATCATGGGATTAATCATGTATGAACTGGGAGAGGTTGCACGAGGTGGCTATCGAGTAAAGGATCAATGTCTAACTAGCCATGGTCCGAACATTCATAGAGTGCCTGACCATGGTGTAGGTGGTTTAGGTTCATGCGTTGGTGGTTGAGTGTACGTCGAGCTAGGCGATGGTTTTGGACCATTCAAACGATGTAGTTCTGTCAAACTTCATATAGGTACATGTCAAATTCTGCTCACTATAGGTATTAGAACATGCCACATAGATGTTCTCTTGGATGGAAGGTGGACCAAGTACCTGTGCCTTGTGAGGTGCTCTTAAGATGGCCTAGGATGCTATCCTCATCATTTTAAGTGTTCGATGAGATATGCACACATTTTCTTCACTAAACTTTGATATGTGACTCCATTATTCTTTAAGCCAAAAAGTATGACCTTGTAACAAAACATATTTTTATCAGTTATCAAACTTTCTTTTCCTTCATCAAGATTGTACTTTTGAATTTGATTGTACCTAAAGTACGCATCTATGGAAGATAGACATATACCTATATGAAGTATCCAAAGTATACAATATTTTAATTAATTGATTAATATAAATATTATAAATATTTAAAAATATATGTATAAAAAAATTAATATAAATATAAATAATTAATTGTTATGATATTTTATAAAGTTTTATACAAATGTTTCATATTTTTTATAAATTTCTTTAAGTTTTTTGTATTTTTTTTAAATTTTCTTTAATAATGATATTATTTTTAAAATTGTCATAAAAAGTATATCTCGATTGCTTTATACGTAACATTTCAAATCTTACTCAAAGCCCAAAAGTGAAGGAAAAACCAAAAATATAATCATGTTTTTTTCTTAATATAACCTAAATAATTATTGTTGAAAAAAACTATAATTATATTATTATGATAATTTTTATGATGATTATAAAATATGTAAAATATTTATTTTATTATTATTATTATTAATTATAATTTAATATAATTATATAGAATAAAATTATCATTTACAAAATATTTATATAAAAATAATAATTTACATTAATCTAATTGTTTATAAATCACAAACTAATTTATGAGAGTATTGTCACTTGAACATATAAAGCCAAACAAAATGAGTCTCATATTCATATAAAATCTAATAATCTATACACCACATAATTTGGTGAAATACGTACAGAAGTACATGAAAATTAAAAACAAGATAAATTATAGAGAAAATAGATAGCAATTACAGTGAAGAATATAAAATACAAAATGATTGTATTAGATTTCTTGTATTTAACATTACAATTACATATATTTTTATATCTTTTTTATTAAATATAAAATATTAATCTATTCTTTTAGTAATAAAAAAAATGATTCATTGTCATAATTGATCGGTAAAAATAATTTCTTATGTTTCTTTAATAGAAAATGATTTATTTTTATAATTAATTTCTTTAACATAAAATAAATAATTCATTGTCATAATTGATTTGTATAATCAATTCTTCGTATTTCTTTTAACATTATTTTTATTTAATTGTACTATCATTCTTTTAATTATCAATCTATTATATTGTCCACTACAATTAATTTACGATTGTTTGGTCGTTGATTTAACTTAACAATATTTATTTAAATATTACTTTAATTTATCAACAATCATATTATCATTTATATTTGTTTTATGATTATTTGCTTGCTTATTTAACTTATCAAGTACAGCTCTGGTTCGATTTGGTCGCAGTCCGAGGTCACATTCTGTGTCTTCATTGTCTAATCTAATTAGCTTCAATGAAGTCCGTGAATCTCTTGGTTGATGTTGTTGAATCTTATCCCCTTTTATAGTGGTATAATTATTATTTTTTTTAAAAAAATCTTATTTATTAGAAGATAGGTTAAATTCTTATTATTATAAAAAATAAATATTTACTTTTAAATTAATATTTTTAGTCATTTTATTTAGAATAAAGTAGTTATTTTGTAATAATTAATTATTTTATTTTTGCTATTAAGCCCCAATATCAGCATCTCCTGGCATCATATGTTTTTATATTTCACTTGCTGTTTTTTTTTTGTTTAGAAGTTAATTTCATATTTATTATTTAACAAATACGTGATTTTTTTAATAATTAGTTACAGTGGGTGTTAAATTTAGGCCTAATTTCATCTCAAAACCCAGGTTATAAGATGGATGATCGCTTTGTTTATACGCACATACATTCGTCCGATGTGAGACTTTAACACTCCCCTCATATCGGTAGCGATCTATTCCTCGAGACCGACGGGGATGTTGAGTTTATTGTTCTGCCGAGAACGATCACTCACCACCCGCGAAACAACTGCATCGAATCCAACCTCGCTTCCGATACCACGTTTAAATTGCTAACTCTATCTCAAAACCCACGTCATGTGAGATGTAGGATCGCTTGTTTATATCTTGTAACGCGCGCGATCACCGTCGATGTGGGATTGCGCGATCCCTAGTCGATGTGGGACTTTGGGAAACGTTTTATACGAATTAACAAAGAAATTTGCATTTTTTAATATATCTTTTAAATAACATTATATAACTTATATATTAATATTCAAACCCCTACCTCAAATTTAGTCACTTTAATGCAACCACGTTGCAACGACGACTCTGTCAAATAATATAATTTCAGCACAGCACTCTAGCTATGTTATATATTTTACAAAACAGTTAATAAATTTTTATTTATTTTTATTAAATAAATAAAAGATTATATAATAAATTAAATTTAGGTAACGAAACTACAGTCATATATATGAAACACATCATATAATTACTACTACATTACAATAATTGAAAATTGAATTGTCGGAGATATTATAATAATTTTTAAGTATTTTCCACTCACATTATACTAATTCATAAAAAATTAATTAAAAAAAAATTCTCCTACCACCTAACTGTACAAGAGAATTCAATATTTCTAAAAAAAAAAAAAAAAAAACAAGAGAATTCAATAGAGGGAGGCCTAAGTAGGGTGCTAGCTGGGTGCGTGCGTTTAGACTTCATTCTTTATAGTCAACTTTTAGGAGTCACTGCTGACCTCTAAGGTTAACTCAAAACAAAAATGGAAAATATAATAAACTATTAATAAATTTAAATATCTAATATAAATATAAATTATAATATACGATGGATTGGTATAAGGATAACATGTGAAAAATTAGGAATCTTTAATTTAACCTTATTAGTAAACATGCTCACAATTCTTGCAATAAAGAAGAATAAACAGCTTAAAATTGAAACAATGAAAAAACAATCATACTCGCCGGTACGAATGTACGTATATCATCACAATTCACAACTTAAGTCTAAAAGTAAACTTTTTTCTTGCAATCTTGCCTCTGAATCTTCCTACTCGATATGTTATAAGTGATAGTGCAATTCAATTTGACCTCAACATGTTTCTTCACAATACCAGCAATTTTGATCCTTCCATCAATCTTAGTATAACTATCCATCGTCAACACCTTTTTGGTCAATTCACTAATCAAGCTCGGCACAGCCGATATCTTCGATGGAATTACTTCCACCGTTATGTTCATATTCATACTTCTTCTAGCTTTAGCCACACCTGGAGGACCCCTACCTTCGCCAACTAGTACACCTTTGTAGTAAATTGTAGTAGTTGTGTTGCCAAATTTGAAGGAGGCTGAGTTAGGATTTTTCACAAACACGTTGGCTACAAGCGTCACGTTCTTATCCGTACTTAGACTACCACTACCATCGAGTTCAAGTCTTTGAACATCGATTGCATTGAACCATACAATTGGGGATTTTACATGAAACACAGTGAAGCCAAGAATTAATCCCGTCACGGCAAAGATTAAGAAAATTGCTGCAACACAGCCACATAGCTTGACGTATTTTTTTTTACGGTGGTTGGAAAGAGATTCTTGATCTTCTTCGCTGCGAAATTTCCAGATGGACACTGGTGCAAATGGTTTGGGCTGATGATCTTCGTCGCTACTAGATTTCCAGATTGACGCTGGTCTTAAGGGATTGGACTGATCTTTATCGGCCATGGCATAAGAATTATATATTGGAAATAGCGGTGAGTTAATGTGTTGTTGTTGTTGTTGTTGATTTTGAAATTGACAAAATGTAATTTGCTCGAAAAATTTCCAGAATCGTAAAAGGGTTTGGTTTGTATACGTTTCTTAAAAAACGATTAGTCTTTTAAGAAATGTCAGTCTTGTTTGAGAGTATTTGTCGTATAAACGCGGTTTAAAGAGGATCATGCACCTCTTGACTATTGACTTTGATGGATTCTAGTTTGTGAAGCTAAGGTTCTTAGAATGAAATTTCAATAGATTATTATGGCAAATATTTTTAAGATTTTAAGTTTTTTTTAAATTATCACTTAGTTTTATTTAATATCAAAAATACTCATAAATATTATTAGTGTTATATCTTTATTTAACATTAGGGATAAAATGATAATTTCACTCTTATACGCATAAAAAAATCAAAAATACTTCCGAGGTTTTCAATATCTTTAAAAATACCTTTAACGTTTAAAAAAATTTTACAATACTCCTGATGTTTAAGGTATCTTCAAAAATGTCATTATTATTTAACATAAACATAAAAAAGTAATGAAAAATTGCATCAGTATTTGAAAAATTCTTTTCTAACCCTACCTATATAGCTTTTTGAATATTATCGTTGATAATATTATCGCAAATACACTCGAGATTTTGCTTTTCTTTAAAAATACTCCTGCTATAATAATTAATTAACTTTATAAAAAATACTCGTGCTATAATAATTAATTTAACTTAATCAAAAATACTTCCGCTACAATAATTAATTTAACTTCATCAAAAATGCCTGTTATAATATTTAATTTATTTTCATCAAAAATACCCCTACTTCTTAATAACAAGATATAAAATATTTTCCAAAAATAACTCTGTAGATAAATTAAGTTAACAAAGCACACAATATCAAGTTAAATATTTTTTGAAAATATTTTATATCGTATTATTGAGAAACATAGGTATTTTTTATGAAGATAAATTAAATATTATAACAGAGTATTTTTGATGGAATTAAATTAATTATTATAACAGAGATATTTTTGATAAAGTTAAATTAATTATTATAACAATTATATTTTTGAAGAAAAACAAAATCTCAAAGATATTTGCAATAATATTAACGATAATATTTAAAAAATTAAGTAAGCAGGATTAGAAAATACTTTTTTAAATATTGATATGATTTTTTACTGTTTTTTTGTATTTTTTCGAACAAAGTTTTACAAATCTTCCGTGGATTAATTGTTTATTTTATGAATTTTATGTATGGGTGACATCAACTTCAACTTAAATTAACGTAACTTGTTACAAAATTAATATATATTTATGAGACGGCTTCTGAAGATGTTCCAACTCAAGTAATTGTTTTCTTTTTAATTTTACAGGGTAAAGATTAAATATTTTTTTTATTTCCATACTTATTTTTTTTATAATAATATGGTTAAATTAAAAAAATATTAATATAAAATTTAAATATTATTTTTAAAATAAATATAATAATTATGTAGTCCCTATCTCTTGTTTTATAGGTAGTTTTTAACAATGAATATCGTCAATATTATTTATTATGATATAATATATTTTACATTAAATATATTTTTTACACCAATTATTAGTTATTTATATTTAAAAAAAAACAATCAAAATAATTGAAATAATTTTATATTTCATTAACCTAAACTGATGTATTACTACTTAAATAAATAATTTCTGGATAACAAAGGTTAAGATGACTTGCTTGTGAGACCATAAAGAAAGCTGAGAAAATTCGATTTCAATGTCACATTTAAAGCTAAAAACATTGAAATATACATGTAATACAATTCATCAATTGATAAATTGTATCCAATATTAAAATAATATTATTATCGTAATATTTGTTTTTTTATTATCATTTTTTTAATAACCAAAAAAAAAACTAAATGATATTTTCTACTAGCAAAAAAAAAAAAAAATCAACTCCAAACCTATAATCAAATTAAAGAACCAATTAATCACAAATGTATGATCAAAATGACTATATTACACCACATCTTTGAGTATAATAGTGATATGAAAGCGAGAAATAAAAAGAGAAGTGTATTTTGCATATTCATATAAGGTCATCTTATAGGTGACGACTCTTACATGAATAAGGAAATTAATAGTCATAAATAGTTTCAAAATTATTCTTAAAATTAAAATTGAGGTACACAATTAAATATTAAACATTAAAGCATCAATAATTTGCTCTCTGTAAACATAGTCCAACCAATTTTAATATCCACGACAAATGGGATTATGAGCAAATTTTTTTTTAAAAGAGTAATTATTAAATAAATAAATCATTATTCATATGATAAAATATGGTAGAGAATTGTAACCTAAAAAATCTCAAAAAATCAATTTATGAGCAATTTAATATCGTTTAAAATATAAAATATAACAGAGACAAATTCGGTTGCATGGGAAACATTACATACGGTTCCTATGTAGAATTTTATAAATGAATAACTTTGTTCTCTTATATATTTAAAGTTATAAATTCATATCTCACAAATTATTTAATTTAAAAAATAAAAACACATTTCATTTAGTTATTTTCATAAAAAAAGAAAAATAGTTGAAGTAAAATTGAAAAAGACATGACATTTCTTTGATAAATTTCTTAATTCGAATCACTCACCCAAAATATAATTTATAAAAAAATAATTTAATTGGCACATCAGATCATATAATAAAATAATATATATATATATATATAAATAAAATGTATATATATATATATATATATATATATATCAATAAATAAATATTAAAATATTTATTTAATAAACATATTTTTTATTAATTTTTTAAACTAATAAGTACCAAAATATACATATAATAAATATATTTATATGAATATTTATTTTGTATAATATAATTATTTTTATAACATTAATAATGATAATTTATACAGTTAATGATTACTTATTTAATGATTGTTCAATCAACTTGCTTGTAAAATAGTTATTATTATTATGTATTTATTTATTATTAAATTATTAAATTAATTAACTATTTATTTTAAAAGTATTTCTACATACTAATTTATATAATATTTTAATCAATTTTTCAATTATAATAGAAATAATTTAAAATTTTATATTTAAAAACTTTATTTTATTTTATAAAATAAAGAATTCAAAACAATAATAATTATTACTCAATAATTTATACTATTATATATATTATTCAATTTGAATAATCAATTTTTATATAGTAATAGTACAAAAATTAGTATATAAAAAAAATCTCAATGTTTCGTAGTTCTCCCCTTTTGTTGTAGTGTTTTTTTTAACTTAAGCTTATTTTATTTTATTTTTCTTATACATCATTAAATATTAAAATGATCATATTCTTATGAATATTTGTATTTTGTATTTTTCTTGTGTATTATCTCTACATTGTTATTAAACTTTAATAATTATTTTAATAACGTAAAAATTATTATAATTTTAATCTTTCACACCATGATATATATTATCATTTTTATAATTTTTCTATAGGGATCATGTTATATCAATTAAAAATAATAATAATATAATATATATTATTTTTTTAAAAAAATAATTATTAAATTCAACTAGAAGGTGCATATTAAGTTCATATCGACTTTAACTTCTTAAATGATAATAAAATGTTAATTAAAAAGTTTATTTTTATCGTATTATATTTAATTTATTTATTAAATAAGTTATTAAAGATTTATTAACATCATTTAAATGCATTCATGTTTATATCGTGTTTGAATTATAGGTTGTTATCCAAATGTTTTACATTTTGTTTAAATTTAAAAATTTAATCAAAAGTCTAATATGATAATCATAATTAACATGTTAATATTTTTGTCATTTTATCTCGTAACTTTAAATTCTAACAAAATTGTTAAATTATCTTTAAATTGAGGCCAACTGTATTAAACTTAAAAAGATTATGTGCATAACATAATGAAAAAAAAAGATTATAAATCAAAGTGTCAAACTTCGACTTATTTAGTTATAAAAAATTACAATTTAAAATTTTCAATTCGATCAGTTTGATATCCCCCTTTTAATTTGATTAATATCTTACTGAAATTTCTTAAATTTAATCAATCGAGGTATTTTTAATAGTATTAATTAATTGGTTAGAAGATTAATTTAGATTATCAATTTAGTTAAATAATTTTTAGAATTCAGGCCGCTACAATAAGTAGTGTACTAATTAATCATTCATTTTAGAATAGAAAACCTACTTAGAAATGGAGCACGTGCCTTTCACGTGTTCATACCTAGTTGGGGCTTTTAGAGCCAGATTTGATCAAAATCAACATATGATGCATGGGCCAACTAACTTTAAACTTCTTGACCGGTGGCCTTTGAATCATTTAGCGTAAGAAACTATATTAAAAATAAATAAAAAATTCACTTTGCGCTTATTTCTACTTTTATTTTTAGTATTTATAAATGTGTATTATATGTAATTTATTCAAAATTTTAACTATTAAGTGTTATTTCAACCAAAACTATAATAATTTATTATTATTTAAAAAAATGAGCATACAATTAATATTTTAAAAACTAATAATTTATTACTTAATTGATAAAAATAAAAATAATTATCAATAACTTAAATACTAATATTATTTAATTAATAAAAATAAGAGTTTGAAATGAAATATTTAATTAAGGTCTAAGGAGTTAAGGGTAATATTAATCATTAATTTAAAATATTTAAACTTTATTTTTTCAAAAATGTATAAAATATAATTTAAACTTTTTTACATAATGTAAATATAGATATTATATTTTTAAAATTCAGAAAATACCCTAAATTTCTTAACCCATTATTCGTTAGCTATTTGGTACTTCTCTAACAAATTAACCTGTAAAATAACACATTCCTTTGATAAATGTCTAGTAACTTTCAAATGTCAACGTGAGTTTGGTGACATTTCATGTGGATTATATATGCATGTTTATTTATATTATGTATTTATATTCACATCTTTAATATTATAAAAGATTAAAATTATTTTTAAACAATAACTCTACTCTCTTCAAATACGAAAAATTAAAAAATTATTTTTATTAAAAATAATTTAAGTTGAGTTGAATTCATATTTTATGAACATGAATGATACCAAGCATATTTTTTTGACATTATAAAAACCAGAAACCTTGTACAGTACAGACTGGAACATGCATCCAAGCTGGTGAAGCACGTTAACTACGATAAGCTCATAATCCACTACCGAAATTAAGGCAAGCAAGCCAACTTTACGGATTCCCGATAGGAATCCACACAAGAAAGATAAATCATAAAAAGGAAAGGAAAGGAAAAGAATCGATCATATTGCAAAATTCAATTTTGTTATTCTAACAAAAAATACTTTTATTAATTATTACTTTATACAATAAAAATTAAATTTAAATATAATTTATTATAGAGAAAAATAGTTAATTCTGTTTAAATAATAAAAATAATTGTGTATCTTTATTGTCATCGCTCTTACCTGAACGTAAATCATTGAGATAAGTCATAAGTGGTTCAGGCTGTACGTTTAGAACTTGAGCATGCTTTGCTTTATATTATTCTAATTACTTTGTTGATAAAGATATTCCTTGGCTTATCAAGGAGGTTGTATTTATTATTATTAGATGATATTTTTTATAAATATTATTTTGTTATATATATATATATATATATTTAAAATATATTAATTTTAAATTTTATTAACTTAAAATATATCTCATCACATATATTATTCTGATTTAAATTATTATTAAATCAATATGTTAAAATAATTGTAAAGTTATATAATAATAAAAAACCAACTAACCGATTATATTGTGAGATATGATTAATTTTTAGAAGTCGGAAAAATCTCTCACAATGTACGTGTAACTGCGATATTTTGATGAGATCCTAATTACGTAGGATGTTGTTTTAAAATTTTGAAACATTAGGATACCGTTAAATTTTCTGTCGCATCTTATCAGATTTTTTTGTTAAAAGGAAATCAATCTATTTTACGTACTCTACATATTAAATTATATTTGAGGTGAATTTAAAATATGAATAAGTTTTATTGTTAAATTATTAATTATAAATTTATGATTTAAGATCTAAATATTAACGCTAGATTATTAAATAAAATAAATTGAGTTTAGTTAATGTGGTGCGAGTTTAAAAATAATATATATATACACGATCGAGATGAACGGACTTTACCGAATTAGTTAGTTAAGCTTTCACTTCGTTTCTTTTAATATTCCTTTTACCTAAATCCTAGAGATTTTTTTATTTATTTTTTAATACTTAAGTTACACACACACGCACCACCGAAAGCTGTTTATGTATTGTATGTAGCTAACTTATAATTATAAGCATTTAGGAAATTTGAATGCTGTTAATTGAGACTATACTTTAATTAATTAAAAGTGCTTTAATAATAATAATTTCGATCTCTTTTTTTAAAAAGAAGAAAGCAAATAATAATAATAATAATAATAATAATAATAATAATAATAATCAAAAATCAAAAATCGATTTAAAATCATGAACATTGAACAGGGATTCAAAATCAAACACAAGTTGTTGTTGTTGATATTGAAATATAATATTTACTGCAACAAATAAAAAAACTAAAATAATTAAACCAATTCCTAATCATCAATCAATCTGGGCATAGAAAACCCGAAAGAAAGAAACAAAAATCAGAAATAAATTTATTTGCATTGTAAATCCTTGATGGTCTTGCTTCTCAAAATTAGAGTCATGCTGCAAATCACATCTCTGGACGTCCTTGTCGTCTTTATGATCTTCAAAAAATAAAGTTCACCTGTAATCTTGACATATCCACTAAGCTTCAACAACCCAGAATTGATATCATTTCTAAGACTGTTAGAATCAGTTAGCTTATTAGATCTCAACTCAATATTCAACTTCAATCTCTTACTCCCCCTAACATTGAGACCCCCTTTTCGAATTTTGGCTTCTGCAATCTTGAAACCACCATATGAGAAGCTTACACTACTTGGATCAAATTTAAAGTCGCCAAAATTTGGATTCTTGATTTTCAAAACAGCAACCATAGAAGCATTAAGTGAAGGCAAAGGAGAAGTAGTATATTTGAGTGTTTTGATTCTGACTGATCCCAGATGCACATTTGGGGATTTAGGTCTTAGAAAGAGTAAAGATAAGACCAATAGGACTAAGCTTGCAATGACGATTAGAGCGAAAACATAAATGAAACTTTTGTTGCTTCTTTCTTTGCGGATTGCTTTGAAGGTTGGGTTTTCTTCGTCGCTTCTATCGTATAATTTTGATGGTGCCATAGGCCAAGAATGGCTTTCTTCTACCATTGTTTTAATTTTGGGAGTGTAGTGGTGCTAGAGTTTTGTGGTTATATTGAATATATATTTTTATTGGTGTTTTTATAATGAATGTATCGTGAGAAATTGAGAGTGAATGTTGTATGTAACACAGGGCATTGAACATATATATTTATCGAGGAAGAAAATAGAAAATAAGTGGTGTAAGTAATTATTTCAATAATAACAAAAATTAATATTATTTAAAACTTATTATTACATAATTTATATTTAGTTTATACATTATTATTATTATTATTATTATTATTATTATTATTAAATTGAGAGTGTTATTTTAAATTTTTAAATATTAAAAATAGATAAATCTAACCTAAAAAATAAGATAAATTTTATTGTTAAGTATTTACAAAATTATATATTTTATTTTTTAAAATATAATCTATTGAGAAACTTATCGTAGATATTTAATAGTTCAAAACTAGAATGCATCTTCCAGAATATATTAGATAAAAAATATATATATATATACATTCTCCACTACTTGTTATCAAAGCATGTATATGATACGTTTTTTTTTAAATTCATATATATATATATATATATATTATTTTATTTTTACAAAAACTCATTATACGAGATTAATTTAAAAAATAATAATATCTTGAGTATTTAAGATAAAATTACTTAGAATTAAGTTAGAATACATATCATAAAATTTTTGAATTTGGGAACCGCGTGGGTCGGTTAAAAGCCATGAAATAAAGAGGGGAGGGGAGGTGGGTCAGCGTTGGCATGTGGGCATGTCGGATTGCTTGCTGTGGCCTATAGGGTATCTTTCTGAACTTACGAGTTACGACCATACAAATGGGCTGCCAAATGGATTAATACTGTTTTGGCCTCAAACTTTTGAAAAAAAAAAAAAAACATTTGTACTACCTAAGTACCTAATATATATATACATAGAGTTTGTTGCTAAAATACTTCCACTGCAATGAATTGATACTTTGTAAAATTGTTGAAAGATGAAAGTTTAACTTTTTTATTTTTATTTTTATTTTAAACAAGTATATTATTTATACATTTGTAATTAAAACTAAAACTTATATCTTTTACATTATAATATATACTGTTAGAAATATAAACTCATTAAAAATATAGTTAACTGTTAAGAGTTTCAGTTGGAATCATCAACATCAAATAAAAGTTCCACTCTAGATTCAGTTTTACTTCAACTGGACTCTTTTTTTAAAGTTAGCTAGATTTCAATTTTTGAACTTTTTTTGCTTTAAAATTTAAAAAAATAAAAAAATAAAAAACACAAAAATTGCATAAAATCACCAAATAAACCATAATCCATTAGAAGGAAGAAAAAAAAACACGTAATCCATTGAGCAAATTAATGTATTTACTTTGTGAGTGATATATAATTTGGTGGCATAAGGCTTATATACATCTATAGTTATATATAAAAGTAAATTAATTGAATAAATGTTTCTTTTTTGGATATCAAATTCCTTCCTCACTTAGCTTCCACTTTAAATCTTTGATTGAATTGCTTTTCATATGGAGATTCATAGTGAAATCCATTCGATCTCTGGTGTTCTTGGTCTTTATAATGTTCATCCCATGCACTTAATTTGCCTCTAAACTCAGCCTGACCACTTAGCTTCAATGTCCCATTTCATATATTCCTCCTAAGATCACGTGACTTGCTTGTTTTAACAGCCACCCACATTAACGTTGAGCTCCTTGGTACCTCTAGCTCTGACATACCGTTTCACTATTTTGACCTCATCAGCTATCTTCTGTCCTCTATATTAAAAACTTTCAATACTCATTTAATATTTACATTCGTAAAGGATATTACTTAAAAAAATATTATATATATAATTTTAATAAAAATATAATTTTATTGATATATTTAATATTAAAAATTTAAAATTTAAATACGATATAATTTTATTTTATATATTAATTTATCTATAATTTCATAAATATTATACCTAGTTAAAAAATTTATTTGTGAAATTTTTTGATAATTCTTACCAGTAAGTAGATTCTTCCCTAACAATAGTGTTCTCCTAATTAAACTCACACCAAAATTTGGATTCTATAAAGTTAATACCGCAACTTGAGTAGCATTGAGTGATGACCATAATATTGGAGAAGAGGTTGGATAATTGAGAGCTTTGACAATGGCAAAGCTAATTTTGACATGTGGGGTTTTAGGTCTGAGTAACGTTAATGTAAATACAAGTATGATGAAGCTGAGAAGGAAAAATCCATCCAAAAAATAAAATAAAATAAGAAGCATTTGTTGCTTCTTTGGTTGTGCATGGATTTGAAGGTCGTGTTTTCTAATTCATGATGGCTTATTGGATTTAGTTTTGCTGTGACCAATGACCGTAGCCATGTTGTGTTTTCTTCTGCCATCGTAATTTAATTTTAATTGGGATAAATTAGGTATTACGATTTTTATTACTTATAAACTTGATCGTTCTTTTAATTCATAAATTGTTTTTTGAGTTATAAGTTATACATCGGTTTCTAACCTAGTATTAAAATAATTTTCTGCTTAATAGTAATCACAGAAATTTATCATCTCTGTCGGTATTTAACCTAGTGTTAAAATAGTTTTCTTGTTCAATAGTAATCGCAGAAGTTTACCATCCCTGTCGATACTCAAAGAGACAAATCTATGTCTATCATCATCAATATTATTTATAAATTTAAGTAATTCTTAACTCAATGAGATCTTATTAAGTTGAGTTAAGCTTAAATTTCTAATATGATATCAGAACTAAGTTTTTGGTTTTTCGATGCATCCCCTAAAGCTTACCCCGTCGATACCAAGGACATTATTCATATCGATGTGAAGTCGATTGTTAAGGAAGTCCTATATCAATAAAGAGTTCAACAACAATATTACTTATAAAACTAAATAATTTTAATTAAATTAATTTTTATTAAATTAAATTAACCATGAGTTACTAACATAAATAACCAATAATTAAACATTAATAATTACATATGTTCGAAAATTACAGTAATTAAACATTAATAAGTACATACGTTCGTAGATCTGATTTGTCTTTTTTATTTTTTAAAAGAAACGTAAGATAAACCAATCCAAGAAAACAGTTAAAATTGATTTGTTCTTTGTTTGGATAATAATTTTTTTTATTTATAAAAGTATATGTAATATATATATATATATATATATATTATGGTACATAATAACTTATCTTAATTTTTTTACTTTATTTATTATATTTTTTTTAATGTTAATGGTTAATATGTAGAAAAAAATAAAGAGATAAAATTAATTCTTTAAATTTCAATAAAATGTAAAAAGCTATACCTATTATATATATATATTTCATGATGTGTACTGAAAATTTTCTTAGGGAGACTTTGAAAAGTTTCGAATCTTTATATAATACTCTCATCCACCTATCATTCATTTTAATAGTGACTTTACGGTGTTTACAAGCCATACATTAAACGAATACTAATTTCTATCATTCCTAACACAATATTTACTTATTATACGTTGATTAATTTATAATAAAATTACTTAAAATAACATTTTTAAAATTTATAATAATAAAAATAAAATTTAATAAAATTTATCAATATTAATTTGATATGTAAAGAAGAGAATTCAACTATATGGTTTCTAATTATACATGTTAAAATTGAAATTTTTAACTAATTTTTTTACGTCTAATAAAAATATATGAATTAAATATAAAAATATTATTTTTATAATAGTAGATTTTATGATATCTTATAAATATTATGAAAAGTATTATTAAAAACCACCTCAAGTTTGAATTTTTTCAGCTTTGAGATATTTAACATTTTCATAATAATTTGTTATTCTTAAAAGAATATATTACTATATATCAGATGATGGGAATATATATAAGTTAACATACCCTAAAATTAATTATCTATGATTAGTATAATTATTGGATATTAGTTCTTAATTCAAGGAATAAAATAAGGAACTTAATTCAAGAAATAAAACAAGTACCTTAATTAAAGAAATAAAATAAGTAGTTTAATTCAAGCAATAAAACAAGAAGCTTAATTCAAGAAGTAAAACATGTAATCCTTAATTCAATGAGTAAATCAAAGAATGCTTAATTTAAAGAGTAATTGAAGGAGTAAAATTTCTTTATAAATAGCTATATAATTGTAATGAAAATATGAAGAAAATAATACAAACTAGAGACCTCTTTTGTGTAGAGTTATTTCTTATTTTTTCTACATGGTATCATAGCAGGAAAATTAACTTGCTTCTGCTTTATTATTATCTTAGCATCTTCAATCTTTGAAATGGCTAAAAACAAGCCGTTAAGATCAGAAGCTGAAAGTTCATCGGTGCTTTCCTTCATGAATATGCATGAGGTGGATGTCAACCCAAATCAAAGATTAAGCTCAGTCTTGTTGAATGATTTTAATTACTTGCCTTGGTCAAGAGTAGTATCTCTGGCTCTAGGTGGAAGGTCCAAGTTGGGGTTCATAAATGGAAGCATCGAAGTACCAAATGTTTAAGGATTGTGCCACCAAAAAGACGATTGGCGAAGGGTTTTACTTAGATGGTCACTATTACATATCCAAGAGCAATCCCAGAGAGTTTCAAGCCAAGTTTTACCCTATTCAAGATAATCAATTGTGGCATCAACGTTTAGCTTACCCTTCTCTACCAATTTTGTCAACTTTATTTCCAAACTTAGGAAATGATGCAATTGTATGTGAAACTTGTCACTTGTCTAAGGCCACTAGATTGCCTTTTAATTCTTCCTTGCCTAAGGCTAGTAAGTGTTTTGAATTAGTTCATTCAGATGAATGGGGACCAACTAATGAATCTTTTGATGGTTATAAGTATTTTGTGATTTTTGTTAATGATTTTCTCGAGTCACATGGTTATATATTTTAAAGTCTAAGAAAGAAGTTATGGAAGTATTTAAGGACTTTCATAACCTTGTTAAAAATCACTTATCTCTAAGATTCAAACCTTAAGGTCTGACAATGGCACCGAATACATGTCCCATATCATGAAACAATATTTGAGTATTCATGGAATTATGCATCAAACAAGTTGTGTTGGCACACCTCAACAAAATGGTGTAGCTGAACGCAAAAATTGGGACTTACTTAAAAAAACTAGGGCATTAATGCTACAAATGAATGTACCAAAGAGATTCTGGTCCCTAGGGGTTATGGCAGTTGCTTACATCATCAATAGATTACCCAGCCGAGTCTTGGATTTCAAGTCTACCCTAGAGGTCATAAAAGGAAGGAAAATTAACCTCTCACACCTTAGAGTCTTTGGTTGCATCCGTTTTGTACATATTTAATCTCATGACCGAGATAAATTGGATCTTAGAGCTGTTAAATGTACTTTTCTTGGTTATTCATCTACACAAAAGGGATACAAGTGTTATGATCCCCAACTTAGAAGATTAATTGTGTCTAAAGATGTTCAATTTTATGAAACTAACCTTTTTTTTCAGCAAGTCACATGAAATCACAAGTCAAGGGGATGGCATCTTGGATGTGTTTCCATTATTAAGAATCAAACTTGAGGCTCCACAACAACAAGATCCTAACCATGTCAATATTGATGCATCTCTCACTGAAAGTAACAATAAAGGGTCTTGTCTTAATGGTACATTGCATGAAGATGGTGATAATCAAGATGATCCTCACAATATGGTACAAGATATGGACGAGTGTGAGACAACTCATCATACTCCCCGACGTAATCCAATACATGTTAGGCAACCTCCAACAAGACTTTAAGACTTTGTCACCTATAAACTCACAGATCCCATCTCAAATTATGTGTCATATAAGAGAGTGACACCAGCCCATGCCGCATTCCTCAGCACCATATCGAGTTACAGTAAACCTCAAAACTTTCATAAGGCCAACAGTCAAGAGGTGTGGAAGGAAGCCATACAAGAAGAACTTAAAGCCCTAGATCAACACAACACATGAGCATCACCAAAATTTTAAAAGACAAGAAATTAGTGGGTTGCAAATGGATCTATTAGCTCAAATTCAAGTCAGATGGATCAATTGAGAGGTATAAAGCAATATTGGTGGCTCAGGGATTCACTCAAACATTGGAGGTGGATTACAAAGAAACATTTGCAGCTGTTGAAAAAATGAACACACTAAAAGTGCTACTATCCGTGGCTGTAAACAAGAGGTGGTCCATGTACCAAATGGATGTGAAGAATGTATTCTTGCATGGTGATCTCAAAGAAGAAGTCTACATGAAATTGTCACATGGGCATCCTCAAAGCAATGAAATGGATTTAGTATGCAAATTACACAAATCCATTTATGGTTTGAAACATTCCCCACGAGCTTGGTATGCCAAGCTAAGCTCAGTTCTCACTAGTGTTGGTTTCAAAAGCAGCAATGCCAATTCCTCACTATTTGTTCGCACATGAGCTATGGGCAAATTGGTTGTGCTGATTTATGTAGATGATCTGATAATTACAGGTGATAATGCTGACAAGATTTTCAACCTCAAATAGTCATTCAGACAAATGTTTGTAATTAAAGACCTTGGGATATTGAAGTACTTTCTTGGTATAGAAATGACAACCTAACACAAGGGACTCTTTCTTAACCAAGAGAAATATGTCCTAGATTTGCTCAAGGAAGTTAACATGAGCGATGCTAAACCAGCCATTACCCCTCTTGACAGCAAGCTCAAACCTAGCTTGAAAGGCACGCAACTCACGGATATAAGTTATTATCAGCGACTAGTTGGTAAGTTGAACTACCTAACAATCACCAAACCTGACATCACATATTTTGTAAGTATTGTAAGCCAATTCATGCACTCTCCGGTACTTGAGCATTTTACTCTTGTTAAAAGGATCTTACTCTACTTAAAAGGATTAATAGGTCATGGTATCATCATGAAGAAGAATGACATCACATAAATCATGTGGTATTGTGATGCTGATTGGGCAGGGAATGCAATCGATCACAAGTCCACCACTGGATACTGTACATTTGTCGGTGGAAACTTGGTCACATAGAAGAGTAAGAAGCAAACTATCATCGCCAGATCAAGTGTGGAAGCTGATTATCGTGCAATGGCTTCAAATGCATGTGAGTTGATATGGCTTAAAGGTCTTCTATGTGATTTAGGTGTTCCTACAACTCTTCCTATGTCCTTATTTTGTGACAATCAGGCAGCCATGCATATAGCATCAAACCTAGTGTTTCACTAGAGGACGAAACACATTGAAGTTGATTGTTATTAAGTTCGTGAACAAGTTCAATCATAGGTGATTCAGACACATTATACAAGAAGCTTCAACCAACTGGCTGACATCTTCACCAAGTCCTTGGCTTCTCATCAGTTTCAACGACTTTTGTCCAAGCTTGGATCCATAAACCTTCTGGATCCAACTTGAGGGGGAGTATTGAATATTAGTCTTTAATTCAAGGAATAAAATTGGAGTATTGAATATTAGTCTTTAATTCAAGGAATAAAAATGAAGTATTGGATATTAGTCTTTCATTCAAGGAATAAAACTGGAGTATTGAATATTAGTCTTTAATTCAAGGAATAAAAATGAAGTATTGGATATTAGTCTTTAATTCAAGGAATAAAACTGGAGTATTAGATATTAGTCTTTAAATGAAGGAATAAAATAAAGACCTTAATTGAAGGAATAAAACAAGGAATCCTTAATTCAAGAAGTAAAACAAAGAATCCTTAATTCAAGAAGTAAAACAAAGAGTCCTTAATTCAATGAGTAAATCAAGGAATGTTTAATTTAAAGAGTAATTGAAGAAGTAAAATTTCCTTATAAATAACCATACAATTGTAATGAAAATATGAATAAAATAATACAAACTAGAGAGCTCTTTTGTATAGAGTTATTTCTTATTTTTTCGCGATGATGTTAGAAGTTTTTGTATGCTATACTTTTATATGAGTTAGTTTATAAATGGGTGCATAATCTCTTTATTTATTTACATATAGATAATCTATATTAATAATACATATCGGATAGATATAACCGGCTCATATAACGTTTTTTTATGATATGATGTTGATAACCACCTTTGAGATGTCCCTTAATTTGATTCTAGTATTACATTATATATTAATATTAAAATAAAATAAAATCAAAACGAAACGAAACGAAACGCAACGAAATCAAAGAGATAGAGTCAAATTAAATTAGATGTAAACAGCTCTTGACTTTTGTGACCCTCGTCTACCCCAATTTCTTAGTTGCTTGGATGCTCCACTTCAGGTAATTAGGACCATAAATTCATGAAAATATCGTTAAAAGGAATTCTAGAAACTAATAACTAATAATTACCCCAACTTAATCAATGATATATATCACCTTTATTACTATGCAACCAACGAAACTCAAAGAAGCTTGACGTCCGAAAAGAATCTTAATAAGGAATAAAGTATTTTGATGAATAAATTACAGGGAATTCAAACCAAGAAAAATATTTAAAATAATAACCACTAACTAAGGCACTAATAATGCTTGATCTAACTTTTTGTTTTTGGCTAATGTAGAACCTCCACTCTTGAAGCTCAAAAACCTTTATCATATTTCTTTAATTTGAACCTGCATGATTACGTTCTTGGTTTACGGATTTATGTAATACCGATGAAACTTTGAAACTTAAAAATTAATTTGCCCACCAAATTTCTATAAGAAATAGTTATTTAATTCATTTTATTTATGACCTAATATAAAAAGGATATATTTTTTTATTATGTAAAATTATATGTTTTTTTTAAATAAACTTATGTGTATTGTGTGAAGTATATTATGATATACAATTAATTAAACCAAAATTTTATGTTGGTTATTGAAACATTATTTTCTCTTTTTCCTTTCTAACTATTGTACATATATATATATATACTGATAACTTACAAACCCTAATGGAACATAAAAATTAGACTCTTTTTATATTTTCAATTTGATGTATTTTTTATAATCTTATTTTCTATAAACTTGGTTTTTTTTATATGATAGTAGGTTATTAGTTTTGTGCACCACGGAATCAAAAATAAAATCAAGTGAATTTTTTTTTATAAATAAATTCACTAATATAAAATCTTAAATAAATAATATTCATCCTAATTTTCAATACACCTGTGTTCCAAAAATAATATTACTTACCCCAACTAACAATCTGCATCCCCTTAATTGCTTACTGTGCGTCCTTATACAGTTGTACTTAAATTGTAGAATATATTACTTAATCAACATCCACATTTTTTCTGCACCCCATATGACCAATATATATATATATATATATATATATATATATATATATATATATATATATATATATATATTTAAGAAGCTGATGAACTAATTAATCATGTTTTTTTTAAATTTAATTAATCATGCATATAAATATACTTAATTACTATTACTTTACTTCTACTTAGAAATAAGTGACCTACACCTCTTTATATTATCATGATGTAACTTCTAAATCAATTGAAGTTAATACATCACTAACAATTAGTCTACAATATATATATATATATATATATTAGTCTACAATATATATATATATATATATATATATATATATTTGAATGTGATTGTTGATAGAAACAAATAAAATAAAAGCTATGGCAGAGTTTACGAACAAAAAGAAAAAAAAAAAAGGGAAAACAAGAGTTTATGGATTAAGTTAAAGTAGAGACTAACAACACACGTTATGATAGCTCATAATAAATAACTTAATTTAAATGGGCAGCCGGCCAACAACTTGTTCTCTCTATTAATTTATTAGAAAAATAATAACACTCTACATTATTAATGCTTATATATAACTCTAAAAAATCATTAAAAATATAGATATAAACTGAGATAAGATGTTAATTTAATTAATGATATAATTAATTATTTTTCAAAACTTATCTAATTTTATTTTATTTAAATTTTAATGAGATAAAATAATACTAATAAAAATATTTCATTTATCTTTAATATATCTAAACAAGACAAATAAATAATATAAAATATAATAAATAATAATTTATAATGAAAGTTTATAACAATAACACATTTTACATTTTTATATCGAAAAAAAATGATATATTTAACCGAAGGATTGATGATATACTTTAGTCAGTTCAGTTCTCAGTTGCTTTCAAATATGGTCATGATATGGATCCATTAATGTATGCGTGAACTATAATCCAAGTGTACGTGTTGATCACTTTCCGAACAATTGGAAAATTAGTGGGTGTGCTAGCTTGAAGTAGCTGACTATTTTTTTTTTTTTGTCTATTTGGCTATCTCCAGATGTTACATCAAAATATCATATATATATATATATATACAGGGGAAAAAAAGTTATTTCATCATGCATGAAGTTCTATATATAGAAGCTTTTTTGTTCGAAACTTTGCTCATCGTCTTGTAATTGTTTTTTTTTTTAATCAATTCAATAATTCACTTTAAGATATACACTTATTCAATAAATCATGAAAAAGAGATACTCAAACCCCAATACACTTTGTCCATCTTGATAATTGAGGTGAGTTGAAAGGAAAATACTTAATTAGTTTGATTAATTAAATTAAGTATTTTTTTCCTTTTTATTTTATATTTCCTTAACTAATTAATAGTAATAATGACTGGCTTATATGAACAAGTTGCAATAGCTTTGTGTTTTGAATCCAATATATATGTGGGTGACTAGTTTAAATATTAAAAAAAAAAATATATGACAAAAGTAAAATAAATTAAGCAAAAAAGTGATAGAATTATTAAAGATCCATGCTCTAATTAAACACATGTAATTCACACAAAAGTAAAATAACAAATTCAAATATGAGAAGGAAAAAATTCAAAAGATTACAAAATTTATAAATTCAGAGATCTAGTTAATATATATATATATGTATATGTATATATATGTGGGTCTAATTTCACTTGCATTGTAAGCTTCGTACTGTCTTCTGTGACACATCAAAAATCATGGTACAATTCATATCAGTAGACTTGTTCTTCTTCATGATCAACATTAACGTCACTTTACCTTTCATCTTGGCATTACTACTCAGTTTTAAAACACCAGTACTCAACTCATTACCAAGATCAGTGGTGCTTGTCAAGGCCTTTGAATTTAAATTCACAGTAACATCCATCTTTTTTGTAGATTTAAAACCAGCTTTACCCTTTGGAATCACAACTTGACCAACACTTTTGCCTTGGTATGTAAAAGTAACATTCGTGTTTTCAAATTTGTAAGTACCAAAATTGGTGTTCTTAACTCTCAATTGGGTAATAAAGCTTATATCAAATGAAGATGAAGTTGAAGATGGGTTAGTTTCAAAGTTTTGGAATATGATGTTACTTAGCCTTACCTTTGGAGTCTTGACTTTCATCACAGTGAGCCCAAAAGCCGTGATAACAATAACTTGAAATACAGCAAAAATAGCTACATATATTGCTATTTTGATTCTCTTCTTCTTCTTGAGCTCCTTTGCATCAATTGAAACTCCAGCTTCAGTATCACTTCTTTGGTGCCCATTTGCTGCTGCTGAAGGATATACAACATGTTGGTTTTTATCCATTTTATACTTCTCTTTTAATTAGGAATTAAAAACAAATTAATGTTTTTATATATAGCTTTTTCTTCTTCTTTTCTTTATATCTTGGGGGATGAAATTAACAAATGGCCGAGGAAGTTGTTTAGTTAACTGTGGTGAGAAGAAAGGCAAAATAATATGTTATATATATATGTATAAAGAGACTTGAGTTAGTGTGTATGTGAAGTAGAAGGAAACGAATAAGAAATAGTGCTAATTAATTCGTGGAAAATGTGAAAGAGGAAGCATATTTTAAGACGCCAAACGCGGCTATGGTTGAACTTTTTGACTTATAGTTCTAGATGGTCAGCTTGACTTTTTTTAATTACGGGCTTTTAATTACTTTGGATTAATTATACTTAATTAATGTCTTATTTTGTATATTATATAAAGTAAAACATTTGTTTTTATGGATGGTTCGATTCGTATCGGTTGTTAAGTTGTCAAGTTGTTTGTTTAGGACACCCAAATTGGCCAGAGTTATCCCATTTAATATTGGACAGGAGGACCGTTGGGCAAAAGCCAAAAATATATTTTAATTTTTGAAAATTTTTGAAAATTTTTTAAGTTGAGATAAAATATCAATTAAATAATATTATTTAATTTTTTTTATAAATATGAGTCTATTTTTTTTAATAAATTATTTACATTTTATCATCAGATATTATCATCTCATTTGAGATATTATTTCAAATTAAGATAGGAAGAGGTGCTTAATTTTCTAACTTAGAATATGATACTAAATCTCTTTAGGATAAAGTTTTTTTTTGTATAAGAAAAAAGTTAGATAAGAAATAGTAACTTTTTTTATATTCCATGCTGACGTATTATATTCACAATTTATTTTTTTTTTAATTCAAACAATAAGCTAGCATTTGATATATAAATATGTGATATGAAAGTTCAATTTTTGGATAAATATATCACTATTTTACCAACTTAACCGTAAATATATCAATATTCTATTTCATAGATACATATTGTTTTTCACTATTTTAATTATAGGGTGAAACCGAGAAAGTCTTCAAATCGTTAAAGACTCCTTGTTTGAAAAATTATTTTTTGTATTTAAAAATAAAAACATACTTTTAAAAACAATAATGTGTTTGGACATTACTTTTAAGTTATTATTTTTTAAAATAATATATTATAGAAATGAAAAGAAAAAATTAATAATAATTTTTTTTAATATTATTTACCAAGTTATAATTATTATATTTATTATATTAATTAATTAAATTATCATATTATAAAAAAATAACAATATAACATATTTTTTTTATGTTTTTTAAAATATTAGTCAAATATCTCATTATTTTTAAAAACTATAAAAAATTATTTTAAAGTTATGATTTGGAAACAAATTTCGAAAATAATAATCCCTAAGGTGGCGTTTGGTTTGTGGAATGGAAACAAAATCGAAATCGGAATCGGAATAGAATGGAATGGAAAGGAAACAATTTTGTTTGGTTTGACCACTGGAATCAAACTCAGAATCAGGATTATAGTGTTTGGTTTACCACTGGAATGGAATGAAAAAAGCTGTAAATGACCTTAATACCTCTGCATGCTGTAAAATTCAAATAATGTCATTTAATTACTATTTTTTCGTCAGAAAAATACATTATGGAAATCATTATTTTTCTAAATAAGTATTACTTAATTAAAAAGAAATATATTATTAAAATTATTATTTTTCTAAATAGGGTTTAGGGTTTTGAGGTTTGGGATGTGTGATTTAGGGTTTAGGGATTTATGATTTGGGGTTATATTTGTAGGTTAAGGTTTAGGGTTAAAATTATTATTTTTCTAAAAATAGTTTAGGATTTTAGAATTTTGGATTTAGGGTTTAGGGTTTAGGGTTTTAGGATTTTAAGGTTTAAGGTTTAGGGTTTATGGTTTTGGATTTGGAATTTGGAATTTGGGGTTTAGGATTTTGGGATTTATGTTTTAGGGTTTTGGGTTTTGGGATTTATGTTTTAAGGTTTAGGGTTTAGAGATTTAGAGATTTGGGGTTTAGGGTTTTAGAGTTTAACGTTTAGGGTTTAGGGATTTAGGATTTGGAATTTGGGGTTTAGGGTTTAGGATTTAGGGTTTTGGGATTTATGTTTTAAGATTTAGGGTTATAGGGTTTAGGATTTAGGGATTTGAGGTTTAGGGTTTAGGGTTCTAGGATTTTAGGATTTGGATTTAGGGTTTTGAAATTTTGGGTTTAGGGTTTTGAAAATTTGGGTTTAGGGTTTAGGGTTTTGGAATTTTGGATTTGAGAATTTGGGATTTGAATTTAAGGTTATATTTTAAGTGAGGGTAAAATTGGAAAAAAAATGTTTAGATGGGAATGGAATAATGATTACCAAAGGTGTGAGAAGGAATTGTGATTCATTCTCTTTTAGTAATCAGATTCCATTCCGTCCTCCATTTCGTCCAACCAAACACGCAAAATGTAAGAAATCGATTCTGATTCCATTACATTCACTCCAACCAAACGGGGCATAAATGTTTGTAACAATTGAATTTTTGGTACTCAATTTTGTTAAAATTAACATTTACCATATGACATTTTTGGCTAAATATTACTAAGAAAATTGTGAACTTTCAGAGATTTACCCTAGAAGCTAAAAGCTAAAAGCTAAAAGCAGATAGAGTAGAAAAGTTCAGTATGCCCCTTAACGTTAATTTTATTTTTTTAAAAAAAGAAGGAAAAGGGTACTTACAATATTGTATACACTGAAACACTTATTCACGTGTATGAATTCATAAAAGTTATACATTACATGTGATTTTTTTTAAATATTTTTGTAGGATTAAAAATATTTATTTTAATAAATTATAAAATTAAGAATATACATATTTTAAATATTTATATTCTATATTTTGATTCACTCAATTTTTTTATATGATTTACTCCTTTTTATTTTTTATTTTCAAATTTTGATCTACTTAATCTTTTCTTATAATTTGATCTTTTTTTCCATTTTTACGTATTTAATCCAAAATTTAAGGTGAATTTGAAATAAAACTTTAAAAACTATGAACTTTAAGATATTAAAATAAAAAATAAAAATAAAATGATTATATTATAAGAAAAAAAATACGGGATCAAAATATGAAAATTTAAAAGTAAAAATATGAAAAACATAAGAAAAATATTAAGGAAACTAAAGTGTAAAATATGAAGAAAAAAAATTAAGGATTATTTATGTAATTTAACCTTTAAGAAATAAATAAACATTAATATATTAAAAAGAAATCTTAAAATATTAAAAAAAATTGTATATATAAAGAAAAAGAACTCTTAAACTATTACATACGTGAGCCACCATCAGATATAAAAAAGAACAAAAAGTAACACAACTTGCAGGCTCACAAATGAATTGGGAGATATTAATTAATGAGATCATTTGCATTTAAAAGATTGGACCCTTTTCGCTGGCAAATTAATATCAATAGTGCAGTTCATTTGAGCAGACTTCTTCTTCTTCACTATCAACATCAATGTCACTTTTCCATTTGTCTTAGCATTACTATTCAATGTCAAAACCCGTGAACTCAAATCACTACCCAAACTGTTACTTGGCAAAGATTTCGAATCCAATCTAACTGTCACATCCATTTTCTTTGTAGATTTAAACCCAGCTTTACCTTTTGGAATAACAACTTCACCAACACTGGTGCCATTGTAAGTGAAATGGGCAGTTGTATTATCAAACTTGTAAGGCCCAAAATTGGTATTTTTCACTCTCACTTGAGTAATTAAACTTATGTCAAATGAAGGTGATGTTGAGTTTCCAGTTTCAAGTTTTTCGACTCTGATGTTATCCAATCTTATTTTCGGAGACTTTACTTTCATAACTGTCATTCCAAAAGCAGTTATAACAATCACTTGAAACACAGCAAAAGCAGCTATGTATATTGCTAACTTGATTCTCTTCTTTTTCTTCAGCTCTGCTGCTACGGCTAAATCAGTGCCTGATTCTTCGTTGCTCCTCCTTGTATAAGGAGGAAACCCAGCTGCTTCATTCTTTTGAACCATTTTTTCTTTATTTTAACTGGTTTTAAATCTGAAAAAAATTTATAAATTGAATATTGAATTTTGTTTGAAAATGTTAAAATTGGAAGAAAAGATGTGAGTGATTGATTGGAAGAGGCAAGTATTTATAGTGGGTGTTTGGAGATTTTGGTTTAAAGGTATTTAAATTAATTTGAAAATGAATGGGTAAGTGATTGCTTTTTAGTGTAAATAAAGAAATGAAAGTATAATAATAATAATAATAATAATAATAATAATAATAATAATAATACATGTAGTTGCGTTGTAAAAAGGTTTGAAATATTGACTTTACTATTCTAGATTGACGACTTACAATTGGTATCTATTTATTTGTTCACAAGACGAAGAATAATTAAACAACATATAGATAGCATTAGGATTTTGTGTAGGAGGAGTAATTCTACGGGGAAATAAAAAGAAGAAGTAATTAAATTGCATAAATAATTATTATTGATTTGAAATTTATAATAAATAAATAATATTAAATGGTAGAGTGATATTCAACAATTTGGACCGATGAATATGTTTATATCTATATTATTAGTTTGTGGCGTGGTCTTTAAGTCCTTTTACATCGAGCCGGATTGTTTTTCGACCGTTTGAGGCTTTTGGAGCATTAGTTACTTTATAAATTTATTATTACTTAAGTCTTTTTTTTTTATTTATTGGACAAAAATTTCTAAATTTTTTATAAATTTTTATTACCTAATCACGATTAATTTATTAATTATTATTATAAAAAATAAGTAATTTTAATTCTGTAATTCTGTATTTTAAATGTAGATTAGATGGGAAAAAAATGGATATCCGTTCATATTTTGATTAAAAATGAAGCTTTTGTTCTCATTTAAAAAGTCGTTTTTGAGGAAATTTTTTTAAGATAAAATTGGATGGATGCCTTGGCCCAACTCTGTCTTACTAAGATTTTTAATTTATGAATTCAAATATACATTTCTTTCTGAATAAAAGGAATCAAAAGGCAACTAGCTAGTACTATATATTCTTTGAGGAATGAGAAGCATGTGTGAATATAGGAGTGAGTGAAATATCCGATCAATTCGAAAAATCCGATCAAATTAAGTGGTTTCAATCCAAATTCGGATCGGATTCGCATTGAATTTTATCAATCCGCTCGGATTCGGATTAAAAATATTCAAATCCGTATAATCCGATCCGATATATTTAATATATTATTTAAATATATATATATATAATTATTTAACCTAACCTAAAGAGCCGCCGTATATTTAAAATTCTAAATCTTAACCAAAAACCTAATTTTTCTACGACCTCAATCTCTACTCCCGCACTACTCCATCTCTCTCACTTGCTACCGGTACTCGCCTGCTTCTTGCTTTACCATATGCCTATAACCTGTATAACCGCGATTGTACCCTACATGTTTTTACGCTTCCTGTTGATTACGCTACGCCAGCGACTTATGTCATACCTGTTGATCGTCTAACCTGCTTTTGCTTCTCTTGTTTTGTATCTTATGGCCATACATTTCTATACTACGTTTAGCATTTGCTTTTGTTTCTGTTTGTTCCTTTTACGCTTCGTTGGTGCTTGTGTACTGCCTTTCGTTACTACTGCTTTTAGCCACCCATTATTGCTGTACGCACATGCGATGTTGTACCGATGTTACTCTTGCTACGTGGCTAACTTAATACTTGTTGCTACTTCTTTTAACTTCTTGTTGCTACTTGTTGCTACTTAACCTGCTATTGCTTCATGCATTCTGCTACTATTACTATTTCTTCTGCTTCTTGTGCTACTTGTTGCTACTAACCTTCTGTGCTTCTTTCCTACTTGCTACTTCTATCTTCTTCTTCACTGCATTTAACTTCTTGTCTTGTATTCTTTATTTTGTGCTTTCATTTGATGGATTTTCTTCGTCATCCTTAACAAGAAAGGTTATATTTTTTATGACATTATAAGAAAATTGAGCGGTCGTAACTTTGTGTTGTGAGGTCTATTTTGAATTTTTTATGATTCTATATAACTTTTCGATATCTGAACCTGACAATATGTTAAAAGCGGTTTTTCAATTTTCCCCAATCTGAGTTTTCACGAATTTTTCCCAAAAATACAATTTTTTCCCCAAAGCATTGTTTTCTCCAACGCTATTTTTCATGCTTTAAGTAAGATATAACAATTTTTAAACTACTTTTAAAATATTGAGATCTATCGTAACTTGGTGGAACAAATTTGACATTGTAGTACATCATGGTTATTTACATAATTATAAAAATCAATATCATAAAACATTGTTTTATAAATGGTGCATGTTAATTGAACATTTCATTCATTATTATTAAAGTTTTAGTTATATTATATATAAATGTTCAATACATATTTTAAATCACGTACAACTAAACATGTCAGCGTCAGCGTCTATGTGCATTTTTACAATTATTTATTTCAAATGTCTAATATTTTTTCTGACTATCTGAGATGGTTTTAGATAAAGATAATGATACACTTTATGTGATTGAAGAAGTAAATAATGATGAAAGTGCAACCTGACCAACTTCGAAGAAGATTACGTAAATCTCCAATTCACGACCCATGCGTTGGTTCTAGAGAAGAATGTAAAAAAGTTTTCTCTGGATCTAGTAGTGAAGCATGGGCTCATTTTACTATAGAAGGGGTAGGGAAAAATCGTAAAGCTATATGCAAATATTGTAAGAAACAATATAAGTATGTGTCAAGCAAATCTGTACGTCAGTTGCTTACACACATTTCCATTGGATGTGATAAGTTTCTAGGTAGAGTTCTTAAGAAACAAAAAACTTTAGCTTTTCCATAAGAAAGGAAGTCTTGTACCTCGTAGTTTTAATGTTGAAAGATGTAGAGAAAATTGGTAAGGATGATAATAAAAGATGAATTGCCATTTATTATCGTAGAAGGTGAAGGATTTAAGGAGTTTATTGAAGAGTTACAACCTTTGTTTAAAATCCGCTTCTCGGTGGACTATTGCAAAGAGATTGCTTGAATTTATGCGTTCTTGAAAGAGTAAAATTAAAAAGAGTTGTTGATTAGAACTAGTAAAAGAATATGTCTTACCATTGATACATGGACATCTTGTCGGAATTTATGTTATATGTGTTTAGCTGCTTTCATTTTGTTGATAATGGTTGGAATTTACAAAAAGAGAATCTTGAACTTTGTCAAGTTCCAAATCATAAAAGTGATACACTTGGTAGGCGATTGAAACATGTTTGTTAGATTGGGGCATTGATAGGATATTATGTATTACAGGTTGATAATGCAAGTTCTAATGATCTTTGACTTACTTATTTGAAAAAATGCGTTAATGGTTGGGGTAATGCAATTTTAGAATCAAAACATTTACTTACGTGCGATGTGGTGCACGTATTGAATTTAATTGTTGAGCATGGGTTTGAAAGAGTATAACATATCAATAAATAAGATTTGTGATGTTGTAAGATACGTGAGAGGATCGCGATTAGACTACAAAAATTTAAAGTCTTTCTTGAAATGGAAAAACTCTCTACCTAAAACTTCGTTTGTTTAGATGTTACGACAAGGTGGAATTCAACTTATTTGATGTTGGATTCGGCAACTTATTTTCAAAAAGCATTTGAAAGGTTAGAGATCAACGATTTGGGATACTATCGAGAGTTTTGTCGAGGTGAAATTAAACAAGCTCAACTATAATGGATTGGGATAATGCTAGACATTTTGTCCAATTTTTGAAAGTTTTTATGAAGCTACATTAATGTTTTACGGATCTTTATATGTGACTTCTAATTTCTTCTTGGATCGTATTTGTTTTATTCATGATCAACTTGATATGCGGAGTAAATGCGAGGATTATATTATGATGAAGATGGCTAGTGATATGAAGGTAAAGTTTGACAAATATTGGGGAGGAATATCTAAAATGAATATGATGTTATTTGTGTCTGTTTTTACTTGATCCTAAGCGTAAAGAGTGTTCTTTACATCTAAGTTTGTTAGAATTGTGTAATGGGGATGAGATTGAGGCTTGATAAGTTCTAAAAGGGTAAAAAAAAACTTTGGAAGATATGTACGAGGAGTATCGCAAAGCGTATTTTCCACTCGAACATAGAAGAATCTTACCGACCTTTAGAAATGGGTCTGAGAAGGTTTTGGTTTAGAAGCGAGATGCATTCCAACTTTATGCTTCTCGTAAGAGAAAGCATTTAAAAGAAGTTCGTACTATGGAAAACAAATGCGGAAGTGGAAAAATACTTCTGAGAAGCATTGGTTGATATGGATGATGAGAAATTTGATCTTTTAAGTTAGTGGAATGTTCATTCCTCGAATTTAAGATTTTGTCTTTGATAGCTCGAGATGTATTAGGCATCTGGGGTATCTACAAGTAGCATCTGAATCTGCGTTCTCTAATGGTGGTCGTCTGATTAGTCATCTGAGGTTCCTTATCTTAAAAGCGTACTGATCTTTGATTTGCCTTTCAAAATTGGATTACGTTCATCTCTACAATCATTAATATCCGAGAGTCAACGATGAAATTGAAGCTACAGAATCATGTATATTTCATAAA
The DNA here is from genome assembly GCA_033030585.1 of Hippophae rhamnoides. Lineage (NCBI taxonomy): Eukaryota > Viridiplantae > Streptophyta > Magnoliopsida > Rosales > Elaeagnaceae > Hippophae > Hippophae rhamnoides. The sequence continues at coordinate 66,679,890 of CM065428.1, read as the reverse complement.
ACTTTCAAATATATAATTCAAATATATATAGATTTATTTGTTATCGAATATATATTATTATTATGTTTATTAGCTTTCATTATTTATGTATATTTTTAAGCTTTTTAATTTTTCGTTTATGCGAGATATTCTTGATGGTATTGGTGACTTAAACGCTTGAATGATTGCTCAAAAAGAGTTGTTGTTATTAATATTAAGTAGAGTGAAGTTAATTTATGTAATTCTTTATTTAATTTTATGGAGTTAAATTATTACTATGTATATTTGGAGTTAAATTATGTAATTAATTTTTAATTTTTAATTTTTGATTATTTTTGTTGAATTATTTTTAATCATGTTGTCACTTATTTTTTTAATTTGTATGAAAAATATTTTTATTTTATATTTTTTTATTATATGTAATTTTTTTAATAGATTTAAATTAAAATTTCGGATTTAATAATTTTTGAATTAGATCGGATTCGGATTGACTTAAAATTAGCAAATTCAGATTTGTTCGGATTGATATGTACAACGGATTAGTTTTGGATTGAATAATTTTTGGTTTAAATAATTTTCGGATCGGATCAGATCGGATTCGAATTGACTTAAAATTAGCAGTTTTGGATTTGTTCGGATTGACATGTACAGCGGATCGGATTCGGATTGAATAATTCATAATTTGCTTCGGATCGGATCGGATTCAAATTGCCCTAAAATTTGCGGTTTCGAACCGATTCCTAGGTGAATATATAGATTTAAGTTTATGCCTAAATCCTTGTATTTAAAAACATATATGTCATTTATCTTACCACATATAATATTCAAATAGGCCAAAAAATAATATCTAGTTTGTAAGATTTTTTAGAATTTATTTGGAGTTTTATAATTCTGTCTTTGTCTTCAATCTTTTTTTTTTATAAAATTATAATAAATAATAATATTCTTAAAATTTATAATAATAAAAACAATATTCTTATAAAATTAAAATATATTTAATTAGATAACTTTAAATATTAAATGAATTTAAATTAAAAATATTTAATTTTTTTTAATAATAAAAATATATATAAGATAAATATTTATTATAACATAACAAACAATATTCACATCTTGGTATTCAAATTTTTTTAAAGTCTTTAATGATACTTTTAAAAGTTTTGTAATAACTTTCCAATAATAAGCACTTACAAACATAAATGAATGATTTTTGTCAAAAATAACTTGGTTTATGCTGGACAGTTGATTACTCGACGCTATTACTTCACTTCCTATCTTTGACTTAATAAAAATTATATGTTTTTTTTTTATAACATAAAATAATATTATTATTTTTACGAATCCAATTTTTTTTTAAATATATATATATTTTTTTCTTTGGCCCAATTAATATGTTCGAATCCAATTCGCCTAAAAGTTGATTGAAAAAAAATTGATGCATTTGCGATTTGATTAAAAGCTGAAATCGTTTTTATTCCATTTCGTTTTTAGTTGCTTTTTCTGTTTTTCAACCAGCCACAGTGCCATGACTAATCCACAGTGCCATTTCTCAGATACATTTTCTTCCTGAAAATGACTCGTAAAAGAAAAAGAAAAAGAAGAAGAAGAAGATTATTTGAGGCATTATCCAGAGTTTAGGAACTAATTTGAGTTTCGGAGTGCGTGCCTAACTGCTTGCTTACCATGAAATACATAACCCAGGACTGAACCCACAAATTGATATTTAAGATTTACTTTATACGAAACAATTAATATATGGTGGGGAAAATTATTAATTATTTATTATTAATTATCAATTATTAATTATTAATTATAATTAAAAAAAAACAAACTTTGACCATGTTCCTAAACTAGTAAGGTTTACAAAACAAAAGTTCATTGAGAAAAATATATAAAAGTTCGTCTTCATCACTCGCAATCCAAGTCCCGTACAGTTCTTGCAGCCAAATCAAAAGTAATAATGCAGTCCATTTGAGAAGACTTCTTCTTCTTCATAATCAACATTAATTCAACTTTCCCTTCGATATCAGCAGTACTTGTAAGCCTTAAAACACCAGTACTCAATTCATTACCAAGATAATTGGCATTAGGTGGCAACATATTGGAATTCAAGTTAACCACAACATCAATCTTCTTTGTTGATTTCAACCCAACTTTACCATTTGGAATTGAAACTGTTCCAACAACACCACCCTGATAGGCAAAAATAACAACCGTACCTTCATACTTGTAAGAACCGAAATTAGGGTTCTTGATCCTAATTTGGGTTAAGAAACTCATATCAAAAGCAGGAGATGCTGGGGTTCCAATGTTGAGATTTTGGAATTGGACTTCATTGCTTAGTCTGATTTTTGGTGACTTTACACGCATAACAGTTAAAGCAAAGATAGTGATAACAATGACCTGAAATACTACAAAAGCAATTATATACTTTATCAATTTTATTCTCTTCTGTCGTTTCAGCTCATGTTCGTTATGCCAATTATCGGCTGCTTGAGATTCTGCATCTCCTTTTGATTGCCCATCTGTCATTTCTTTAATAATTTCTTAAATTAATTGCTTTCAAAGTTTCAAATTAAGAAACTTCAAAGCTATTTTTCTTCTTCTTCTTCTTCTTCTTCTTTCTCTTAATAATTTAGTGAATGGAACAAGTGTGATGGATAATTGCAAGAAAATAAGGACAGTTTATATAGAAGTAGTGTTTAATACTATTACTACTATGACTTGTTATTAAAAAAATAAATAGAAAAGAACGCACAACTTGACTATGATACTAATAATTAAAAATAATTTAATAAGTAGCGACTTGCTTTAAAATGTGGCCCAACGTGCGTCTACCTTAGTTGAAACCATGTACTTCTAGATGGTCTACTGCAAGACTTTTTTTTTTTTTTTGCTCGAAAATGATTTATATTTACTTTTTTTTTTAAAATAGGAAAATATCAACCATATATATATATATATTGGATAAAATGTTGTGGGCGGAAGCAATAAATAGCGGTATATGAATATATCAAAGCGATAAAATGAGCATGAGAATTTTACGTGGTTCGGCGGTCCCTTTGGTCGGGAGGTAGTGAGATATTATTTGAGCTGAGTAGGAAATATCTGACGAATCTGAATCTGATTTCCGCGCTAATAATATCTCTCGAGTGTTTACAAAAACTCACAAGTATTTTCTCTTTTGAGTTTGCTTATCTCTCTCTCGATTTTTGTGATTTTCTTGTTATTCGATGCGTAGGCTCTTACTATTTATAGATGAAGAAAGGCAAAAACTTCACTTTCAAGTGTCCATGTAATTTAAGCCTTAAATTAGACGCTGAATTTTCTTAAATTATGCCCCCTAATTTCCTTAAATCGTACACAAATCATGCCATAATTAGTAGCTAATTTCACTAAATTATGCCACTAATTTGTTCTTTTGAAACCGATATTCAACAATCGCAGCAGCGAAAAAGTTCACTTATTTGCTCCTCGAATGCGCACTGGCGCCTGAAAGCTACGAGAGATGTTGATCAAGGGATTGGCCGATGTTGAAACTTGATCCACTGTAACTGCGCTTTGTAAGCATGCTCTGCGGGGTTATCTACGATTCGGAGCTTTACGGGTATAACATTCCGCCGTGACGATTTCTAGAACAAAATGAAATCGAACATCGATGTGCTTGAGTGCGACCGCGGTGAACTTGGTTCTTTGCCAACAAATGGCCTTTCTGGTACATCGCGAGAAAACCTCGCGTTAACGAACAATACCCAAATCCTTAGTCGGCAGAAGCCGTATATGGCTTAACTTTGATATACATTGACCGTATCTACTTGCCTCTTGTAGTAGACAAAGCTACGATTGGCTATGATGTTGATCTCCAGTAATTTGGTCCTCACTGCCGTTGTGAACATAACAGGTTGTAGATCGACGGCTTATCCGGTCTCAGGCGTAGTGGAGAATCCACGTATCGACTAGGTGTTTACCTTCGGTCTTTTGTCTCTCTCCGAACTTCAAACCAATATCCACGATTACCGTAGATGTCTGGTAGAATCCCCTTACTTTGCTTGCCGGTGTCGCTTTACCGGATTATGCATGTATGCAGGCTCGCACGTACTAACGGCGTGGGAAATATCGGTACGGTACGAAACCATTGCATACATCGAGCGCAGCGGCATTTGCATATGGAACATGTTCCATTTGCTTCTTCATCGGTGGTCTTCAGGTGACATTAATGTAACAGGCGAAAGTGAGGAAGCGACGGTGTACTTCTTTGGTTTGGTTTTTCATCAATGTCGAACCTTTGTAGTACTTTCTTGGGTCTTGAGTGCGTGTCGAGACGGTGTCTTTACTGACTTCATCTCTTGTGATTTCCATCCCCGAGAATTTTCTTAGCAAAGATCTTTCATTTCAAATTACGAACTCAATGAGCCTTGATCTGTCGATCTCCGCCTTCTTTCTTAGATCTGATCAACGTATCATCAACGGCATATAAGAGCAAATAAATGAAGGTACCGTCTTGGAGTTTAAAGTATACCGCGATGATCAAGCGACTACGTGTGTACTTTTGCTCTACGATGAAGCTATCAAAGCGCTTGTACCATTGTCGCGGTGATTGCTTGAGTAAATTGATTTGCTTAGCTTGCGAGCCCGATTCTCGTCCTGGAATTTTAAAGCCATCACGGTTGAGACGTGTAGATTTCTTCGTTCAAAGTACCGTGGAGAAAAGGCTGTTTTGACATCGAGTTGAGCTAACTCGAGATCATGTGCTACGAAAGCCAATAGTATCCAGAATAGATGAATGCTTAACAACGGTGAGAATACCTCGTTGTAGTCTATTCCTTAACTACGGCGTAGCCTTTTGCTTTACCGGTCGCTTTGTATCGATGTTGTCTTTACCAGGAGCACGCCTTCTTAGCGTAGACCCGTTTGCAACCGATAGTTTTCTTTCCTTTGGGAAGTTGAACCAAGCTCCCAGTCGGTCCGATGTAGAGACTTCATCTCTTCATCCATTGCCATTTTTCAACGTACTATCAACTTTCTTTGCGCGGCTTCTGCAGTAAGTGCATGGGACATCGTCATCGATTCTTGGAAGTGAGAATGCTACCATGTACATTGTATCTGGTAGGCTTAGCTAATCTCGCTTCTCCGGTCGAGTAGTGGCAATAGATTACATTGTTGATTAATGTCGGTAGTGATGGTGAGAGAACATCGCGCCTATTTGCCCGAGATCTCTTCTTGATCATCAATTTCATCTTCAGCGATCGGTAATTGGTGCAATCTTTTCTGGATCTTAGAAGTCTCGAAGCATCGCCTTAGAAAGAGTATTTGGACTTTCATTCTCTTTCTTTGAATTTGTTTGTCTCGGTATGGATTTCGTCGAATGTAACATCTCGGCTTAAGAGCGATCTTCTTGGATTCACCACGCCCAAAGTCGAAATCCTTTAACTCATTGTAAAGCCCGAAAACGGCTTTCTTTGCTACCGGATCGATTTGGATTGCTAACGTGAAAATATGCAGGACATCCAAATATTACATGATGAATCATGTCGATGCGGTTGTCGGCCCATTACCTCTTTAGGAGTTTTTCCATCTAATGCGATCGCGGAGGAAGTACGGTGACTATATGAGTTGCATATGACAAAGCCTCGGCCCAAAAAAATGCCTTGCTCGATTTGGAATGAGATAAGCATCATCGAACTTTCTCAACCAAAGTACGATTCATTCGATTCTATGACTCCGTTACTGTTTGTGGTGTACGAGGCTGAAAAATGTCGATTATCCGCTTCATCTTGACAAACTTTATAGAAAGGATCTGATTTATACTCGCCACCGTTATCGGAATCTGAGCCTTTTAATCTTCTGCGTATGTCGAGTCTCGATCATTTTCTTCCATTTAAGAAAAGATATCCAAAAAACTTCATCTTTGTGACTGTAGTGTATATCCAGGACAATATCTAGAGAAATCATCAATAAAAGTCATAAACCAATGTTTACCTCAGTGAAGCATTCTTGGAAGGTCCCCGAACATCCGTGTGTGAATATAATCGAGATCCGTTGCGATGAATGGCCGGTGCGAGCCGCTTGACTCTTGTTTGTTTTCCCGTTACCTGATACTGCTCGCCAGAAATCAAACTTTCCGGTCTTGGCACCTTTCAAAAGACCTTGCTTCATTAAGCCTTGCAAAGCCTTTTCAGAAACGTACCCACTAGCGCGTGTACCACGCAGTGGGAAGAATCATTTGCCTTTTTTCAAAACTACTTGAGATAGTGTCGCTTCTAGTTGTACACCCGTCCCAGGAAATACAAGTTCGCCTTCGAGTACTGCCGTTGCTACAAATGCACCTCGTGCAACTTTCGAAGACTCGTTTTCCAATGTTACCTTGTAACCATCGAATCTAGAACACGCAAGAAATAAGGTTTTCTTTGGGTCGGGGAATATACCTTACATTTGTAAGTGGTTTGATTGTACCATCGTGCATGTTTTGGTCGTATTGTTAGATCCGCTTTTGTGCGACGGGCATTGTAGATTTGCCCCGTAAAGCACGACTCAAATCGAGCTCTTCAAAATTCGAAAACCAATGTCTGTTTGGACACGTATGATAAGAACATCCAGAATCAAGGATCAACATACGAGTAGGTTTTTGATGATGGCTGAAAAGGCGATTCTTAACGTCTTCCTTCGTAATACGTACTGACATTTGCATTTGACTTGTCACTTGTTTGGACAATCTTTCTTCGATGCCGCTACGGTGACAATAGCCACGCTCGTCCTTCGCGGGGCGTCTTGCAGATGAATCTCCTGCGGACTTTGATCTAGATTTCCCCTGTTATTTGATCGCGATTTTTTGTTGTTAGTCACCTACATTTGCCGTCAATGCGCCTTCGATATTAGTCTGTGATAATGTTGATCCTTAACCAGGTACTTTCGTTATTTACCAAAGCATTTGAAACATCTACGAACTTAACCTCGTCCTTTCCATATAACGGGGTTGTGGTTAAATGCTGCATGCTTCTCCAGGTAATGAATTCAATATGACAAAGCTTTATCTTCGTCGATAATTTCAACATCTAAATTTTGCGGTCGGCCAAAATTTTATTGAAATTATCTAAGTGCCAAATCGTAGGGGTACCTTTCTTGTACAAAGCGGAAAAGTTTCTTCTTGAGTAAAGTGCATTACCGATACTTTTAAATCGTGTATTTGTCCCAGTTTCTTCCAGGAAGCTGGCTACATTCTCTTTCATGACAAAGTAGTCGATCTTTTCCTAACCGCAGTCGAGATTGTGCCCGCGAGCTTGTCGGTTGGCGTAATTCCAATCTTCATTTGAATAATCTCCTGGCCTAGTCTCGAGGCTATATTAGATCCTTCTCGAACGATAGATCTAATACTTCACATTGCCAATGCGAAGTTATTTGTCTTGGTCGAATTTCTCCGCCTCGAACTTTGCGTTGGACAACGTAGTTCTTGAGTAGAAATTGGTTTGCCATAAATTCTGTAATTGACTTGTTCATGCCGATCTCTCCTTTATCGGTAAGTCTGCCCGATAACGAAATTTTACTTCTGACTTAAAGCAGTGTTTTTCCAAATTTTATACCTTATTTGAAAAAAGCGAGTCAGTAGTTGAATTTGGAATGGTCAATTAGCTAAGAATAGATCCAACTTCGATTGCAAGCGGATGAAAAAGCAGAACCAATTCGGTCCAAATATCACTAGTAGTGAGTTGACTCAACTAACTGACGAGTTATTTCGATTCTTTGGCGAGTGAGGACTCGGCGGACCGGTGATTACGACTTAGATTTGAGCGATTCTTTCAGATTGCGTTCGTATCGTCGAGAGCTTTGATTTGATATATATCTTTGCTATATTTGGCTCACGATACCAATTTGTTGTGGGCGGAGACGATAAATAGCGGTATATGAATATATCAAAGCGATAAAATGAGCAATTCTGTGGTTCGGTTATTCGCTGGTTCCACGGGAGGTAGCATATATTATTTGAGGCGGTAGGAAATATCGAGAATACGGATCTGATTTCCGCTAATAATATCTCTCGAAGTGTTTCCCCAGAAACTCACGAGTATTTTCTCTCTTTGAGTTTGCTTATACTCTCGATTTTTTGTGATTTTTGCCTTGTTATTCAATGCATGAACTCTTACTGTTATAGATGAAGAAAGGCTCCCTTTCCTAAAGTGTGCCATAATTTAAGCCTTAAATTAGGCCAGATTTTATAAATTATGCCACTTAATTTCCTTAAATCATTATAATCATCTGTAATTAGGCCTTAATTTCCCTAAATTATGCCACTAATTTGTTATTTTTAGAGCCAATATTCAACATAAAAAATATATATCAATCATATCTCTATTCTATAGATTTTGAGATAAATCGGTTATAAAATCAATTGGTTTCGTTGTTGGTAACTAATAACTTTTCGGAGGAGATTTTGGTAGTTCAAACTTTAAAATCACCTATCGAATTGAATACCATATATGTAAAAACCAAATAATTTAAAAAATTAAAATTATATTATTATTAAATAATACTAACATTAATTAATCACACACTATTTTATTTATACTCTCAACTCACATATAAATAAGTACAATCTTTCATCTCATAACTTAGATTTTGAGATGTATTTAGCCCTAAATTTAACATCACATGTTCTTTTTTTTTTACACACTCACAAAACAAGACACATTACATAAAAATACAAAAAACAAAAATTAAGCGTAACTATGAAAAGAAAATTGGAATAAATTTTTGAGTTAATTACATATATAATATAAATAGAGTTTAATTTTTAACCACGTGTTGTTGTTGTCCAAATATTTTTTTCATATAATATATATTTAATACATATTTAAAAATGTGGTACACGTAATTTTTTTTATGACATAAAATATTCTTTTAAGGATTAAAAATGAATGGAATTGAATAATTCAATCATATAAAAATTAGATTTGATTTTTTTAAAACTTGTAAATAAAATTTACCTTATTTTTTTGTATTAATGAGTTAGCAAGGTTCTATAGATCCATAGTATACAGTTATAACATTTTATGACGGATTATGATTCATGTGATAATATATATTTAAGAAAAAAGAATAATAACAATGGATCCAAATTACAGAAGCTACAACACACAGCATAATCAGAAATACAATGTAGTGGTATACTATATCGTCCCTTTACGCAACAATATATTCTGATAATTAAGCTAGTACTATCACTTGCATTTTAATTCTTTGACAGTCTTAGCTGACAAATCAATAGCAATATTACAATTCATATCAGCTGACTTGTTCTTCTTCATGATCAACATCAATGTTACTTTTCCTTTGGTCTTTGCAGTACTAATCAAAGTCAAAATCCCAGAACTCAAATCACTACCAAGATTAGTATTTGGTGGCAATGCTTTGAAGTTTAAATTTACAGAAACATCCATCTTTTTAGTGGATTTAAACCCAGCTTTACCCTTTGGAATCACAACTTGACCCACAGTCGTGCCTTGGTATGTAAAAGTTGCAGTCGTGTTTTCAAATTTGTAAGTACCAAAATTGGTATTCTTGACCCTAACTTGGGTAACAAAACTTATGTTAAATGAAGGCGAAGAAGTGTTAGTTTGAAGGTTTTCGAATCTAATATTGCTTAGCGTAACCTTTGGGGACTTGGCTCTCATCACAGTCATCCCAAAAGCTGTGATAACTATCACTTGAAACAAAGCAAAAGCAACTACATATATTGCAATTTTCATCCTCTTCTTACGTTTGAGCTCATGATCTTCAGTTAATTTAGTGCCAGATTCTTCATCTCTTTTGTTATGCCCATTTGCTTCCTTCTGTTGATTCTTCATCCCATCATTCATCTTTTGAATTTTTTTTATCGTATTGGAAAAAAAGAAAAGAAAAGAGAAACTTATTGAATTTTGCTTGTTTAAATACTTTTATGCTATTTCCACTGTTTGTGTTGTGTGATTAATTGATTCCCTCTCAATATATATATATATATATATAGATATAGATATAGATACAGTAGCGTGTGAAAAGAAAAGTCATAAATATGTCCATTTGTTCTCTAATTTTAAAATATTATAATTTTGATACATAATTTTTTAATTTATTTATAATCTTTTTGAGTTTGATAACTCTAATAAAAAATATTAATTTTTTAAAATTAATTTAACAAATAATTATAATTAATTACGATGAAATTTAAATTTTTTTTATTCATTTAATCTCAATATATTTTAAAACCTATAATTTGATCGATAAATTAGAACAAAATTTAAATTTGATATTTTAACAATTATTAAGAATATAATGTTATTATAAAAATTAAAATTTTAGACTAACTTTCTCCTATTTAAAAATGTTATATGAATTAATTTATTTGAATTAAAAAATTATATGCACACCGTTGGAACAGTACTGGTGCTTCCTGGCAACTGCAACTAACTAAACACGGTAACATAACAAAGTTGAAACTTGAAACCAAAGACTTCTAGACGGTAGTCGTTTTTGCATGGCATTTAAGACTCATTTGTTTTATGCCCCTTTTTTTTCTTATCAGTTTCTGCAAGTTGAAGTGAATGGATGATATTATTTTGTGGAAAAAATATATAAAAATGATGTGATTGCTATTCTTCTACAAATTGTTGTACCTTTTCTCAATTATTCAATAATGGAAAATAATAATGTGAAATTTATTTTATTTTATTACTCCTCCACGTGGAACACCTAGGAATACACATATTCCTTATCTATTACGAAGAGTATTTAATTAAATCATTAGTCCTTGTTGTATATGGGTTATGTTAGGTTAATGTATATTTGTACGAATGAAAGATAAAATAATTAATTAGTAATTATATAGATGTTAATTTTTGATAAACAAAATGATTAAATTTTAAAAAAATCTATAACTTTGTTTTATAATTGAAAAAAAATATATATATTACTTGATTGTCATTTTAAAGGATATTTATTTTAAATTATACATGTTTGATGCCGTAATATTTATCAAAAAAATTTAAAATACTTGCAATTTAAAAAGAGTTTATATAATAACAAAACTCGAATAAAAATCTAAAGTGAATTATAAATATTAAATCATTGTATAAATTTTAAATATTAAATTTATTATATATTCTTTTTCCCTAAAACAAAATAAGAAAAAAACGTTGATATCTTTTGTTTTCTTTCTATATCATTATTGTTATTGAAATGATATCAGGCTAAGCTATTAAGTATTGAAAAAAAAAATCATTATAAGAACATTTACATTTTATTTCACCATGTTTTCAAATTTACGAAAAATATAATTTTTATAGCAATATATAATTGAATATAAGTGCGTGACTCCATGGTCCAATGGATAAGGTGCTGGTCTACGTAACCAGAGATTCTGGGTTCGATCCCCAGTGGATTCGATTTTGTGTAAAGTTTTATTATCCCGTTGTTTATTTATTTATTGAAATTAGATTTGTTCATATATTTTGAGCCCGTGTAAATTGAAATCGACGATTCTTTTTCAATTGATCGCTTCTAAAATAGTCTACCTTATGTTTAAGTTCGCGCACCTGCTTGAGAGATTTCATTAATATTATACCCTACCCTGCCCTGCCCTGCCCTGCCCTGCCCTGCCCTGCCCTGCCCTAATTTATTCATCATGGGTTCAAGTTTCACCATCCTCTTTCAATATTCCCTCGTTAAAGAAGACATGAATCAAATACCAACTGCAAACTATTTATGTTACAAGAGAATACACATCTGATCGAAACAAAAACGAAAACTGACGGAAATTAAAGATACCTAAAGAATTCACAAAATGCATTTCAAAATTGTAAATTTTTAATTTAAGAAAGAAAGAAAAAAAAAAGAATCAATAAATATCACTTGCAGTTCAAGGATTGGATAGCACGATTGCTCAAATTTACAGATAAAGAACAGCTCATTTCAGCAGACTTCTTCTTCTTTTATAACCTTCATCAAATGAACCTTTCCGCTCAACCTGGCTTGGCTTGTTAAAGGCAAGATTCCACTGTTCATATCATTTGCTAAGTTTTCTGTACTTGTGAGCTTGTCAGAGCTAATGGGTATACTGAGTTGAAACCTTTTAGTGGATCGAGCTTTTTGCTCTGCCTTTTAGAATCAAAGCCTCTCCAACATCCATTCCATGATAATAAATTGTAACGGTAGCATTCTCATACTTGAAGTGACCAAAATTTGTGTTCTTGACAGCAATTTGAGTCACCAAGTTCATGTTAAATGATGGAGAATTGGAATTGCTTGTGCTGAAATTGTCAGCAGATAGAGTCCCAAATCTTACTTTGGGACTTTTGACACGCATCACTGTTAATGCAAACACTAATATGATTGCTGTTTGAAACACTACAAATACAGCAACATATGCTAAGCATTTTGTGTTTCTTCTTCCTTCAGCTTTCATTCTTTTTTATTATTATTTTTTTTTTGCTTACTTGGGAATATGTTGGGGATTATAATTAACAGTTGGAGATGATCTTATTTATAAGAATATTGCAGAGTTGAGCAAGTTGCACATATTACGTAATTTATATGTATTACTTGTTCCAATGTTGCCGCCTTGAAATAGTTATATATCATACAAATATTACAAATATGATTAGTTTGTTACGATCTAATTTTATATAATATTACATATTTAAGTATAATATTTAATCAAATTTTGATACATAATTTAATATATATCACAAATTTATGATATTTATAATTTTGTTATAAAATAAACATATATACAAACCAACAATAAAATTATATTAATTTTTTTTAGTAAATTATTCATTTGTATTTTGCTTCAACTAATTTAAGAGTTTAATTAAATTAATACTAACAAGAGTTACATAATTGAATTGTTTTTTATTCATCATCTTAAATGGTTAGAGTTTTCGCAATTGACTAAAAAAATTTCATTGTAATACCTTCACATAACTTAGGTATGCATGAGTTATGTAACAATTTTAGTAGTACAATTTTTATATTTTGATTTTAAGACATTTTTTTTATTTATATTTTATAATAAATTTTAATATTAAATCAACAAAATAATACTTAAAAACTCTATTTGCATTATTAAATACGAATAATAATCTATTAAAATGTAAAACCTTTACACCTAAATATATATATATAAAACTAATGGTGATTGATTGTATTAGTGCTAATTAAAGATGAAAGAATCATCAATCATCATTAGAAATATTGGAGATTAGGTAGTGCTCCGTCTTTTGGTTTTAAAATAACATGTTTATGTTGGTGAAAGCATCGATCTCTATATATAATTATAAAATTGTTAATTAGGGATGGACTACGCAAAGATGTGTGCGTTAGTTCTAGATGAGAAGGACATTGGTTGTAAAATAACAAAGTTAACTAACGCGTAACGTAAGAAAGAGAAGGAAGAATCCGTCGCTAAATTAATGCCTGCTTAAAGTTTCAAAAATTGGTCCAATGACATTAATATAGAATTTCCCTTAGGGTATTGAGATATTTTGGTCATAAGATTAAGGTTTGGCATAATTATTTTTTATTTATTTTTTATTTTATATATATATATAATATCAATTTTTTATGTCCCTAAATATATATTGCTTTGTTATAACATAAAAAAATATTTTTTAAAAGAAGTAAAAATAAAATTATATTAATAATTGAGTAATATAAAAATCATATGATATCTTTTTTTAGTGGGTGTGCAGTGAAAAAGAAAAAGAAAAAGAAGAGTATATGCGAGTCCTATAAATAAATGAAACCTTTTATGCAGATAAAGATTCACTTTTATTGGGAAAAAGAAAGTATTGGCTACTATATTAAAATTGTGTATATTTTGTGTAAACTGTTAGGTTGCTTTAAAAGCAAAATGTAATTTTATACATTTATATCTACTATTAAAGAATAAATTTATTTATGTATTATATAGATTAATTACTTATAATTACAATTGAGATTATTTGTTTTACATGTAAGAATTTCAACTCAATTATATTTTTATACATCTAGTAGTTCTAAACTATTTTTAACGTGTATTTGAGTATATAATTATTTAAAAAAAAACAATCTTTGTTAAATTTAACAAAAGTATCCATAAATACAGAGCATGACTTGTTATTAGAAATTTAGCGAACACACCATATTTTCTACCGCGCCACAGTGTCGTCGGCTGATCGATATCAATATGCGAAGAGAAGATGTTTTTAATTTTAAGACTGAAGATCTGACTACAACAACTTTAACGACTATCTTTTTAATATTATACGAGGATCCACCTTTTGTAAGAACAGAGAATCACTTGGTTGAAGGCTTTAAGTGAAACAGGTTTAATTATAATGTGCCTTTGTCATTTTGAATTGAGAATCTTTAAGATTTAAAATAAAATAAAATAAAATAAAATAAAATATTATCATGGGGAAGTTTTTAGCTTGCAAACTATGTTTCTTTCTCTATTTAGGCTCATGTGTAATATAACTTTATATAATCAAGATTGAATTATGTCATACTTCATATATAAAGCTAGAAGTGACCAAGAAATAGATCTTGCAAGCTCTAAAAAATAACAAAGTGGCCTCTCTACTTTATGCCAAAATATTATAAAAATATACAGTTACATATATGGAAACAAAATTTGAGATAGTCCTTCATTTACAAAATAAATAATAGAAAAAGTGTCATAAGTTACTTAGAATATCGTATTTATGTTATTTGAAATTAGTATAGTTTAATATATACTAGTATAGTAGATGAAGACATGCTGGTATATTATGTCTTCGTCTAGATAAAGCAACTTCATCTAAAATATTAGTAATTTTGAGTAAAAATGCATTACACAATAACTTTGGTATTGTTTTGGGAAATAACCTATTTAAGGTTCTCATCCAGTTCTATACTATTATCTTTTTTTCCTAAGGATTTTCTACTTTGTTGCCACTAGCCAGTTACAGTAAGGCATTTATCTTACCTACTATCGAAAAAGACATTTTAATTTGCGGGACTATTTTATAAAAACATGACTAGAGACTTTTGAGATAAGCAAAGATGTCAAATTAGCTTATTTCTTTGAAAACACTTTCGAATATCACTACACTATTTAATGTCGTTTACTTATTATAAATCTAATAATATTAAAATTTTAATTAAATCTAATAATCAACGACAATCAATCTATACACCTCAATGAAATTATTATTTTAATATATTAAATCAAAAAATTATAATTATGTATAAAATAAGGAGCTTTGTCCACTTTATGAAAAAATATTTTAAAAATAAGCAGTTACATATATGGAAACAAAATTTAAGATAGGTCCTTCATTTCCAAAATAAATAATAGAAAAAGTGGCATACGACAATTAGTGTTATTTAATTCTTTTAATTAGAATTAATAATCATTTAATTCTCTTAATTTTATAAAATGTATTAATTAATTATATAAATTATTATTTTAATATATTAAATTAAAAAGTAAGATTACATTAAAATAAGGAAATTTGGTGGAAAGTAAATTTAAAATTAACATATTTAAGAAAAATAGATGCATTTATTTGCTATGGAGGGAATAAAAAAATGATAAAATTGTTGGTGTACAGTGGAGCATAGAAGTGGAGGTAGTGTAGTAGGGAAGTGAGTGTGCAACACCATTAAGGTTAATGGCTCAAGTTTACCAACCAATTCTTAGTGTATAAATACTAGAAGAATTGTATAGAAATTAAAACATAAAGATATGAAATATATTTGTCATAATTAACAGAGAAATGCAATATTTGTCATGGTATCAAAGTTGAGTTATTGGTTGTCCTAATGAAAGAATAAGCTACCTATTATGCTGATTTCTGTTCTCTTTTGAACTGGTTTGGCTGATCTGGTGTGCTACGCTGATTTTTGTTCTCCTTTGAACTAGTTTGGTTGATCTGGTGTGCTACGCTTAACAGATTGTGTTAATATCTAGTGTGCTACGCTGATTTATATTCCTCTTTGAAATGATTTGGATTATCTGGTGTGCCACGCTCAACAGATTATGTTAATATGTGGGTATTTAGCTGGGATTTGGGGTAGCCGTTCAAGTTGCTCGTTGGAGCCATCACAATCTCTACGTTCCATTCTAGCTGCTGCTATGGGATGGCCTTATAATCCACCAAAAATACTTGTTTTCCAGAGAAAATTGTCATTTTCGAAAAGAAACAGAACACAACTCAAACTTTCAGGCTAGAGCTCGCAGCGATAAACGACGCTGAGGTCGCAGTTTGTAGCTGTGTGTGAGCTCATAGATTGTTTATCTATGTCCATTGGCTGATGTATGAACTCTCACATATTGGTTATTAGGGTTGGTTGACTGGAGCCGCACCCGTCTAGCCACCGTCGTGGGCAATTTTACTACTCTTCTATCTAAGAGAAACGTGGAACGCAGCAAAGAAGAAAGTATCGCTCCATAACCCTCACAACATAAAATGGATGTTATTCGCGTAGCAAAAACAAATTAGGGTTACATTGTTTCTGTCCCGTGTATATTTGGCTCGCGTGTAAAAAAAATGAATAATTTTTTTGATAGATTTTATGACAGAATCTGGGGATTTAACCACCAATGTCATATTGAACGATTTGATTACAAAAATGATTGAGATTCTAATTAGAGCTCAGACCGCCTCACAACCTCCACTAACTAAAGCGTCGACTACTTCCATTAGTATCAAGTTGGGAGAATCCAGCTATGCCTTATGGTCCCAGGTGGTGGAGATGTATATCTCTGGCAAGGACAAACTGAGATATATTAATGTAGATTTTCCTCAATCTGTTGAAACCGACCACTCATTTAGGAGATGGGGCACTGAAAATGGCATTGTCAATGGATGGTTGATCAATTCGATGGACCCTTCCTTGATTGTAAATTTTATCTGATTCCCAACTACAAAACATGTGTAGGATTCTACTGCTACAACCTACTTTGATGGGAAAGACACGTCTTAAGTGTATGATCTCCGTCGTTGAGTTACTCGTATAAAGATCTCTCCAATACAATCCAGCCGAGACAGAATCGTGTTGCCAATGCCAATGGGGTCACTTATCCAGTTACCGGGGTTGGGACAATGACTTTATCTCCTTCATTATCATTATCTAATATATTACTTGTACCATATCTTTCAAACAGACTACTGTCTGTTTGTCAAGTCATATCAGATCTTAACTGTGTAGTATTGATGTATTCTACCTTTTGTCTTCTACATGATATTCTCACCAAGGAAATCATTGGGCATGGTACTAAGAGAGGAGGTTTATATTATGTGGATGACCTCAATTCAGGAAGAGCCAATCACATGCAACACACGGTTAGTAACAAGGAATGACAGATTTGGTTATGTCATCGTCGATTTGGGCATCCATCATTTGGATATTTAAGGCATTTACTACCTAGTTTATTTTCAAATATTACACTCAGATTTCAAATGTGAGCATGCATAAAAGTGTGATTCCTTTTGCTTTAGTATATTCTGATGTTTGGGGACCTTCCTCGGTCACTACGCCGTCGGGTCATCGTTGGTTTGTAATTTTTATTGATGATTGTACACGAATGACATGGCTTTACCTTCTCAAACATAAAGATGAAGTATTTTCTACGTTTCACTTGTTTCACACCATGATTTAGACACAATTTTCTAAAAAAAATAAGATCCTTAGGTGTGTGTGGGGGAGTATGTTAATCAACAATTTTGAACATACTTGGACAACCATGGTATTCTCCATGAAACCTCGTGTTCACAAACCTCACAACAGAATGAGACTACAAAAAAGAAGAATAGGCATATCTTAGAAACTGCCTAGGCCTTACTAATCAGTGCACATATGCCTAGTAGATACTAGAGTGATGTTGTTACTACAATTGTGTATCTACTGAATCCCATGCTCACAAAACCTTACAATTTCAGACTCCATTAAAGGTGTTATCTGATCATGTTCCCTTGGCTACTATTTTAATGCTTCCGCCCCAAATTTTTGGATGTGTTG
This sequence comes from Hippophae rhamnoides, assembly GCA_033030585.1. NCBI lineage: Eukaryota > Viridiplantae > Streptophyta > Magnoliopsida > Rosales > Elaeagnaceae > Hippophae > Hippophae rhamnoides. Next base: position 66,661,896 of record CM065428.1, on the reverse strand, counting down.
TTTTTGTCCACCTCTATAAAAATCAACGAACTAAGTTGGATCCATGTGTTGTCCGATGTGTATTCTTGGGGTATGGCGTACAAAAAAAGGGCTATCGATGCTACAATCTGATTACTAAAAGAACCTACATTACCATGGATGTCACTTTCCTAGAATCTAAGTGGTTTTTCCCATCACCAGTATCCAATTACCCTCTTCAAGGGGAGAGTTATAATGAAGAACGAAATTGGCTTTATGTTGAAATGTTAGACACTAGTAACAATATGGCATACTCGGATCATGCCAACAATATGGAGGAGCCGGTACCTAGACCCGAACTTGAACTTCTAAGAACTGAATCTGAAGTAGTAACTGAATCTCCAGAAGATGCAGTGGTTGATGCACCATTCCACTCTCTAGTACCCAATGATCCTCCTGCTGAGAATACTCATAAGGTAAGCTATCATATCACACCTTTACAAACTAATGTTATAGATACAACTGTTGGTTATGTTCTACCTTTCAAACACAATCGAGGCAAACCTCCAAATCGATACTCCCCAGAAAGAGAAGAACGACAATCCAAGTATCCAATAGCCAATTATGTATCTACTCAAGGGTTATCAGAACCTATCAGGGCGTTTGCATAAACACTATCCTCATGTCAAATTCCAAGTAGCGTTGAAGAAGCCTTATCTTATCCAAAATGGGCTCAAGCTATAAAAGAAGAATTTGAGACATTGTAGAAGAATAACACATGAGTTTTAAGCAAGTTGCCTCAAGGGAGGAAGATGGTAGGATACAAGTGGATTTTCTCCATTAAGCATAAAGCAAATGGGTCAGTTGATTGATACAAGGTGAGGCTAGTAGCTAAAGGGTATACACAGAAACATGTAATAGATTATCAGGAAACCTTCTCATTTATGGCTAAACTAAAAACTGTTAGAGTTTTATTATCTCTTGCAACAAATTTAGATTGGTCATTGCACTAACTTGACGTAAAAAAAGCCTTCCTACATGGTGATCTTGAAGAAGAGATTTACATGGATATCCTACCAGAATATACTTTTACATAAGGAAAAGAAATTGCATGTAGATTACAACGAGCATTGTATGGACTAAAACAATCACCTCGAGCATGGTTTGGCAGATTGAGTTCAGCAATGAAGAAATATGAGTTTCAATAAAGCAACTTTGACCACACTTTTTTCCTAAAACATCGATTGGGAAAAATAATAGCCCTTATTGTTTATGTAGACGACATGATCATTACAGGGGATGATAAAGAAGAAATCTCTAGACTTCAAGAACAACTGTCAAATGAGTTTGAAATGAAGAACTTGGAAGGGCTCAAATACTTCTTAGGCATTGAGGTAACAAGATCAAAACAAGGCATATGTCTTTCCCAAAGGAAATATACTCTAGACCTACTGGCAGAGGCATGATTACTAGATTGTAAATCTGTCGATATTCCAATGGTCCAAAATCATAAACTTAGAGAATATATGGACCAAGTACCAACAGATAAAGAGAGATATCAACGGTTAGTGGGTAAACTCATATATTTATCTCATACTCGACCTAATATTACTTATGTTGTGAGTGTCTTGAGTCAGTTCATGCACTACCCAAGTGAAGACCATATGGATACCGTCATGCGAATACTTTGTTATTTAAAATCCCCTCATGGTAAAGGACTTATGTTTTCAAAGAATGGTCAATTGGAAGTCATTGGATATACAGATTCAGACTGGGTAGGGAATATCAAGGATAAGAAATCTACTACTAGGTACTTTATTTTTGTGAGAGGCAATTTTGTTACATGGAGGAGCAAGAAACAAAATGTAGTTGCCTTGTCTAGCGCTGAAGTTGAATTTCGAGGAATGATCAAGGGAATATGTGAGCTTCTTTGGTTGAAAAAACTTCTAACTGAGATTGGTGTTGCTTTTAACTCTGAAATGAATTTATTTTGTGATAACAAGGCAGGCATTGCCATCTCCCACGATCCAGTTCAATATGATCGCACGAAACACGTTGAAGTAGACCAGAACTTCATCAAACAGAACCTTGAAGAGAAAATTATTAAGTTTCCATTTGTTAAATCAGAAGATCAATTGGTTGATATACTCACAAAATCTATGTCTGTAAAGAACTTCTACAACTCACTTGATAAATTGGACATAAAAGATATATATGTACTAACTTAAAGGAAAGTATTGGCGTGTGTAATGTGTAGTGGAGCAAAGAGGTGGAGGTAGTAGAGGTAGTAGAGCAGGAAAATGGGTGTGCAACACCCATGTTTACACAGTGAAGTATGGGTGTGCAGTACACTCATTTGTGCAGCACAGTTAGGACTAACGGCTCTAGTTTATCAACCGGTTCTTAGTGTACAAATATCAAAAAAATTGTATAGAAATTTGAACAGAAAGATACGAAATATATTTGTCATAATTAACATAGAAATACAATATTTGTCAAAATAACCCTTAAAAATAATATTATAATACAAGAATATTTACTTAAAATTTTAAATATTAGCTCAATAGTATTATTTATAATACTTTTTGAAGTAAATACTAAACACACCCGTATTTAAAATAATTAAATGACATTCCTTAATTTAAGAAACCTCCACGCCACCCTAAATAATATATAATCATTGTAGACAAAATTTTATTAAATAATTGGTTTTGCGTGTCAGCACTATGACATTCTAGAAGCTACCTTTATCATCCGCAAACCTTCATCGGGTTCTTTCTTTTTGAACTATCTTCTTGTGACCCAGCATCTTCTTCTTTTTGACCTTTTCTCCCTCTCAATCCAATCAGATCAGCTTCTTTGTTGAAACTGCTGTATCGCACTCTCTTAAAGGTCCACTTCACTGACTTGTATGATCGGTCACCATGTGTGAACTGTCTAGCAAATCACCATGGATGGTCCTCCACCTCACATCTCTCAATAATGAATTATTCTGGTCTGCTTGGAACCGTTTTCTTTTGTAGCTCCATAGAAATTTCCTTTTCCACTCTATCCAAAGGCTGTACAATTTTTTTCCTTTTGGTCATTATAGAAATATTTCATTTATTCAGCTAAAGATTATTACAAATTTGGTTAATATGGTGGGGCCACAATTCGCCTAGTGAAGTTGAGGCGTAAACTGCTAGTCATTTTATGGTTTAAGGTATTCTAAAAATGCTCCTTATGGAATTCAAACTTGGTTGGACCTTTCAGATTGAATTCATAACAGAGCTTGCTGAGTTCTTTGGCCAAAACAGGTGCTCCACAGTAGAATACACCTGATCCCAAAAAAATAAAAAATAAAAAAAAAACAATAAGTGAGAAACAAGAAAGCAAACTCTGATTGCTTTTGTAGGCTCATGAGTTTATCTCACCTATCCTTGCACTACAATGCTTGGAACCAATTTTTGAGAGAACCTTCTTCCAGTTAGGCCTCGCAAAATGGGTTCGCACCTAATAATATGGATTAGGAAAGTTAAATTCATGAGAAAGTTAGTCTTCAAACACCCTAGAATTAGGAAAGTGTTATAGGAACTATAGTAACAGTGCAATGGAACAATCTTCCACTGTATAGATTTTCAATTGGCTTGACATGTTCATAACTTTCAGAAATGGAGTAAACGAAGTTAGTAAATATTTATGACTAGTCAAAGATCCTACCCTTGTGCCTGACACAATGTCGACCCCATTCTTTGCATGGTTGAGAGCTTGGACCATGGTGATTAGAGCTGACCGAGCATCCCCTTCCTCGTACACACTAGTCAAGTAGTTGTGCATCTCAATGACACCCTACAATTTTTCAGAATGAAATATCAACAACTTATTAGCAAGCTCTTGAAGACTGAGGTATCCACTTAGCAGGGTATTCTAAATTACCCTTTGATCAAGTTCGGCAACTTCATTCATTACTCCTTTAAACCAATCAAATGATCCTTGCTCTCTGGTTACCCAATAGAAGTAGGCATTTGTGGTCTTCAGACTTTTTTTCCGTTTTGGTGAGACTTTGCTGGGATTGGCACAATCTATACTTCCACCACTTAGATCTGATATTCTACTGAAATCTGAAGCAAAATCCTGGGGAGAGTATAAAGCATGGTTTCAAAAAAATTTAGAACTCATTCTCAAAGTAGACGACAGAGCATATTATTCACATTATAAGTTAAAGGTTATTTACTGCGTGCTCTTCCATTATAACTATATTATTGAGCAGATCTTTTAGAATGCTAATGAAAGGTGTGGCTCCAATTCCAAGTCCAACAAGAAGTAGGACGTCGTATTTCCAGTAGTCTTGTGCTGGGGCACCATATGGCCCATCTATTAAGAGCTTGGGCAAACTGCCATTCAGAAATAACATAAGTTTGAATATTTTGCTCAAAATTGGTATGAAAGAGGGAGCACACTGGAAAATAGAGAATTTTAACCAACATAATTTGCACCTTTTTTTGGTCGTTTCATCAGCCCTGAGCAGCCCGCTCTTACCAGCTACAGGTGGTTCACATGCTTCGGAAAATACTCTCTTAAGCTCTTGTGTCCAGTCACCTAGCTGACGGATGTGAACACTTAGATAGTCATCACCAGGGGCAGATGTGATGGAAAATGGATGCCTGGTTTTCATAAACCATAGGATGTGTTAGAACCAATAATAAGGCTAACGAAATAACTTGAAAGACTAAAGTAAGATGAAATAATAATAACATGACCTCAGTATTAAAATCCAATTCTTTTACTTTTTTTCATTCTAGTCTTATAAGTTATAATGGGTGTTATAAATATTGTTTTTTTTATTTAATGTGAGATAGATATCATTAGTAATAAATATATTTCATTGAAGAGGAATGCTCGACGATTTACCACTCAAAGGGAGAAACAGCTGGGCACTGAACAAACATGTACTGTCCACTTCTGTATTTAAATTGGGTTGGTTTTGACATTTGTAGTGTGAGGACGCTTCCGGGATAAATGGCAACCTGAAATTTTAGAATATCAAAGTTTAATTTAAATGGGGATCTAATTATATTTATTTTTGTATAGATGAGTTCCCATAAAATACGACTATATCATAAATGCTTTTTTTTAATAAATAAAATACCCTTGATCTTGAAGAAACAACCAAAGTACATCCAATTTTTAACAAAATGAAAGAGAACATCAGTGCAGGCAAAATGGACCGGTCTGGCCATGAGTTCTAGAATTATTGTCCACTTATATGTACATATTTATAACTACATTAACATACTGTTATTCTCACCTTTAAAAGGCGGACGGTAGAGAAACCAGATCGGAAAAATCTCAAGGTCCTCTCTCCAGCATATAGAAAAACCGGAACGGCAAGATACATCCATGTCTGCAAGTGTGAAACCATAAAGTAACTTACAAGGCTAATACAATTATCTTCTCTCTTTCTAGATCTATAATAACTAATGAGTGATGAATTTTTAAAGTAATACCGTCTTAAGGTACCATCTGTGGACAAGGTAAAGAAACACGCCGTGGATGATGAGCAAGATGTACACAATGACAAATAAGTGGTGCGAATACCAGAAGGCGTTAAAGCCAGTGAGTCTATCAAAAGGCTTTGGAAGCTTGATAAGATTCCGTCTGAACCATCGTGTTGCAAGTGTGAATGCCACTGCCATGCATATGACCATTAGAATTCCAGTCACACCCTCCATCCCCTTAACTAGATCTACGTACCTTGGTTTCTGACTTCCAAAGTCATCAACCAAATATTTCTTGTACATATCTTCAGATGCGTTAATTAGTCTTGGAAAATCACATGCAAGATGGTCCCCGGCATGGAGAATGACACCAATTACAATGGCTGCAGCAATTGTCTGTCAAATCAATAGTGAAAAAGGATCAGAACACAGTCACCTTTCTTATAATTCTTCTTGTTCTTCTTCTTTTTTATTTATTTAATTTTTTCAATTGTAAAGTATTTCGTTTTTTGCCAAAATTTCTCTCTCCAAAGTTTAGTACATATAGTAAGCTTGTGTCCGACAATTCTGCAAAAATGCACAAACTAAAACAACTAAGAACTTCTAACAAAAATTGATGTCATGTGATTGCACGTGTAATACATTGATTAGGAAGCAAAATAGTGATGTATTTATAAGAGGTTAGTACTCTTTAAATAACATTATATGTTTTGGGGTTTTTTTTTAAAAACAAAACCATGAGATCCCGCTGAATTATCAAATCATGGTCATGAGTATATTGAATTTACAGTTTTAAACAAAAGCGGATAATCTCGTGTCATGTAGAATAAGTCTCATCTGCTATAAACAGACGGATTAACAATTATGTATCAAAAACTAAAATCAAAATTAATAAAAACAAGTCAAATGATCTACATTTTAGAACGCTTTTCTATTGATATAAAATTTTACTTGAACATTAGCTCACACACGTTCCAACGATGTGATACACGTTAGATATTTTTTCATTAATTTGGTTTTATTTATTATTATATTTCAAACAGTGAAACCACGTTGGTGTAAATGAACTACTAACTTCTTTTTTAAGAGGATGTGACTTACGAGTCATAAAATTCTCACTCAAGGTCAACTCCACTCCACTCTTTAGCTTTCTGTTTGGAAAAAAGAATGGTTCAAATTTTCAACTTTTGCCGTATGTATAGAAACCTCTAAACAATGAACACATCTACATGGTGTTGTAGAAGCATTTTTGAAAACAGTAAACTCTTAAAAGAAGTTTTACAGTAGAGTGTGGAAAAAATAGCCTTCTTAAAATTTGAAAAGACCCATGATTGAATGATCCTGTGATATGTAAGCCTGTCACTATTCCTAATGGAAAAGCGCTCCTTGTGAAAGATCTTATGACAGGAGGAGGAGATGGTTGGAACCTAGGTAAGGTAAAAAGTACTTTTTGACCTGTTGATGTCAAACCAGTCTTAAACACTCCTATCAGTGATGTAAGAGGCAAATTGCTTTGGCGTTTCGACTCTCACTCTTACTACACAATCAAGTCAGGTTATCAAACTGTTACTAAATTGCATGGTAGTGGATCTTTTTTGTGTAAAGTAAACAACGCTTGCACTTTTTCTACGGAACTAGGGAACAACGTGAATGCCAAGACATAGAAAATGACGTGGAAGTTAAAGCTACCTAGTAAACTAAAATTCTTTCTTTGGAAATGCTTAAATAACATCCTATCAATAAAGAACATTTTGGTTATAAAGAGAGTACAAGTTCCAACTGTTTGTCCTCTTTGCAGTCTTAAAGATGAGACGGTGCAATACTTTTTCTTTAGATGTAAAGCCACCAAGGAAATCTTCTCTCGCCCAACTCTAGCTTTGGCTATTGAAAAGTGTCAAAATATTGTATTTTCTCTGATAATTATCAGTATATCTTTCTATTATTTCTGTTCTGTCCTTTTACAAGAGTTTAAGATATATGTATATAAGGAAAACGAAAATTAAACAATAACCATAAAACCTGCACATCCAGGTTTTATGGCTCTACTAATATTGTTGTCTGCTCCATTGAGCATTTGGCGTTTGTGTTACGCTTTTTAGCACACACCAACACTTCTCCTGCAAGTTGCGCATATATGTCTCTTATGCCCAACTTGTCGTGAGTTGTAGAAGTTCCTGCACTGCATTTTGTGAAAGTATATCGACCAATTGATCTTCGACTTAACAAATGGAAGATTAATAATCTTTTCTTCAAGATTACGTTTGATGAAGTTAGATCCAACTTCAACGATGCTTGATGCGATCATGTTGAACCTGGATTGTGAGATATGGCAATGGTCGCTTTGTTATCACAAAATAAGTTCATTTCCGTGAAAGTTGTGAGCAACACCAATCTCGGTTAAGCAAGTTTTTTCAACCAAAGCGAGCTCACGTATTCCTGACCATTCCTCGAAATTCAAAGATCGGATAAGGCAACTACATTTTGCTTCTTGCTTCTCACGTGTGACAAGATTGCCTCACGAAAGTAAAGTACCCAACAAGAGATTTCTATCCTTCATATTCCCACTGCCCACGCTGAATCAGATATCCAAGGACTTCCAATTGACCATTCTTTGAAAACATAAGTCCTTTCCCAGGAGGATTTTAAGTAGCAAGTATTCGTACGATCGCATCCATATGGTCTTCTTAGGCGGTCGTAAGGTACGAACCGCTTACGACACTCACAACATAAGCGATATCGGTCGAGTACGAGATAAATATATGAATTTACCTACTAACCGTTCATATCTCCGTTTATCTCACGGTACTTGGTCCACATATTCTCCGAGTTTATGATTTTGAACCATTGGAATATCGACAGGGTTTGTTTACAATCTAGTAGTCCGCCTCGCTAGTAGGTCCCGGAGTATATTTCCTTTGGGAAAGACATATGCCTTGTTTTGATCTTGTTACCTCAATACCTAAGAAGTATTTGAGCCCTCCTAAGTTCTTCATTTCAAACTCCTTTGACAGTTGTTCTTGTAGCTTAGAGATTTCTTCTTTATCATCCCCTATAATGATCATATCGTCTACATAGACTATAAGAACATTATCTTCCCTAATCGATGTTTTAGGAAAAGAGTATGATCGTAGTTGCTTTGTTGGAACCCATATTTATTCATTGCCGAACTCAACCTACCAAACCACGCCGAGGTGATTGTTTTAGTCCATTACAATGCTCGTTGTAATCTAAATGCGAGTTTCTTTTCTCGATGTAACGGTATATCCTGGTGGGATATCCACGTAAATCTCTTCTTCAAGGTCACCAGAAGAAAGGCATTCTTCACGCAAGTTGGTGCAATGGCCAATCTAAATTTCTTTGCAAAGAGATAACAAAACTCTCGCGCTTTTTAGTTTAGCCACAGGTGAGAAGGTTTCTTGATAATCTATCCCATGTTTCGTGTATATCCTTTTGCTACAAGCCTCGCTTTGTAACGATCAACTAACCCATCCGCTTTATACTTAATGGAGAAAATCCACTTGCATCCTACCATCTTCCTCCCTCGAGGCAACTCGCTTAACAACGCGTGTTATTCTTTCCGCAAGTGCCTCAAATTCCTCTTTTATAGCTTGAGCCCATTTTGGATCGGATAAGACTTCTTCAATGTTACTCGGAATTTGACACGAGGAGAGTGTTTGTGCAAATGCCACGATAGGTTCGATAACCTTTGAGTAGATACATAATTTGCTATTGGATACTTGGTTGTCGTTCTTCTTCTGGGGAGTATCGATTTGGAGGTTTACCTCGATTGTGTCTCGAAAGGTAAAACATAACCAACAGATGTATCTACATAGCATTAGTTTGTAAAGGTGTGATAGGATAGCTTACCTCGAGTGTTCTCGGCGGGAGGATCATTGGGTACTTAGAGAATGGAGGGTACATCAACCACTTCATCTTACGGAGATTCGACATTACTACTTGACTTCGATTCTTGGAAGTTCAAGCTCGGGTGACACGGGCTCCTCCATATTATTGGGCACGATCCGAGTATGTTGGACTCGTGTCTAATATTTCAACCTCAATCCAATTTCTCGTTCTTCACCATAACTCTCCTCTGAAGAGTGTAATTGGATCTGATGGGAAAAAAATTCGATTCGAGGAAAGTGACATCCATTGGTAGTATAGTTTCTTTTAGTAATTGGATCATAACATCGGTACCCTTTTTTTGTACACCATACCCCAAGAATACACATCGGACAACAATGGATCCAACTTAGTTCGTTGATTTTTATGGAGGTGGACAAAAGCAACACATCCAAAAATTCGGGCTAAGCATCAAAATAGTAGGCAAAGGAAGATGATCGATAACACCTTTAGTGGAGTCCGAAATTGTAAGGTCTTTGTGGCATTCGATTCAAGAGATACCAGTAGTGAATAAAGATCACCCGCATTTATTAGGCATATGTGCACCGATTAGTAAGGCCCGAGCCGTTTCTAAAATATGCCGATTTTTTCTCTCCGCAGTCCCATTTTGTTGTGGGGTTTGTGAACATGAGGTTTCATGGAGAATACCATGGTTGTCAAAGTATGTCCGAAATTGTTGATTAACATACTCCTCTCCAGTACGCCATCTCCTAAGTATCTTAATTTTTTCGGAAAATTGTGTCTGAACCATGGTGTGAAACATGTGAAATGTAGCAAATACTTCATCTTTATGTTTGAGAATGTAAAGCCATGTCATTCGTGTACAATCATCAACAAAAATAACAAACCAACGATGACCCGATGACGTAATGATCGGGGAAGGTCCCCAAACATCAGAATGTACCAAAGCAAAAGGAGCCACACTTTTATTTATGCTCATAGGATAAGACGCCCTATGACTTTTTGCTAGGATACAAGTATCACATTTGAAATCTGAATGTGTGATATTTGAAAATAAAGCGGGGAGTGTTGCTTTAAATACCCGAATGATGGATGCCCCAATCTACGATGACATAGCCAAATCTGTCGTTCCTTGTCACAACCGGTATGTTGCATGTGATTGGCTCTTCCCGAACCGAGGTCATCCACATAATATAGCCCTCTCTCCTAGTACCACGCCCATGATGATCTCCTTGGTGAGAATATCCCGTAGAAGGCAAAAGTAGAATACATCAATACTACGCTTAAGGTACGAAGTGACTCGACTTACGTACATTAGTCGGTTTGATAGAGAGGTACAAGCAAAGTATAAGATAATGATAATGAAGGAGATAAGGTCAGTGTTCTAGCTCCCCGTACATGGCGGATAAGTGACCCCATTTGCATTGGCAACACGGCTCCGTCTTGTTGGGTTGTATTGGAGAGATCGTTTGGGTCAAATATCATGTGATCTCGTAGCCCGTAGGAGTCCGTAATCCACTCATCTTTCTCATTACGAGTAGAGATGTGAAATACTTTACTTGAAATACCCGGATCCCTGGAAGATTCTACGAGAGGTAAAGGATAGTGAGGCATTATTGGTAGCCACCGCCGCCGCCCAGTGGTGTCCCGTTTCTTCCGTGCTTGAAGATCATTCCACCATTGCGGATACCCACGTAGTTTGAAAGAGTTTTCACGGGTGTGTTTGGAGTTTCCGCAATGATAGCCACATTTTATGTCGAAGAGATGGTGGATTTCCGTGGATTTCTTGCTACCGAGGAAGGTCCCGTTTTGGTGGCATTAGATTATGATGTCCTTGACCCCTTTAAAAGTCATAATCGCTCCAAGGTGTCGTATCGACACCGTGATAAATCACGGTCCGCTCGACCTCTTCTCTACAGACGAATCCATAGGCTTGTTCCACCGTAGGAATGGTTTGATTTGAAGTACATCACTTCTAGTTTTATCCAATCTATCATCAAGTCCATCGAGGAAGGTATACACTGATCTTCCCGCACGATGGAGTTGTATTTTTGTATATCAATCGCACACTCCATTGGATTAGGACGACGGAAATCAATTTCACGCCACAACCCTCAAGGTCGTTGTAGTATTTTTCAATGGATCCACCCGCTGCTTCGTACGAGTAACTTGACGGCAATGAAGATCATACACCCAAGACGTGTCTGTCCCATCATAGTAAGTGGTAGCCACCCATCCCAAACCCGTTTTCTACTGGGAATCTGATAAAATTGCAATTAAGGGCGAGTGGTCCATCGAATTGATCAACCATCCTTTGACAATGGCATTTTCAGTACGCCATCTCCTAAATGAGGGGTCGATTTCAACAGGTTGAGAAAAGTCCCCATTAATATATCCCAGTTTGTCTTTGCTAGAGATATACATCTCCACCACGCTTAATTACAAGGCATACTTGGATCCTCCCAACTTGATATTAATGGGCGATCAGCCGATTGGCGGGCGAGGTCGCGAGTCGAGCTAGTTAGAACTTCCGTCATTTTCGCCGTCAAATCTTCCAACACGAAATTGGTAGTTAAATCTCTAGATTCAGCAAGATGGTCGAGCGCAGGAAAAAATTTCCTTCCAAAGTCGTGCAGTTTCCTCTGCGTTCTTCCTCGCCGCTGATTTCTTCGCGTTCCTGCCAGCGGCGCCCTTTTCCTTCGATTCCCTGGTCCTCCGTAACCCCAAATCCGCTTCTTCTTCATCCCATCCGCCGTGCAACCCTCTGCGCTTTCTTCACGCTGCCCTCTGCGGCGCCTCTCTTCTTCTGATGGAGAAGCCCTCTACCTGGTCCTCCATGTGAAGCGGCACCCTTCTTCTGCTTTGTACCAGCCCCAACGAGCAGCTAGATCAGTATGGCTCCCTGAGCAGAAATGGTGACGCTGAGCAGAAATGGCAACTCTGAATACTAGATGGTCATAAAGTAGTGAAATTTCGCCGCACTATCTACCCATCTCCTCCAGGTGCTCAACCTGTTGTTGTTTTGCTTGTTTGTTTTGATGTGCAACTAATCGGTTCATAAAGAATAAGAAATCGTAAACCGTAAAAACAACTTTGGAGAAAATAATGGGACCAATATAAACCAAAATCAGAACTAAAAAACGAAAAATCTAGCCTACAATCAAGAACCACGAAAACCGTAAATCGTAAATCGAATTGTAAATCAATCGTAAATCAAATCGAAATCAACAAATCGCAAAATCTGCAACCGCAAATCGCAAATCGAAATCAAAATATGGTAGTTCCATCATAAATCGGCCAGGTAGTTCATTAGTTAGCAATATCCTCGCCCGATACCATGTCAAAATATTGTATTTTCTCCGATAATTATCATATATCTTTCTATTATTTCTGCTGCCCTTTTACGAAGTTTAAGATATAATATGTATATAGGAAAGCGAAAATTAAACAATAACCATAAAACCTACACATCCAGGGTTTTGTACCCACTAATATTGTTGTCGCTTCTACGTTTTACTCCATCAAAGTATTATTCATGTTCCGCATTTGTTTTATGTATGACACCAACAAAAAGTTCAAAAAAATTTCATTTATTAAGATTTTTGACTTTTTGTTAGAACACCTGGAAGGGGACAGGAAAAAATCGTATTTTCTTAATCATAATAGCTTGGTAGCATATATGAAAACTAAGAAATGATCGGGTTTTTAAAAATCGTAGACTCAAGGTCTTATTATTGATTCAATAAATTTATAGTTTCTTCACGTTGAATGAAAAGAAACATATTCTTGATGTGTAATGCAATTTTCTCGCTTTTGTTTTGTTTCATATGTTGTTTAATTACTTATCATGTTATGTTTTTGATTGCTGTGGAATGCTTATCCAATCCTTCAAGTTTGTCTAATATCTGCTAGTACTTTGTAATATTTTCATTATTGAATTACTACTTGATTTTTGATGAAAAAAATCTACAATCTACCTATTAAGTACTAGTCATTACTATTTCAACGAAAAAATTATAAGATAACCTTTTATTCTGAAGTATTTTGAAAGAAAAGTAGGACTAATTGAATTAACGTATAAATTAAGTAAAAGATTGGTAAGCATGTACCTTGTGGAAATTGATGTTGTCGTCAAAAGGTATGAAGTAACCTAGCCTTGTGGACCGGAGCCAGGTGATGGTGTTTCTGCAAACGGGTAAAAGTATCAGAGCCATGTTGAACTTTAAAGTTTCACCTGCTCCCTTGGCTGTGAGAAGACAGTAACCCATAATCTTGAAAGCATCTTTCTGCTTATACTGAAAGAATTTCCATGTAAATAGTCCAATCATGATGGAGACCCATAGCGTCAAAACCCAAATCCTCCTCCAGTTCTCTTGCAAATAGTAGAGCATTTTGGTGCTCAATCTACGTATAGGACTTTTCTTTCTTAGTCCTTGAAGGTTCTGGCTCAAGGCTTGACTTGTGTAGCTGAGTGCTTGGCTGTAGTTTAGGTACGTGTCCTTCTGCAGCAAAAGCGTTTCCAATTGCCATAACTGCACAATCACCATTCAAACAGGAGTAACAAGGGAACATAAGAGATTCGTTGGGTATCTTCACGATGTCAACTCATTCGGACCACGATTCATGGGCAGTATTGCACGTGTGTCTACGTGGTATATGAAAGAAGATTACACTTATAACCAGAATTCCAACTGGATCCCAACCATGTATGTCGGGCTCCACGTGGAGGGCAATCGAAATGGTACATGGATAAGAAAACGGTAAATAATTAATGCAAAATCGTTTCTCACAAACTGTTGGAAATAAGTGTGGCACTTTCTCAATTAATAATTGTGACTGTTGGAGGTAAAAGTGTGTGCCATTTCTCTCAATTTAATTATAAGTTTTCAGTCATAAATTTCAACATAATGAACATGAACGCATTACAAATACATGTGTGATTATATAAATTAACATGTGCCAAACACGAATGTTTAGAAAAGCAGACATTGAATGCATAACCACACATGCAGATATGCTTAGCAAAAGGAAGGAAATATGTTTTTTTTTATTGCAAAAGAAAGGAAAATTGTTTGAAATAGTCATATGGATTCAAAGACAAATTATTTCACAGAAATTATGAACATGTTAGAATGTTTAAGAAAAGTGAGGTCAGAAACTGATAGTATGAAATCCAAAATAAAATAGTAATACTAATAGTTTGTGAAAATAAATATCTAGCAAGGAGTTTTTTTAAGAACTATATTGTAAAGAGAAAACAAGATAAATAAATTAAAGACCAGTCACCAGCTTTTCACGAAATTACCCATCATTTAACTACATATTAAGTACGCATTCGCGTGTATGTATACGAAGACAACATTTCCTCACGAAACCAATTAGCTAATCCAAATGGTTGTCTTGTAGATCGCATATGTCATTAAAAAACAGGATTCGGATTCTCTGTTATGCTATAAACAGTATCATGATTTTTATATACTCTACAAAGTTGACACAAATACCTTCCTTAAAGAATTTAAAAATACGTTAAGAGTAACATTTTAAGAAAAAACAACATTTTTATATTCATCTCATATGTTTATATTAAAAAAATAAAATCTGAGCTTAAACATTTTAAGTTAAACAGCAGATGCGTTCAAGTTGAACTTTTAACAATTTATAAGTTTTAGCAGTTTTGTTTGAGTTAATTTTTAAAATATATTTGATCTCAACAAATTTTAAAAGAGATTTAAAATATATAATAGTATAATAAATTGTGTAATATATATGCATTTATACCTATCCCTAATGACAGTCCATGTCACACGAGTAAAAAAAAAACGTGTAATGGCAGTCCATGTCACACGATAGTAAAAAATATGTATTACTACGATAGACATAGCTTTGAAAACTAGGACCAACCTCAATATAGCCAAGTCCTTCTGGGTCTAGTTCTTCCATGATCAGAGCTGCATATTCTTCTGCTTGTTCCTTCAATCTTGATAGCTTGTTTGCAGACGCACTCAACATGATAATCTAATAAATTCAATCAAATAAAGTAACTTTTATAATTTTCCAACGAGAACGAACATGTTATAGTGTTGACCGCGTTGTTGTAATGCAGCGATAATAAATTCTTCGTATAAGATGCCCAAATTCAAGATTAAGTTCTATCTAAATGTGTGAGTTATGTGATATTATAAATTTTTTAAATAGAAAAAATCTTGTCATGGTTTTGATAAAAGGAAAACAAATAGGAAAACAAAACCTGAAATTGAATGTTAAAGAAGTTGACTAAAATGTCCTCACCAACCCCACTGAGAAACGTCAGTGTTTTATAAAGAATTTAAGAAAAAACTAAAAATTAGGGAACACACGATGCCATCTATTTCACATTCATCTTTCTCAACGATACATATGAGACGAAGAAATAAGATTGACCACTATTTTGGTCCAGAAAGAATGTGAAATTTAAAAAAAATAAAAAAATAACTAAACTTAAAACTTATTATAATAAAAATAATAACTTTTCAATTAAATAATATTAAATGTTAAAATTATTTACATAATAATAATTTAATTTAAATAATATTTAATTTGGAGTTATTTAAAGTGAAATAATATAACAGATTATTTTTAATAGTAAAAATGTATAAGATTAACATAAATATAATATAATGATACTAAGTTTTAAATATTTTTTTTAAATATTGGCATCTCATTTTAACATATATATATATATATATATATTTTCAAAATAAAGCGTAATAGTTCACTTCTTAGAAGGCAAAAAAAAAATTATAGTTTACTTACTCTTGAATATCCCAAAATAGTGGACAAAGATGCTTGAGAACGTGGGAACATTACAGATCAATAAATCTAGATACAACTTTCTAATTACTTTTCTTTTCCATTTCCATTTTTATTACATTGGAGTAGTTAGTCTTTGAAATTTTCATGGATTAACGTCAGCAAATCCTGCCTACCATAGATTATCAAAACCAAAAATAAAAACCAGGTAGGGCATGATCAAGAAGATTATGCAAACTATTGGCAAGGGGTCGGTGCAAGTGTGCATTAATTTTTAGTTTTAATTTTCAATTTGTTGGATTGCACGGAGATGGCTATTAGCTAATTCATGCACACCTTTTAAATTTCAATTAACTGAAAAGCTGTTTATGCTGGCTCAACTCAAAAAATGATTAAGCAAATGAAGGGCTGAATTATTATATTCAATTTTACCTCTCTTACTTCTTCTTCGGCTATTCTACCGTCTTCATTCTTGTCGACCCTTTGATATGGAAAAGAAAATGAAAATTAAGATTAGAAAAGAGGTAGGAAACAAATATTAAAAGGGCGATTATTTAAAAAAGACAATTATACCCTTTTTTGTTGAGAAAAAATAAGTGTGAAGTTGTACTTAATAAAATAAATAATTAACTATTAATTGACTAGTTAATCAATTCATGAGTGGTAATAATTAAAGTTGCATACATGTCGAAGAAGATCTGGAGCCTTGAATCAAAACTTTGATCAGTGATTTGAGACCAGAATTCATAAAGTTCGTCCCTGCTGATTTTGTCAACCTTCAATCTTCGTCTGCGACCGAGAGCATCAAATAATTCCAGAGCGAACTCCTTGGAATCTCTCATTCCTTTTTTTTTTTTTCAAATAAAGCATTGATTGTTAATGCAATTAAATAAAACATTGTTGTAAAATTAAGCATATACTTTAGCTTTAGTGTTTTAGGAACTCGGAGAAATCGTTGAAAACACTTCCGATGTGTTAACTCGACAATGCGTAATTAACTAACTACAATCATAAAAAAGAAAAAAATAAACTAACTACCACAGAACGAAAATGAAAGAGAAGGTGAAGGTGAACCTATGCATTGAGCGAAATCGGAGCGATAAAGATAGCCGTGTTTAGAAAGCATATCGAAATTGATCTGAACTTCATTCCAAGCATCCACGCCATTATTCTTCGTACTGATAAATTTCAATCCGCGAAGTGCCTTTTGAGCACCTAACAGAGTCCGATCGAGCTGAGCTCTCTGTCTCCGTAAAGCTCGAGCAGCCAAAGCAGAATCGAAGCCACTACCACCACCTCCGCCATGACCATTTTCCACCGACACCGAATTCGACCTAGAGAGCACGTGGGAGGCATGGCTGTGACTCCACGAGAACCTTCTCAGTTCAGCTTTAAGCTCATGTGAGAACTGCTTCGCCTTCGCCACAGCCTCTGCCTTGAGCTCCTGAGAGAACTGCCGTAGCTTATTAGACGAGCTCCGCCTAATCGCTGGAGACCTTGACGCCGATGCCGACTTATAAGTCGGAGTCTCAGCTCCACCGTCACCGGAAAGTCCACTATCGTCAACATTAATGAGCATAGCCGGTTCAACACTCCGAAACACAATAGTATCATCATCTTGCAAATCAAGCGTGACTTCCACAAACTCTTCGGCAGAGTTGGAGTCAGTTGCAGGTGACGATCCAGAACTCACCGTCACTTTACCGGGAATAGAGTCCGAGGCCCATCGGCGTTCGTGTTTCGAATAATTACTCGTCATTGCTCACTAAATAGAAAAGAAACTTAAGAGAATCAATTATTAATTACTGTAATTAATAATTGAAATTTAGTTGACGGTGGGTTGTATCTGTTTGTATTGTTCTGAGGAGCTTTTGCAGAGAATCAGAAAGAGAGAGAGAGAGAATGATTTTTTTAAAAGTGGGTAAACGATGAAAGAATGGTAAAATGAAGCGTTAACATGTTCGGAATCTGTAGGAATGAGACAGTTAACGCGGAGAAGCAAGAATTAAATAGAAAAAAGCAGGAAAGGGACAAAGCTTTTTTCTTGCCAGAGAGAAAAGGAATGTGGAATAGTAATAAGAATGAACATAAAAACAAAAGCCGAAAGGGGAGCTAAAGAAGATTAGTACACCATTTGCTGCTTTTATATAGATATAGATAGATATATATATATATATATATTTTTTTTTTCTTTTTGTTTCTTGTGATTGTTGTGATACCTAATGGAATATGTTTCCAATATAAGAAGGTGATTGACAATTAAAGAAAGAGTTTTGTATGTTTGATGAACTCTGGGTGGTCTCCCTTTCTGCTTTTTAAGCTCTGTGGCATAATGTGTTTAGTGTGAATTTGAAAGGGGTAGACTGAAAGAGGAAAGAAGTGAGAGATGGAGGAATATGGGCAAAAAACTGGAGGAGCTTAGTATATCTCTTTGGGGATTTACCCAGACAAAAGAATACTCTCAGAGTCGGCGGTAACTATGGGAAAGACAAGTTCGATTTGGCCTTAACGTAGAGTGCGGTCGAGTACTCGATTGGGATTGCTACTCCTGAAATAATAATAATAATAATAGTAATAATAATAATAATACCCCATTCAAACATGAAACTAAAATTTTAAATAAAATAATAATTATATTTTAAAATTTATCACTTAAAATTAAATCTTTAGATTATTACCTATAATTTTTTTTTTTTGACAGCTATACATGTATCTTATACAAATTGAGTATATACATCAAGTAGTTTTTTAATAGATCATATAAATCATCATGTTACTCTCATTCAATTAATATTAAAAAATTATAATTAATATGTGTAGTACATAATCGGTACATAAAATATCTAGTACAAAATATAATACTTAGTTTTTTTTATTTTATTTTTTTTAATTATAACATATATGTAACGAAGCCTTTGGGCCAGCTTCCTCATCATTTTCTTCGTCTCCATTTCAAATCAATTAAAATTTAGCATGTTTTTGGAGATAGCACTAAAAGAGAATTTATAGGGAAGTAGAACAAATTTAAAACAGAATGTTGTAGAAGAAAAGAAGAGGAATAGAATGGATTAATAAAATTAATGTCGAAGTAGAAAATGAAGGACATGTAAGGAAAATTTTATCTGTCGGCAGAGAAGGGTTTGAGCAGCAGGGAAAAACACCTCTATATTTTACCTCCTCCTTGTCAACCTTGTTTTTACACCTTATTATTTTTTTGTCATTTTTGATAGAAAAATTTAAGTGGGACAGATTTGTACCAGTAGCAGAATCCCTTTGGATGTTTAATTTTTTTTTTCCCTTCAAAATGCTAAAACCAGTGGTGATTTTTTTTTACTAAAATCTCCCAAAAATAATGATAATATATATATATATATATATATTAAAATGTTTAGCTTATTAAAATTAATTGCACCAATAAATTAATTAAAGTATCTAAAACAGGAAATTAAAGTAAACACACGGTTTTGATATTATTGCAAGTTTGCTACATTTCACCTTATTTTTAATAAGTAATTATTTACTTAGCCACAAACAGAGAAAAAAAGTTTATTATATATAGTGTTCACACCCTATGTTAAAAAACTTTGTTGTATTTTCTTTTCCTCTTCTTTTTTTTTTATTATAGGAGAGTCTCTGTTTGTTTGTATAGATAGATCATCATTCTTGTTAATAAACATACATTATTATTTATGTATTGTACCTCCACTTTGATTTAATATGATTTTTCTTTCACCCAAATTTATATTTAGAAATTACTTTTGTTACATGTTTTGATTTGGTTTATTTTTAGATTTACATCTAAATTTTATATTTTTCATTTAATTATTTTTAAAATTCAAAATGTAAATATCTCCATGAATGATCAATTACATTGACTATCATTCATCTTATTAATATAAAAATAAAATATGAACATAGGTGAAAAACTCAAGAAACAAACAAAAAAGCTTGAAAACATTTTTTTCTCATTCTAGAAATAACTTTATTGATTGTTATAATAATTTAATATATTTTTTATTTGAATTTATGAAATTCAAATTTTTTCGAAACATATTATTAATAAAAATATTTTTATCAAAACTTGATGTATGTCACATATATTTAAAATATATAAATAAATGATCTCATAATTATTTTATCATATCATATATTTAACTTTATATATGAAATTCAAATTTTTTCGAAACATATTATTAATAAAAATATTTTTATCAAAACTTGACGTATGTCACGTATATTTAAAATATATAAATAAATGATCTCATAATTATTTTATCATATCATATATTTAACATTATATTTAATTAATAATTAACATTTTCATTAATATATATACATAACTACTCACCCAATTTACACAGCAAACTAGCCTATAAAAGAGAAATATTGAGGGTTCCAACATTTGCATACATTTTTGTATACAACATTTTTATTATCTTAAAAATGGAATAATTGATTTAATTTTTAAAATAATTTTAAAATATTAAATGATATAAGTGACATTTGTGTAAAATTATGTATAAATTTATATGTTATTAATATTTCTCACATATATATTAAAAAAATGTATAAAAATTACTTTTTTTTGGGATGTAAGTAATTTTTTTCAAGGGTGACTAATAGTTCCACTAACTTTTTAAAATGGATGTTTAGGTGAAATATTTTTTTAATGATACAAATTTTATAAAAATTGATAACAAATATCTAAATGATGATCAATTTTTATATTTTTTATATTTTTTAAAAAAATATTTCATGAAATATTCATATTATAACTTTTTTTAAATACAGTTAAAAAGTAAAAAAAAAAATTAATTATTTGAATTAAACTATTGTATTTTTAAAATAAGTGAAACTAAACTATCACAAAAGTTTAAGAGGTAAATTACTTTAAAGTTATGTATCTTGTCTCATAATTTAGATATATATTTTTGTTCGGAACGTTAATAAACAACATATTTCATCCATCTTACGTTATGTCAAGATATGATGGAAACTATTTTCTATATTACACGCGTACCTGCTCTTCTACGCTTAAATTATAAATGAAATATATATATAACTCACATAAGTTGATATACATGATAACTCATTATTTTAATGAATTATTTCTTCATACATAAAAAGATTATATAAACATTTATTTAAAATCTTACTTGTCATATTTTATTATATCTTTCATAATTATTATTTTTTTTAAATTCATCATGATATATCATATCTATACATAGTATTACAAAAAATAAATACTCATTTTTGAATACTACTTAGTATAGATAATAGGTTTAAAAATTGTATCTAAAAATATTTAATTTAAATATTTGTATCCCATCCAAGTAATATATATTTGAAAGATATTTAATTTTAAAAGACTTAAAAAAATAATATCTAATTCAAAAATTATATTTATCATTTATAATTCCTCTGTAAGAAGGCAAGTACGCGTGTAATATAGAAAAGAGTTTCCATCATATCTTTGACATAACAACGTAAGATGGATGAAATATATTGTTTATTAACATTGCGAAGTGCGAACAAAAAAAAAGTTATCTATAAAGCAAAGAATAAGTTAGATAGTGTATTATTTTGAAATTTAGGGATCAATCATCATATATTCCACAAACATTTGAGTACATTAATTAAGTGTCTGAATTAATTAATTAATTAATTAATTACTAATTATTTATGAATATGATTTATAAAAATAAAAATAAAAATCATAAAGACTTGTTTTATAATCAATTTCGTTTTTAAATTCAATATTTTAACTCAAATTTTTAAAAATTAATTATTCATAATTAATTCAATTTTCAAGTTTAATATCAAGATTAAATTCAGTTTTATCTTTACATATATTTTATTATATTGTTTGAAACTTACAAAAATAAATTATAGAACATATTTCAATTAATTTTTCATTTCATTAATTAACCTTATTTTTCCTTTGTTATGACTTAAAATAGGACAAAGAAAATAGAATTTTCATCAAACAGATATTTATTTTTTTTCCTTAATGAATTAAAAAAATAAATGAAAATAAAAATCATTACAAAACAATTTATAAAAAAAATTAATTCTTTCGTGAAGTATTTTATAATTTCTTCTTTGATGATTTGTTCAAAATTAGGAGAGAGAGAGAGAGAGAGGGGAATTTAAAAGAAGTTTTGACTAATAGGTTAGATTCTATGGATGAGCACAAAGTCATAAGACTAGAAATCAAATGGTAAGTTGTGTTTTCCGTTGAGTGCACACTGGAAATTTTGAAGATTACGACTTTGCAACCAACCTTACACTAATCTTCCTAATTTTGTTGAAAACTCACATCCCTCAACGTAAATGTTCACCTATAATTGTTATTTAATTTTACTGTAGAAGATTAAGGAGTTTTACGTTAACAAAGCATACTCATTAGCCGTATAAAATAAGGATATTGATTAATAACAAAAGTTGTTAGAGTTTAATTACCAGACGTGTATTTATATATATATATATTATTAAAATGAGAAAATTCCAACTAGAAAAATTTCTAAATAATATCAAATTTATACCAACTGATAGCGTAACTCACATTTGAAGAATGATTAATGAGTCATTTGGAATCTCGGATCATCCAATTGGTACGTATAAGGTTTGATGTCTTATTTTTTGAGATACTCTTTTACTTGCTTGAATTTTCTTCGGCTCAATGTATTCAAGCCAATAACGACAATGAATAAAATAAAATAAATTACTCGACCATTAAATTCATCAGTAACTTTTCATAATAATATAGCTATCAAAAGATGATGAAAAACTCATCAAATTTAAAACAAATTATAATAATGTAACTTGAAAATTTAACAAGAAATAAGAAAGATATTTTACTCCAATGCCATAAAAGTTATCAAAAATTACAGATGTATTTACTGTGTTAGAATCGAGAAGACGAAAATATTTCATAAACAATTTCATCCAAAGGATTGTCGTAAAAAAATGACAAGAAAAAATAAAGAGAAATAATTGTCAGTAAAAGACGATAAGAAAAAATAAAGATGTAATAATACCCACATTTTTAATTGTCATCATGTGTTAAGAAAAATCAATTATTGAAATTAATAAGCCAAAAAACACTAAAGTAGATAAATTATTAAATAATTCACATCTTCTAATATAGATTCTTTTTATTATAAAAATAACCCTTATTTTTATTTAAAAATACATGTAAAAAAACATAGCACATAACTCAAAAAATATACAATTTCTAGAAAACAATTCCCTATATCTAACAATTATGTACATAGTAATTATGAGTAGTTAATAATTCCTTTAAAAAATTAGTTTACTTTAAAATTGTAATAATTATTATATTATTAATAAAAAATAATACAATCATTTTTTTCTATTAATTTTAAATTAGATATCATCTATATACATATGCAAAAGACTCATCATTATCAAGAGATTATTAATTAATATTTGAACAAAAATGAGTCATAACCGATATAACAAAAGAAGACGAAAAGAAGAAAAAAACTATGATGAATCTATTAAATTCAAGTATATAATAATTTTAACTCTTAAACTAATTAAACATCTTCAATGTTTAAATATTTGCTTATATAAATTTATAATATTAATAAATAAAAATATGAAGATAAAAATAACACACTGTTATTAAAAGGAAATTAAAAAAATATTTTTAATTAATAATATATAAGAATTAACAACTGAATTAAAAACAATGATATTAATCATAAAATTTAAAGATATTATAATATTTTTTACAAACCTAAATCAAGAATATAAGTAAATATATGTTAAATTCCATGAATATTTAAGATAAATTTAAAGTTTATTATATTTGCACATTATGATATATTATTTTAGAAGAAATTTGATTATATACTTAACTACCTTATAAATTTTATGTACGTACTTGTGGTGGCTGAGTTATTGGATATAATTTAGGTACGTAGCTGTCCTTATGCAGCAATTGCCATAGCTGCATAATCATGATCCTCTCAAATCTCAATAAGAAATTGTTTGGTAAGTTCTCTTCGTGATGCCAACTCATATAGACCACGACTCATGACCACGCGTGCCTACGTGGTATGAACGAAGATTACGCTTATAATCTGAATAATTCCCACCATGTATGTCGGGCCATGTAATTGGTATCATTGAAATTTAGTTGATCAAAGACGTTTTGTTTCTAGTGAGCATGATGAAGGCATTAAAATTAATACATGAATTTTTTTTTTTAAATACTTTTAGAATATTGAAATATGAGTATCCTTATAAATATACGTAGACTCATAACTCATACAGTTTCATATATTATCGACCCTATCTCTTCTCAGTCTAACAAAATATCGAAAAAGTTCTCCGAATACATGTATGATTGTATAAATTGGCAGGTAGTGCAGTCTCGTTAGATCTAGGAGTCCTACCACTATACGTCAAAAGGCATGTAATTATGGACAATAACAGAATAAAGTGAAGTCGTAAACTCATATGTTTTGAAATCAAAATAAAATAGTAATATATATATATATATATATATATAAATACTTTATCAAAATAAATATTTAGTTATAGATGCATATATATATATATGGTAGTAGGAATATGATATTTAGTCCGATTATTACGTATCTCGGCATCTGTGGACAGTTTTAACGTCATTGTGTTTTTTTTTTCTTTCAGGAATGCTTCTTTCATTTCGTTGATTATTATAAAGAAAATTTTATATATATTAAATTTGAAATAAATTTTAAGTGAATCTTAGTCATGATATAGTTATAATAATATATCATAGTTCTCCTATTATAAATAATATGGTAGTATTTTCTGATTGAATGATACTAGATTCAACTGCATTATTTAATAATCATTTACTATATTATTTATAACTATCACATATTAGTCATAAAAAGATTTTAACTTTGTACTTCTGTACGATTTTGAAGGAAAAAATTAAACATGTATGGATGCCACATGAAACCTTTTTAAAGAAAAAACTTACATCAAATGACATTTCAATGTTAAAATTTGATGTTAAATAAATTATAAAATAATTTATTAATAATGATTAATTATATTATTATTGTGAAATGATACATATATCTAAATTTGAGATAAAAAAAATATGAGTTAAACTATCGTTAGATTTGGTTTGATTTTAGATAAAAATCGAAACCATTGGATCTTATTAGGTCAAGTAGTTTTACAAAGAAAAAAATTATTTTTTTTACAAATAAATTTTACTAATTTATCTTCTTCTTTTTTAAAACTCTTTTATTATATTTTCTAAAGTTTTCACCGTTAAATTGATTATAATCTTAAATTTAAATATTTTAGATTTCAATGGGCGATTATTGGCACTCAAGGATGGAGTTATTAGAGTGATAGTATGCTATTGCAATGTCATCGTCAGAGGCCAAACTGAATGAAGATTTGTCAAACAACTGAGAAGGGAGATATTGTTATGAAAATAGTAAGAACATGAATGATAGAGAGCAATCTTACGAAGGTAAGAAAATCCTAAGTGGAAATAAGAAAAAAAATCTATTAATATCGAAAGTTTATAAAATATAGATCTAATTAACCGAGTGGAGATAAATAGATTATTTTTAATTTTTCTCGATTTATAATTTAATAATCTAAACAAAACGGTCAAGTATGTAATCGCATGTAAAAATAAAATAATTACACACGATATTTTTAGGTGAAAACAACTTAAGTCATAACCATGACTTAAGAAAAAAACCACCGACGATCTACCTAATTACCTAACTTTCTACTATGAAAACCAAATGTTCAAATACAAACACGATCTTTTGCTATCCTCACTAGGATATTATCTCAATGTATCTTACTTATGAGCCCCTACTCTATTTCCATAGTTTCTAAAATTAACATGAGTAGTTTCCGGACCAACATTTTAACAAGCTTCTCATCAATCATATATGTTTGCGAATTAACTTTAAAATGGTTAGCACAAAAACACAAATATCTATGTGTGTTCTATAATAGATTTAATAATGAATAATTATAACTAGATGATTCAAAATATCACTTAAATCAAATCAACTAGCAAATTTTAGAGAAAACAAGTAATTACAAATTCAATAAAAATAGTTTCTTTGAAATTTAATAAATAAATCAAATAATCATTATCACTCGTACAATTATTTAATTTAAACATACAAGATGTTTATAAAAAAAAGTTATATAAACATGAAAAATATGAAACAAATAGATTAATAAATATTGAAGTTTAGAAAATCAAATATTACTAAAACTAAAACTAAAACTATGATACCACTATTCATAGCCAGTCAATTCTCAATTATATATATATATATTAACTATTTGAATTAAGCTCCTCTTTCGTTCCTATGATATGTTTTTTTTTCTTTTTATTGTTTTCGGCGGCAACAACTCTTCAGTTTCAACTCCAATTCAACAAGTAGTTTTTTTTCTCTTTCCTAACACCTAAAAAATCCATAAATAGTTCATCGTAATTTGATACATTAAACTTAGACAATAAAAGAGAAAAGTCTACTTCCTCATTTTCTTCATCTGAGTTAGAGTTGGAGTCATTACGGTGTACTTTAGTAGTTACGATGAAGGCACAATAGTTAGTGTTATCATCCTCTCAGTTACTAGCATTATCATGCTCACTTTTTATATCACTTAGTGTAACATTAAAGGTTTTTCCAACTTTCTTTTTATTATTTGAACATTCTATAGAAATATGACCAAAACCCCACAAGTAAATCATTAAGGACTAGTGGGCTTAGTTTTCTTACCATCAGAGCTAGGAGGTTTAATTTATGTTTGGTCCTTCGAACAATTGAATTGTCCCTTGTTAGATTCATTAATGTTGACCTTTCTTTTTAGGAACTTTTTAAATTTTTGTGCTAATACGATTAGTGACTCATCATTCACATCATCATCACTATCAGAAATGTTCTTTTTGGAGTTTTTGAATTCCACTTCCTTGATTTTCTTAGGTGGATAAGAAGTAATATCATAGGTTTGAATTGACCCGACAAGTTCATCAATGTTTAATGTGTTCACATTCTTAATTGCCTCTATCGTTGTAAATTTTATCTTGTAATCTGTTATTAAGGAGCTTAGGAATTTACATACTTGTATAGGTTGTAGAATTTTCTCACCAAGGTTAGAATAAACATTAGTGATATCACAAAAGCGAGCATAGAATTGACCAAAAGTTTCAATGTTATTCATTTTAATGAAATCAAACTAAGATGTTACCAATCTCAATTTTTTTTGTTTCACCTGGAAAGTTTTCATAAGGATGAGTGATGAGCAGAATCGGGATTGTCAAAAACTTTGATGCCATCCCCGCAACGGAGTCATCCCCGGCAACGGCGCCAAAAACTTGATGAGCGAAAACCGGCATCGCCGATTCTGCCAATACTTTGGTTTTAATATTTGTAAAACTCTCGCAAGTGCACAAATCATTTCATAGAAAATGATAAGTATACTCCCAAGGTCGATCTAAGGAAGGAATGTATGTGGTTTTTAATTTATTATTCAAACTTTTAAAAACGAAATTAAATCCTAAACATCCTGTCACAATATTTTGAGGTTTTGTGTTTTTAATCTAATAACATAAAATTAAACATAGATTCAATAAATATTTGTGCAAATTTTATCATTTATAATAGTGGAGTATTTATGGATATAATAACTAAGTTAATTATGCTTGCTCATATTATCTAGGTTATTAAAGATATGAATTGATATTTATTGATTCTCCCTTTTTTGTATGAATACCACCTTTGTTAGGGTTAGATATTCTTTGTTAACTAAACAAATCAATTAACACCTATGGGTGGGGTTGATAACTAATTTGGTTAATTAAATTAATTCCTTTTTTTTAAGAGATTGAAAATGAACCATTTAAATGCCACATTTGGTGGGGTTAGACAGTTTAAACTTTATTCAAGGTGTCCAAATTAAACCTAAGAATTTAGTTATCCGAGTACTAACTTTCAAGTTTTAAAACTACTACTGAAAACATGTTGTCAATAAATTTTCAGATAATAATTCTTATAAAAACTTTTGAAATAGAGCTTCACTCTAACTACCAGGCGATTGTATCAACAAATAAAAAAAGCACTACTCTAAATCGAATAGGATAACTAAACCTTAAAATCTAATTTTGATTTAAGTTTGTAATGAAAAATAATATATTTCTCTCTAACATTCTTAATATAAAATCTTGAATAAAAATAAAATCAATTCATTTTAGAGATTTTTACCTATTTAATATTTATGGCATGTAACAAGCGTTATTATTATATCATGTTTACAAGCGATCTGAGTTAAATTTAATCACGGACAAATTAAATATAACATGTAAGAATAAAGCATAAAAAATAACTGTAAAGAAAATAAAATCCTTACAGTACTTCGATGCCATTCCCGTTGCTAGAAAACCTCCAAACGGAATTTGCACTCCCATTTATTGAATCAAAAATCTAATAAATTACAAAAAGCATAACTAGTTCTTCCCAAAAAGGGAAGAACTCTAAAACTAAGAGAAACTAGCTAAAACATAAGAAAAACTAAAAAAAACCTAAAAACTAAGAAATAGAGAGAAAGAAAGAAGAGAGAAGTGTGTTTTGAGGTGTGTTTTGAAGTGAAGAGAAGAGGGGTATTTATAGGTGAGAATGGAGAGAAAAAATGAGTAAAAAATGTAAAAACGCATAATGGACATGGTGAGGTCATTGATGACGTCAGCATGACATCATGGGCGGCTGCACGTGAAAAATGGGGCACGCACAGGCGCGCACAGACGTTGGCCGTCCTGCGCGCGCGGGATGGGCTGCTCCGGACGCGATTTTCTCATTTTTGACATTTTTGACCTTTTTGACCCATTTTGTCCAATTTTTCCATATTTGTTGACCTTTTCCCATTTATTTATTAATATATTTGTGATGTATTGCTTACAGTATTCCTTTTGAGTCTTTAAGTGATGTTTTTAAGCGAAAATACCTGAAAAACAATAAAAATACCCGTAATTTCGAAAAAGATAAATTTATATAAATATATGATAAAACATATAAATATATATATTTTTAATCAATTAATGTGCATAAAATCATGATAATTTTAGTACTTTTTGAGCACTCATCAAAGAGCAAATACATTTCATGCATCTTTAATAATCTCATAATCAGAGATGTGATGGAACTTATCCATTGACATTGCAACAAAGATTAAGCTTAGACCTTTTTGGTTTGTCCCACTAAATGCGTTCTTTTATGGTCCAGTCTTTTCTTAGCTTTATTGTGGTTACACCATTTTTCGTTAATGAAGGTGGTTCCCAATCACCAAGAATAGCATCTATACTTTTTCATCTTGTTTAAAAAGGGCTTACACCCATCAAAGAGTGAAGATCTCACAGATGGCCCACCTAAGGTATAAGTGTGTGTCCCTAAGGATTAAACTCACTAAGTATATCTAGTGTTAGTTCTAATACCAATTGAAAATTTTTAAGATACGTACCTAATTAACCTAAAAGAGGTGAATAAGTTATTTTTAATTTTTATCAATTTATAATTTAATAACCTAAACAAAGCGACTAAGTATGCAATCACGTGTAAAATAAAGTACGAAAATGAAAGAATTACACATGATATTTTTAGGTGAAAACAACTTAGACCACAACTATAACCTAAAAGGAAAACCACCGATCTATTGAACCACTTAACTTTTACTATGAAAAACCAAATATTCGAGTACAAACTTGGTCTTATGCTTCTCTTTTTAGGATACTGCCCCAATGTACCTTACTTATGAATATTTACTCTGTTTTCACAGTTTTTAAAATTAGTATGAGCGGTTTCCAAACCAACATTTCAATATGCTTCATTCCAATCAAATGCGTTTGCGAATTAACTGCAAAATGGTTAGTACAAAAACACAAATGTCTGTGTGTGTTTTAAAATAGATTTAATAATAAATAATCATAATTAAATTATTCAAAATATCACTTAAATCAAATCAAATAACAAATTCTAAAAAAATTAATTACAAGTTTAATAAAAATAATTTCTTTAGATTTTAATAAATAAATCAAATAATCATTATTATTGATACAATTATTTGATTTAAACATATAAAATATTTATAAAAAATATATATATGAACATGAAAAATATGAAACAAATATATTAATGAATATTAGAGTTTAAAAAATCAAATATTACTAAAATTAAAACTATGATAATATTAATAAATTAACTTCAAAAATATAATCATAAGAACCAAAAGAAACATACTACTATTCATAGCTAGCCGACTCTCGATTTTATATATATACTAACTATTTGAATTAAGCTACTCAGAGTTGCTCTAATATGTTCCTTTTCTTTTGTCTTCGGCGGCAGCATATATTTTTATTTCTACTTTTTTTTTTTTTTTTTTTGGCGACAGCAGTCCGTCAATTTCAACTCCAATTCTGTCGCACGATTTTTAACCTTAATTTATATATATATATATATATATAAACATAAGCTAATAATATAACGAAAATAACGTACATTTATAATCTATAATACAAAAAAAAAATTATATACAAACAAATAATTAATTTTTAAGTGGTAAACATTTATTAATTTCTTTCCACTAAGGTATTTAATTTATATATTTAGTCAACTCATAAGTAGTACTAACAAAAGAGAAAAAAGAAAATAATTACTTTAGTCCAGAAGCGGGGTATCAATCCCCCTATCTCTCGCATGCTAAAGGAGCGATCTACCATCGGGCTACATCACCAAGATGAAAATTATTGGGTCCTACAATTATTTAAAATAATGCTAATCAAGAAGTATTTTGCTCGTTGTAATGACGCTACATGCTCGTTCGTTTCTTAAGGACTAAAATATCAAAACTTTGAAGAGGCATAACGTGTCCAAGAATTTAATAGATGATAACGTCTATCATAGCAACAAATTTAGATATGACAATTTTACTAGCCACATTCGTCCTCCTTGGCGGATTTGATGATGTATTAGCTTAGCTAGCATATGTTTACACTTGAATACTACTAAAAACGTCCTATAAATGGAAATTTTTACTACACCTGTGGATTACAAATATCCTTAATGTTACAACACAAGAGCCCTTACAGGTATCGGCATCAGCCCTCACACAAATTCATTCCAATAACATGATATATACAAACCAACCCCTTTATGTCAATAAATAGGAGAAGGGACTAGTAAATAGCAATGTGCTTTCATATTTAACCTTTATCAGTCCCTTCCTCTGTTCCATGACATTGGCAGCAACTTCCTTAACGTTTGTCCACTGCCAGAAGCTTTATCTGAAACTCTTAGCCTTACAGGCGGAGGCATAATGCATGATTGTCTTACAGTGTTAGCAGTTGAATGTCTGGTATCTTCAATGGAGTCCTGAACTGTTTTGCTAGGTGATAATCTACTTGATCTAGGTGTTGACCAATCTAGCGGCTCTTTCCTTACACAACTGAATTTATCTGGACCCCCCTTCTTGTCAATGTTGGAGAGCTTTGACCTTTTTGAAGGCATTCTCTGGTCAATGCCTCTTGCCAATTTGTCAGAATCAAATGTTGATACCGATGTTGCATGTAGCTCTTCAGTTCTCTCAGTAGACTTCAATTTTCGAGCCTTCATGACCTTCTGTGAAGGCTTCTTAGCCAAGCTTATTCTTCCATCGGGGCTGTGCCTCAAGGAAGAAGTTGAAATATCATATAATGTTCGAGCAGCAGCTAATAGTCTTGGAGAATGTTCCACTGTCATAAAAGAAGCACGTCACTTACGAAAAAAAAGAATAAGGAACACACTATCATAACAAATGCATACCCTGTTGAATTTAGCATATTTATACATAAACATGGTGTAATGGAGCAATTATAGATTAAACATTCCATGCTCACAAGATTATCAGGTTTTACAACATTCCTAAAAAAATTCCTGTGGTATTGTAAGAGATCTGTTATCAGGAAAACATGATATCCAACATAAAACATAACCTTGCAAGATGTGCCTAGGGATTTTTAAAGCATTGATATGAAAATGAAGATTTTAACTGAATTTCTTTAAGGAATTTTCTATAACCGTCATCAGCTACAAATGATTTTTTGAGAAAGGTATGAATGAAACTTTGATATTATCATACTTCATACTTCCTTTAGGCCATTTATTCATTTTGTTCCTTCAAACCAGTTAGCAGCTATGAAGCCCTTCCCAATAACCGAAAGGTTCCACAAACAGACAAAAGTGCAACAAGAGATTATTAATAAGCACAATAAAGGTATTTAATATGTATAAAACAGTACCATTTCCTGAATAGTTCACCTTGCCTCCAGATTCTGCAATTTCAAACTAAATGAGTCAATTTAAAGTGTTTAACCAGAATCAAATAAAAGATAGAAATAATCATGATAAATCACATAATATCATCCATGGACATACATTACAAAATAGAAAACTCACACAAGAACGCAACCTTCAGAGAATGCTTACCTAAAGTAACAAGTGAATCTTTAGTGCATGTTGCAGAAGAGAATAGTTCCAGCTCATGCCCTGGTAGACTACCGGATATGGATTTGGAACTTTTATGGTCTGAACACATCACTTTTAGACCCGCAGGGATTAGGCTCTGATTGTAAGCAAGGGACTCCAAGTCTGTAAAATTATTGCCAGCAGAATTCAAGTAGCTAAGAGTGTTCTTTCCTACTCGTAGCCATCTACCCTGGCAAGTACTTCTACTTGTAGAGGCTTTAACTACATCTGAATTGACTCTGGAATGCCCACTGAAAGTATGAGACCATGGAAAAGCAGGCAAGCTTATCCGACGAGAAATTTGCTTCCCTGAACGAGAATCAGTAGCATTCTTTGAAGATGAACCAGGTTTGGCTGCATCCAGGAGCAAAGACTCCAAATCCTTGGGTGTAGGAAGCCCCAAATGTTGTAGAACATCTTTAGGTTGGCATAATGGTAAATCAAGTGGGTTACTAGGTGCTTCAGTTTTGACATAAGAATCCTGGAAAAATATGGAAATATGAGCATATAACCATCCAAGAGTTTTAGTGGGATCTAAATCCTAATAATTCATGCTGAATCGAAAAGTAGGCAAGGAACTAGCTCTGGTAAATTAGCCACATGAGTAAATATAGAGTTTCCTTTAAAATCAACATTGGTTAAATTTCCTCTACATACTGACCTCATTACATGAAGACATGTCTGATTTGCCTTTGTCACCATTGCTGCCACTTGTGTCAATAGCAGTCAGTAGGCATGTGTACATTTTCTTGTTTGAACAGCTATCTACCTCAGCAATATTTTGAGTTTGGATTGGCCTTGATTGAAGGATAGAGCAAGCCTTTCTAACAGAAGGCATAAAGCCTTCATTCAAATTGGCTGTGTTCCTGACTTTATCCTTACCTAAGTTGGGGCATTTGTAATGGCCAACAATGAGCTCTTGAAGTGGTGGATCATCTAGAATTTTTGTGGCATCGTGATTATCTGACTTCAGTCCATACAATCCTAATATTGATAATCATAAATTTCAAGTACTAAGTGATTTATATTTTCTAAGCACACAAAAAATACCTTGCAAGGGAAATCAACTAAGTAATAATGTAATATATATTACGCTGATGATAAATAAGTAGAGTTAAAATGAATTATATGATATAAGAAATATGGGAAATACATTGTAGAACAAAAGGATTAGAAAAATTGGTTAGAGAACAACCGAACATAAAAAGTTGAGTAATTAATTTGATAGTATATGACACTCTCAGTACAGAAATATTTTCTAAGTAAAATCAGAAAAGAAAAGCTGTGATATTCAGTATAAATTAAACATAAGAAAATGAAAAATTCAGATAATAAGTATCTGCATTTTGATAAAAAAAAAGAAGAACGAACTAAAATAAAACCTTATGGCATGGGTCATTTCTGTGTAGTATCCATATAACCAAGTAGATGCTAATAAAGCAAGGAACTCCAAGTCCAGCTGCATTTTTTTTAACATTAAGGATGAGACCTTTGATTGGTTCAATAGGCTGGATCTATAGAACCTGAAAGTCGATTCACCTAAGAAAAATGGTATATTATCAACTTTAACCTAAAGTACACTTTAGTCATCTTTCTTTAAAGATGTGCACTTTTAAGTCTCATAAATTATATAAAGGTAGCCCTGAGTCCTAAAAAATACTCCACCTGCACCATTTATGTAACTTAGTCATAACCTTAATGCACCCGAAAAAAAACTATCATTTCTCTCGATAACTTCAAAGTGGATGGGAGATTGACACAAATAGGGGACAGTAAATGAAACACATTGAAATCAGTCAAATTCCTGAAAAAGGTGATTACAGCTTAAACAAGAAAAAATAATTATGAATGTAAGTGCAGATCTGTAGACATCTTAAATCATTTTCTAAAAGGATATATTCTCTACAACAAATCATACCAAAAAAGTTGTTTGCTCCACCAGCTGAACCAAAGCTTGACGAACCTGCCTTCACAGAGAAGGGGGCATATTTAGTCTTTACAGAGCCTTTGATACTTCTCTTATCACCTCGCCGGCCACTAAGATTGCTCTTTTGTCTCACCAATTGAGTTATCTCTAGAATGTAGGACATGGTAAAGAAAAAAGCACATGTTAACATTAACTATTGATTGAAACTTTAGACTTAGAGAGCCTGCAAAGTAAGAGAAATGCCAGCAACTCCTGTTACAAAATTTTATTTGTATGGATAAAAAAATAGGAATAAATAAAATAAATATAAATGTGAACTTCCTTCAAGTGGAATGAATTTATAATACAGTATCCAATTCTTATATTAATTGATACACAAACTATTTATTTTTGTGAACAGACTAAAGATAAATAGGCCTAGATTGGGAAACCTCACATCAGCCTTGTTCATGTAACCCCAAGAAATTTCCAAAATCATATGTTTCAGAAACTCAATGAGATGCAAGTTAGCCCATCATTAAACATATGCAATTCATATATGCATACTTATCAGTCATAATGTGTTAATTTTACCGTAACAACACAGAAATCACATCTTTGGCCAGTATGAGACTCTAGTCGAAAGCGTTAACAATTTACTTAGAAGTTAAAACTGAGATAAGAAGCTAATGGATGTATGGATATATTATTACCGACAGAGGTGCACTTTGGAGAACATTTATCAAGCTTATGTAACATATCTCGTACCCCATCAACTCCTTGCTCACCAATATTATCTTGTGATTGAGCAATATGAGTCTTTCTAGAACACACATTGCCATTTATTGGAAATTTTCCAATTTTTTGTTCACAACGTACATCTTCGGCCTTGGGAATCAACAGAACACCATTTTTTCCCCTACCATGAAGAAGTTCATACAAGTTTTCCCCATGCCCTTTGTTTGGCTGACTGTCAAGCTCATGTGGTTCAGAATCAAAGATCTGATCCTGAGAGTCCAACTGTGAATCCTTGATTGCATACTCTAAATCTGAACAAAACCAAATTTCAAGCAGCACAAGGATAAGTGGCAAAGTAGGAAAGCAGCCCATACGCTAAGTAGCAAGCAGTGAGCAAGCTATTTAAAGGGTAAGAGATTATTATGTCAGGAATTTGATAACGGTTAGCAAATGATATTAAAAAACAAAAACAAAAAATAGAAATAAACAAAAAATGAATCAAAGCATTGAACTGCATAAACAATAATATGAAAAGGAGCAACAAAAAGTAGCATGAAAATATAGTCAACACCAGAGAATAGTTGTTTGCTACTTAGCTACAACCCTACAATGCCGATCTAAGAACACCATAGCTTTTAAGTAACGTTAGGAGAGAAAAATGTTGAAGAAATACATGGATATATCGAAAGCATAAAAGAAAAAAAACTAAAAAAACACACAAAATTTAACAACTATCCATTAAGTGAAGAAACCAAGTTTATTCTACTACCGTGTGGAGCTTACGGATGAACTAACTCTCTGTGCATGGATTATCAGAGGAAATTATCGAAGATCGACCAGTTTCAAAATATTCTCAAACTTTTAGCCCTTAGACGTATAAATAAATAACCAGAAAACACATAGAAGCATTGCGGAAACAACTAGTGTGTCGGTGTATGAATTAGGACGGTAAAAGCAAAAAGTTTAAATTGAAAAACAACTTTAAATCTAAATTTTCCCTTTCCAATATCTCTTTTTCCTTCTTTCCAACGAAAAAAAACTAGACGGCCACAAACCTGGCAAATTATCTCCAGGCTCCGAGCAAACATCGTGAAATACTTTTGAGACGATTTTACACATAATAAAAGAATAACGCGAAGGCACGAACAGAAACACCAATTGAAATTACCTTTCTCACTAAGAAAAGAACTGCAAGGCTCAATTGAAGAACCGTCGAGAACCGAAACACGCTCAGACTTGGAAGCTTCTAGCTCCTTGACTGTAACCCCAGCTCTCAGAAAACCCTCAGAAGGCCCCATTAGTTTAGGAGCAACAACAACGTCTACTGGAAAGGGCAATTCCACAGCATCCATCACTGATAAACTAGTATTGTACAACAAAAAGCAGACAATTTACGCAAACTATCTTCTACGATACCTAATCAGTTCTTCCGGAATTAAATACGAATAAAAATAAACCATTTTAGCTTGCTACTGTAACATTTATGACGGGAAAGCCAGAGAATGTGACAAGAAATTGATGAAACGTGAGAAAAAGTGTGAGAAAATGAGTGTATTTAGATGAAAAGAACATGTTGCGGCTAAGACGATCCGAAATAGGGCTTTTCTAGGGCACGAATGAAGAATAAAGAGAAGTATTTATAGTTTTCGGGAAAAGGGAGATGTGTTTAGTTACAAATCGTCGGTCACGTATATTCCGATGAGGCTGATCCATAACATTATCAGGCTTTCTTTGCCCTTGGGCAATTTAGTACTTTCATCGATTTTAGTTGAAGTAGCATTCTCCAATTAGGTAAGTTGATTTCCTTTTAAATTTGACATATGCAAGTGGAAGCTCCTCGAATACCATTAGGATTTTGACACGTCTAGAGTCCCACGTGATCTTTGAGTTTTGTAACTTGTAAATGAAGGGAGTTGAATTTACAAAAAAAAATTCAACATATATCAATATAGTAGTTTACGAGAGACAGAGAAATTTTTATTTTTACAAAAAAAATAATAATTTTAAAATAAACAACCGAAAATAACATTTTTTTTAATATATTAACCTTACTAATTATCAATAATTTATCACAATCTTAACAAATATAATATTTTTTAATATAATTATGCAATTTACACGAAATTTACCTCAAATTATCATTCTGTATTATAAAATATAAATATACTAAACAATAATCAAAAAATTAGATAATTATTACTAATCGTGAAACCATTAATTATTTATGAAGGCTAAAGTAACATGTGATTATGTATTACATTAAAAAAATAGTTTTATATATAAATTATTATAAAATATGCATAAAATTAATATCATACTTAGATTCATAGAAGTGCATTAATTATCCATCTATAATTTTTAAAATGAAATGAAAAATAAGCTCACGTATATTTCATAGATTTTAAAGAAGAATAATAGCAAATATAATAGGAAAGAATTGAGACAAAAATAAGGTTCAGTTGATATGCTACTCCTTTCATTTTATAAAATAATTAGATATATTAACAAAAATATAATACATGGAGAGTTTTCTTTTATAGTTTTTTTTAAAACAAATAACAAAAATATTAACTACCTTATCTACTTATTATCTTTTGGCCGTTCATACTCCAAATTCATATTATGAAATTTTGGATTTTATTTATGTGGAGTATTTCTTATTATTTAAGAGTGTGTGCCATGTTTTGATGGACTTTATATATTTTAATTAGATTTGAATAAGAAAAATCACGAGACATAAATTCATTTTAATGCAATTTTTTTCTTTTAATTTAATTGATAAATATATATTTTACTTGTTCGATATCTTAGCCCATTTATTGTTAAAGAATTAGGATTCCCTCACTGTTTGTCATTGTTTGAGTTAACGGTATGTATATAGTATTAAGTGTTAAATAATTCAAATAATATTTTTAAAATATAATATATTAATAAGTGCATTAAATATAAAATAAAATATTTGAGGTGAAAAGTTAAAGAAAAATAATGATAGAAGAAAAGTTATTATCTTAAAATTGGATTTGGATTTGGATTCGCTATTTGTTTTTTATATCCTTATTTTTCCTTAACTTTTTATCTATACATTTTTATTTAATATTTAATTCATTTATTATTATATTATAATTTTAAAATACTATTTAAATTACCTAACATTTAAAATTACATATACATAGATCAAATATAGACAAACAATGTATAATCATGATTTCTTAAAATAAGCTAAACGTTACGATAAAGATTTCCATAAGAAAATGTTGAAAAATTAGTGTTGAAAACGCCATGGCCAAAGACCAAGGCCTAAAATCCTTTCTAAATAAAACAAGATTTCTCAAAGTTGTATTCTTTCTTTCATATTTTCATTACAATTCTATAGTTATATATAAGGAGATTTACTCCTTGAATTAAGGATTCCTTGTGTTTACTCATTGAATTAAGCATCCTTGTTTTACTCCTTGATTTAATCCTTAAATAAAGAATCACAACTCCTTGATTTACTCCTTTAATTAAGGTTCTTGATTTACTCCTTTAATTAAGGTTCTTGATTTACTCCTTGATTTACTCATTAATTTTATCTCCAATACTCCCACTCAAGCTGGATCCATAAGGTTTATGGATCTAAGATTGCACAGAAGTCGTTGAAACTAATGAGAAGTCAAGGCAGCAAAGGTAAAACTAACAAAAATGCTAATTACGATAACAAAAAAATATTATTGTTGTCGATGTAGGACCTTTCCTTTTACCATAATACTTCCCCTCCACATCGTGCAGGTAGGAGCTACAGGAGAGATTTAATCCATCATCGCCAAGAGCTTGGTTTCAATGTGGGACCTTTCCTTTTACCATAATACTCATCTTCCACATCAGGTAGGTAGAAGCTGCAGAAGAGATTTAATCCATCATCGCCAAGAGCTTGGTTTCAATGTGGGACCTTTCCTTTTACCATAACACTCCTCATCCACATCAAGTCGGTAGAAGCTATAGGAGAGATTTAATCCATCATCGGCAAGAGCTTGGTTCCAATATGGGATATTTCATTTTACCATAATACTTCCCCTTTTATATCGGGCAGGTAGGAGTTGCAGGAGAGATTCAATCCATCATCATCAAGGAATTTGGTTTGAAAAAAAAACAAATATAATAAGAAATCGCTCTGATAGAGTGTCAAACACACTTTGAGCAAAAGAATAACAATTTTTTTTTCAAGAAGATCGACTTGCTCTGATACCATTCCTTGTTTTACTCCTTGAATTAATCCTTAAATTAAGAATCACAACTCCTTGATTTACTCCTTGAATTAAGGTTCTTGATTTACTCTTTAAATTAAGGTTCTTGATTTACTCCTTAATTTACTCCTTAAATTACTCCTTAATTTTATCTCCAATAGAAAATCATCTATTTCTTTTATATCTTTTACTATCTTTTATATACAAGAGCTTCAATATTTAGTATTGAACATTTCCTTTTTATACTTATAAATATCAAAATAATAAATATATGTTTTATATTTTTATTATTATTTTACATAATATCAAATTTTATATATAATAAATATATTTTTTATTAATAATTATTTTATATAATGCAATCATATTTTGAATTTGTACACTAATAAATATCGAAATATTGTTATAATAAATAATAATTGTATAATTTATATTTAATAATTTTATTATGTATTGAATTTATATTATTAATTTTTAATTATTATTTTAAATATCATAATTGTGTTGAACTAATAAATTGTTTTTTATCAAGATTATGTTATATAATATCAATTAATTAACAGTCAATTAAACTACATTATTTTTAAATAAAAAATTTTTCATAAAATGTTTATTAAATTCAATCAAATTTTTTCTATAGTATTAAGTTCATATTTATCGCCTTTTTATTTTTGATTCATTCGTCAAATAAAATATTACTCATATTTAGATTGAGTTTTGATGTCAAAAAATATTGTTAATGTTACTCACAAAATAATTATTATTATATATATAGTTTTATTAAAGTAATAAGCCAATTAACTTTTTGCTAATAAATAATTATTATTGTAAATTTATTTTTTATTAAAATAATTAATTATTTATTTATTTTAAGAATATTTTTTCATATCTTTATATAAAAATTTATCATTGATTATAAAGATTTTTCTATTATTATAATTTTTAAAATAATTATTATTATTACTAATAAATTAATTGTAAGTAACGATACATGCATTTACACGATCTAAAACTAATCTCTTTATAAAAAGTAAAGGATATGTCTTTATAGTTGTTATCCTCCTTCTTTTTTCTTTCATTTTTTTAATTTAACTTATATTTGTATAGAATAATCAATATTTATTAATTAATTATAAAATTATAATTATATTATTTATTTTATATTATGTACTAATGGAATTATATTTAAATAAATTATACTTATCACTAATTTTTTTTACTAATAAAATATATATAATAATAATACAAAGTTTCAAACTTATATTTTATAGATATTATTTATACTTACTATTTGATTATAAATTTTATGATTATGTTATTTATTTTATTCATATACATTAAATTAAACACTCATAACTCAATTATTTGAATATAACATTTTATACTTACTATTTTATTATGAAATTATGACATATTTTTTAAGTTAAAAAATTTTAAAAATTAGATTTTTAAAATACCATTTGTATGTAATAAAAATATCAAATTATTTAAATTTTACAAAATTATATTTTTAAATGTAATATATAAATAACAATCCAAACACTTGAACTTATATTTTTGAACGTGTCATTTTATAATTACCATTTGAATATAAAATTATGATTTAATTTTTTATTTGACTCATATAAAAATTAAATTATAACTAAATATTTTTTATTATTGATAATTTAAATAAGTTTTATTTTTATTAATTTTGTTTACGTTCTTTTGTTTTTTTTCTTTATTTCTCACATATCATCTATAAATGAATAAAATATGTATAATGATAATACTAAGACTTAAATTTATGTTTTATAGAAGATATTATATACTTATCACATCACTATAAAGTTGTGATTATAGTGTGTTTTGTATAACTTATGTATAAATTAAATTATATTAAAATAAGTTTTTTTTATTCATTGTCTTCATGGTCCCTTTTTTTAATTTAAATTTATATTTTTAAAACGATGTATAAACACGATAATAATATAAATACTCTTGAATTTATATTATAAATTTAAAAAATTATATTTTGAAATATAATAATTAATTTTTGTCAATCTTAGTCTCTTTTTTAACTATATATAGAAAAGTTCATAAATTTTGAAATTGGATTTTTAAAACAACTACACAATAATAATATAAATATTCTTAAATTTATAATATAAATTTTCAAAAAATTATATTTTTAAATATAATAATTACAATGATAATAACAATACTTAAATTTATGATTTATATAAGATAATCTATACTTATTACATCATTATAAAATTATAATTATGGTTTTTTTTGTCTAACTTATGCATGAATTAAATTAAAAAATTATATTTATATTTGTATCAATTATATTATTTTTATTAAATAATTATCTAAAATTAAATTATATAAATTAACTTATAAGTTCACTTATTATTTATTACCTCCTAACATTTATGCACTTAAAAATTTATATTTTATTTATAAATATTAAAAAATAAAACTATTTTAAAGTGTTTTTTTTTACTACATGGGTTTATATTTTTATATTGTGTATTTATATATAAATATGTATATTATATTTTATTAATGTATCAAATATGAATCTAAATTCATACATCTTCTAACCTAACCAACCTAATATTTATTATAACTTGACAAGTTTCCTTACTATCATAGATTCATAGTGGAATTAAAACCGCTGAAGTATACAAAAGTAAGAAGAAAAAACCGTATATCTACTCTATTTTTTAAACTTTTTTTTTCACATGATTTTCAATATGTCCTCTCATTAAGTATGAAGTTGCTTTTATCACGAGTATGTTTCATTTTACTTTATATACTTTTTGTAAGAGGTTTAATAAAGTCATAATAATTTATATATTTTTATTGAAATTTTAATTTCGATAAATTTGTTTCTTTGCATCTACCTGTTATTATATGATTTTTATAATTTTTTATTGATTTTATGCATGTTTTTTAATCTACACTTAAATCTTCATATATTAAATTTCTTATTATAATTGTTGATAATTTAAAGTTTAAATACAAAAATTCAAGTATCAACAAACTAAGCAAATAAATGAAAATTCATAAAATAGCACGATGAGTGATAGAAAGTGATGAGTGTGTATTAATGTATTTGTTAAATTTTTTATTCATATATTATAATTAGATTATGAAATATATTATAATTTTAATAAATTAATAAAAAAAAATTATTATGACATAATTATTTGGTAGGATATTTACGTATGATTTAATAAACCAGTAAAAATGTATGAATTTTACTATTTTTAGCCATTGAACTATAAAGAATTTAATTTTTGAAAATTATATTATATATATTTTTAATTAAAAGATATTTCATTGAAGATCAAATTTAAAAATATATATTAAAAATATTTGTTATTTAGATAAATGTTTTAAAGTATATTTAAATATTAATTGTTAATAAAATCGAAGCATTAATAACACAATCATGTAACTTATTTTTAATTAGGACGAAGGGAGGTAACAATTTTAACAAAAATCATATAATTTTTAAATAGTTTGGATAAATCCTATAATTTTAAAAAAATAATAAAAAGTTTACATTGATTACTTTTTAAGGATAATTTCAAAATTACAAATAAATTAATAAAAAAAAAACTGATGTATGCTTCATCATTTGTTGCAATAAAAGAAAAATGAAACACCACTCACTTAAACTTCTCTCATAAGCTAATACCATATCTCTCCATCTCCCCCAAGTCCCCAACTCTCCAATCTCTCGCTATTAAAGCTCAAAACTGATTCAATAACATATCAAGTTTTAGGATTTATTGCTTGAGTGAAGATCGACTTTGAAGAAAAATAAAGCATCTTTAGTTTTCAATTAGGCATGATGGAGTTCCAGTACCAGAATATAGTAAGTAATCTCACTTTATTTTTTGATTTCTTTTTATACTTTAAGATTCTTGAAATAAGCTTCTTGCTAACGGTGATTCAGAAGAACTTTTAAACAATTTGAGGGTAAAACACAAAAAAAGCAGTGGTTCCTCATTTTTTCTATCGGGTTTGTCGTTTATGGCCGAGTGCAAGTGGCCTTTTTTTGTATATTTTATTGAAAATTTTAAAATTATTTATGCTCTGAATGAGGGAGAACATTTCTGATTTACTAGAACTAATTATATCTGCATTTCACCTCCATTGTGCATACAAATCTTTGCCTGGGTCTCTTTTTTTTTTTGGTTTATTTATGAACTTTCTTTACCTCATTTTCTCTTTATTGATTAGCAATGAACATGACTCGTGGTTTCACGAGAAAAAAGAGAGCCTATACTTAGGCATTCAATCCCCATTTTTTAACATGTAAGTAACAAAGAATTTTGCAAAAGTCTAAAGTATTTTACTTAATTTTACTCTAAACTTTCATAAAATAATATATAGTCAAATTCCCAAACGAAAATAGGGCATCTTAATAACATAGCTATTTTATTCCATGTTGTTCAGTGTGTTTTGATGATTATGTCACAATGAAAGTTCATATAGATGGGGAATTTTTTTATGAAGAATGATAACAGAATGTATGATGATGGAAGGGTATTTTATTGGAATTATTGTGATAAGGATAAGATAAACCTATGGACTTTTAAAGAATTATCGGTAGATTTATGCATTAATTATGAAGATCATAAGTTCTGGTATAGGATAACCGGTGCAACAGGGAACAATGGTCTTCGTGAGATATTGGATGATGATATTGCTCAGTACTTAACTAATTTTATACCTATTAACCCTCAAAAAGAAGTTGAGATATTTATTGTTAAAGAGGTTGAAGATAGTGAGGAGGAGGATGAAATTATAAGTTACCAAGAGCAAGATTTAATTTAATTAGAATGTGAGGTACCTGAATTACACCAAGACAGAGTGTTTGATGAACAACCTGAATTACTCATATGAATATAGTATGATGATGTTACAATCTATCAATTAAATGACTTAACTGCAGACAATGTTGAGCTCAAAATAAGTATGTTGTTTGCTGATGTTGATGTTTTTAAGGGTGCTATAAAGTTGTATAGAATAAGGCATGGTAGGCACCTAATTTAAAAAGAATGACAGAGAAAATTGCAAGTGGCTTACAAAAATGAAATTTGTAGATGGGAGATGACCGGTAAGAATTTAGTAGGATCCCCAATTTTCATGATTAAAAAGTGTCATCTTGAGGAAAGTCATTTATGTGGAAGGCAATATAACATTAAGGATATTGATAACACCTTTGTTGCTAAGTTCAATCTTGAATTATTTGCTGAACAACCTGGTAATAGGGCAAAGAAATTGATAGATAAGGTGAGAGAGAGCTCATGCAGACATCACAAAGTACCATGCCAAGAGAGAGAAAAAGAAAGAAA
Source organism: Hippophae rhamnoides (assembly GCA_033030585.1). Taxonomy (NCBI): domain Eukaryota; kingdom Viridiplantae; phylum Streptophyta; class Magnoliopsida; order Rosales; family Elaeagnaceae; genus Hippophae; species Hippophae rhamnoides. The sequence goes on along the minus strand of CM065428.1, from coordinate 66,617,019 downwards.
GCAAGAGAACTATTGCATGGAACATATGATAATGAATATGCTAAAATAAGAACCTATGATCGATGCACAATTGAAGATTTCAGATCCAAATTCAATAATTAAGCTCGTCACAAATATAAGTGAAGATAGGGTAATTAAGAGGTATATTCCATTCTGACATTTTGTATAGTTGTTATTATAATTTTCGATTTTCAAATAATATTTATTAACTTACTAACATATTCACTTTCTAATCCATAAGTTCCAAAAGATTTACATATGCTTTAGTGCAATGAAAGAAGTGTTCAAGTTATGCAAAAACATTGTAGGTTTAGATGGGTGTTTTTTGAAAGGGCCTCATAGGGGTCAGATTCTATGTTTTGTTGGGGTAAACGCAAATAATGGCATATATCCTTTAGGGTATGCATTAGTGGAAGGGGAATACATAGATACGTGGAAATTATTTGCTAATTTGTTATTTAGTGATATGAAAATTGATAGTGATGGGAAGGGATGGACCATAATGTCAAATGAAATGAAGGGAACATTAGATGCTGTTAAGGACCTAAAACCTAACGGGGAACATAGAAATTGTGTCAAACATATGAAAATTAATTTGAAAAGAAAAGTTAAAGGGTTTAAACGTGTGCATTATTATTGGAAGGCAGCTAGAGCAACGACTGAGAATGGATATGAGGGTGTGATAAAAAAATGTTGAATGACAACAAGAAGGCATATAATTGGCTTATAAAGAAGAATAATGGGCATTGGAGCAAGGCATTTTATATGTATTTAAATTTATGTTATTTTTATTAAAAAAAATTAATTCTGTACTATTTTTTAAATTCTGAATTTGATGATGATGGTTTAAATTTGTAGTACACACTCATTATGTGACACCCAACTCAATAATAACTGAGTGTTTCAATAATGAGCTTTCTGAAGCAAGAAGAAAACCTGCTCTTCAAATGTCAGAAGTGTTGAATATTGGCTTTAAAAGTAACAAATTAGTGGCATAATTTAGGGAAATTAGTGTCCTAATTTGTGGCATGATTTGTGGCATGATTTAAGGAAATTAGTGGCATAATTTAAGGAAATTGGTGGCCTAATTTAAGGCTTAAATTATGGCACACTTTAGGGAAAGGGAGCCTTTCTTCATCTATAAATAGAGAAGAGTTCATGCATTGAAGAAACAGAGAGCAAAAATAAGAAAAAATCGAGAGAGATAAGCAAACTCAAAGAGAGAAAATCTTTGTGAGTTTTGGGAAACACTTGAGAGATATTATTAGTGAGAATCAGATCAGTATTCGTATATTTCTACTGGTTAAATAATAATATCTGCTGCTCCCGTGGACCTAGGCGAAGCCGAACCACGTAAATTACGTGTGCTCATTTTATTGCTTTGATATATTCATATACCGCTATTTATTGCTTAGCCACAACAAATTGGTATCGAGCCAAATATACAGGTATTATATATCAAATCGGCTCTTGTGACGATACGAACGCAACGGTGAAAGAATCGCTCAAATCGGAAGTCGAGAATCACCGCCTTAAGTGCCGGAATCCTTGCTGCCAAGAATCGTAGTCAATCCCCGCCGAGTTGGACCGAGTCAACTCGCCACTAGTGATATTTGGACCGAGTTGGTCTGTTTTTCATCCGTTTTCAACCGAGTTGGATCTATTCTTAGCTAATTGGACCATTCCAAATTCAACTACTGGACTAAGTTTTTTCAAATAAGGTATAAAATTTGGAAAAACACTCGTTTTTAAGTTGTAAGTGCAAAATTTCTGTTATCGGTTGTACTTATGGGTCGATAAGGATCGAAGAAGGTGAACAAGTTGATCATAGAATTTATGGCAAACCAAGTTCTACTCGAAGAACTATGTTGTCCAACGCAAAGTTTGAGGTGGAGAAATTCGACGACAAATAACTTTGGCGTGGCAATGTGAAGTATTAGATCTATTGTCGAGAAGGATCTAATATAGCCTCGAGACTAGGCCAGGAGATTATTCAAATGAAGATTGGAATTATGTCGGCCAAACGAGCTTGTACACCCGATTCGGCGTGCCAGGAAAAGATCAAAAGTACTTTGCTGTCGTGAAAGAGAATGTGTGATTCTCCTGGAAGAAACTAGAGGGACAAATACAATTTAAAAAGTATTGAGAGCAGAACTTACTTGATCAAGAAGAAACTTTTCCGTTTCGGTCTGAAAGCAATTTATGATTGAGCAACTTAGATAATTTCAATAAAATTTCCGATCTGCAAAAATTTAGATGTTGAAATTATCGATGAAAGATAAAGCTTTGTTGTTGTTGAATTCATTACCCGAGAGCTATGAGCATTTAACCACAACCCTGTTATACGGAAAGGATGAGGTTAAGTTAGTAGATGTTTCAAATGCTTTGGTAAATAGCAGTCGGGAAGAAGGATCACATGATCCAGACTAACATCGAAGCATCGACGGCGGTATAGAACTAACAACAAAAAATACGGCGGATCAAATAATAGGGGAAATCTAGATCAAAGTCCGTGAGGAGAATATCCGGAAGATGTCGCGAAGGGCACGAGCGTGCCTATTGTCACCGTAGTGCGGCACTTTGGAAGAAAGATTGTCCAAACAAGGACAAGTCAAATGCAAATGTCGCACGAAGGCGGTGAAGATGAAGAATCGGCCTTTTCGGTTTCATCATCAAAAACCTACTCGGATAAGTGGATCCTTGATTCTGGATGTTAACTTATCATACGTGTCCAAACCAGACATTGGTTTTCGAGTTTTGAAGAGCTCGATGGAGGAGTTGCTGCTTATGGGCAACGACAATGCACATCGTACAAAAAGGATCGGAACAATACGACTAAAGATGCACGATGGTACAATCAAGCGTACTTACAAATGTAAGGTATATTCACGACCTAAAGAAAAACCTTATTTCTTTAGGTGTTCTAGATCGATGGTTACAAGAGTAACATTGGAAAATGGAGTCTTGAAAGTCAGTACGAGGTGCGTTTGTAGCAATGAAGGCGGTACTCGGAAGGCGAACTTGTATTTCTTAGGATGGGTGTACATTACGGGAAGGGCCAATTTGTCTCGAGTAGTTCGAAGAAAAGGCAAATGATTCTTCCTACCGTGGCACATGCGCTTAGGGGTACGTATCGGTGAAAAGAGCTTTTGCAAGGCTTAATGAAGCAAGGTCTTTTAAAAGGTGCCAAGAGGCGAAAGTTTGATTTCTCGCGAGCATTGTGTAACGGGAAAACAAACAAGAGTCGAGTTCAACGCCATTCATCGTACTTAAGGGATCTCTTGATTATATTCACACGGATGTTTGAGGACCTTCCAAGAATGCTTCACGGAGGTAAACGTTGGTTTGTGACTTTTATTGATGATTTCTCAGATATGTCCTGGATATACACTATGAGTCACAAAGATGAAGTTACGGATATCTTTCTTAAATGGAAGAAAATGATCGAGACTCGTGACAGTGGCGAAGATTAAAAGGCTCGATGCGATAATGGTGGCGAGTATAAATCAGATCCTTTTCTTTAAAGTTTGTCAAGATGAAGGGATAATCGAGACATTTTTCGGTTCCTCGTGACACCACAAACAGAATGGAGTTGCGAAACGAATGAATCGTACTTTTGGTTGAGAAAGTTCGATGTATGCCATCTCATTCCAAATTGAAAGGCATTTTTGGTGAGAGCTTTGTCATGTAACAACTTCGTATAGTACAGACTTCTGCATAACGCATTAGATGGAAAAACTCCTAAAGAGGTACGGTCGGACAACCTGGCATCGATTATGATTCATTGCGAATATTTGGATGTCCTGCGTATTTTCATGTAGTGAATCCAAATCGATCCCGGATCAAAGAAATTGTTTTCTTGGGCTTTAAAGAAGGAGTTAAAGGATTTCGACTTTGGTGTGGTGAATCGAAGATCGTCTTAAGCCGAGATGTTACATTCGGCAATTTGTTATCTTGAGACAAACAAATTGAGAGAAGAGAATGAAAGTCCAAATACTCTTTCTAAGGCGATGCTTGAGACTTGAAGATCCGAGAAAAGATTGCACCACCACTGATCGTGGTGAAGATGAAATTGATGATCAAGAAGAGATCTCGGTTGAGGTGGAGGTTCTCGCCCATCACTACCGATTAATCGCCAGAATCTATCGCCACTACTCGGCCGGCAGGAGATTAAGCCCACCGTGATACACGGGCAACGGTAGCATTCGCACTTCCGCAGAATCGATGATGATGTCCCATGCACTTGGAGCAGAGCGTGCGAAGAGTTGATAGTATGAAGTGGAAAATGGCAATGGATGAAGAGATGAAGTCTCTACATCGGAATCGGACTTGGGAGTTGGTTCAACTTCCCAAAGGAAAGAAAACTATTGGTTGCGAACGGGTGCATGCGAAGAAGGAAGCGTGCTCTGGTAAAGACAACATCGGATCTGGCTTGGTAGAGGTAGCAAAAGGCTCGAGAAAGAAGGAATAGATTACAACGCAGGTATTCTCACCTTGTTGTTAAGCATTCATCTATTCGGATACTATTGGGCTTTGGTAGCGATTTGATCTCGAGTTAGCTCAACTCGATGTCAAAAACGACTTTTTCTCCACGGTACTTTGAACGAAGAAATCTACATGTCTCAACCGGATGGCTTTAAAATTCCAGGACGAGAGAATTCGGTGGGCTTGCAAGTAGTAAGTCAATTTACGGTTGCCAAGCAATCACCGCGATAATGGTACAAGCGCTTTGATAGCTTCATCGTGACGTATACACACGTAGTCGGTTTGATCATTGGTATACTTTGGAAACTCCAAGACGGTACCTTCATTTATTTGCTCTTATATGTTGATGATATGTTGATCGTCAAGAGTGGAGATCGACAGTTGATCAGGCTCATGAGTTCTAGAATTTGAAATGAAAGATCTTGGAGAAGCTAAGAAAATTCTTGGGATGGAAATCACAAGAGATGTAGTAGGGGCAATCTGTTCTGGCACGGACTCAAAGATCTGAAGAAAGTACTTACAAAGGTTTGACATTGAAAAAAAACCAAAACCAGGTTAAAGTACACCGCTTGGCTTCACTTTCGAAGTGCATTAATGCCACTTAGCACCACCGATGAGAAGCAAAAGGAACGTGTTCCATATGCAAATGCTGCTGGTGCTTGATGTATGCAATGTTTTGCACCGGACACGATATTTCCCACTGTTAGTATGGTGAGTCGGTACATGCATGTCCAGGGTAAAGGACACCGGGCAAGCAAAGGTGAAGTGGATTCTACGGTACATCTACTGTGGATATTGGTTTGAAGTTTGAGAGAGACAAGTGAAGGTAAACACCTAGTTGGATATGTGGATTCGACTATCTTTGGAGATGCGGATAGCGTCGATCTACAATTTGGTTATGTGTTCACGATGGCGGGAGGACCGGGTTTGTTGGAGATCAACATTGGTCAGCCAATCAGCTTTGTCTACTACAGGGTGATATGGTTTAACGAAGCATTCAAAGAAGCTATATGGCTTCTCGGGTTGACTAAGGATTTGGGTATTGTTGGGAAGAACGTGGAGGTTTTTCTGCGACGCAGTGCCATTTGTTTGGAAAAGAACCAAGTTCATCAGCGGTCGCGGCACTATCGATGTTCGATTTCATTTTTGTTCGAAATCGTTGATGAAGCGAATGTTATACTCCGAGAAAGTCGGAAGCCGCAGATAACCCTGCGGAGACGCTTACAAAGGTGGTTACGAGGATCAAGTTTCAACCTTGCTTGAACTTGATCAACATCTCTCGAGCTTAGGGCGCTAAGGCGCATTTGGAGCTTGCGTTATGAACTTTTTCGCCAAGGTGGAGATTATTGAATATTGGTTTCAAAAGTAACAAATAGTGGCATAATTTAGGAAATTAGTGTCCTAATTTGTGGCATGATTGTGGCATGATTTGTGGCATGATTTAAGGAAATTAGTGGCATAATTTAAGAGGAAATTGGTGGCCTAATTTAAGGCTTAAATTATACACACTTTAGGAAAGGGAGCCTTTCTTCATCTATAAATAGAGAAGAGTTCATGCATTGAAGAAGGCAAAAATAAGAAAAAATCGGAGAGAGTATAAGCAAACTCAAAGAGAGAAAATACTTTGTGAGTTTTGGGAAACACTTGAGAGATATTATTAGTGAGTAATCAGACCGTATTACGTATATTTCTACTCAGCTCAAATAATATCTGCTTCCCGACCTAGGCGAATTCGTCAACCACGTGAAATTTGCAGTATGTTCATTTTATTGCTTTGATATATTCATATACCGCTATTTATTGCTTCCGCCCACAACAAGAAGCTATAAGGGGATGCATATTCAATAAAGGTATGTAAAAAAGGAAGAGGTGAAGCATTAGGAGAATGATATAGGACATTTGGTAAAACAAATATTTAATGAAAGAAAAGATGTGTCAAGGTTTTCTAATGTAGTTTATAATGGTGGTGGGGTATTTGAGGTATCACTTAAGAAAAAAACAGAGAATGTAACTGTTGTTGTCAACTTAACAAACCAAATATGTACTTGTAGGCATTAGCAGCTATCAGGTACACCTTGTGATCATGCAATGAGATGCATTTTGATGCAAAAAGAAGATTATATGAAATATGTGAATGAATATTACTTCAAAAGAAAATTTGAGAAGCAATATAAACCCACAATGTCTCCAGTTCCTAGCGATTAATATTGGCCTTGTGTTAATACACCAAAGATACATCCTCCAACATGGTCAAAAACCATCACCTGGTAGGCTTAGGGGTTCAAGAATGAAGTCAACGGGAAAGAAGAAGAAAGCATGTAAGAAAATTGTGAAAGAAACATATTGAAAACAGTTTAATGCCATGAAGTTATATTAAAAAAATTGGTAGTTATGGAAGAAGCAATTTTGAGTTTTGGGGAATGAGATATATTTTGAGTTGCCTACTGATAAAATTATTATAGGTTGATAACATGAATTCGATGGAAAGTTTGACTGCTAAAATATGGGGCTTGATTGTCATTTTGTAATGTCACATTTGAATGCATTTTTGAGTTGCAATATATATGGACTGAAATTATAATACAGTTTTACTTATTTATCAATGTGAACTTATATTCAGTTTATACTATTGTGCATTCAATTTACATTTTTATTTTTTAGGTAACATTTCCTTTTCCTTTTTAATTTGAGAGTAATTTTTAATTTTTTTTTCTTAATAGAGAGATTAATTAACTGATATATTAGCGTGTGAGAGAAGCTTAAGTGATGTTTCATTTACTTTTTTTTTTGATAAAGAGATAAAAAAAATGATGTACACTTTTTTTTTATTTTTATTTTTTTAAGAAATTGATTTTTTCTTTTTGATCAAGAGATAAAAAAAACTCATATTAGTCTTTTTAATAATTTTGAAATTGTTTTAAAAAAAGTAAAGTGATCAATAGCCAATGTAAGAAAGTTGTGTTATTTTTTTAAAAAAATTATAGGATTTATCCTAACTATTTAAAAATTATAGAATTTTTTACGACCTTGACCCTTTTAATTACTACTATGTGTCTAAAAATGACATATATTTTATAATAGTTTAAAAAAGGATATATATTGTTTTTAGTTTAAAAATTGGCAAATTAAAACCTATTTAACAATTTGTCGGTAATTATATTTTTTTTCTCTCCTCCCTTCTTTCTCAGCTATTTTTTTTCTCTTCTTACTCTCCTTTTCATCCACTTTTTTTTTCTTTTTTTCAAAAAATCAAATTGTATATTTTTTCTTCTTCTTAAAAAAAACTAGAAATAAAATATCTCATTTATTAAATTTTAATAAATAATAATTTATTTTTATTATAAATAAAAATAAATTATATTTATATAATAAAAAATATATAATTTTTATAACAAATAACTTATCAAAATTTTATTATAAAATAATTTAAAATAATAATAATAAATTATAAAATTTTAAATTATTAAAAACTTTACTAAATAGTTACAACCATTTTTATGAAAAATTATTGATATTTTTTAAAAATAAATTATTTAAAATTAAAAAATAGATTACATTATAACACATATCTCTAATATTATTATAATTTTTATTTTTATTAAGATAACAAATATTTATTAATAATAATATTATTTAAATATTTAAATATAATTAATTAGATATATTTTATTATATTAATAATAAAAATAATTATAATAATATTATATTAGATAATATTTTAATGCAAAGTTTGTGTCAAAATGTTTTATATTTGTATTTATATATTGTAGAAATTTGGATATAGAGGCTTTTAATTTTTTTAATAATTTAATTATTTTTATGAATATTATTTTTATATTATAATTATAATTTTTATTAAATATAATTATAATTATATTTAATAATAATAATAATAATATATTATATTATTTATGAATTATCAAAATACTTATGTATCATTTTCATATAAATTTATATTTATTTTATTATAAAATAATTTATTTTTATTTTTTAAAATAAAATTTTAATATTTAATATAATAAAAGATATTTATGTATTTAAAATTAATTATAAATTTATAAAATATTAATATTTTTTTATGTTTATAATAATTATGTTTTGTAAGATAGAGTTTATATATATTTTTATTTATTTTTATATAAAATTGATTAAAATATATATTGTCAAGTTTAAGGTTAAAATGTGCACTTTTTTAAACTAAAAATAATCTTAATCTTTTTTAAACTATCTTAAAAAATATGAATTTTTTAGAAAAATCTCCTTTAATTACTACTATGATTTCTTTAAACTCCGTGTGTCTTTAGCAAGCGGGAAATGGCAGCCACGCGCCCCTGAACCTCCTCAAGCCGTTGACCCAAACCGTTATCCCTCTATTATTTCCGTCCCATAGTCCTTCGTATTAGCCCAAGCAAAACCCTTGCAAATACGGTCTTGGTACTATTCTCCCAATTTTATTTTTTTATTAAACGTACTTGAAAATGGAGGGTAAGTAGCTCCAGATTAATTGTATAATCACAATTTTGGTCTTAGAACTATTCTCGCTATTGCTTTAACGGAGCTCATCTGTTTCTGTCATAGTCAGAACTCAGAATCGTATTTAACTTGTATTATTTTTATCGGGTAGAAGTTTTCCAGGAGGTCATAGGGTTTTAGGGTTTGGTGATAATATTAGGGTTCTTGATTTTACTCTTCGTTTCTTTGAGGAGTGACGATGGATGATAGTGTTCTTGATGATATTATAAGGCGGCTTTTGGCGGCGAAGAATGGTCGGACCACCAAACAAGTGCAGCTCACGGAAGCTGAGGTACGACAACTTTGTGTTACCGCGAAGGAGACCTTTCTCCGCCAGCCTAACCTCCTAGAGCTCGAAGCTCCCATAAAGATTTGTGGTAAATATTATAGGAAGAAAAAAACATCGATACCTTTCGTGGATACTGATTTTTCCCTTGTGGGTTTGGTTTGATTCGTGTTCGTTTCTCTGCAATTTTAATTGTCTACTTTTTGCTAATTGCTTGTGGTTTAGTTGGTCAATGTACGTCTGTTTACGCTTTCGTATATTGTATTCAAATTAGTCCCAGTAAATATTTTTTTATGAACTGGATTTGTATATTTGTTTGTTACTCTTGGTTCATTCTTGCTTGTAAAGGTTTTGTCGGTTTTGTTTTGTTTTGCTTCTTTCTGGAGTTCGTTTCTTGGAATTGGTGGGGCATCGAGTTTCTTTTGAAACGCTGAGGGGGTGATGGAGTTAACTGAATTTTAAAATATAGTTCCGACTTGTTCTTGAATGGCTTCTGATATATAAATTGGTTGATTGAGAGACATATACATGTATACAAATGAAATGTGATTTCATTCTTGAAGGATATCATTTGACATTCTTACCTAACAACTAAAATGGGGGAAGGCCAAAATCTTAAGGATATTGTTAATAATATTTTTTCCATCCTCTTCTCGGTTTTACTTGTTTCCATTGACATACATCATTTTTGCTGCAGTCAAATTTCGAGGTTGCCTCCACAGCTCAATGCCACTTCTTGCTTTAGTTTTAACTTTTAAGTAAGCTTGCTGCAAATTAGGTAAACATGAGAGTTTTTACTCGATATTTAGAATGCATAGTAAGCAAGAAGTCTTAGTTTAAGGATAAAAGAAAAGTGGATCATGATATTTTTCATGAATTTAGCTTGAATATGATGTGCTATAATTAGTGTTGTGTGTTTGTTGGGATCATAATCTGCATTTTATATCCTAGAATATTAAGCTGCTGCCATGTTGTTACATGATTCTCTGTATTAATGCTGTGTCAACTTTTGGACTAAGAAAGTAGCATATATAAATCTTAAACGGGAGATGCAGTTAATAGGGTTAATATTTACTGTTGTTATTTTTTCAATAGAAATATTCTCTTACTCTAATTTTTAGTTTTTAGGCGCTAAGGTTTTTATTTTGCATGTTATACCTTAGGAAACCTTTCAAACTTTTTATTTCCTTTTTCTAACATACTCTTCATGTTTTATGTAACATTTATTTTCCCTTATCTCCACATGCATTGTCTAATATCTTAATTTCATTTTTACTGGTTTGAGAATGATACTGGTTTGAAAATGGTGGTTACTTAAAGCATCTTATGCTCTTTTGCTGGCTCAAGATTGAATGCACATTTTGTGCAGCTACCTTTTATAGACTTATGGTCGTGCACTAAGGCTAAACAAACACTTTAAATTGGTTTAAAATATCAACCATAAGTTTTCTAGGATATTTTTAGGTGGGTTATAACTTTCTGTGTTTGACTTATATGAGGTAATTGGTAACATCCTTTCTTTAATATTCGACAGCTGTAAAAGGAAGGTCTATGGTTAGCAAAAAGGCTTATGAAACATTGAATGTTTATTAGTTCATTGGGATAGAAAAGGACTAACTGGTACATGCCACGTAAGATGGATGATGCCAATTCTTGCTGACCTTGTTAGTATCGGAAATTTGTCATGTCTTGGGAAATTGATTCTGATTCATTAAAACATTAACATCAGATTACTTGTCGCTGTTCTCTTTATTGTTTGCTACAAACTACAGCTGTTGCCCAAATTTTCCTTTTCCTAATAGAACCCCTGGCTAATCTGTCTCAAATTATGACAGGGTGGAAGACTCTAGTTTTTGGACAGGGTCAAAAAGGGGATCAATTCTATCTTTTTTGTTTAACCTTTCACTTCTTGGATCTTCTTTTGGATTAGGTTTTACGTGTTCATATTTTTGCTAAAAAACATGTGGTTGTGAGTTATTAGTGATAACATTTATTAAAAATATATTTCTCAATTGGAAGCTTATTAATGTAAGTATACTTTGTCTTTTGTAGGTGATGTTCATGGTCAATTCTCAGATCTTTTAAGATTGTTTGAGTATGGTGGATACCCACCTGAAGCAAACTATTTATTCTTGGGAGACTATGTTGATCGTGGTAAGCAGAGCATAGAGACAATATGCCTTCTCCTTGCATACAAGATCAAATACAAGGAAAATTTCTTTCTTCTCAGAGGCAACCACGAGTGTGCTTCAATAAACCGTATATATGGATTCTATGATGAGTGCAAGAGGAGGTTCAATGTTCGTCTCTGGAAGACTTTTACGGACTGTTTTAACTGTCTGCCAGTTGCTGCTCTTATAGATGAGAAGATCCTCTGCATGCATGGTGGTTTATCTCCAGATTTGAAAAACTTGGACCAGATTAGGAATATTGCTCGCCCTGTTGACGTGCCTGATCAGGGTCTTCTCTGTGATCTTTTATGGGCTGATCCAGATAAAGACATTGATGGTTGGGGAGAGAATGACCGAGGTGTTTCATATACATTTGGAGCTGATAAGGTTGCTGAACTTTTACAGAAACATGATCTGGATCTTGTTTGTCGTGCTCATCAGGTAATATTACTCATTAATATCTCGTATGGGTTCTTAGCCTATGGGCAGATGCATATTGTGGCCACTTTATGAACTGGAACTATGATCAGTTGTCTGTTCTGATAATGACTTTGCTCCTTTCCAGCATGTAAGTATCTCTCCTTAAATGAATGCATCTAGTGATAGCCGTTTGGTTTGGTACTTATCTACCCTTTTATTCTGTATCTAACTGTTGGCTTACAACTTTGTGATTATTACATGGGTGATCAATTAGGATCCTGACGTGTGTGGTGTTCTCAGATCATTATTTTGATACACATGTCTGCCCAATGTTGGCAGATAGTAGGCTCTGTTTTACTTGGACTGTTCTAATTCAAAAATTGCTTTAAACTTCAAAAGTACCCTAGAGGAAAGGATTCTTTCCTTGTCCAACTTATTCTGTGACAACATCTCAGTGAAAGAAGCATATGTTAATGATAAACAGTGACCTTTTCATTTACCAGGTAGTGGAAGATGGATATGAGTTTTTTGCAAGGCGGCAGTTGGTAACTATATTTTCAGCTCCAAATTACTGTGGTGAGTTCGACAATGCTGGTGCCATGATGAGTGTGGATGATTCGTTGACCTGTTCCTTCCAAATTCTCAAATCTTCTGAGAAAAAAGGGTAGTTTGGATTTGGCAACAACTATTACGACCAGGAACCCCACCTCCAAAAGGTACGCCATATAAATGTCTTTACAAAATTGGTTTATTTTCCTATTTGTTTTTTCCTTTTTTACACCCAACATCGTTCTTTTCCTTCTGGGTGTCTGTGACTTCCACGGTAAGTTTAATAAAGTTTGTTAGCGCATGTTGCCTGAGACAAGTTTTTAAGTGAATGGTAAAATATGCTGTTGCTGATCCTGTTTTGCTACTGGTCAATATACTTGATTTCTTTTATCTTTAAAACTTCTAAACTCGTTATTTGAATAAGAGACTTGCCAGTTCTATTTATGTTAAAAGATTTAATTACTTCCCTTTTCTGAAACAGGATAAGGGATGACAAGTGTATGTGGTGCCAGATCCAATGATGATCTCAAGTTCAGAGAGCCTGGATGGGTTAATCATCTCTTCTCATGCTGTGAATCCCAGTATGGACATGCTCGGAAATTTGATAATTCACTTCTCCCTTGTTCGTGGCGGTATACAAATATGGATACATAGTTAACAACTACATTTGCTGAGAGAGTCGATATGGCATAATGCAACCTTTTTCATTAAAATTCTTGCATAATTTGTAAGTCTGTAGGGTAGAATGAGCATCCAAACTTAATAGTGTAATCGGAAGTTTGATTTCATTATGTGTTGAACGGTAAGTTGATAAATTGTTGAGTATTAAATACTATGCGAGTGTTTTTATATTTTAATAAAGAAAAAATAAAAAAAATAAAAATAAATAGTAATAATTAATTAATTAATTTATATTTGATAATTAAGAAGATAGGATAAAATATCTAAGAATATTTAATTTATTAATTTTTTAAAGACGTAAATCATTAATTTTTTTCTAATTTAATTATTAATCAATTTAATCTAATTTAGTTATATTTTTTTCAATTAAATTATATATTATTTATTAAGTTTATTAATTATGGATCGTATATATAAGAATTATACATCTTTGTCTAGAAATTATGTATGTTATTTAATTAAGATAAATAAATAAATAATTATTTTAAATTTATTTAATTGTTTATGTATTAATTGTTGGTCAAAAAATTAATAACATAAAAATTAGATTAAATAATATAATTAAATTGAAATCATAATTGAGGTAAAATATTATATAATCACGTGTAAAAAATTGTGTTTATAAGATTCATAAATTAATTAGATATAATTTTATTTATAAAACTCATATTAAAAAACTTATATTAGTATGAATCTTCTCTTAAACATCTATCAAAATTATATTTCTTTTTGAATTTTTTATATTTTTCTTTCTTTTTTATTCAAAAAATTAATAAAAAATAAGTAATTTTTAGCTTTTTAGGATTTATAGGCCAATTAGGGGATTAAATTAGACTCAAGTATGATTTGGACCGTCAGATCAGATTTAAATTAAAATTTGAAATAAAAAAAAGAAAATTAATAACACTGGTCAATAGAAATGCGTCATATGGTAATGGAGAAAGAATGATCCAATTAGTGCTTGATGTGTGACAAAATGAACTAGTTTTGATCAATGCACGTTGAGTCAACATCATGTTTTGTTTTTTGATTTGCGATTATAGAATGCAGTGTCCTCGATGGAAAGAATTGATGAATTAAACGATAACACCCAGCACGTCATTGTGTGATAAAACTCAAAATGAACAACATGCTAACAGGTAATGTGGTCTTGCTTTCCTTTATACACGTGACGTTGCGCGATTAACCCTCTTTATTTGTGTAGCATTTGCGCGATATTTTATTATTATTTTTGTATTAAAAGATTCACAAAAAAAATATTTCACTTATTTTCATTATAAATTTTATGTTTTAATATTTTTAACACCAAAATCATCATTTATTGAATAAAATGAATAAATTTTAAGTAAAAAAATACATTAATAATTCTATTTTCATAACATCCTCAAGTTGCTTGTATATTCTAAGCATAAAACAATTAGTTTTTGGAATATCACAAAGCAAACATTTAGGTTGGCATTAAAATGCTTGTGAATTGTAATCATCTTAAAGAAATAGGTTTTAATATATTTAATGTTACTAACATTTGGATGGTAGTAAAAATGTTTTTAATGTTTAATTTTTTTTAAAAATGCTTTTAATATTTTTTTTAACATTTATGCATTTCGATTATTTTTATAAAAAAATTAATTGTTAAATATGGTATTAAAAAAATTTGTAAATAAAAATGTTCAAAGTGATAAAAATATTTATGAAAATAAATATTTTTTCAATAATTTAAAGATTGAGAATAAGTTTACTACTTATTTAAAACATTAAGACATAGAATATATTTAAACTTAAACAAATATTAATGTACATCAATAACGAAAATTTCCCAAATAAAAAAAGAGTGGCCTAGCACTTGTTTCTTAAAATTAAAATTGCACTTATAATTTGCTTTTAATTTCTTGTCCAGCACGTATTTAGCAAAAAAATAAAAATTTAAAAAAATTCTTGTCCAGCATGTAAAAAATCACCTGTGTCCAAACGTACTCCAAAGTGGGGTACATCTATTTTCATTGCCAGCTGGTTACACATAGTCCAAACTGGAAACTCCCCCTTAAAGCTCCATGTCTTACTAAAACGAGCATAACCATTTCAATGCCGTTAGTAAAACACAGGAAATAAAATTAAATCTAAAAAAATATTACAATAGTATAAGAAGAAGAAGAAGAAGAAGAAGAAGGAAGCAAGGATAAAGAGCAAAACTTTAATTAGGAGAAGTGCATATAGACTAGTCATTTAAGAAGAGCTTTCATTTGGACTCACATCACACATCACTCTTCAGGTTATTGCTCCTAATTAATGATTTTTTTATATAATAATTTTATTTTATTTTATTTTTGAACAAAGGATTAAATTTGTTTTATTGATTCTTATTTTCAAACATAAAAGTGCATAAAATTCTAACTTGTAGTTGAGTAAACCATTTCAATTATTTTTCCTTATGTTTTTTGAATTTTCCTTAGTTAAGCTTGGCTTTTTAGGTAACCTTTTCAGCTAGACTTTTGATTTTCCCTCCTGTTTTACATTACACATTTATTCATTTCACTTTTAATGCTTTTAAAAATAACATATGTTTTTTTATTACGTTATAAAAGATATAATTTTTTTTAGATTATATAAAAAAAATATTTACATAAATGAATAAATTAAAAATCAAAATTATTAGAGAGGAATTTAAATAGTAATTTAATGAGTAAATTAAAAATTGTTAACTCATTACTTGAAGGAGTAAATCAAAGAATTTAATTTTAAGAATAAATCAATGAGTAAATTAAAGAGTATTGATACTCCTTAATTTAAAGAGTAAATTAATGAGTGTTAATTCCTTAATTTAAGAGTAAATCAAGTACTCTAATTTAAATTTTTATTGGAGAGAAATTTAAGGAGTAAATTAATTAATGTCAATTACTTAATTCAAAGAACCTTAATTTAATAAGTAAATCAATCATCTTAATTTAAGAAGTAATTCAAAGAATAAATTAAGGGGTAAATTAATGAGTATCAACTCCTTAATTTAAGGAGTAAATGAAAGAATGTCAACTCATTAATTTAAGAGGATCAATGAGTAAATCAAAGACAATTTATACAATTTTAATGAATTAAACATGAAAAAAAATAATAAAACCTTAAGAGCTCTTTTGTGGAGAGTTATTTCTCGTTCTTTAAACAAAAAATTTATTTATGAAAAAATTATGATATGTGATTAAATCTTTAATTTTTTTAAATAAAAACATCAAAATTATTTGGGATAAATTTAAGGAGTAAATTAAGGAGTAAATCAAGAACCTTAATTCAAGAAGTAAATCAAGAACCTTAATTCAAGGAGTAAATCAATAAACTTAATTCAAGGAGTAAATCAAGAACCTTAATTCAAGGAGTTGTCTTCCTTATTTTAAGGAGTAATTTAAGGAGAAAAACAATGAATCCTTAATTCAATGAGTAAAACAATGAATCTTTAATTCAATGAGTAAAACAATGAATCTTTAATTCAATGAGTAAAACAATGAATCTTTAATTCAATGAGTAAAACAAGGAATCCTTAATTCAAGGAGTAAAACAAGGAATCCTTAATTCAATGAGTAAAACAAGGAATCCTTAATTCAAGGAGTAAAACAAAGAATCCTTAATTCAATGAGTAAAACAAGTAATCCTTAATTCAAGGAGTAAAACAAATAATCCTTAATTTATGAAGTAAAACAAGGAATCATTAATTCATGAAAAAAGAATCCTTAATATAAGAAGTAAAACACAAAGAATAAAAAAAAGAATCCTTAATGGAAGGAATAAAAAAAGAAATCCTTAATGAAAGGAGAAAAAAATAATACTTAATTCAAAGAGTAAATTAATAAATGTTTAATTTAAAGAGTAAATCTTTTTCTATATAGCTAGAATTTTAGTAAATATATAAAAGAAACAATGAAACTTTAAAAAAAATTGTTTTATTCATAAAAATTTTTAGGACTTCTATTTTTAACTCCAATTTTCAACAAAAATATTGATTTAAATATTAGAAGCAAAATCTATGGCAGACTATACTGTGCGCACACACAAAAAAAAAAATTTTATTAGAGATAACTCTAATGACAAAGAGAAGAAAAACAAGTTAGGCAAAAGAGATCCAGTGCAATTGAAAATTAACTGAATGCAATAGATTAATATTATTTTATTAGACAGTAAAGTGTATGTTTCAAAATTTAAAATCATAAATCTTAATGGTTCAAAATTTAAAATCATAAATCTTAATGTCAAGGTTGCAATCGACGGCTCTTCGTTAGTTTACCGGGTGAAGTGTTTTTTGACTAAAAAGAAAAAGAAGAAGAAGGAAGAGATGACGAGAAAATAGCAGTTTTGATCGTTCAATCTTTATTGATTAAATAAGGGCTTTTTTGGTGGAATTTAAATAAGGTCTCTGCATGCAAATTTGGAAAAGCAACGATGATTGTTAGCGTAGACGTGATTGTCGCCTTAATTATATAATTCATACTCGTACAAAATTACAAATACACGATTACAACCCTCGTTTTGACTATTTGTTTACTTTTAATGTCGGCATATTCGAATGTCAATTTAATTAATTAATTTTTTTTTTTGCCACAGTGAATACAAAGACTGAGCACGCAAGTTAGAGCAACCGAGCGACGGAAAGCGAGTAAGAGTTGCCGAGTCTAGACCGGAACGACCCTAACGCCAATGGCCTCAGAAATACTTCGCAATGTCGGCAGCGGTTTTAGTAAACAGTTATCTCCTTCTTTGTTGAGTTCATACGAAATAACGGAAGTATCCGAGCGGCTTTCTTCTCTTTTAAAATCAGGACATACCCGCGATATTGATTTCTGCCTTCTCTGCGTTCAACTATCCAAGTACCCCTATTCTACTCAGTTTGTTTCATTCTTTTAATATAGTATAATCAGTCGAGCTCTTACTATTAATGGAGCGGATTTATTCTCTTGTTTGTATCCGTATTTATTGATTATAGAATTGATGTTTTTGGATTTTATGTACTTAGAATATAGTTTAAAGATGGAGTGTAGTGGAATTGCTAAACTGTTCATTGTGTTGTACATGCATATGATATGACTTGATTTCATATTATTTGGCATTTTGTCGTTGTTTGCTTGTTGTAGAAGTTTACTGAGGGTTTCATTTGGCATTTCAAGCTCTTGGGCTATATATTTATATTGACGGGTTTCTTAAATCTGAACAATTTCTGATGCTCTGTTGCAAATTTATTCGAGTCTAACGAATGGAAATGCATAAATTTGTATAACTTTGCTAACTGCTGTTGGCATTGGTATTGGAGGTTGGAGAGATGGATCTATACAACATACCTGTAGATAGATAGATAGACTTGAGAATTTGAGATAGTTAGTAGGATGACTGCAGTAAGACATAATTGTTTGTGTTTAGCTCTTAACGTTGATAATTATGGCACCTGGAAGATATCATACTCTCCTATGTATTTTCATTAACTGAGTAAATCCTTGAATGTAATGTAATGATATCAATGTCTCTTCCTTCTTGTGTGCTTCAAGTTTTTTTATTCTTCATAGAATTAATATTGATCAAACATGCCGTAGTTAAAACTGCTTTATCTTTATCTGAATTTACTTGCCTGGATATACTTTTGGAAATGCAGAGGTATTGATTTTGCCGTCGCAAACAACAAGGTTCCCAATAATGCTCGAGATTTACCTTTACTGTTGAAACGGGTGATTTCTTTGTTCTTTATGGATGTGAACTTTTGGATTTCGTGCTCCATCAGTAGCATTATTTATAAACTGATATCAATGTCTTATAAAATTTGTATGCATTCTTAGTTAGCAAACAAGTAGCATTTGTATTAAATAAAGCTACACAATTCAACAAAACAATGTTATGTTAATTACATACAAAGTTTTAAAATGCATGTCCTAACCTCAATGTATATCCTTTTTACTAAGCCTTGAGGCAGTATGAAACTTAAGCCTCAAATTAATACTACAGAAAAATATGAAACTTTTAAATAAACAATAAAAAAATAAATTATCACAAAATGACATCAGAATAATCTTAATAACTTCACAGTTTATAATTTAACAATCTAATCACCACAAAAACATCTAGACGATGATAAAGTTTAACTAAAATTGATGTTAATAAAATTCATTAAAAAACTAGTAGCCTAGCATTAGATTAAGTTATCTCGTGTTTATAGTCTATCATCTTCGTCATATTCTTAAATCTGAAATGTAAGTCTTACATTGGTGTAAAATGTTTCGTGTTTAGAGTCTATAATCTTTATCATATTCTTCAATCTTATATGTAAGGGTTATAGAATTTTAAGTTATTAAAATTGTTCAGATTTATTTTTTCTTTTTCTGTTATTCATTTTGTAACCAAGTGGGAGATATAAGGTGTATAAATAAATAGTTCATAAAAAAAAATCAAGAAAACAGCTCATAGGAAAAAACTTTGACAATATTACAGCAACTCACCAAACAAAATAAGAGAAAAAAGATTAGGGAAACAAGGAAAAAAAGAATAAAAAATAAATAAGAAACAACAAGAAAAAAGAAAAAATTAGAGATATATTAGCGAGGAAAGACTATCTGTTTGTGTTTTTCGAAAATTACTTGTTGGAAGGAACAAAAGGTTACTGAAAGTTGTTGAAAGAAGAAGAAACCGAGAAGAACAAGATCAGAGCAACAGAAGCGGAAGGAAGTGACTGCTTAGAAGTTCTACCATAAAAACTATGGTTTTTTTTCACTTTTACTTTCACTTCGTCTTATTTTTTTTTGGTTTTTCAGCTTCTGTTTTACTTACCCAGGTCAAAATATTAATGGAATTTATTTAAGAGTCCCAGTGTTCCCTTAATTTTGCATTCAACCCTACTAGTTTTTCATTTCATGGTATGAAGCAGAGGGTATAAGCCTCAATGGTCTCAGTGCATAACATGAGTGCGTGAAAAAAGGCTTTAGCCTCACCAACAAAAGGTGTATAATTTTTTTATTCCCTAATAAGCTAGCCTCAATTAGAGATGGCAATGGATCAAATCTGATCCTATCCGTTGTTTAAAAAATCCAATCTAATTTAATCGGTTTTGATCCATGGATTAGATAATTTCGATCAGGTATTGACTTGATCTTGTATAAAATTTATATTGAAAATAATTTACACATTTATTCAATAAAGTCGATGAAATTTGTTTTTGTTTATAAATAAAAAAATAAAATTTGAGTTAATTACTCAAAAATTAGAAAAAATAATAATATCATTTATAGTAAATGTAAGAAAAAAAAAATTATGAATATGATAATATTTGAATTTGAATTTAACAAATTTTAAACAATAATAGATATATTTATGAAAATTATCATAGAGACAGTTATATTTATAAAAGTATAAGAAAGATAAATTTTAAAAATAATTATTAATAATATAAATTTTTTCAAATAAATAGTTGTAAAAATTAGGAAAATATGTTGGGAATGTATGATTTTTTTAGTTTTAAAATTATAGTTTTAAAAAGATTTAGATTTGGATCAATGTACGGATCAATTCGTCCTGATATGCTCTAATATGATCCGTTGATCTTATACGTGGATCATGATTTGATTTATTGATCTTGTGCGTGGCTCATGATTCGATCCGATCCAGAATGGATCATATGGAGCAAATATCTGTTAAGTTCCAATCTAATGAATCTTTTTGCCATCCCTGGTCTCAAGATTGCATAGGTGGAAAAAAATGCTCTTATGCAAGCCTTGAGATTAGCCTCAAAACCTTTTTTGAAATCATAATTACATATGTGGCTAAGTTCGTTAAGTTAAAATTTGTCACTATCTTAAGATAAGATTTACAGCTTATCATCTTCATTCTACTAGAAATGGTCAATTATGGAAATGATATTCTACTGTTACCCAGTGAAGCTTCCTGTGATCATGTCTCAATCTTTCACTGGTACATACGATATGGCTTCTGTTTATGCTTCCATTTTCTTCTTCTTCTTTGGAATTGTGTACTACCAACTTTTCCTTTTCCTATCAGTGCACATACACAAGGATATTTCTTTATATACATGAGAGTTGTTACCTTAATTGAGCTGTTTTTTTTATGATTGTCTTCTGATTTTTCAGGTATGCCAACATCAAAATGATCTCATGGTTAGAGTGGTTATCCTGGTACTAATGATTTCTGCGAAGGTATGCATTAAATGCAGTTGGTTATGTGCATGTTTAAAGTTTGCCCCTCTGAAAAGGTTCGATTTTATCAGTACATTCTAATTGTCTCTTTGTTACCTAGCAATAACATGTCATGCATGTAAATTTTCGGATTTTAAGTGGGGATATTTGCTTGTTTGATAGTAGCTAAACTTTCGATGTCCTAACTTATATTTCCATTTGATTTAAGGCTAATAGATGCTTGAGAATGCACACACGCACATATTCTTTTGTGCTACATTTTTTCCTTCTAATTGAAGATGTGCCATTACGAGTCTTATGTGTTAATATATTGTTGGTGCACACAGTGTATTATTTTATTCTAATCTCTAGATTTTTTTTTGTTAATGTCATTATTTCCTGTTAGGGTGCTTGCATGAGAGGATGGTTCCAGGTTAAGGAGATGCTTGAAGTTTTGAAGCTGGCTGACGAGGTTTTTATACTAGATAGTTGGGGAACGCACACCTTTGTTATGGCTTGTGTTTTAATAGATAGTAATTATTAGTTTTCTAAATGTAGATTGGAAGCAGTTTTGGCAGATCAAAAAGTCTAAATATTGAACCTAGCTGTTCTCATTCCATCAAAACTGTTATGGAAAGGTGAGAATTGCAGTCTGCCTTACCAATTAAAACTGCCAAGAATATGTTTATTGTTTTTATTTAACTGATATGATTATTGTTTAACCAGCAATGTAATATTTCTATTGCTTTATCCTTTATTTGGAAGTTGAAGAGTGGTATAATTTTACATAGTTAGATTAGATCTTTGCATCTGAGTGATGGTTTCAAACAAAATCATTTGGATTTGTTGTTAAGGTTGAGAAAAAGGACCTACATCATTTATAGATATTTACCAAGAATAAGTGGAAGTTTGTGCTTACAAGAATGACGAGTATATAAACATCATGTTCAGTGTAGATACTGTTATCTGTATCTTTACTCCTACTAGGATCCTCTGTTTTCTCAGCAAATATTTTTTCCTACTTATTTCGTTACTTAAACATCTTTGGTGAAGACTTACTATGGTTCCATTAGTTTACATATAAAAGGTTTGGTTGTGTGTGGATATATATCTTCTTTCAGGTTTTATCCAAGGATGAAGATGGGTCAGATACTTGCCTTCCTTAAAGCTAAGGTGACTCTATACACCCATATTACATATGTTTTTGAATTCAAATTATGCTCTAATCTGTATGATTGCATTGTAGCCTGGATATGGGGGGTATAATGTTGATTTTCTTGTATCAGAGGAAACAACAAATTCTCCAGAAGAAAAAATTGTAAGCTTCTCCCACAACTAAATGTAATTTACAAACTTTCATGATGTTGAAGTCTATAATAGCCATGCTAGATCTCCATGTATTTTATAAAATGGAACGTTGAGTATTATTTTCAACCCAAGAACTTGAAGGCCTTCTTGCACTTTCAAGGAGGTCTATGCAGCCTAATTTCAAGCCATGTCAGGTTTATTATTTAAATTTATTTGCTTGATCTTCATCTCTGTTGTGCCAACCATGTCTCCCAAACTCTCAATTCCAATTTCACATGGTAAAAGTTTTGCTAGCGATCATATAACTTGCATGTCACCACATTTCATTAGAGTTATGGTTAACAATTTCCATTTGTTCAGTTAATTTTTATTAAAAAACAATTGTATTCCCTTTATAGGAACCATTCAAAATTTAAGAAGCTTGCCACAAATAACACCATTTTTAATGTGTGACTTTTCTTTGTCCATAAATTGCACCATAGAAGGGGCACTGAACCAATCATACAAAAATATTACTAGTAAAAGTTTTAGTCAAAAACTCCCTTGTCTCCTGTTGTCATAATATGCCTCCATTACTGTGTATAGCTCTAAGCTTAAGCGTCCACTGGACATACAAGTTTATTCCGAGCTTTAACTGATTGGTGTGTTTTGTGTCCAAAACTGAGGGTTGGTTGATTTTGGTGCGATTTAAGTCCATACCTCGCGAAATTGATCTTTCTACTTCTATCAAGTTGGAATTATTGTTTATGAAATGATTCAACATCTGACATCTTTCATTTTGCTTCAGTGCCTATTTGTGGCACAGATGGATAATTTGGAGACATCTGCGTGTGTTATAAGTCCACAACAAGTGAAGTATGACATGTTTTTGCTTCTTTTTTTTTGTGTTGATGAACTTGGATTTAGTTACTCTTTTTTTCTAACTAAAATCTATTTTTAAATTCTGTAGCTTTCTTTTAAATGGAAATTCGGTGAAAGGAAGGACCAAAGTTTCAATGGTTTGTATTGTTCAATCTTTTTTCTAGATTTCTAGGCATTTATAAAACTGCAGCACATGCTTGACATAGTACTTCTCTGTTTACTTCATTCTTCATATTAGGATCCTGGACCACAGATGCCAACAAATGTGACTCCAATGTTAAAATATAGGACAAATCTTAACGTGCTTCAAACTGTGGGACAGTTCAATGGTAAGAGTGTATATATTTATATTTTAACTCGGAGCATTCCAACTTTGTTTGCTAATGTTCATCCAGCTCTGATAGAGGTTCTGAGCCATTTCAGGTCACTATATTATAGTCATTGCATTTATGAGTGTGACATCATCACTTGAAGAAGCTCCAATGCTGCAAGACTTCGTTCAGGCTCACGTTGCCACATCTGGTTTAGGTATGCCTATATGGAACAAAAGACGAAGGCTTGTGATTATATTTTTATTTTGTAATGCCCAAAACAAATATGCAGTCATTTAATGGCACAATGTAGGATTTTTCATGCATAAATTATATTTTTCTTTTCTTATATGTAAATACTAGATGCAGACATTGTTGAGGGACCCTCATCCATCACACTTAAATGTCCCATAAGGTATGCCATGATATTTCTTTATGTCGTTAATAATATTTTTCTAATTTTTAGCTTCTTCATGGTTTATTGGTTTGTGTTTTTATTTTAAAAAATTGACATTAAATCAATGTAGTAATGTTTCCATGACATCTTTGTGAACCAAACTTGATAATTGTTCAACAATCTGTTTGATATTTCTTTGCAAACAGCTATAAACGTATTAGAACTCCAGTTAAAGGACATTCCTGTAAGCATCTTCAGGTGAGTGTCGTCTTTCGATCACTGTTAAAATGTGAAGCATTTTGTGCTGAGATAGCCTTATTGAGGGACTATGTTATCTATGTAACATGAGAAACTTAATGGAATTTAAGATAATCATTCTTTGGGAGGGAGTTGATTTCAAGTTTTCTTGTCACTATTATTATTATTATTATATTTGCTAACTTTCTAGTCATATTCTGATTTGGTTTCATTTGAATTTCATGAGAGGTAGTGTTTTGACTTGAGCAACTTTCTTGCTATAAATTCAAGAGTACCATCTTGGCGCTGCCCTCACTGTAACAACTGTGTATGCTACATTGATATCCGTGTTGATCAAAATATGGTTAAGGCAAGTACCTATAATTTTGAATAGTTTCTCTTTATATTTGTACTTAAATTCCTTAATAGATACATGAATTTTCTTGCCCCAGGTTCTTAAAGAGGTGGGAGAGGATGTCAAAAAAGTAATCATCTCTGAAGATGGATCATGGAAGGCAGTCCTCGAAAATGATGGAAACTTAGGTCAAGCTCATGATAAGAACCTCAATTCTATGAAAGTAAGTTCTGAGCAGCAAGGAGCCACCACCCTCTCAGGTGCTATTCCTAGTGTTATGGATCTCACTGAGGATGATAGTGAGATGGGCACAGAGCAAAATTATGAAATTCAAGATAGGAAGCCCTTCCAGGCTAACCTTAGAAGTACCATATCCAATGGAAATGATAGAAGTAGTGCGACTTGTAATGCTGAAACTTTAGTAGAGGATAATTTTTGGCTTGGAGTCTACTTAGCAAATGAGTTGGCAACCTCCACTGCTAGGTCAGGCAATCAAGTAGTTGGTAGATTCCCCGAGTCTTCTAGGGCTTTTCTGCAAGCTTCTCCTTTGTCTACCAATGTTAGTTCCCAGCCTATTATAGAAGCTGAAAATTGTGGAAATGCTCGTTTCACAGCTTCTGAATTGCACAATCAGCTTTCTCCTTTTCATGATCTGCACTCACAACAATTGCCAATTTTGAATTTCGACACCAGCAACAAGTATGGTAGATTTCCAAGAATTTCTAGTATAGTGACCAGTTCACTTTTGGAGGCTCAGGCGCTTCCATCACAGCCCCAGACAGCTGGCCAGCGAAAAAGGTTCAGAACTAGCTCCAGTTCCTCCAGCCATGGTGTTCCATCCATCACTTGTCAGGGTGGTATGTCACCAGCTGATGGTCGCAAAACAGTGCACTCCAATGTAATGCAGCAAAATGTTTCCAGATCCCATTTAACTTCCCTTCAAGCATCAGATACTAATTTGTCTTCACAACATCACCAAACAGCACAGGTTAAGACTTAATGGTGGTTACCTGCATGCACAGTTGGATTGATACTAAATTTTGCTCGTTAGGCTCAGAATAACTAAAACTAGCGGACACTTGGACCATAATTTGAGTAGAATGATTTAATTAATAATTGTCCAACTCGTTTGTTTGGACATTTCTTTGGGAAAGTTACATACAGTTATCCATACTCTAAACAACAAAAATAACATGCTCAATTATGTAGGGATATAAGCTGGTCTGAAGGTGAGATGTTTGTGCTACTTTTGTTGTTTAGAACTTTAGGGCTTTTATATATGTTAATTTCCCAAACTTCTTTATACGATCATGTAGTTGTAATTTTTACATTTGGTTTCAACATATTGACAGAATTGGAATCATATTCCTCATCGTAGAATATCTTCTGGGACTTCAGTATTTCAAAATCAACCTCTACAACAAGCTCCATACCCTTTGCAGCCAATGTTTCAGTCTCCTAGGGTATTACAACCATCTGTATCTCCCTCAGAGACCCTGGTTCGGCAAGGAAATGTACAAGTTTGGAATGGTAACAAGTCAGGTACTGTAAACACCCAACAGAACATGGCTCCCCTCACTTCTTCTCTGGTGGGAGAAGGGGAACCTTTTTTCTTTCCAATGCCAACATTCAGAAGTGGGTACCCTTTACCACAAAATCCTGAAGGTTACAGAGTACAAGCAGGGGATCAGAGGATAAGTATGGTAGGAAGAGTGACAGTTTCAGATGCTAATGGCTCGGTGAACTTGCCATCAGAGCAGAATTGGCAGCGGGCAGTTCGGATGCGCGGAAGCCTGACAGGCCGGGCTTATTCTGAGTCTCTTAGGCGGCTGATGAGTCAGCCAACCCAACAAGCTCAACCAGCCACACGACCATCAAATCCATCACCTGCAGCTCAAGTTGTTCCATCACATCAGCAGATACTAATGGCCCACATGAAAGCTCGTCTTTCTCAAACACATAATACCAGTAATCAGTGATCGGCTTGCATACACTGAAGAAATGAGAGTTTGAAAGTGTCATAACTTAGACACAGTTGCTAGTTGCCTGCTTTTGAAAATAATTGGTGCTAGGTTGTAAATTCCAGGTTATTGTCGAATGCTCCTTTCAGATGAATATATGATACTTTATTGGTAGGTAAGGAAAGTAGTGTGCCACTGCAATAGTGAAAAGGGTGGAGTTCTCTGTTTATTATTATTATTACTATTATTCCTATTATCTCTTTAGGGCTATTCTTCATGTGATAATCTGCTATGATGTATTAAACTTCAAAGATAATAAACTTCATGGTATCCCTCATTCATCTCCAAATTGTATGAAACTAACTCTACTTTCCAGTCTGTTGACATATTTTAGATTGCTTTCAAACTGATCCAAGTAATAGCTATAAAAGAAACTTAATATTGGGGAATTTTATGTATATTGAATTACTACTAATTACAATAGAGAGAGCATATGTTTATACAGTGCACCAACTAACCTATTCTAGGAAATTATGTATAGACAATCAATCAAAATTAATGATTTTAACAAGATCCTATAATTACGATTATGTAATTGGCAAGTCTTCATTGTTAGCAATTCTCAATATTATAGCTATGCAAATCTTCATTCTTTACCCATGATACTTTACCTCAAGTTAGCGCGTGTATGCCAATAACGTCAAACTTGCTGAGAAAGGAATGGAAAATTGATGAATTTAGGCTTAATAAATAAAAAGGCAAGTTGGTAGGTTGATGGAACAAGAATAGTTACTATGACACTTGATTGAATTCGTTCTCGAATAACATAGCAATCAATTTCTATATATTTGGTACGTTTATGGTAAACTAGTACACATTGCTTTGCTATCACAAAATAGTTTGGTTGATTGTGAATGATTTATGAACACGTCATTCAAAAATTACTTGAGCCAAGTAAGCTCACATTTAATGGAAGTCATGGCTCGATATTCTGATTCTACTGAAGATTTTGATACAATCGTTTGTTTCTTAGTTCTCTATGAAATAAGAGTTCCTCCAAGAAAATGCAATAACCAATCACAAACCATCTTGTGGTCGAATATTTAAATCTTAGAAAAAAATTTCCTTTGGTCGGAGAGTATAATCCTTAACTAGGTGCACCTTTTAGGTATTGCAAAATATGATGAATAACATCTAAATGAGATTTTCTTAGTTCTTGCATACATTGGCTTACAAGTTGAACTAAACAACTTATCTTTGACCTTATAATAGTAGGATAAATGAGTCGTTTAACCAATTTTCTTTAAGTGGATGGATTCTTTTATAGATCTCCTACCATGGGTAGGAGTTTAATATTTTATTCCATAGGTATTCACAATGGTTTAGCCCTAAGTGAGCTTACTTCATCTAAGATGTTGAAATATCATTAGTAGAAATATCATTAGTAGAATAAGCAACTTCAATCCCAAAAAAATATCGTAATTGAACAAGGTATTTGATGCAAAATTTTGTATGCAAACTCTTTAAAAATATCAATTTCATTATCATCATTGCCAATTATGATCATGTCATCTAGATAGATGAGCATGGTTGTGAAATTTTTTCCAAAGATCTTTGTAAAAAGTGAATAGTCAATTTTAGATTGATGAAAGACATCTTATTAGATAGTAGTGGAAAATTTCTAAAACTAGCTATGTAGGCTTGTTTAAGCCCATTTAATGACTTGTTGAGTCGACATTCCATAAATGTATTCCTTTGTCGAGGAAAATTGAGAAACAGATGCATATAGACTTCTTTGAGTAAATCACTATAGAGGAATGCATTTTGAACATCCATTTGGTAAAATGACCTATTTTAAATTGCAACTATAACAAGTAAACAACAAACTATAGTTAACTTGATCGCATGAGCAAATGTGTCCTTATAGTTATTCCCTTCATGTTGAATGAAGCCTTTTGTCACTAATCGAGTTTTATATCGCTCAACTATACCATTAAAGTTATGTTTAATCTTGTACATTCATTTGCACTCGATTGGACGATGACCATATGGTAATGGTGTAAGCATCCAAGTACGATTTTGTTTAAAAACATTTAACTTTGTAGCAATAATTTTCTATCATTTCAAATCAAATATTATATGTTCATAAGTTAGAAGTTTCATAAGTGTAGTGATATCCAAACAAAATTTCAATATTTTGGTAAAAGTTGTGCATAAGACATATAACGAGGTAAGATATGACGTGTTCCTTGTTAAAAGTAATATTATATATTGGTTAATGCATTTTTATAATAGAGTTTATAAGAATCGTAAGTGGTTAACTTTTTAAGATTTGATGGCCAATAATTTTTATGAACTTTAATATAGCATTAAAACCATAGTCGATTGTACGAAAAATTTGTGTTTTAGCTCAAAATAAAATTGAAATAGATCTCATAAAAAAAGATTTAAGTGACCAAAATATAAAAAAGTATCATAAAATAAGTTAAATATATATGTTTTACAAGAGATAAAAACAATACGTTAAGAATAATGTCTTATGAGTGCTCTCCAAATGTTAGATTACTTTCCAATTCAGTTTTATTATTCTGTTTGTTTTTCATCTTGTCATTATTTTTATAATTTTGCTTCTCATTTGCCGACATAACTGGCATCATATATTACCTCATAGGATATCTTCTGCCCCTGGGTATTCCAAAAATCCACACCAATAACAAACTCTAAATTCGAGCTTGCCCCAACCAGTGGCTCGGTCTTTAAATGTGATTCATTCATCCTCCCCTCTCTCAAGAGCCTCTGTCCAGCAAGGAAGTGCAGAAATTGGGACTGGTGAGATATCAAGTGCTGGAAACAGCCAACAGACCAGGGTTGCTCCTCTATCTACTATGATCTCTGGGCAGTCTCCTACCTTGCCAGTTCCAAGATCTAGAATAGGTGTTGGAGTCCCACATCGCCCAGAGAAGCTAGCTGAGTACTGGTTATTAGTCTGGGCAATACCCTTTCCTCATAAGCGCGTTTTGAGGAAAACATTGAGTTTCCCAAATTTCAATTTGGTATCACAACTGATCCTGGGGGTCCCGATGTGCCCGTTCCCCTGAGTTCCCCGGTGTCTGGTTGCTGTGCCGACCGGGTATCGGTTTTTGCGGTATCTCTGTCCGATGTGAGGGGGAGTGTTGGAGTCCCATATCGCCCAAAGAAGCCAGCCGAGTGTTGGTTATTAGTCTGGGCAGTACCCTTTCTTAATAAGCGCGCTTTGAGGGAAACATTGGGTTGCCCAACTTTCAATTTGGTATCAGAGCTGATCCTAGGGGTCCCAATGTGCCTGCTCCCCTAAGTTCCCCAGTGTCTGGTTGCTGTGCCGACCGGGTATCGGTCTTTACAGTGTCCCTGTCCAATGTGAGGGGGAGTGTTGGAGTCTCACATCGCCCAGAGAAGCCAACCGAGTGCTGGTTATTAGTCTGGTCAGTACCCTTTCCTGATAAGCGCATTTTGAGGGAAACATTGGGCTGCCTAGCTTTCAATTATAGGCTTTCCTTTTCCAGCGAATCCTAATGGCTTTAGAGCGCTAGCTTTAGATCAGATGGGAAATGTAGGAGGGACAAAGGCAATTTTTGGTGCTACTGATTGTTTGACAGATTTGCTATCAGAGCAGGAACTGCGATCAGTAGGTATAATGCACGAAAGCGTCGCTGGCCAGGTCTATTCTGTAGTTCTTAGCCAGGTGATGATGCAGCAGAATCATGGAGCCTAACTTGTAAGGCCCCCATCATATCTATCGCCACTTGTAACCTATTGTTTCTGTCCCATCTGTAGATGCTGATTGCTAATATGAATGCTCAAGTTTCTCACCGAGATGATAGTAGTAATAATAATAATAGTCATTTAAGGCATCTATATTACGTGGTTATTATCGTTGTAGCAAAATATGAAGTAAAGCAATGAGCTTAATTCAATGAACAATTCAAGGAATCATTAATTTAAGGAGTAATTCAAGGAGTGAATTTTCCTATAAATAGATGTGTAATTTTAATGAATTAATCAACCAAGTGTTCATTCCAATTGAGAGAAAAGCTTTTGTGAGAGAAAATTGAAAGTAATTTTCTTGGATGTAATTGAGTTTTGGGTTGTGAGTTATGAGTGTTGTAAACACCTTGTGTAATTTCTTCCCTTTTAGTAAAAAGATCTACAACAGGTCTGGAAACGTAAGCAAGATTAACTGAATTCCGTTATCAAATTTGTGTGTTATTTTATCTATTTTTCTTTCTCATAAATATGACTTATTGGAAATTTACGTAATTTTCCAACAATTTTCATTTAGAAGATAATGAAGAGCTGATTATGTTCATATATAATTAAAGTGATGAGCGTATCTTCAATGGGTGGAAGTGAATGGTGAGAAGGATGCTCCAATGTACAACAAGTGAGAAACGATCCGAAGGAAGTCAGATTTGAGTGGGAGTAATGACTGCAGATGAAGGAAGGGTGAAACTCGAGAAATTCGATGACACAAATTTTGGGTTTTAAAAAATGTAGATAGAGGATTATCTGTATCAACTTCTCTTAGGGAAGAAGCCAGAGGCTATGAAGAAAGAAGATTGGAATCTTCTAGATAGACAAGCCCTCGGAGTTATTCGATTGACGCTATCTCGTAATGTTGCTTTCAACATAATAAAGGAAAAGAACACGATGGGTCTTATGGAAACTTTCTCCAATTTGTATGAGAAGCCATCAACCACAAACAAAGTGCACTTGATGAGGCATTTATTCAATTTGCGGATGACGGAAGGTACATCGGTAGCTCAACATTTCAATGAACTCAACATAGTCACAACCCAGTTGAGTTCAGTGGAAATTGAATTCGATGAAGAAGTATGAGCATTGATATTTTTGTCTTCTTTACTAGAAAGCTAAAATGCTACTATCACGGTTGTGAGTAGCTCGTCAGGAAGCAATAAGTTGAAATTTGATGATGTTCGTGATCTAGTTCTCAATGAAGAGATCCGACATAGAGAGTCAGATGAATCATCCACTTCTTCAGTTTTGCATACAGAGTCAAGAGGAAGAAATTCAATCAGAGGGAATAGACGTGGAAGAACAGACTACTGAGGTAGTTTAAAGGACAGGTGGTCCAAATCTAGGAATCCTAATAATTCTCATAGCTCGAAGACTATCGAGTGTTGGAATTGTGGGAGAACTTGGTATTACAAAAATCAGTGCAAGAGTGTACCGAAGGACAAACAAGTGAAGGCATAGGTAAATGTTACTTTCATCTCAGGAGGAGAGGTAGGAGATGATGCATTGATATGCTCTTTGGACAGAAACGAAGAATCTTGGGTGTTAAACTCTGGAGCATCGTTCCATGCTACTTCACAAAAAGAATTCTTCGAGAAATATGTCCTCGAAAACCTTGGAAAGGTATACTTGGTGATGATCAACCGCGTGCTATTATTGGCAAAGGTGTAATGAAGATTAAGTTGAACGGGTCTATTTGGGAACTGAATGATGTCAAGCATATTCTCGACCTAAGAAAGAACTTATTCTCAATAGGGCAATTGGCTAGTGAAGGCTACACTGCGATCTTCTATGGTGATGATTGGAAGATTTCAAAAGGTGCAATGATGGTTGCTCGAGGCAAAAAGAGTGGCACTATTTACATGACAGCAGGAGCACGTTTTCAATCGCAATTGCATGAGGCAATGAAACACCAAATCTGTGGCACTAGAAACTAGGCCACATAAGTGAGAAGGGGATGAAGATTATGCACTCAAAGGGAAAACATCCAGGCCTACAGTCTACAGAGATAAACATGTGTAAAGATTGCATACTTGAAAAGAAAAAGAGAGTCAACTTTTAGACAAGTGATAGAACCC
The DNA here is from genome assembly GCA_033030585.1 of Hippophae rhamnoides. Lineage (NCBI taxonomy): Eukaryota > Viridiplantae > Streptophyta > Magnoliopsida > Rosales > Elaeagnaceae > Hippophae > Hippophae rhamnoides. The sequence continues at coordinate 66,584,468 of CM065428.1, read as the reverse complement.
CAAAGAAAGAAAGGCTAGAACTCATTCACTCTGATGTTTGGGGACCAACGACCATCTCATCCATTGATGGGAAACACTACTTCATGACTTTTATTGATGATTACTCTCAGAAGGTATGAGTTTACTTTCTAAAGCATAAGTCTGAAGTATTTGAGACTTTTAGCAGATGGAAAGCTATGGTGAAAAACGAGACAGGTTTGAAGATCAAAAAGCTCATAACCAACAATGGTGGTGAATATAAAGACACTAGATTCAAAAATTTCTTCTATGAGCACAGGATCAGAATGGAAAGAACTGTGCCAGACACGTCTCAACACAATGGTGTAGCCGAGCATATGAACCGAATGTTGATAGAAAAAGCCAGAAGCATTCGTATACAATCAGGTCTACCGAAACAGTTCTAGGCAGAAGTAGTCAACATGAAAGCTTACTTAATCAACCGAGGCCTATCTGTTCCATTGGAGCATAGAATACTAGAGGAGGTATGCAGTAGAAAAGAGGTAAAACTATCACATCTAAAAGTTTTCGGCGGTGTAGCATTTGTGCACATCATTGATCAAGGCAGGAATAAGTTTAATCCCAAAAATAAGAAATGAACCTTCATCGGCTATGGTGAGGATGAGTTTGGCTACCGCATTTGGGATGATGAAAGCAAGAAAGTGATTCGTAGTAGAGATGTGATTTTCAATGAAAGAGTGATGTATAAGGACATGCATAAAACAGACACCAACGAATCAAAGCAGAATGAGTCAATATTTGTAGATGCAAATGATGTCCCAGATAGTTCCGTGAAGGAACCAATTGTAGCAAGTCTTCGGTCAGAGTAACAAGACTAGAAAAGCTGCTGCATTGATCGAGGTATGTGTTATGAAATTTGGATCAAATGATATAACCAAAATTCCCCCTCTCAAGATCCTTCTTAGCAGAATATCAAATAACAGAAAAATAAAGAATACACAACACAAGAATTATAGTGGAAACTCCAAATTGGAGAAAACCACTTTCGTTGTCAAAAGACAACAAGAGAAAAAAATTACTATATGGAAAATTGTTATAACCACACTCTCAATAATTTTCTCACACACCCAAAAGACGAGCAATTATAAGCCCAAGAAAATTTTCTCACTCAAAAACTTCTCATATAAGTTTTTCTTTATTTTTGGGATGATTAACAATGAAGAAATGAAACGATATTTATAGCCTTTAAGTTCCCATTTCATATGCCAAACATTTCTTCATTCAACAAAATTAGGTTACCTAATTTTCCTATTCTTTATTCAAACAAGGTTAGCCACATCCATCTTTGACAATATGATAAGCCACCTTCTATGAATTTTCTTCTAAATTAGGCACCTCCTATTTTGACTAACAAACCTAATATTATTTTTAATCAATCCCAACAGTGTGAAAACAGATTAAAATTAGTCTTCAAGCGTGAGGTTATTAGAGATTGCTATAAAACTCCTTAATTTAAGGAGCAAAACAATAAACTTAATTCAAAGAGCAATTCAAGGAGTAAATTTTCCTATAAATAAATATGTAATTGTAATGAATTAATCAACTGTGTTCATTCCAATTGAGAGAAAAGCTTTTGTGAGAGAAAATTTAGAGTAATTTTTTTGAGTGTAATTGGCTTCTGGATTGTGAGTGTTGTAAACACCTTGTATAATTTCTCCACTTTCAATAAAAAAATCTGTAGTAGGTCTGGAGACGTAAGTAAGATTGGTTGAACTCTATTATCAAATTTGTGTGTTATTTTATTTATTTTATTTTCTCATAAATCTGACTTATCGAGAATTTGCGTAATTTTCCGAGACTTATGTTTAAGGAGCATTTTGGAAGTGAGGTTGTCTTCTCAAGTTCATGTGTTAATGAGTTAACAAGTTATCAGGGGTTGAGAATCACAGCTGCTTGGGACCCTTTTTTGATAATATAGGTGCGTCATGTGCCATATGTGTAAATCACTTCTTTTTTGTCTGTCAAGAGAAATTTTATTAGTGCAACTAGCTCATACAGTTCATAAAAGGTTGCTCATTTTGAGTTTTCTTACATTTACTTTTCTTGTGTCCATGAAATTTATACAATTTCTTCCGAAACTAATTGAATTATTGAAATTCAGAATAAAATATAATAAAATCTAGCCATCATTTTATTGAAAAATGGGGGTAGGACCAAGCTTCATACCAAACTGCACACCAGATTCCATACCCAAAAAAAAGAGAAGGAAAAAGTTGATCTTGAGAGAGATGTTATCGTAATCCCAGACTTTGAATTATTGATAATTAACATCTAATCCGATTTACAGTTTTTTTTTTTATAAATATTATACCTAGCTAACAACTTATTAGCATCTTTCCTTCTTTTTTATGTTTTTTTTTTCCTTTCCCCTGGAAACTTCAAAGGTTAAGTAGTCTACATTAAAGAAACATAATGGTAAAAGGATTATAGTTCTGGAGAAACAAATTGAACACTACTCAACCAAGAAGAAAGAAAATCATCAGAAAAGTGATCCATAAAACCACCATTTTGTAAATCTAATTCAGAGGTTTGTTCATCTATTTCCTGGTCGATCTCATCTTCCTCAATTTTGATGATGCTTGTGGCTTGCACATGATCATGATCATCAAGATTTGTATTGGCTGAACCCAAATTCGACTGCTTATTAGTTTTGGAATCAGCAGGGAACTTTTTTCGGGTTGTTCCAGCTAAGGAGCTCCTTGTAGCGGGATGAGCATGAGCGTGTTGAGCAGTATAAGTTATAATGAACATTTCAGGATTCAAATGGCTTCTTTCAACCTGTTTTCTTGCTGAACATCCTTTTGAGCTACTACACCTATAATAACTCCTGGGATATGCCGACCCTTTTATTGGTTTTTGTCCATATTTACGCCACGCCCACTTATCTGAACATAGTCCTTCTTCTGTTACATGCTTCACCTCCCTTTTCTGCTGATTTCTCCTGCTGTTCATCAATTTTACAAAAGATATTAATATCAAATCTATGTATTATTTGATAGATCTTTAAAAAAACAGGGTGAGTGACTCTAGAAGTCTTCTAATTTTTGATCACTAAGATGCAATAATCTTTTTGTGATAATTTAGTTTATTAGTTTTGAAAAATTTATGGTGAATTTTTATATATTTTTTATTTTTTTCTATTTCTAAAAAAAATATTTTAAAACTGTTTAGTAACTATTCATGCTTAAACCTTTTTGTTTAAATGTAATTGAAAAAATGAAAAAAAAAAATCTTTTCAAAAACCTTAAAATTTGTCAATTTGATCATCTGATATCACTTTTTTAAATCTGTTGAACTAAACTGTCATAAAAAAAACCTATTAAATCTTTTTACTCTAACTACAATAGTTAATATACTGTTACACTATTTGTTATTAAATAACAACGATAATAATAATAGTAATATTAGAGGTTACTGAACTAACCTCTTCTTACGTGATTTAGATGGGGAAATACTTTTTGTAATGTTTTTGAGTTTCTCTTCTCGTTGGACTTGATCTTTAGGAGCAGACATAGAAGAGGTAAGCATAGTTGGAGTGGACATATGGGAATGAAGTGTTGGAGAGAAGGGCCTGTATATTAGTTGCTCTAATTCTGTAAAATTGACTCTTGTGCTTTCCAAGAAGCAATTTAAATCTTGAAAAGGGTCATTATTTTCTTGGATGCAGCTAAAAGGATCATCAAAGCAAGCTTGTGAAGAGTTATAGACTTCATTGTTGTTGTAATTGCATTCTCTTACTACAGCTTGCAAATCCCAGTCCTCCATGTATGTAAGTAGTTAATAATTATCTTTATTATCACTTAGGACCCTGATCAAGAAAATTAAGAAAGAATATTAAGTATGCTGATGAAGCTGCAAGGTTATGTTTATTTATAGCTAGGTTGCATTCTCTGCTTTGAAGCTTCAAAAGCAATTTGCATTTAAAAAAAAAAAAATTGGTTGACTTCATATAAAGTCAGAGGCTGGACATATGATGTTAATATATGCTCTGCTCTTATCTGTTTAATTATATTTCTTTGACCAATAGAATTGGACTTTATGATATTTTATTTAATATCTATAAATACGACATCGTTTTATGTGATTCAAATGCCAGCAATACAAATGTAATAATTTAGAATTTGTTAGATTAAATCTTGATGCTCAATCTTTCATATGGTCGGCTGTGAGATAGATATATGAAAATCGACTGAGTTTATCACCGTTATCTTGGTCAAAGATTTTGACAAAGTCTTGAAATTTATCAAGTATTATCCTAATATATATATATATATACCTGGTTTTGAATTAAGTGATCCGTTTGAATGAAATTAACGGCGAAACAAGTTGATGAGTGATGTCCAAATAAATTCCAGTGTGTACGTATTTAAATTATAAGTAGGTGCAGGTTCTATACATCTTTTGTGTCATATTAAAAAATAATTACATTGAAATTTTATCGAATAAATTAGAAATGTGCAACAATAATTTGCGTACAGTGTTATAATTATTTAAAAAAATAATGTAAATAAATAATTTCAATGAATATTTTATTATAAAATTAACAATCCTCTCTCATCATAATTAATGGATTATTAATTCAAATATTGATACATTCTTTTAGCGAGTGTATTTTTTTTTTTTTTTGAAAATTAACTAGAGTTGAAATAAAGTAAAAAAATATTAATTTTTAAAATTTCTTCTTTCCTAATATTATTATTAATACAAATCGATCATTTTATCAATTAATTGTATGTACTATAGACGTGTTTCGCTTACGATTTGTTTATATTTAATTTAAATTTGGTATTTTTTTTTCTAAAAGTTTAAATTTCAAAATTTTTTATTAAAAAATAAATGAATCTTATGTGATAAAATATTTATAATTTGTATGTCTTTTTAATTTATTCCTATAAATTAATCAAGAAAAATATTTTCATTATGTTCTAATAAATTGTTAGAATGTTAATGCCTATTTATGTTATTTATTATAAATTGTTAGAATGTTAGTGCGTATTTATATTATTTATTTTTTAAGAGGTGGGATAATAACAATTGTTTTTAGTAACTTTTAATAGGAAGTGTTTAACCTAGTTTTTAGAAGAAAAAAAATTATATTTAAATTATAGTTAATTTTAAAAAATAACCTATCTTCATACAAGGTTTGGGAAAAAAATTGGTTATTATTAAAAAAAATAACGATACTTAAATTAGTTATTAAAATAAAACATTTTAATAACAAGTTAAATTTAAAATATTTATACATTTAAGGGATACTCTAAGATACTATTCCTTAAAAAATGGTGACATTTATTACAAATAATTTAAAATTTTAAATAAAACCGTCCAAAATTTGTAGTATTATATATTAGTAATAAGATATAACACAAGCAGTGTATGAAATTCATGAACAAGTAAAAGAAAGAAAAAAAAAAGAAGGTAAGAGTAAATGCAATCTACAAATACAAGTGCAACTTGCAAGAGCGTGATATATGTGCTCCCCTTCGCCAAACTAAATGACAATATATATAGACCTGAGCGTCCAATATTTTCAGAATCGTGTCATAAGTCATCAGCAATATTCTTATGAGGCATGGTTAAATTTTCAAAAGTTAATTCAGTTTATATTTTTCATTTTTAAAATATTAATTCTTGATTTTGATTTTATTTATTTTTTAGAATGAGTCTTTATAAGTTGAGTGTATAACTGTATATATATTATTGCGTAAATAAACATAATAAGTTATGATACCTTCTAATCCACTTTAACATATAAAAGGTATGGAATTTGAATCGTAGTTATTAGCGCGTGAATAATATGATTATTTTTTTTTTTTTAAAAGGGTATTGATACCTTCCTCGAACTTAATATTGACTGTAATTTCAGCCCACCATTAGTTTTGTTTGTGTTCATAGCCATCTTAGGTCTTCGTCTTAAGGACTATACCACGCGGAACGGCAAGGACTTTAACAAATGCCAAATAGCAACCACCCAAGAGTTGAACTTCAAGTACTCCAACCCCCCAGTTTTTGTTTGTTTTCTATTTTTCTTACATATCAGGCTGCAAATTCTCCTCTTTAACATTATTATCTTGCCTTTCCTTTTTTTTTTGTTGAATATCTATATTGCTTTTGACATTTCTTATATTCTGATGGGTAAAATTTGATTATGATACAGAGACTAATAATATATAACTATTGATTTAGTTACCAAATTCTTTTTATGAATTTCCCTTCTTTTTTTTAGCTCTCGGTGTATTCAAAAGTCGATAATGCCAACATGGAGATGCATATGAATGGTGCAGTTTTTAAGTTTCTCCCTCCCTCACATGCAAGTTATACTTTAGTTCACCTTTCTCAATCATATGAACAGTATAATATGTTGATCAGTCACAACTTTCAAATATCACCACATGGCAGTGTGAAGCAACTTTGAAGTTTATTAATTTTTAATTTTTATGTATATTGTGAAAGAAAGCATAGGACCTAAGAAATTAAAATGGAATTATGATTGGTTACAAAACTGTCTAATCAAATTGATATGGATTTTGTACTCGTACAAAGGAAAAAACTCTCCCGAGTCAATACTTGATTTACCTACAAATCTAGCAACTAGCAGGGGCCTTTGAATATGAAAATTTCAATATAAGTTAGGCTCGACTGGAATGCACACATACTGCCGTACACTCATCCTTGAATAATAAAATTAACATTTTAAAATTTCTGTGGAATTCTTTAACCTCTCCTTGGTGTAAGGCTAACTCTTTTTCCTTCAACAACAAACTTCTTACTGCCTTTCAACTGCAGAAACAAAAAACATAATGAGAAATTATTCATTACTCTTGAAACATGTGTTGATGTGATACTCAAACCAATGAAATGCAAGTACCCAATACTTGATAAATAGAGAAAGTAATGTGATTGGTAGGACTTGGAGATTTATTGGTTAATTTAACCCCCGCCAAAAATGGAAATTATTTGTTTTGTCTAGGAAAAAAAATGATTTTTCTCTACAATACAAATCCAGTTAGAGATTATCGTGCATAACCATTGAAGAAATCAAATGCTACTTTCTCCCTGAGACAACTTTTGAATGAAGCTACAAGTTTCTAAACGACTAGGAAAACATACCTTCTTTTTCAGGTAAGCAAGAGCATCTTTATTTGAAGAGAAGTTTGAAAAAACAGAAGGTGAATGTTCATCAATTGAAACTTTCAGATCTTTCAGCTTTAATGACTCCTCGGGCACCTGAAACAAGATTTCTGATTAAGGATTATTACCAAAAATAAATTCCAAATAATTTTGACTACTTTTATACTTTTATTCCACTCACCTGACAAAGAAGCTTCTTACACAGCTTTTTCAACTTTATTTTTGGCTCATAAATCTTTTCCATCTCTGACGAATCATTGGATTTCAACTTTTCTGAACCATTAAGATCAGCAGAATCATCATCACTGTCAGAAAATGATGTCTTCTTCCCTTGAAAGTAGCAACCAGCTATCTTCTTTGTTTGGTCCTTGATGCCTAGACCTTGCTTTCCAGTTGTTGATTTATCCTAAATATAGAAAGAATATGTAATCGCATCACAACAATAGAAACAGAAACCAACGCAGAACTACCTGTGTTTTTCCAACTCTTTTTACTAATACATTAATACTCCATTAAACAAATAACCAGTCTATGCAGAAATTTTCTAACATAAAGCATCTCTAAACTGTCGTGTCAATTATGCATCACCGACTTTTCCTATTTTCGTGAAATTTTTAAGAATAACCACCGAACTTTACTTTAGCTAAGCCTTCTTCGATCCTGCTGTTTAACTGAATGACATTTACATTGCAAATAATTCCACAAAAAATTGAGGGGGGAGAATTACATAGTTCAGCAAGATTCTACATACCTGAACTAACTTGTATAGGTTCTCTTGGTCATCCTCAAGAAATGCAGTTCTTTCATTACAATTTTTATTATTCCCATTTCTCAACCGTTTTCTGGATTCTGCTCCAAGAAAACCACCAGAGACAAACCCAAGTTTAAACCCCCACCAATCTGGAGAAATTTCTTCAGATGGGTTTCCTGATAAAATGGAACAAGGTCATTATGCAACAGTTTTACCAGCCATAGACATTACATAAAGAATTTATGAATAAATGAAATGGGAAATATTTAATAAAATCAACAATAATAAGCATTTATGGAAAGAGGATTATCTGAATGCAAAAGATACTAGCTTAATATTACTAATGTATCCCAACAGCAACATCACATGTTACAGAAAGGATGCCGACGTAAGATAGACTTGGGTCACTTCAGTATTGCAACAAATACCTTCGAAGACATTCATTACAAACAGGTTACAGGAACTAACATAAATTTAATTTCTATCTTATTCTTATTTGGATCTGAATCCATAATTTCATAGTCCAATCATGCATTGTACCTCAATTAATAACCATTTACAGAACCATTTGTTTTGGCTTATATAGTGTCATCGTAAAATACAGAAATGTATCGAATCCAAAAGGTTGCAATTGCTGAGAGTCTTCCTTTCACACACCAAATATGTCCCATACACTACATAGCAATAGCCATTCCAACTTGTAGACGTCTCCTTGCATAAATTATCTAATTTGCATGCATAATCATGCAGAAGTGTGGTAGTGCCATCTCAATGAGCCAATCGAAGGGAAAAATATAAATAAGCAGAAATGCCATCTCAATGAGCCAATCAAATAATATATATATATATATATATATAAAGAAGGAAGCATAATTTTATCAAGTTCAAGTAAAATTAGAATGTGAGATGAACATCGGAGCAGGATTCCACCAAAGCATTAAAACAATGAAAGTGACCGAGGAAAAAAAACCATTAAGAGTACAATCATTCCAATCATGATGCAAAACCAACATGGGATTAAATGCTTTATCAACCTTTATACAATTTAAGTACCTTCAGGAAAAAAAATTAGGCTTTCAAAAGCCTTATTTGCATCCAATTGGTAATGTAGGCTAGGATTTGTCACATTAGACTCATCACTCCTTTTCACCTAAAGTGCACATCACTGAAGAAGTAAGCAGAAATAAATTGTATATAAAACTTCAACTAATGAGGAATAAAAACGTGAAATACAGGCACACCAACACACTAACTAATAAGGATAACCATGCAATAGACTAGATGTATGAAAATAACAAACCAATGCCAGGCCAAGGAAAAAATAAGTAGACAAATATTAACTTACAAGGATTCCTTCAAGATCCTTTGCTGAGTACGCTTGGACAAGCTTCCCTTTCTCTCTTTTCTTATACCTGATTATGAAGGGAGCAGTCAATTGTTTTAAAGTACATGACAGAAAAAACATATATCAAAAATTCAAATACAAAAAAACATATAATTATTAATACAGTTGGTAAAACTTAAAAGTTTGTTATTACTTTAAGAATTCCCTAGTACGAATCCACCATACCAAAATATTTATAAAAAAAATTGGACTAACCGTCCTTGTGGCCTAGTAGCCTTGACAATTGATTCCTCAACAGGTGTCGACAATTCTGCCATACTTTCTGCTTGAGTGGTCTTCTCCTCAGCTGTCATAAGAAAAGACGGAAGTTCAGAAGCAATATAACATGTAACAAAGATAAAGACTAAATTAATTTCATTCCACATCATACCTTCGTCATCAGGTTGCTGCGCTGCTTGCTGTCAAAATATATAGATAGATAGATAGATAGATAGATAGATAGATAGATAGATAGATAGATAGATAGATAGATAGATATGTTCTTGAATAAATTAACTCAAAGCCATATGACATCATTTACAAAGTTGAACAAACAGAAGCAAAGATTACCACTTTCAATCTTTTGAGAATATTGTCAAATTGGGTAGTGTCAAATGCCCAATTGTTAGGTTTCTCCAAACCAACACCTGACCCAAATTCAATGCATAACACAGTTTAAAAAAAAATCAAAATTTAAGACCAAACCAACCATTCATAATGCTAAAAACTTCCTTGGTACCAAGTAGGGTAACTGAATTATGTCAATGCGGTTCTATTTCAGATATTTGAGTTAAGCAGTTTATTCACTGTTTTAAATTCCCTTTCTTACCTTCTTCTCGGAAATCAAACAAACATAACAGTAAATTTAAGAATACAACAACAAAAAGAATAACAGACCAACAGTGTCTTGCTTGTTCTGGACTCGAACATATCCTTTAATTCCTTGCTTGTCCTTCCCAAGTCCTTCCCCTTCTTCCCACCCCTATATGCAATCACCAGAAATACACACATCAATAAACACTAACTTCGAAACCTAATGATTGAATAAAAAAGTGAAAAAAGAGCACCATTTGTTTCATGAGACGGAAAGCAGCAGATTGCCTGGCCACGCCGACATAGCAAAGAGGAGCTTCAGGCGCGGCCATGTTTTCTTCTTCGTGTTCTTTACCCAAGTTCCCAAAAAACCCTGCCTCTCTCTTTGCCTCTGCTTATTCAAATCGAGACAAGACGTACAAGGAAGTTTGGATAGGCAGGTTTCTAGACCTAAACGAGTAAAATACAGGACGGTAGGTGAGGGCATTTGGATCCTCCGTTCGGCAAGTATGGATCTGGATCTGGATCTGGATCTGGGCCATATTATTTTTGGTCCAGTATTCGAACGTCATCAAATTTAGGTTTATAATGAAAGGTAATTCTAAAAAAATAAGGGTGTGGTTGTTGGGACATTATTTATTTATTTGTTAATTTTATATTATATTTAATATAATTTTTTTAAAATTTATAAAAATACTTTTTCATCTTTAATTTTTTTATATTAATTAATTTTTTTTCATTAATTTTTAAAATAATATAACCAATGTAATAACAACTACCATCATAAATCAATTCAAACATTTATTTTTTAGACATATCCTTTTTATAAGAGTAATAGTATTATTTTTAATAACCTATAGTATTAAATTATGAAATAAAATATTTAATTATTTTAATATTAATATTTAAAAAAATATATCAATTCTCGAATATTTATTTTGAGATTTTAAGAAAAGTGATGACAAAAATTGTGCATTGTGCAATAAAAGCTTCAAACTTTTCCATTTATATTTAAAAAAAAACACAAATAAGCTCTTGGTTACATTATATCTATTTATGACAAATTGTAGATAATGTCATTCTAACCAGATATAAAATAAAAATAATAATAATAATAATCTTAAAAATAATTAAGGTTGGTTTTATAGAAAGATAAAATCATAAAACCAACAAAGTGAGATATAAATCAACACATATGTTAGTCCAAAACTACCTAACCTTACATTTTTTTCATTTATTTATTTTTAGAATACCCTACTTCATAAATTATAAAGTTTAATTTATCAATGAAAAATACTTCCTAAAAGATCATTAGAAAAAAAAATCCTAAAAGATGACCAAAAATAAATTAAAACGGCATCTTGCCCACGTTCTATTTCAAATGAATTATTGTCTTATAACCAATTTATAATACAATAAAGACTTTGTATAATGTTACTTTCCAATAACTTTCGATAATTATTAAAATTAATAATTATTTTTTAGATAAATTTTAGTATAAAATATTATTTTTTAAAAATAAAATGTATGTAAGTTTTTTAAAATATAATATTTTAATAATTTAATAATATTTTAATTTTATTGAAATATATGATTATTTATTTAATGAATACATAAATATTTTATTTTTAATCTCATATTATAAATCTAAGTTTAACTCTAAGGTAATTTAATTTATTTAAATATATAATATATTTAAAGTTTAAGTCATATTTAAAATGTGTGAATAATGTAGGGATTAAAAAAACAAAAAATATATTACTCTTTATTTAAAAATAAAATGTCATAAATACGAAGAAAACATGGATATAATAGATTATAAGAATACGTTATTTTATTTATAAAAAAAAAACTTTTGGTTATATAAACAATGAGTGAATTACATAAACGAACTCTGCAATTAACCAAGGCAAATTCTAGGCTAGTTCTAGAATCAGGGGTAGTACCTGGCTGTTAGCTCTCTTTCTCTCTATCTATCCGTCAATCTTGACTTTGGTTGTAGGAAGCAGCATTTCCATGGGGTCTATGCTCGGTAACTGGCCGTCCTATGACCCCCACAATTTCAGCCAACTCCGCCCGTCCGATCCGTCAAACCCTTCCGTGAGTAATAAAAAATTTGATCCTTAACATCTCGTGTTTTCTTTCTCTTTTCGATGTACAATCAATTACTTATAGTTTTATTTTTTTCAGAGACTAATGATCCTTTTTTCTGTTTCTCCTGGAATTACTATGTGAATTTGGTCGGTTGAATTGTCAAACAGTAACATTGCATTATTTATCATATTTCATGTTCCTTCCGAGTATAGGGTTTCTCGTTTCTTTAAAAAAAATCCGCTGGTCGATTAATTTGCTTTTGTATCTGGAATATATTTGCTATTTGAACTTTTTTAGGTTGTTCAAATATTTGCATTGCGAAGCGTATAGTTATAAGGTCCATTCTAATGAAATAAGGTGCAATAGACTTGCAATTGGAAGATCTTCTTTTGGGTATTTTTGTTATGATTTTTCACGATTTATGCTAATTAAGAACACTATTGCATACACACCAATCCTCGAAGTCAGAATCCATCAATTTTCTTCTTTGATGGAGCTAAGTAACATGCATTGAGTGATTTGTGTTCAATTATCATTTATCTTTCTGCTTACTTGGGGGTTTAATGTATTACCTGTCAGTGGATTCTTAAACTGTACTCGTGTAAGTAAACTAACTATTAGATAGAAGTTATTTGCTTTGTTTTTCTAATAATTTCTTATGTCATGCCTGCACAAACCAGAGCCCTTTTAGCTGAGATTTTGTTTCTTGAACTTAGCATAGATATTTACCTTCTAAGTAGGACTATAGGAGGAATGACTGTTGAAGGCTGTTTATACTAATTTTGTCACTTCTATGATAATTTAATTTGCAACTTCAGCAATTTTGATCAAGAGTTATATTTTAAGGGAGAGTGTATTTTGGTAAACTGATATTGGATCAAGTTTTGAACCAAAGTAGGCATTCTTAGTAAAATAACCAACATTGGATAAGTTCTATGCTTGGCCATTTTTATTCGTCACTTTTGATCCTCTGTATTTAGTTGTTTTTATCAAACCTTTGTTTTAGTTTTGAGACTTACATTGCTGATCAACACAAATTTTGTTTTATCCTGTTTCTTATTTGGGCAAGAAGAATGCTGGCGAAACTTTTTGAATATTGCTGATGAAATTCTATTTGAGGGTTGAAAAATCCATTTAAAAATTTTTGGTAGCCTCGAAAAACTTATAAGGTTCTTTACTTTTTATTAACTTTATATCTAGACTTTAGAGCATAGTATCTTTAAAATATAATAAAAGGAAAAGTTATCTTAAACTTGTTTCATATCAACAAGTTGGAAAATATTTATTTTCTATCATTGACAAAGAAAATAAGTTTCTACATTTTCAATGGCTTACGTGCTATAATGCAAGTTTTAGTAATGTTCTCATGATTGAAAAAATAACAAAAATAGCACATTTAAAATATATAACCACAAGAGTAATACCTCCCTTTATCCATTTCATACAATTTTACTATTATAAAAAAAAAATTGGCATATCATTTAATTTTGAACGTCATTCAATTGGATGTCGTTTAAAAAACTATAGTCATTTAGACCCGTTTAATGTTAAAAGTCATCTAATTAAACCACATTAAATATTATTGGAATGCTATTTTTATTGTTTTAAATTTTGAGGATGTCTTTGTTTTTTTTTTTGTAATTTTCAAAATACAATATATAAATAGTTCCAAATGGTGTAGTGCAATTATAAAAGTAGTCTAGAGGTGTCAAATGAAATGAGTTGGTTCATCTCACTTAAGGTTTAACATACTTTAGATGAATTATAACTCAATTCAACTCACTTTTTAAATGAGTTAAATTGAGCAGTTCTTGAGCTATTCGTTTATATTTTTGAGAAATAAAACAAAAGAATGAAAAAAATTTATAAACTTTTTAAAAACAAAAATGTTAGTATAAATATTATATTTTGATTATATTTTTGTAAAATAAGAAAAAAAAATACACTATCATTTAAGTGTATTTTTCAATAATGACATTATTGTAATTATAAAATTGCTATTATTTAATAAATATTTTTTTTTAAAATGAGCTTGCGAGTTAGGTAAGTTAACTCATTGAATCAATCTTAAATGAGTTGAGTTGACTTGAATTGTTCATTTGATACCACTAAAGTAGACACACCCTACTTTCCCCTGTTTATGAAGCAAAGTGATGCAAATCACATTCTATTTCTTCTAAGTTTGTGTTTTTGTGTTCATGTAGAAGATGTTACCTGCAACATATCATCCTACACACAATCGGACTCTTCCTCCACCTGATCAAGGTAAGAAAAATGTTTGTATTGTAAACATGGTAAATTGGTGATCAAAAAGTGTTTGAGTTTGACTGGTTTTAATTCTTAGTTTTCTCACTAAGGTTTAGTTTCAATATGTTGCATTTGCTATCCACTACTATTCTAGTTACCGACCTAAAATCTCTTTTGCAGTGATAAATACTGAAACCAAAAATATTCTTCTGAGGCACATCTATCAGCGTGCTGAAGAGAAGGTTAGCCATAAGTTTTTAGTGCATATAAATCTGTGCTCTACTAAACACAGACACACATGCTTATGCACTCACACACAGAAAAACGTAGAAAGGAGGAGTTTCTTTGTGTTATTTATGATCTTTCTCATTGCAGTTGAGACCAAAGAGAGCTGCATCAGAAAACCTTGCACCAGAGCATGGATGCAAGCAACTAAGGGCATCAGTAACAGATACTTCATATTGAGCTTGACTCTGCTCTTGCTTTTGAAAACATCTACCCCATCACTGTAAACTTTCCACCACTGCGGCTAAAAGCCTAAATATGTGCTTGTTTACTGTAAAATTTGTGTACTTGGTTTATGGTTTTAAGCCATTGAGTCAGACTTGTACATTCTGTGTGTATTAATTAGATCTACTGTTTATTTATAGGGGATGAAATAGTTATAATCCTTACCTCAATTTATTGTGCTAAGATGGGTACAGTTTTGACATGGCCAAGTTCTTCATGTTGATTGTAAACGACAGCAAGGCATTCCGGAACAAAATTGTTGTAGGTTAGAGGACTTCATATCTTCTATGTTACCCTCGGTGTACCTTATGTGCCACAATAAGTGGCAAACAAATGGACAAAAAAATTTATGTTTTTTAGGTTATTTTGCTCACATTTATGCGGTGTATTGATGTGAATCATGATTATTAGCTCTATGCTCTAGCTGAATCACGGTACTTGCAGATTGTGTTATCAGAACAAATTTTAGGTACTCCTGTAATGCCTACATTTTTTTGAGAGAGAGATAGGCAATGATATAAACAAGGTAGAAGTTCTGGCCTCTAATTAAATCATGGTGGGGTGGGAAGTTGTATCTTGGTCGACACAAGAAAAGATTTTAAGTAATTTTGTATCTAAGTAAATTATTTTTAAAAGAATGAATAATAGACTTTTAAATTTATATCCCAAGTAATTGGCTATAAAATATTATATAATTATTTTTTAACAAAATATTACATAATATGAGAATTTAAAAGCAGGAGATTTTCTATCACTTTTTTTATAAATCTTAAATATTAAAATATGATCATTTTTAAAATGATATAATATCTTATAATTAATAATTTTATTTATAATAATAATAAAGTTTAATTCAATTAATTATGTTATAAATATGTTATAAACTTAATAAATTTGTACTTATTTTTTACCTAGGATGTTATGCTTAAGGGTAAAATTGTATGTTATTAATATTTTGTACAATTGTTGCCACTACAATTTTTTATAAAAGAATATAAATTGTATAATATTATTTAAAATATGTGTAATTATAGGATGTTATGCTTAAAGGTTAAAATTGAATGTTATTAATATTTTGTACAATGGTTGCCACTACAATTTTTTATAAAAGAATATAAATTGAATTATATTATTTAAAATATGTGTAATTATAGGAAAATTTTAAAATTTTTTTTTATTATCTCATCTTTATTTTAACTTCATTCGAAAATAAAATAAATAATAATTAAGTAAAAAAAAATAAACATAAAAATAAAGATGTTAATCATTATAAACGTACAGTACTACTCGAAATTGTATTGTCGGTCAACATTGTGTATTGTCGGTCAACATTGTCAGCCTCCATGAGATTACACGCATGGCCTGCTGCCCGTGATTATATTAAATGAATCCTCGCCTAATGTTTTCTCTACGGCTCCATTCCCAATCCCAGCGAAACAGAGTCCCAAGGATCAAACACTGAACCAAAACCACAATCCACTGAACTCACTCCTAGACAAAGGCCATGGCAGCAACCCCTTTGTATGCTGCTTCTTCCATTACTCTAAAAACTTCCATTTGCTCCATGCCATCCAAATCATTCTCTCTCTTTTGTTCTCGATCTTCTATTCCCACCTTAAATCCCAGCAATCTTATATCATCTTCTATCGTCTCTCTTCGAGTTTCTAAACCAACAACTGCAAAGGCTTTAATTACTGCCGACGAGGTTGACCAAGCTTCACTCTCCGCCACTCCTTCCAAGTCCTTGCCTTTTCGAGTCGGGCACGGTTTTGACCTCCATCGATTGGAACCTGGCTACCCTTTAATCATCGGTGGGATCAATATACCTCACGAAAGGGGTTGCGAAGCTCATTCTGATGGTTATTTCTTTCTTCATTTTTAATTTTTTTTACTACTAAATCGTGTATTAGCTCAACAAAACTTCCATTTTTTCTTCGTTTCGTTTGGTTACTTGCAAAAACCTAGATTTATTTAGGGCCCTCTTGGATAAATTTGTCATCTTTATTTATTCGTTTGTTTTGTTTTTTTGTTTGTGCGTTCAGGCGATGTGTTGCTTCATTGTGTGGTGGATGCCATTTTGGGCGCTTTGGGGCTTCCGGACATCGGACAGATCTTCCCGGACTCAGATCCCAAGTGGAAGGGTGCCCCATCTTCTGTTTTCATCAAAGAAGCTGTCAGTTTCTATTCTATGCGTCACTTATGAGCTTTTCTTTAGAATTTTCCATTTGGTTTATTTGTGTTTTTGTTTATGGACTGTCCATATAGTTGTGCTGGTGTTGATGGAGCATGAGTTGACATGTATTGTATTTCTTGCTTTGAGTGCTTAATATTTTGATTATTTTCCTACTCCAACCTTAAGGAAACTAACTGCAGCTTATACATAAGCTCTCCCAATAGAATGTAGATATATCAGAAAAGAATGAAAAGATGATTTCACGTTGATATTATTTTATATCCCAAATCTCAGGTGAGACTTATGCACGAGGCTGGATATGAGATTGGAAACTTGGATGCCACAATAATTCTTCAAAGACCAAGATTGAGTCCACACAAGGAGGTTATGAAGGCCAACTTGTCCGAGCTACTTGGAGCAGACCCTTCTGTTTTAAATCTAAAAGCTAAGACTCATGAGAAAGTGGACAGTCTTGGAGAAAATAGAAGTATTGCAGCTCACACTGTCGTTCTTCTCATGAGGAAATAGAAAAAGCCATCTAAAATCCTGGTCAATAATATGAATATTGGCATGCTGGCACTTTCAGGTACCAAATGCGTACTTCACTACCAATGTATTTAAACATCTGTATGGTCAACTATCTCTCCCCTTATTTTTTCAAGTGACATTGTACATATCTTGCTTGAGAGTCACTGGATATTTAGACATAAGACACTCTAGCCATAAGACCCGACATTTATATACTCCAGTCATACGAAGGACAAAGTTTCTTACAGCTTTAGAAGAGGCAATGCATATTTGGTTCACAGGTTTGTTAATCATGGAAAACAGTGTTAAGAGTTCAATCAGGTGATTATTTCAGCACTTTTCTCCCCAAATCCTTGCCAAAGATATAATATATAGAATAGAAGCATGAACTTCAGATTAAAATATATTTAATTTATAATCTGGATAAATTTAGAAGAGCTTTACATAAAGTAAGCCTTATTGTAACTAACATATATAGGTACTCTCCGCTAATTGCTAAGTCAACATCTTAAGCTATCAACTTATCAAGGCTTTATCAGAGCCACCGTATTTTGGGAACAATTTGGGTATTGGGTTGGGGACTACTCTCAGTAGACTCCACTACAACAACCAATTAATAGTACAGATTCCAATTTTCATGTCTCACTTTTAATATATCATTTTATGTGCAATCAATATACAAAAAACATGTGAGCAAAAATTGTTGAAAAGGTAGGTCATGTTGCATAAAAAATAGACCTTGTGTCCATGTGTTTTACAACCATCTGTGTACATCAAAAGTAGAATGGGTGAATTGCTTCAATTGAGGAAAACTGAAAACCCTTGTTTCACCACATAAATAACTTACAATACAAGTATTTTCGGAACATAATTATCATTACAGTCAAATTATTTGTACATGCTTTGAACTCATGTTAAAATACAAGTTAATTTTGGTATTAAAATAATATTGCAGTTTTGATCGGGTTTGAGATGGCGAACAAGGGTGGAACTTTTCCAGTATTCTGTTAAAGCTCTAACAATATTGAAGTGAGTAGAGAAGCATTATAAGATGCCTATGTGAGAGCCCAAAAGACAACATAAGAGTAATCAAACCCACTGGGAACTGTCCTGGACAGAGAGACTGTGACAAGTCTAGTGAGAATGAAAAGAACATTCATGTAAATCTGCCATGATATTTGCTACAAATATATGAATGGCGCACTTTTACTACTAGACTAGTGGATGATGGATTATATAGTTACGTACAAAAAAGTCACTTTTACAAATTTAACCTCAGACCTATTTAATGAAATAAATTGTATTATTCTCATCTCCAAAAGTCACTTTAACAAATGAAGCTCCAAACAAGATTAGAATCTTGTGAAAGTACTTCACAACCAAACATAAAAGCAATTTTTATCATAAGTCCTTTC
Organism: Hippophae rhamnoides; assembly: GCA_033030585.1. Taxonomy (NCBI): domain Eukaryota; kingdom Viridiplantae; phylum Streptophyta; class Magnoliopsida; order Rosales; family Elaeagnaceae; genus Hippophae; species Hippophae rhamnoides. The sequence goes on along the minus strand of CM065428.1, from coordinate 66,565,404 downwards.
CAAGGTTTCTTCGTAAAAGAAATTTTTAAATCCACCTTTATTTGAAATCATTCTTAACAGTAGCACGCGCAAACAAATTCTATACTTCTTTACACACCATCAAAGTTGGAAAATAGATAGATAGGTCACTGAATAAGAAAGTTACATTCACTCGGGTGTTAAAAGTATCTCTGGTAGTAAACCTTAGCAAAACTAACATAGCCTCTGAGATTTGCCTAAACTTCAATAAATTTATAACTAGACTAATACTATACGCCATCAGACTATAATTAATTAACATTTTCACCCACAAAGTAATAGTACCGTAGTATTAGTAATATTCACACACACCATGTAAATTGTAAATGCCACCCAGCTGAAACAAACAAGAAAAAGTCAAAACTCTCGATTGTTCGATAAAAACTTAATGTAAAAAATAGTAATTAACATATAACGCAAGAATTAGGATTTTCTTCAGCACTTTGGAAATAGTAGTGTCTGGTCATGTAAGGATTATAAGCTTTGTATGCATCGACAAGCTTGGCAATCTGATCCTTTTGATCATCTTTCTTGTTTTTATTGTCATCCTTCTTGCCTTCGTCTTTTTTAGCATCTTTTTTGTCATCCTTCTTTTCCTCTTTTGCAGGCCCAACTGTTACTATTTCTGTGTACCAAAACTTTCTCAGTTTGCTCACTATTTCCACCGGATCCACTTCACCCACCACTGTCATTTTCTTTTCTTTCATGTCCATAGAGATCGAATCAACTCCTGCATATTTTATATTTTTACCATGTAAACCAATTTATAGGATTTCAATAAATGAATTATCTATTACATTTCTCGATACCATTTTGGTGCGTTCCTCTATATAATATCAATATCTAACAAAGAAACTAGACAAAATTAACTAAAAAGATGGACATTTGTTTCGTAAAGGTGAGTCATTCTGTCCTTCTATTTGACAACTATTTGTGATGGTTAAGCAGTACAGGTCATTTAAAAATCAAATTTTTTTTTCATTGTTATTGAGTTTGATATTTAAATAAATAATTTATCCTAATTATATATTCAATTTCATATATCGAGTGTAACACTTTGTTAAAATGTATCAAAAATAAATATAACTCAAGAGTACATAAATCTATAATAATATCATATAATTTTCTTCACGATCCAATAATAACCTATACTTTGTTCAAACTTAACACGTGTGTGCTATTTATATGAATTTATTTTAAACTTGAACATCTACTTTATGTATATTCATATAATATAAATTGAGTCTTACTTTTGAAATCATTTATTGAATATATGATTCCAATTCAAAAAGAATAGTTACTCTTAAATATACACCAAATTTTCTCCTCATAAATAATGCAGATGCAGAGAAGATCCTTTGGTTTAATTGTGTTCTCCATTCAACCAAATTCAACAGTAAACATGTAGTTGCTTTGAAATATTTCGACATTATTATTGCTTTGTTGAGTTAAGGTTATTTGAGATATATTTTGAGGTTGTAATTGAGTTTTTTTTTTTTTAATATTGATACTTTCAGTCTTATTAGTGGATTCTTTACGCCTATTATCAAATAAATTAAATGTTTATGAGTTATTTATTTTTTTATTATCTATTATTTATTTAGGCAATCAAATTAGTTTTTTGATTCCGCTTAAATTTTTCAATTTATAACCATCTCGATTTGATGTATACATAATACAGATACTTAGTTCCTTATTAGGAAATGATATTACAATTATTTTATTATCTTATATTTTTAATTTTACATCCAATCAATAACTAATATATCATTTATTTATAGAAAAATTTAGATATATATATATAACATTATTCCTTAGAAATACTACGATTGATGAATTGAAATTTAATAGAGGAAAGAAAGATAATAATACTGTCTAAAAAAGTCTAATTTAACTTCTAACTTTCTCCTCCTCCTCTTCTTATTCTTCTTTTTTTTTATTTCTTTTTTCTTTTTGTTTGAACTCTCAACTCTGATTTAATTGATTGCTATGTATTGCTGAATTTTTGTTAAATGGAAAACAGAATACAAGTGGTTTGGTGATTACCTGAAAGAGCAGAAACTGTTTTAAGAGCCTTTTGCTTCTGTTTGTCATCGTGTAAATCTGATAATTTCACTACCACTTTCTGCAACAAAACAGAATAAACTCAATAACTCATTTTTCATTGTCATGAATACACAATTTCCCATCAACAAAACAGCATATTAGTACTGAATAAAAAAAAGTCTACTAAATCTAAATTAAAAAAAAAAGAAGGATGGGATCAAATGAAAAAATTCGTGCAATAATAAGAGGTTAATCTTGTAGATAGGGCGCGCGTTTGGGAAATTTCACCTTCATTTTACTCGGGTTTGAATTGCGAATTTCTGACAAAATCCGAATGAAAAATTCTTCAAAAAGAAAAAGGTTAGTTGGATGGTAGTTGTGAAAAACAGGGCAAGGGGTTCCGTATGCCTTATGAGATAAAAAGGATGAAAGTCTTGAAGGGGAAAAAAAAAGTCTTACTTGTAGGAGAAGAAGAGATGGTCTCAAACCACGATTTAATATAATATTAATCGTCAAATAAAGCGTCGTTATTAACGCCGTTACCAAGTTGTGGTGTTTGTTTGGCGTTAAAAAAATAGCAGGAGATAGTATATGATATAATTTTTAAGAAAATAATAAAAATATTATTGTTATCGGTAACGACGGTAACAATTATTAAATATTAAACTTATTAAAATTAAAAACAATTACTAAAACTAAATTCTACTCAATAAATAAATAATTAATATTTTTAATATTTTATTAATTTTTATAGTATTCACGGTATCTAAGATATTTTAATAAAAAATAATATTTAAATAAAAATTAACGTTATTTAAATAAAAATTTAACGTTAACAAAATTTAAGAGATAATTTATCAATATTTTCGATAATTTAATCAAAAAATAAAAATATCATGTTTTAATATTAAAATGTATAAAATAACGATATTATTGCAACAACAATATCTATGATATCCTCTACATTTTCATCATTTAATATAACATAATTTTTTTATTAAGGTTATGTATTTAGTTAATGGAATAAAAACTTATTTTGAATCATAATATCAAAAGAAATAATATTTATAACACTATCTATAATTTATTATCTCAAAAATAATATTTTTATGTTAATCTTATATATTTGTATTAATAAAATCTAATGCCTAACATTTTATATTTAAAGTTTATCAGTTGAACGATATTTAAATTAAATTTTGATTATTTAGATCTATTCAATTTGACAATACTAAATATTACTATAATATTTTATTGTCCTTACGACGGTTGTCAAAGACCGGATCTTTGCACTTCGCGACCCTATCCGAGTATGTGCTTAGTGCAACGCCTCATAGAACAATGAAGTAATGTATCCATACGAGCTCCTACTCTGACTCGAATAAAAAAGAAACTTGTTCATTTATGTTACCTGTTGTGGACCTTCAACGTTTCACCTTTCATAGATCTGGGAAAGGCGGTTTTGGTTTGGGAAGTTACGTTGAGGCTGGGCACGTGCGATAAGTAATAAAGAAAGAAAAGGGAAATCGGAGGAGTTAGAGCGAGGGAACAATGGGCATCCTGCCGGAAAACAAACAGTAGAGTGACGCGAAGGACCTCTAGCAACTCTACTACCGCCTTTCCTACCAAAAAGCTAACCCAACCGAAGGAAATTACATAAGGTCTGGAAAGGGCTGTAAAGAATAGAATTCCTTCCTCCCTTTCTTCCCCTGTTCCGGAGATAGATATAGCCCTCTCGAAACCTAGCTGTTAGAGTTTCATTTTGGGGTAATAAAAAACGGAATCCCCGAATGGGTACTTGAACCCTTCTCCTGCAAGGTATAGAACAACTAAGGGTACTGGTCCTGCTCGCTTTGTTATAAATTTTAAAAATATATGTTATTTTATGTAAATTTTATAAAAGTAATAATATTATAATTGTGTTTGGTTTTAAAATAAAAGAAAAAGAAAATTTTATTTACATCAAATTTTCATTTAAAATAATATATTAAAAAAAAGAGTATGAATATTTTGATCAATAAATACTTGGTTGTATTAATGCAAATAAAAATGTTTTAAAATAAAAAAAATATCATTAATGTTCCCAAAAATTAACATATATTTACTTATATGCTTAATGTTTGTAAAAAGAAATTTAATGTTCGTGAAGTTTATAGTTAATATTACTAATATTCTTGAATGGTTAGTTGTGTAACTTTCTATCCAAAGGTATATTTTCTTTTCTATAACTCTTGTATCAAATTATAACTAACTGTTTTATAATATTAGTTGTTATTTTATATAGATTCTTATTTAAGGTAAACTTTTAAATTTATAATCAAAATATTGTTTTATCTATATAGTTTCGTTGTATCCATATTCATACGGACTTGTAGTTAATTTTTTTGTATTCATTTTCTTATTTATCAATTTTATAAATATTATAAATAAATATTTAATCATTCAAGATCCTTAATTTACTTAAAATTATAATTATCATACATAATTTTAATAGATCCACCATGGTATTCATTTTCGTTGTTTGTTTTCTTTTGTTATTTCTGATATGACTCAGTTTACTTAAATCTTAATACACTCCAGATAATAGTAAAACATTTACATTTGTACATAGTATGTTGTTCAAATTAAACTTACTAGGAAATGGAAAAAAAAGTGAGTGTACTTCATTTTATTTATAATATTAATAACTATTACAATTTTTAAAAGTAAACTAAGAACATGAGAGAGATTATTAACTATTCATAGTTTGTAGATATATAGTTACTAGATGAATAATTTTTTAAGTTAAAAGGTTGTTATTGTTGAAACTGTGTTTAACTAATAAAAGTAATGGTTTATTTTATAAGACAAGGAATCCATGTGTTACAATAATGAAAAATCATTAATTTTTTTCCTACTTTAATAATTCATCTAAATTTCTTTTTTTGGTTTTTGAATTTAAGTCTTTCATTTCCTTAATATAATTTGTCAAATGAAGATGTGGATCCTACATCTTTATTTCTTTTTGTCATTTTCTACCGATAATTATTTTGATGATGTAGATGATGATGCATCTTCAACTTCTCCACCTCTAACGTAGTAAATGCATTTTTGATAATTAGTGGTTTTATTGCTGTAAAAATAAAACATTTTTCTTGTTTCTTGATAACTTTTCAAATTATTAATATAAAAATTTGTTTCAAATTTACTGATTTTCTCACATCTTTTTTAGTGAGAGTCATATTGTCATAGGAAATTATTATAACCTTGTTAGTTGAGTGATTTACTTTGATTTCAGAAGAGTTATCAATTTTTTTGAGTTCAAAGTAAATTTAACTTAGCTTCTATTGTCTTAGAATACAAATATCATTTGTATTGAATTCATTTTTTAAAAGTACCATTGGTTTGTGACTTACTTATTAGTATTGAAAATCCCTAATTTGATAAAATAATATGGACTAAGACAACCTTCTTCATTCGAGTCGATAAGTAAACTTAAAAACCTAAGATAGATAAACTTGTCACCTATTATGATCTTCTTCTTGAAGTTCTTGATAGCTTTTTTAAAAATTTTAAGAAAAAAAATCATTTGTTTAAATTAATTAATGGATATAGATTCTCAATTAAACCTACATGTAAAGTTTTATATAAAAAAATTAAATCGGCTCATTTAAGAATATTAAATTTAATGCCTATAATGAATTCTTTCTCTATGAGTAAAATTTGATATCCTCAATATATTCCTAAGTAAGACTTAGCTATTGTGATTTACTTAAATTCTTGCATTACTTTTTTTTATCTTCAATGATCAATGTGTTATGTATTCTATGGGGTGTTGTTTTCCTAAATAATACTATCGGTCGCACTTTTAGTTTCTTTGTGAGAAGCATTTCTCTTAATTGTACTAGTGGTTGTACTATATTTTCTAAGGTCTTCAACATGCTTAGTGATGATGGCTATTTTTGTAATACTACAAAGTAATTTGTAATTATATCATCGAGATATTAGTTTTGGTACTTTATAATTGATATAATTCTATTAGTGAAAGTTTGTGAGTTATTCCATTAAATTTAATAATAGCTTTAATTACTTCAAGCTAGTTGTTGTAAATTTTTGGTTTTGGACCATTATAGACCACATAAATCTTTTTACAATCTTATTTTTCTACTTCTTCAGCCCAACTGAGGTTTTTCTTTTCAAGAATGTTACTCATTTTTAAACTATTAAGTTTTTCCTTTTCATTTTAAATTATTTTTTCAAAAAATTGATCTTCCTTAAAATAAATATTTAACGAGGATTCTTCTTAGGGTTTTTAGACTATAATGATCGTTTAGAACTATTAAGCTCTTTTTGTCTAATTCTTGTCTCCAAAAGAGAACTTCTTTAGGTATAAAACCTCGAGTTATACCTGAAGGGTTCTTATCTTCTTTTTATGTTATTGCATAAAAATTAGAGTTGATATAGTTAACATTTTTCTTATTTTTAACACAAATATTTTCACCATTTAGTGTTATTAAACTTATTTTTGTCTAAATATTATTTAAAAGGTTAATATAAGTTTAGAAAATTATTTTCTATTAATAAATCAACTCTTATTTATTGTCAATATATGGTAAGAATATGAAATTTATCTTCTCGTATCATTATATTTATATTTTTAAGACTTTATTAAGGTTTATTATATTATTATTAACAATTCTTACAATTAAATTTGTTGCGTGTTTGTTTCCAAAATTCCTTTAGAAATATATATTTACTAGTTTCACACATACTAACTCATATATTTATATATACATATAGATGATAATTTGTATAACCTTCAAATTTCAATCTTACTTTAATATAAATACTTATATAAGTAATATAAATACCTTAATATGGTAAATTTAAACCATTTTAGTTATTATTATACAAGGCTTGATACTTTAATTAATGCATTTGATCTTTTCATGTTTTATGTTATTAACCTCAATTTAATTATTAGTAATTTTTTGAAGCATTAATTAATTATTTTTTACTATTATTTTTTTCTTTTTTTTTAACTTTTCATGAATTTCTTTGCATAATTTGATAAAAAAATGTTACCAATATTTAAATTAAGGTACTAATTTTTTTAATAACATGGAATATAAAGGATATCAATAACTAAACTGTAATAATAAAACATAATTTATTAATAATATGTAATATAAAAGATATCAACATATTAACTTAAATAACACATCAAATACATTGCACTAATATTTTGGAAATATCTCTAATATTTTAAAATATTAAAAAATTAATTTTATTAAAATAATTTGATGTTATGAAATATTTTCTAAAGACAAGGTGGTTCCTGGCATTTCAACGGTAATACTCAAAGGGTAAAATCTCTATTAAATTGAGTGTGTTAAGTCTCACATTAATTAAGAGTAAGACAATAATGCTATTTATAAGTCTAGGTAATCTTATAACTCAAAAACTAGATTTTGGGTTCAGAATTAGGCCTAAGTTTTAAAGTAAGTGAACGTGAAAATAAAGACTCGAATTGACATGTAAATTTTATATAATATATAAGTAATATTATTTAATTTTTAAACGTTAACTTAAAAAAATCTCATATTATTTAATAACATTGTACTAATATGATATAATTTATTTTATACGGTAACATTATTATCATAGCAGCTATCAAACCAAGATCGAATTGGTTAATTTATTCGGCAAACTTGATGGTTACTTGTATATCATCAACATCTAGTGGCTAAGTAGTTTTCTCAAACTTAATTTATATATACAATCTCTATCCTAACGCAGTTTAAGCATTAATTAATTATGCTTGCCGGACGAATATGATTATGAATACATCATTAATATATTATAATACAGATACATCTATAATCTAATCTTCTGACTTTGCCTGCAAACCCTTTAACACGCATTGGACGTTCAATAGTTTAGAAAAATAAATTCAAAGAAAACATAATTGCTTGCTTTATTCGCCTTTTGACTTCTTTCTTCCCCCCAAGTTTTTCTTTTATATGTGACTTGAGCAGTCGTTCGCACATTCAGTGCCCTTTGGTAGATTATAGCTAGTAATTAAAGTTAAATGTATTTACAGATGCTATTTGATGAAAAAAATTCCATGTTCCAACCGGGATATGAACTATGAATTAAATTTGATTTAATTTCATAACATAATTATGTAAAATTTGACTTTTAAATTTCCTATGTTTTTCTATAAAAAAAATGAGTTAAAAGTGAAACCTATAAAAACCGTATGAAATTCAGTTTTCTAATTTAATAGTAACTGAAGCCTTCTTACAAAAAAAAAAAAAGATTATGTTTCCTGAAAAATTGAATAGTTAAAAACTAAATAAAGTTTTGTTTTTAACTTAAAACCTGTAATCCCAGAGAGTGAAACAGCGGGCAGAAAAGAACGAAGATTACTATTATTTGTTTCAGATAATGACTATCGTCTTACATCTCTCTCTCTCTCTCCACACACCAGAACCTGGTACAAAAATCGTACTTGATTGGTAGAGGAGCCTAAATTAATAAAAAGTTAAACGTCTAATAGTTTGCAGCAAGTAATTATCCCCTCAGAATCATTATTTTAGTAAATAAAAAGGAGATACAATCTCGTATGGTGATGCTTGGCATTGGCTGCAATATTGTGTAACAGAATACAGCTTCAACTTACATGGCTAGTGCCTCCTCAAGAGAAGATGCATTATTGTGTAACAGACTACAGCTTCAACTTACATGGATGTCCGAGCAATCTCTAGTGCCTCCTCAACAGAAGATGCATTATTGTGTAACAGACTACAGCTTCAACTTACATGGATGTCCGAGCAATCTCTAGTGCCTCCTCAACAGAAGATGCATTTTGAAGCTTGATTTTGTCTATGATTGGTTGATTCCTTGCCAGTTTAGGAAGAAGTTGAAATTCCTTCAAAAATTTCATTTTAAATCAGTTCCTCAAGATAGAATGCAACAAGCAGGAAAAAATGTCAACTACATAAAATATTCTTTAAAAAGAAAAAAACTACAGAAAATATGACATTTTGGAGCAAATTAGGAAAAGCCGTTTTAAAATTAACTGGAACTAATCTAATAGTGATTACATACCTCAGGACTTCCGCTTTCAAGAAGAACTCCTTTCAATTTACCTACAGTTTTAAAGAGATTAGTTGCATCAGATGATAATTAAAAATTCAAGCCATGTTGAACAAAAAGACGGACAGTGAGGGAAATGTAGGCAGCTGCTTACCAGAATCTATCCAGAAAGTGGCAATTTTAGGATCAAAATTCCCAACTTCAATGGTCTCTCCAACTGTTGTGAAGAATGATTTTTGAGTTAATGTGAAGTTACATGATTGAATTAAAGTAAACCAAACAAATCTAGCTATAGCAGGGGCAAAGCATTAAATCCAAATGTTGGACCATAATTTCTCACCATTGTCCCCAAAAAATTGCCACCATACTTTTCTGGGGCTTCCTTCATATTCAAACACTCTCGAGTAAAAGTACGGTAGATAGTCATAGCTGCAAGCCACATCACTCATCAACAAAATACATTTTTCACTAAACAATACTCAGAGAAATATGTATCAACTTTATGGTAAAAAGAAATCAAGTTATAAATAAAGGGTTTCTCATACTTGTGGGCTTGTGCAGTCAATAATGTTTTAATACAATGCTGTGCTGATCGACGTGCATGATCTACATGTTCAACTCGTGCTATACGGTCATACATCTGTTCAGTTTAGACCACATTTCATTTAGAAATCAGGTAAGGGAGAAAAACAAAAAGGAGTTGCTCCATTAATAGGAAATATACCTTTAACGGGAATGCTGCTACATCTCCAACTGCAAATATTCCAGGTACTCTAGTACGAAACAGACCATCAACCTAAGTTTTGAGGGAAAATATATTATCCATAAAAATCACCTTGATCAATAATGCATATTACTTCCAACGAATTACAGCAGTAGATCATGCTTCCAAACTAAAAATATGACTAACGACATCCCACTTTAATTTATTTGATTAAATTAGTAATAATTTGTGTTTACAAGAGTTCAATTTGGTATAACTAACAATACATAAAGCTATTTAAGACATTAAATGTTATTGTTTATTAAAATGTCATCTTAGTACTCAAGACAAAAGCATATTCGATTGTACACTAGAGTATTATTCAAATAAAATTTACACATGTATGTACACGAACAACAAAAAAAATGCAAGCAGAAACCTGAAGAATCATTATAACACTTAAACACATCTATATATGCACCTGTATGCCACCAACATTGGTATTCAAACCCACGCTTTCAAAAGGACCAACAGCAGGTTTTGCTCCAATACCAATAATCACCTGAGGAAGAACAAGAACCATTTTATTCTTAAAAGTAAAGATTTCTTTCCCTCCCTAATCTGGAAGCAAATTCACTCCTCTACGGCATGTGTAGTTATAATGGTGAAAAAAGAATAAAGGTAGGATGGGTAAAAATAAAATTTACTGTGTCTGCTTCTATTGTAGACCCATCTTGAAGTTTAATAGCAGCTACACGTCCATCAACACCAGGTTCCAAGGTTTTTGTTGAGACACCCTGATCAATAATTAAGAAAGTGTGTAAAGTCAATTTTATGGTTTAGTCATAAGGGGAGCAGCATGCATCTAAAGATTGAAAGAAGGGGGATGGAGAGAAAACCTTTAAGAATTTAACACCGTTCTCTTTGTAAAGTTGTTCGTATCTTTGGGCAAGTGAAGGAGTAAACAGTCTTTGCAACAGATGATTCTCTGGAAATATTATCTTTCATCAAGAAGCAAACAACAAAGTGAGAAAAACAGTGGTTCAGAATCTTCAGACATACCATGCGGAAATAGCTAATAATCTCTACTTATAAAACAAAAAGAAAAAAAGAAAATTGAAGATGTTCAGACATATGTATAATGTATGAATTTAAGAGTGGATTTCCTGGAAATAATACATATTGAAGATGGAGCACTATGTCATGTAATCCATGTATAGATGGGTTGATTTAAACCAGAGTCCCTACGTGTGAAGTTTGCTTGCTTAAATAATGGAAGTTTAAATTCTCAAGTCCTAGTATATAAGTTAAAATATTATTAGCTCATCAGGACTATCATAGCAATACATAAACAGACCGTAGTATCAAGATTCCAACCAACAGCCGCAGCAGCAACCTCCATGCCAATATAACCACCACCAATCACAACCACCTTTCGTGACTTTTCCTAGAGTTAAAAAATAAATAAATAAAAAATAAAAATTAACAAGGCTGGCAAAAGAAATGAGCAGCAAAGTCAAAAACTATGAAGTAATTCTATTTAGCTCGAGTTGTTATTTGTTACATAACAACAATTCATGTGGCAAATTATAATTGGATGTTTAAAAGGGCCCATCTGTTATATCCAGTAATATTATGTCACATGGGTAGTTTTATATAACAAGCTGAGACAAAAAGATTTTTTTGAAAACTACAAGCAATCAGAAACAAAAAAACAAAATATCCCAGTTCAGGGATAGATTTCCCACAAATTAGAAGTTATAAAAAGACAATGATGAGCAAATCAAAGTCAAATTAGTCCCCATTTGTGGAGACCTCAATAAATAATTGTAAGCATTAGAAATTTTGGTCCGGTTAAGATCAGCATAACTCATACAATGCTAATTTACATATTTTTCTCGTCAAAACAATCTTGAAACCCTGAATATCTACATGGTGAGCTACATAGCTCACTTATGGAGAGATACAAGGGAAAACTAGTATCGCAGACACAAGATGGGTAGTTTTAGTTACCAGTGATGACACTAGTGCATCAGCATCTGCCACATCGCGTATATAGTGAACACCAGGTAGGTTCCCTCCAATTTTCTCCGGAAATCTGTACACTTGACAGCAAGAAAGCAGCTTAGCTGTATTTTTTATTACACTCTAGCAATTCTTTCAACCCTGCATACTAAACTGGGGACAGAACGAAAATGTTTAAACCCACCTTGAGGCTGTACATCCTGTGGCAATTATGAGAGATCCATACTTCAGAATTTTGCCACTATTAGTTGTAAGGTTTTGCTTTTCAATATCAATACTTGTCACTGGATCTTCATACAACATCTATAGAAAGTTGAAAAGGCAGCAATACGTTTAGCTATTTAACCACGGGAAAGGGGAAGAGTGAAGATTGAAAAAAACTTCAAAAATAAAAATGTCATAATATAAACATAAAATAAAGGAAACGCAAGTACCCCAAAAATAAAAATAAAAATGTGATGATAGGGGCAAAAACTTGTCTATATAAGATGGTCTCAGCCTAGAATATAAATCTCAATGCAACAACGAATATTCATCTCATACAAATAATACCATTTAATGTTAGCACATAATTCACAAGAGTGCATACTTAACCACATTAATGAAAGAGAAAATTGGAGAAAGAGAAACTAGAACTTGCCTCTATTCCTTTCTCTTTATACCACTCAGGCGTTTGCCTCTCGCCACCAGATCCAACGCAAGTGTGAAAGCCCTATGACAAAAATCTGAATGTCACCACCTCAAAGACGCAAGCATTAAGCAAGAGAAATCATACAACTACTTGAAGAAACAAAATTCGATAGTAATGATTGAAGTTAACAGAGTAAACAATCACATATTCGCCAGAAGTGGACTTTCCAAAGTAGAAATAGAGCCTTCGCGCATTATATTATAGCATATGAGATAGGAAAAACTTACAGGTAGCCGGGCAGGCTTCTTATCTTTTGAAAGTAAATAGCCCTTTGTCAATGCAGGACGCTCATAAGGTGCATAGGCCTAAAAAAGAAGGGAAAATAAATTCGAAAACACGTTCTTTGTGAATTCAAATTACCATTAGCACAACGATTAACAGGAATAATTTTATGAATAAAGCAAAAACTAGTAAGCACAAAAACCTCTTTGGAGACGATGCAGAGGCGCCCATCGGCCATTCCTTGTTCGACAAAACTCCTAGCTGCATAACCAGCTGCATTGCCACCACCAACAATCACAAACCTGCAAAGAACCAGCTCATAAGCTGACCACAAAACTTGGAAATGAAATTGAGAAAACCTCGGAAACCACTCACTCTCGATTCTCGTTAGCAAAAGCCGAGGAGGCGACAACATAGCTTCTGGTAGAGGTTGCAAATCTGATAGGAGGAGTTGGAATAGGCTGAGTGCAAGGAAGAGAATTTGACTGGGGACACCAGAGAGATACACCGTGCTTCACTGATGGAAAGCTCGGCAGGCTAGCCATTAACCTGCGAACTGTATCTTGAAAAAAAGGGCAAAAATAGAGGAAATGAATCAGCGATCAAGAATTTGAAGCTGGAAAGCGATCAGTATAAGCTTATTGATTGCTTTTGAAATAGGATGAACCTGGAGACATAGAGATTTAAAGTGTTCTTGGAGGTATTTAATGGTAGATGGAGAGTAGAATCCAGTAGAAATTGGATCAGTTAATTATTACTGTAGAGATAAGATTAATATTATGGCTTTGGAAGAGGTCGAAGGGTCAGGGTAGAGAGATTTAAAGTTATTTTGTTTTTTATATTAGATATTTAGATTACAGGGTAGGGAGATTTAAAGTTATTTTGTTTTTTATATGAGATATTTAGATTACCTTAGAAAAAGTTGTACACTTTATATATTTTTTTAATAAAAAAATATTATTTTATTAATAAAAAAAATATACTATATAACAAATTAAATTTAATGTACTAAAATTATTATTTAATTTTAATTATTTAAAATTAAATTTAATCGGTATAATATTTTTTACTTTTAAACATTTCTATAAATTTTATATTTTATGAATTTTTTTATATTTATAATATTTTTTTAATTATTATTTTATTTTGATCGAAGGGTTTACATTATTATAAATATAAATACATCGGTTAGAAAATTACATTATCAATGAATCTCTCTAATCCATCATCGTTAAGACAAGAAAGAGGTGAAAATCATTGACTTAGCTCTAAGCATCAACGTGGTGGTGCACCGTTTAATTTCCATTATTAGTAAACAAAGATAATAAATACGAAATAATTCGTTTATTTTGTTTTAGTATCATTAATTTTGTAATTTTTTTACTTATATAATCTCTATTTATGATACCATGGAGTCTACATTTCTATTTAAATTTGATACTTATATAAAATACAATATAAAAAGTGTTCAAAGATACATAAAAATTTATAACATATAAAATTGATAAAAAAAAATTATACTATTTAAAATTAATTTAAACTACTAAAATATAATAATAATTTTATCCTATAAAATCACTTTATTATTATTTCATAATTTATAAATAATAAAATATTATTTTATTATTTATTTAAATGTCTATAAATATTTAAGTGTACACTTTAAATGCAAAAAGAACATCTTAATTTAAAAAAAACTCTTAATATCAAAATATTATCGCAAATACTCTTGAGGTTTTGTTCTTTTTTAAAATTATCCATTAGTTTTATTTAATATCAAAACCGTCTTCCAATGTTATCAACGTTATATCTTTATTTAACATTAAGGGAAAAATGGTAATTTTCTCGTATACATATATCACTCTCGCCTCACTCTCTTCCTCACCATACTTTTCTCTTCTTCTTCACACAAGCTCGCTTCCTCGTCTCCAAACCTCACTGTCACCCTTTCAGTCTCCCCAGTTGCCTGTTCTAGTCACCCACTTCAGATTGGATTTACCAACGTGGGAGTTACGCTAGGATTTAGACAACAATTTAATACAAATAAAATTTTGAAAACAAGCTTATTTATTAATTAATAAATTAAAAAGAAACAATTTTTTTAGAAAATAATAATATGAACAAGGATTGAGATTGAAAGGATATTTTGGATTAAAAGAAAGAGATCAATAAATATAAACTAGAAAAAAATAGGATTTTAATGATTTGGGAAAGAAAAAAGAGTTTGTAGAAAGAGAACAAGTCAATAAGAGTCTCGAGGTCTGAGGATTTGACTCTTGAAACCTTGAGGTGATAGTGACAATGAAGGTGTCCTCTTTCATTTCTTTATGTTGTTTCTTGTGCTACAAGAATAAAGGCGGTTATTGTTGTCGCCTTTTTTACTAAAGAAATGTTATTAATGTGAGTTTTGATATTAATTAAAACTCAGGGATAATTTTGAAGAAAAGCAAAATTTTAGGGATAATTGCAATAATATTCCAGATTTATGACCATAATATTATTTAGGGTTTATCTTTTGTGTTTTGTTTTGAGATGATATATTAAAAAAATTAGATTTTGATGATGATGTTTTAAACAATTTTGATTTAACATAATAATGCTTATAAACAAAACTATGGTAGGAGTGAAACAACCAAAATGAGAAAAATGGGCCCATTGTTGACATAATATTGTGTGTTCTGTTTTGTATCAAGTTAATGATTATATGTTTGATATTGTGTGTTAATGTTCATGAGTAACTCATTTTTTTAAAATATTTTTGATTGTTATATAGGGCAATAAAAATGAGTGAATATACTAGTGTTAACATAGTATGAGAATGTGGATGTAGATGTATGATATGTATTGAATAATATATTTTAGATTTAAATTTATGGTATTTTTGATAAATATTTATAGTTTATTGTTGATTAAAGGTATTTTTGATTATTATTTATAGCAGGTTATTGAGTAAGGATATTTTTGGAAAAAAATATTTATATCATGTTATTCATAATTAGAGATATTTTTTATGAAAATAAATTAAATATTATAATAGAGGTATTTTTGATGAAGTTAAATTAATTATTGTAGTAGAGGTATTTTTTATGAAGGTAAAATAATTATTATAACATAAGTATTTTTTATAAAGATAAATTAATTATTATAGTAGGGATAATTTTGAAGAAAAGAAAAATCTCAAGGGTATTTGCGATAATATTTTCAATGATAACATTTAAAAAATTATATAAATAGGGGTAGAAAAGACTTTTATATATTGATATGATTTTTCATGGGTATATTTAATTTCTGTTAAATAATAAATGTATTTTTAAAGATATTTTAAACCTTAGGGATATTGTAGTTTTTTTTGTAAACGTTAAGGATATTTTTGAAAATATTAAAAACCTCGAAGATATTTTTGATTTTTTTCCCTTAATATAGAACATTTCATTTTCAAATAATAAATCTTTAATTTAAAATAATAACTCTAAGGAGTAACTATTCTTCAAACAAAAAAACTCTTATTATCCGATATTTCATTTCAAGTAGTACTCAATTTAATCTATCTTAGGCTTCTTCTTTTTTAATTTATAGAATATTTTAGGTCTTTTTTAAATATTAAAACCAATAAGTAAACACTTAATTAAACTTGACCAAACCAACAATACTAAATTGAAAATTAGTTTACACGTGTAAAATAGCATCTTTACTTTTAGAAAGAAATAAAAATAGTTTGATGCGTGACATTTAAGATGCATTACATTTAGACAAAATATTATTATAACAATAATCTCTTAAGTCGATTATTAATCAATTAAGAGAGGTTTTAAGTCAGTTAGTTGAATCGATTTAAAATGAATAGACTAAAAATTTAAAGTTAGTTCAAACCGTTTTTTGTTATTCTCATTACATGTTTTCGATTACATAATAGCATAAAAAATCAAATATATTTAAAAGAGTTTTTAAATACTAAAAATAATTGAAAAATTAAATATTAATTAATTACTTGAGAATTAAATTTATTACAAAAAAAAATAATTTATATACAATACATATTATTAAAGGAATTCTTCATTGAGATGAGATGGAGTTTAGGTAGAAAAGCAAGTCCATACGACAATTTATTCCCCTGAATATTCATCAAACAAACCCAAACTTTAGAGACAGAGGAATAGAGAAATTAAAGCATTAAAAAAATTATCATGATGTCCTATTATATTTAATATCATCATATGCTTCTTGTGATCTTGTAATTTGAAGCATATGTTACTCATTCTTTTTATAAATCATCAAAAAATTGCATATCATAGTCAGATTTGTTCTAACCAAAGAACTATTTGTATTTAAATTTAAAATAAGAATATAATATTATGAATTCATAAAAAAATAACTTATATATGTTAAATTTAAAATAAGAATGTAATACTACATTCATGTGCTTAACAATGTTTGAAGTCATGAAATTATATATTATCTTTGATGATGGACAGTGTGATCTTGCCCAAGATGAGAAGCTAGTTGTTTTCAAATATGACAAAGCTTTTTTGTTTTCTTCTTGAATCATTGTTATATTTTCCTCAAACCTACTTTGTGTGTATGCATATGCTAACTTATTGAAGTACTTAGTTGTGAAATGGTGCTAGGTTTTGCTTCAAATGATAGTAAAAATAACAATCATATGCTTTGTTGTCAAAAACTTTTAAAAATGTAAACTTAATACTTGAATTTCTATAAAACACAATGACTAAACTTTCATTTTTTTCTATTAGTAGCTTTAATCTTATAAATAACCATTTTAAGCATTTTTGTTTGACCATCTACTAGTCTAAAAGCAACTGAATAAATCTATCATATAGAAAGATACAAAAAAATATATTTGTAAATTTGTCATTAATGTAAGCGATTTATGAAATATGTAATACTTACATACATTTAATTGTTGTATGTAATGCGTAAAATTAATAAATATATGAGTTGTTAAATATGTTATTGATTAATAATATGACAACAATTGTTTTTCAACTATCTAGAGTATAAATAAGTAACTATTATGAATTAATTATAGTACAATATTATTTAAAATATGACTTATTACTTGATTATTTGCATCCTTGGTTATTGCAACTAGTAATATTCCTCTAATTCGTTCCTTCAAGAATGTATCATAAACTACAATAATAAGTCTCGTGCAATTTATAAATCTTTCAATGCATATTACAATAATCATTAACCCATATTGAAAATTTAATTCACTATCTATTTTTATTTTTGTATAAGAATTTAAGTTTTTTTTTCAACATGAAAACAAATTATGGTAACTTTTAGTAAGAATCTTTAAGACTTCCTCTAACAATCTTAATTACCTCATTTTTGGCCATGAACGCTTTCTTATAGCTTACATCCAAGTTAGTTTTATTTTTGATGTAATTAATAATGTCATTTGACCTCAATTTACTACTTGTGTCTTAAATTTTTTTTATCTTGTTAGTAATATACTTGTGAGATACGTGTTTATCTCTTTCTTGTTTATACTTCTCCGTACAATAATGTTCTGACTTGTACGTTATTACTTTAAATGCATGTAATTCCTTAATTTTTCTTACTACCATCTTCCATTTGCAATTTTCATCTTTATATTTCAATTTAATAGAAGTCTTATTTGAGGACAAGGTTACTTAAGTAAATTTTTTTTTTCTTTGCATACTTGGACAATATTAGCTTTAAATAATCTTTACTTCTATACACTTCCTTGTGTATATTTCTTCACTTTTATTTGAATTTGTGGAGGAGTTTGTATTGTTATTTTCTTGGACATCATTTGTTATACTTATCACATGTAGCTTTTGTTTTCCATTATATTTTGTTACATACAATATATAGAGTGCATTAATTTCCTTGCCAATGTTTTGGTGAAGTAAAATTCAATGTCTCTATCGTCCATAACGTTGATAGCTAAATGTAAACATTCAATAATTTTTCCTTCAATTCTTCAATAACTATTATTTTTTCTTATGCACGTTCCTTCGTAAATACCATTAATGTATTTATCTTTTTTATTTTTAGATGTCCATTGTCCACCATGCATAAGTAATATGGAGAGTTTTGGTTCATTTGTTATAGAATAATAAATTGTGAGGAAAATAACACCATTAAATTAAGTTATATATTTAATTTTTATTTTGTACGTAAACAATACATTAAAAATATGTACGAAATCATAAATATTTAATTTCTTTTTGTGTATGAATCAATATGCATAACATATCATGAAATAAAAATATAAAAAAAAAATAGAAATATCATATAACAGTTACCAAAATAGCTGATACATTGAAGTTATTTTATATGTAAAGTGTACATTTGTATTTTCTTTATACATAACATGTGTATTTGATATTATAAAATTTCATCTAGTGCATCCTTTATGTAAAACAGTGTAGAGAGTAGAGACACTACTAATCAGTAATTACAACAACAATAAAATAATGAAAAACGTTTTGAACTAGAATTTGTTTCTTAAAGCTTAATGAGATCAATTACCAAATTTTGTAAACCAACATACATGGGATTTGAACAAAGTCTACTAAACTTTTTATCATCGTGTTCACTTATTGCTTCGGTGCCAATTCTTCCTCGTTGCTTCAATGCTTGTATATTAAAAGCAGTCTCAACTTCTAAATCAAGGCAACTGAATATCCTATATACGAATCTCAAAGCACATTTTTTTTTGGGAGGAAAATAATTAATTAAGCATGATTTACATGGATTAGTGTACTTTATTTATTAATTTTTGCCACGTTTTTTTATATTTATTTTTAAATCATAGTTATTTATTTCATGATCAATAATGATTTTTAAGTTATTAGTAAAAAATAATATTTTAATTTTTAAATCGATGGAGAATATATAATTTATATTCGATAAATAAAAATAATTGCAAATGAAAAATATTATCACGTTTAGAGAATATAGAGTTGTTATTTTGGATGTAATCGTGATATATATCACAAGAAAATATAACTTGATAAAAATTCATGATATTAATAATATTAATTAAGAGATAAGAAGAAGAAGTGAAAATAAAAAAAAATAAATAGTTATATGGAGAACAATTAGGAACACATTTAAGAGATTATAAATATACAGAGACATTTCATCCATGACTTCATCAGTTAACCAACCACGATTATAGAGGTAATTAAAGTCCCAATTTAATTATTTTCATTAATAACTAATACCTTATTCTTATAAAAATAAAAACCACTAATGCATTAGAGGTACCCCACTTGTAGGACCATATCTGTACTCCATTGCTCCTCCTTAAAGCTAAGAATATTAATTAATCATTTCTCTGGCCTTTTCAAAATCCTCCCTAATAAAGGTTCTTAATTTGTCTAAAAGGAAGAAGAGATTGAGAGAATCACTTGTACATTATTTTCAAAGTTTTAGATTGCTATTCATCTAAGCAAAAATCGCCTTCTTAATCTCACATCAATTATGGTAGATGATTTGTTCCAATCTACAGTTCAACTCCCTCTAATTTCACTTTCAATCCATCATTATATATCTTAATTACTATATTTCTTTATTATTATTATTATTATTATTATAATTTGTCTACGTATATGTTTAAGACACCATGCTAAACTATAACTATACAAAAGAAATATACCAAGTTTTAATTTGTGTTTTTAACTAATTCCCTGCTTTCATTACGTCACGTCCTAGATAAGGATCGACCTTGTATATATATATATATATATATCACGCTTTGAGTTTGAGGTTTGAAAATATCTGATGAATTAGCTTAATTAAATTCATTGGAGGCTCAACTTATATAATTTATTAAAGCTTCTGCCCATATATCAACCACATTAATTACCATAATTCTTCCATTATCGTAAATAAGTTTATATATTTTTAAGTACATCTAAACATTATATTATATGCAAAAAAAATATATATCAAATTGTTAAAATTTATAGGAAAATCTATTATCTCAAAAAGTTTAAGTTATTAAGAATATAATCGACTATATTCTTATATATTTATAACTCTTTCATAAAATTTGATTATATATATGATAAATATTAAACATTTACGATTTAAATTATATAAATATAGTTAATTAAGTTAATGTAAAACTTAGTGCTATAATAAAAGTAAAGTGTATGAAATATCAATTATATCTATAATATTAATTACACTTTGGTACCACTATTATTAGATAAAATTATCATTAATAAATTATTTTTATAACATTAACAAAATATATTATAATAATAACGATGCCATTTATTTTCTATTTATAATTTGTTTTCTATAAATGCTATACATTATTTTAAAGCATTTGAGCATGCTTTTTACATTTTATAATTTGATAGACGTAATTCATACACAACGATCTATAAAATATTAATTCCTTTTTTTTTAAGCAAAGAAATAAATGATCGTGGAAAGAAATTCACGAAATTAAATATTTACATAATTTTGTCATTTTCAATGTCAAAAAGGATTCAAATTGAAAGCAATACTCATGAGGAGCATAACCAGCCTGCTCCTTGTATAAAATCTGCCCACTGATGTGTTGAATTACAAACATGATGTAATCATACGCCACACATATAAAATTGTTACGCCTATGGTTAATTAGACTAAGATTAGTTGTATAAATATTTTTAGAAAGTAATAATATATAACAACGTTGTCTTGATCAGTGGTTTAAAATGATAAAATTTGAAGCAAGCTAGCTAGGATTAATGAGAATATATAGAAATGAGAGATAATTAATTTCATTTTCATGAGGTAACCAAGTGTCATCTCCTAACTAAATGAAATATATGGTGTTTATTCTAATTATTCAGTTAATATATACTAATTTTATATATTACTATATTGTTTCTGTTTTAACCTAATTTTTTATTTTATTTTTCTTCATTTATAAACGATTAGTTGAATAATGTGAGTACTAAATGAGAGAAACTTCAACAGCCAAGATAGTGTAAGCTGATGGTACTCGTTCATCCACGCCATTTACTTTTGTAAAAAGGAAATAAAAAAAACAATATATCAAAATGAGTCTTCTAAACAGAGGCACATACACGTTACATATTATTATTTTTTTATATCAGATAAATGTTACGAGATAATTTATGTTAGTTGATATTTGTATTATAAGTGTTATTATTTAGTTATCAATTAAAAATAAATCGTATTTTTTTAATACTTTTATATTAAAATAATATATTTTATTTTAAATGTGTAAATTCTTTTAAAATAATGAAATTAAATGATACCTCTTCTAATATAAAGAATTAAATAACAACCTAATATAAAAGACATATGATACTTTACTCCCTTTTTTTCTTTTTAAATAACCATACACATCTCATATACATATATATAGTAACCTTTATACATTTACATTTGACTCATTTATTTAATGTTTTTTTAATTTCAATCTATCATTAAAAAAATATATATTTATTTTCTTACGATGCTAAAAAATATGTTCATTTATATTATAAATAAATAAATATTTATATTTTTTAATTTTTATTTAATAAAAATTAAAAATAAAACTCTATATATAAAATAAATTATATCATACAATTAAATCTAATAAACATCAAATTTAAGTAGTATTTATTCTAAAATAAATAAAGTTACTAATATTTAGGACTTTTACTGTTTAAAAGAAGGGAAAAAAATGTGATGCATGTTCCAAATCTTATACTTTTTTTTTTAAAAAAAATTCATTCTTATAGTTTTTAATTGAAATATTTTATTTCTATAAATTTATAAAAACATGTATTTTACTCTCCTAAATGAATTTTAATTTTAAATCTTTAAAACTAAACTAAGATATACACTTTTACAAATATATGTAATTAAAATGATTTTGTTAAAAATCATAAAACTAAACTGACATACATTTGTCCAACGATTAAAAAAATTGTTGAGGATGAGCCTACGAAAAGTAAGAGTGTGTAGCTTCCAAGTTGGGGTGGTGCCTAAATAGACTGTACATTTTATGATCAATAACATCAGATTTTATATATGGTTACGCAAAATAATTAAGATGGTAGGTAAAAAAAATCACGTCTTATTTCCATTATGTAATTATACAATCAATTTATCAGACATAATGATATAATTAAATCATCTACCCATAAATGAATTAGAATTTGGAAAAAAAAAACATTATTAACTTTTTACTCGTAATATGACGATTTTATTAGTTATAAAAAAATTTAAAAATAAAAAAAATGAAGCACATAAGACACACATACATATTTTTTAAATTATACTTTTGAATTAATTGTTATGCGTTTAAATTTATATAATTAAAAAATATATAACAACTTAAAAAAAATACTTACATGTTACATTTTTTAATTTTTTTTTCATTTTTAGACTTCTAATATTCCTTTTCATAATTAGATAATTTATATTAACACACTAAAAATTAATACATTTTTATATCCTTTTGTTATATTTACTATACTTTTTTTTACCCTATCCTTTGAGTTATACACGACTTAAAAATTAATAATTGCACTGAATCTATGTAGGTACAGAATAAGGTTTTATGAAATTAATTTTCTAACCACGGTTATTTATTTGTGTATAACAGCCTAATTTAGAAAAGCACGACCTGCAGATTAATTAATTGAGCATGTATAAATGTTAAAAAGATTTGTATCAATTACACGTGGGAAATTGTCATTAGTACACGTCATGGTTAGCGTACAATTATCATACAGTCACCATATAACTTAAATTAAATTAATCTATTTATATAAGAAATACATATTATTACTTATTTAATATATTAGGAAGAAATATTATCAAATATAAAATATCATTTAATATCTAAATATTATCTTCTATTATATTTCCACAAATTATAAATAAGTTTGAATTTCAGTATCATTGTTCCTTGAACTTTAATGAAAAAGGAGTAGAAATGGATTTCAACAATCAATAAATTAAATAAATCCATGAGACAAAGTTACATATATAATATGCAGATTGCAGGAATATTAATCTGATAATAGATGGTATATAGATTTTGAAAAAAAAAAAGAAGTTGCATATATATATATATATATATATATATATATATATATACGAATCAATGTCTTTTTACCAAATCATTTTGTCCCATTGAAAAAAGCTAGAGTATGTTTTCAAGCATGAGGTGGCATAATATGAATTGCTAAATAGCAGAAGAACAAGGGAGATATAAGTATGTAGAACAACCGGCAATGACACGAGTCTAATATAGACGTTTTTTTTTTTTAAAGGGATTTTGTTAGATAATACAAATGTACGTAGAAAATAGTAGTAGCCTTTCTAGCAGATAGTTAGTTGATAATATGTCGTTTTAGGGTTAGATGGAGATGTGGGTCCTATTTATGGACCCCATCAAGTTGTAAATGTCTGCTCTATGTGCTACTCTTTGTTTCTTTTAAAGGAAGTGTTGAGAGAGTCTCATCTAGCTCTTCCATATATATTTCATATTTTTTCCTGAATTTGTACAGTTTGTAATTTTATTATTAATTTTTCAAAATTAATAGTATTAATTAAACAAAGAGATTAAGTAATTAAGCAATGGGGCATCATTCATGCTGCAATCAACAGAAGGTAAAGAGAGGACTATGGTCTCCTGAAGAAGATGAGAAACTTATCAGATATATAACCACTCATGGCTATGGCTGTTGGAGTGAAGTCCCCGAGAAAGCTGGTACGAATCACATAGTACTCTTCTCTCTCTCTCTCTCTCTCTCTCATATATATATATATATATATATATATATATATATATATATATATATATATATATAAGTACTAATTATATTAGAGTACTGTTTGGTTTATATGTATATGTTTGATTCAGGGCTTCAGAGATGCGGTAAGAGTTGTCGTTTAAGATGGATTAATTATTTAAGGCCTGATATTAGAAGAGGTAGATTTTCTCCTGAGGAAGAGAAATTGATTATTAGCCTTCATGCTGTTGTTGGCAACAGGTTTTCTACTTTTTTATTTGTTTATTTAACTGCAGATCATAACTTCTTCTTTTTTATAAATATAATACAGTTTTTTTTTTTATATATAATTAACTTAATAACAAACTATGATTTTTAAGTAGTTAAATAAAAATTAAAAATAAGAAAAGGTTTCCATTTTTCAAATTATAATCTGAATTATTTTCAAATGAGAACATTATATATATTAATGGATCAAAACTGTATTAATTAATTGGCTTTGAGGATATAATGTTAACATTAATTCTTTTAGTTTTTGAAAAGTAGCTACCATATGCTTAGAGTTTATATTAGAGAATCATTTTAGATTTTATTTTTTGCCCTTTATTTAGTACCGTAAATCATGTGGGCTTATAGCAACTAGTGGAAGAGAAGGTGTTTTTGGTGTGAAAATGTACCTCTAGCTAACTAAAACAAATATATAACACACACACATATAATATTATAAACTAACTTTAATACTAAGTTTTTTGAGTTTGCCTAATTCTTAAGTTTAATTGATATATTTTAATGGGACAATTCCATCCAAAAGTACTAATGATCTCATTACTGCTACTTGTTAGCCATTAATCTTTTAAAACTTTTGTCCACACAAAGTGACTAAGTAGATATTCCTTCTCACAAGCTAGCAAGGTTCGAATCTTTTTATCTCTATTTATAAAGTTATTTAGGTCACGTTTGATTTAATTGGATATGAAAAAAAAAACTTTAAAAACCTTTGAGTGTATTCTAATTTATAATTTATATTACAAACTCTTATTTAATTTCATTTTAACTGTATATATACTAGTGTTCTGTTACTGAAATATATATATATATATATATATATATATATGTGATATGTATGATGTTATAATATTGTGTGTTTATAGGTGGGCACATATAGCAAGTCACCTGCCAGGTAGAACGGACAATGAGATAAAGAATTATTGGAATTCTTGGATAAAAAAGAAAATAAGAAAGCCTTCGTCTGCTTTTAATAATAATAATAATTCACCTTCATCAACCAGTACTCCTCCTCCTCCTCCTCCCCCTCCTCCTCCTCCTCTTGATCAGCATCCCCAATTGTGTTATAATTTCTCAAACCAACTTGATTTTGCAAATGTGAATATTCAAGATATTTCAACAACTAGGCTTTGTTCGGGCCCAGATCACCAAACGATATTTTCTACATCATGTCCAATATTCATGTTTGATACAACTAATTCAATAGAATTAGGAGCTTCAGATCATAATTTTAAAGACAACAACATTTTTCAAGATATGGGATTGAACTCAGAGACATGGAATTTGAGCAGTAGTCATGATCAACAACTTCTTGATCATGATCAAGCTAATTCATTAATATCAAGTGGAAATTTTGATACAATCAACTATTTGCCACCATTGATTATTGATCAGAACAATATGGTAGCAACTGGTGATGCTTATCATGATCAAGTTAGACCTTGCAGCATTAATAATAATAATGGTAATATGGATAATGAAGAAGGAGATATTAATGCTTTGGATTGCTTGCAGAGACAGGACTACTTTAATGAGTATTGGGTTGAATCAAATCAACAACAAAATACAAACTTTATTTTATGGGACAACATGACTAGTAGTGTTAACGTTGTTGAAGAACATCATCAATTACTTGGTGGGGAAATTGTACCTTCATCACACTTGGCTTCAACTGCTGCTAATGCACTACTTCCTTCTTCACTTAATCCTTCATCTCTATAATAAATAACATACATATACTTTAAAGTATATATATATATATTGTTTGTTTTTGATTAATTTGGAAGAGATCTTTTGTAATTGTCCAGGCTTTCTTGCAGTAGTTTGTTTTTTTTTTGTTTTCTAAAGTTTCATGCATGGGTGATGAAGATTGTGAATTGTAACAAAATAAAAGTTTGGAGTTTGGTGGAATGTTTACTAATTTGTTTGTTGTTTGGGAAATTGATCGGAAGAGGAACTAATTATTAATAAATAAACAAATCAGCAAACGTTTTCAAATTGAGAGGTATATCATCTCAACGTGTATGCATAGCTTTTTGATGTTATAAGCTTCTATTAAATGTTTATGTTAGCTCTTGCAAAAACAAACCTTAAATATAATATGGTATATGTTAATGCATGCTTTCACTTTTTACAATTTATTGATTTTAATAAAAATGAATCACGAAGACAATTCCATTTCAATATGTATCCAAACCCCTGTGAACTTATTATACGCAAAATTCTCTCCCTCGTTAATCAATATTTGAATGAATGCTTACATGTATACTTAATTTTTCAAATTATTCAACCATGTACATGTTGTTGTGCACAACGGTTAAAGATAAAATGAATTCAACAGAGTAGAATAATAACACCGAAAATTTAACGTGTTTTACTCTTTAATTTAGGCTAAGTCTACGAGACAAACTCCGAAAAATATTTCTTCCACTACTAAAATTAATGGGTACAAAGTAAGAGGCAATACAACAAATTGAGATAAACCTAAAATAGTGTCACACAAGTGTTTCCCAAACTCATTATTTTGCCACTCCACTTTTAGAAAAATATCCCAATATTTTCCTAAGATATTCTTTCCCACTTTCTTACACACAATACTATTTTTCTTCAAAGGAAATTGTTCCTTTGGCTTTGCTTTGCTTCACTTCTTGTTTGTTGTGTTGATTTTTCTCTAAGGCAAAGACATTGCCTATTTATAGGCAAAATTGCATATCAATGTTAGATGCTCTACCATTGTGGTTGCACCTACCATTTGTGATTGCATCTACTATTTATGGTTGTACCTACCATTGGTGGTTGTATCTACCATTTGTGGTTGTACCTAACATCTATGGTTGCACCTAACATTTGTGTTTTCTTCCTCTTAAATGTAAGAGGGAATTACAGCACATTCTTAATTATACTAATAATAATAATAATAATAATAATTTAGAGAAAAGATGCATGTATTAATTTTTTATGAGTATTTTTAATTTAAAACAAATAAAAAATACAACACATAATTTATATCAATTAAATTAAGTATCAGATATAATTTATGTATCTAATGGATCAAAAAGAAAAAATTAACATATGTATAAGTTCACATGATAGATTCTACAGCTAAGATGGCAACTTAACATATTTGTTTGGTAAAATCATATTAAGAATGTGTAATAAGTGTTACCATAATTATTTTATCATTATACTAACACATCATTTAATATACACAACAATTGAATACATACATATAATAAGTAAACCTATAAAAATAAAAATAAATTATTGTGTTTGTTTGTTTCATTCATTATACCGAATTATTTTCATCTCTATTATATATATCACTCAACTCATAATTTTTTTCATTTATATCATAATGATATTCTTCGTATGAAAGAGTACTAAATTGTAATATAAATTATTGTTATAAATATACTACTTAATTAACTAAGTTAGTTATTACAAATATATTATTAATGTGTGACATCATTATTAAACAGAAACTATATAAATGAATTTTTTTATAAATTGAATGATATAAGTAAGATGAAAAATAATTAAATTATATAAATATAATAATTGAATAATATTTTTATAAATTTATTCTATATATACCCCTACTCAAATTTTATATATCATCTTCATTGTGTTTTATCAAACAATAATATAGTGTTGCTAGAGATCTACGGGACATATTCTTCGTGTTATTAATACAAATAAAAAATTTAATTAATATTCATTAATGAATTTTAATGTAAAAGTATCATTATTTTTTAATACATTAAATAAAAAAATAAAAAAACGAATAAACGTTTTTTTATAGGTAAACTAAC
Organism: Hippophae rhamnoides; assembly: GCA_033030585.1. Taxonomy (NCBI): domain Eukaryota; kingdom Viridiplantae; phylum Streptophyta; class Magnoliopsida; order Rosales; family Elaeagnaceae; genus Hippophae; species Hippophae rhamnoides. The sequence continues at coordinate 66,536,769 of CM065428.1, read as the reverse complement.
ACGTTAATGTAACATTTATAATAACACTCTAAAATTATCACCCTTATTAACATAAAGTTTTGTTAGAATGATTTAGGTTATTAGGAAGCTCTGTTATTTTATATTGAAAATAAATTTGATAAGTATGATTAAATATATATAATCCTGAAGTTTTAAAATTATGTTTAACATGCGTATGATTTTTTTTCTTCTAATAAATTCTAAATAAAACATGAAGATGTAATATATATGAGAAAATTATACTTATTAATATTATACAAATATTTTTTATTGAAGGTGATTAGTTTAATATTTTATAAAATATAAATAACAAAATATGAATTTCTTTTAAAATTATAAAAATATTTTTGTTGAAAATCATTTTAAATGTGATTTAAATTTTTATACACGTTTCGTGTGGTAATGCAATTATTGAATAAAAAAATGACTCAATTACTCACAATCCTGTAATTGGGCCATGGCCCAAGGCCCAAAGAAGAATTTGGACTGGGACCGGCATGCAGCAATCTATAAATACAAGACCTCTTCCAGATTAGGGTTTTATACCACGTTGCCAAACAGACAAGAGTATTTGAGTGCATACTCCCTTCTCTACTAGCCGTCTTGGCGGTACCCTTCTTATCGCAACCATGGTAAGCTATAATTTGCTCTGATTCTCAGGTGCCTAACTGAAGTTTTTCGCCGTCTGATTCATATTGTTTTTTTTTCCATCAGATTATTCCAGAGAAAAACCGAAGGGAAATCTCCAAATACCTATTCCAAGGTCTCATTGTCTGTTATGTTTTTATTTCAATTTACGAACAAACCTGTAAAGTTTGCTTATTATTTTTTTTCCTGTTAATCAGAGGGAGTTTGTCATGCAAAGAAGGACTACAATTTGGCAAAGCACCCGGATATAGATGTTCCCAATCTTCAAGTGATTAAGCTTATGCAGAGCTTCAAATCCAAGGAGTATGTTCGTGAGACATTCGCTTGGATGCACTACTATTGGTACCTCACCAATGATGGCATTGAATTTCTCAGGACTTATCTTAACCTTCCTTCTGAGATTGTCCCCGCCACTTTGAAGAAGCAGGCTAAGCCCTCCTCCAGGCCCATGGGAGGCCCACAAGGCGATCGACCTCGGTAATTCCTGTCAATTTCTTTTGATTTGCTAATCGATTTGTATGCTTTAATGTATGAATTTGATTGTTATTCATCAGTTTCTGTGTAAAGAAATTATTACCTTTTTATGTTTTGGTTTCTTTTTATTTTGTTCGATCCTAATTCATCTTAATTCTGAGTTTAATATTTTGATTAATGGTTTATTTATATTGATTTTTGTGATGCCTGTGCTTTGATTCAGTGGCCCACCTCGCTTTGAGGGAGAGCGCAGATTTGGTGACAGAGACGGTTACCGTGGAGGTCCCCGCGGACCTGGTGGTGAGTTTGGTGATAAGGGTGGTGCTCCTGCTGACTACAGACCTTCATTTGGTGTAAGTCATTATTTTTTCCCTGGTTTACTCAGAAAGTGATACTTACACTTAGATTTCTGTACAAAGATTTGCTGTTTTTTGTTTCTTGCTCATTACCATAGCTACAATGTCATACACTGCTTGAACTATTTTTATATGGTTGGAATTCCTACGTAGTTAGTAACTTAAGTTGCGTTTGGAATGAAATAGAAATAATGTTTTGGTTTGGCTACCGGAATAAAGCTTGGAATTAGGATTATATTGTTTGGTTTGCTACTTGAATGTAATGAAAAAAATGTAAATTATCTTAATACTTTTACATTCATTAAAGTTCAAATAATGTTATTTGATTACTATTTTTTTGTCATACAAAATACATTATTAAAATAATTATTTTTTTAAATAATTATTATTTAATTAAAAAGAAAACGTATTATTAAAATTATTTTTTTTAAATAGGGTTTAGGGTTATAGTTGTGGGTTAAGGTTTAGGGTTAAAATTATTATTTTTTAAAAAAAGGTTTAGGGTTTTGGGATTTTGGATTTAAGATTTTAGGATTTGGGGTTTATGTATTTGAGGTTTCGGGATTTAGGTTTTTGGGATTAGGAATTTAAGGTGAGTGTTTAGGGTTATATTTGGGGTGAGGGTAAAATTGGAAAAAAATAATTTTGAGATGTGAATAGAATCATGATTCCTAAAGGGAATTCTTTCTCTTGTAGTAATCGATTCCATTCCGTACCCAACCAAACACACAAATGGAAGGAATCAATTTTGATTCCTTTCCATTCCTTCCAACCAAATAGCACCTTAGTATACAGTTGGCAATACTGATGATGATCTATGGCCATTGTTGCCTTCTTTTATACATTGTTTGTAGTATATGCTTCATTATTTTGGTTTTAACATCTATTCCCTTTTTTCCCTAAAGGGTTGAAGTCTTTTAAGTGATAGTTGTTATTATATATAATTAAGTAGAAATGGATGCGTGTTGTCTCATTTAATGTTTTTAATGAGTTTATGGTTTGAAGTTGTTCAATCTCATCCTATCCCATTCAAAGTAGTCCTAATGGGCCCATGATTATTATAGATAATTTATGTTTCATTTTTCCATTTTGTATTTTTTTCTTATGTTGTTAAGGCCTATTTGTTACAAAATGATATTCCAACATGTACCATCAGTATCACATTACTAACCCAACTCATCAAATAATTAGTAGGACAAGCTAAGTGAATTCATAAAATTAATGAGTTGTACATAGGTTAATTTGATGTTGCATTTCAATTTACACCTCTACAGTAAGTTGTGTAACCAAGCATTCTCCGTTATTTAATTAAGGATATTATAGCAAAGGATTCCTACATAACTAGGATGGTGTACTGTGTGTCAAACTGAAAGATGTGTTTTTTGAACACTCAAAAGTCATTGTTGATTAAATTTAGTGGCTAAGAACGATTTTGACTTTGTGTTATTCTAATTGGTCATCCCTTGCTCCTTGTAAATTTCCAGGGTGCTGGCGGAAGGCCTGGTTTTGGTCGTGGTGCTGGAGGTTTTGGTGGAAGTGGAGGTGCAGGTGCAGGTGGATCAAATGTTGCTTGAAAACTAGATTTTACTGCCTAGCTGAGTTTCTTGAACGAAAAATGTACTCTTGAGAATAGCTTGAGGAGCTATATTACATTTAGGTTTTATATTTTCATTTTTGTTTCGTTAGATGAGATATCATTACCTAGTCAACTTCTTCTACTGTCGTTCACACATCGTATTGAATCAAAAGATGTTTTTGTGAATTCCCTCGGTGTGTTTTCTATTGTTTCTTTTATCTTACAAACATTTAATCCCAGAAATCCCCATAATGCAAATCTCTTGAAGATGGATGGGAGAATAGGTGTTTCTTTGTTTGTTTTGTGTTCTATGCAAATCAGTTCCGTCTTAACGAACTTTTGCGTACGTTGGGTGGGCCTTCATTCGATGCTACTGTTGGATTATATCTTTTTTTGTTTGCACGTTTTCCTATGTTTTTGGTTCCTGATAGTTCTTTTATGAGTTTGTACCTTGAATTCTAGGGATCCTTTAGCTTATTATACGATTGGAGCTCAGTCTTGTAGGTTTTTAGTTGATATTTTTTTTCATAAAATTAAAACTAAATTTTTATTTTGTATTTTGAGTGAGAAATTGAGTTAAATTTTTTTCATTTATTAAATCTGAGATGTTATTTTTAGAATAATTATAATTAAGGTGAGTAAATGGGAAGTTATAAATTTAGTTACATGTCCTAGTACATGATAGAAAAGGTATGATTTTTCAATTAAAGGTTAAAATTGAGTTTTTAACTAATTTTATTAAAGTAATAGAATTTATGTAGTCTACTGAAAAAATTCAGTAATTTATATGCTTTCTATTTGTGTAAACAATATCAAACAAACGCTTGATGCAACTACCGATCTTAAGCATGTTTGAACTTCAAGATTCTTGCCGGTGATCTTCTTGCCTTAATCGATAGATTATAAAATAGTATATTTTAGCCAAAATAATAAAATAATAAAATAAAATAAATTAATGCATTCTTGCCGGTGATACGCTAGTGTTCAGCGTAGGATTAATTATATTTTATATTTATAATTTATTATAATTTATAAATATATCCATAATATATATTTATAGAGTTGCAAATGAGCTTATAATGTATTTATAATTTTGAAATTATAGACATGTAAAATGAATAGGTCAAGTATGTATGTTGGATCATAAAGCTTATTTAACCCTTATTATATATATTCTTTGCGACTGCCCATGATTACTCAACGTTCTGTTAACTAGCATTTCAAGTCTTAACTATTTTAAGGTGTTAATGAAGTATCTGAATCATTCCAAGTCTTTAACTATTTTGTGTTGTTAATGAGTTGAAGTCTCTGAATATATGTGTGCGGGAGTATAGTTTTTTTTTTAAATGTTTGAAATTTTGGAACAGAGGAGTTTACTAATAAAATCCTCTTGTATTATAATCGGTGGAAAATCTTAGTCCTTTTTATTTTGGTTTATTGTTTTATTTGTTCCAATTTTTTTTTTTTATAAATAAAATGTCCTCTTCGTTTCACGGATTTTGAAACTGTTTTCAGATAAAAAAGTTGTTGTTAAAGGGGGGGAAAGGAGCAAGCATCATGCTATTCACATCTTCACAGAAAACCCATTAATTATCTTGCAAAGGCAAAAATCTCTAAATATGTTCCATCAAATACAGATGAAGCTCTGCAAATCTTATCCAAACCATCACACACCCCCCCTTTATTTAACCAATATATTTTCACTTTGGGACTCAAGGGTGATAAGCTTCACTTGGGTTGGCTTTCATTTTTTAGAACCATGGCTACCAAGGAGTCAAGCTCTGCTTCTTCAACTGATAGCAAAATCAAAGGGTTCCTTACTCATGGTGGTCGGTACGTGCAGTATAATGTGTATGGAACCTTGTTTGAGGTCTCCAGCAAGTATGTGCCTCCCATTCGCCCCATTGGTAGAGGTTCTTACGGTATAGTTTGGTAAGTTTACTTATTTTAACATAATATGTTTTTGGTAATGGTTCTGTGTAAATTTTTGGGTTATTATATTTATATTTTTTTTTGTGAGTTCGTCGTGCTAGTTAAGACTAATTTATATGTTAGTTGGTGCGGAATCGCATTTGTCAATGGTGTTATCACTTGTTACGTCACAGTAATTTAACATAATATGTACGATCGTGGATGATTGCAGGGATCCATTGTGTTTAGAAACACGATTGAGTAAATAGATCTAAGGATGCTAAGAATAATATGAGAAAATGATTGTTTTTTTTTTCATTTAATTTGATTGCTTTCATGATTGGTTAACTTAATATAATGATGTATGATTCGATTCTCTTTTTTCAGTGCTGCTGTTAACTCAGAAACACATGAAGAAGTTGCCATTAAGAAGATTGGGAATGCTTTTGACAATATTATAGACGCCAAGAGGACGTTGAGAGAAATCAAGCTCCTTCGCCACATGAACCATGAAAATGTAAATAGTTAATCGAAATCCTACCTGTAAAAGTTTCATAATTACTATTTATCTTTGTCCAAATGTTTGTTATAGTTGGAATCTGATAGTCATATTTTTATGGACAATATTGACTAGTGCTTTATGTCAGTTTATCAACTGCTAGGTCTCTTTCAATGTGTTTATGATTGGAATTTTACTGCTCATATTTTTGTCTTCCTTCCTTCTCTGGCAGGTTATTGCCATCAAGGACATAATACGACCACCAAAAAAGGATACCTTCAATGATGTTTACATTGTCTATGAATTAATGGATACTGATCTTCATAAAATCATTCGTTCTGACCAACCATTAGCAGATGAGCAGAGTCAGGTATGCAACCTACAAGATAGCTAGAGCCTTTTCTTTTATTTTTCTCTTTTTCGATTATAATATTCTCAGACTTTATTATACTACGTCAATACGAGCTCTCTATGTCAATACTACGTCGAGTTTAAAGTATTGTATCAGATTAATAATTCAGGAAATTGTTGCAGTACTTTTTGTATCAACTGTTACGAGGGCTAAAGTATGTACACTCAGCAAGTGTATTGCACCGAGATCTGAAGCCCAGTAATTTGCTTTTAAATTCTAATTTTGATCTTAAAATTGGAGATTTTGGACTGGCAAGAACAACAACAGAGACTGATTTCATGACTGAGTATGTCATTACTCGTTGGTATCGAGCACCAGAGTTGCTTCTAAATTGTTCAGAGTACACTGCTGCTATAGATATTTGGTCTGTTGGATGCATTCTCGGTGAAATTATGACCAAAGAGCCATTGTTCCCTGGAAAAGATTATGTTCATCAGCTGAGGCTTATTACCGAGGTACTTTCTTCCAGCTCTTAAAGAGTTAAAGTCAATTTTAGCTGAAATATTTCGTTATTAGTTTAATTATTTATGAAGGTTTTGCTATTTATTGTCTTGTAGTTTTGTTTTACCAAATACATGCTATAGTCTTGGGCAATATTTCTTCTGGTGCATTATTTACTCTTTCCTGGAGTTTATAGAATTTTGGCACGTGCTGTATAGGATATCATGGTCAGAATATTCGATTGATTGCCATGCTTATCGTTTCTAGCTTCTTCCATCAAATGGAACTAAAATAATGTTTTACTTAACATTGTTGTAAAGGGCTATTTTGAGGCTCGCATCGAATTGAAGTTTAAAAAGAGAGTTCCCAGGTGGTAAATTTAAGTTGCTTTTTTGGTTTGAGGATTACGCCCGGATGAGATTTAAGATTTACCCTCAAATAGTTTAATATTTTAAGTTACTTTATGTGTTATTTATAAAATTCTAACTCGATTTCATAAAATTAAAAAAAAAAAAGAAAATGATAGATAAAAAAAATAAAAAAAGGAGAATATCATAATCTCATAAACAAACATGATTACGGTTTTTGTCTTAATATTTTTCGTTCTTCCTTCACCCGTTTATTTTTTTTTATTTTCGACGACTTCAAAATTTTTCAATCACCAAGTTATAATTGGGTAAGTTACATTATCTCTTTATTTGGTTATTTATATTTATATTTTTCTTTCTATTATAAATTAATATTTGAGCAATAGAATCACATATTATATTATTTACTTTGTGTATTTTATGGTTATATTTATGATTAATTTCTTATATTAATATTTTAATATTATTTTAAGTTAAAGTTTGAAATATATTTTATTTACTGGATTAAAAATTAATTTTATTATATACTTAAGTTTTTTTAATGTTAAAGCTTAAATCTTATTTCTTGGACTTGTTCGAGGCTTAAACCTTAACTCACTTGAAGAAAAAGTCTCAGCATTTAAAATAATCTTTTACAACATTGATACTTGAATGGTGCTTGCAGATGTCTTTCTTAAATGAATCTTTACATTTTTGACACTGGAATATCTCTCTGTATGCTTGTAAGATATAACAGAACTACTTATGCTACTCTTTTGAAGTTGATAGGCTCACCTGATGATGCTAGCCTTGGTTTTCTTCGAAGTAATAATGCCCAAAGATACGTGAAACAACTTCCACAGTCTCGAAAGCAGCAATTTTCTGCTAGGTTCCCTAATTTGTCTCCTGGGGCTGCGGATTTACTAGAGAAGATGCTTGTATTTGATCCAAACAAACGCATTACTGGTATTGTAAATGATTTTGTAGTTTCAATTATCAAAGTATCTGGTGATATCCTGCAGGCCATTCAGTTTTGATTTTGAATGTTTGAATACTCTCCCCTTTAACTTCAGATTGATCTCTTGGCAGTTGAGGAGGCACTTTGTCACCCGTACTTACAATCCCTTCACAACATCAATGACGAGCCTGTTTGTGCCAGGCCTTTCAGTTTTGATGTTGAACACCCATCATGCAGTGAAGAGCAAATCAAAGAGATCATCTGGAAGGAATCAGTGAAGTTCAATCCAAACCCAACCCATTAGATATGCTACTATGCTTATGCTGCGAAATATGTTGTTGAAAGCTTTCTCCTATCTACAACGATACTTCACTGCACGGACGGTGGGAGTAGCGCTGGAGATTATTACCATGTAACTTAAAGTCTAACAATGTTTAGTTAGCTGAAAGATTTAGAGTTGATTGTATCAGCAAGCAACAACCATTTGGTCATTGTAGCCCTTAAACCAGCTATTAAGTCCCCAATTTGAAGTCAGGAAAATTATGGTGCCAACTTTTATATGATGTAGGGCATGGAATAAAGTTGTAAGGGTGAATTTCCCATGAACAAGTATGTTTTAATATAATCAGTAATACCAGTATCCTAATGTTAAAACAATTATGCATCCTGATTAGTTCGTTTTCTTGTTATGCTTGTGCGTCAGCCCTGACACTGCCAGACCAAAATACCAAGATGGCAAAATGTATAACATGTTATACTTACACGTATTCTTTTAGTGACTTAATTTCTGGATATAAATTCAATTGTTAGATACTCATTTTTCTTAATTTCTTATAAATTTTTATCAAATTAAAATTAAAATTATGATTATTCAACTTATGTTCACGTCGTGTCGTTTAGACATGATTATTTTATGAAAATTGAGTATTCGTAACATAAGACAAAATTACATCGGAAAGAGTTTGGTGCTTAATGATGCTCTTTTCTTTTCACTTATTACTTTTCTATAATAGAATTTTATTAACCGAGAGTAGCTCTTGAATAATAATATTTTGATTGTATTTAAACAATATATGGCTATACAAATCATATCGATACATTTACGTGAAACAAGTAGTAATTTTATGTATAATTTAATTTAAAATATTATAATTAATTATAATTATAAAAATAATTTAAATAATATAAAAATAATTTAACTTAAAAATGCATATATTGTTAAAGATTCTATAGTTTTACCAGATGTAAACCATTTGAACATATAGAAAATTTGGAGTTTGAATACACATTATGAGTATATAAATAGTGTTATTATTTTTAAAAAATATACAGTATAATAGAAAATCATTTCTTTTTTTATGTCTTAGATTTATGTGATTATACTTTTCTCGATTTTTTTGTATTTTTGAAATTTTTTGAACACACTCTATTTTGATTTGTAACTATTTCAACAATTTGATATTTTTGGAAATTTATGGAAAATTTGATATTTTTGGAAATGTTACTAAACTTTCTGTTGTTCTATAAAATTTGATATCTTTGTTAATTTTAGAAAATTAGATTTATGGAAGAATTTTTATTTTTAGAACTTTATTAAAACTTTCTATTTTTTGTAATTTCACAAAAGTATCTATCTTTAAAAATTTGGAAAAACTTTCTATTTATAAAATTTTAAAAAAAATTGTTTTTTGAAATTTTGGAAAGCTTTCTATTATTTATAACATAACTGAAAAATAATATTTATAATCCCTATTTTTTATCAATTTCACGTCCCTTAACTTCTTTTATTAGATTTGGTTGATTTTTTTTAATATATACAAATTTGATCCAAATGTAAAAATTTCACTATAACAATCAGATTTAATATATTAAAATTATTATTTTTAATTATGATTAATTTATTCAACAATTTAAATTTAATAAATTTAGTTCATTTTACATCAAATTTATAAAAATTAAAAACTTAGTTCATCAAATCTAACTAAAAATAGTTAAAAAAAAAAACAAATGGTAAAATCATTAAAAGTTAGGAAATTACATATTTTATATTTTGAAATTTTGAAGAAATTTTGAAAACTTTCTATTTTGGAAATTTTATGAAAATATTTTATTTTTTAAGTTTTGTAAAATTTTATCTTTTTAGAATTATATATTCACAACCAAATCAAAAATCAAAACATAATACCAAACTAATTTAAGGAAAATAAAAATTAAATAATTACTTAAATAAAAACAAGGTTTAGAGCTTATAACTAACTCTCAATTACGTTCTGTCTAAATATGATTAAATTTAATATTAAATCTAAATTAATATCCATACAAAACAATGAGAAGAGAAATAAAAGTTTAGAAATTTGATAGTTGATTGTTGGGGATTAAAGTAACTCCAAAATCTTCAATCTATTTCTTGGATTTTCAAATTATCTCTCAAAATTGTAAGAAGTTTGTCCTCTCAATTTGACATCTAATTTGTGAAATGTGAATGTGAATGAGCCAAAACATTGCGCATATTATTTATATATAGGTTTAAAATTTAACAGTTAAACGTGGCCCAAAACCAATATAGATAAAAGCCCAAATGGTTAATTAAATCCTTACCCTATTTCTCTTACTATATATATAACTTCATGCGTGAATACATTGATATGCAGCCACTAGAGTTTTGCAAGAATACAAAGAAATCAAGAAATGACAGAATAAAGAAAAAACTACAGATGGTTTTTTGTGTGGCACCAGAGAGAAAAGCAACCGTAGAGAAGAAGCAATGACGAGGAAGAAGAAACAAAGAAGAATCAACTAGAGAAGCAGAGAAAATCACCAAGGACAAAACTTGTTCATTTCACCGTCATTTGTAGTGTTTCTCTCATTTGTACTGATAATATTTGATTTAATAGCAAGTTTGTTAATTTATCTTGCTATATATATTCTGAAGTAAATTAGAGGATATTTTGTGGGTTGATTTTGGAATTTGGTATAATTTGTGAAACTCGGGAAATTGGTGTTTGTATCTCCTTTTGATTATTAGTGAATTTTTTCTCGGTGTCGTCGTCGATGGAGTAGACTTTTCAAATTGAAAAGTTGAACCACTTAAATCGTGTGCTATTTAATTTCTTACCGCTTATTACTTTTCGTTACCCATTCATTATTATTAATTTGTACAACCAAAATTGGACACGATATTCGCTTCCACAAGTGCCAATTCTTTAACAAATTGGTATCGAGCTATTGGGTTGATACATTTATTTATCGAACCCATCAAGTTTGCTTTTTTAGATTTATTTTGAAGCTTCCTGGTTTATACGATTGGTTTCATATTTTAAGGTTGGCTTCGTCATTTATTTAATATTGAGTTTTACATGGCGACAAAATATGAAATTGAGAAATTCAATGGTAGAAATGATTTCGGTTTACGGCGTATGAAGATGCGAAATGTATTAGTTAAAGAAGGACTCGTTAAGACACTTTGAAGGTAAGGATAAATTGCCAGGAAAATTGACTGACGAAGAAAAAGATGCATTGATGGAAAATGCTTTGAGTTCAATTCAGGTTATCCTTATGCGATGAGGTATTACGAGGTTGGTGATGAGAATCTCTGGGTTATGGCTTAAATTGGAGAATTTGTATACGACAAGTCTTTGACCGGTCGGTTATATTTAAAACGGCGTTTGTATACATTCAATGTCGGAAGGTGCACACACTTTGCACGATCATCTTGATGAATTTACTAAAATTATTCGTGGATCACGAAAAAATGGTGGTGTTAAGATTGACGATGAGGATCGTGCCTTAGGATTCTATTATGTTCTTTACCTCATTCATTTGAACATTTTGTTGATACCATGCTTATATGGGAGACACAATTTCTTTGGAAGATGTCAAAGACTTTGAATTCTAGAGAGTTGAAGAAAAAGATGTCTACAAGCAACAATGATAATAGCAGTGGTTTATTTGTCGAGGTAGAAATCAAGAAAAAGGCACAAGCGTAATGAGAAGTCTAGATCCAAATCTAGAAAAAGAAAAGATAAATGCAATTATTGTCGTCGGGAAGGGCAATCGGAAAGTAAATTGTCAGAAACTCAAAGGTAAAGGAAAATGCGCCTGAACGTCTTCCTCGGTACTAATGATGTTCTTGGTGTTGCGGAATAGTTCTAGGATCTGGATGGTGAAAATGTTCTATCGGATCTATTAGTTCTCCTGGAGATGTTTGGATTCTTGATTGATTACTTACCATACGTGTCTGAGAGAGATTGGTTTGCTTATCACTATTGATGGGGGTGTTGTCTTGATGGGAAACAATATGTCCTGTAAGGTTATTGGTATTGGTACTGTCCGAATTAAGATGCATGATGGTATTGTTAGGACTTTGAAAGATGTTCGCCATGTTTCAGATTTGAAATTTTTTTTTGATATCTTTGGGTACTCTTGATTCACAAGGCTATAAGTATGTAGCTGAAGGTGGAGTTTTAAAAGTTAGTAAGGGTGCTCTCGTTGTTATTAAAGGGCAATTGTCGCGTGGTCTCTATATGCTTCATGGTAGCTTATTAGAGGTGTATCGATTTCATCCTCATCGGATCAAGATTCATACACTACTCGATTATGGCATATGCGGCTTTCGGGCATATGGTGAGGCAGGATGTTCATTTTGAGCAAACAAGATTTGCTTTGTGGTCGAACCGGGAAACTTGATTTACGTGGAGCATTGTGTCTATGGAAAGCATCGCAGGTCAAGTTCAAGACATCCATCCATAAAACGAAAAGGATGCGGTGATTATATTCATTTAGATCTTCGGGTCCTTCTCGTGTTGTGTCTAAGCGGTGGTGCGGTGATATGTTGACTTTTATTGATGACTTCTCTCGCCATGTTTGGGTGTATTTTCTAAAGAACAAGAATGAAGCATTCTAAAAATTTGTAAAATTCAAGGCTTGTATAGAAAAATCAAACAAGCGAAAAATCAACATTCGAACCGATAATGGTTTGGAATTTTGTGATAGTCAATTTAATGAGTTATGTGAAAGAAAATGGCATAGTGAGACACCGCATGTTGTCGTCATACACCATGTGAAATGGAGTAGCAGAATGTATGAATAGGACTCTCTTAGAAAGAGCTCGTTATACGCTTCTTTCAGTGACTTGGATAAATCCTTTTGAAATTTGAGGCTTGTAACCATGCCTCGCTATTTGGTAAATCGGTCTCCATCAGCGCAATTGAGTTAAGACTCGTTTGAGGTATTCTTTGATACTCCCGCTAATTATTCGATTTGAAAGTTTTGGTTGTCCTGCTTTACTCATGTTAATGATGGTAAACTTGAGCCTAGGGAATTAAAATGCATATTTTTGGGGTATCCTTCCGAGGTGAAGGGTTATAGATTATGGTGTGTTGAACCCAAGTCACCTAAATTTTTGATTAGCGAGAGATGTTAAGTTTGATGAGTTTTCTATGTTGCAAAAGAAAAAGAGTCTATTGTTGTAGATAAAGACCGTCTGCAGCATGTTAGTGAGCGGTGGAGCTCACAAGTACAAGAGGGCACTTGGATCAACCATCATGACGAGATAGACGATTTTGCTCGTGATGTAGTAGAAGAGAAATATGAGCAACCATACGGTATCGCTAAGGGTAAAGGAATAAGAGAGATTAGACGCCTCGGAGGTGTCGCAGATGCAGACTTAGTTTCTTTTGCATTGTACGTAGTAGAGTCTATTGAGGTCATGGACCTTCTAGTTATCATGAAGCCACTTGTGATGAGTACGTTTGGTGGTTGGTTGCTATGAATGAAGAGATTGAATCACTTCATAAGAATCATACATGGGAATTGGTGAAACCGCCAAGAGCCGAAGATTGTTGGAAACAAATGGGTCTTCAAGAAAGGAAGGTATACCGAGGTTGAAGTTAGCTAGGTTCAAGACACGTGTTGCAAGGGCTATTGTTAGAAGAAAGGTATTGACTTCAATGAAGTATTTTCTCCTGTTGTGAAACATAGCTCTATTCGTGTGTCGCTTGCTTATGGTTGCATTGTTTGACATGGAATTAGAATAGCTTGATGTCAAGACGCCTTACATGAAGTGAGCTCGGCGAACAAATATATATGCATCAACCGGAGGGTTTGTTGTTCCGTGTAAGGAAGATCATGTTTTGTTTATTGAAAAAAGTCTTTATACGGGTGAAGCAATCTCCAAGGCGGTGGTATAAGCGGTTTGATTCTTTTATGATTGATCATGGTTACTCTGCGAGTGATTATGATAGTTGTGTTTATCATAAAAGATTCCATGATGGTTCATCAGTTTATTTGTTGCTTTATGTCGATGACATGCTTATCGCTTCTAAGAATAAGTCCGAGATTCGAAATTAAAGTCTCGACTTAATGGTGAGTTTGAAATAAAAGATTTGGTGACGAAGAAAATTTTGGGCATGGAAATTTACAGGGGATGACAAGGACGGGCAAGCTTTATTTGACTCGGAAAAGTTATATTGAAAAAGTTCTTGAACGTTTTGGCATGAAAGATTCTAAACCTGGCGAGTACGTTAGGCTGCGCATTTCGGGCTTTCTTTGGATTTGTCACCTCGGTCGGAAGAAGAGGAGCGGTACATGTCTCCGGGTTCCATATACTAATGCCGTTGGGAGTTTGATGTACGCTTACGGTTTGTACTCGTCCGGACATTTCATATGCGGTTAGTGTTGTCGGCCAGATATATGGGTAATCCTGGTAAGGGTCATTGTGACGTTGAAATGGATACTTCGGTATTTGAGAGTACATCTAATTTTGGTTTGGTATATGATGGAAGTTCTAATACCGGTTGCGGTGTTATTGGTTATGTGTATTAGATTATCTTTGCCGTGATCTGGATAGAAGAAAGATCTACGACAGGTTATGTCTTCACTCTTTCTCGTTGTGCCATTAGTTGGAAGGCTACTTTACGATCTACGCTTGCTTCTTTATGCAAATGAGGCGGAATATATGGCGACAGCGATAAAAGAAGCCATTTGGCTTGAGAGGTTTGGTGTGTGATTTGGGTTTACACCAGGGATACTGTTATATTTTGTGATAGTCGTCTATACATACACTGACGAGAATACTATGTATCGTGAAAGAACCAAACACATTGATGTCGGATATCACTTTATTCATGACATTGTCTCGCGGTCTTATTGTTGTCGATAAGATAGTCACTACAGAGAATCCGAGTTGATATGTTAACCAAACCAGTTCCTTTTTAATAAGTTCAAGCATTGCTTGACTTGATTGGTATTTGCAAAAGATGATCACCCTTCGGGGTTTTCGACGACGGTTATTTTTGGTAATCCTAGGAAATTTCATTTGAAGAACTTGTTATGTTTTGGGCCAAGGTGGAGATTTGTTAAATGTGGCCCAAAACCAATATAGCCCAAAGCCCAAATGGTTAATTAAACCCTTACACTATTTCCCTTACTATATATATAACTTCCTGCGTGAATACATTGGTATGCGACCAACTAGAGTTTTCAGCTAGACCAAAGAAATCAATGAGAATAAAGAAAAACTACGAGGGTTTTTTTTCAGTGTGGCACCGGAGAAAAGCAACCATGTAGAGAAGAAGTGCAGCGCTGACGAGGAAGAAGAAAACCATCAAGAACTAGCTAAGAAAGCGAGAGAACCCCAAGGACAAAATCATGTCCATTTCAGCTATCATTTGTAGTGTTTCTCTCATTTGTACAGTAATATTTGATTTAATAGCAAGTTTGTTAATTTATCTTGCAATATATATTACCAAGAAATTAAAGTGATATTTTGTGGCGTTGATTTTGGAATTTGGTATAATTTGAAACTCTTAGGAAATTGGTGTTTGTATCTCCTTTTGATTATTAATGGATTTTTCTCGGTGTCGTCATTGGAGTAGATTTTTCGCGTTGAAAAGTTGAACCACTTAAATCATCGTGTGTGCTATTTAATTTTCTGCTTATTACTTTTGTGTTATCCATTATTATTAATTTGGCAAGTAACCAAATTGAATGCCTAATATTCGTCATGATGCAATTCTTTAACAAGGAGTGAACTTGGTCGAAAAAATAATGTTATTTTACAAAACTCTTATTAGCTTATATAGGGGTAAGCAATTTATGTAATTCTTACCAAGCTTATATAAAAAAAACTTACATAACCCCTATAAAGTTAAAAAAAAATAGATATAAACTTTATGTATCTCAGTATTTAAGTATTCAACATGACTTATTTTTATTCTTTTTTTCTCTTTTTGCTCGTAAGCTACTTAATATCTATAAGATATAAAATAAAAATGAAATGATTTGACAATAATAGATAAACATGGGAATTAATACTTAAAATTGTGTATAACATAACACAACCAATGATATTTATCACCTCAAAACTTCAAAAATGTATAAAATAAAAATAAAAAATAAAGGGATAAAGGTGAAGCAAAGACATATATAGTTATTAATTCTATATTAATTCTATATTAAGATATATAAAATCATCAATAATAACAATAAAATTTAATAATTTAAGTAATTTTAAAATTTACGATTAAATGAAATTTTATTTAACACTCAAAAATTTAAATTTTATATTTTAAATCTAGAATAAAAAGAAAAAATATATGGGTATTATTATGATTTTATGTAAAATACATATCAATATTTCAATGGATTCGATATATGCAACATTTAAAATTAGAAAAATAAATTGTAAAAAGTATTAAATTTTTTAAAATATTAAATGCGTTATAAAATTATAGAAATAAGTAAATAAGAATATTTTTTTTATAACTTTTTAATTATACGTATTAGATTATAATTTTTTAAGTATATTAATTTAACAAATATTTAAGATATTTTTAATTTTTTTTCTATTATTCCATAATAAATAAGTAATTATTATAATATTCATGAGTATTTTATTTTTTTATTTTAAATTTTATGATACTTATCAATTTTATTAACTATCTTATATGGAATCAATTATTTTAGAAATCATTTAATTTAAAAAATACATCTACATTTAGATTATACCTTACTAATAAATTTTTTACATTTCATTTTATGACTAAGGTAGTCATTTTCATATAAACACGTGAACTCACAGTTTCACAATTGTTATATGATCGAAAAATTAATTGTCATAATTAGTTGCTGCTATAAGAACATATCTGGAGTTTAACATCATCAATAGGCAGTTTATCTTGAGGAAATTAGCATTCTGCTATATTCCGAGGAACCTGATCCGGCAGAAGAGCGTAAGATTGAGGAGTGACTGAACTTAAAATCCCAGAAATTTCAGCACAGCTCCAAGGTACTTTCTTACCATTCAATGACATTCCAACAGTGACATTAGATAGGCAAATCCCAGTAAAAGAGTGACCAGGAATGCCTTGTAAACTACCAGCCCAGGTTACATTCTCAGTAATAACATCTCTATAATTTATATTCTGAACAACTGGAATAGCATTGGGATCATAGTTATTGTCTGCATGAGAACCATAATTTCCTGTCATCCAAAATACCCGTCTCATTGTCTTCATCGTCATACCTCTTACATATATATCTTTAACAAAACCTCCTCTTCCTATAGCAGTTTTGATCCTAACTCCTGACTCTGTATTAATGGCTACAATGTCCTCTGCTCTAACATCTTCAATCCCACCAGACATTTCACTTCCCAATGCAATCCTAGCACTATATGGAGATATGCACGTTAGTCTTCTGATCACAAGTTGCTTTGAAGGCATGCCAAATGCAATACCATGTTGATCCAAACCACTCTTCACTGCCACACAATCATCCCCAGAAACCATGTAACAATCCTCTATTCTTGTGTTTGTGCAAGAATCTGTACAAAATTGATTAGATGATTGTGTTCAAAATTTGACAATTTCATAAGAAGTAAGGAATGTGCAATATAATACCAAAAACAAAAATAAAGAAACCCCAATTTTTATATAACCCAATTATTCAACTTTGAATCCCTTAAAAACACATTTTCTTTTAACATGCAAAAAACTTATGATTTTTAACATTTGTGCAGTGTAAGAGGAGTTAAACATGAAATTTTATCTATAAAATTATTATACTGTGCAATTAAACTAATAAAAATCTGGGATGATTCCATCGGTGTTTGGAGATTTCAATGGGGCAAGAATAGTAATGCCTTGAATAATGTGTTGGGTTTTCCTCTTATTTGGAGGAACCCAAGTGAAGCCCATGTGGCTTAAAAGCCCATGGAGTAAGAAGGGCAATTGTGTCATTTCATTTCTTTAATTAATAAACTCATTTAGGGTTTGTTGTGTGTATAATTATGAAGAGAAGAGAAAAGAAAAGGTGTGCAGAAAAGCGGCATAAACGTGAGAAAAAGCTGCTCTCGGTTTTCGGTTTTCCCTCTCGGCCGAGTCTTAAATCAAGTGTTCCGATCGAAAGCCGTTTGTGGTCTAATTAAGCTGAAATTTTGCAGGCAGGTTCACGACTCAAGAATCTTTAATCTGTGCGGTGGGATTTTGATTTGGCTCACCGGTTTGAGAAATTCTGAGCAGTGAACAGTGACTACGAATTAGGTTAGATTTCTACATTCTTCTTGAAATAATTGTTAGTTTCCAAGAAGTGTATTCTTGATGATGTTGTTGATTGTTTGCCTCTAGTTTTATCTAGAGAGAAATGTTGTACAATTGTTTCTTGATAGTGTAATTTTTGGAGAGGAGTGCCGTGGTTGTTTCCTTACTACCTTAGGAAGGTTTTTCCGTAAATTACTTGTGTTGATTTTGTGCAAATGTTTCATTTTAAGCTTTCTATTTATTTGTTTCCTAAAAGATTCACACAAAGAAGGAGAATATGTTTAATTCCGCTGTTTAGAGCTTGATTAAGTTTGAATTGAAATTGTGATTCTCTTTAACAAAGTGGTATGTCAGTTTGTGGTTATTATTGTGGAATTTCTTGTGTTGAATAATGGAAGCAAATTTGAGTAGAATGATTACTTTGAATGGTTCTAATTATCATACTTGGAAAGGAAAAATGGAAGATCTCCTTTATGTCAGAAAAGTTATCTGAAGAAGAATGGACTTTGTTACATCGACAAGTCTGTGGGTATATAAGGCAGTGGGTAGATGATAATGTTTTGAATCATATTAGTGGAGAAATACATGCGGTACGGCTTATGGAATAAACTTGTAGAGTTGTATGCTCGGAAAAGCAGGAAATAATAAAATGTTTCTTATAAAGCAATTGATGGCTTTAAGGTACCAAGATGGAACTCTAGTTGTGAGATCACTTGAATACGTTCGAGGAATAATCAATCGGTTAATTTGGAATGGGTATCAAGTTTGATGATGAGATTCAAGGGTTATGTTTATTGGGTATGTTGCCGAACTCTTGGGAAACATTTAGAATGTCATTAAGTAACTCAGCTCCAAATGGTGTAATCACCATGGATCTGGCTAAGAGTAGTATTTTGAATGAAGAAATGAGAAGAAAATCACATGGGTCTTCTCAGTAGTCAGAGATTTTGGTTACAGAAAGAAGAGGGAGGAGTAAAAGCAGAGGTTTCAAGAACAAAGAAAAAGGAAGAAGCAAGTCTAGGTTTTCTAATATTGAGTGTCATCACTATGGCATGAAAGGGCACATCAAGAAATATTGCAAACAGTTGAAGCGGGATAACAAGAATAAAGACAAAGAACAAGAGGGTGATGTTAGTAAAGAAAATGATCGAGTTTCCATCGCTAGTTCAGAAGACTTTCTTGTTGTTTATAATGAAGATGTTGTCAATGTTGCATGTCACGAGGTTAGTTGGGTTATTGATAGTGGAGCCTCCATTCATGCTACGTCTCGAGAGGACTTCTTTACATCCTATACAACAGGTGACTTTGGGACAGTGAAGTTGGGTAATGATGGCTTGGTTAAAGTCATTGGTATTGGAGATGTGTGTTTGGAGACGAATAATGGCACAAGACTACTTCTTAGAGGGGTAAAGCATATTCCTGAAATTCATTTGAACTTGATCTCTGTAGGTAAACTTGATGATGAAGGATATTGCAATACCTTTAGTAATGGTCAATGGAAACTTACTCAAGGTGCTATGGTTATTTCTCGTGGGGAGCAAACATTCCGGTTTGTATATACTTACATGTACGAGACTCTTTAAAGGCATTATTAATCTTTGTGACGGATAACCGCATCGAGAATTGTGGCATAAGAGACTTACTCACATGTGAGTGAGAAAGGCTTAGCGTGTCTTAACTAAAAGAATCTTCTTTACGGAATGAATGATGTTTGTTTAAGAAGATGTACTCGTTGTTTGGCGGAAACAAAATAGAGTTTCTTTCAAGAGTTCCCCTCCTTCGAAAACAATACATACTTGATTTGGTACATTCGGATGTATGTGGTCTATGAAGACAAAAACTTTGGGCGGTGCCGGTTATTTTGTGACCTTCGTAGATGATTGTTCAAGAAAGTTATTGGTGTACACTTTGAAGAGCAAAGATCAAGTATTAGATGTGTTTAAAACGGTTTCAAGCCTTAGTTGAGAGACAAGCGGGAAGAAATTGCGGTGCATCGGAACGAGATAATGGGGAGAGTATTCAGGTCCTTTTGATGAGTATTGTAGGAATCAGGGCATTCGACATCAAAAGACACCTCCCAAGACTCCTCAGTTAAATGGGTTGGCTGAGGGATGGAAGATGACATTGGGTGAAAGAGGAAGATGTCTTCTTTCGCGGGCTCGGTTGCCAAGATCTTTACGGGGTGAGGCTTTGAATACGGTTGTACATGTTCTTAATCTCACACCATGTGTTCCTCTCTTCAATTTGATGTACCAACGAGTTTGGGTAGCGAAGATGTTTCTTATGATCATCTTCGCGTTTTTGGTTGCAAGGTATTTGTGCATATACCAAAGATGAGAGATCTAAGCTCGATGTGAAGACACGACAATGTATCTTTGTTGGTTATGGTCTGGATGAATTTGGCTACGAGATTTTATGATCGAGTTGAGAAGAAGCGGTAAGAAGTCGTGATGTTGTGTTTATAGAAGATCAAGAACTATACAAGATGTTGAGAAGATAGAAAAAGGAGTCCATCGGTATAGCGATGATTTGATTGACCTAGATCTGGTTCCTTTACCGGTACGGATGGAACAAAATGTTCAAGATGACCCAGCGGGGTTTAGATGATGTAGATATGCACGGTGAAACGGATCGCGAGACTGCGATCGGTTCTTTGGGGCAGAGAATTCCACCCCGAGAAGTGCACCGAGACCGATGTCGCTTCACGTGATATGATACGGATGAGTATGTGTTATTGACGGATGAGGAGAACCTCGATGTTATGTAGAAGCGATGGAAGATGGAAACAAAACACGTTGGGTTGGTGCTATGGAAGATGAGATGCGATTCTTGTGTGACAATCACACGTTTGAAATTTGGTAAAGTTGCCTAAGGGTAAGAGAGCTTTGAAGAACAAGTGGGTCTAGGGGTGAAGCGAAGAACACAATTCTGACCACGATACAAAGCTAGGCGAGTCGTCGAGGATTCGATCGGAGAAAAGGTATTGATTTTGATGATATTTTTCTCTCTGTTGTGAAGATGTCTTCCGTACGTGTTGTTAGGTCTAGCGACTAGCTTGGATTTAGAAATTGAGAAAATGGATGTAAGCTGCCTTTCTTCATGGTGAGTTGGAGGAAGAGATTTATATGGAGCAGCCGAGAGGGTTTTGAGGTTAAAGGAAAAGAGGATTCGTATGTCGAGTTAAGGAAAAGCCTACGGGTTGGAAAGCACTGAACAATGGTATAAGAAGTTTGAGTGATTATGGGGGAAGCTTGTGGATTTACAAGAAGACTACTTCGATCATTGTGTTTTGTGCGAGAAATTCTCGATGATGACTTTATCATTTTATTGCTCTATGTTGATGACATGTTGATTGTTGGTAGAAATTCTTCAAGAATTAATAATTTGAAGAAGCGATTGAGTAAGTCCTTTGACATGAAGAACTTGGGGCCCGGCAGAAACAAATTCTTGGTATTCGAATTTGTCGAGACGAAAGAAAGAAGTTATACATGTCACGGAACGATACATGACAAGGTACTTGAAAGGTTTCATATGGATAAAGCCAAAGTGGTTTCGTCTCCTTTATCTAATCCTTTAAGTTGAGATCGAGTCGAGGCCATGACGGATAAAGAGAAGGAAGATATGGAAAATGTTCCATATGCCTCGGCGATAGGAAGCTTAATGTATGCAATGGTGTGTATGCGAGGCCGGACATTAGCCATGTACGGTTGGGTTGTTAGTCGTTTTCTTTCGAATCCGAGGAAGAGAGCATTGGGATGCGATAAAGTGGATTATGAGATATCTTCGAGGTACTTCCAAGTTAACACTTAGCTTTGGAAGTGGAAAACCGATGTTAGTTGGATACAACGATTCAGATTTGGCAAGAGATGAAGATTCTCGTAAGTCTACTTCGAGGTTATCTAATTACTTTCTCGGTGGAGCCGGTTCTTAGCGATCGAGATTGCAAAAGTATGTTGCAATTTCTACGTGAAGCGAGTTTATTGCGGCAACGGGAAACTGTAAGGAGTTGTTGTGGATGAAGCGATTCTTGAGGGAACTTGGTTTCAAGCGGCGAAATATGTGTTGATACGCAATAATCGAGTTCTATTCACCTAGCCGAAAAACTTCGGCATTTCTTCGAGATCAAAGCGTATTGATGTGAGGTATCATTGGATAAGAGATACTCTTATGATAAGTTGCTTGAACTTGAGAAAATACATACGATGAGAATGGATCGACATCTTTGACAAAAGTAGTGTCAAAGAGAAAAACTTGAAGTTTGTTGTTCAATTGCCGTGATGGCGGATCCTCAATCTAATCGGAAGAAGGGAGATTTGTTGGGTTTTCCTCTTATTTGGAGGAACAGTGAAACCCGTGTGGCTTAAAAGCCCATGGAGTAAGAAGGGAAATTGTGTCATTTCATTTCTTTAATTAATAAACCCATTTAGGGTTTGTTGTGTGTAGAATTATGAAGAGAAGAGAAAAAAAAGGTGTGCGAGAAAAAGCGGCCATTCTGAATGAGAAAAAGCTTGCTCTCGGTTTTTGATTTTTCCCTCTCGGCCAGTCTTAAATCAAGTGTTCCGATCGAAAGCCGTTTGTGGTATGATTAAGCTGAAATTTTGCAGGCAGGTTCACGACTCAAGACTCTTTAATCTGTGCGGTGGGATTTAGATTTGGCTCACCGGTTTGAGAAATTCTGAGCAGTGAACAGTGACTACGAATTAGGTTAGATTTCTACATTCTTCTTGAAATAATTGTTAGTTTCAAAAGTGTGTGCTTGATGATGTTGTTGATTGTTTTGCCTCTAGTTTCACTGAGAGAAATGTTGTACGATTGTTTCTTGATAGTGGAATTTTTGGAGAGAGTGCCGTGGTGGTTGTTTCCTTACAACTGTAGGAAGATTTTTCCACGTAAATTGCTTGTGTTGATTTTGTGCATGTTTTATTTTAAGCTCTATTTATTTGTTTCCTAAAAGATTCACACAAAAAAGGAGAATATGTTTAATTACGCTGTTTAGAGCTTGATTAAGTTTGAATTGAAATTGTGATTCTCCTAACATAATGACATTGTTGTAATTCTTGAAATTATAAGGATCAAATTAGGTAATTAACTACAATTAATGGAAATAGAAAATACAGGAGAGAGACAATTAAAGAAAAGAATTACCAGCTGTAGATTGGATGAATGTTCCAAGATGGAGAATTAACCAAAGTGAGATTCGATATTTGAACTTTATCAGAGTACATGATTTCAATCAGATAAGGTCTTGTGTTATTCAGTTGTCTCTGGTGGTACATGTTCCACCATATCTCACCTTGACCATCTATGGTACCATTATCTCCTGATATTTTACTTTTCTAGTTAGTATTAGTATTGATTTGTATTTCAACAATCACAAGTTGTGTGTTTGTTTGTTACCTGTAATAATCACATCAGTGAGAGTGGTTCCAAAAATCAAACTACTAAAGCGTCCACCTTGTGTATCCCTTCCTCTACCATATCACGGTAAAGGATTTATCATTAGCCACTTATAAAAAATTTTTCATAAATTAACACATCTAAAACTTGTATCAATAAAAATAACACTCTCTAACATTTAACATTATTCTATTACCTAGAATTCAATATTAAACACTGTTAATCAGTTAAAATACAACTTAAACGAATGAGTTAAATTTGAAAATTTTATGTTAGAAGCTTTTTATAGTAAAAATATAGGAACAATATATAATTTTATGTATCGATAACGAAGTTCATCTGATTTATATTAATTTTCGAAGAATAAATTTTTAAGTATAATGTTTATAAAATTATAAATAAATTAATAAATAAAATATAATTATATCTCATGTTAAATTATAAACTTTTAATACTCAATATATAAAAAAAAAAACTTAAATAATTTAAACATATTTTTATCAAAATAAGATACATATAATATATTTTTTAAATTAAAAATGAATAATAATTAAAAAAAAGTAAATGTTATTATTTTGTATGTAAATCTTAAGTCATCCGTATAAATGTGCTATAATTACAACTTACAAGTTTTGAAAGATGTTAAAATTGATGTTTATCTAAAATCTTTTGCTTTATTTTTTTATATTTAAAAGAGATTAATCGAAAACTGAGAAACAGCATCCTTGTGGAGAGATAGAGAGTGAAATGGCTGGTGAGATTGAAACTCCCAGTCAACCATTTTCCAGGAGGAACAAAGAGTTGAGACACACCAACATTTGATGAAGAGTACTGACTCAGATTACTGATTGCAGCCTGAAAGGACTTGGTGTTTGAAGTGAGACCATCACTAACTCCTCCAAAATCTCTCAATGATGAACTGTGAACTCTGCAACTTATGGCTGGGTACTCAAACGCGTTTATTATCTCTGCCTTTTGGCTTTCTACTCTGTTTTTACCCAGCAAAATCACTACTGCTGCAATTACTATTACCTTCTCAAATAACTGTAAACTTTTTAGAAAAAAAAAGTGAGAATATTAAAGTATGATTAATTTAGGGATTCATTATTCTTTGGGAGATTATATAAGAAATAGGTAAGGGTGGTTGATTAGGTTCTGAAGAAGGCATGAAAATTTGGAATTTTGATGCAATGGATAAGAAGGCTCAAGGAATGATTAGGAAAATAAAGGAGGAAATTAATTCTCAAACAATTTAATTAAGATAGTATTTAATAAACATTTTAATTTTTAATTTTTAATTATTTATTTTGAAATTTAATTTTCAATTTCAATTTTTTTTAAAATGAAAGATATTTGATATAACTAATTTATAATGAATGTTAAATTATTTATTTTTATGTTAAGAAAAAAACTATAAATTTAATTTCAAAAATAACTTTTTTTAATTCCGAAATTCAGTAAAGTTTTAAAATTAAAAATATATATTATTTAAAATTTAAAAATTAAAAATTAAAATGATTATAAAATAAATTTGAAACCACCGAACAAATAATTTCTTATAAAAAATTACGTGCATATATATATATATATATATATATATATATATATATATATATATATATATATATATATATATATATATATATATATATATATATATATATATATATATGTTTGAAAGCAATGTGACATTTTGAGGTAGAAGAGATCTAACCTGACTATAACATGGCGAGTTCTATCGACCTTCATCGTATGAAGGTGAAGTTTATGTCTTTTGTTGTAGAGTAGACTTTTTTACTTGCTAATGAAAATCATTAACCAACTAGTCAATCCAATTAAGGATAGTTTTATATTAAGCAAGTCATCGTCTATAAATAACGACCGAAAATTGGGTGAGTCGTTTAAAATATCAATCATCTTTAATTAGTTACTCTAATTATGTACCATTTATCAATATCATATATTTTCATAAAATTAATTGTTAATTAACTTCTTTCCAATATGGTATAATTTTTTTTGAAAAGTTATTTATTATTTTCAAAGCATGTAACGATATGATATACAAAATTAATAAAATTTAAAATTAATTTAAATCTTTGTTTGAAAAAATAAATATGTAACATTTTGTAAATATGTCTAGAAGGAAGAAGAAAAAAGAAAGTCATTTACTGTTGTGTACAATATGAGCTAAGCAAGAGAGGACTAAAGTAAATCGGACTTCTCTTATTTTTCGTACATAATAAATTATAATTTTTTAATTTAATAAAAATAAAATAAAATATTTTAATTATTTATTGTTATAAAAGTTAATAAAAATAAAATAATTTGAATAACTTATATGTTTTTAAACACTTTACAATTATTCATGTACAGATTAAAAATAATATAATATTTTTTTATTAAAAAGAGTAAAAAAGCTAAATTTACAAAAGTTTTAAATAAGTGTTGACGATGTGATAAGCTCGTAGGTGGGATGGTTATAATAGGTGGTGGATTAAGCGTTCGCGAGATGTAGAGATGGGTACATGTATAGTTACGGATGGTTTTTGATATATTCGTTATATTTAAAATTTATCAAAAATTATTACGATTTTTTAAACGCTAGTAACAATTTCAGTTATTAAAAAATATAATTTAATTTATTAAATATATATAATAAATGTTCGATTTATATATAAATTAATTAAATAAATAAAATTAATTTTGAATACGAATAGATACGGATTTCAATATAACAATAACCGAATTTTATCCGTTGTTTTATATTCGGTTTATACTCGAAACTAACACTTCATTTTCTCGAAAGTCAAGGTTAGTTTTTCATTTTTTTCCAAAAATTAAAACTATTTTCTATGGCCATTAATAAATAAAATAAATTTGTTTTCTTTAAAAAATGAATGAATGGATGGATGAATAAAAAAATTAAAAATATATTTATATATTTTACTCTTATAAATCTTTTAATGAGTTCAATTAAATTTATAATTCAAAAATAGTCAAATTTTTAAAATTTAGAATTTTTTCAAAAAATAAAATAAAAGGTATATATTTTATTAATAAAATATTTAAAAAATCCATCGCTTTCTCTCTTTTTCTTAGTCTATTTTATTAATAAAAATAATTGATAGAGAAAAAGTGGATAGGAAAGAAAATAAATGAAAGGGAATGAGAGAGAGAAAAGGATGGAAAAAGAAAAGATAAAAATAGTAGATAGCTAAGGAAAGATAAAGGGAGTAAAGGAGAGGCTAATGATTTTTTTATAATATTATTTTATTAATAATATATATTATTTTATTTTATTTTAAAAAAAATTTAAATTTTTTTACTTATTTTAAATAATTATCTAGAATCTTAAATAATTAAAATATATAAATGATTAATATTTTACGTTTACTCGATAATATCGTAAGAAATGTGTTACATTTAAATCATTAATACGAAGAATAATACTACAAGTATTATCAAAACATAGAAATAATAAAAAGAAACATAATAATTGTTATTATTACATAATCATTGTTATTACAAAAAAAACTATAAGTAATTCCATCCCTAAAAAAGCAACAAAAACTACTAAACAATACTACTCTCCTAATTGCAACATAACATAAGTTAGTTAGGATATTTCTCTAACAACGTATAATAGAACACAACAAAAGTAATAGAACTGAACAACATTAAGACTATAACAGAAGGATCAAAGACAACTAACAGGATCAAATTCAATATGGCTCTTACTTTTTACATGTCTATTATATATATTGTATTTTTCTCTTCTCAAGCCAATCAAGTATCTTTCTACCATACAGGTTACTGCGCATCATTTGCGAGTGTGTTCGAACCAGATGTATTAGAGCCTTCTGGATGATACCCTGCAACAGGTGTAATTATGTTAAAACCAAAGCAATTAATTAAATAGATTAAAAGTTAAAGGGTTAAGATACGAACAAAAGTTTAAACTTTTACTGTATTTTTTAATTTCTTTGTAGTGCAACAACATATGCACTTTCTCAGTGCTTTTAGTGGCATGGGTTCAAGCTCATTCATAACAAGTGTGTAAGCTCATTCATAACAAGTGTGTATGTTCATGTGTAGAAACTTTAATTTTAATAGTACTTGATAGGCTATTCATACAACTCAAGGCTATTCATACAACTCAAGTAACAGTAATTATCTTCCTGCAGAAAAAAGAGTTCTATCTATATCTATATCTATATGATTAGTTTACATGAGCACACAGAAACACAGAAGCTGAATTCACTTTATGAATACAAGCCAAAAGTTACAAACACAAATAAGTATTATAAAAATGCATGTATAGGTAAATGAATATTGAGAACCAGATCAACTCTTATTGAATAAGATAGCCGATAGATTAAACGTCTGTTTGCTTATAATTCTGTTAAAAGTATTTTAAGATAGAAAAGGTTTAAAAAATAAAAATAAAAACACTTTTACAAAATGTGTTTTATGAGCCTTGAAATCGGTTCAAACAAAATTTTTCATGTTTTTTTTTTAGAAAAGCTTTTACAAGATCTCATAAGCAAAAAAGAACAAGTTGGATAATAAAATATATAAGCGGTACGTAAGATGAAAATTGACCTTAGAAACTGAAAGTGCCGACTGAATAACATAGTTTCCATAAGGATCCAAAAGAAGATTTGAAAGTTCTGGACTTTGAAGCAACTCCCTAATTATTTTTGTAGATTGTTCTTCTCCTGATTTCAAGCTCTTCTCCACAACATTACTTCCATACTTATCACAAGACAGAGATATGTAGTTTCCAGTAAGCTGTCTCAGTATATTTGCATTTATTTGTGGCATCCCCAGTTCAAGTAAGTGTTGCAGCACATAGTTGCTACAGCACGATAAGAAAAATGAATATAGATTGTCATTTGAGTTGTTAAAAGAAAAAGAAAAAAAAAATATATATATATATATATTAAGATTCAAATAAGAGACACACCCATAACGATGCTCTGCTAATGGCAATGCATTTGCTATTATCTGACCAACCAGATACTCCTTAAGTTCTCCATAAGAGTAATCAACACATTGCTGCAACACACAACAACCACTCTTATCTGTTGCAATGCTGAAACAGTTGTTGGCCACCTCATCCAGAAGAAACTGTTAATGATAAGAATTTGTTCAAAAAAATTCAGAAACTGTTAATGACATGTATTTGTACACAAAGTTTCAAAACAATTCCAAAAGTTGAGTCACTAGGGGGCAAAAAAAGTGTCTCCTTTAGTTTGCATTATGTTTAGGGATATTATATAATTTCCATCTATTCTATGTAAAAAAAAAAGTATGCACGTAACAAGATTCATGACACAAACATTATCACTACCCCCTTTCCGAAAACACAGCACCATATCACATAAAGCATCAAAACAACATGACGCACCTCCATTAATTTCATCCACTATGAGTCAAATAGAGCTTAAGAGACTCAGCGTAGACGCTCAATATATACAATCAATGAATAAACTAATAAGTAAACTATAGATGTCAAATCAAAAGAAAGTAATTAGAAAGTTTCATGTTTTATAGAGGAACTAAACAAGATCATGAATAATTTCTAGTTTTATCGATACAAAGTGGAAAATGCTACCTATAATAAATTTGTGATGATTTGATTTTGGGGATCAAAACAAAAACTAATAAGTGTCCATGCTAAATAAGTCGCTGTTAATCACATCTAGACATCTCATTTGTGATGATACAACAAAATTTGTTATACAAATCATTTTATGAAATATTAGCATTCCATTATTATTTATCATAATTATTTATTATTTGAAAATAGAATGATTAAGAAAATAAAAATTTACATGCAGAACAAGTCCTTCAAATCAACATTAGACAAGAAAAAAAAGACCTCTTAAATTGGATTAAAGAATTACCTGGTTGGTTTTAACAGGAAAACGTTTCAAACAATATTGAATTACATGATGACCGTTGGGGTTTTTAGTCAGTGCAATAACTCCAGACCTTAGAGCCTTCATAACCACATAAACCTGAACTTCACTAGTGAGATGCTCCAGCAATTTTTGAACAGTACGAGTTCTACAAAAATAATATATTCTAAAAATTCAAGAAAATACTTTTAAAAAAAAATAATAGATTAAAGAACTGTTCATACATACCCATGAGTATTGAGACAAATACTAACGAGTTTAAGTTCCGGAACGATCAGAGCAATAATAATATCACTCCTCTGTTTTTCACTACAGACCTCAATTATCTTCTGAACAACATAATTTCCAAAACAATGAATCATTAAGTCATCAACTTGATCAATTATCTCATGGAATATAAAATCAATTTCGTCCCTTTCCAGATTTTCCATTATCTTCTGTAAAAATCTGCAACCGTATTGATCCTTAGCCAAAATCACGATCTTTCCAAGAAAATGATCCAGAGACAAGTTCGGTAGTGGCTCTTTCCTATTATTGAAACTAGCCATCAAAAGATCTCTCTGTTCGTTCACCTGACTATCCATAACAGCTAAAGAACTCCCCATATGATCAGAAGAAAAAGACGACATGCCGTTTAAATTCAAAAAAGGACTACTTTGATTTTCCTCGTAAGATCTTCCCCTCTGAAATCGTCCAGAACCCATCAAAGAAACATCATAAAGATTCAAATTTTCTTCTCTTATATCATTAGTTAGACATGGATGTGATGAAAAATTTCCTCTTCCATTTACAATGTGGATTTCATTCCTATGATTACCAACACCACCGCTATTACAAACAAACGGCATTCGTTCATTCCGTGAGCCAATATTCAAACCAGAGAGAGCACTTTCTAGAGTATGATCATACTGATTTTCAGAGGTCAAAAGTTGATCAAACATTGTGTAGTTTTCTGAGTTTGAAGACGAATTATAAACGTTTTTAAAACCGGCCATCATTAACGGCAAAGAAGAGAACAAACAAGCCAAAGAGGTTTTCTTTAGCTCTTGTGGTAAGATTGAGAATGATGATAACTGGGTATGTTTACAGAATATATATTGGGTTTTGAAGATATTTTGATATGTTAGAATTCTAGGGATTTTAGGAATTTGTTTTTTAATGAATTAGCTTTGAGAATATTTAAAAAAATAAATTAAGAGTGGGGATCTACTAAGAGTCATAGATGAGTGGTGAGGCTCAAAGAGAGTGACTGTTAAGTATTTGCAAAATTTGCATGCAATTTATGGAAAGGTTTTTCATGGGTTTTATTTATATGTAGAAGCCGTATATGTCGTTGTCAAAAAAATATTATTTAACATTTTTATTTTATTTTCATATATAATAGTTTTTGAAATTTTTTATAAAAATATTTCATATATTTTTATTATAATAAATATATCTTTATACTTATCAAAAATCAAATTATTTATGAGAAAAATATTTTATTTGTATGACATATATTTAATAAGAAATAACTATTTGTTATTAATAATATAATAAATTAATATATTTATTAAAATATACAAATATTACAAATATATACATAATCGTTCGTTTTCAATTTACTAAATAATCTCAAAATCTTAATTTTTTTCCCATTTTTTGCTCGATGGACCCCTGTGCTAAACAATAGTTTGTTAAAAAATATTATTTTTTTTTGCTTTATTTTAAATCTATCATTATACTTATAAAATTTATAACAAATAGTTTCATAATATAATTAATAATAAAATAATATATTTATTAAAATATGCAACTACTATTAATACGTTACAAATAATATATACACATAATTATAACTAATATATATATATATATATAACGATTATTTTTAATACAAATAATTTAAAATAAATATTTTTATTAAATGATTTCAATTTATATTTTTTCATTTTTGTTTGGTGTACTCCAGTGTTAAAAAACTAGTTTACATTTATTCTTTAAAATTAGAGTGACGTTCAAAAGTAAAGTGATAATGAAATTGTTATAGCAATTATTATTAATATGAATCTTATTATTTGTTATATATTTATTGTTGTACTAGGTATCAACTTCTAATAAAAAATATTATCCTTAAATTTTGTATGGAATATTAAATAAATAATTTTGTACTTAATTAAATCAATAAATTATGTAACACATTAATATTAAGTTAAAAAATTAAGCATTATAATTTTGAGAGTAAATGATAGAAAATTTAATTTAATTTAATTTATTTAACATTTTAATTTTATTTTCATGTATGTTAATATGATATGATCTGAAAATGACTTGTTGTAGATTTACATGTATACATTGAATATCAAAAGGTTTTAGCTATCATGAACAAATCCATATATATACGCATTTATATAACTTTTTTTTTATTTATAAAAAAGTCACTTTTTTTCGTATCTATTATATACGCATTTATATGTAATGTTTTACAACTAAAAGTATATTTCTACACCTAAAGATTAAATATATATTATGTTGTAAAATATGCCTGACTTAATTTAAGAAAAGAATAATGTGTATGAAAATTTAGATTATTGTACTGCTTTACAATTAAACATATGGTTATACCACTCAATATATGAATTAGAAACTTAATATATTTCATTAGACATAAAATTCATAATCCAAAACCCAATCATTACGTATTGTATTTTTCAAAACTTAAATTTTGGATTAAAAAAATCCCATCTATCCTGGATTATTCTTTTAGAGCTAGAGTATTGAATTACATATAAACTATCAAGCTTTGAACTTCTCAAAAAATTTAATTCTTGATGCTTCTATAACAGTAAAATTTGAATTATCAAGTTTAGTTGTTATTAGTAGATTATAAAAATAAAATAAAATAAAAACTCTTGATCAAATTGATCTAAAACTATTGAAATATAATTAAATTGTTGAGATCACCAATAATTATAGTCGAACGTGAACTCTTGTTGTTAAATCTTTAACCTTAAAATTCACTAAAATTACATAGCTTTATTATTATTATTATTATTGTTGTTATTGTTATTATTATTATTTAAAAAAAGATGAGATTAACATGAAACAAGCAACTAATTATAAGAGAATAAAAACAAGAATTGAGTTGTACTTTCTTATCAGTGCTTGTGTGATCACCAACAATATATGCCTTTTTTTTCTTCTTATTTTTATATTTTAAATAAATATAATTTTAAAAATTATTTTGATATTAAAATAAAATTTAGTAATATAATTAAATTATAAATATTGTGTTGTTGTTTACTTCCATTTATAATTAAATAAAATTAATATCTTATCATTTCAGTTAAAAATTATAAATAATGAATAAAAGGTGTTAATTAGTATCTATATATTTACTTTTATATCAAAAACAATTATTTAAAAAAATTATATACTCTTTTAAAAGTTCTATATTGATTTTTTTTTATTATATTTTTTATATATATGCGCTATTTATAATATTATTAATTAACAATATTATAAATCGTCTTGACATTTAAAATCAAAATTATACTATCTTTGAATTTAAATAAGCTTGACAAATGAACATATTAGTTGCATCAACTAATAAATTCATATTTGTAATATACAAGAAGTAGATATTAACTCTCTTATTATTGTAATTAATTATTATTCTTTAGCATTACTTTATTTGATTTAGATTCAAACCATAGAAATAAAACTTATTTAGATATTTAATAACTAAATAAATTTATTTAAGTATAATTTGTTTTTTATATGAATAAGACAAAAGAAATTATTATGTGTAAAGAACCCCGTATAAAAACATAATTTAAAATCATAGTATTATGATGATAGAAATAAATCGTATTTAAGTAGTTGATAAATAAAAATTATTTTATAATTATAATTTTATATTCAAGTAATAAATATAAAAAATTAATTAATAATATTATTTTAATTATTTTATCATCTCATATCCTAAATTTTATATTTAATTAATAATTTATTTATTATTTAATGTACCCAGTCACTAAATTCATATAACACTACTCGAAAAATAATGACCCAAGATTTCGAGTATAAATATTGTACAGAAAAAAACTGCTTAACGTAAAAGATATTTTCAACCCCAAATTTTAACGTCTTTTTTCCTATTCACTTTTTTATTCGAGAAAACGTTTTATTTATTCCTATTCACATTCAATTTACTATTTCAAGCTTTTTTTTTATCAATTTAATATTTTATATATTTAATTTTATAACAATAAAGATTTGAGTTTAATATTTATATTAAATTTAAATAAAATAAATTATTAGATTAACCATTCTCTACCTAATTTCATTAAAAAAATTAATTTTTCAATTTAATAACTATCAATAACTTATCATATCAATATTTAATAGTAATATCAATTAAAAAGTAACTAGTTATTATAAAAATTATAGCATAAACTATTAAATTAATATAAAATATATAAGATAATAAATTAAAAGTAAATTAAAATTTAGAGCAGGAAATGGAACGTTTACCCTTTTAATAATGAATCATAATTAAAGAAGGTTGGATCACTCAAGATCTGTTATGCTATCAACATATTTGACGCATCATGATTGTACTTTTATATATATATATGATAACACATAACATGTTAATACAATGCGGTAAATAATTAATTATAGAAAATAATTATACAATCCTATGCAATATTACTATATAACTCTAGTAAATGTTACTGTTATCTAGACTTTTAACTGGAATGTTACTATTATTTTATATTATTTGATATTTTTTTATTTAGATTTTGAATACATCGAATTTGATATAATTTTTAATTTAATTAAAAAAAATTATATGTATAATAATATATAAATTAATTAAATAATTAATTAAAAATTTGATATTTTTTAAATGATATTTTTAAATAATATTTAAAATATATTTTGAAACAATCAATTAATGATTTATCTAAAATACTCTTTAAATAGTACATTTATATTACCCATGTATAAAAATTATAATTAAATAATAAATTATATTAAATTAATATTTTTTTTAAATATGATACCACACTGATATACAAATTTTAAAATTTAAGTAAAAACATATTAAAATTAAAATAACAAAATAACATTAACATTAAATAACAAACAGTTTAAAAATACTCCTTAAAATTCAAAATATAATTTGATAACTAATTCAAATCGTGTAGGTAAGTGTGCAGTTAAGTAAGTATATCCATGTCCTATATGACTGAAATTAATCACATAATGATCTACCGTATAATGGGACAAAATGGATACATGAGTAACAATTTAGAATGTATAAAAATCGGACCTAACTTAATGAAATAAAAAAATTGAATGAGATTAAATAAAATCAAACGGTTTTATAAATCAAATACTCCGATTAGTTTATAATAATTTGTAAACCAATCAGACCAGACCGATTAAATAATATATTAAATTCTTCATATTTTTTTTTTACAAAAATTTGATTAAATTTATTATATTTTAATAAAAAATATAACATTATGTGTATCATATTTAGATATTATTAACCGGATCAAATAAAATCAAATCGTTTGGTTCAATATTTTTAAAACTCATCCAATCTAATTTGAGTAATATAAACAATACAATTCAATTAAATATTTTTTATCCAAATCGGTTCGAACTGATTACCCTTGTAACAACTAACAACATTTCAAAGATTAAGAATGCTAATCATACAAATTTAATTCATATCTTATAATTTTTAAGAAAATATAAATATTTTAAATTAATAATTATTATAACTCTTAATTAATGTATAATTTATTTAAGATTTTTATTTTTTATCAATTGTGTAAAAAATTATTAGTAGTATTTAAAATATTAATAATTATATATATTATAGTTATTTATTTATTTTTATATTATTTATATTAAATGATATAAATAATTATCATTTTTTTCTAATTAATTATTTTAAATCTTATTTTTTATAAATTAAATAATATAAATAAAATAATAAATCATTAATAGTTAAAATATTTACAATATTATAGATTACTATTATTTATCTTTTTTAATGGAATTAATTATCTTATTTTTTATTTTTTATTTATTTATTAACTATATTATATATAAAAATCTATCAAATTTTATAAATTTTGGACAAAATTAATCGCATGTATTTTAGATGAATGTTTAATATTATCATTATTTATGTAATATTTATTAGTATTAAAATATTAATAATTATCTAGATTTTAATTATTCATTTATTTTATACAAGGTTTTTTTAAGTTAAGTAATATAAATAATTATCTTTTTCTTTCTGTAATTATCTTAAGTTTTATTTTTATTAATTAATTAATATAAATAAAATAATAAATTAGTAGTAGTTAAAATATTAATAATTTTTTAGATTATAATTATTTATTCTTTTTCTCTTAAGATTGTTTATTAAGTAATATAAATAATTTTGTACAGTTAATTATGTTTTCTTATTTTTATTTTTATTTCCATTAATTGAATAATAAGTAATAAATTAAAACTTGATTAGTATTATTTAAAAAAAAAGCATGCATCGCATGATATAGTTATACCAGATGAAGTCTAGGAAAGCCCCTCCAAAAGTGGACCTTATCAATGACACAATAAACTCACACACACTTTTGTTTTTTATTTAAACTTTGTTTCCAAGTGTTTCACTCTTAAAATCCAATTATGGTATTATTATTAAAAAAAATACAATTATGATATATAATTCTTATTTTTTAATAATTTTGAACTTATATGATTCATTTTTTTTACATTAATTTCAATTTAATTTATACAAATATTATGAAATTGAAAAACTTTCTTCCTACAAAAACTTTTTAATCATATTATATATATTTTTAAATAAAAATCAATTTAAATATTCTATTATTTTTCCTTTTTTTCTTTTTATAAAGTTTACTCAAAATTTAAAGAATAATTATATTTATATTTTTTTATTAAATATGTCTTTATATGAATAATATGTTCAATAATTTCATCCATATTGACACAAAACATAAATATGTTGATTTTGTTGGTGTGTGTTGTGTTGTATGATGCAACAATGGCATATACCAATGCTCAGTGGAGCAAAACATGGAGCATATAATAATATTAGTAAAGCCATAAAACATGTATGTGTAGGAATTATGGTTATTGTTTAATTTTCATTTTCATTGTATACATATAGTTAAACTCTTGTATAGAAAACAGAACAGAAATAATATGAAATATACGTGATAATTATCAGAGAAACACAATATTTGACATGTTATCAAAGCAAGTTATTGCTTACTAATGGAACTACCTGCTGATTTCTGATTTTGATTTGCTGATTTCTGATTTCTCGTGTGGCTATTGATTTCTATTTTTTGGTTTATATTTCTTCTCGAAGTTGTTTTTGATTTCTGGTTTATATTTTTTCTCAAAGCTGATTATGTTTACTCGTTGAAACCGATCAGTTGCAATACTGGAAAAATAATAATAACATCAAGTAAAACAACAACATCAGTGTGCTCTAGAAGGGAATAAGTACAAAGAACATTGTTGTAAGGCTTAACCACAGAGGTTGAAACCTGAGGAGATGGGTAGTAGGGGTATCCATAAACCGGTTCGGACTGGACCAAATCGTAAAATCGGATCGGACTGGACCAAACCGAACGGTTTTGCTAATCAAACAGTCCGGTTCGGTTTGTATTAATTTTAAACCGTTCGAACCGAACCGGACCGGTTTAATAATATATTAAAAATTTCACATTATTCTTCATTGAATTATAAAAAAATCGAACCAAACCAAACGAACGATTTTATAAGTCAAACGGTCCGGTCCGGTTTTTACTTCTTAAAACCATTTCAAACGGTCCGATCTGGTTAATTTTTTTAAGAAAAACCAGACCGGACCGGACCATGGACACCCCTAATGGGTAGACAGTGTAGCCTCACCAATGCTGCGACCATCTAGTATTCAGATTCTTCATTTCTACTCGCGTCAGCTCCGTCGTCGCAACCTCAACAGAACCCTTCACGGAGCCATACTGATCTAGCTGCTCGTTGGAGCCATTGCAGCTTACCTGTGTTTCAGGTCTATCTACTCGTTGGAGCCGTCGCAGTTGCCTAACGTCGCTTACTCGTTGGGGCTGGTGCAATCTCTCTACGTACCAGTTTAGCAGCCATCATGGAGAAACTTGGAACGAAGTAGAAGAAGAGCGTCGCTTCACAGAGACAAAGGACCAGGTAGAGGGCTGACTCCGGCTGGATATTGTAGTCGGCTAGGGTTCTTCCATCAGAAGAAGAAAGGCGCCACAGAGGGCAGCGTGAAGAAGGCACCGCAGAGGGCAGCGTGAAGAAAGCGTGCATAGGGCTGCGCAAATGCAGAAGAAAATGAGTTAGGGTTACGAAATTTTCTTTATATAGTGTACGAAGTGTAAAAAAAAATCTTTATATAGGGAACGAAAGGAAAAAAAAATTTAGATTTCATGGCAGACTCTAGAGATTTAACCACCAATTTCATATTGGAAGATTTGATGACAAAAATGACGGAAGTTCTAACTAGAGCTCACACTGTCTCACAACCTCCGCTAACTGAAGCGTCGACTGCCCCCATTAGTATCAAGTTGGGAGGATCCAACTATGCCTTGTGGTCCCAGGTGGTGGAGATGTATATCTCTGGCAAAGACAAACTGGGATATAATGGGGATTTTCCTCAACCTGTTGAAACCGATCCCTCATTCAGGAAATGACGCACTGAAAATGCCATTGTTAAAGGATGGTTGATCAATTCAATGGACCCCTCCTTGATTGCAAATTTTATTCGATTCCCAACTGCGAAACAAGTTTGGGATTCTGCTGCTACCACCTACTATGATGGGACAAACACATCTCAAGTGTATGATCTTCGTCGTCGAGTTACTCGTATGAAGCAGGCGGGTGGATCCATTGAAAAATACTACAATGACCTTCAAAGGTTGTGGCGAGAAATTGATTTCCGTCGTCCTAATCCAATGGAGTGTGCGAATGACATACAAAAATACAACTCCATCGTATAGGAAGATCGAGTGTATACCTTCCTTGATGGACTTGATGACAGACTCGACAAAACTCGAAGTGATGTGCTTCAAATCAAACCATTCCCTACGGTGGAACAAGCCTATGGATTCATACGTAGGGAAGAAGTCTGGCAGACCATGATGATCACGGATATAGATACGACACTCGGAGCAGTTATGGAGTTTAAAGAGGTCAAGGGACACCATAATCTGATGCCACCAAAAATAGGAACCTCTTTGGGTATCAAGAAATCCACAGGAAATCCACAATCTCTTGACATGAAATATGGCCATTGCGAAAACTCTAAACACACCCGTGAAAACTGCTTCAAACTCCATGGGTATCCAGAATGGTGGAATGATCTTCAAGCATGGAAGAAACGGGACACCACTGGGCGAGCCGCTGTGGCTACCAATAATGCCTCACTATCCCTTACTCCTCAGGCCGAATCTTCCCAGGATCCAGGTATTTCAAGTAAAGCATTTCACATCTCTACTCGTAGTGATAATGAGGATTGGATTCTGGACTCTGGAGCTACAGATCACATGACATTTGATCCAAAAGATCTCTCCAATACAACCCAGCTAAGACGGAGCCGTGTTGCCAATACTAATGGAGTCACTTATCCAGTTACAGGAGATGGAACAGTGACCTTATCTCCTTCATTATCATTATCTAATACTTTTCGTGTACCCTCTCTTTCAAACCGACTGATGTCTGTAAGTCAGGTCACTTCAGATCTTAACTGTGTAGTATTAATGTATTCTACTTTTTGCCTTCTACAGTATATTTTCACCAAGGAGATCATTGGGCGTGGTACTATGAGAAGAGGGCTATATTATGTGGATGACCTCAGTTCAAGAAGATCCAATCACATGCAACACACTATTGGTAACAAGGAACGACAGATTTGGCTATGTCATCGTAGATTTGGGCATCCATCATTCGGGTATTTAAAGCACCTACTCCCCAGTTTATTTTCAAATATCACACATTCAGATTTCAAATGTGATACTTGTATCCTAGCAAAAATTCATAGGACGTCTTATCCTATGAGCATGAATAAAAGTATGACTCCTTTTGCTTTGGAACATTCTGATGTTTGGGGACCTTCCCCGGTTATTAT
Organism: Hippophae rhamnoides; assembly: GCA_033030585.1. Lineage (NCBI taxonomy): Eukaryota > Viridiplantae > Streptophyta > Magnoliopsida > Rosales > Elaeagnaceae > Hippophae > Hippophae rhamnoides. The sequence continues at coordinate 66,497,105 of CM065428.1, read as the reverse complement.
GTCATCGGATCATCGTTAGTTTATTATTTTTGTTGATGATTGTACACGAATGACATGGATTTACCTTTTCAAACATAAAGATGAAGTATTTTCTACATTTCACCTATTTCACACCATGGTTCAGACACAATTTTTTGAAAAAATTAAGATACTTAGGTCTGATAATGGAGGGGAGTATGTTAATCAACAATTCCGGACATACTTGGACAACCATGGTATTCTCCATGAAACCTCGTGTTCACAAACCCCACAACAGAATGGGACTGCGGAGAGGAAGAATTGGCATATTTTAGAAATGGCTTGGGCCTTACTAATCGGTGCACATATGCCTAATAAATACTGGAATGATGCTGTTACTACAGCTATGTATCTACTGAAACGTATGCCCACAAAAACCTTACAATTTTAAACTCTATTAAAGGTGTTATCTGATCATCTTCCCTTGCCTACTATTTTGATGCTTCCGCCCCGAATTTTTTAATGTGTTGCTTTTGTCCACCTCCATAAAAATCAACGAACTAAGTTAGATCCATGTGCTGTCCGATGTGTATTCTTGGGGTATGGCGTACAAAAAAAGGGTTACCGATGCTATGATCCAATTACTAAAAGAACCTATATTACCATGGATGTCACTTTCCTTAAATCAGAATGTTTTTTCCCATCACCGGTTTCCAATTACACTCTTCAGGAGGAGAGTTATGGTGAAGAACGGAATTAGCTTGATGTTGAAATATTAGACACTAGTCCAATATACTCGGATCATGCCAATAATACGGAGGATCCATTATCTAGACCCGAGCTTGAACTTCAAAAAAATGAAGCTAAAGTAGTAATTGAATCTCCAGAAGATGAAATGGTTGATGTACCCCTCCACTCTCTAGTACCTAATGATCATCATGCTGAGAATACTCCTGAGGTAAGCTATCCTATCACACCTTTACAAACTAATGCTAGATACATCTGTTGGTTATGTTTTACCTTTCAGACACAATCGAGGCAAACCTCAAAATCGATACTCCCCAAAAAGAGAAGAACGAAAATCCAAGTATCCAATAGCAAATTATGTATCTACTCAAAGGTTATCAAAACCTATTAGGGCATTTGCACAAACACTCTCCTCGTGTCAAATTCCAAGTAGCATTGAAGAAGCCTTATCTGATCCAAAATGGGCTCAAGCTATAAAAAAGGAATTTGAGGCATTGCAGAAGAATAACACATGGGTGTTAAGCGAGTTGCCTCAAGGGAGGAAGATGGTAGGATGCAAGTGGATTTTCTCCATTAAGTATAAAGCAGATGGGTTAGTTGATCGATACAAGGCGAGGCTTGTAGCAAAAGGATATACACAGAAACACATGATAGATTATCAAGAAACCTTCTCACATGTGGCTAAACTAAAAACCGTTAGAGTCTTGTTATCTCTTGCGGCAAATTTAGATTGGCCATTACACCAACTTGACGTAAAAAATGCCTTCCTTCATGGTGATCTTAAAGAAGAGATTTACATGAATATCCCACCAGGATATACCGTTACATCAGGAAAAGAAACATCATGTAGATTACAACGAGCATTGTATGAACTAAAACAATCACATCGAGCATGGTTTGGTAGGTTGAGTTCAGCAATGAAGAAATATAGGTTCCAACAAAGCAACTCTGATCATACTCTTTTCCTAAAACATCGATTAGGGAAGATAACAACCCTTATAGTCTATGTAGACGACATGATCATTACCGGGGATGATAAAGAAGAAATCTCTAAGCTTCAAGAACAACTGTCAAATGAGTTTGAAATGAAGAATTTGGAAGGGCTCAAATACTTCTTAGGTATTGAGGTAACAAGATCAAAATAAGGCATATGTCTTTCCCAAAGGAAATATACTCTGGACCTACTAGCAGAGGTAGGACTACTAGATTGTAAACCTGTCGATATTCCAATTGTTCAAAATCATAAACTCGGAGAATATGTGGACCAAGTACCAGCAGATAAACAGAGATATCAACGGTTAGTAGGTAAACTCATATATTTATCTCATACTCGACCTGATATTGCTTATGCTGTGAGTGTCGTGAGTCAGTTCATGCACTAACCAAGTAAAGACCATATGGATGCCGTCATGGGAATACTTCGTTATTTAAAATCCTCCCCTGGGAAAGGACTTATGTTTTCAAAGAATGTTCAATTGGAAGTCCTTGGATATACAGATTCAGACTGGGTATGGAATATGAAGGATAGGAAATCTACTGTTGGGTACTTTACTTTTGTGGGGGGTAATCTTGTTACATGGAGGAGCAAGAAGCAAAAGGTAGTTGCCTTATCTAGTGCTGAAGCTAAATTTCGAGGAATGGTCAAGGGAATATGTGAGCTCCTTTGGTTGAAAAAAACTTCTAACTGAGATTAGTGTTGCTCCTAACTCTGAAATAAACTTATTTTGTGATAACAAAGCAGCTATTGCCATATCTCACAATCCAGTTCAACATGATCGCACGAAGCACGTTGAAGTGGATCAGAACTTCATCAAACATAATCTTGAAGAAAAGATTATTAAGCTTCCATTTGTTAAATCAAAAGATCAATTGACTGATATACTCACAAAATCTGTGTCTACAAGCAACTTTTACAACTCACTTGACAAATTAGGCATAAGAGACATATATGCACCAACTTGAGGGGGAGTGTTGGTGTGTGTTGTGGTGCATGTTGTAACAGTGGAATACACGAATGCTCAGTGGAGTAAAACATGGAGTAGACAATAATATTAGTGGAGCTATAAAACATGAATGTGCAGAAATTATGGTTATTGTTTAATTTTCGTTTTCATTGTATACATATAGTTAAACTCTTGTATAGAAAATAGAACAGAAATAATATGAAATATACATGATAATTATAAGAAAAACACAATATTTGACAGATTTCTCGTTTTGATCAGCATAGTTAGAAATTTTTACTTATTATATTGTGTATCATACACTTAAAATATTTCATTTATTTTAATTATTTTTGAACCAATAGAAAAATATTAGTAATTTTAAAATAAAACATATTATATACACATAATACTTTTTTTTATAATAATCAATAAAAAATATTTTCTCTAACAATAATTTTTTATTAAATATATATTTTATTATTAATTTTATAATGAAATAACATATAAAAAATGAATAAAAAATTTAATATAAATGAATCTAAGTATATAGATTATATATGTAATAATAAAATTATTAATTATAAAATACATATTAAAAGAGAAATATGATAAAGATAATTTTTTTTAAAATCAAATGATAATAACTTATATAATTCAGAATTTCTGACTTAAAATGAAAAAGATAAGTCTTATTTTTCCAATCATTTGACAAATCATGTTAAAATTAAATTAAGTTTAATGTTAGTAGTTAATTTATCTTTTATATTTATATAAATTCATTATTGATATTTTATATTATTTTAAAAAATCAATTAATGTCGTAATATTTTTATTAATATATATAATGTATTTTTTAAAATTAAATGAATTATATTCATATTTATATATTTTTTTGTATTTTTATCATGTATATATTTTATAACAAATTTTGACATGTTTTTATATAAAAAATAATTATATCCATGAACATATTTATTCGAATAATACCCCTCTCATGGTTTACTATAATCTAACTACCTTCTATACAATTGATAAATGTTGGATTTTTGTCCTTCAACTTGGATTTATTATATCCCTCGCCTCAAAATACATACATAAAAGAATAAAATTATTTAAAATAATACATTAAAATTTTATAAAAAAATAATATAATAAGTGGTGGGCTTATGTCGTGGGCTAAGAGAGGAGAGTGCATCCCGTCAAAAATATTTAGGAAAAATTGAGTAGAACTAATTTAAATATTTATGAAATAACACTTTTTTAATTAAATTTAATACTGCACCAATTTTTATAACTCAACTAAGTAATTTCTTAAATATTAATTTAACTAATTTAGTGATTTTTTTTTAATTTGATTAAATTTACATACTAATTTTCCAATTTCACAAATTTAATATACTTAAATTAATTAGAATAACTAAATTAAAAAAATAGAATCTCAAATTAGTTAAATTAAATTAATCAAAATGAAAAAATTAGAGTACTAATTATTAAATTAGTTACATTATTTTTTTAAAATCAATTAATTACAAAACTGAGTAATAAATTCGTTATTCATTTATTCTTTATTATATTTTATTTTAAACATTTTTATAGGTTTGTTTTGGATCTACTTTAATATACATCACTCTCTTTTTAAAAAAGGAAAAAAATTCAAACTATAAATATTTATTTTTTTTAATTTACCATTAAAATATAAATTATTATTGTATTAATTTTTCTCTAAATTCTAATAAAATATATGAATTATGGACGTAAATTATTTAAGAGGGAGCCACGGAGTTCTATAATTTTTACAAAATAGACATTTTAATTTCGTTACTAGTATTTTTGTTCTAAAAGTTTAAAACTATAAGATTTTCATGAATCCTTTTTGGGGATTAAAGTGTATCGTTTTAAAATTAAAGTATATATTTTTTTAAAATTATAGAAAAAAAACGTTATAATTGAAAGTTATAAAACTAATGCATTCATTTGTTTAAAACTATAAGATCATTAGTACTCTTCTTCCGTTATTTAATTATTGAAATATTAAATGTTATTTAAATTAATGTATGAATTATAAAAATTTATTATATTTTTATGTTTAATAACATAAATATTTAAAACTAATTTAATCTTTTATTCTCTCAAAATGTTACCATTTAAGAGAAGAAACTTCAAACACTACTTTATATATATATATATATATATAAATCATAATAATATTAGAAATATAATTAATTTAACATAATTTTAATTTATACAATTTTATAAGTTAAATTGTATTATTCAATTAACTTATATTACATCGTTAAAATATATCACTAATTTTAGGATGGTTAGAGTTTTCACAATTGTTTTGGAATTTGTATCTTATATCATTTATATATTCTAACTTTATAACTTGAATACTTTATGTTAGTTTTTTAATTTTTATGTATTCTTTCATAATTATAATTAAAGAATTAATTTTTCTAATATAAGTTTAAAAATTATATTCCACCTAAATTTGTTTTTTTAGGTTAAGTTAGTTTAATTTAACTTTTTTTTTTTGCTAAAAATATAGAAACTTTAATTATGTTTGCATCAAAGATCAATGCATTTCTTCTCTTATTGAAAAAAGAAAAATGAATAAATCACCACATAAGTTTGCAGATGATTTTTACTGAGATTGGATTAAACATGTAAAATATTAAAAAGGAAATAAATGATTTTCATTTAAAGAGTTTATTAATGGTTAAATATTAAAACCTTAGATAAAATTAATTATCTTAAATTATTCATATTAAGAGTTAGTATAGATTATCATATAAAAAATTTATTAGAGGATCCGAACTCAAAACAAAATCCTAATTAAAAAATTTTAATTTCTATAAAAATTTAACATTTCGTGATAAAATAAATCATAGATAACTTTATATTTGAGATGATGTAGACAGAGTTCTTGATAATATTATCATTTTGAATTTACGTCACTACTCTTTGTGTTCTTCCAAGAATACATAGATAACACACATCAATCCTTAGTTAACTTGAGTTCATTTCTTGATGTTTGTGATGATTTTTTTTTAAATATCAATAATATATTCAAATTTAAAATGTTCTTAAATTTAAAAAAAAAAGTAAAAGATAACATTTGATTATAACGAAACTTAAATATAACAATTATTCAATGATATTTTTGTAATATTTTTAAAATTGAATGATATCTTTGATTTTAAACTAAAATATTAAATATTCAGTTATATTAAACTATTAAAATAAATAATTTTTTTATATTTTTATTTTATTCATATATTATAAAGCATAAAAATTATAAAATCTATTAGTTTACATAAAATTTTAAAATATATACATGTATTTTACTAATTAAGAAAATAAAATTTAATTACATATAATTAATATTTTTTATTTATATATCCTAAATCATACTTAGTAAAGTGGTTATTTTTTTTTCTTTCTATAAATGATTTAAGTCACAATTTTAATTAAATTTAATAACATATCATTAAAGATGTAATGATAAAATAGCATAATAATTTCGACATTTAAAATGGAATTAATAATAAAGCTAACAAATTAAACTAATTAAAATTGAGACTAAATTTTAAGACATTTAAAATTTTACAAAAAATAAAAATAAATATTTTTAAAAAGTAAATATTGAGAGAGAGGAATAGGGATGATAAAAGAAATGAAGAAATTTAGATTAATATTTTAGGATTATTTTTAATTTAATTTAAATGTATTTTTATACTTAGCTTAGGATTTTACTTTTTAATTATAACAAACATCATAAATAAATAAATAAATAAATATATCTTTTTTACTTTGTTTTATATCTTAAAGATAGCTTTTTTTTAGACTTGTAAATTTAATTTTTTATATTTTAAAATAAATATATACTAATATTAAGTATATCTTGACATTGGAGATATGATAGGAAAGGAAAAACCCTAAGACATTTTTGATAATTTTTCCTATTTACACTAATAAATGAAATAAAAAGAGAGTAAAAATTTGAATGATTATATATTCATATGTAACACGTTTGAACTAATTAGCAATTAGGTTAAGAAAACAACCGTAAATTGACAGTAGTTGATGAGAAGTTAACACCACCAATTGACCCTTTTGATATCATATTTTAATTGGTGCTATAAAAGGGTTTAGGGTAAAAAACAAGTTAGTTAATAATAGCCCTTTATTTGGTTTTCCATTGCTTCTTTTTTTTCCCATCTTTCTTTTTTTTTTTTGTGGCAGAACTAGCTCTTTTCAACTATCAAATTACAAAGATAGAATTGTTAGTTTCTCATAGTCATTAACAAGCTCTATTGCAAGTTACCTTCTTTTAAAAGATATAATGTCTCTCCTCCTCAAATTAATGTGGTTTCAAATTAGGCCAAAATAGAAGAAGAGGTCAGCAAAGCTTGATTGCTACTTATTCTAGTGTACATCAGGCTTACTGTACGTTGCCAGAAGATCAGTAAAGAATTTTTGGATTTTTACACTAATTTTGAAGTTTTGATACCTATCGTATGACAACAATTTGGATATTGTCTTTGTGTAGCTATATATATTAACAACAATATATGATAAATATGTAGTAAAAATTAGTTAGTTAAAAATATGATGCTAACTATATATAAGAAAAAAAAAATGTAAATATATTTATCGATGAAACATAAAATACTTTAGAATATATAGTTTGAAAAGAATTTATTTCTATTTTCATTTTATTTAATAACTGATTACATGTATTTGATTTGATAAATGAAAACAACCAAATTTTACACTCTGTGGTCATCTAAAGGAACCCAATTGTTTATTGTATTTCAATTTCCATTTGATGCAAACCCTTTTTTGGTTGAATGTCAAAGATTGATGAGCTTATTTATATATTTAAGAATTTAGTATATTAAATTGAGTCAACTGATTTCAATTTTATTTATTTATTAATAATATCAGATATACCTATTGTTTATTACTAATTTCTTGCCCAAATATAAGTTTAGTGGTTACAATGAAACACATGTAAATGAAAAAAAAAAATATGGAAGATAGTCAACTAATAATTTTCAAAGACCAGTCAAATTCCACTATCCTGATGATGAAAAAATCCCTTGCTCTTTCGTTCTCTCTACATTTTTATTTCTTTATTGATGTTTTTTATATACTTTTTTTTTATAATCATTTCCGACAATTTTCTTTTCTTTTCCATTTTGCCCTTTTCCTTCATATATATATATATATATATATATATATTTTTTTTTTTTTTTATTTTTTTTACACACAATATTAAAAAGTTAAGATTCTGAAAGGAAAAAAATGAAAATTGAAATTGGATTCCAAGATTAGCTGTTTTTAAGCAAATATTTATTGATTTGAAAGATGCATTTCTTCCAGCAAAATAACTTAATGATATTCACTTTTAGCAAAAAAAAAAAAAAAAAAAAAAGAACGAACAAATGATACTTACTCAATTATTATTTTTTATATTATCATTAATAAAATTATAAATTATCTATTTTTATTTTCAATTTAATACAAATATTTATTTTAATAATTAATATATTATGAAAATAATGATTTGAGATGATTTCGATCAGATTTCTTTCAAAGAAGATAATGGAGGCACTGGAAATTCTGTTTCTGTGATCGAATTACGAAAAAGAAAATTAAAAGAAAAGCTGTCTAAGAATCAATCTAACATGTCGATTTTAATGGTCCCACCCTAACAGACAAGATCGAAACCGTTGACGACTACCTTATTTACATAGTCACACTGTACGAAATCTAGGCAATCAGACCCAAAACCTTCGCTAAATAATATACCGTGTCGTATTTTACTCCGGAAACAAATACAGAAAAAAACTATTATATATTTAATAACACAAAATATTCTCAGAAAAAAAATTAATAACACAAAATAAAATAAATAAAAACTCAGTGTTTAGCTCAATTAGGGGAGAGTCTGCAAGCTGGCAGCTATGCATGCTCCCAACCTTATATCTCTCTTCTACTGCTAACTATCTTTATCCTTCTTCATCTTCCTCACTCCATTCCCATTCTCTTAGTTATCTTTAGCTCTAATGTCCAAATCTATCATCTAATTTCTATTACTGCGCATTTCAGATCCCATTGTTCTTGCGATTTGAAAGATCGGGGTTCCTCTGTCTTACACATCTGATAAGTGGATGTGAAGTTTTCTCAGAAACTGTTTCCATCTTTCCTTCAAAATGCGAAAGCTCTTATTTTGATTTTGGTCCCTTTTGTAACATTTGGGTAATTGGGTCTGAGATGTTTTTCAGAATCTATCACTTGGTGTTTTTTTGCCCTTTTATTAAAGAAACGAGCAAGCTGTGATTTTTCTCTCTCTTTTTAATTTGTCACATTTGCTTTTCGATTTGCCGTAAAAGAAACATATAGTGAAGAAACGTTTTTGAGAGACAAAGAGGTTTAGAAAAATGAAAGCTTCCCAAAAAGATACAGAGAAAGTGATTTGGGATCAGATGAGAAACCCATCTAGTAACGCCATTGCCGGACCTGGTTCTCAATCTCGAACCTTGACTAAGCTTCTCGTCTGGCTCATGCTCTTCGTTTCAGTTACCTACGTTGTCTACACTCTCAAGCTCATCTCAACCTCACGCGCCTGCGACGATGAGCCTTTCTCAACACCCCACCGAATCGCTTCTTCCAAAGCCTCTGTTATAACCCCAAACAACATCACCGCCGATCAAAATCGGACGGTTAATAATCACCGGCCCGTTTCCGAAGAAACTCAGGAACCCACTAATTTGAAGCATATAGTGTTCGGCATAGCAGCTTCAGCCAAGCTCTGGAATCATAGAAAGAACTACATCAAGCTCTGGTACGAACCCAAGAATATGCGTGGCATTGTGTGGCTCGACAATCAAGTGAAAACTGCAGACGGTGACAAGGACAACCTTCCGCCGGTGAAAATATCGTCTGATACATCCCAGTTTGCATACACTAACCGGCAAGGCCACCGGTCCGCAATTAGGATCTCGCGGATCGTTTCAGAGACCTTGAAGCTCGGACTCAAAAATGTTAGGTGGTTCATAATGGGTGATGACGACACCGTTTTTATTACCGAAAATTTGTTGAGGATTTTGAGGAAATATGATCATAACCAATTCTACTACATTGGGGGCTTATCGGAGAGTCATTTACAGAATATATTTTTCTCTTATGGAATGGCTTATGGAGGCGGTGGGTTTGCAATTAGCTACCCATTAGCGAAAGCTCTTAACATAATGCAAGATAGATGTATACAGAGGTACCCTGGTCTTTATGGTTCCGATGATCGAATGCAGGCTTGCATGGCCGAACTCGGTGTCCCACTCACTAAAGAACTCGGTTTTCACCAGGTTTCTTTTAGTATTTCCTGTTCGTTTTTTTTTATACGAAAATTGTGTTATTCTGCTTTTTGATTGTTATGGTTGTCTCTTTCTGTTTTGCTTGTGTCGTATGCTAATTTCGTTTGAGCCTATGGTTGCTTGATTTTTACAATAATAGTTAATCAAGAAGATATTATTTTTTATATCCACTGAGTTTTCATTTTTAACATAACATAATTTAAATTGATTATAACTATTTACATTTATTTAATATTAAATTTATTTGATGTTTTTTTTTATTATTATAAGATTAAAGATGTTATTTTTTTTTAATGTTATAAGATTAAAAAAAAATCTGTATATTAAATAAACCAATAATGAATAACTAACTACTCACAATGTCGGTCACTTACTTTAGGATTTGGAAGGGGGTGGCTAGGCTAGGCTGTATTGTAAAGTCTCTTTTTCTACTAGTGATTGAAGTTTTGACGCGTGGTTCTCACTTAATGAGGGTTGTTAGACCAGGTTACTCGCAGCCTTTTTACAAGTGATGACTAAAAAATGTCATTGCTAATTTATGGATTCGTAACCTTCGTGTCTATACGGAGCATTGTATTGTAGTAGTACTGAAAATAAAGCTAAACAATAAAAATGCTTTTAATAAGTAGTCGGATTCATTGAACATAAAATTATCACGTCATTTAAAATGATAATATATTTGTAATATATAATTAGTGTGCTTGGCATGATGTTGTATGATGCTTCTTCGTGAAATTGTTTAAGGTAAGTAAGATTTTGATTTTTGCTGTAATTGGAATATAGCTTCTATTTTCCATGCTCTGTCAAATTAGCAACACACTTCATTAATTAGTGATCTTTCGGCAATTGGGTGCCATCCTCTTTTAATGATATTTCATTGAAAAATGCCTCATCTCAATCAAGAAGAAATGTAATGTTATCGTTGATTTGGTAATTCCTATTAATGAAATTTTAGTCGGTGCACATCGATCACGTTACTTACTCTGTTTATTAAATTAAGTATTGTTTTTCAAAAAAATCGTTACATTGCACTATCATTTTATAATACTTTCTTGGTGGTCGTGATTTCTTTTTTCTCCTTTTTTGATGAGATTGTTGTTATTTATTTTCAGTTGCATTTTTAATGAAGAAATTAAACTTGTGACTAACATTGCTGCCTGCTTCACTTGGTGAATGCATAAAAAACCAGTATGATGTGTACGGGAACTTGTTTGGTCTCCTTTCAGCACATCCAGTTACGCCGTTGGTATCGCTGCATCACCTTGATGTAGTTGAACCGATATTCCCCAATGCCACTCGAGTTCAAGCTCTTGACCGCCTTAAAGTGCCAATAAAGATGGACTCGGCCGGTCTTATGCAGCAATCCATCTGCTATGACAAATCAAAGACCTGGACCATTTCAGTTTCCTGGGGCTTTGCTGTTCAGATTTTCCGAGGATTCTTTTCACCGCGTGAGATAGAGATGCCTTCAAGGACCTTTTTGAATTGGTACAAAAGAGCAGATTACACTGCATATGCATTTAACACAAGACCAGTTAGCCGAAACCCATGTCAGAAACCGTTTGTGTTTTACCTGTCAAAGGCAAAATTAGATCATTCAACAAATCATACAGTTAGTGAGTACCTCCGGCACCGAGTTCCTCACCCTCTCTGTAGGTGGAAGATGGCTAATCCAGCTAATCTTAACCGAGTTGAGGTTTATAAGAAACCCGACCCGCATCTATGGGACAGAGTAAGTCACTTGTTGCGCTTCTTTTATCTATATGTGATTATTGTTTAGCAAATATCAGTTGATCATTTTTATTTTTGTATATCATTTTAGTGATTTTAACACTTGGAAACAAAACGATGCTAACTGGGATTTTTTTCTTTTCTTTTTTGGTAAATTTTTTTGCTTGGACAGTCCCCAAGGAGGAATTGTTGCAGGGTAATGAGCTCAGAGAAGAAAGGAACAATGGTGATAGATGTGGGTGTATGTAAAGAAGATGAAATCAGTGAAATATAAAGACGTTCATTTTATTATTAGGTTTTAGAATTGATAATCTTCTTTTTGTTAATTCTTGCTTTGTTTTACATATTTCCATTATTGTTTCTTAGCTTATTATATCTTAATTTATTAACAGTTAATTTTCAAATTTTGTTGTCCACTGAGGGGTTTTTAACTGAAAAACATGCAATTAGAAAATCAGATCATGCAAACATATATAATAGTAATACTTTTTTTTTTTTTTTGTACAAAAGTTGTAGTAGATACATATAATTGTTCAAAGTCCAAACAACACCTTGAGCTTTTTATATAGTAATATGGTTTTTCTTCATCTCTGACTGGAATCTGAAGTAGGAATTAATTTTGTACTATTATTAAATTTTGATAAATCTATAAACATGCGCTAAACTTAGTTATTCAATGCATTAATTCTTAATTGATTATTTGATAATAAGTAATTTACACTAATATCTGAAGTGTGCTTAAATTTAATATTCATCCAATGCTATGAATAGAAGAAGCTAACGAGAGTATGTGTGCTCTGTATGAAAGGAATAAAAGATGTTGAATTGTTGATTATGTTGGGTGGTAGGTGTTAATTGAATGATGATAGATTTGACAGTGGCCGTCTTCTGTGTCCATACCTTTTTTTTAATGATTAAGTTGAACTTTTTATTCGATTTTTGAGTTTTTTTTAAAAAAAAAAACTGTTTTCAGTGTGATTTATTCACTTTTCGTTTAAATCACATTAAATATTATTTAATTTAATAATAAATATTATTTTCAGCAAAATTGTTGATGACATTAAAGATCTAATAATGATCAAGGCCAGAGATTTCATGCATATTTCTTTTAAATAATTATATTATTTATATACTTATAATTTAAATTTAAATTCCTATTATTGAACCCCAAAAGTTTTAAGTTATTAGTATTTATTTTATCACATAAATTCCAATGACCATTAATATAAAAAAAGTTGTATACAATGGAGGGCCATGATTTATTTTGCAATTAATTTTCATTAACAACAACAAAAAAAAATGGGGATGTCCTTTTTCAAAAAAATAAATATTATCTCCATTTTTATAAATAATAATTATTTTAAAAATAATAATAATTATCTTAAAAATATAAATAATTTATTTTAATTACAAAACAATTGTTGTACTAAAAGTTTAAATATGAGCTCCATTATGATGTTTTTGAATGGTAATGGCCTAATGGGGAAGTCCTTTTTCATTTTTACGACCCGCTTGTGAAAATAATTTTTATATCATTTATGTTGGTTGGTTGGTTGGTTGGTTGGATATAATAAAATATAGTTAAAACCGATATAATAGGCTTCAAATTGTTAGCACTAAACAGAATTTGTAATTGACTTGAATAAGATGTAGTAAGTAAGTAAGTAAGTAAGTAAGTAAGTAGTACACGCAAACAAATAATACATGAACAATGAATAAGGGACAAACAATTTATAAATGTGATGTGAGTGCATTGACTGTGTTTTTGAAATGAATGATCCAAAATATCGTCGGTGCAATGCTAAACGTAATAATATCTAATTATATTAAATAATAAAAATAACATATAATTATAATTAAAAATATAAATATATTATTATATTATTTTTTTATTACGTTGTATTTTTTGTGATATATTTATAAAATAAAATTAAAAAAATTAATTATAAATTTATATAATTAATTAAAAAATTAGTAATAGATTTGTATTAATAATAAATAGTTTGATGATATATTTATCACAATAATAATATATTTATACCATTATAATTATTGAATGTTATTTTAATACTAGAAACAATAATTATTAAATATTATATTTATTATATTTTAATAATATTAATATAATAACTTTTGTTATTATTAAGTAAAAATGCATAAAATATCTATATTATTTTTATTATTAATTTCACATTAGTGTTAATACTATTGAAATAAATTGTTATTAATGATATATTTTTTAACTATTGTTAAATTAATTAATCTATTTTATTAATTATATAGAAGGTATTATAGGTCTTTTTGTGTTTCTTAATAATAGAAACTCTAGTATCTTTTTTTCTTTAAAATTATCTAAAGATCACTACCTATTTTTTAAATATGTATATAATTAAAATTTATAATTATAAAAATAATACTTTTAATTTAATTACATTCAATAGTAATAAGATATTATTAATTTTATTAGAGTTATTTTATATAATTTTTTATTAAAAATAACGAAAATTTTCTTTCAAAACATATGAAAAAAAGAATATAACAGAAACTAAACTCCAGATTTTAAAGCATCAATTTTGAAAAAAAGGATTGGTTGCATCAATTTTGAAAAAAAAAAAAGATTGGTTGCATGTGTAATACATGATACATGAGAGTATATTTTTGTTCATTTGATCTCTCTTTATTCTTAATATTTCACAGAATTAATTTACTCAGGTTTTTTAAGAAAAACATAAAGTAATAATATCTAGGGTTATATGCTCGGATAGTTCAATATTTATTAAAAATAAGACATAATTATACCTATTTTTATTGATTAATTTTGATTACATATTTATCTAATTTAATCAATTAAAATTAGAATATTGTTCAAAGAGTTGATCAGTAGATGATACCACTTATCAGAATCGAATTAGACATACGTTCGATCGATTGAAATTTGATGGGTTGGTAATCCTATTCGCTAAAATTGAGTAAAATATGTGTCTAATTAAATTGAATTATTATCCAATTAATTAGATTTTGATCGAACGGTAAACTTACTCATTAGAACTGAATTAGATAATATATATCCAATTGAATCAATAGTTATCCAAGAAGTTAGATTTTGATGATGTCCCTATTTGTTTGAATAAAGTTGGATACATATCTAACTAGTCAAATATTTATTAGCCGGTGATCATACTTATGGAGTCAAATTTGATACTTATTCTCATCATTTGTTTATTTTTGATTGAAATTTATTTCAAACAAAGATATAATGAAAATAATAATAAAATTAAAAATTAAAAATCTAATTTAAAATAAAAATAATAATTAAGATTATATGAGCCTATTTTGGGAATCTTTCGTTAATATAATTGAAATTTTCTTACATGAATATTAATTTATTTATAATAATATATTATCTATTCACTATATTTGTATAATTTCTGTTAATAATTATAACATTTTTTTTATCACATGCAGCATTGGTGTTGAGTCATAACACTTTGAAAGGTAAAAATCAACTTCACCCAATAAAAAGTTTCGTCTTCGTTATCTAAATAATCATTATTTACATAATCTTTCAAAATGCTTAGTTAAAATTTTCATAAGTTTTTTTTATAACAAATATATACTTGATTCCAGAATATTTATCCGAAAAAGTAAACATGTAAAAACTGTATAAATGAAGGTATCCTCTATATTATTGTGTAATACACAACTCTTGTATGTATTTCTGAAATCCTAAAAAAAAAAAAACAATTAATGCTAACACGTATGTATTTATGTTTTACCAATGACTGACTACAAACTTAATGGGCTTTTTTTCATTGATCAAGTTCAATGATAAAGGCTTGGGGGCCTTTCATTATCATTTCTGAAACACAAGTAGAGTTATTTGAATGATTTGATTTGATTTGATTCGAAATCATTAAGTTCTAATAAATCCAAACATCCATACTCTACCTAATAATTTTAGAGTTATTCTTTATTCCAAGTATTTATACTATAAATACAATCCAATACTATAAAATATGAATTAAATTTAAATTTTATAAAATATATATTAACTTCGAATATTTTATGATTTTTTTTATAATTTTTTTTTGTATCATTTAAAATTTTAAACTAGAATAATAATTTAAGTTAATTTAAAATTCAAAAAAATCAAGCTCGAACCTCGAATATTGATCTTGCATCTAATTTAAAAAATTCGAACTAACATGCCCCGAGAATATATATATATATAACCCTGCCCAAGCCCAATCTAATTTAAAGTTTTAGCCAAGTCTGCTCGGATTAACACCCCTACACTTAATTCTTAGCATCAATAAATATGTTACCACATTCACAACTAATTCAAAAACTAAAGGGACAAATCTAACTAGCAACCATGAAATTGACCATGTTCATGCCTAACCGATAGAGTATATATGAAAATCATCTTGAAAATTATTTGTTTGAATCTGTGTATTCTCAATTTAAAGAGTGTAATTAAATACTACTGATCTCGTCACCCTTCTCACATCCAAATGGTACTTATGGATTGAACAAAAAAAAAAATGGAGTGTATATATACACTTTTATGTACGTATATAGTATTTTTTGCTTGCATATTCATTTGTAATATACCTAATAAAATTATCCATCTCACAATATTTCAGAATCCAATATATTAAATATTGTAAAGAATAATTAATTTCAGCAAATTTTACTAGACTTGATGGTTATTATCAAGCCAAGTCATGAATCAAATTCGTTAAAGGCATATTCTGAATTTCATCTCCATCCAATAATGAGTATTCAGCTGGTTGGCATTCATCATGATCTCTAGGGTAAAATAGTGAACTCTGTGAGGCAGACGGTGAAAATGCTATACTCACCCCCATCTCCAGTTCCTGCGTTATTATTCTGTTTCAACCCTAAGGTCAAGGACACTCCCCCACCGTTAATATTGCGATGATCATGATCATGTACTTGATTATATGAAGAAAAGTCAAGATCAATGGTTCCAAATTTTGGATCTTGTGAATGCATCATGTGGAGGTTTTTTTTTTTTTTTGCGTCTTATATTATCATGATTTTTGTCTGGGTTCGTCGTAACGGTAGACGAAAGGCATTTTGAATCTATTGGAACCAGTTGATCCGAAGTTTGTTTTTTTAATCCTCGGGTCGGTTCGATATTGGGTTTTGACTAGGCCAATCTTTGTTAATGGGCTCCAAATTAACAGCATTTGGATATCCCGTGTTGTATTGGTGGTGCCATCCAGTTCCTTATTTTCTTCTAAGTACATTTCTTCAACCATGGGTTTCCATATCTTTTATGTATTGAAAATATACATAAAAGAGATTATAGATTATTGAGAGAGTAATTCAAATAGATAGATGATCAAGTGGTGGACGAAAAACATATTTATAGAGCTTAATCCAATCTCAGTTTCCATTAACATTCAATCCTTCCATGTAGGAGAGTAAATCAAAATCTCAGTTTCTTAGTTTCTTTTTTTTTTTTGCAATTGACAGTTTTCTGGATCATATAATGTTACAAATATAGCTCTAATTTTTTTTGTTGATTTTGTAACTAGTACTCGCATGCTGGACAAAGATGGTGTGTGAATATTTTCTCTAATATGATACTATTTGGGCCATTTGCTGAATAAATTGAGCTGTCGGGGTTTGCACTTTACATTCGTTAATCATACATGTAGAATATGAGTTAGGGCAAAGCTCTAGCCAAAAGTCCTATAAAGCTCTAAACAAAGCTATCCCATGCACAATTCAAGTTATTACAATGTGTATTTAGATAAAAAAAAATATACTATAATTTGTAAATGCTATGGATATCTTGTTGTCTTCTTCATTTTAATCACATTATTATGTAAAAGATGACAAATTAGAAGGTTTGTTAACTTTTTTTCTCTCCAAAGAATAGTTTTGTTTAAAACCCCTCCTCGAGAGTTATCTTTTTTTTAAAAAAAATAATAACATAAACAATACCTTGAAACTAATAATTATAAAAATAACATCATTATATTTATTTTATACATTTTTACTATTAAAATAAAGATAACACATAATTATTTTAAATGTTATTTAAATTGAATTACAGTTAAATAAATTCGTTTAATATTAGACATAATTTAATTAGATCCATCTCAATATTATTAGTTATTATTTTTATTATTATAAGTTTTAGAGAAATTATTTTTGATATTTTTTTTACAAATGAATTACTAGGTATAACCGTATAAATGAGTATATAAGAAAAAACTATTATTTGTCCTAGAATTAGATATTTAAGTCAACTTCTATCCATTATTTTGATATGAAAGCTTGTCACTAGCTTTGCCTAGTAACCACTCATTCAAAATAAACTCATACGGGAAGACAATACAAGATAGGACCCAAAGAAAACCTACGGTACTAATTGAACGGTACCCTGAAGCCCAAAGAAATTTAAGCTAGTTTTCTAGCACCACGTAGCAGCATATGAACAAGAACTATCATGATTTAAGCACGTAATAGACATGATCACACGACTCTGTTACACACTTGTTTTGTTTCTTTTATCTTTCCTACATACCAAACAATGACAACCCTTTCTTTTACACTATCCCCAATTTCATCTATCACAGTGCCAAAGAATAATATACCATATAGCAGGAAATGCATTAGATGTTGTAAAAAGCCAAGTGAGAGCTTCAACAACATTTCTGATAATGGTTTGGCTGGTTTTCCTGAAAAGAAAACTCACATAAACTCAGCTACCAAATCTCTACCTCCAAGGCCACGCCGGATATTCCTGATTCGACATGGGCAGAGTGAAGGAAATGTTGATGAGAGTGTTTATACAAAAGTTGCTGATCCAAAGATTGCACTCACAGAAAAAGGAATGGCCGAAGCTGAGGAATGTGGGAAGAGGATAAGAGAGATTATTGAGAAAGATGGAGCAACAGATTGGAAGGTCTACTTTTACGTGTCTCCCTATAGAAGGTCAATTGAAACATTAAGGTGTTTAGGTCGTGCCTTTGAGCGTGAGAGAATTGCTGGCATGAGAGAAGAGCCTCGCCTAAGAGAACAAGACTTTGGTAAGTCTAATTTCTTCGATGAAGACATACATCTGGCTTTATAACAGCAAAATTGGGTTATTGATATAGTTTCCAGTATCCAATATATAACTTTTGTATTCCTACCAGTAACCAAATTGAGTTGATGGACTCCATAGGTATGATTTTAGATCATTTATATGAGCTGATATAATTAAAAGAAGATCTTTGTGACGATTTGTAGACTGGGTTTGATTTACATATTCATTTTTCATGTAAAAGGGAATTTTCAGAACAGAGAGAAGATGAGAGTAGTGAAGGCCCTTCGAAAGCTTTATGGTCGTTTCTTCTTCAGATTTCCTGACGGGGAATCAGCTGCTGATGTTTATGATAGAATTACAGGTAGATGTTGCAATTTGACAAATGCCCTTTTCAATTAAGGCAAAGATTGTATTACTGATTGAGGATATGGAAACAGGATTCAGAGAAACTCTAAGGGCAGACATTGAAATTGGAAGGTTTCAGCCACCAGGGGAAAGAAACCCAAATGTGAACTTGGTGATTGTTTCACATGGCCTGACACTCCGAGTGTTTCTGATGAGATGGTACAAATGGACAGTAGAGCAATTTGAGGGACTCAACAACATGGGTAACGGAAACATGATAGTTATGGAGAAGGGCTATGGTGGAAGGTAAGGGCAAACGTGCATTCTGAATTCGGGGAAAATCCTAGATAAGCCATTAACATAACTAAGTAGAATCATCAATATCTATTGAAGACAAAAACATTGATCAATTTCGTCTCTCTATAAGCTAACATCTCAAGCTTAAGAGGCTCTAACAATTTTTTTACTCCAAAATGATAATTGACAATACGAGAAGGATGATTTTCATTAAAAGTTTAATTCTTGTTGTTCTAATTATACAAAGTGCAGGTATAGCTTATCAGTGCATCACAACGAAGAAGAGCTAAGACAGTTTGGATTAACAGATGAGATGTTGATTGATCAGGAATGGTAAAAACACACAACAATTTACTTACAGTTTCCCAGATCTAAAAATGTGTTTATTGAAGAATTAATTTGAGTTTATTGGTTAATGGAATAAAGGCAAAAATATGCAAAACCTGGAGAGCTGAACTACGATTGCCCAATGCTGAATTCTTTCTTTCCTCACTTTGATGAACAAGTGTGCGAAAAATCCCAACTGATATTGTAATAAAAATTGCGATCGAATTTTATACAAACTAAGGGAGGCTCGGACAATCTCTCGCCCGAAGAAGAAGAACTAATCTGCTACATAGAAAGCCCAAATGACTCCTTTTTTCTTTTTCTTTTTTTAATCTCACTCTCTTGATCACAACGAAGAACTAGACCTATTCGATGTAAATGTAAAGCGATTTATCACGCATATATATTTTTATTTCATAGAGATTGTCAATCTTCTGGTTTATTTGCCATAAATTAGCCAAGAAATAAAAAGAACAGCGGAAAAAAAAAAAGTTGTTCGTTTGGAGATGCGGGGTATCGATCCCCGTACCTCTCGCATGCTAAGCGAGCGCTCTACCATCTGAGCTACATCCCCTTGGCTTATAATGCGGTTTCTTTTTCAATAAATTCGAATTTAAAGTTGATAATAGTATCTTTTTCTCCTTTAGAAAAAAGCAATTACATACTCATAGACACATATTCAATGATGAAATTTGAACTTACACCATCTCAATACACACGATGAGATGCAATTGTATTCCCTTTTCCTATCTAAAGTTCTGTTTCGTTTTTAAAGAAAAATATTTACAATTAAAAAGTCTTCTGATGTTTCCATTTATTTTGAATATAATTCTTTATTAATTTTGGTGTGATACTAAAACTTGATAAATACCTGTATAAAAATGATTAAAAATAAATAATTGTGATATTAAAAATAAAATTTATGTTCATAAACATGAAATTAATTTAGAGTATTTTTAAACCAAACATTGAACTTCATTGTTTTTGGAAGTAATTTTATGTCTCATATGAATATCATTAAATTCAAATATAATTATGATGCTTTTTTATGCAATAATCCATAACCATGAATTGTTTAAAACTTCATGCTTTCATGGGATGCCGTATTCTTTTTCCATCTTTTCAAGAACATTTGTATTATCTAGATAATAGCCACCAAGCATCATCTATATTAGAATGTGCGTAGATTTTTAATATGTTGGATTGAATCAACACCAGTCACACACTTTATCGTAACTCCTTCGAATACAAAATCCCAAAGAAAGAATCATACTAAATTACATTACTGCAATGGCTGTGAATTGATCTTAGTCATGACATATACTAGAATTCCGTATCTTTTAATACAGTACCAAATAGGAAACAAACAGGGGCCTAAGATTTCAAGCCAAAACCTATCAATTGAGCTGATTTATGATCCAATTAGCATCAAATGCCTCCCATGGAACTTCACTCGTGATATGTTTCCATAGCCTTGTTAGAACACGCAGATCTCAATCATTTATTAGTCAGATTAAAGAAGGCAAATGCTTGCTTCCAAACATTTCTCCATCTTGACCCCTTTCCAGTTTACACCCACCTCTACATACTCCAATTTTCTCCGATGAAGCTGCATTAAGTGAGTAAGGATTTGGAAGTTTAGTTTCCGCGATTAGGGAACTTTCAATGCACATCTCACAAGAATGTGATGGAAAGGGTTTGTGGTAGTGTGGGAGACGACTAAGAAATTCCAAGAGCATAACTAAGTTCAAGTTCAAGATATAACCAAGAACATGTAGAAGTTTTACCATTGCCAGGCAAAATCTGATGATGCAGCACACTACTACATAAGCAGCAAAGATGCCAGGGAAAATGTTATCATGAAGAAAAGTCTATAGAAAATACACTAGTGTCAATAGTTGCTATTTCTAGTTCTCTTTGAGATCATTGTATGATCTAACTAGTTATCTATTTTAAAGTTCATCTACCCTTCAAGAAGCAGCCCGCATCAATTTCAGAAAATCATTCAAGATCAAGAAAATAAACGAGAAATGGGATGTCACTATGAGAAGAAAAGGAAGGGAAACTGACCAACTATAGCAACTCTTCCTATGCTATGGAAAATCTGCATTTATGAGTGCTCAATGGTTGCAGTTGTTCTCTGTAAAGGTCTTGTGCTTTCCTGCTCACCACTACGTCTCCAAAATGCCCTCCTCCACCAAACTTCAAAACCTCTTTGTATGTTTGGACAATCTTCACCAGAGTTCAAGAATCGATCAAACCAAGCAAGTAAAATTTCTTGTTGCCAAGCTAACGGTAGAGTGAGGATTGTGTTACTTAGACCATCCTCAATTAAGTGACGATCAAGGCCTTTTGATGCCCTCCTCATCCAACCAAAATCATCATAAAATGGCCCTAACCAAGTACTTAGAAGCATGCACCTAATATCCTTAGAGGCTAAGAGCATCCCTTTACCAATTCCAACCAAAAGGCGTGCTGTGACTAGGCTAACCTCAAACCTGTGTACTGCAGGCACCTTAGAATGTACATTAGACAGTTCAGTTTGAGAGGCCCAAGTTTTCAAGAAATCCTCAGCAATTTGTCTATGGATCAAAATATCTACAAGCCAGTGCAAATTATCTGCTTGCCTCGCAATCTGACCCACATCTTGCAAATCTGATTTGGCTACCCGTAAAAAATGAAAGCGAAGCAACTCCAAACACCCTTCACAAGCTGAATACAGAGACTCTTTACGGAGATCATTCTGAGAAGAATTTTCACGAAGCATCTTAGACACTAAAGCTTTCATATCTCGCCTTGCCTTCTCATCTTTGCCTTCAAGAACTACACGCAAAAGTTTAAGAAGCACTTCCTCATTGTCATTTCCATTACTAACTCCGGTCGACACCCTTTTTAGAACTTCCCCTGCTCCAACCCCTTCAAGCCGGAGTTCATACAAAAGCGAGGCTACCTTCTCTTCTTCTTCCTCAGCCCATGGGGCAGCTTCTAAGTACTCTAAACAAGACAAAACACCAACGTCGAATCCAATTGCAGCTGAAACCTAATACCACCAAACATCCCAAAGCAAAACCAACTATTTAAATTGGCGCTTGCCTCTCTTTATAAATAAAGAGTGATAACATTAAAAAAATGAGTATTGAGTTTTGCTCTGAGCATCTCCAACGTACACCAAAACATCAAATTTGGTGCTACGTTGCTCCAAACCAACACTAAATTTGGTGCAATAAACAGTATATTGCTAAATTAATCACGAGACTGTTCATCGTATCAACCCTGTTTACGTACTAATTTTTTATTAAAATATATAATACAAAATTAGTAAAAACATTATTAAATATAATTTTAGTGTAATATTTAGCTTAATTTTTTAATATAATAAAGGGAATTTTTTTATTTTATAAAAAAATATACTTTTTAATGTAATATATAAGTGTTCTGAGTTGAATAAGATTAAAAATTTGATACTTAACAAGTAAAATTTGAACTAATCTAAAGTCATACTCAAATTCCCAAATAGTTAATTTCCTAAATGCAGATATCTTGATTTCCCTACCGATACGCCTTCATTATCCTTAGCAATCAAAATAGAAACTTGAGCAAAAAAAGACATTGATCCCAGGAACCAATTAAAAAAATGAAAGTCTCTACCTTCAAAATACCAAGAACTCTGGGGACATCATTCTTCATAAGTTTCTTTCTCAGATACTTACAATACATCAACCTCAAGGTCTCAATATAAATTTCAACATCGTCGCAGTCAGCAATCTCTACAACATGCGGAAAGGAAGAATTCATTCGCTGCTGATTTTCCCACCTATCAGACAATTTTACCGCAAAGAAACGACTATGGGAAACTAGAATCTGGCGGTGAACATTCATAGAAACGCTAATCCCGTCTTTGGAACTCAAGGTAAGCTTAACATCACTAGATGTCGAGTCATTAAACTGGTTCCCGGGGCTCCGAGACCCCAAAATGCCCGAAATTCGTTGCATCATCAATGCTTGCTTATCCTGATCCGACACAGCTTGGTTTTTCTGCGATACTACGATGAGATTGTTCGACTGGATCTGGGTTCTAGGGAGAATATCTGGTTCGCTAGCCATCATTTCGATAAGGGTCGGGATCGATCGAGTCTTATCGGGAGGTGGAGGTGGCGACATTGGGTTCAAGAGACCAGCAGTGAGCACCGAATTGAATTTGCTAAAGCTAGAAGGGAACGGATCGTGAGGACCCGAGTAGCCATTGACAGTGGAGGTAGTAGTTGAAGAGGGACTAAAGTCCATAATTGGTGAACTACCTGGAGATAATCGGATCCTGAAACTGGAAGTTAAAGGAGAAGGAGAAGTTGATGATGGATTTTTGGGTACCACGTCGAGTTCTTGATTCAGGAAATCAGGTATTGCTCGGTTAGTCTGAGCTGGTGAGGATGGCGTTGGCGGTGGAGGTGGAGGAGTAGAGATATGTTTAGAAGCAGGGCAACACAAAGAGTTATCGGGTGAAATAATGGTGGGCGGTTCAAGTTTCCGATAAGGATTATGAGTCGGGTATACGGAAGAGTTAGCCACAGAGGCTAAAGGCAGTTTTAGTGCCTAATTATTGTCCTTTAGCTAATAGCATTGGCATCTAAGCTAAACAGAGAAAGTGTAACTGTTCTTGACTAAAAAAATTGGCGATTGAAACGAGACCTGGCTAGTAAACAAAAGTCATATATATAGCAATGGGTTTCTGAGAAAAAGCCTTACATGTGAGAGTGAGGATACGTGGAACTCTTGGTTAACGATTCCTATATATCTGCTTTGTTTTTGTCAGTTCATAGAGATGGAAAAGAAAGAGGATTAGATACTATAAAGCTAATAATAGAGGAAATGGGTTGACTTGTGAGGTTTGATAACACAGAGCCTATGTCCTTTACACATTTTCAAAGTGCCTTTACATTCTTAGAGGTGGATATGCGTATCATTACTTTTGGCATCTGCTTCAAGATTTTTAATTTAACCTTCGTTGGAAGAACCAATGAGAAAGAAAAATACTAATATATTATGCCATTTTATTTTTGGTTCTTGATGTCTTCTTAACATGGCCATAAGTTCTTGGTGCATAAAAAATTAAGTTAATTCCAGTAACCAACACTTGGAGTTTGTTAGAGAATTACCATTGAAAAATGAGTTCAACATTTACTTATAAGATGATTGTGAAGTCATATTAACTTCGGTAACACACATCTTTCTCCCACTCAAAAAATAATATTAAAGATGATTCAAATATTTTCACCTTTTATTTTGGTTAAATATGGTAGAAATCTGGTTGGAAGTAAGTACTAAGTTTAAAAAAAAAATCACAAAAATGTCAACTAACACCCACGTGAACTCGAGATGGTAGGTGTTCTCAAGCAAGAAAATTATTTGTTGGGCCAGGGCTTTCAAAGCCTCAAACTGTCATAATGTTGCAATTCTAAGTGCATCCCAAGAAATCTCTGATACCCATTTAAAAAGTTATTCTTTAGAATAAATATACGTGTCGCTAAACCAAATTATTATTATAACAATTTTTTCAATAATAATTACAATAACATTTAAATAATTAAGAATTCAAAAGTTAATTTTATATTTTTTATTATTGTATTTATAAAAAAATTATAATAATATTATTACTGTTTATAAAATTTCATAAAATAATAAATTACATCCATTAACACGCAAAACTAATAGGATATGTACTTCTATTGAGAAATATAAAGTAAAATTACAAAAAAATATAATTAAATTTTTTTATAGAAAAATAACACACCAATAATATTGAATTATTTTTAAATAAAAGACGTTTAATATTAAATAAATCAAAGTAATTGTAATTCAATTAGTATAACGTCTAATTCAACAACTTATAATGTAAAATAATATATTATAATTTTGTATTAATAATAAAAATTTATGAGTTAGATAAAGTTGATACTATTATTATAATGACGAGTTTTAAAATATTATTTTTACTATTTTTTTAAATATAAACTTCATAATCTCAATCATCTATTAATATCACATTTTTTTTTCACTTACATCTATGTTTTTATATTGTTTATAACTCTCTCAGATAATAAATATACGAGTTAGTTAAAATATGTTAAGGTATAATTTTCTTTGTACATGTATTGGTTTAAGTTAGTTTGTTAGTTATTTTATTGCATTTTCTTTTCGTATATAAGCTATTATAGTTACTTTATTGTTTATTTTTTTAATTTGATCAATATAATTGATTACAACCATTTTCTCTCTTGTTGCTTGTTTGGTATGATATTATAGCACAAAAAATTCTAGGATCTTCATTTTCTTCCATAAGCTTTCACTCTCAACAATGGTAGGAAAACATAAAATCTCGTAAAGAGGTGATAAACACACCATGATAAAATAATCAGAATTAAGTTCAAAATTCACCCTTAGGTTCAATTGCTATGAATAATTATTTGCAATATGTTGATTTATTAGTTCAAACTTTCAATTTGAATCCACCAATAAACGTTAGTTTGTCTATTAAACTTGATCACAACAATTATTTGTTTTGAAAAGAACAAGTGGAGAGCTTGATCATTGCATATGATTATAAAGGTTTCATTGATGGATTGATGAATGGACCCCCAAGATTTTTTGATTTAGGAAAACTATATCAAATTATAGGTTCGTTAACTAGAATCAATTAAAAAACATGGCGAAAAAGTTGGATATATGCATTTTGTGTTCAATGATATGAACTCCATGGTTTCTCGTAAGGTTATAAAGCACGAATAATGGAATATTTAGAAGAAACCTTTTCTTCAAGCACGCAATCAAGAATTATTGATCTATGTAGTCAGTTACAAAACTTAAAAGAAGGAAGGATTTTCTATTACAAATTATGTATCAAAACTTCGAACAACTTCTCATCATTTAGCTATTGTATATGAGCCCATTTTTATTAGAGACCTTATGATGTATTCTTTTGTTGGTCTCAGGTGCAATCCATGTTATAATCCATTTGTCACATTAATTAATATGATGATTATTAAACCTAATTTTAGTTCCTTTTATAATCAGCTTGAGACATATGAAAGAATTATCTTTTAACAGTATGTTCTTGACAAAGATCTATGTTTCATGCTCATATTGCTTCTACAAATCTAAGAACAATTAGATTTCTTCTCACCCTGAGACTTGGAATTTATAAGCCTTTATCAAGGGTTTAAACATTCAATCTTCATTAACAAATCACAACTTATCAACACTTTATAGGTTTCCTTCATCTGGTAACAATAATTATGGCCATAATTAGGATAAGAAAGGTATTGATAAGAGGAACATATGCCATATATGTGAAAAAGTTGACCATCACACATCTCGATATTTTTTTTGTGATCTACTAAACTAAACTTATAAAGGCAAGAAAACATCAAATTCATCAACTCAATCAGTCTACACAACCAATGCCAATGGTGTTACTACCTCTGATAATGTGTGGCTTATTCATACAAAAATTGGTCATCATTTGGCTATTGATGTTTCAAATGTTCCTTTACTCTCAACTTTACACTAGTAATGAAGGTGTTACCTTAGGTAATGACAATACTCTTCACATTCATTGTGTTGGTTTTGGCTTATTATCTGATTCTTATTCCAAATTATTTCTTGCTATCAAACATGTCTTACATACACCTCATGCTACCTCTAATATGTTATATGTGCATAAATTATGTGCTAATAATTAAGTTTTATTGAATTTTATTGTAACTTTTTTTTGTTAAGGATATTCCACAATGAGGATTCTAATGCAAGGAAAAGCTAGAAGAGGTTTTTACCATCTCATTGGTTCTGTATATGCATTAGATTCTTCTTAGTCCTTTAGCTCACGTTGTTATTCTCAATGAGTGGTAGGCAAGACTTGGTCATCATTCATTCTAAACTATTTCTTCTATTGTAAACAAAAACACTTTAGATGCTATTTCTTACTCACAAGTTCATTTCTATTGTAAACATTGTTAAACTTCTAAATTGCATAAATTACCATTCTCATCTCATAGTAAGAAGAGCACAATTATGTTTCAACTTCTATTTTTAGATTTGTGATGTTCACTTGAATTTTTTTGTAATGATGATAAATACTTTTTGAGCATTATTGATTATTTTAGTCATTTTACATGGTTGATCAGGTTAAAAACAAAATATCAAACTTTGTTATTCTTTTTTACATATGGTCAAAATAAATTTAACCTGACAATTAAAATTATCCAAATTGACTCAACAAATGAATTTATTGCCTTCAAGTCCTTTATTGCCAAATCAAGCATTTGTATAGGTTTTTTTGTCTACACATCTCTTAACAAAATGGTTTAGTAGAGAGTAAACACCATTGCATTATAGAGAAAAGGGTTAGCTATACTTCATCAAGCATCCATGCCAGCCTCATATTGGCCTTATGCCATAACACAGTTGTGTACCTCATGAATAGGCTTCCTTCTTGAGTGTTAAGTGATTTATCTATTTTTGAAATGGTTTATCACCAACTGCTTGATTATAACATTATTAAAACATTAGACACTAAATGTTTCCCTTGTCTTCGAGCATATTGTAAAAACAAACTACAGCCTAAGTCCTTAGCCTGTGTGTTTATTGGATACATTGTTTAACATTATGATGACCTTCATCTCAATATAACTTTTGGTATAATTTATCTTAGTAGACATGTCTTCAATGGACATGTTTTTCCTTTCTCTCAAAATTCATTTGTTTCTTCTCCATCTTGTGCACTACAATCTACATCTCAATTACTTCTTCCTTATCATTTTCTTGTCATGCCATTTGTTTCCTCTTCTTCTCCTATGTCATATTTTTCTTCTGAGCATACTCAATCTTTTTCTTCCTCTTCACCTAATCCTACTAGATCAAAATTTTTATCTTTTGAGCATACTTAATCTTCTTTTTTTTCACCTGATCCTCTCAACTTGTATTACTATCTTCTTCTCCTTTTTCCTATTACCTCAAGTCATGTTCCTTTTATCAATTGCCATCATGTAGCCACAAGAGGTAAAACTAGTATAAGTAAACCCAAGGTCTTTAATGCAACCATTATTATCCTACCTATTCTTAAAGAGTCAAAATTTGTTCTCAAGATTCCTCAGTGGCAAGTATCAATATAAAAATAGTATAATGCTTTAACTAATAATGGCACTTGGGAACTAATCTCCATACCTCCTAACCAAAAAGCTATTGGATATAAGTGAGTTTTTCGTGTGAAACTACTTAGGTTAGGGTTACTTGATAATTATAAGAACGGAGTTGTTACCTTAGGGTATTTACAAGATAATGGAGTTGATTTTTGATGAAACTCTTCACATGTTATTAAACCTACTACCATTAGAGAAATCCTAAGTTTTGGTTAGCAACTTTGACAGGTGGATATCAATAAAAAAATTCTTAATGGTGATTTAAATAAGGTGATTTATATGAATCAACCATTGGTTTTGATCAAGGAATTGGGCTTGTATGCAAGCTTAAGAAAAAACACTCTATGGTTGTAATAGGCTCCTTGATCCTAATATCTACAAAAAACTAAGTGCTTTCTTACTCTAATGTGGCTTTGCACAATCTAAATCGAATGTTAGTTTGTTCATACATGTTGTTAGTGCTTAGGTGTTGTTAGTACTTATCTATATTGATGATATAGTCATCACATGCAAATCATCAACTACTATTGATGGGCTAATGCTTCAATTGAATGCTTTCCTTTTTCTTAAAAATCTTTATAGGCTTAACTTTTTCCTAGGTATAGAAGTGAGTTATTCCTTTATAGGTATTCACCTTAATCATCAAAAAGATGTAAGAGACTTAATCTCTTGATGCAATCTCCAAGATAGTAAACATACTAACCCTCTTATAAGTTATGGTGAACTACTTAGTAAGTATGATGACATTGTACTAAAGGATCCTATATAATATCAAAGTATTGTGGAAGCTTTATAGTATTTGACATTCGCTAGACTTGAAATTTTCTTTATCGTTAATAAAACATGTTAGTTTATGTCCCAACCAATAGATTGTCACTGAATAGCTATTAAAAGCTTTTGAGGTATCTCAGTGGAACATTAAAGTATGGCCTTCTTATGATACCCTATACAACTATGGATATTGTGACTTTTAGTGATGGAGATTGGGGTAGCTACACTGATGACAGGAAAAGCACAAGTGCAATTTATGTTTTTTTACGACAATCTAATTTCATGGAAGTGTTCCAATCAAAAGGTTATAGCAAGATCATCCATTGAGTCTAAATATCGTGCATTAGCCTCATTTACCACTAAGATTTTGTTGATGCTTTGTCTTCTGTCTAAACTATATGTCTCCACTTCAACAAAAGCTTATTCTTCGATGTGATAATTTAAGTGCAAAATGCTTCGCTCAAAATCCAATCCTTCATACGATGATTAAATACATTGAGCTCGATCATCACTTCCTACATGATCATGCGATGAAAAGGGTGTTGTAAATTGAACACGTGTTAATCTATTAACCAAGCCTCTCGACACTTTGCAATTTCAAAACTTAAAAGCCAAATTGTTAGTTTTGTCTAGTCCTCCAATTTGAGAGAGGATTTAATTAAAATATGTTACATGCTAAAGGGTATAATTTTCTTTGCACATGTATCGGTGAAAGTCGATTAGTTAGTTATTTTAGTGCATTTTGAATTGTGTACATAAGATGTTATAGTTATTGTATTGTTCTTATTCTGATTTGATCAATATAATTGTTTACAAGCATTGTTTGTTTGGTAATAAATATACTCAAAACATCTTAAAAAAATATTCATAAAAGTTATAATAAAAATAACATCTCAATAATATTGAATTTGGGTTTAATTTGACAACGTTTATTGTGAAATAATATGTCATATTTTTTTAATAATGAAAATGAATGTTTTACGTGAACATAAGTAATAATATTTTTATATAATTATTTAGTGTTATTTTTATTATTATAAATTTTAAGGTATTATTTTTATTGTTTTAAAAACAAAAAAAAAGGTGTGTTTCTAATTATTTTCAACAAGCAAAGCAAAGCAAACTAATCTATTGGTGTTAGCTTATTGCCGAGGAATTGAGCGAAATGTTTCTTACTTTCATGAACCATTATTACATAAGATGGGTTATTACGTCCATATCTATTATTAGCATCCATGCGTAACTGGCACATAAACATTATTAGCATCAAGAAATTCTTTTATAGATGATGCAAGTAACTAGTTGGCTGATGTGCTTAAGCTAGGACTTGGCGCCTGTGATACGAACTATACCTTACCCACTAAAATAAGCGGAAGTTTTGTCGTTCATGAATGATAATAAGAATTTTTTTTAATTCAATATTAAATTATATGTAAGCAAAGGGCCATTTTTATTAAATTAATATTAGTATTATATTGAAAATATTAAAATGTATAATCTATAAAAGCATCTAAGTTATATAATTTATTTATTTTTTCAAAAAATAGACCCATAGTAGTACCGCTCTTCAAAAACATGGTGTAATAGTGTCGTTTTTCGATGAAAATGTTTTTTTTTTCTTATCTATTTCTAATAAATTTGAACATTTACATTCTCCAAATTAAAACTTTTACTTTATAATATAACGATATATACATTTTGACTACAATATTATTTGCTTCTCAATGAATGATGTAAAATATAAGGTGACTTTGGTTATCATGAACTTTTTTATTTTTTTTTATTTTGAGTCAAAAATTTGAACCCATTAAAATAAAATGGTTTAGTTGCATAATTATGTATATATAAAGTTTTATTTTTAACAAAAAAAAAACATATATTACAATATAAATAAATATATATTTCTTTTAAGTGGATAAAAAATAAAATCATATTAAATAAATGAGTGATTTATATACAAAAAGTAAATACAATAAACCTAAAATATTATAAAAATATAGGTTGTTATTAGGCATTACCTTTCACTTATTATTTAATTTAATTTCGTTAAAATCATGGAAATGTTATTTAATCTAAAGATGACTTAAAATTAAAAATGGAATTATTATTAAAAATATTATAATTTTGTAATACCCCGTTAAAACTTGAAAGCTGGAAGTAGGATTAAGATTTTATCAAAATATATTTAATTTTAAAATATTTGGTTTGAAAATTTTAAAAGTAAGTCTTTAATTGCATTTTATATTTTTGTTTTTTATAAAAAATAGTTGTAGTGTATAAATTGATTAAAATAATTTAAAATAACAAGATGGAGGTCGCATCGTGCTAATTATCTAATTATGACTTCAAAAATTTATGTTAAAATTACTATCCAATTAACTTCTTACAATTCTTAGAAAGAAAGAAAAGAAGTAACTTTTTAATTAAGATTAATTATTTTATAACACATTTATATTTATTATAAATATCGAGAAAGTGGACTAATATAAAACAATACGAGTAAATTGCAAGCTATGGAAATTAGGTTACGATTGAAAGCATCTGTTTTTCTTCTCTCTCTTTTTTTTTCCATTAATCATACGCGATCACTTTGAATGTTTCTTCTGCGAAACAAAACGTGGTTGCACAGTGAAGCACTGACCCATTGCTGAACAAAAACAAAAGCAACAATATAGTACAGCATCACTTGTCTGAAGGTAGCTTTCATCCCTAGCTTATTATAAATACAGAAGTGATATTAATGAAAATTACAATTATATTCATATATATAACTATATTAAATAAAAAATTATCATTAAGATATATAAAAATATTATCTCAAAATCTCAACTGAACTCATACGTAGGTAAGTCATTATATCTTTTTTGTTAGAGGGTCTCATGAATCATTTTGTATCTTCATTTATCAAAATTTTATCTATTTAGGTTTTGAAATTTGGATTGATTTCATATGAAAACTGAGACATGGGCATTGCTCAAATTATAATGGAGGGGGGGCAGTAAGAACTTGTTTGCAGAACCTATAATGACTTTCAGTAACTGTCTCAATATTTTATTAATTTGCTTATTTTCAACATATAAGAGACACCTGAAATGAAACTGTACAGCTTACAAATGACCCAAGAATCAAAATACCAAGAGTATTGTTATAAAAAAATCGACAATATTTCAAATAATTTGTTTGATTTTTATAATTTTGTTTTTTAAAAATGATGATGTTGATATTAACAATATTTTCTAAACTATTTAACAACCCATTTTGGATTGTACAATGTCTTACTATACAAACCAATAAGCTCAGTAATACAATTGTATATTTAAGAAAGAAAAGAGAGAGAGAGAGAGAGAGAGAAACAATTTCTGACAAGCAAGGTTGTATCATGTATGGAATTATTATATCTTATAAATATATAATTAATCAACAGTAGACATGTCACAATGCTTGGTTCAACCTTATGTAGGCAATGTCTGATTTAGTTTCATACATATATTCGAACAAAAGGCTGGAAGTTTGGAAAGTGTAATTAATTGTATTAAATCAAAATAATGCTTCACAAGCTAAACGACGTAGTACATATTTAACACAACAAGTACAAGAAGCACACTCTGCATTGACAGATAGAGATAGTACTGCTTTGAAATAGCAAGTGGGTATTATAGCCTTTTAATCCTCCTTTGATTCACATATATATAAATAAAGTAATACAACTACATCTAGGTGCTTAGGGCTTTGAAGAAAGGTGACGTTAATCACATTGGACTTAGCTGACTCACCTGTAAATGTGATCGTAATAGTGCCAAATTGACAGTGAGAGTTATCTTCAACTTACCCAACTTATTTCCATTTATAATATATATTTTAGAAACTTTGTTTTTTATTTAAATTTTTTTTTATGTATTGAGTTGCTAAACATTTAGCTAAAAAAAACAAGAAACATAACAAAAATGAATAATTTTTTTTAATAACAATAAACGTATCATTCTTAAAATTTATAATTATCAAAATAAGATCTTTTATATCCACATTATATATATTTTTATTTAAAAAAATATATAATACAACGTTTTACTTTTAACGACATTCAAATATATATCGTTTAAATTGAATTATAAATATTTAAATTTATTTTTATATTATAAGTATAAAGAGTATTACTTTTTATAATTTATTTCATTTCTCTTCCACTCAGTCTCTCTTTTTTCTCTTTTCTTTTCTTTTTTTGTCTTGAATAAATAATTCATTAATAAGAGAAAATAACTATAATTGTGAGTGATCATAGGATAAACTTTTTAAACAACCATTATAGGTGAAACCAAAAAATATGATAAACATGATCGAGACTAGGAAAAGGGACAGTGAAGAGTGTAACAACACAAATAAAGATAAAGAGATGGGAGGAAAAAGCAGGGAGGTGAGGATAGTGAAAGGGCAGTGGTCGGAGTGGTTGAGGTGTGAGTGGGTATTGGGTGGCCCCTATGGCCTATACCTATGGTGGTGTGTTATTAGTTGGGGCACTCCCTGTCTTGGCTGTATCAGACACTTGGTCAGAGCAGCTTGGCCTAATCAAAACCATTTTTAATTTTATTCTTTCTCTTCTTAGTTCTTCCTTCCACTTACTTTGGGCTCACATTGGCATATATCCAAGCTTTTTCCAACCCATCTTTGATTGCCTCGTTGCCGTGACTTGAACTCTACCAACCTTGTCCCAACAAAGAATGAAAAAAAAAAATTAGTTTTTAAAAACTCAAAAATATAATTAATTGTACGTTTTATATTAAAATTATGAAAATAAAATACATATATGTTATATTAAAAATTAGCGTAATTAAAATGATTTTTTTAATACCGCTAACACTTTTCTCCTATATAATTTCAAACCATATAAGAGTTAGAGTCTTGCATGTACGGTGACTTTCAATCCATTTTCATAGTTTCTCTTGTTTGATAAGAAATTTTGAAAATAATGTTGATGAGAAAAGAAAAAGGGACTTAATTTAAAAATGGCCTCTCAAACCAAAGCATAAATAAAAGACAAGGTAATTTATAGGTACGTTGGATTTGAAGGGATGTCACATGTACAACAGTAACATTTAAAGATGCGATATATATATATATATATATATACACATTGATCATTCATGTTTGTCGAAATTAGAAAAACACCAAAAACATCAACCCACTTGCCATCACTGTTCACTACCCTTTGTTCTTCTACGTTGAACTTGTTTCTTTAACGTCTTGTTTATTTTGTGGTCTTCTGTGGGAGATTATTAGGTTACATTAGGTCCCTCCTTTTTTTTTCTTTCTTTCTTTCTTTCTTTTTTATTATTGCTTTGGACATTTCAATACCTCCATTCTATCTTGTTGGCTCCTCACTATGTACGTTGTTGTCTAACCTTATAGTTTTATTCCTTGCTTTACTATTTGTACATTATCACTACCATCATATTCAATAGTAATTAACAACAACTAGTGAACACTCGGTAGGGTAAGAATGGTATATTTCTAACAAGTCGTTAATCGGAAAGCTAATTCTTTGATATCATGTTAGCAGTGTTAGAAAAACAAATCTTCTAAAAACTTAAAATTAGTGACAATTATATCTTTATATATTTATTATTATTCTTCAATAATTACATGGAATTTACCCACGGTTAACTATAAGGTAGTGGTAACGAGACTCATTTAATGCATTCATTTAGAAGTTCTTTCATCATTCTTTAGCTAGATCATTAGTAATTTTTATACATAGAAAGAATAATATGACCCTATTTGGCAAGGGCCAATAAAGAAAATGAAAATATTATTATACTTAGACAAAAATAATCAAATGTTATTCGCTTAATTACTTTATTAATTTTTAAATTTTAAGTTAAATTATACTTAGTTTTTTAAATTTTTAAAAATTTTCGTATTGATTCTAACTTGATTATTAAAATATATACTTTTAAATCAAAATTTTAGTATTTATGAGTAAAAATTTAAAAAATAAATCGTATGATTTAAAAATTTAACGATTTAAATTAATATCAATTTTTAAAAATTTGATAACAAAATCATACCTTAAATTTTTTTTTTTTGTAAATTATATATAAATTTATTTAAAATTTGAGAATATATTTTAGCTAAAGTTATTTATTCTCTTCGAAAATATTTTGTCTGCTATAGTTCAAAACAAACGATTCATGCATGGAATTCCTCATTCAAATCTTGGAGGATTTGTTATGACATTATCATAAAAAGTCTTTTGGTGCCTTGTTCCTTAGCTAGTGCTATGATCAAGGCTTTAATTATACTTTTAAAAGGGAAAAACTAGTACATAGGCTTTGCTTCTCATCATTCTCCTAAATTATTAATTTTTTTCCATATAATAATAATAATAATAATAATTCGTTAATAGAAATTTTCATTTTCCATATTAAAATATCCAAATAAGCGATTCGCAAGTCCGAACAGCCAACACTTGAAAAGTCTACCAGTTTGAGACTTGAGACTTAGAGAAAAAGAAAGAAATATTATAAAATTACCTCTTTTAATCCATCTTATGTCAGTATGTGGTTTCAATCTTACCACAAATTATTGCTTAATCATACAATATACTGTACCAGAAATAATTGGATTTGAAGGCCACAAAATGTCAATATATATATTAAGTAATTGAATTCGCTTTAACGTAGTATGTGTATATATATATATATATATATTGTTTTATGTATATTTTTATTTTATATAAAAATGAAGTTATATTATTTACTATGCATACATATAATATATCTACCGATTTGGTTCGATAATAAATAATTTAAATAGATGATATTGAAAAATTACATTTACATTTAAATAAAACTATTTAAACATATAGATGGATGTTAATAAATATAAAATTTTAAATGAATAAGTAATTTTTAAAATAAAAAAAAATATATTCAATTACAATTAAAAATATATATGTTTTGACTGTGTATATTTAAAAATTGAGATTATTTGATAAAAATATTTTTCAAAACTTTTTATATTGAAAGATGGTTATATATATATATATATATTATTTATAACTGATTGTATATATATTATTTTCTAACTAATTTGATTATGCATGACATTTACATGCTATTTAGAAGGTAAACAATATTAAAACTGCTCAATTGCGAGTTTTTGAAGACGAAAAGAATGTCCTTTTCCCAAGAGGTGAAGCCCATTAATGTCATTTCCTCCTCACCATTCCTCTCTATATAAATATACCCCAACTCATCCCTCATTCACGAATATCATTAAGCTCTGTACATAACAGAACTTGATTCCCTCCTTCTGTGACTCTCTCGAATGGGTTTTCCTGTTGGCTATACAGAGCTTTTTCTACCAAAAGTCTTTCTCCACTTCCTTTCCTTACTGGGTTTCATCAGAAAGCTCATCTCCACATTGTTTCATTATGTGGGTCTTCCAGATTTCATTCAACCCAACAATGAATGGATCGAACAACCGACCCGATTACCCGAGTTCAATTCAATATCCGCCATTCTGATTCGGGAAATTCTTCCGGTTGTGAAGTTCTCAGAGCTAGTTGACCCGCCCGAGTGTTGTTCCGTTTGTCTTTACGAGTTCGAAGCACAGGATGAGATCAGACGGCTCACAAACTGTCGCCATATATTCCACAAAGGCTGTCTGGACCGTTGGATGGGATATGATCAGAGAACGTGTCCTTTGTGTAGAACATCTTTCATTCCTCAAGATATGCAAGACGCTTTCAATGATAAGCTCTTTGATGCTTCTCGGATTCCTGACTTCTATGACGAATACTCTCATTTTATTGGTTTGTAGCCTTTTTGATTTCCCAATTGAAGAGAAAAACAATAATTAATTTTTCTTTTCTGGGTTTTTGATTATTGAGTTGGGGTTTGTAATTTGAGATAGTCGTGCCATCGACAAATATAGGAAAATGACTGGAAAGATAAACACGAAAAGTGAAAATCTGAGTACGGTTATGAAAAATTAGACGATAAGCCTTGTACAGTTTTGTTTTTGTTTTTAAGAATGTGAATTTTATCCAATAAAATAAAAATAATTATCAAGTGAGTTTTTTTTTATCTCATATATGTACTAATAGTAATAAGATTCCAATTTAGTTAAAACTAATTTACCAAAAAAAAAAATAGTTTGAAATTAAATTTGTTCATGTTATTACTTTTAGATGGTTGGATCTGTTTTCTTGGTGCTTTTGCTATGAAACTTTTGGTTCAAATGTTTCTTTCAAGAATCTATTGATAGCATTAAATCAGCGTCTTCAATCATATTTTGCACCAAAAAAAAAAAAACTTGAAAAAGAAAAAACATATAATAAAATAAACTGAGAAATTAAAAAAAATTAAAATTTATAACAATAAAAAACCCAAAAATAATGTATTATTTTATAATCAAATAGTATTTAATATTTAATGAATCTAAATAATATTAAATATTAAATAAATTTAAATAGTTATACCTTAATTTAAACAAGTGTTTAATAGTAAAAATAGTAAAAAAAACGTTTAATATAAAATGATATATTAAATTTTTATAATAAATATGTATTAACTAAATATAAAAAAAAATTATTTTTATAATTATAAATTTTTAAGATATTATTTTTATTAGTTTTTAAAATAAATTAATGAATGGTATAAAAATATTTGTATATATTTTCACTGTACAGATCGTATTGTGCGCGTGGTAAAGAAAATTAAAAAAATAAATAACTTTTACCTTTTTAAGATTATTTTATCAGGTAAGAGTAAAAATATATTCAGATTTGTGAGCAGTTAATAATATTCACCCTTACTTGGATATTTAGAAATAAGATGAAATATGTACCTATTTCATCTATTTTTCAATAAAGAACAATTATTGTGACAGTATAAAATAGAGTTTTACCGTACTTATAACTATGCGACTGCAATATTGGACATAATAATATTTATATTTTCATAGCTAGTAAAATGAGCTATGAAAAAAAAAATAGTATTATTTATATTTTAAAAGTAGTAATGTTAAATAGTATTGTACTTATCATTTATCACAGATAATTAAATATGTAGGATAAATTGTATCATTTAACACCAAAAACACTAATTCATTAATGGTAAATTTAATTAATAAAAATAAATTTTAAATAGAATTAATTTTAAAATTGTAATAAAAAATAGTTACAGTATAATTACCCATAACAAATTCAATTCAAGAAATGGGTTTTCGTTCTTCTATTTTAGCTTATCATTCAAATAAGGTTATTATATTTAATAAAAGGTAATTATTGATGTTAGGTAATTTTGGTCTGGTGGCTTAAAATATACTAGTACAGAAACATATATAACATCTTTTTATCAAAAGAAAAAATAAAAATTTTAAAAGTATTTATTTACTATTATTAAACAATTTAAGATTAAAAGAAAATTAAACTTGAAAATGAGTACGTGTCTTAACTAAGTAGATTTGGTTTAAATATGTAAAATGTTTGTGATCGAGTGCTAGTGATAATATATAAGTAATGTATTTATTTTTTTTTTCAAAAAATATAAACGTGTCATTATATTTCCTCTGCCACTCATTATATTCCTTGGCTTCCGAATATAATTTTACCATTACCTTAGTTTATAAGTTTAGAGATAGCGTAAATAGTTTTCCTATTAACTTTGGATTATGAAGGGAAAACAATGCTACTCAATCATATAACAATAAAATCTCAGGTAATAATGTAATTATTAGAAAACATTATATAATAATAATAATATTAATATTATTGAAAAATACCTAATTAAATAGATTATAAAATTTAAAGTATTTAAATAATTTTAATTTTAATTTAAATGTGATTTAATTGGATAAGGTTAATGGAAAAACTATAAGTTAGATTCCTTTTAATTATAAAAATATATTTTTATGAAAGCAATATCACAATCAATTCAAAGCCAAATAGAAACCATTACTGGGTTGACTGAGAACGGGAGCATCGTCGCTCTTATCTATTGAAAAACAAATTATTATTATTATTATTATTATTATTATTATTATTATTATTATTATTATCTATTGAAAAAAGTTATATTTATTAAAGGTTGAGTTATTATCATAATTAAATTGATATTA
The DNA here is from genome assembly GCA_033030585.1 of Hippophae rhamnoides. Classification (NCBI taxonomy): domain Eukaryota; kingdom Viridiplantae; phylum Streptophyta; class Magnoliopsida; order Rosales; family Elaeagnaceae; genus Hippophae; species Hippophae rhamnoides. The sequence continues at coordinate 66,457,222 of CM065428.1, read as the reverse complement.
AAATTAATTATGAGTTAAAAATAAAATTATATTATTTTAATTAATAATTATTTATAAGGTGAGATTTATTATGATGGTAAAAAACTTTATTATAATTAAGTATATAAGGTGAGATTTATTATGATGGTAAAAAACTTTATTATAATTAAGTATACTTAAATAATTAAAAATAAGAAAGTAACATGTGTCATTTAATTATGCTGCCCGTCTACAAAAGAAAGTTGCACGGAAAAAGAATAGTGATTAGCTAGCAGAGAAATTATTGACCAATCAGCAATTAAGTGATGATAGTACCCGTTGATGCTATTGGTAGTTGTTTTAAAGATGTAATAGGCAGTTATATATTTTAATAATAATTATAATATTTATTTTGAAGTATCACATAAATATAATGATATATATATATATATATCAATGTATAATTTCTCTCTGTCAGCAGTACTCGTTTTGCACCGTCGAATACTGAGCCCACACGTTTAAGGATTTTGTAAGTATAAGCCGCTATGCACATGCTATGAATATTATCAACAATTATTTTGTGCGAACCTAATGATATACACTTCCGGTTTCTAGATCTGCACATTATACTACTAAAAGAAAGATGAAAAATTGATATACACATTATATAAAAACACACACATATATATATATATATATATATATATATATATATATATATATATATATATCGCATTATTTTTTTTTAAATACCAGCAATGTACTTCAATAGCTTGTATTTCTATCCTAATGAGAGAGGGGATGCAATGAATTGAGACAATCAATTTATTTGTCAATTTTTTTCCTTAAAAAAAATGTCGAGCAAGGAATTCAAACATCTGTGAATTTTTTTTAATTTAAAACTACAAGAAAACTTGTAGCTTTCTTTTGCTTCAAAAATTCCATTAAATAAACTTTTGGAGAAAGAAAAATATTTATAAACATCTATATTTATAAGCATCTTCAAACGGTTAAGAACAAACCTTAAAATGTTCAATTTATATATTTTTATCATGAAGTAAAATTTAAGCACAAATTTAACATTGAATATTTTTATGTTAAATTTCAATTAATTAAAATTTATTAATATTACTGTATTATTATAAATTTTAAGATGTTATTTTATATAATTTTACTAATTTTTGTATATAAATTTATGCATGTAACGTAATAATGAAAAAAAAAGTGACTACCAAACTTTATAAATAACCTTGATATTTGTATAATGGATCTCTCCATGGTTTATGCAATAAATTTATCAAGTTCTAAACATACGAAAGATAAAAAATTATCCTAAAAATCATTAAAAATATCTCATTTGAATATTTTATTTGCATAATTTTTATAATATATATATATATATAAATAATTTAACTTTTTAAAAATATAATTTTAGTAACATAATTTCGTAATTATGTGATTAAAATATCTTTTTTTCATAATTACGTAACTAAAGTCATATTTTTATTGAAAAAATAGATATTTTAGTCACATAATTATACCAAACTAAAATGTCATAATTTTAAAAATAGAATGATTTATATATTTTTTTGCAAAAATTACTTATCAAAATATACTAGGGATACAAATAAAATGACTTAAAAATTTAATCTTTAAAATAATTACACAATTTCACATTTTATTAATTTAGTCCATGTTATATGATTCCATATTTTACAAACAAAAATTAACTAGGGTTGAAAAGTTAGATTATAAAGGGTGTCAAAATGACTCAAAGTTTATACAAAACTCGAGTATACATGCATGCCAAACAACCTGCAGATCTTATGAATTGCCGGTTACATTCCTTATAAGTTAATAGATCTTCAATCTTCATAAAGCACATATTGTACATTCAACTAATCCAGGGCCGTTTTGTTTTCTAATTAAAATTAACGTGTTAGATTAATAAAAAAAATGGTTGTATATTTCTGTACTTTAACTAACTAAAAAGAAAAAGGGAAAAAAAAAAACAAAAAATGAAGACCAAATTCTCCATTACTCATCAGGAAATAAATTCTTTAACCCAGCTGAAAGCAAGCAAGGCCAAGTTAATCAATACGCATATTGGAACTCTGAGAAAGATACCTAGAATCGACCTGTAACAAAGTAGGGATATCATCAAGTAAAGCCAGAAGGTGGATAAGCAGAGGAGGCATAACCAGAAGGTGGATAAGCAGTTGAGGGATAAACATCAGCTGGATAACCTTGAGCCTCTTGATAACCATAGGCTTGTCCATATCCTGGTTAAGGTGCATATCCAACAGTGGGAGGAACTTGTTGATCAATGCGAGACATGTTCTGAACTGGAGGCACTGCCATCATCGACAGAGGTCCAAGCTTGCCGTCTCTTTTGTCCATTTCAATCTTGTGCAGTGTCTACAAATAGTGCTACTCAACTGATTAGAAAACACTTTTTCATGTATATTTTAAATGGTTTCCAACTTTCCACTACACAACAGTTACTATACACCTGCATGCAAACGCAGACCCTACAAGATAAATCCAACACAAGTCAATTTCATCCAAACCTAATGAAATACTTACGTGTAGTACACCTTGTCAGAAAGAACATTCAAAATTTGAGAGGCTTCTGAGATTTCTTCGCTTCCAACACACATAGCAACTAGAGAAAGATGCAAGCAATTTGTTTCGGGAATAGCATAAAACCCTGGAAACAGGAGTATATAATACAGTGTTGGACAGAATTGTTAATTTAACTTAGGAGATAGTTAAATACAGAGACTGAGAAACAGAGAGAGATAATACAATAATGTAATTCTCACATGCCGTTGTTTGTATATTAAACTGGTCTTGTAACAAAAAGTGGGTCGAAGCCACAGAATTTGGAAAGCAGAGGTAGACCTGGGAGAACAAAGATATATAACAAATGCATCGGCACATTGAAACAGGCTCCTCCGAGCTCCGTAGGGCAGTTACAATGTTTGAGAGAAGTATCACAATACTAAAATGGTCATTTTCTCCTAAAATATAGAAATAATTGTTGAATTCAATAAACATTATAACTCATTCAATAGCCAAACGTTTTTTCAATATATACGACGCCTACCAAGTAGCTGAAAACTATGTAATTCAATCATGATGATTGTTGAAATAGTAATTAATATTTATCTATATAAACAATGTACATATCCGATACAAATTAAGAAAATATATATGAAGAAAAACGTTATTTTCTTCTTTTGATTATTTCTTCAAATATTGATTTCTTCGTGTTATTAGAGCCAAGTCGTTGCTTTATACAAATTTAAAACTCTTGTTCTCTAAAACAGATATTTCTTTTTTTGAAAATATTTCTTCTTGTAAAAAAAATCTCATTCAAACACCCGTGTAAATATTAATTACAAACATCATTTTTGAAGCGGTATTTGTCCCACCTAATTTTACCAGATTACTCTAAACACAATTTTAAACATTTTGGTAAAAATAGAGTAGAAGAAAAGTTCAACACGTGCTCCCACGCACCACCTGAAGTGAAGGAAACATTTTTCACGCGTTCCACGCTTCGTTACGCACCGTCTGGAGGTTGAATACGATGACATGTCATTCAACGTGGCTCGGCTCGGCTATTTCGGCTCGGCTCGAAGGCGTAGCCGGCCCGTACCTCGGTTCGGCTCAAGTTTGGTTCAACCAACGGTTCGGTCTGAACCCGATTTTCTCAGTTTTTCACAGTTTTTTCATTTTTGGACGGTTCGGTCCATTTTAAAGGTCTGAACCCGATTTTTTTCCGGTTCTGGATTTCTAAAACTGGTTTGGTCTAGTTTTTCAAGTTTTTAAACCAATTTTTACCCAATTTTGTGGTTTTTTATCCGGTTTAGTGCGTTTAAAAAAACAGTTCAATTCTTGAATTATTACACCATTTTCTAGTGTGTTTACCATAATATCATGATAGAGGGTATAATTTCGTTACCTATGGAGCAATCAACTATAGTTGTTATACAATCTGTTCAGTCTGAAGGTGTTTTTAATGCTAGAATTGTTCTTACTGAGACTAATTATGATGTTTGGTCTCAAATAATATAAATGTATATTGCAGAGAGAGAAAAAATCACTTATATTCATGACAAAAATTTAAAACTAGAAAAACATCAAACAATTATAACAAGTGGTATGCAGAAAATAAAAAAATGAAGAGATGGAATGCTCTTCATGCGTACAATAATTCAAAATAAATACATAAGCAAATAAGAAACATTTGGAAATCCTACAAAGGGATCAATATTATCATATTAGACCTCAGAAGAGAACTTGGGCTTTTTACAGGATCGACCCTTATCCCCTCAAAAATTGAAATCGTAGAATTAGCACCAATTATAGCTTCGTTCTAGAAGACAAAATTATGGATTTGATGCCAAAAATAGAAAGAAATGTAATGATGAAATGATATAATCACAAATCTCTTCCCAATATTCTCCTTAGTAAAATATAAATAATACACAACACAAGAATTATAATAGAAACTTCAAATCGGAGAAAAAATACTTTTGTTATCAAAAGACAACTAGGAAAGAAATTTATTACGTGAAAAATTATCACAACCATATTCTCAATAATTTTCTCATGCATCCAAAAGACAAAAACAATTACACACCCAAAATTCAAAACTTTTCACATAAATTTTTATCTATTTTTAGAATGATTAACAATGAAAAAATAAAATCATATCATCTTTAAGTTCTTATTTCATATAACAAACATTTTTTTATTCAATAATATTAGACTATTTAAATTTTCTATTCTTTACTTAAATAAGATTAAATATCTCCATCTTTAACAATATAATAAATCAACGTGATTGTAAATTTCTTTTTTCTTAATTCGTTATATTTATAATATTTTCACGATTAATTTCAAGTAGATTAATACTCCAAAGTTCATATAATTTTCATTTTATTTTATAAAATATAAAAAATATCTTCATAATATTTTGGTAATAACATACCAAAGATGAGAATGTCTTCGATATGTGTCTATGTTTCAACGATGTCTTTCTTTTTTAAGTTCTAAAATTGATATACATTTGTAATTATTATTTTAAGTATTTTAATTGTTTATTAATAATTATTTAAATTATGGATAAAAAGAATAATTATATATATATTAAATAAAAAAATTAATTTAAAATATAAATAGGTAATTATCTTATATTTTTAAAAATTTATTAAAATATTTATAATTTTATTAGTCAAATTTTTATCTATTTTTTCAAAAAATTTATTGATTATGATAATATCTTCAATATATTAATAAAATTTATGTTATAATATTTTAATCTATATTTTAAAATTTAATTCTACATTTGTACTTTCTTACTCATTTTTTTACAATAATTCAATGAATTTTTAACATTATAAAATTATTTAAAATAAATAAAATAAAAATAAATAAATAAATGTAGAAGATGAAAAATGAAATCCTTTTAACATACATCAAATGTAAGGTATTTAATTCTTTCTTGCATCGTTAATATAATTTTTTTGGGTTAATTTTAAGGAAAGATTACTATAAATTTTATATTTATTTTAAAAATAATATTTAAAGTTTATATTTACTATTTATAATAATTTAATCAAATTATTATGAAAAAATAAATAATCAATTTTATTTTATTTTTATTCAAATCTTTAAATTACAATTTATTCAAATTAAAATCATTTCTATTACAGTTAAAAAAATAAAAAATATATTTTATCTTTTTACGGTTATTTTTGAATAATATTAGTATATTATTTTAATAAGTATAGTGTCCTGACTATATGAATAGATTCAGTATTTTTTTTACTTAAAGTTAGTTTTTTAACTAGAGTTTAATAAAATATTCTTAACATTATATAAAATGATAAAATAAAAATAAATACAGAAGGTGAAAATGGGAAGTTTTGTTTTTCTTAAAACTTACATAGTTATTTCTTCCATCATTATATTAACTCCAAGCAATCTCATATCTTCACACATTTCAAAGAAAATAATATATATATATATTTCTATCTATCTGTAAAAAATGGAGTATTGGAGTGCATGTAGCATAAGTTTCCATAAATATGAATGTAAAAGGATCTTTTTAAAACTTTCCAGGTTTATGTATTGGGCCGATAATAATTATCCTGATGGACCAAACGGGCCCATATATCCTGACCCCATCGGTAGGAGGGGTTTAAAATGGAGACGGTTCGTACTCGGCAAATGTAAACGGTCCGGGAACTGGAACGTACAGCTAGTCAGCGACTCGTATTTAGAGTTAGAACACACGCACAATCAAGTTTTAGATGTGAGTTTGGTTCAATTGCGTTTGCTCGAACCAAATTGTTGATACTGAATCTTCTTCTTCATCGTTATCGTCGACTCTAAGACCCGTAGAGAAGAATAGGAGGCCATAGAGATGAGCGGGCACGACTCCAAATACTTCTCCACCACCAAGAAAGGTGAAATCCCTGAGCTCAAGGAGGAGCTCAATTCTCAGTACAAGGTCTTATTCTTATCCCTCTCTCTATCACCGCATATCTATATTTATCAACATGCGCGTGTTTGTATTATGTGCATCTACGATCTACATAGCTATGGTTTTCGATTCTATGTATTCAGTTATTTTGCTGCCTACTGCTCGCAGATCTGCTGCTATGTGTACTAATTCGTTGATAATATTTTTTCCATCTCAGCATATTGCTTTCTACGTGCTAGCATAAATTTTTTTTATTTATGGGGTCGAATTTGAATTGTTTTAGTGATGATTTTATTTCCATTCAATTCCTGATAATATGTTGGAGAAGAAATGAAAGTTATTATTTAATCCCCTGCAATTTCGAAATTTTAGAATGCATGAGAGCTCAATGACGTTACTCTGTCAATAAACGAGATACAGAGAATTCGAAAGAAAGCAAATACTAAAGTTTTTGTGTTCAACCATGTAAGCCTTGCACTTCTATCGTATGTAGGATCTAAAGAATATAAAACAGTAGATATAGCTTTTAGACGGATTATACTATCAGCTTACTATCAGTTATAAACTTGTATTAGGCCTTTAGTATTTGGTATTGGTTGCAAAATTTCATTTAATTTTGTCATAGATAATTGCTATCATATTTAATTATCGTTCCTTGGTACATCATTTGTAAGAAAATGACTAAAGGCTTGTCTTATTTTTACATTTAATGCAGGATAAGAGAAAAGATGCTGTCAAGAAGGTTATTGCTGCAATGACAGTTGGGAAGGACGTTTCTTCACTTTTCACAGATGTAGTGAATTGCATGCAAACTGAAAATTTGGAGCTGAAGAAGCTTGTTTATTTGTACCTTATTAATTATGCCAAAAGTCAGCCTGACTTGGCAATACTTGCGGTGAATACATTTGTTAAGGTAAGAGTATAACAAACCATCCCTCTTAATTATCGACATTCTTAATCTCTTATGACGTATGAGTAAATAAATTGGCTTGTCTTCTCACCTCAGTTTTTCAAAATATAAGTTGTGTTTGAATTATATGATTCTTTTAGGGGATAATGGAACTCATACAGCTGGTCAGATGGATATATCCGGTAGAATGCTTTTAAAATTGTACTTCTAAATCAGTGGTATTTAGTGTACAATAATTAGTGGGATGTGGCATGTCTGTCATTGGTATTAATATTATCACAATATTTCTCCATTTCCAAAATTAGTTACCATTCCACAACATCATTTAAAATGATCAATTCAATTAAGGTATTTTTATGACATTGTGCAAATACTCTTTTTGGAAAAATCAACCTCATTAAATGAAATTTATACTAAATGTCTTAAGCATGTGTACAACTAGAATACTTTTGCAACAAGAGCAACACTTGACACTTCTAATATGAAAATGACACCAAAACATGATTGCCAGTTCAAAGGATGCTCATGACTTCCTATTCTTTGAGTAAGCAGTTATATGTATTTTAGTGGAAATGTATTTTGACAATAAGATTTCTCCTATAATGGTGTGCATCTTTAATGACCTTTTGCTGTGTGACCATTGGTGCAGGATTCTCAAGACCCAAATCCACTAATTCGTGCTTTGGCTGTTCGGACTATGGGGTGCATTCGTGTTGATAAAATCACAGAATATCTTTGTGATCCACTTCAGAGATGTTTAAAGGTTGATATTGTTGTTGTGTGTTTGGTCGTTGATAATGATAATTTAATAATTTACTCATAAGTTACTTGCAGTTTTCATCTTTATGTCTTAAGAATGTTGCCTGTGTTGTACTTTTCACCTTTTTTCCCCCTTATGGAAGAGTTTCTTTGTTTTACTTGCTTGTACATCCATCGTAACAAGTCTACCTTTTATTTGTTGACAGGATGATGATCCTTATGTTCGCAAAACAGCAGCTATATGTGTTGCCAAACTCTATGACATAAATGCTGAATTAGTCGAGGATAGGGGTTTTCTAGAATCTCTCAAGGATTTGATATCTGACAACAACCCAATGGTTGTAGCAAATGCTGTGGCCGCACTTGCTGAAATTCAGGAGAATAGTAACAGACCCATCTTTGAGATCACTAGTCATACACTCTCAAAGCTCCTTACTGCCTTAAATGAATGCACAGAGTATGTTCTCTACAACATTCTTTTTTTTTTCCTCGTCAACAAATTTTAGATCTGTTCTTTCTGTTGAGTGACAACTAACTGTATAATAGGGTGGGAAAGAATATGAATTAGCACTTTTTTTTTTTGGCATGTCTAACTCGAAACTCATCTGCTCAGGTGGGGTCAAGTTTTTATATTGGATGCACTTTCTAGATACAAGGCAGCTGATGCTCGTGAAGCTGAAAATATAGTGGAGCGAGTTACACCACGACTCCAACATGCTAACTGCGCTGTTGTGCTTTCAGCTGTGAAGGTGATGTTTCTATTAGTTGATTTTTCTTCAACATATCAATTGATGCTAATGATTTAGTCCCTGATGTCTTATGACATCTGTCATATGTCTATTGTTCCCCCCACAATATTCTTTGCAGATGATCCTCCAACAAATGGAACTTATCACTAGTACTGATGTGGTTAGAAATCTTTGCAAAAAAATGGCTCCTCCACTTGTGACATTACTCTCTGCTGAGCCTGAAATTCAATATGTTGCATTACGGAACATAAACCTCATAGTGCAAAGACGTCCAACCATCCTTGCCCATGAAATTAAGGTGAGCAAGTATCTGTCTCGATTCTTGCTGGTTTTATTTAAAGTTACATTTGGCCATGTAAGAATTCAGGGGATTGATAGTTGTGCTTTTATAGGCAATATTGTCATGTGGAATGCCTGCTTAAGATTACTTAATTTGTTTCCAGGTATTCTTTTGCAAGTACAATGATCCAATTTACGTGAAGATGGAAAAGTTAGAAATCATGATAAAGCTGGCTTCTGACAGGAACATTGACCAGGCATGTAGTCATGGGTTCTGATTAGAAATTCTTTCCTTTTTATGATAATCAATTTTAATATTTGACGCTTTACTACTCTTTTGCAGGTTCTATTAGAGTTTAAAGAATATGCCACAGAAGTTGATGTGGATTTTGTTAGAAAAGCTGTTCGTGCCATTGGCCGCTGTGCCATCAAATTAGAAAGAGCAGCTGAAAGATGTATTAGTGTTCTCCTTGAATTAATAAAGATCAAAGTCAACTATGTGGTTCAAGAGGCAATTATTGTCATAAAAGATATATTTAGGAGATACCCTAATACGTAAGTTGCTTTGTCATATTATCTCTTGATGTCATTTTATATATTGATGTTTCTCCCTTCCAAACTGTCATGAATCTCCATCTATTTTCAGCTATGAATCCATCATTGCGACACTATGTGAGAGCTTAGACACTTTAGATGAACCTGAAGCTAAGGTACTATGCTTCTTCCTTTACTATAATGTTTCACAGTTTTAGCGTTTATCATTCTTATATGTCTCCCTTAATTTGTTCTTTTTCTGAAGGCATCAATGATATGGATTATTGGGGAATATGCAGAAAGAATTGACAATGCTGATGAACTCCTTGAAAGCTTTTTGGAGAGCTTCCCTGAAGAGCCAGCCCAAGTCCAGTTGCAATTGCTGACTGCAACGGTAAAACTTTTTCTTAAGAAGCCAACTGAAGGTCCACAGCAGATGATACAGGTAAGTACTGAATTTTCCGTATGAGGCCCATATTTTTATTTTTCGTCAAATTTACCTTTCATTTATCTCCAAATGGGTTATTTGAACATAAACACCTACCTTGATTTTTGATTGTTGAGAAGGGCGCTGCTATTTTGTGAATTATAGCTGCTAGCTTAGATATTTAAGGTGGAATCTCACTCACTGTACTTAATTCATTTTTTAGGTTGTTTTGAATAATGCTACCGTGGAGACAGATAACCCTGATCTTCGTGATCGTGCATACATATATTGGAGGCTCTTATCAACCGATCCTGAGGTCTTATTTAGTTAGAGTTTCCTTTTGGTTGTTATTTTCATCATCAGTGACCCCCTCCTTTCTTACTCTTCTGAAATTGTGATATGACAGCATTTACTTATTCATTATTGGTTGCCGGAAACTGTTGGGAATTGTATGGATGCAGTATATTGGCATACAAAGTCCGAATAGCCTGGTTGGAGTTGGCTCCAATATAATACTGTAGCAAACTTTTTATGATCTGAAGTTTTATTATAGAACTGTACAATGTTCTCCTTTCTGTTATTGACTAAAGCTCTTTAGCATTAGTACCTCGTTCATTTCCCTGATATGTATACCATCATGAACCAGCTTCTCTAAGTCCCTGCATGGGGGTTGGTTTACAGTTAATTGGTCTATATTGAACCATAAGAGTGTTCACCACTAGTTTCAGTTCCTTCTGCTGTATTATAAGTGCATTATTTTATGTTGAGAATCCTACTACTCTTGCAGGCAGCTAAGGATGTTGTGTTAGCTGAGAAGCCCGTGATCAACGATGATTCAAACCAGCTTGATCCATCTCTTCTTGACGAGCTTCTTGCCAACATTGCCACATTATCTTCTGTGTATCACAAGCTCCCAGAAGTATTTGTTACCCGTTTGAGGACTGCAACCCAGAAAACTGAGGACGACGAGTATCCTGAAGGGAGCGAAGCAGGATATTCTGAATCATCTGGAAATGTTGCTGATAGTGCTGCATCACCACCAGTTAGCTCGGGTAGTGTTCCATATGCTGCAACAAGACAACCCGCTCCTGCACCAACCACACCAGAACCAGCTGCTCCTGTCCCAGATCTACTTGGTGATCTGATAGGGCTGGATAACAGTGCTATTGTCCCTGTTGATGAGCCTGCTGCTCCTACTAGGTAAGTGTGACTAGAGGTGTGAACTGGGATGAGATATTAATGAGACCCATGATACAACCCATTAATTTTCATAACTTGTCACATCTTATCTTAATTTTTCATGAGATGAGATGGTATAAGTTGAGATATCTTATTTGTCCAAATGAGCTTAAATAAGACAAGTAAAAATACAAAAATAAAAAAAAATATGATACATAATTATTTATAATGTGAAAGTTTAATAAGAAAAATGATAAAATATTATATTTAAAGTTAGATATATTAGGACTACAATCCAAATGAGATAGGATGTTATTTAAATGGATTGAGATAATATTGTATCATGAGTCCATTAGAAACTTCAAATGAGACATAGGATGAAATGGGATAGCTCACTATACATCTCTAAGTGTGACCTGGTCTGCAAACTCTTCTTTGGGCATTGCTGCTGTGAAGGATTTATTTGTTCCACATCGACCAGTAGTTAGGCAGTTTACTGCTTATAAGTTTGGGCAATCCTTAACTCAATGAGATCTTATTGGGTTGAGTTAAACCTGAATTTATAACATGGTATCAGAGCTAAGCCCTGGTCTTATGTGTGGATCCTTCAGCTCCTACCGTGGCTCAAAACTAAGACCACCGTTGTCCAATGTGAGGGAGAATGTGAAGGATTTGTTTGTCCCACATCGGTCAGGAGTTAGGCAGTAGTACTGCTTATAAGTTTGGGCAATCCTTAACTCAATGAGATTTTATTAGGTTGAGTTAGGTCTGAGTTTATAACAACTGTTGTTTTGGATGCAGAGTCAATTGAGGAACTTCTGATTAATACCGAAGTAATCTTTTAAGAAATGATACGGTACACTTGAGTGCCTGGTATTATGCTATAGTGTTCATCAGTTTAAGCACAATCTTTGATTGGATGAAAAAAAATTGATTTGTTGGTTTGATCAGGTACTGAAATTGTTGTGGACTGATTTTTGAATTTATTTGCAGATCTCCATTGCCTGTTGTATTACCTGCATCAACTGGTCAAGGTCTACAGATCAGTGCTCAGCTTACACGACAGGATGGGCAAATATTTTACAGCATATTGTTTGAGAACAACTCACATCTTCCTCTTGATGGGTTCATGATTCAATTTAACAAAAATACGTTTGGTCTTGCAGCCGGTGGACCCTTGCAGGTAGTCATCAAGCAAATGGCTTTCAGCAATTTCATTTTTCTGTCTTTTTTTTTGTTTGTTCGGTGCCACCTTACATGGTTAAGAGTAAATACGTGGATGGATACTTTGTGTTAGGTTCCACAATTGCAACCCGGGTCATCTGCTGCAACTCTTCTGCCAATGGTTTTGTTCCAAAATATGTCTCAGGGCCCTCCAAGCTCAGTTTTGCAGGTCGCTGTGAAAAATAATCAGCAACCAGTCTGGTACTTCAATGACAAAATGTCATTGCATGTTTTTTTCACTGAGGACGGGAGAATGGAGCGTGCCAGTTTTCTTGAGGTAAAAATTGCATTTCAATCCTGTTTCCTTTCACTACCAAGTATAGTGGGCCATCATTATTGTTTATGGGAAGCCTCTATTAAAGTGGCCGTTTATTGCATTGCTGATGATGTGTCTCTTATTGCCTAGGTATGCACACACATGTAAGTGCACAGATATGTGTATTACAACGAATTTTAGTAAGGCCTCTTTTTATTGAACATGAGTATTAACATATATAGAACTTGGTGCAATCTCACTCATTTAGTGACGTAATGGGATGGGTATGATACTCAAATTGTCCTAGCTTTCCCTTTATTGGAGCAGTGTACTTGTGTGCATGTTGCTTTTATGGTCCTTTAGATGGGAAATTAAAACTAGTAGACGGGGGTTTAACAAACGACAACATAATAATAAAGATTCTGATAACCAGTGGTGTTGACAAAGAATCTTGACAATAGGAATCACAAACTGATAGGCTTCCTTATTTCAGACATGGAGATCCCTTCCTGATTCAAATGAGGTTTCAAAGGACTTCCCTAGTATCGTGGTGAGTAGTGTGGAAGCAACCCTAGACGGGTTGGCTGCTTCAAACTTATTCTTTATAGCAAGGCGCAAGCATGCAAATCAGGATGTCTTCTACTTCTCTGCAAAAATCCCACGAGGAATACCCTTCTTGACCGAAGTCACTACAGCTATTGGAAGCCCAGGAGTCAAGTGTGCAATCAAGACTCCAAATGCAGAATTGGCGCCATTTTTCTTTGAAGCCATTGAGACCCTCCTTCAGGCTTGATTTTGTTTATAGTTTTTATTTATATTTTCTTATTTTTGGCATGTTTGTATAACTATTAGTCTTGGCTATTGAAGTTTTGGCTGCTATTTTCTGGTCCCTTGTGTTATTCTTTGTGCCCTACAATTTCTAGGACTTACAATGTCCAGAGACATCTGAGCTTGAGATTTATATGTTTTCAACAGCTTTAGGTTGGATTAGTTCGCATTGATTGAGTTGGTTTAATTAGAATAATTTATGTACACCCTTAATAGTAATGATCAATAATTATCCAATGTTGTTATTAAGGTTGTTTAGCTGGGGTAGTATCTTATGCAGTAGATTATATGTTTATTCCAGTCTCATTATTGCCTAAATGTGAGTCATAGTCGTTCTCGTAGTTACTCACCAGGCCAAAAAGCAAGACACATATTACTTACTATTCGAGGGAGCCCTCCTTGTCATATGGAAGGCAGTAGCCATCCAAATTAAAATGTGGATAAATAATAATAATAATAATTATTATTTTGAAAAGTAAAATCCTTAAAACATATTATCTAAAAATAGTATTTTTTATACTATATCATATATTTTTACTATTTAAAAAAATTCTTATACATTATTTCACATTGAGTGTTGTTCAAATTTAATTACGATTATATTGAATTATGATCATTTATATTTATTCAATGTAGATATTCCTTCCATATCATTGGAGTTTTATTTTTGTTATAATTTTAGGTGTGTAATTTTTATAATTTTTATAATTTTTTTTTGTTTAATTAAATAGTATAAATATTCTTTACAAATGAAGTTTTATTTTTAATCATTTTACAAGTAGTTCACATTTATTTTTTTAAAACGTAGAGAATATGTTTTTTTATTTACTTTCAATGAAACTACATGACATGTAAATGTTAATGACTATATCGATGGTTTCAATTTTGTGATTAACGTTAAATAATATCGTGTTGCAAATAAAATTTAATAAAAAATAAATAATAAGAATAAGTGTCAAATTTTACTCTCTTAAAATTTTTTCTCACTTTATTACGCATCATCTTTGCTATCAGCTAATAAAACTCGTTGAAAGGCACCAGTGACCTTGGTTGTGACTTATAACAAGTGTAAGGGTTCAAAACACTCTAGATATTGGATGTTTGGTAACTTTAAAGCTTTTTTTTTAAATAAAAATATTATTAAAATTTATAATTATAATAATAAAACTCTTTAGAACCACCTATATATTTTCACTATCAATAAAAAGTATATCATATCATTTTACATTTAATGATATGATAGCTATGCACACTCACTTGTTAAAAACCAACACTTTACTTAGCATATATATTATAAAAACAAAACACGTAATTTGTGTAAACATGTTTACATATAAAATATATCTAATTATGTACATATATGAATTAATGATTTGCACTAATCAAGCTTACATAAAAGAAGACAAATACATTAAGTAAAATAAAATATATATTATATTTTGTACACGGAAAATCAACACACATACAAAAGTACAACTAGACTTATTAATCTAATAATAATAATAATAATATAACAACCTAATAATATACATTATAATAATCTAATAAATAAATATAGCAACCTAATTAAAAATATATATTATTTAATACATGTAAGAATAATTTTACAAAAATGCATTTTAAATTTGGAATAAATTTAAAAATATATATATAAACATGAAATTAATTAAAGTAATAAAAATATTTTGTATTCTTTAAGTTTGAATTAAAATGAACAATTTATATGACATAAAAATATATATAAATAATGAAGAATACATGATATATACATAAGAAAAATAAAAAATACTTTAAATTCACAAAATAAACTATAAATATAAAAAAAATAAAAAAATAAGTGTAAAATAATTCATAAAAATACTTAAAAGAATCAAACAAGTGAGAAAATAAAAGAAAAATGTATTCAATAAGTGAGATATTAGAGAAAAATGAGTAAGAAAATGGTGTGTTGGAGGAGGATGTAAGCCCTAAAAATTGGTAGATCTAAGTTGCTAAGTGTTGAGAAACAAAATACAAGTGACTGTATTGAAAATGATAGTTGAAGAGGGTTGAAAATGGTGGTAGCATAATGTGGGGAGAGAAAAGGGAAACAATAGCGAGAACCGTTGAAAGAAGAAAAAAAAAGGGAAAAAAAGCTTGTTAACATTGATTGTACGTATAAACCGATGTGATATTATACGTAGTTTTGATCGACGTTATAATACGTATAATATCGTTTGATATCTATAATCGATATAAAGATATGTATAACGTCAATTAACGTGTACAATCTATGTTCTGAAATAATTTTTTTAATATTTTTTAATTTATATATTTAAGTTAATTTTTATTTAAAATTAAATTTAAATAAATTTATAAATTTAATAACTTAAATTTTACAATAAATTAATTTTTATTTAAATCGACTATAAAATCCTTTATGTCAGTACAATAAACGGTACAGATTGCGATGAGAAAAGAAAATAATCGATGACATATGAAGCCTGATTTTGCCTGGCTTCTAGAATCTTAAGTAAGGGCGTAAATTTTACTATGGGCCAAAATGTACTGGATACTTACTCTACATGCAAAAGGAGAATTAAATTAGAGAGGGATAGAGAATGACGAAGATAACTCAGATGAATAAGTGAGAGAGAGAGAATGGCTGCATGTGAGCTTGGGAAGAGACAGTGGGGCCCTCACTTTGAATCCCAAAAATACGAAAGCGGGCTTTTTTTGCAGTGCGATCCAGCTGCAAGGTCGGACTTCAAATCCAAATTCAAATCCCTATAATTCCTCCCTACTAGAAACATTATATTATATTTTCTTATAATAATATTTTTATTATTATTATTATTAGAATTAAATTTTATTTTATAATAATAATAAAGTATAACTAATTATTAAAATATAATGAATAATTTATACATAATTATTATAAAAATAATAAAATAAAATAAAAGTTGTGCTTGTTTGACAATTTATTTTACTCATTTTATAATGTTAATTTTATTATTCTGTATTTGTTCAATTTTATTAATTTGCTTTGAAAATTTTAACTGTGTTGTTATTCAGCCTAAAAACAAAAAATAGTGTTCTTCAACAACTGAATCTCATATAAGAAAATGAAAGCCATCGAGTTTTGAGTTTTTTTTTGCCCGGATCCGGCTTAATGAATAATTTTCTATTTTTGTTACTCTGGATTTAAAATTCAAAAAAATAATATTTTTAATAAAAAATTAAAAAATAATAAAAATATCAATCTTTAAAATTTATTATCATAAAAATAATATCTCTTATACTCAATTTATATATTTTATCATTAAAAAAATTAATTATTATTTTATATTTAATATTAATTAATTAAATTTATTTAATATTATTAACGTGGTTTTTATTTTTATAAATTTTATTACTGAAATTTATGAATTTCACAGTAAAATTTATAAGAGAAAAATACACAGTATCGCCATTTGCTAGGATAAGATCCAACAGTGTGTCTCTGACACGTGTACGTCGTCCGCTTTAAAATGGCCGGTCATTAGCTTGTTACCGACTCGGCTTCCGGTTGCCATGTCCCTCTTGAAGCATTATAAACTTTCAGTGAAGCCGAAATATTCAAAACAAGTCGAATTGTTGGGAAGAGATTTTTAAACAAACTCAAGTTACAACTTTTCCTATTGACAGAATAAACACTTCAATATAAAAAATAGTTACTCTTTCGAGGAGTCCAAGTGATATTCAATCCGTATAAAACAAGCTTATAAAAAAATGAAATAATAATATAAAATTTAAAACAATAAAAAAAATTAATATTTTATAAAATAATTATAATTTAATTTAAATATATTTAATTAATTAGTGCCCATTGGAAATTATTTTAGTAAAACTTTTATGATAATAAATTTTAAAAAATTATTATAAAAGTTATTTTCAAAAAAATATTTATAAAACCTGCTACGTAAACATGGATACTATATGTCAAATAATCCATATATCATAAAATATAATTTTTTTATGAAATAGTTTGAGTAATATAAAATTTATAATGCATTAAGAAAAATCTAAAAAAAATAATATCATTAAAATTTATAACTATAAAAATAAAATTTCTTATTAATACTTCTTATATTTTTAATATTAAAAAAATTTATACTTTAAACATCATCCATATTAAATATCATTTAAATTAAATTACGATAATTTATCATTCATTTTTAATGCATTCATCATTATTAAAATGTTATTGTAATTAAAACTCAAATTACATTTTAATTTTTTTAACAAATTTGTTTTTGGTAAATAATACAACACACTTTAATTAATAAACATGCTAAAAAGTATTAAAAATTATAAAAATAAGTATCTTAAAATTTTTAATAACAAAAATAACCTATCAATAACGTAAAATGTGATTTAATTGAACGATATTTAATATTTAATAAATTTAAATAATTATAATTCTTTTAAATGACGTCGTGAAAATATGTCATAATTTTTTTAATAATATAAATATATAATATGTATATATAGATGTTATTTTTATTACTATAAATTTTAAATTTATTATTTTTTTAAAAATAATATTAAATCAATATAGTTGTTCTTAATTCAATTTTTTTTACCCAAAGAAAGGAGTGATAGCTTATCTAGAAGGTATGAAATATAAGTTTACTATAAATAAAATTGAGAATATCTATATAATATATGTACAAAATGTATTAAAATGATATATTCAATTTTTTTGGAGAGAATTAGAAAAATCTATGAAAAATTAAATTATATAATGAAATATTAGTTTTTTTCCTGTTTGCTTAATTTTATTTGAATATTTGTATTAAAGAAATTATAATTTCTGCATGAAGTGGTTATATTAAAAATTAAAATATTTTGAGATAGTTTTTCAATGTACCCCTTCAACAAACCAATGCTTTTACTACATTAAATACTCCAAGGTATATAACTATTTATATAGCCTGCAAATTAATATATATATGGATAAAATAAATATATTGAAAGAATGTGAGGAAATAAGTTAATGACAAACATTTTTACGTGTTTTTAAATGTTTTTATATTATGAAATAAAATCGATAACATGTTATTTTTTAATGTTAATAAAAGAAACATATAAAAATATTATTTTAGTTTTATTTTATTCTAGTTATATATTTATATTATTTTTTAGCAAAATTTATATTATTTTAATTAATTAAAATATTATTTAAATTTTTATTAATAAATTAAAATTAAATTTATGATAAAAAATTAATAATATTTTTTAATTTTATGTAACATTTAAATAACGGATGTAAACTAAACTCCATAGAATAAGATGGTGTTAGATACAAATATTTGATTTCAAGATTTTATTATCTTAAAAAAATAAATTAAAAATAAATAGGCTCACGTTTAAATATTTATAAAATCAATATATTAATTCAAAGAATTATATTTTATTTAAGTATGTTTTTTAATTAAATGTAATGTATAATTTACGTAATAAATATAATTTTAGTTGGTAAATTTGTTATTTTTTATTTAAAAATATAATTTTTGAATTTATTATAAAGACTGAAATAATAAAAATATATAATTTATTTATTTAATATAATAATTTTTAAATTAATTAATAAAAAAATAATTTTTTACTATAATGTGTTTTCCAATTTTAAAATGAATTTCAATTAGATATGTTTTTTTTTCTAACTTTATCGATTAAGGTAGTGTAGTTTTTATAATAAAATAATATAAAATTTGGCTTCAAATAAAATAATACTTTTATATATTATAAATATAATTATACTTATAAAGAATAATAGGTTACATTTTACAAAATCAAATTTAAGTTACAAATGTTCAAATATTTATATTTTTGCAGAGAAAGGGACCCACGGGGTCGAAAATCAGATTTGAACTCCACAAAAGGACAAAAAAAGAAAATTAATTGAAGAGGTACGCAGCCGGCTCAGATACAGCAAGCTGAGCCGTAAGCATAGAACGAAGACCAAGACTTACGTTTCTTAGACACAAACAGACAAAAGAAGCTCAGACAAGAGAGATGAAAATTGTAACCGGTGAAGCTGGTCACCAAGAGAGCGTAACCGTACGGCACATGCTAGGTCGTTTATCTGGCAGTTGGTAAAAGCATTTAGTGTGTTTTGCGTGTCTCTCTCTCTCTCTCGCTCACTCACTCACTCACTCCCAGCCAATTTCATTTTCACTCACCCGGGACGAAAAAATCCTCTGCATTTTCTCAGTATCCAATCCAAACGAGCTTAAAACTATCCCAGTTTTTTCAGAATTCTGACATAGAAATCTCATTTTACTTGCTTTCATCTTTGTTAATTTACTACAGCTTTGTATTGCTTGCATTCAAACAGGTATTTGTGCTCTTTTTTTGGACATTTTTGGTTTTGATCAGAAGCCCTTTTAGCTACGAATTTGATGGTTTATATATACATAGCTCCAATGCCTTCTAGTTCTAGGTAATTTGTTTTTCTGTATTTAATGACATATTGATGTTTGATTAAGTTGTTTTTAACGAATTAAAATTAGGAGAAGTAGAGGGTTATTGTTTTTATTTAGTTTAGTATTTTACATGAGCTGAAATTCAACGTGCTCAAGTGTAATTTTTTTCGTTTTTAATAATTTTGAAATAAAATAATTTTTTTCTCTTTTTTTTTCTTCTTCCATTTCCCTGAAAATGGAGGACTATCATTTTTTCCGAGATAAAGAAAATTGTGTTCTGTATTGGAAAATCTGATCCAACAACCCACAATTAACTGAGTGAAATATGTTTGTTTATTAAATTAAATAGACATCTTTCATTTGCTGGTCTAATTTATTTGTTTTGAAGAAATAAAAAGTACCCTGCTTTTCTCGGTAAACAAACAGGGTTTTGGGTTTATATTGTTGTTGATAGAATATTGTGAATACGACATAACCTCTTTTTTTATCGTTTAAAACGATAAAGTAATGAATTTAATTTTAGGTTTTAATTGTGTTTTATGAATTCATGTGTTCTCACTCAATTCCTCGCATGATCTTACTCCAAGGAACACTACGGTGAGTAGCAAATCGTTGATCTGAAGCATCAATTGTTCATTTATTGCGATCAAGCCAAGCTTGTGACTTTGGTGATTGAGTACCTTCTTCTTCGTAGCACTTAACATTGAACACTTACTAAGAAAATCGTGTCAGAGCTTCACAATTACTTTTTCATATGAAAGGACTCTCTCTTCTCTCTCAAAATATACTGATGGTCTGATTCAGTGTATTGCTGATTGTTCTTCTTTTTACATTTACCATACGTCATACTTTAGGAACAGAAATGGAAGCAAAAAGGTTCCTTATTTTACTATGTTAACGGGGAAAATTAGGAAAAACCCCATTTCAGAGAAGAGTGTCTTGATCGTAAAAATGGCTTCTTGTTCAAAAGTGCTTCCAGTTTAGAGGTTTTGGGGGCTACTGCTTTATTTGTTAAATTGGGGTTTGAATAAGGTTTCTACTTTCTAAAAACAAGGAGGGGCAATTTGAGTATTAAGATGCTGGAGGCAGAACTTTGTTCCTCACGAGTAATATCGCCTTCGCGTGAGGAAAGTGGGGATGAAGAACTTTCAGTATTACCTAGACACACCAAAGTAATTGTTACTGGTAATAACAGAACCAAGTCTGTTTTGGTGGGTCTGCAAGGCGTAGTGAAGAAAGCTGTCGGTCTCGGTGGTTGGCACTGGCTGGTAATTCCCTGTTTCTTTTCCCCACCCCCTCCCCCTCCCCCTCCAAAAGTTAAATTATGTTGTGCTAATGATTCACAATTCTTTGTTTGGTCAAAAATGCAATGTTACTCCCCCGGTTGCCTTACCTTGCTGATTTTCTTTTTTATTGGATAAGGCTGGCTAGTTAGTAACTGGATTAAAAAGTTATATATGAACTATACAGCTTAAATGGGTTAAAATAAACGTCTTTCAATATACTACTACTTATTTTAATAATGTTTGTAGTTACAAATTCTAAAGATGATATTTTTATTAAATTCTTTTTTTCTTTTTTATTACATAGTATGAGTTATTTTTCACCCTTTTCATGCCATAAATATACAAAAATGGAGTGCGCATAATAGGGGAAAAAACAGTGCACTTTTCTTTTTCATAACATAAAATCATTTTTTTGTTTTGAATTTTTTTTATTCTTCCTTTTTTGGCTATATATATTTTATTATTTTGTTTTAACCAATTATGAAATAAACTTGAAAAAATAACAAAATTAATCCTCTAAAATTTATATCAATAAAAATATCATTCTCTAACGTTAATTCATGTTCCGGTCAATTGAAGATAAGAAAGTTATTTTGATTATTATGAGTTTTAAGGTTGTTATTTTAAGTAATTTCCCAATAAAATTTGGTCCTGTGTATTAAGCAATTTTTATTGCTTAAGTTCGGGACGTCTTTTTTTTATTTTCCGACCATTTAAATAGAAATGGGAACTTGAAGAGTAATTAAGATAAGAGTTCTTTTTTTCAAAGAATATTAGGAGTGTTGATGTATTTTGCGGCAAACATTATAATATTGGATAAAAACAAAAGAAAATTTATAAATGGGACTCTTTTTAATGATTCTTTTGATAATAAATATGATTTCTTTTACAAATTAGATTTTTTTATAATAAATATGATTTTGTTTTACAAATAAGATTCCTTTATTTATTTATTTTTTTTTCGAATAAATATGATTTCTTTTACAAAGAGGATTAGGACGTTTGCTCGTACAATATTTAAGAAGAATCGTTACATTTAGCGACTGCCTTCTTTTTCTTTCGGACTGACAACTGCAACACTTGGAAGAAAGCTCTGTGATTTATATTATTCGATCAAGTCCGTGTCTGATGACATAAGATCATTGTTTCTCTCTGATGAGGTGGTATAGACTAAAACGAACGTATCCACTTAATTGATGGTTTTCATTAGCCTCATCCACTTTCTTATTAATCGCATAACTTGATTAAAAAGACCAAAAAAAGTGCTATAAACTTGTGTGTTCTTGAATTATGACTCTGTTTGATGAATGCATATCAATACTAGATGTTGCTTGGATTGCATAAATTTTACCATATTTTGCTATAAGATTTCAGAATATTAAGATTCTGAGTGACAACAAATTCTCTAATTTACAGTTTTGTGATTTGCTTCTTTTTTTTTTAAGTCCATTAATATATATACATACCAGTGAAATTGTTTCGATAGTTGTCCAGAGAACATGCACTTTAATTTCAAATTATGTTTTTATGAATTTGACATACTAGTGTTTGGGTTTTGGTTTATTTTTATCTTAAACATTTACCCACAGTAGTTTTGGCTTGTTTCTTTTCTATATTAAATTTAGGAAAAAGTATTATGTGGTCCCTAAATTTATGTTTTGAGACACTTTAGTTTTTAAATTTTTATCGATGACATGCACTTTAATGTTTATACTTTAAAAATTTAAGACTTCATTCTTAAAAAAAAAAAAGAACATAATTTAGTCCTTAAACTTTACTAAAATCTTTTTAATCCCGCTTTAAAACATTCAATTAAACATTAACCCTAAGGGTAAGCTATTTCTAATCCCACCCCTCCTCTCTTGTCAGTTTTCTTCCTTTGGCTGTCACTGGGGTTACTATATATATGGACGTGGATGTGGATGTATACTTACACACGGACACACATATACATATATATACATATATATATATATATATATGATAGATGTATAAAATTATTATTGGTTCTTCTTTCAATAGCTTAATTTCTTAGGAGAGCTGGTTTCCTAACAACTTTTAATATGATATTAGATTCCAAGGTCTTGTATTCAAGTAACCCCAATTATTGTACAATCTTATAATTTTATTTTTTTTACATTGTTGTTTATCTTGATGAATAATATTGCAATTTGCCAGATATGATAAAGACCAATCCATGCCTTTTATTGAACTTTTCGGAATTAAATATATTATATCAACTAAGTAACTTTGGAAGAAATTTGTCTAAAGAGACATGTTTTGACATACAAGGTTTTAAAAAATGGGGTTGAAGTTAAGCTGCAAAGGAATGCATTGAGTGTGCTGGAGCATCCAACAGGCAATGAAGAAGATCATGAATTTGACAACTCCAGTAGTAGCTCTGACCTTGCTGACAAAGCACTCGATTTCTGTAAGTTACATTAGTCTCCATTCAATTCTAATTTTCTCTTGAGTGTCAAACCGTCATGTATGACCACTTGTTTCAAACCTTAGATTTTGTGCCCCTTTTGAAGTGTTTTTTTCTCCTCAACTTTCCTAAGCAGCTTGTTCTGAGTTCCGGAAAATCAGTAAGCCAAGAGTTCGGCATATGAAGGCTTGGCTTCCATCAACATCAGCGAAACCAAGTCGTGGAAGCTACAAAGAAGTCCAATCCATCCACAAATTTGAACCGGTAAGAGTTTGAGATGATAATGCTTTAAGAATGAATACGGTTTAATACTATTGACTTGTGTTTGCGTTGCTAAACAGAGGATAAACTTTGGAAAATTGGGAACAAATTCATTGCGTAGATATATCAGACATTTCAACCTTGTAAGTTCACTGACTTAATTTAGAGTTACTTTATGCTATTAATACTAGAATCTTTTGCTAAATCTATAGTTTGGGATCTTATATTGTAGGCCAGCAACATTTCCAATAATCTGTCAAGAGAGCACATGCTCAGTATAGTAGAGCGGCATTTTACATCACTCCAGGTCCGTCTCTCTCTTAACACTAGTTTATCCAGACACATCACATGCTAATTAAGTTTCATATATATATATATATATTTGCTATATTTTTCTATTTTTCAGAAACCATTAGATGAATCAGCAGTGATATCTGAATTCATCCTCCATGCAGCTAAGAGACAAAAGTCAAGAGACTCCAAAGATTAAACTCATGTATAATAAATAATATACATAATCCTACTCTAACCATTAGAGCAAACTAATTGTAGCTTGTAGACTGATGTGGCGTGACCCTAACCACCATGCTATGTTCACTCCTCGCTCTAGAATTCTAACCTTGCCATATTCTCAGTAATATTATAGCTTTAAGTTTCTAGATATCTGATTAGTGACAGTGTTTTTAGTTTTACTGGAATTTGGATGATCGAAGTTGCTTATATTCTATAATTGAAATTATTATCTTCAGCTTGTGTCGTGTTTTCCTTTTGAATGCTCGTACGTATGTGGCACATTAGCACATACGCAATTGCCTCATTGTTTAGCACAAAATAATATAAATGCTCTCTGTGATAAGAATAAATGCCTCTCTATAATATGCACTATTTTGCTTCTCAATAGTATGCTGGCAAGAGACGAACTGTTATGTTAGTGTTCAACACTTCAACAGGCAACACTCTTACAAAGTAAACATCAAACATGGTATTAGTCCTAGATTTGAACTTTCTCATGAACTCGTGGACCGTTCTTTTGCAATTAATGTGATAGCTAGTAGTATGAATCTTTTGGGTATATATTTGCCCATTGGTCACTTATCTTTATTAGATTGGATGAAACTCTAGGGAAAAAAAGAGTGGGCAGGACAAATCTGATGAAGGAGCTAGATAGAGGAAATTAATTATTCCTTGGTGGTGGATTTGTAAAGATAGGAATGATATAATTAATTTCATAATATATACAGGTAGGAGAAGTAATGCTACTTATTACTTGGATTTGTGAACTTGATAATGTAATGTAATTTGATTGTGGATTAAGTTTTATAAAATGTTTTATATTTTATATTTTGGTGGGACTGTTTTTTAGTCCTTATTTTTTAAATTTATTCTCTTATCATAGAGGATTGTAATGTTTTATCTATTTATTTAATGAAGTATATTTTGAAAAAAGTAATAATAATTATTTATATTCAATAATTGAATTTTTTAAGTGTGGGGCTTAGGAGTATATAAAGTCCATATTTGAAGTGTTGGGTTTATGTGTACAAGAAGTGCATAGCTAAGCCTAACACACTTGGGCTGAGTTAAATAATCCAACACGTTAGTTGACCCATACAACCCAGGAATATTAGTTTAAACGAATATTTTCCTATAGAATATTAGAATAATATTTATTAGTGCCCCATTTTTCTTTCCTTGAAACTTTGCTTCGGTAGGGCTCAATAGAAAAAGATTATATGAGGTGACAGGTTAGGGGTGCCTGCCACTCATGCTAAAAACAACTTTTATAAAAGTTATTCAAATTTTTAATCACAAAAATAATATTATTTATATTTAATTCATATATTTTTATTATAAATAAAAAATTTTAAGTATTAGCTTTAATTTCATATATTAGTTCTAACAAATTAAATATTCAACATTATATGTTAAACGATAATAAAATTAATCTTCGGTTAATTAAATCCTGTTAAATTAATTTTTTTTTTAATATTATCATGATATTTATTTATATTTATAAATTTTAATAGGGTTTTTTGAAGTAATATTTTCCTAAAAAGATCGCCTAGTATGAAGAAGTAATGAGTTATTCCAACTGGTGATAACAAGTAAAAAGTGAACAAAGAATAAAACAGTTTCAAATCTTTCTGTCGTTTGTGAATCATTGGGCATTTTTTCTGTTTTATTTTAGATATTTTGCTTGAAATAAAAAATAGCCAGGATAACTATGAAACAAAGATATTTTAGAGAGATTAACACGGAAAATACACAGGTTCAGGAGAGAAGTGGGCCTCACTACCTATGGAGTCTCACTTCAGTAATACTAAGAGTATTCATACATGTCATGTGTTTTTAATAATTATATGATTTATCTTCGAGCTCTAGCTGATAATGATTTCTCAGAGGATACTACATGGTTGGGGGATTGTATAAGGTGTTTTATTATGTGTACAACTACTTGTTCAAGATAATGGATATTTTTTGCTTTATGTGCGAGTTCAATGTTTTGGAGTGTTGTTTTTTTTTATATATATATATGAACTAGAGGGAATGTTCACCAATTAAAACAAAGGTTTTTATAATATCAACCATGCTGTAATCAAAGGGTAATCAGAGTATACAAAAAATTTAACTCTGTTATACCCAAAGGGTTCTTTGAAAATACCTCAACTTCGAGTATGTTATTCATAATCTTTTCAATCGTTTTTTTTTTTTACATTATACCGAACCTAAAGGGTGTGGTAAAATTACCCTTATTAAAAATACATGACATTTAAAATAACTATAATATATACTCACCTAATTTCACATCTTCTAAGTGTTTAAAAAAAAAAGAATTCATCATATTTCCTTCTTCTTTTTTTTAAAGAACAAATATAATGCCTACTATAGAGTATAAACCAAATATAAAGGATGAAAATTCATCTATTTAATAACCCTCTTCTTTTTTTTCTTTTTGAAGCATCCTTATTTTCAGAGCAATTTATGATAATATGATCGCAATATCTCTAATTTTATAGATACTAGAACATTAAATTATTAGACAATTTTAAATTACTACGTCATTAGCAATTATTCATTCCCCATTTAAATAAAGGTAAAAAAAAAATAGTGGTACACGCAAGCCTCTTTATATCTAAATACGTGCTTAAATCCTTTTTTTTTTTTATGTCAATAGGATAAGCCTATAACTCGGATTCCAAATTCCAGGTTTGATATTTGCAGTGTGAAGCAAAAGCTCAAGACTCAAAAAATCATATTTATAAAGAAAACATTTAGTAATGAGGACCCACTTTGAAAATATTATATTGTACTTAAACCCCCTCCAAGCACCCACTTGAGTGGAGAAGCACAATCATCAATGTTTTTAGCATCAATCAACAGAAGGGAAAAGATGTGCTTGGCCACTAAGACTTTGATGTGCTTGGCCGATCCAATGATTCGTTTAATTTTTAAACTCCTCTTTCTTTTTACACATATAGAGTCCATTATGATTACGCCTCCACTAATCAACTGGGAACTACTATAGACAAATATTTAAAAACTCAACAAAAAAACAGAAGGGAAAAGATGTATTTATACATTGCAAATATCAAGGTAACCTTTATAGATTACCTTTTGTTCATAGTATGACTGTACATTGAAATGAGAATAATAACAATAAGAATGAGACATTATTACTATTTTTAAATTTATTTAAACAATATAATTAAAAGAATAATAAATATTAAAATAAAATTTATAAAATTATAAATGAATCAAAATTAAAAAATAAGAGTTTTTTATTTATTTTTAAATGAGATAACTTAAAAAAATAATTAATTATAACAATATTTGAAGAAAATAAAGAATTATATTCTCAAGAGATAAGATAAGAGGAATGAACAATCATGTTACTTTATGATTGTTTACATCTTATTTAGAATTAACCATCAAACTAAATACAAAAATATTTTAAATCATTCTTATTATTATTTCTATTACTTCTATTAATGTATATCAAACATCACCTAAAGTGATTCATTCAAAACTTCAAGAATGATATTATGAGTATTACTACTCCACAACTCTAATTAAATTTGGTGCAAATCAAACATATCCACGTGGAACTAAATTACACCAAGCCATTCATGTGATTACTGATCCTCTACCACCCCTGTCGAATTTCTCATCACAGGATAACCAAAGATGTAACTATATCACATTTACAAAATCAATTCAAACTTTAAAGGCATAAACAAAACACTTGCTCATACCAGCCAAGCAGATTCATGAAAAGATATTCTAACAGAAAGATGGAAAAGAAAATGAATTTTTTACCTATGTTTGGAGGACTAATCTTCACTATGGATGATCGATTCAACTAATAACCCAATGCAATGAAATAGAAATAATAGACGTCAAGTATGGTGTCATGCCTTTCTCAATAATTTCTTGCTGACCTCGTTATAATTTCTTCGACTTCAACTATGAGCAATTGGCATGACTCCTTTACGGAATAAACCAAACAGCAAGTGTAAAATGTCGTTGTCACTGAATAAAGGAAAATGCGTGTATGTAATAATCCTGTCTTCTAGTTTTTAGAGAATGTGTATGCATAGGCCACCTCTAATCAATAGGAGGGTCAAATATCATTTCCTGCATCAGAAAACAAAGAATGTTTGCTGAGCAATATATAGGCTAGAATTTCTAATGAAAACATTTTCAATCAAGTCCAAACCTGATCACACACAGGGCAGGTGTCACTTCTTTCCATCCATTCAAGAATGCATCCAAGATGAAAATGATGCTGGCATTTTGTGGTAATTTTTGGATTTTCATCTTCATACTCTGCAGAGAAGAAGAAAGTGTGGTCAAACAATAAGTCTACATCAACGGAAGCTCACATCACCTTCTTTCTTTCTTTCTTTTTTTCCTTTCTATTTCTTGGCTCGGGAAACTCATCATTTGCAAGTGGAAAAAGATGAATGATTGAAGCTAGACTGGCCGAAGTTACAAGATCAATGTCACTAGGCATCAGATACTGACAAAAGATTTGTGGAGAAGCTGACACAAAAAAAAATTTAAATCACCTTCCAAACAGATGGGGCAAACATCTTCCTCCTCAGTTGCTAAAGCAATAGATTCCATTGTTTTTGCAAGTTCAATTTCTGATTGTTTAGCTAGGCCAAGTTTAGAATCAGAATGTACTTTACAGTCCTCCTTCAACTCTTCAGGCTTAATTGAAGGAACTTGAGAGTCACATTCGGTTGTTGCTTGAGCAGAATCTGAATTTGTTGTCTGAACAGTCACATCACCTTTTTTGCCACACATTTCTTGAGCCACAGGTGGAGAATGAGGACGACCCACAGCTACATCATATGGAATTGGCGCAGGAGGCGCTCTGTAAGTATCAGGGATTGATGTATCCAAGTTAGTATCAACCAGGAGCCCCATAGAGAGCAAGGACACAGGAACTCGGTGAGATGACAATGGAAAATGCTCTTCTGATGCCCTAGGGTACTGAAAATTATCAAGATGAATGACTTTGGCATTAAATTAATCAATACCAACAATTTATAGTTATGTACCATTTTTTAATCAAAAAACTGCTTCAAAATTTATTCTTTTCCTCCTATTAACAGAGGAGAGACATGGTCCATGTATTTTTAATGTCTCATAAAACTATCTGGTCTGATCTTACTGCTAGAACTATTTGCATATGTAGAATTATATAGTTTTCTTGATTATATAAGCTCACGATGGAAGACATGCCTCCTATGTAATACTTGAACATGATACACCTTTCAAGGGGTAAAGAGAGGGGAGATGATCATAGCCTCATAAGCCATTAGAAGAGTAATTTCTTATTATCACCAAAAGTACTGCACTATCATTGTGTCAGTACAACTACAAAGCAAGGAAACACAGGGAGAAGGGGGCACAGAATCCCCATCTTATAGAACGTGAAGATTTCACTCTAGCTAAGATCAGTAGCAGTCCTAGTGAATTATTAAATAATGTATTGATTACTTACAAAGCAACATAAAGCATCGTCCTTTTTTAAAAAAAGTATACCAAGAGTTCTTAATTATCAGTGATGTCCTATATCTGCCACTACTGATACCTGGGAGAAATTTTCTCCATTTAGAAGTAAGAGAATGAACGGCGACTGCGAACATCGAATGAATGAAGGACAAATAAAACCTTACATAATAGTATGTAGGAGCACTAGAATGTTCAGTTCCTTTAGAGGAACAACAGCAGCAACAGCCTCCCATAGTCCTTTCACTTATATCTGGTGCAGCATATCCCCTGCGAGTGCAAAAAAGTTTAAAAGAAAAATAACTTCATTATGATCGAAAAAGCAGTATATGACATTACTGTCAAAATTTAGCCAACAGAAATATCAAATTCCTTGATTTGAAGTAACCAGTAATTTCTTTAAAAGAAAAAGGCAAAAATAAAAAAAAACAAATATAATAATAAGTAAATAAATTAGTTCCTAATTCATTAAATAATTTCAGATGAAGCAAATGATTAATATATATATATCTACAATCAAAGAGCTTGGATCTGAATATTGAAAGCAGCTGCACATCATAATTCATCTAGCTACAGAAACACTCTCTATTCAATACCAGTATATTCACCTTTGAAACACATAATCACAAACTATATTATGCTCTTACAAATACTAAATTTTAATTGTAAGCCTTCCACGAATAAGACATGACGGAACAAAAACACACTGCTAGCCAGTATTAAACAAACATCAATAACGATTATTAGGAACCTAGTTGAAATCAATGAAAGGTTAAATAGAAAGCCCAAAAGAAGAGAAAAAAAAAGCATCAAACACATACAAACAGAAAATGAAAAGACATAGGAAACAGGTAGAGTAGAAGCAAAAGCAATTTACGCCATAATAAACTAATAAGCTTCAAAAACTATACAGAAAAGCACATATAGATTATAAACGATTAGAAAAGAAAACAGGTAAGCAAATATAGATTGATTGCCAGAAATTGAGATTAGGGGAATTTAATTACCCGCTGACTGATTGATTGGATAGAATTGAAATGAAAATTCGAATATCAGGAGAATAATAAGAGCAGAGATAAAGGATTTGGGTCTTGTCTCTTGTTGGGAAAAAAATGGAAGAGGAAAGAGGGAGAGTTGAAGTGGGAGTTGGAGTTGGAAAGTTGGAAATTAAAATATCAGTTTTTCTTTGGATTCGCTTCATCACGCTAGTTGCTACATTACTGCCCGCGTGTATTTTTAGTTCATCTTCAACTAGGGATGGGCATGGGACGGGTGACAGCATCATATAAAGCTAACAATATAGAGATAAAAAAGGATAAACATCAAAAATATGTTAAAGTTTTGAGTTATCTTTTAAAATTTTAAAAAAATTAAAATATATCCTAAATAACAAAATTTAAATTTAACATAAATTAATAGTACATTTTATAAATAAAATAGAAAAAATAATAAAAAATCAAAAAATATTAGAATTAGGGATAAAAAATATCTCAAAATATTTTTCTTAAGAAAAAAAATTCAAAATTTCAAAAATTCAAAAAGCAAAATTAAATCTTAAAAAAAAGATAAATTTAAAGACCCATCATTCTCATCTTTAAGAAAATTATTCTATATATTCATTTAGGATAAATTCAATTATTAATACATGTTCGTTTCAAAAAAGAAATATATACACTAACAAAAATAACATAACTAGATAACAAAATAATAAATAGGAAATATGTTTTACTATAAATGATTTATGGTAATTTAGGATATCAAAAACTAAAATTTAAAACGTACTTTAGGTTTATTATATTTCATGCTAAAAATTTAAACTGAGTATTAAGTTTAACTTATGAATTTGAAAGATAATATTTAATATAAAAAAAATCATTCATTTTCAATATATTACTTAGTAGGGTATTATTTAACAAACAATCATAATAGTTCAATATATTGATAAAATGAATTTATAGAAATAAAAAAAAATCTTTCAGAAACTTAGACAAATAATAAAATAAAAAATGCTGACAAACTTTAAAATACTAGAGAAATAATACTTAGATATCAAGGAAAAACCCTTGATAACAGGAAGAAAAAGTAATGTTATTAAAAATAATAGCATATCAATATTTACTTTTAAAGATCATGAAGGAGAAACCTCTAACTAAGAAGAAGTTAAAAACTAAAAGATGAAGTACAAGTAATAAAGACATTAGTTCATGATATCATATTAGGAAAATAATAACGTTTAAAGATAAATTAAAAAATATATAGTTAAAAATATATGGAAACCTAGTAAACATTGCAAAAAATCAAGCAATATTAATGAAAGCTTTGAAACTTTTAACAGGGAAAATTGATTTAGTTAAAAAGTAAACACGAAATACCTACTAGATATAATAAAAACACAAAAAGAATTATTAAAAGAAATAAAGGAATGCAGTTATAATAAACTTATACATATGAAATTTACAAAACTAAGAAAAGATGTATATAACATACTTAGAAATAATGATATTGTAGGTCATAAATATGATCCTCTAATATGACTAAAAATAGAACTACCTAGAAAATCAAATGCCCTTATTCCTAAAAATGATAGAAGAAAAAATGAAGAAAAATCTATAATTTCAATTTAATGAAATATAAAAAGGAATTAGAGGAACAATTCATGAACCTCGAAAATAGGGATATAGAAAAATTAATTAGTTTGTTAACACTAACTAATAAAGAATTAGAATAACATTATAATGAAAAGCTTTGTACAAACAAAAAAATAAGATGATCAATCAGTGAGACAGATTCTAAACTATAAATCATAACTCCAAAAGGTCATATGAAGCCAATTTCATTACTAGTTTCTTACCAAAAACGAACATCTGACTCTCGTAAAGAATAAAGAAATACGCAAAGGTTAGGAGAGCCTGACACCACAGATAGAAAAAGACAACGACCTAAAATGGTAGAAAGGTTGTATTGGGAGACTAGAGGTAATATTCCACTAGAATTCAAACTCTATGTTAATTACAAATCTAATCTTTTAAATTTAGATTATATAAGAGATAAGAAAAAAATATTAGATGAATAGGCTAGTGGTATAAGTGTAATCATACAAACATCTTAAATTACACAAACAAACCTTTCAATCTATAGGGTATTAGTAGCTAATAAAATTACAGAAAATGTTAAAATTTGGTTTTTAAACTTAACATAATAACAACATTTATTAATATAAAGGAATACTCCATAGGAAGAGAATATTTAGATATAATAATAAATGAAATATATAGAAAATTTATTGGGGAAGATAAATAAAGAACTATCACTAAATCCAGTGAAAATAAAATAAATGAAGCCAAATGGCATCTAACAAATATAAAAATCTGTAACATGCGTTACGTATATTCTTTTATTTGTGAATATGAAATATACTACCATAAATTACCACCCTCTATGCAAGCAACTTGTAAGGAAATGTTTTTACAAAAATTACTTAGAACATTACATAAGACCTTGGCAGAAAGTTGGAATCAAAGAAATAGGAAAATTATACTAGACATCTTAGGAAAAAGAATAAAAAGTCTTAAAAGCTAGATAATTATTAAATGTCAAAAAAAGAATTATAAACAAATAAAAGAAAATGATAAAATATATTGTGATACAAAAGATTTTAGACTACTAGGAAAATGTGGATGTAACATAAAACCATAAAAACAAAAATATAAAAAAATATATTTAATTGGAAAACCTATAGAAAAATATATTTTAGAAAGAAGAGGTATAAACTTTCTAAAAATAAGAATTATTGCCCTTTAAGGAAGAAAAATACAGATGTTTGATCTATAATGAAGAATGACATTATACCAACGAATGTCTAAACAGGCTTCAACATAGGAAAATATTTAAAAAAGAATTTACGTAGAAAACAAAAATCTTAGAAAAAGCTTTTAAGATGGAATTAGAACCAATTGACTCAAAATATGAATACTTATATTATGATTACTCTTTATAAGAAAATGAATTATTTATATAGTATTATAAATCTAAATAACACATGCATAAAAGTAGGACTTAAACTTAAAGGTTACGCTAGTTATCATTTACACGCATATATAAATATAGGAGTTAGTATGTGTGTAGCAAGTAAACATGTGTTTTTAGAAGAACATTGAAAACATGAACCAAAAGATTTGATTACAAGAATTATTAATAATATTACAATAAATCTTAATAAAATTTTAAAATATATAGATATAACAATAGGAGAATAAAAGTTTCATATTTCTACCATATATCAATAGAAAACAAGAGTTGATTTATTAATAAGAAATAATTTTCTAAACTTATATTAACCTTTCACACGATAATTAGACAAAATAAGTCTAACAACATTAGATGGTGATACTATTTATATATTAAAAATAAGAAATTTTTTGACTATATAAAACTCAACGTTTATGCAACAACATAAAAAGCAAAAACCTTATTTATAAAATATTTCATTAGATATAGAAAAAAAATAAAACTCTTTTCTTAATGAAATATAAGAAGATAATGTCTTAACAAGCATTAGGAAACTATTAAAAACAGTAAACTCAGAAAATCCTTTGGATCAAAAAATAAATATATATAAGATGATTGTCAACATAAAATTAAGAGACCATAACAAGATTATAAGATTAAAACCAATGATTTATACTCCAAAAGACATGATTGAATTTGAAAAACAAATTCAATAACTTTTGGAATTCAAAGTCATAATACCAGGTAATTAACATCACTATAGTTCAGCATTTCTAGTTGGAAAAGATGTTGAAAAAAGAAGAGAAAAAATAGAATGGTAATAAACTTAAAAATATTGAATAAAGAAACAATTAATAATGGATACTTTATTCCAAATAAATAAGAATTATTATCATTAATAAAAGGAAAGAAATATTTCTCAAGTTTTTATTACAAAAGTATATTTTGGCAAATAAGACTGGATGAAAAATCTCAAAAATTAATGTCATTTAGTTACCCTCAAGGATAATTCCAATAGATTGTTTTATCATTTAGATTAAAACAAGTTTTAGGTATCTTTCAAAGATATATGGATAACATATTCAAAAAATTACAAAATTTCATGTGTCTTATAGATTATATTTTGATTTTCAATAATGAATTAAATCAAGACAATTTGGATATTATTAATATTCTACAAGAGTGCAGAAAAAAAAGCATTATACTCTCAAAAAAGAAAGCAGTACTTGCTTAGTGGAGTAATTCATAGAGCCTTCACCAACAGAATAAAAATTGAAGGTAGTTATGTTAATTACAAAACACCAAAACTAATAGCTCTAGGGGAGATAGTAAGAGATTATTCTGTAGTACTACAACAAAAACCAACATCACTAAGTAGATTGATAACTCTAGGGAAAATAGCAAGACCTCTAGTACTATTTAGGGAGGCATATATCACAAAGACAATAAATAATTTAGTGCTATTTAGGGAAACATCCCCCAAAATTTATCAGCCATTGAAGATGAAAAAAACCAATATAAAAGCCTCAGTAATCACAATGGTTGAGTTTATACAATTTGGCCAGAAAATATACCCAAGAACACATTGAAGATATGAAGTTCTACATTATAGACAAGGAAAAGAAATTCAATATCTTGCATGAAGTAAATTCAATATCTTGGAAAAAGCTGATCCAATATTTGTTTACAAAACTTTCCATGCATGACTAATAGAAAACATATATCCATGAATTAATTTAAGTAAATTAAATTATTTCCTATAAAAATTTAAAAGAGCAATCAAGAACTTCACAAAAAAGATTAAAGCATATGGCAAGCTTGTTTATCTCAAATTTTTTTAGTTCATTAATGAAATGGAATGAGGAAGGATGTATGAGTCCTTATCAATTCATCAAGATAGAGATTTTCAACACAAACAGAGAAGTTCTCAAACCAATAGCACTTCCATAAAAGGAATTCAATATAGAAGAGCTCTATGTACTAAGAGGTCAAATGTTAAACCAAATTTACTATGAATTCATAAAGATTGATAACTCTACTAAGATCAAAATAAATTATTCAACTAGTAAAGTCATCATTATTTCCCATAATAGCATACCTCTTTTATAGAAAGATGGTGAAAAAATTACCAAATATGAAACCAATTTTAACAGTTAAAAATTGGTTAAGAAACAATGAATGTATTCTGATTTTATGCCAGAAAAATCACCAAAGATCACATATGTATTTACTGCATCAAAGATCGAGAAGACAAAGATGTGTCATCATCAACGTTATCAAAATGATTATTGGGTGAAAATGAAAAAAAAATAAAGAAAGGAACTATCAACAAAAGACGACAAAGAAAATAAAGATGTAGTCTCACATCTTAATCGATAGCATGTGCCAAGGAAAAAAGTAGTGGCTACCATTTAAAGAAAAAAGTAGATGAATTACAAAAACAAGAAGAAAATAGTATTTTTTGTCTTGTAAACAGGGATTTCCTATGCTATAGAAGAAACTCTCATTTTCATTTTAGGAAACAGAGAAAACCAAAGCACACAAACTCTAGCATAAAAATCATTTATATCTAGAAATCATAAACCACTAATGATATAGCCAGTAATTATGAGCAGCTAAAAATCCTTTCAAAAAATTTAGTTGGTTTTAAGATTATAATAATTATTATTTTATGAATAAAATAGAGCTCATTCACTCCATTCTAGTAAGGCAAAAATTGGACACTATATATGTATGAATGTAAAAGGCTCGCCATTACCAAGAGGGTGTTAAAGTTTGAGCAAAGTTGAGATATAACTGGTGTAACAAAATGAGACGAATAGAAACAAAGACCATGGTAGACTCATTAAATTCAGGTATAATAATTATAAATTTAAGTAAGTTAAGAATCTTAAATGTTTAGATATTTGCTTATATCAAGTTATAATACTGATAAACAAAAAAGATGGAGATATAAAAGAAAATAAAAAATAATTTTTAATAATTACATGAATAAACAACTAGTTCTAAATTTAAAAGAAATTAAAATGAAAGATAAAAATCCAATTCTATTAGAAAATTTTGATAAATGCTATCCTTTAACCTTAAATGATTATTTTAAAGATAAAGATTATGAAATTTGTTTTGAAAATTTTAAAAGGTTCAACTTCTTATTATATATTTATACAGATTATATGAAAGTTATCACAAGCATAATAGATCATCCTACTTCAAGGACATTAAAATATTATTTTAGTTAAAAATATGTAAAAATAAAAGAAAAAGAATTCAACAGTTTAATATTTAGATATTACTTTTTTGAAGATTACAAGTACACTATATATACACAAGAAAAATCTGTTTGGATATTACGAATAAGAAAAAATGTGCATTTAACACATTTGACTTATCATCACTTTAATAACTTAATTAGCTAGTATATTAAGATCAAATTGATTGAAATTTTTACATAACAGTCTCTAACGATCAAAATACAAATTGATATCATAGCCATTAAGAATATTAACAAAATATATATGGAAAAGTTAACACCTTTAATTTTGAGAACATAAATGGTATTAATTATAAAATCTATGAGCATTTTAGAATTTTCTACAAACAAGCATAAAGGAAGATATGCTAAACTTTAGGGACATTATATATATATATATCCAATAGAATATCTCTAATTCACGATACAATTTATTTATCCTAAATATAATTAAATAAAATAAGTAAAATAAATAAATAAAATAATTATTTATGAAAATTTAATACAAAAAATAATAAGATATTATGTTTAAAATAACACGTATCAAGATAACGATAAGATATAAGTTTAAATTATAAATTCATTATGAATAATAAATAGGATATGAATGAATTTAGAGAATGGATTATAATTATAATCACAAAATATTATTTGGAAAAAATAATAATAAAAATGTATTTAAAATTTATAATAATAAAAATATCTAATATTTTTTTTATTATTATAAAAAAAAACTTACACATTATTTTAATTGAAATATAATAATTTAAATCAGTTTAATATTAAATATTATATAATTGAATATTAGTAAATGTTACTTTTATTGTTATATATTTTAATTATATTATTTGTTATAATTTTTTAATTATTTATTCTTGCTTAAGTAATTGAATTATATATATTAATGAGATGCAAAATTACATGTTAATGAAATGCAAAATTACCGCTATTATTTTCTTTAAAAAATACAATTATACAAATATCTAATTGTTAACACACACCACCTCACCTACTCTATCGGATAGAGTCTATCCTAATGTAACAATCTCGTATGGATTATAACTAGTTTTATGATATAACCATGTTATGAATATACGGTTTAAACACAATATTATTTTTATTTTTAATATTATTTAAAAATATGAAGGAAAACAAAAACTAACATAATATTTACTTTTATATTACATCTTTACTTAGCATGATACATCTACCAGTCCACTGGGTGGTTACTAAAACAAAATTTTCCTCCTAAAATAAATTTTTATATAAGAGATGATTTTGAAAAAATTTATTGCTTCCAAAATATTAGATGTATCTTACGTAATCCTAACTACTACTTCAAATTAATATTAATTATAATATTATCACAATTTTTTTAACTATTTAACAAATATTATTTTAATAAAATAATATATATGTATATTAACAAAAAAATAGAAAAAAATACTATAAGAGTCTCTCATATTAATCAATTTGTATTATTTGGTTCCTTATATTAAAAATAATATCATTTAGTCACTTGATTTTATAAAAAAAATGTATAAATTATATTATTTTAATAATTTTTATATTAAAATTTATTAGTTTTATGTTAATTGATTAAATGCGATTACAACACGAGTAATTAACAATGATAAAATCACAATTAATATGAAAAAATTCACAAAATTTTATTTTGAATATTTGTTTAAATTTTATTATTGTTTTTTGTTTGATATTAAATGTGTAACGAATATGTGACCTAATAAATGTAGGTACCCTGCTAAGGGATAGCGAAATTATAGAGATGATTTAATAATGACCTGGGCTCGACGAGCTTGATAAAACATATAACTCGGTCAATTAGAGTATTTCGTGATCGTTTTTCAAGGTTTTAGATATCAAAACCTAGTGAAATTATAAGATCTCGATGTGATCTCGATCCTCTCTATCTACGAGCAACCTGGAAAATCTACTTAAAAATCTAAAATATTTTTTCTTTATTTGTATGTAACGACTTGACAAAGTGATGCCTATAACAACATATTTTTTGCTTAACTAGTTTGCATGTAACGTTTGTAAAATCATGTTTTCAACATGTAATTAAGTCGCATAACATATGACATATAGACAAGATGTCATATACATATATCATTTTAATGAGGTGAAAATATGATTCAATTCAATTATTTAAATTTTTGTTTCTCATTACGAATTACTAAAATCTTGAACACTTAAAATTCTTTTTAAACATTTATTTTTTTAAAATTATTTAATATTAAATTTTACTTTTATCTTTATTAAATACTCATATTTTAATAGAGTTTTAATTATTTGATAAAAAATAATAATATTTTAAATAAAAAATCATTAAAATATTATAACTTTTTTTTAATTATTTTTTTTACAAAATTAAAAAACTAAATAAAATAATTTCTAATCTAAAAAATTAAATTAAATAAATAACTTAATCTAAATACTATCCCAGTCAACCCACCCTAAAAAAATATATTTACTTAAGGTGTTGTTTGTTTAAATACCTATATTCATCCAGCTACGACGCAATTGCCAAATGCAAAGTTGATCTTTAGGTGCCAAATGCTGGTTTTCTACTAATTGTCAGTACATGATATGTAACTGGTGGAAAATTAAACCCGAGAAAACCGAAGGCATGTAAAAAATAATTTATGCTCATTCGGCCTTTTATTTTTCTACCTTATTTTTTATGTCATAAATTACAATTATAACTAATATAATAAATAATTATTAATTGAAATAATAAAATACACTCTTTTTTTAACATATATATCATTAAGTGATACTTTTTTTTTATGATAGTTGTGTAAATTAAACTATGATTTAGTATTTGAATATATCATTAAGTAATTCTTAGTGTTTTGCACTGTGTATTTGCTACCTCATCATTATTCTGAATGCATTTTTCCGCATATAGTTTTATTATTTTAAACTGCACATTGGACAACAGAACTATTTATGATTTTACATTTACTTCTAAAAATAATAAAAATTAACAATTTAAAGTTTATAATCATAAAAAATAATATTATTTATATCTAACCCATATATTTTTACTATTAAAAAAATATATGATATATTATTTCACGTTTAACGTTGTCTAATTGAACTATAGTTATATAAATTCGTTTAATGTTGAATATTATGTAATCAAACTATGGTTATTTATTACCGTTAAATTTAGATTATATTTAAACTTATCTTCATCCCACCACCCAACTTAGACTAAATAGGAGCTTAGACATAAAAAAAAATCTAACATGTAGTGATTAGATGGTTATACCTATAGCTTGGAGAAAGGCTCACCAGCTAGTAAAAACAAACAACTCAAA
Organism: Hippophae rhamnoides; assembly: GCA_033030585.1. Lineage (NCBI taxonomy): Eukaryota > Viridiplantae > Streptophyta > Magnoliopsida > Rosales > Elaeagnaceae > Hippophae > Hippophae rhamnoides. Next base: position 66,416,570 of record CM065428.1, on the reverse strand, counting down.
ACCCCAGCTAAAGAAAGCACCAAAAACTGCTAAAGCGGAAACCAAAGACACAAAAAAGAAAATTATTGCGAAGTAGTTTGGACTTTGGATAAAGGCTAACGAACTAGTAACAAAAAAACAACTCAAAACCCTGGCTAAAGAAAGCACCAAAAACTATCGATCATAAATTTCATTATCTAATCTCATTTTATGTTTCATTTTAGATTCTTAATGAGCTTATAGTGTAATATTATTTTATTTTATTTAAATATTATATCATTTATATTATAACACTAATGTGTAAATTGCATTATCTCATCTCATTTTATGTCTTATTTTATATTCCTAATAAATTTATAGTGTAATATTATTTCATTTCATTTATATTATAATCCTAATGAACTTAACTTTAAATATATGTTGTATTATTTTCTCTTATTAAACTTACATTATAATTTATCATTTATTATATTTTCTATTATTTTTGTATTCTTATTTGTTTTATTTAAGTTAAGTACAAATAAGATATTTCAATTAGTATCGTTTTATTACTATCTTATCTGATTAAAAATTAAGATAAGATAATATAATTTTTAAAAATTAATGGATTGTTTTACAAATATCATTAACATTTCATCTTAATTTATATTTTAGACACAAAAAAAATTATTATAAGAGCATAAAACCTAGAGAGATAAAAAAAAAGAAAACCACAAACTTGTGTTTATTTAACGATAGATTGGATTTCTTTCTTACAAAATTTCTTACAAATCTTATTAATATTTTATCTTAATTTACATATTTAAACACACACAAAAATTATTATAAGAATACAAGACCTAGAGAGAGAAAAAAAAACACAAACTTGTGTTTATTTAATTACGGATGAATTTTCATATAATTGAGTGTTAATTAGATCTTTTTTTTACCTTACATAAGAATTTTTTTTAAAAAATAGAATAAAATCATATAGTTTATTTTTCTAACGACAAGACTAGATAGAAATAGATTTAAAAAAGTTTTAGTAGATTGACCCTCAAGCGAGCCCTTATAACTCAAGGGTAGAGCATTAATCTTGTAAACCGAAGGTCTGTAGTTCAATCCCACGTGAGGGCACGCGTTATTATATTTCTTCTTTTGGATCCAATCATTGATAAATTGATCATAATGAAACACTGACATTGATGCCATAAAACTTAAATTTTTACAATAATTTAAATATTTAATAATATATTTAAAACAATAATTTATACTAAGATTTATAATAACCTTAGACAAAAATTAATAAAATAATATAAATAAAAAAATTTACTAATTAAATGTTACAAAACAAATTGTTAATATATTTATAAGTTTATTATGTATAATATCCAACAGACTCAAAGAATCTGATATATGCAATGTCATGTACAACCGTGAAAAATAAAAATTTCTAAAAATGCTTCAAAATCTACGTCACATTGACTAATAGTCAAAAAATTGAAAAACATGTCTTTTTGCCTGCTATACCAAATTTTTATTTTGGATCCAATCATCGATAAAATTGACCAATAATAATTAATTATAACATCGTCGTTGATTAACGGTAAAAAAAATGAAAAAATACGTCTTATTGTCTGTACTCTAAGTTTTTTTTCCTTAATTTTTCACCTCTGAAAGAAGGAAGAGTATTATATTTCATTCAATATGAACATGATAAAATGGATTGATTCTTTCGTATAAAAAATTAGTAATATTAACAAAAATTGTACATACATTCATGGGAAAATTGAAATCTATTTTTTTCTACACTATACTCATAATTTAACGTGAAAATTGATATCTATGTCATTAAATTAATATTTAATTTATGATAAGTTGATATAAAAAATAATTATACACTACTTTAGATATGATTAGAACTTGGAATGTGAGATTTAATTATCCTATTAAATCCTGATCATGATGTAATCATTAATACTCGATGTGAGAAAATTATTGACAAATATTTGAATTTTAAAAGTGAAAAGAAGGTTAATAAAAACATCCAGTCACTATAATGACATTCTATAATTTTCTTAATTTTAGTTTATTTAAATAGCAAATTATATGTAATTTAAAATTTTAATTGAATAATGGATTTATTAAGGATGTTTTTGCAGGGTGAGCAGATAATAATAATAATGATGATAGGCATTGACATTGATGCCATAAAACTTAATTTTTTACAACAATTTAAATAGTTAATTTGTATATTTTAAACAATAATTTTGTTATAAAGCTCATTAATTTAAGGAGTAAATTAAGGAGCAAAACATGGAGTAAAACATGGAGTAAAACATGGAGCAAAACAAGGAGCTTAATTCAAGGAGCAATTTAAGGAACCATTAATTTAAGGAGTAATTCAAGGAGTGAATTTTCCTATAAATAGATGTGTAATTGTAATGAATTAACCATCCAAAGTGTTCATTCCAATTGAGAGAAAAGCTTAGAGAGAAAAACTTTTCGCGGCAGAGAAAATTGGCAGTAATTTTTCGAGTGTAATCCGTTGAGTTGTGAGTTGTGAAAGTGTTGTAAACACTCAGGTAATTTCTCCCTTTCAAGAAAAAGATCCGCAGCAGTCCTATATCGTAAGCAAGATTGGGCTCTAACTCCGTTATCAAATTTGTGTGTTATTTTATATTCTTGCTTTCTCGTAAGTTCGCTTATCGGGAATTTCGTTATTTCCCAACAACTCGGTATCGAGCTATTGGTAGTGATTTCTCAATTTTTCCGTAAGAAATAATCAGAAACGATCCGGAGGATAGTCGATTTTTAAAGTAGGAGCAATGGCGTCATTTAAGGAAGGAAGGTGAAACTCGAGAAATTTGATGGCACGATTTCGGGTTTTGGAAAATGCAGATAGAGGATTATCTCGTATCAAAGAAATCTATATCAACCTCTCTCGGGAAGAAGCGGAGGTTATGAAGGCGAAGAAGATTGGAATCTTACGCACAAGCCCCTGAGTTATTCGATTGACGTTATCCCGTAATGTTGCTTTCAACATAGCAAAGGAAAAGACCACTACGGTGCTATGGCAAATTCTCTCCAATATGTAGAGAAGCCATCGCCTCAAACAAAGTGCACTCGATGAGGCCATTGCTCAATGTGAGATGACTATGACGGTAGCCAACATCTCAATGAACTCAACACGCATAACCCAATGAGTTCGGAAATTGAATTCGGACAAGACGAGCATTGATACTTTTGTCTTCTCTACCGAGAGTCGAATGCTACTCACTACCAGAAAGAGTTACGCATCGGGAAGTAATAAGTTGAAATTTGACGATGCTCGTGATTTGGTTCTCAAGGAAGAGATCCGACGGGTAGAGACAATTGTAATCGTCAACCTCTTCGCTTTTGCATACAGAGTCAAGAGGAAGAAATTCAACCAAAGGAAATGGACGTGGTAACCGACTCACCGAGGTAAATCAAAAGACCGTGAGGTCCAAATCCGTGAATCCTAATAATTCCCATACCGAAGACTATCGAGTGTTGGAATTGTGGAAGAACCTGCACTCATAAAAATCGGTGCAAGAATGCACCGCAGGACAAACAAGCGAAGGCAGAGGCAAATGTTACTTCCACTCGTGAGGAGATGATGCATTGATATGCTCTTTGGAGAAAGCAAGGAAGAATCGGGGTGTTAGACCGGAAAGCATCGTTCCGTACTTCACAAAAAGAATTCTTCGAGAAATATGTCCCCTAAAACCTCGAAAGGTATATTCGCTGTGATGATCAACCATGTACTATTATTGGTGTAGTGAAACAAGATTAAGTTGAATCTGATTTGTTCGGGAACCGAAGGATGTCGCATATTCCCGATCTCAAGGAACTTAATCTCGCTGGGCATTGCCAAGGCTACACTACGATCTTCCATGCGATGATTGGAAGATTTCGTGCGGTGCAACGCTTGCTCGAGGCAAGAAAAGTGGCACTCTTTACATGACAATGAGGCACGTTGTTCAATTACACAGCAGAAGCAATGAAACACCAAATCCGTGGCACGCAGGAGACTCAGCTTACATAGAGAAGGGGATGAAGATTATGCACCAAAGTGAAAACTTCCAGGTCTACGCTTCACGGAGATAGACACGCTGCGAAGATTGCATACTGGAAAGCAAAAGAGAGTCACGCTTTGACAAGTTGCGTAATTCCAAAGAAGGAAAGGCTAGAGCTTATTCACTCGATGTTTGGGGACCAAAGACCATCTCATCTATTGGTGGGAAACACTACTGTGACTTTCATCGATGATCACTCTAAGGTATGAGTTTACTTTCTAAAGCATAAGTCTGAAGTATTTGAGGCTTTCGTAAGATGGAAAGCATGGTGGAAAAAGACTCGGGTTTAAAGATCAAAAAGCTCAGCAGATAATGGTGGTGAATATGAAGACACCGTATTCAAAAATTTCATGAAAGCAGGGATTAGAATGGAAAGAATCGTGCAGTGCACGCCTCAACACAACGGTGACGTCAGCGTACGAACCGAACGTCGACAGAAGAGCCGACAGATTCAGGGACATACGTTCACCGGTGCACGGGGCGAAGGGCCAACACGGCACTTACTTGATCAACCGAGGCCCATCCTGTTCCATCGGAGCATAGAATACCCGGAAGAGGAGGTATGGAGCGGAAAGAGGTGAAACTATCACATCTAAAAGTTTTCGGTTGTACAGAGCATTTCAGTGCATATTAGCGATCAAGGTGAATAAGCTTGATCCCAACCAAGAAATGCACATTCATTGCCATGTGAGGATGAGTTTGGCTACCGATTGGGGATGACGAAAAGAAGAAAGTTATCCGTAGGCAGAGATGTGATTTTCAACGAAAGCGGCGATGTATGACACGCGTAAAATAGACACCATGACCTGAATGAGTCAAGATTGGAGGCACGTTGCATGATGTCCCATATACTTCCGCAATGTAACCACCGTAACAAGTCCCCACAGAGGAACTTGTTGGACAAAGCAAGACACATCATTTCGACACACCACAACCTCTTACTCCGACTCGTATTGAGTAAGGTCTTCGACCTCGTGCCTAACAGGGAGATACATGAACTATATGATCGGCGAGTGGAGCCTAAATGCTGAATGTAAGCATCGGACTCGAGATTCCAACAAGTGGGAGCTTGCTATGAAAGAAGAAATGAAATCTCTCATCTCCAACCGCATACGGGAACTAAATTGAGTTACCTATGGGAAAGAAGGCACTTCACAACAACGGCAGGTGTGAAAGAGGAGTACGACGGTTCCAAGAGATACAAAGCCCGCCTAGTTGTCAAAAGCGGTTTCAACAGAAGGAAGGAGTTGACTACACCCGACATTTTTGCTCCCGCGAAGCTTAATACTATCGATCGCATTTGAGCATTCTGTAGCCATCGAAGATCTTCATCTTGAACAATTGGACGTGAAGACCGCATTCTTCATGAGATTTAGATGAAGAGATATACATGTACTCACCGGAGAAGGTTTCTCGTAAGGGGAAGAAGAACATGCGTGCGCATACTTAAGAAGAGTTTGTATGGCTGAAACAAGCTCGAGACAACGGTACAAAAAATTTGACACCACGCACGGAAGGTTTCCTAAGTGCACTTTGATCATCGTTGCTACTTCAAGAGATACAGTCCGCTATATCATTTTACTACTTTACGTTGATGATATGTTACATAGGTTCGATATGGATGATATTAAAAGGTTGAAGAAGAATTGTCAAAGCGAATTTGACATGAAAGACTTGGGTCCAAGAAAGAAAGATTCTTGGAATGCAAATCACAAGAAATAAGAAGAAAGGATCCTTGCAATTATCTCAAGCAGAAGACATCAATCGTGTTTTGCAAAAGATTCAACATGGGCGATGCCAAGCCGCTTAAGACACCCTTGGGGCCATTTTCGCCTATCCAAGGATTCCCCCCGTACGAAAGAGAGAGAATTCACGGCTAAGGTTCCTTGGCCACCCATTGGAAGTTTGATGCACGCAATGGTGCATACGAGACCGACACATCGGGCCACGCAGCCGAGTTGTTACAGATTATGTCAAATCCAGGGAAAACTCATCGTTGGGAAGCAATCGTTGGATTTTTGAGGTATTCATGGCGCACCACAGTAAAAGTGCTTGTACTTTAGTAAAGGAGAGTTAAAAGTACAAGTGCACGTAGACGTTTAGACTTTCGGAAGTGAGATCACCTGTAGAAGACCACCTAAGGTTATATATTTATCAGGAACTACAAATGTTAGTTGGATGTCACAAATACGTAAAATTGTCACTCTATCCACTACAAGCCGAGTACGTGAGCAAGAATCGGAAGCTAGTAAAGAGATGATATGGCTCAAGGTTTGTTAATCGAGCCGATTCAAACAAGAGAAAGAATGTTCACGCATAGTGATAGTCAAAGTGCAATACACTTGGCGAAGAATTCAAAGATTTCATTCTGTAACAAAGCATATCGGACTTCGTTATCACTTCATCGATCTCTACTGGAAGATGATGTGTTAACACCGAGAGAAGATTCAAGGAAGCAAAAATCCGCCAGATATATGTTAACAAAGGTGGCGATTATCGACACAATCAAGTCATTTGAAGTTTCAACTCGACTTCTGCTCCATAGAATAAAGACTAGAAAAGGCTGCCGTTGATCAAGGTGAAGACAGTTGAATCCGGTCTTGAAGTGGGAGATTGTTATAAAGCTCATTAATTTAAGGAGCAAATTGGAGCAAAACACGGAGTAAAACAATGGAGTAAAACATGGAGCAAAACAAGGAGCAAAACACGGAGCAATTCACGAAAGCAAAACAAGCGAGCTTAATTCAAGGAGCAATTTAGCGAACCAATTAATTTAAGGAGTAATTCAAGGAGTGAATTTTCCTATAAATAGATGTGTAATTGTAATGAATTAACCATCCAAAGTGTTCATTACAATCGGCAGGTAGCTTGCAGAGAAAAACTTTTGTGAGCAGAAAATCGAGAGTAATTTTCTTGAATGCACTGGGTTGTGAGTTGTAGTCATGTGAGTGTTGCCAGAAACACCTCAGGTAATTTCTCCTTTCAAGAAAAGATGCGAAGAGGTCGAGATCGCAGTTAAAGATCGCCTAACTCCGTTATCAAATTTGTGTGTTATTTTATATTCTTGCTTTCTCGTAAGTTTGGCTTATCGGGAATTTGCGTTATTTCCCAACAAATTTATACTACGATTTATAATACAAACGGAGACAAATAATATGATATAAATAAAACTTTTTACGAATCGGATTTTACAAACAAAACAAACACAATTATCTATTAGTATATTTATAAGTTTATTATTGTCCGGCAGACTTAAAGAATCAGATAAATGCGACGTCATGTACAACAAGGAAAAATAAGAATTTCTGAAAATGCTTCAAAATCCCCATTCCGAGAATGAAATGGTATTGCAAAACCCTCCAAAATGGTACACTGACAATGGTTTTATTTGAAACACCTTTTTTTTTCCTTCCTTTTTTCTATAGTAGTTACTCCTACTCTAACTGTTTTATTTGAGAGTAAAGTTTGCTTACAAGAGATATGGAATCTATAGTGAAGTATGGATCTGAACATTTGCAAGAAGCCTTGTAATTTTACCAAGTGTTTCCCGAGCAGATATAGTGTCTGGATGATCTTCACCACAAATAGAAGTTCTAATAAAAATTGCCTTTCTAATTAAATCATCACCTATGTCAAATTGCCCTCCTCTGATCATTAGTTTTGCCCTAGTTTCTAACACTCTGGCTCTTGATAGTGCTAGCTCCTGCCAAAGGCAAGGGTTTAACTGAGCATTAGTTTGGATCTGTCCCCAACACAGCGATTTATCCAACCATTTCTCAACCGGAGCAACAAATGCTTGTTCAGCTGCTTCCAAGGCACTGGTGCATAGTCGCAGGAGTTCCAGAGCAGCACTGCAACGCGAGAATGTAATAAAAGTTTGGATTGCAAGAGGCAAGACAACTTCCTTGACAACATATAACAAATCCAAAACCTTGAGCTCAACAACCACGGGATCACGACTAAATCCAAATAATAAAAAGCATACTGCCCATACATGTTCTGAATGTTGAGATACTGTTCCGCGATTGATGATTGCTTGAACCACAGCTTGAGGAGCTGCAATCACTCCTCTCTTTCGAGCATAAGCTTTGGTGATCTCATTGATATGTATGTAGCATTGCTTGGTGCTGCTTCTAGCAATATTAAACCTCAACAACATGGATGCTGCTTCTGCTTCTGATCTTTTGGTGTATGATGAAGCAAGACCACAGCTTAAAGAATGCAACAATTTTTTCCACAATCTGGTTCTTCGATGTTTTTCAGGAATCTTATGAGCAGCTAGAGCTAACAATGAAATTGGAATTGCAGTGGGTGCAAACCAACCACTTGCATGAACCATTCTAGTAGCCAAGCTTCTAGGACCATCTGCATGATCAAATATTGAGAAACAAACCTCAAAGAGTTGGACAAGGAAAGTATTGCACCTCAACAAATGAGTCTCTCTACCATTCCAAGATAAGTCCTTCAAAGGCATTCTGTTGATAGTCTCTAATAGCCTACTTGGAGTTATAGGAAGCTCAGACAATATAGCACCAACTATTGCAAGTCCCAATGTTGACCTTCCTACTTTCTCCTCAATAGCCCTTAGAGCATCTATTTCTGAAATTGAATAGTCTTTATCACTTCCCTGCAGGAGAGACATTGCATCCACCCCAGATAAGTATGAGAGTTTTAAAGGTTCCAAATTCATCACACGAGTAAGGCAGGTGGATATTATTATGTGGGTCTCTCCACCAAAACGAGGAAGAAGATCCATTAGAAGTTTGTGATCCCACCAATCCTTTTCACTCTCTAAGTTGTCAATCACCACCAAAAATGGTATGTTCCTCATAAGCTCTTTGCGTACTCTAAAAATAGCTGCATCTTCCTGCTCTTCAAAACTTTTAATCCTACTCTTCTCTGAGCAATTTTCAATGCCCACATCAATTTCTAAAAATGACCAAAGATTTAGATAATTCTGTCTTATATACCTACTTTCCCCTCCCACCCATAAGATCATCTTGTACCTCTGGTGATGTCTGTAAGCAAATTCCAGTAGAAGCTCTGTCTTGCCAATTCCTGATTCTCCAGACACACATGCAATTCCCTTCCCATACAAAATCTTTGCCGATCTTTTCCTCCTTGTATACTTTCCACCACTTTTTGACTTCTGATGTTGATGTCTTTGAGGAAGATCAGTGCCTTGCAACTCAATTTCCTTTTCAGACTCTTTCCATACAACTGGTTCTTTTCCTTTCCTACTCCGCCGTTCCTCAAATACACCATTCTTTCCCCACCCTACGGTTAAATTCTTCCACTTGGGTCTAGTCTTGAGTTCAAAATAATCTCTTTCTGAATCTCCCGTAATATCACCAAAAAGCATTAATTCCAACTCAAATAGTTCTTTCTTCCGGCCAACAAAATTCTCATTTCGAGGAAAAGGGAATTCCTCTTTGTCCACCTTCTCTCGCCATCTAGTTAAACGGTCTACAACACTTCGCCTCCCTAATTTTAGAGCCAACAAAGTCACAACCTTCAATATGCAATCTCTCCAATTACCATCTTGAGCTTCAAGTTTCCACTCATCAACCCGTGAAAGGCCAATAACAGCTTCTTTCCACTCTTTCTCCAATCCTCCATATAAAACCCATAACTCTCCACCGTGTTTTTCCCACAACTCTCCCCTTTTCTCAACTATGTCCCTGACAAGACAATCACCAGGATTCAGATCAAAGAATAATGGAACCAAGTTTTTCTTACAAGAAAAATATTGTAACTCTTCAATGGTATATGGGTTTTTGAACGATTTCCTAGTGAGGATTACAACCCCAAATGAAGAAACATCCATAGCCCTCTCAACAATTCCATGCTTACGGGAGTTCTTACACCGAGCTCTGTCCGATACAAAACAACTAAGCCCTTGAACCTCTAATTCGGCACGGAGCCAATTAGCAAATCTCAATAGAGAAGGTTTGTATCCATGTAAACCTATGAAAACATCACAGCTCCTCATTCTGTTATGAGAAAGAGAAACTGGAGGTGGTGCATATGAGGCTCCATATTGTCTCCCATATTTTATCAGTCTATCTTTTAATTTATAAGACCCATTTCCGTGGATTGTTCTATACCAAGATGGAGTTCTGTCAGAAATTCCGGTTAGTGAAGATACACAATCAAGCTTTTCAAAATTGCTAGAAGTACAAGCAGCAGGGGGAGGAGACATTTCGGACATCTTATATCTTACATTTGCAAGAGCTTCAGGGTCTGGCACTCTGGAGCTATAACTAAGAGGATCCACACTTAATTGTATGCTATCACTTTGAGCCTCAGACCTTGTTGACTCAGATAATTGACATGACGGGGATCGTGGAGAGAAGAAGGGTGATTGATTTGCTGAAAAGAACGCTGAAGACGATGAAGACATATTCTTCAAAGTTGTTGCCGGTAAGGAAACAAACCTGCAGCTGTCTTCCCCAGGGTCCATCATTGCAAAATTCCTTATTTGCTCAAGATATCAAATCATGTGCATCAATTCCAGCCATGAAGTGCTACTCTGAAATGGAAACAAGTCTGTCTAACATACGCAATGTGGACAAAATACAAAAGTGCTTTAAAATACCATTACCATTAAATGATAGTCTATAATAGTAATTAAAAACAGTAAGAATGGGCATCCTACTAAAAGTAACTAATAATTGCATGATGAACAGTAGGGAACAATCTTCAACTATGCTGACCAAAAGAAGCAGTGCAAGTACAACATGCCTCTCAAGCTGGACATACTGATTTTTCAAATATGAACACACTGCAGAATTTATACTAGAAAGCCCTAATGTACCAAAGCAATTGAATCCAAACCCGAATAGTCAAATATACATTCAATACCCAAAAACAGATAGAGAAAGGGATGACACCCAATAGTTTTTCAATTCTAAGCATTGGTGATACATTTATTATTAAGCAAACATGCTTTTTCATCCAACTAAAAGGACCAACTTCCGATTATTGAAGGAACACTTTGAAAGACTTCAAACAAACATGACCTTTGAGGCTTTAAAGCATTAATGATCTAAGCCACCCATTAAAGATCGATATAAGGTTCGGCAGAGGGAAAAGCCTCACTGAATCAGAAAACAATAGCATAATGATGCAATATCATTTCCTCAGTAAATTCAGATCTGTGTACTTACTAGGCTTCAAACCTCGAAAATGGTGTCAACGAATCCATCAAAGGGCTTCAAATCAGAGAACCCAGTTCAATAAATTTGTTTAAATATGGGGCAACCCAAATCTTAAAGGGCTATGTACAGTGAACGAAGCAGCAGAAAGAGGACGAAACATTAAATCAGCAAAACATATTTATCGGAACCACAGAAACTGAAATATGTTTGAACAAAGGGACAAGTTTTTGAGTCAGATAAAAAAGCAATTGACATCTAAAGAGATATAATCTGGTCTCAGACTCTCACTATCCAATTGAAGCAAAGAAAATGAAGTTTTACCATTTTGAGATAGATTTGAGAAAGAACCCATTTGGAGAAAACAACTGAAAAAACGTGTAACGGTGTAAGGTTTGCGAAGAGATAAACGAATGCCAAAAATGGCTCACCTTTTTTTCTTCCCACAGACAACAAAAAAAGATTCTGAGAGGCTTCTCTGATCCTCAAGCTATTAAAACGCAACGCTCTTTTGTACGTGCAAGTGTGTCAGTAAAACTAAAACCCCACCTTGTTTCTCTCTCTCTCTCTCTAATTAAAGACTCAAACTTTCCCACTCCAAAAAGTCACACTATACTTCTGAAGAAACTGAAAATTTTGGTGTGAAGAGAAAGTAACATAGATGAAGAATGAAAAAATGGGGCCCAAATAATGGATCTGACAAGTATAGTTGGTAGGCTCCAAGTCCCTGTTTTATTGCTATCAAATTTTCAGAATAAACCACTGTGTTTTCGGCTTCTGGATTCACATTTTTAACTTTTTTTGGATTGGTATTGGGTTGAGTGACGCCTCTCTCTGTGGTGTGCTTAAGGGCAGGCTTATTACTCGGAATTCGATCGAATTTTGTCAGAAAAATACAATAATTTGGAAGAAAAAAATTTCTTTTATGAATGAAAATAAGACGGGAACTTAATATTTATTAATGCAGATTTGCAGAGAAAGGGTGAATCGTTTCATTGGTTATATCATTAAGCAAATCACGCCGAAGTTCACTAAAAAAAAATTTAACTATTTCTTTTCTCCCGAGTTAAATTACTTATTATTTTTAAAATATATAATAATATGATATTTTAAGTTAATAAAATTTAAAATTAATAATAAAAATATATTTTAATTTTTAAATTATGATTTAGATTTTAAAAGTAAAATATAAAGATAATTAAAATATTATCATTTTATAATAATAAAAATATATAAATTATTTATTATTATTTACACTTTAATATGTTACTATTATATAAAATATGCTAACATCATCACCCTTATTTTATATTATAAATAATTTATAACGTCAATCTGTCAATTCTGTCAAATCAGATGTACAACCACAGCAGTCAGTGTAAAGTAAAATTGGTATGGATCAATGATGATGATATTATAATTGTATTATCAAATTAATTTTTTATTATTAATAATTTTATATAATAATAATTTTATTAAAATATAATTAATAATAAACAATAAATAATTTATATATTATTATTATTATTATAATAATAAATATTATATCAATACTATTATTTATAAATTTAATCTAAATTTTTGATATTTTGTTTTTACTGTAAATCATTTTATATAAATAAATTAAAATTTCAATGCCTTACTTAAAATTTAAATTAATTATATATTATAATATTTTAATAAATGTAATATTATTTTTAATTTTTTTATATAATCTTTCATCTTATATAAATGACCCAATTATTTAAAATAATTTTACTTTTAATCTTTTTAGTAAAAAATAAACATATATTTTTTGTATAAATAATATTAAAAATAAAAATTTATATATAAAAATAGGTTAAGTTGTCAATTAAACCTATAATCTTTCTCTTCTTTGTTAGAAAAATCTAAAACTAATTGTTTATTGTACTAGTTTAAATACAATTTATAGTTTTTACATTATATTTAAATTTTGATCTAATAATATTTCAAGTATATTTTGTTTTTATATTTAAATCTATATTTTATTTTTTATTCGTGTAATTTTGCAATTTAAAACTTAAAGAATTAAGATAAAATAATAAAGTTGAATTAAATATGTTATATTATCAATTCTAAAAAATATTGGAGAACATAATTAACCAAATAAACAAGTTTAAATTATGTTATAAATAATTTTTAATGACTCTTATGATTTATGAATTTAATTTTATATTTAAATGAATGAATTATATTTTTATTTTGAAAAACTTATTTTACACCGATAATATTTTTTTATAACTTAAAAGATATATATTTAAACTATATTTAAAATTTAGTATATATATTATTTTTTATAATGTAAAAAATATTTTTTAAAGATAATTAAAAATAAAATTAATTAAATAATTATATATACATAAATTAAAATATTGCAAACTTATTCAACATAAACTCCCAACTGATTAAAGAATAATGTCCGATAATATTTAATTTCTATTTGGTATGCACCCAACAAATGTTTAATTTTTCTTTTTTGTATTTTAGCTTTAGGTATGAAAAGATTTTATAAAAACTTATGTCTAGACAACGTTTGACTAACATTATCAACAAATTAAGGAATTTAGTGATTTGACCAATATTTAGGAGCAGAGACAAAGAACCTGTCTAGACAACGTTTGACTAGTGTGGACTAATTAGTTGTGTTTTCTTCTTATTTTTTATTTGACTACTTAATTTGCACGTAAACAATGTTTAGAATTGCAAATAAACATTAATCAGTTTATAAGAATTTTAATTATTTTATTTATTAAGTTAATATTTTGTGATATAATTTTAATTTTTTTTTTACAAATAAAACGATAATAAACCAAAACTTAAAAATTATAGGTATTTATTAGACTTTTTTAATTACGTGGTTACATTTTTATAGATTAAAGGAAAACTTAACACATTAATCTTTAAACACAAAGATAATTTATATCATTGATTAAGTGGTCGGAAGCTGAAACACTTCCAATGAAGCGTTCCTTACAAACACAAACCTAGGTGCTTTACATGGCCAAAAAAAAAAAGGTGCTTTGATGCAAACAATGAAGCACATGGCAGCCAACTTCCTATTTAAAAAACACACATTTCCTTTTTTTTTTTTCTTGTTAAAAGGATTTCACTTTCTTCCCTGTTATTCCATACTAGAAAGTCAATCTTTGGGAATGTGATACAACAGTTAGAATGAGTATGATACATTTTTGTGTCCACATTCCACCAATATAGTTGGTTTAGTTATCAAAGACAACTGATACTTTATGTTGTGTGTGGTTAAAAAAGTTCATCACAGACGTAAAAGTAATTTATGGTATAGAACGAGATATTATATCCTTTACGTTGATTATGGTGAAATTATATCACAATTAAAGGTTAAAAATCATAAGATTTAAGGAAAACACATTTTTAACAGTGTTATAATTGGTCGCTGCATTCAATACAAGATCAAATCTCAATAAATTGAGAAAATCTTACCGTATATCACTTGTATTTTCTTAATAGTTGATTTGTCTCAATTTCTTATATTTTTTATAAAAATATATAAATAAAATAAATATTATCCATCATACGTAAATATCTAGTCCTATGTAAAAATCTATCCAAAAAATTGGATGTATGGCTAATGAAAATTTGAGTGCAAGTTCCATCAAATAAATAATTGTCAATATTATTTAAAAAAAAAGAAATAATTTTTAAAATAATTTTGACATATATTATAATATAAGAAGTATGAGTATAAAAATAAATATAAATTTATGTGATATTAACATTTCTTCTCTCAAACAAGTCTTCCATTAGGGGTATTTTAGAGTCCGCTAAGTCAAACTTCCTATTCAAAACAACCCACATCGAGTCATGATCAGATAACGAACTATTATTCCCTTGACATCATAAAATCAAGAGAATATGAGAGTTAATGCTTTGTATTATTCATATAACATGTACGCGATCCAAACAACCTATGCTGACTCACCCTGGTAAAAGTAGCTCGTGCATCATCACTTGGAAATAACGGGCTAATATGCTCCAAGAAACAAGACCTCATGATCAAGATTTTGCCTGTGTAAAAATGTCATGATATTAGTAATCTATCGTAAAATCAAAATCACCTCTTTACCTACCAAAATTCAAGCAAATCACATATGACAACCTCGTGATAACAACATGGAAGTACTCGTACCTCATTAGATAATATGTAAAAAGACTTTTTCTTGTAAATTAATTGTATTCTAAGAGCTCGTACTCGAATTAAAGACCTACGTAAACTCATTATCTATCTCATATGTGCTATATATACTTTATTAGGAGAAGAATAAAAGATCTAAGCTCATTATTAACATTTATATATTTCTCTATAAATTATTAAAATCTCTAACATATTAAATTCTCTCCTAATACATAATAAATTATTCATTTTTTAAAAAAACTCTAATATATGATATACCATGATCAATCATGAAAATATGTATATATAATTAGTAACTTTCCTTTTGTTTAATTATAATCATAATTATAATTAATTAACACATGTAAATTTAGTAAGAACCAACTCAAAGTTGAACTATCCGTTTTGATCCTATCAAAATACAAACTTTATTATATCATGTGGAATGTTTATTAGTTGCATAATTAAATGTGAGTATCAGATTAAAATTATCTATTTTTCATCCATTTGAATATAAATTTAAATATAAATTTGAATTTAAAAATTTTAAATTTAAATTTAATCTCAATGATATAATCAATTTAAATTTGAACAAATTTAATTTTCATAAGTTCGAATTGAAGTTATAACTAATTTATGAATTATAATCTTATATAAAATACACTATATATAATATTTATATTTTAAATTGATATATCTTTAATAAAATTTATTTTATATAATCATAACTAAGATAAGAAAAATAATAAAAAATATGTTTAAATACTTATTACATTATTATATATAATTAACATTTATATTTATTTTTAAATTAAAATAATAATTTAATGTAATTATATTATGTATAATATTTAAATATCATATTATAAAATAAAATATGTATTTATTTATAATTTTAATAATAATTATAGATCAATTTAAATTTGAATAAATTATATATTTTTTAATATGAATTCAATATTATTATAAAACAGGTTAAACTATTTCAATTTAAGTATTATACATAGTATACAAATTTTAAATTTAAATAAATTAATTGAATTATATGCTAATTTTACACAGCGCTGAAACCAAATCAGCGAAAAAAAACCTACGTTAGTTGGTAGAAGCTAATTATAAATTTTGAAATACATAAAATAAAACTCAAAACATAATTAAATTAACTAGGATATGTTGTGATTTTTTTTAAAATATCAAATAATAGTTTATTAGTCTGTATGATTCAAAATTATTACTTAAAATAAAAAGTTACGAGTCTAATAGAGACATGAAACTTACCCTTCCTCTACCAGAATTTTGCCAAGGTTGAGCACTTTAGTCTATCATACAAGTATTGTGGGTGCTTTTTTATTTTTAATATTTAGTATATTAATTTAAGTTACTCCTCATAAACAAATTAATTTTTACTTTCTATTTTTTTAATTTTAAAATTATATTACTTTAATTGTATGATATAATTTTTTTCCGTATATATAGTTTCTTTTTTGTCTTCTCTACACAAAAAAATTATATTTATTTTTTTATACCATAAATAAGCATATGTGTTTTTAACATTATACGGATATGAATATTTATTTTTCTAATAAAAAGATTAAAAATGAAATCATATTAAATAAATGAATCATTTATACACCGGATATAATTGAATTTATAATTTTAAAACTTTTAGGAAAAAACATAAACTAATTTATAATTTTAATTTTAAAAAATAAAAATTAAAAATTTGATAGTATTTGTTTGATAACAAAATTTTATTTTCAATTTTTAACTTTTTTAAGCTCAGTAATTTTAATTTCAAAGTTTTTTGTTAAACTTTGATAAAATTTTGACTTTTTAATCTTTTAAGTAAGATTGAGTATGATTAATTTATAAATTTTTACAAATATATATATATATATATATATATAATTCAATTCCAAATTAACTTATTTTGAATTTTAAAAGTTGATTAAAGTTTAAAATTTACTTTCAATACTAGTAATTTTACAAAAATACTAAAAAACTTATTATATTTATTTTGATCATATTATTAAATTATTTTTCATCTCATTTATATTATCTAATTATTATATTTATTTTATTTATATATTTTTATTAATCTTTTTAACGGTGTTACACGTCAGATAATTAAATAATAGATTTATAACAATTCAAATAATTTAATTAATTATTATATTTAAAATAAATTATTATTCTAAATATACTAATTAATTATCTAAGTTATTTCAAATTTATAATTTAATTATCTAAATTATTTTAAATCTACTATTAATGTATGACGCCATTAAATGAAAATTAACGAAATGGTTTTTTAAAATCGTATAAATTAGATAAAAATAATTTGATAATGTGAAAATAAATGCAAAATTAAGTGGCATTTTATAATTTTATCATTTTAAAATTTAAAAAATATATGTCATGGAAGCTATCCAATTTTAAATTTTATAAAATTAAAATTTTAAAAATGAGAGTTATAAATTAAAATAAATCCAAATGCAATCGAATTACATATAAAGGGGAAAAAAACTTATAAATACGGTTCCGCTTTATTGGAATCATTTACCAGTACTTGTATGTTCCTAAAATAGATATGAAACTCTATTTCAGTGTCAATTGCAGTGACGGAGATCTACCCAGGCACGAGGCATAGGCATTTTAAATCTTAATTGGTACTGTTCTAAAAAAATTATTAATTATAATAAGAGTCATAATAATAAAAAATATATTTTGATACTTATTAAATTATTATAAAATTTAATATTTATATTTATTTTTTAAATAAAATAATAATTTAATACAATTATGAAATATATAATATTTAAATATAATAAATTATAAGATAAAATATCCATTTATTTATAATTTTAATAATAATTTGATCTATATTAAAATACAATAAATTATAAAATAAATCAATCCAAATTTATATAGATTGTATACTTCAACCTTCTTATGTCTTCACAGTTAAACATTGGGGCCATATATGGTCCTAAACATCTATTAATTCGATATTCATTACTTTCTGGATGGACAAGTATGATATAAATGTTGTGGGATGTAAAGTATTTTATTGTAAGAAAATAATTATTCTACAATCTATACAACATAATAGAAAAAAAATAAACAATTAAAAATAAATAAAATAATAAATGCCTTGGAAGACCTCTACTTCTCTACATATTTTTTTCTAAAAAATATGAGTTTATTAAAGTGAGTCTAGTGAGGAATTAGTGAATAGGAGAAGCTTGTAAGTATAAAGATGGGAAGCAATCTCATCCATCCATAGAAAATTACATCTAAGAGATAATTGTTTGGACAAACTTAAGGATTCTAAGCTCAAATTTAAATTTTGAATTCCCTCAAAAAAATATTGAGAGAATTATTAACTTCAAAAATGGTAGCATTGATTTCGATATAACTTTATAACCGATAGTTTGATGAAATCTAGAAACGCCACAAAACAATAAATAATTGTCGTGCACATTTTGAACAGTAAAATATAATGCAATTTTTTTTGCTTAAATAGACAGACATTTCGCAAAAGCAAGCTTAACGTGGTCTATATGACTTGGAAGAATCACGAATTCATATTTCAATAAAACTACAATAATACATTCTCATACATTTGATAAAGACCCATAAGTTTTGGGGATGATGTTAGGTGTAATTTAATACATGTCGAATGATGAATAAAAAATAGTCACAATCGTTAAAAAGCCTTATAAATTATCTCAATAAATGTTGAATTATTAGATAAACATGATCACGAGACAATCTCAATAAAAAATAATTAATAATTAATTATCTTTTGTTTGTTTGAAAAAAATAATTACGAAGAGATAACAATAATGTTACAACAAGTCTATTTATATGGATAAGTGATGCATATCAAGTTATTTCTGCTCCCTATTTATATTTATCATTGTACACATTCAAGCAGATTACAACTTAACTTATCTTTAATGATAGACAACTACATACACAACCACTCTATTTTTTATTTATTACAAAGCAAAACGTATATCTTCTTTATGTTCATCAAATCTCATTATCGATTTAAGTATCAAAGGGTTAAAGATCATTATTCTAAAGTGGTTTAAAATCCTAACGAGTTGTTATGTTTTATAGATCTATGGAGAATAATCATACTTAGTATTGATAAAAATTGATATTAATACTTTCAAATTCGAGTATGATATAATTATAAAATTTATTAATCTAATTTGATCTGACAATTACAATTAAATTTATTAATTTAAACGATTAGTTAGATTATTTCCTCACACCTAATTTAACTTATGATTTTTATAGATTTGTTTTAGTGTCCATTGGTTTTGCTATTGATTCTCATTCATGACTTATCTACCATCTTTATAATCTTAACAATATAATTAAATCGCCTTCGTTCAATTACCAACTCATAATGCGCCTATATTTTTTTGAATTTGTAATTCTTTATTTTGAGAAAAAATGTTTGGAGTATTATGAAATTATTCAGTATTAATTATGTGTCATATTAATTTTTTAAAATCTAGTAAGATTTATATTCACACAAGTCATATTGTTTTCTCGTTGATGATATAAAAATGATTCAGTTATTTAACATAATTTTACTTTTAACATCTCTCGATAAAAAATATAGATTTATTTTCACAAAACGTTTAAAAATGAATAATTATTTAAATTTTAAGAAAAATAAACTTATATTTTTTCTGAAAAAAGTCATATATAACTCTTTAAATAAATAAGATAATGCAATGTAATTAAACCTATATAAAATTATTCTTGTTTTTCCTTTGCTTAGTTAGAACTATCTAAGCTTTTTCTTAGGTACAATATCTTGTATATATATATATATATATTGTAAATATCAGTTATTGATTTGGTTTCATTTTTAATATTTTTTTAAAAATAAAAGATCCAAATAATTTTATTCTATTATATATTTATATTATTATTATACGAAAGATTCTGTTGATTTAGATTATATTCCTCGGAATCAACTGCTTTGATAAAGAAAATTTTATTGTTTTACTTTTGTATATAAAATATTCTTTCTGCTAGGATTTAATGTCCGCTGATTTTATGGAATAAAGGATTAACGAGCAAGATTTGGTATTAAAATGTACGATTAAAAAATTGTAAGAATAAGATGTTTATTTTGATAAAACGCTGGTACTTGTGTTAAATGTAACATTATATATATATATATTATAATAAAATTTAAAATATTTATCAATTATATTCCAATGACAAATAGTATTAAAAATTATAATAATTTTTAGATAAAATTATTTAATTATAAATATATATGTACATATATAATTATTTATCTTGTATTCAAAATTAATTATATATATATATATACAGTTAGATTATATTTATTAAAAAAATAAGATAATTAAAATTATTTAATTTAAGTATATATACAAATAAATTAATCTTCATAAATAAAAAATTTCATGAAACTCATAAACTTTAATACCAGGGTGGTAATTTTTTGAAGGGTGAATAGTTAAATTTGTAATTTTATTTAGACAATAAATATTATTTAGATTCTAGGTCATAAAAGATGATTTTTAATAATTTTTCTTTAAGAAAAAGTGATGAGGATAAATATTTGGTATTTTTTAAGTATTATTTTATTATAAATATATAAAAAAAATTAACTAGCTTGTTTTTTTTTATAAAAAATATATATTAAATACTACATATTATAAATACTACGTTCAACAAAAATTCAAGAAACTTTTTTCACCTTTCTAATGAAAACCATTAGAGTAGGTTGCTTAAAACAATTTAATTGAAATATTTATTTGGAATATTTACTACGAAATTTTGTCAGACCTACCAAAGATTGGCATATCTCAAATCATAAATATTGTAAGACCTACGCAAAATTGACATCTATGAATTTACTTCTATCTAATATATGTAATTTTTACATATCTATCGTTAAGGTGTGATTTATTAAATAATAAAATAATATAAATAAAATTTGTTATAAGTAAATTAAGATAAAAATAATTTAATAACATGATCAAAATAATAAGAGTGATAGTTTGTATTTAATTACGTTATCTAAAATGAACTGGAAATCAAAATACATTTTAATTTAATTTAGATTAGTTTGTATAACAGGAAAAAATTTAACTTGAGTTAGTATCGGGTTGAAGCCAATGTAATAACACGAAAAATAAAAAATAATTATAATCATTATTATATATTATTAATTTTTTTTTATATATTGAATGTGTTAGTTCATGTTTTGAAAAATTTAATGTATTTTTTTCACTATTTTTATTATAATTTTTCTTTCTTATATATTGATTATTTAATTATTAAAAATAATTATATAATATTTTATCAATAATAAAAATAACTAGTTGTATGAATATTTTTAAATTTTATTTAAAAATAAGTTTTGCCAAAGTTTTTTTTTTAATTCATAATATAAAATATTTAAGACGAATTCATTGATGCGTTCGTAGGTTTATCAAATTGAATTATAATATTATTATTTTTAATTTTTTTTGTAAATATATTATGTTATTATTATTTATAATTAATATGAAGTTTAAATCCAAAATATTCATTTACTTTAATTTTAAAGAGTGATTCTTTAAATTGTTTTGTAACATATTTATAGTTTTGAAATTTTTTACTATTTAATTTTGTATAAACTCGTAACAAAATTTTTATTTATATGTTTAATGTTATTAGAATGTATTTAATTTGATTCAAAATTTTTATAATTCTATTTAAATTAAAAATTATTAAAAAAATTATAGTATTTTAAATCAACATTAGTTTAAATAAGGTAAAAAAATCAATTAATATATATAAATATAAATATAGATTAAAGTTAGTTTGAAATAGCTCAAATTTTTTTGATTTATGTTAAAGTTAGACTAATTTAAGCAGAATTAATTTAAAACTCTCAAACTAATTTCATATCAATTGAAACCTCTACAAATTACAAAATAAATATAATAATTTGATAATATTGTTGTGTTAAATTAAAAATATAAGATATTAAAATAATTATGAGATCACGTAATTAATTATATTATAATATGTAAATTTATCTTAAAATTGTAATAAAAAACATTTTTTATTAAAATACATCATGAAAATCAAACTAATTTTTTATAAATGATGTGATAATTTTTTTATTTACGTTAATTTAATTATGTTTATTATAAATAATAATGTTATATTATTTGTGAATTTATAATAAATATTTTTTAAATTTTAATGTAATACCAAATCACGGCAAAATAAATTGGACTTATTATGATCGTGATAGCAATTACTAGTTCAATTATTTAATCATTATTATATGTGATTCTAATAATACGATACCAACAAGTAGTATAAATAATTGAAAATACTAGTATTTATTGCACAAAAGGAAAATCATTATGTTGATATATTTGCCATCAAGTAACAGCAAATAAATTTACGTACTTAATATGTTAGGGGTGATTTTTTGTAGGCAGATATAGATAATTTAAAAATAAAATTTTGGCAGCCATTTTATATTATAATTTTAAGATGGTGGTTAATAACTTCTTTAGAAAATAGCTTCATACGTCCTTTTATTTTCAAAAATATACACTATAAATTCCTTATTAATATTTAAGATTTGCATAAAATTAATTTATAATAATTATTTAAATTTAAGTATTTTTTAAATATGTGAAAGTAAAAACTATGTGCTATCAGAGTATCCTTGTCAATAATAAAATATATTTAAGGTACACATAATAAAATGGTTTTTTGATTTAAAAAAAAATAATATTTTAGATTCTTTTAAAAATAATCTTTTATTCTTTAATAAATTTATAATCATACATAATTTTTACATTCATAAATAGTGATTAATTAAAATTAAATATACGTGTACTTTAAAATAAAAAAGACTTAAAATATAATTTTAAAAAAATTGGTATTAAAGTGCATTACCAGCATGGATAATAAGTTGATAAATAAAGTATACAACCCCTTAATTTATATATACATATTTATAAATATTTAGGATAAATTATATTGGTTTTGGAATGTTAATGATGTGATATCATAACCAATAAAATAAAAGATAAGGGTAATATTTTTTATTTAAAAAATACAAGTATTCATTCTTTTTTAAAACGATGCTCAATAAAATTAATAAAAAACATCATATCATTTATTCTTAATTTAATGTATAATTTTTATGTATTTAATCAGATGATTCATTTTAATATAATTATTAAATTCTTTAAATTATCAAAATTCATTACATATACATCTCCTCTTTCACCGGTAAGCTTTATCGTGTTTTACTTATGGATTTTAAGATATTTTAATTATTTTAATTATAATTAATATATTTTAATTATTTTTTATTAATTTTAAATATTTTAATATTTTTGAAAAAAAATGTAAGTTACTATTGATACATATATTTGAAGGAAAAAACCTCTCAAAAATTAAAAAATATAAAAAAATAAAATGATTAAAATTGATTAAAAATAATAAAAATGTTTATAAATATAACGTAAATGAACAAGTTATATTATTTAAAATAAAATTATTGATATATATATAATTTATAAAAGTAAATTCATTGTATGTAATTTTAAATTATAAAAATAATATATTTAAAATTTATAAAAATAAATATAATATTATAATAATATTTAATTAAATAAAATTTCATATTAAAATTACCAAAATGATAATAATTTAATTTAAATAATTTTTAATTGAATATATTTTAAAAATAAAATTATACGTATATAATATACATAGATATTATTTTTATAATTGTTTTTCTCTCTCTTTTTACCCTGTATATATCGTGGGGGCTCGCATGTATTTGTTCCATTAAGGTTACTAAAAGAAATCTATAGTCTGTACTCTGTACTCTGTAGTTTGATAATCCTCCAAGGTAAAGCAGAAACTATCAATTTAATTTTGAAATTTTTTCTCAGGTTTTGGGAAGGGATCTCTCCTATTTCATTATCAGCTGTTTATTTTTTTAGTTATTTTATGGTTCATAGTTTGATTTATCCATATACATGTTTTATAAGTAGAAGCGAGGTTTTGTTTTTGTTGTTTTTCCTCTTCCTGGGTCATTCTTATCTTGGATTTTAGGACATCATTTATGGATTCTTGTGGCTTTTGCCCAACAAGCTACTCCATGTTTTTCGAATTTTAAGCCCTTGTTGTGATTTTTCAATTTTTGATTGAATGGCTCGGCTGGTTCTGTCGTGAAAGAGTTCGGCATACGCGAGGACGAGCTTGTTGGGTTTGATAAATTCAACCATTAATGGACATGTGTTGGGTTTTTGGCTGGAATTAACGGATACATATGTGTTTGTATTCTCAGAGGCCTAGACACTTGAGCAGGAGGTTAACTTGCTAGGTTGCCGCAGAAGCTTTGTCGAAGCAAGTTGAAGAATCAAATATGGATGCACCAAAAGAAATGTTTTTAAAGGATTACAAAATGCCTGATTACTATTTTGACACGGTATGCTATTTAGTATTGATTAAACTTGACCTTTTTTGCATGTTATTTTGCTTTAATTGTTGATGGAACCACTACTGCAGGTGGATTTGAAGTTTTCTTTGGGAGAGGAGAAGACTCTTGTTAGTTCAAAAATAACTGTATTCCCCAGAGTTGAAGGTACTATTCGATGATTGTGCATCCCACTTGTTATTAATATGAACTTCTGCGTCCTTGATGTCATGATATTATTATGTTCATTCCCATCTCTCTTTTAAGAAAAAATCTCACTTTTTGGATCTCTTTTGTGTGTGCGCGCACGCCTTTTAGAATAATCTTTAAACTAACTTATCTTGCATACCAGGTGCATCTTCTCCATTGGTGTTGGATGGAAGTGATCTCAAGTTAGTTTCTGTTCTGGTCAACAACAAAGAATTGAAGGCATGTGATATTTGCGGAAAAGATTTATTGGCACCCCCTTCCCCCTCTTTTTTCATGGCTGATGTTAGCTTCTTACTTCTTAATGCAAGAAGTTTGTCTAGCAGTCGTTTAATTATTATTTTACCTCTATCTTGGTATATTCTTTTGTATCCAGTTTCAGAGGTCTCCATTCTAACTGTTTTTTTCTCCTGGCAGGAGGCTGATTACCGCTTGGATTCACACCATCTGACAATTCTGTCACCACCAAGTGGTAAATTCACATTGGAAATTGTAAACGAGATATATCCTCAAAAGAATACATCATTAGAGGTGCATGCCATCTTCATGTCTAACAAGCTTGTACAAGATATATTTGTGGTCGCTTCTTTGTGCTTAAATATGTTTAAGTTTACTGCAGGGACTATACAAGTCGTCTGGAAATTATTGCACACAATGTGAAGCTGAGGGTTTCCGTAAAATTACATTCTATCAGGTTGGTAAATTGGTGTTCTTGTTCTCTGTGTCACTTAAATTAAAAGTTACCAACTGAATTCCCTTCTTATAATGCGTCATATTGATGAACAGGACCGCCCTGATATAATGGCCAAATACACTTGCTATATTGAAGCCGACAAATCTTTATATCCTGTCTTATTGTCTAATGGTAATCTTATGCAGCAAGGAGACCTGAATGTAAGCTTTTGTTACATCGTATAAGATCAATTATAAAATCAATTACCCAGGGTTTTACCATGCTGCAGGCTTTATTCATATCCTTATTGTCTAATTAGTTTGTTGATTTTTTTTCAGGGTGGAAGACACTTTTCCCTTTGGGAGGATCCTTTCAAGAAACCTTCCTATTTGTTTGCATTGGTTGCTGGGCAGTTCCAGAGCAGAGATGACTCCTTTGTCACTTGTTCAGGACGTAAGGTGTCCCTAAGGATTTGGACTCCTGTTGAGGACGTACCAAAGACTGCACATGCCATGTATTCGTTAAAGGCGGCTATGAAATGGGATGAGGATGTTGGTTCTTTTTTTCTTAAATATACTATCAATGTTGTATTCATGCCATCTTTCTTTGATCTTTATTCTAGTACCTATTGACTTATCTATGCAACTGCTAACAGGTCTTTGGTCTTGAATATGACCTGGATCTTTTCAATATTGTTGCTGCTCCTGATTTTAACATGTAAGTTCTGTTCCATACTAGAAATTTTAGATTGGTGCATCAGGATTTTATGGGGATCAAACCTATCTTGTTTTGCCTTTAACTGAATCACTGCTTTTCTTTGCTTCATTCTTAATTTATCAGGGGAGCCATGGAGAACAAGAGTTTAAATGTATGTTGTATTTAAGATTTGGATTCCATTGTTTTATAGTTTGATCTCATTGAAATTTAAATCATTACTGAATGTTTTATTTTCAGATATTCAATTCAAAACTTGTGTTAGCATCTCCAGAAACTGTTACAGATGATGATTATGCTGCCATTCTGGGAGTTATAGGCCACGAGGTTTGTTGATGGTGTATGAATCTCTAAGACCATGGAGTCCTGTCCTTGATCTTAGTACGGATGGATTAATTTAATGATTTTTTTTTCATGCAGTACTTTCACAACTGGACTGGGAACAGGTTGGTTCATGATGACTGGAACATTATGCTCTTTCTTTATGATGAATATTCAGTTGGATTTGGGTTATGGATTTGTTTCTCTAGCATTTTAACACACGCATATGATCTTGTTCCTATATATGCAACAAGGGAAAGTTGTCACTATCAACTTATGCAAGCAGTTTTCACTTCTTACTTGCTATCAGATGGTTTTGACATAAGGTGGCACAAAGTAAGAAATCTTTGTTTCACGTCTTATCTGCTATCACTTGGTTTTGACATGATATGCAAAATAAGAAAATCTTATAAAAAGATTGTTTAAGTTTTGGTTTTTTAGGATTTTATTAGTTGGAATTTTTTGAGTGAAAAAACTAGATACATAAGATATGTATTTAATGAAACCATTACAACTAGTGGACACAGTTAACAAGCTATCCATCTACCTAGTGGAATAGAACATTCAGATAAGTACATGTAATATCCATAAAGATAACCTAAATTACCCTAGCACAACCACCTTCTATGTAATACAAGCTTCCCACCTAGACTAGATATCAAAACGAGAATACACTTCAAACTCTTTTACGTCAGCAAGCCAGATTGAAGATTGTTTGTCATGTGGTTATTGGGTATAATAGGGCATTCTGACGTTATGTTCTGGTCTCCTACGTATTGTCTACTAATGTCTACCTCTGTTTTATTTTTCTCCTTCTAATGTCTTTATACTCTTTTTGTAAACTATCTTATATCATAAGAATATGTTCATCCATTTATTAAGCTTTTGGTTTAATAATGACAGGGTAACTTGTCGTGATTGGTTCCAGCTCAGCTTAAAGGAAGGTCTAACTGTCTTTCGTGATCAGGTATTATTTAATACCCCCTTTTGCTTCTTATTGGCATTTACTTCATGAAAATTTATCTTTTAATTGATCAAATAGCGTTGAAGATTTCTTCCGTAGTTTACTCATGGCATTGGCAATTTCATTTATGTTAGGAATTTTCATCCGACATGGGGAACCGGACGGTTAAGCGAATTGCTGATGTGTCAAGACTTAGAAACAATCAATTTCCACAGGTTTCTTTCGGTCTTCTTTTTTCATGGGATTATTACGATTTAATAATTTGCAGTACTATTTTTTTGGTCAAAAAAGTGTGAACCTTGTGTTCTCTGCTCTTTTAGGATGCTGGTCCAATGGCTCATCCTGTTCGCCCACATTCATACATTAAGGTCACACATAACTTCTATGCTTCATGGTTCATTTTGTCGAAAATGTTAAGTTCAAAGTTTGCAACTATTCCCTTGTAAATTATGTTGACTTTGTTTTTATTCATGTTGACAGATGGATAACTTCTATACAGGCAAGTCTGTCAATATATTTTCATGTGACCGATCTGCATAGGCTTTTTTGCTTCATGGGAATTGTTTTATGCTTTTAATGATTTTTTTTTATTTTGTTCATCCATGATTAATATGTCTTTGATTTGGAGGCTCCATCAATTTCAATATGCAGTGACGGTACAATCTACCTCTTAGTCTCTGCATCTTTGACTTCTGTTTCTATTAGTGTTTTCTGGAGATATCTAACTTTTTCCTTTTGAATTTCTTCCAAGCAGGTCTATAGAAAGGTTTGTCTGTTCACTCATGTTTAATTTATCTTTGTCAGTCTGTATTGTTTGCCTGTGCTTGTTTGTAAATTAAATGATTGTATTGTTTGTTTCTTATGGCACGTCTCAGGGAGCTGAAGTTGTGAGGATGTACAAAACTTTACTGGGGACTCAAGGATTCAGAAAAGTAAGTTTCTCAACACTGTGGAGGCTGACAGAAATGCTAACAAGAAACATAAATAATGTGAAGCAACTCTTTATCGTGAAGTTATAGTTGATAAATTCATGATCTCTTACAGGGCATTGATCTTTATTTCAAGAGACATGATGGGCAAGCTGTAACATGTGAAGACTACTTTGCTGCCATGCGTGATGCCAACGATGCAGATTTTGCGAATTTCTTACTATGGTCTGCCTGTCTTTTATTTGTTTCAAGATTTTGCTGGCCTCATCCCTAGCTTTCTGGGCTGAAATTTTCAAATGTAACTGACAGGTACTCCCAAGCTGGGACACCTATTGTCAAAGTTACATCATCTTACAACCCTGAAGCCCGTACTTTCTCTTTGAAGTTTAGGTAATGCACGCTGGAAATTCATGTGTGGCAGTGTTATATTTTTAGGCAACACTACTAACAATTGTTATTTCAGTCAAGAGGTGCCTCCAACGCCTGGACAGCCAACTAAAGAACCCATGTTTATTCCTGTGGCATTGGCTTTGCTAGACTCAAATGGCAAGGGCATGCCTTTGTCCTCTGTCCATCATGATGGGACATTGCAGAGTTTTGGGAAAGTTGAAACGACAATTCTCCGAGTTTCGAAGGTTAGTACAGAGCTTCTAAGTGATGCTATGTTTGCTTCATCTGGAAAATGTTTATCATGTGTTTAAAGTTTAGGCAGATATACAAGTCATGACTGAGATCTGGGCTGTCGTCTTTGTGGTTCAAGGGTGTTGTTTTGTTGTGTAGAGATCAATGGATCATCTTTATGAAATTAGTCATATTACATTCAGGCATGGATGATTTTACTGGATTTTTAGATGGTGCACTGTTTAGTCCTTTAAAAAAATATCTCAAACAGCATAAAACTATAAGATTTGAGATCATCTTCTTCGTTCTTGTTCAAACACTACTCCAATGTATGATATCATGTAGGGAAAACATGGTGAGGAGTGGTGTATGATATCTTGTAGGGGAAACATGGTGAGTTTAGTGGTGTATGATATCTTGTAGGGGAAACATGGTGAGTTTTTCTTGGTCAGTTCACTAAATATTATCATTGATCATTTTCCTCTTCGTAAACAGAAAGAAGAAGAGTTTGTGTTCGCTGATGTGACCGAGCGGCCAATTCCATCCCTGTTGCGGGGCTATAGTGCTCCTATTCGGCTTGATACCGACCTTACTGATAGTGACTTATTTTTCCTCCTTGCTCATGATTCAGACGAGTTCAACCGGTCTGTATTCTCTGCTAGCAGTAATTTTTATCCAATTGTTGAGTGGCCTTGATCTCTAAATTTTCAATTTATTTACCACCTTTCCTCGATTTTTAGTTGGGAGGCTGGACAAGTACTTGCGCGCAACATGATGCTTAGCTTGGTTTCTGACATTCAACAGAACAAGGAATTGGTGCTGAACCCAAAATTTTTGGATGGGATGAAAAACATCCTTTGTGACTCGAGCTTGGATCAAGTACAAATTTTTGTTCTTTTCTTACCTTTTATTTGATAGGGGTAACATGAAGTACTCTTTGCACACCACTGAACTTTTCATTTTCTTCGAACCAGGAATTTGTTGCTAAGGCAATTACTCTACCTGGTGAAGGGGAAATAATGGATTTGATGGAAGTTGCCGATCCTGATGCTGTTTATGCTGTTCGTACTTTTATCAGGAAGCAGCTTGCCCGTGAGCTCAAAAAAGAGCTTCTCAATGCAGTACGTATCTTCCCTAAATCTGCTAGCAGCATTATATATATAAGCTAATTGAACTTGTTCTCTGTTTGTTACACAGGTTACATATAATAGGAGCTCAGAAAAGTATGTTTTCAATCATCTGAATATGGCAAGACGTGCTTTGAAAAACACTGCTCTTGGTCTGTTTTATTTGAGTTATAAATGTGCAGTGTTTGTATAATGAACTGTTCATTTGTCTAATTATATCTTACAATTTCCTCCATCTATAGCATATCTGGCCTCTCTTGAAGATCCAGAGTGTTCTGAGCTTGCCTTGCATGAGTATAGGACTGCTACAAATATGACTGATCAAATTGCTGCTTTAATTGCCATAGCCCAGATGCCTGGCAAAACTCGAGATGATGTTCTAGCAGACTTCTATAATAAGTGGCAGCATGACTATTTGGTAAAACTTTAACTATAGCTCTTAAATTTAAGGACATTCTCTCTTGCTTTGTTGAATACTCTTTCATTCTTCTGTTTCATCAGGTTGTTAATAAATGGTTTGCTCTTCAAGCTACATCAAACATTCCTGGTAACATTGAGAATGTACGTAACCTGTTGAACCACCTAGCATTCGACATGCGTAATCCAAATAAGGTGTACTCGCTCATTGGAGGTTTCTGCAGCTCCCCCATCAATTTCCATGCCAAAGATGGTTCAGGCTACAAGTTCTTGGGGGAAATTGTTATGCAACTAGACAAAATAAATCCACAGGTTTTTTTTTTCAAAATGCGTCTCTCCTATAGCATTTTCTTAATGTTATTTTATTTATATTCATGTCATTATATGCTGTTGTTTACACTACCATCATTCTCATGGATCGCAGGTGGCCTCCCGAATGGTTTCAAACTTTTCAAGGTGGAGGCGTTTTGACGAAACTCGCCAAAATCATGCCAAAGTAATACAACTATTGTTATGCATGATTTGCACAGTTATATATATATTTTTTAAATATTTTCTCTTTTCTCATGACACGGCTTCCAGGTCTCCATTTAATCTAAAAAATTTATATCCTTGACTTGGAATGAACGAAATAAAAGCATATAATTTATCAATATGGAATCTTCTATTAATTCCAATTTTCCATGAGAAGGCTAACTGAGAAATGCGATGGTGTCTACAGGCACAGCTGGACAAGATAATGTCCACCAATGGACTGTCAGAGAATGTCTTTGAGATAGCCTCGAAGAGCTTGGCTGCATAAATCGGCAAGTATTATTGATGGAAAGCTGCTGACTAAAGCTGTATGGTGTCGGTTCTAGTATATTAGATAAACGGTTGCATTAGGGCTATCATGCAGCCTCTCTTTTATGAAGTGTTGTTACCTTTTCTATAGGGTTTTGGACAGTTATAACATAAACTAGACCTCTTGTGGGTTCTGAAGCATTTTAACTATTATTATTATGGCGAGGCCATTAATATGGGAAAGTGGGCAGTATGGCACTATTGCCACAAAACACAGGTTTTGCTTTATAATTTTAATCCACACCGATGAGGAGCTATATTATGAATTTTTCTGTCCTTTGTTATATGCTCACTATTTCAGAATAAGGACCCCTAGAAACTGGAACAGCCACCTCAACCAAAAAAAAAAAATTATTTCCTTTATTACTTATTAGGGTTAAGTAATCCTAAACTTTGAGCAAATTTAGACATAGCTAATTAAAATTTAAATCTGATAACGTAGTTATTAAATTTTGAAAATTTTAAGCATAAGTTTTTAAATTTTATAATTTAGTTATCAAATTTTTAAAAATTTACATATAGTTATATAAGTTATTAGTTAATTGATTACTAAAATATATATATTTGTCAATTAAAATTTTAGCATGTATGTGTAAAATTTTAAAAGTTTAGGAACTAAATCATATGATTTAAAAATTTAAGGACAAAATTTAGAGTACATAATTCTATGCCTACTAATTAGACCTAAATAATTAAATAAATTATTTGTATTATATTCAATTATTCATATTTAAATATACTATAACATTTTTTAAAAATTATTCACAATTTGAATATAAATATTTACACTTAAAAAGAAAGTACATAACTCACATTAAAACTAAAAATATAAAGATATTTTTTTAAGTGATGTCTAACCTAAATATAAAAGAGATTATTTATAGTATTCGTCATGCAATATATACCGCACAAATATAAAATTAATAAATAATTTCAATCACACATTATTATCACTTTATACATATTTCTCTTAAAATATCTCATTTCTATATACTTGTAAACAAATTTCTTCAATATTTGTTGAAAAGTTTCTATTGTATTGGGCTTGTATTAAGTTTTTATTTTCCTTTAACATAGAATGTGGTTGATCTTAAAGAACATATGTCAATTTAGTTAAAGTTTGTAGAATAATGATATAGTTTAGCTTATTTGTCATTATACCTTCATTTTTTGTTTTTTTACTTTAAAATAATAATTTTAAATATTATGATATAGTATTATTAATAATTATAATTGTATCTATATGGTAACTATCGAGAACTATGTTAATAAGTATAGTTGTATATATCTATAGGAACTGTTAAGAACTTTGTTAGCTTATGAAGCCTTTGTTTGGTAAAATATGTTATTTCGATTTTTTCTTTAATTGTCTTTAAGGTTACTTTCACATCTATTTAACTATCCATACAAAGAACTTGATCAATTTGGTGAAAAAATTATATCAACGTGAAGTCTTGAGATTTAACATTATGAACAAGAACACTCGTCATATTTGCAACAATTCTAAGAATAAAAAGGAATGTGATAATTATGGTTGATTTTTCTTTAATAGGTCATTACATTTTACGTCCGTAAATAGACTTCTTTTACGAACAAACATAACACGAGTTTAGTGATAGCTGTAAAGGATTGATGGGTTAACAAAAAAACAAAAAAAAGGGTCCTTTTGATGTGTGATTTGATATTGTTAATGGTGGTGTTCAGGTGGTTTGTCAGTTAGGCATCAATCTTTTCTTCCCAGCTCAAGTCGCGTCCACTTCACAAATAGGTCCTCTATAACACATGCAACTCTTAAGAAAAGAAAGAGCCAAATAATTCCTAATCTACTTTTCCACTTATTCTAATTAATAATTAATATATTTTAATATTATTAATAAATATAATTATTACTATTAACTATTAATAAAAAATTAATATATTAATTGTGATTATAATATATATAAATGATCATTAAATAATATGATTTTAAAATAAAAAAACCATCAAAACTTGTGTTTTATGCAAAACTTTTTTTTATTTTCCTTTTTCGTAGTAAGAAGTAAACAACATTTTGTTATAGTCTCGATTCAATCTAAAAATATTCATAAAACCATATGAATTCATAATTTAAATGAAGCGGAAACAAAATTAGATTGAAAACATACCTCCTGACATTGATCAAATTTTAGCACTTATATGGGAATTCCAATGGATTTTCTGTTCGATACTTTCACTGGTTTCTCACACTTATTCTCTGCGTATTGATGGTGTATATGAATTGTTATGCAATTAATAGTGAGAGGACCCGATACTTTATTAAGATTCTTCCATCAAGAACCTCGTTTCTGCTTTTGGAACCGACGACGGCTCGATTTAAACCGAATCAAGACTACCACGCTCACTAACGTTGCACCACTTTGATTTACATTCTCCCACTTGGTGCAAACGTTAAGCGAAATTCTATTGAGTAACAAAACACATGAATCATAGCGATAGGTCATCTAAAAGCGAGTATTATCTTCCATGTATTACAATGTATTTAGTTTCTCAAGTACTATAGCTTATGTGGTAACTAAACTTAATGAATAAATCCTATATTTATTCTTGGTCCAATATAAATTTTCTCAAATAAATTAAGGTGCACATGAATATGAGAAAATATCACAATATATAAGAGTTTCATTAATTAATTGTATATATATACATTTACAAAATGGAACCAATTCCCATTTTCTCTACATGATCCTTGAATTTCATTGGTGGCATGCCTTTAGTCAAAGGATTAGCAATCATCAACTCAGTGCTTACGTGCTCAATGACAACTTTCTTTTCCTTAATACGTTCTCTTATGGCCAAGTACTTAACGTCGACGTGCTTACTACGACTACCACTTTTGTTGTTCTTAGACATAAATACAGCAGCTGAGTTGTTACAATATAATCTTAATGGCCTAGAAATAGAGTCAACTACTCTAAGCCCGGAAATGAAACTCTTTAACCATACATCATGCGATGTGGCCTTAAAACGATACGAATTCGGCTTCCATAGTGGAAGTAGCAATCAATGACTGTTTCGCACTCCTCCAAGACACAGCTCCACCGGCAAGCATGAAAATGTAACCAGATGTTGATTTTCGTGAATCAATACAACTAGCAAAGTCCGCATCGGAGTAGCCAATTACTTCCAGTTCATCGGTTCATCTATACATGAGCATATAATCCTTGGTTCCTTGTAGGTACCTTATCACTTTGTTTGCAGCTTTCCAATGGTCAACACCTGGATTACTCTGATATCTCCCTAGCATCCCAACAACAAATGCAATGTCAGGTCTGGTGCAGACTTGAGCATACATCAGGCTTCCAACAACTGAAGCATTTGGAATGGTTTTCATCCATTCTCTTTCAAAATCATTCTTTGGGCATTGGTCCAAATTGAACTTATCACCCTTCACAATGGGAGCAACACTTGGTGAACAATCCTTCATCCGAAATCTCTCTAAATTTTTTGATATGAATGATATGGGTGAGGCATCTTATGTCATTGGCATTAAGATCCATAGAGATAGACTTCGACAAACCCCTATCATTGGCTACAAGCAAAATATCATCCATTTATAGCACCAAGAAACAAATCTTACTCCCACTAACTTTCTGGTATATACATTAATCCATGACGTTCTCTTCAAAACCAAATGAAGTGATGACGTTATGGAATTTCAAATACCATTGACGGGAGGCTTGCTTTAATGCATATATGGATTTATTAAGCTTACAAACCAAATGCTCACCATCACTAGAGAAGAATCCTTCAAGTTGTTTCATATAAACCTCTTCCTCTAGGTTACCATTAAGGAAAGTCATTTTCACATCCATTTGTTGCAAATCCAAATCAAAAT
The DNA here is from genome assembly GCA_033030585.1 of Hippophae rhamnoides. Lineage (NCBI taxonomy): Eukaryota > Viridiplantae > Streptophyta > Magnoliopsida > Rosales > Elaeagnaceae > Hippophae > Hippophae rhamnoides. The sequence continues at coordinate 66,380,989 of CM065428.1, read as the reverse complement.
GGGCAACCAATGCCATGACCACACGAAGTGAATCTTTCTTAGATACAGGAGAAAATGTCTCCGTGTAGTCGATTCCTTCCCTTTGAGTGAATCCTTTGGTAACGAGTCTTGCCTTATGTCTCTCAATGTTGCCTTGTGAGTCTTTCTTTGTTTTGAAGACCCATTTACATCCAATGGCTTTCAAACCATCAGAAAACTTGACGAGATCCCAAATTCGGTTAGACGCAATAGAATCCATCTCTTCTTTCATGACATTGTACCATAAGTTCAAAACCTCAGAACTCATGGCCTGTGAAAACGTCTCAGGATCATTTTCGGCTCCAACATTATAGTCACATTCTTGTAGATACACAACATAATCATTAGGTATCACTGATTTCCTTACTCTAGTAGATCTTCTTAATGTTGCATCAACATTCTCCTGAGGAGCAGGATCATGTTGTTCAACTGGTTGTTCAACAGTTGTAGGCATTTGTTGAACTTCAACATCTACTGGATCAGGATCAACAGCTTGTGGTACTTCCAAGACTGGTTCTTCAACATGCATTTGTAATCGAGGCATGTTGTTAACAATAATGATCAGCCCATTACTTGAAGTGGCATATTGAGCATTTGAATGATCTTTCTTAGAACCAATGCCGTGGGATCGATCGCACCCACTAATCAAGTAATTCTCAAGAAATTTTGCATTTCTTGATTCCACAAACCTAGTGTTGTGAGATGGAGAGTAAAATCTATAACCTTTAGACCATTCGGCATATCCAATGAAATACCCACTAATGGTCCTTGGGTCCAGCCTTTTCTCTTGTGGATTATATATCATCACTTCAGACGGGCATCCCCAAACACGTATATGTTGCAAACTCGGTTTCCAACTTTTCCATAATTCAAATGGTGTCTTTGAGACAGCCTTGGTTGGAACTCGGTTTAATATATACACAGTCGTCTTTAAAGCTTCAATCCACAAGGAATTAGGAAGATTATAGTTGCTAAGCATACTCCGCACCATGTCCAAAAGTGTTCGGTTTCTTCTTTCTGCTACACCATTCTGGTCTGGTGAACCAGGCATAGTGTATTGGGAAACTATCTCATGTTCTTGAAGAAACTTAGCAAACGGACCAGGCGCTTGTCCATTCTCAGTGTATCTACCATAATATTCACCACCTCTATCTGATCTCACGATCTTTATTTGCTTTCCACATTGTTTCTCTACTTCAACTTTAAAGCTTTTGAAGGCATCCAATGCTTCGCACTTATTATGAAGCATATAAAGATACATATATCGAGAAAAATCATCAATAAAGGTGATAAAATATTTTTGACCTTGAATGTCCATATCTGGACAACATATATCCGTATGTATGATTTCTATTATGTTTAAACTTCTATTGGCACCTTTCTTTGACTTGTTAGTCTGCTTTCCCTTAATGCAGTCCATACATGTCTCATAATCAGTAAAATCTAGAGTACTAAGTACCCCATCTTTCACTAATATTTTAATTCTTTCTATGAAGATATGTCCTAATCTCCTATGCCATAACGTAGAAGAGTCATCGTCAATAATACACCTTTTAGTGCCACCTTGAACATGCATAGCGTTATGAGTGGAATTATTTCATAAATTAATGCAGTAAAGACCATGAGACAAAATACCATTCCTAACACAATCAGATTTATTAAATAAACTGAAAGATGTTTATGAAAAGTGAAAGGAATAACCATAAGGTACAAGTCTTGAAATTGAAATCAAGTTTCTAGAGAAACTTGGAACATAAAAGATCTTTTTTAATTTTAAAATAAAACCACTACTTAAAATCAAACTACATGTCCCTACAGCCTCCACATGTGAGCCCATCTTGTTACCGGATAAGATGTATTGCTCACTTCCTACTGGTTTCCTTAGATTTTGCATACCCTATAAGGAATTTGCAACATGGATTGTAGATCCAGAATCAATCCACCAGGTGTTAATATTAACATTAACCATCTTAGATTCATAACAAACAAACGAGGTTGGATTACCTTTATTCTCAAGCCATTTCTAGAATCTGATACAATCCTTCTTCATGTGTCCCTTCTTTTTACAAAAGAAACACTTGGATTCTTTCTTAATATCAACTTGAGATGGAATTATCCCTTTTTCTTTATGCTTGTATTGAGATTTTCCTTTCTGGTACGTTGTAGCCAACATTGCACTTTCACCAAATTCCATAACAAGCCTCCCTTCCTCTTGAACACACATGGTCATTAGTTCATTAATTGACCATTTATCTTTATGTGTATTGTACGATATTTTGAATGGTCCGTACTGATGTGGGAGAGTGTTAAGGATATAGTGCACCAGGAAGGATTCTGACATCTCAACCTCGAGATGCTTAAGTTGAACCGCAATGTCCCTCATTTGCATAATGTGCTCACGCACACCTTTCACACTGGTGAGTCTCACAGAAGAGAACTTCATAATAAGGGTGCTTGCTAAAGCCTTATATGAAGTGACAAATTGATCATCAATGGCCTTTAGTAAGTCTTAAACGTTGGTATGCTGATCAATGGAACCACGAATACCAGCAGAGATTTTAGTCTTAATGAACATCATACTAAGGCGATTAGATCGTTCCCATTGTTCATAAAGCATGATATTCTCTGGAGTACCGGTTTAAGTAATTTTAGGTGGTTCGTTTTTCCTAATAGCATAATCAAATAGGGGTGTCCATGGTCCGGTCCGGTCTGGTTTTTCCTAAAAAAAATATAACCGGACCGGACCGTTTGAAATGGTTTTAAAAAATAAAAACTGGACCGGACCGTTTGACTTATAAAACTGTTCGGTCCGGTTTGGTTCGATTTTTTTATAATTTAATGAAGAATAATGTGAATTTTTTTATATATTATTAAACCGGTCCGGTCCGGTTCGAACGGTTTAAAATTAATACAAACCGGATCGGACCGTTTGATTAGTAAAACCGTTCGGTTTGGTCCGGTCCGATTCGGTTTTACGGTTTGGTCCAATCCAATCCGGTTTTTTGACACCCCTATAATCAATATCCATCCACCCTAATTGAAGGAGAATTCTTTCATTCCATATTTTATAGTTATCCCCTTTTAGATCGGGAATATCACAACGGATATCAGAGAAATTTACAGGTTGAGAAGCTGCAATTAAATATTATATGCTTATTAAAATTTGAGGCATTAACTATAATCATTTTTTACCAATGTAAATCATGAATAATATGAATCTAGTGACATAAAACTTGCCTGTGTGTTAAAGTTTTAATTCAATTAAATTCATCCTAACTTTACGATAAAACTATCAAATTATGTTCCTTTTCCTAATCCCTGTGGTTAAATTAGAAAATATAATTTGATATTATATCCTAATTAATCACACAAAAATATAATAAAAAATCATATGGGATAAGATCTATTATATCACATATGATTAATTACAATCAATCTTTATTTTCTAAATGTGATCCTAAATAAATTTTATTATAGTTTTAATTAATTAAAGATGATGTGGCTAATTCCTAATTAATTAAATTATATGAATCAATTAAATATCAATTAAATCCTTATGCTCAATTATTGCATAAAACCATAAGCAATATTAATTTAATTTCAAATGTACAAATATTATTTATCTTAAATTACATATATGACAATAAATTATACAAACAAAAATAAAATAATATAAGCACTAATTAAATCCATAAGAGCTATTAATAATTAATTTCATTTTGCATAAATTATTTAACTAAATTTTATATGTATAATTAATTGCAAAATTTATACATATAAATACCCAAAACAAAAATAATGTATTTAAATAAAAGTTTAATGTGCCCAAAAAATTATTTAAATAAATATAACATGTATAATAAATATTATACATATGATAAACATAATTTAAATGCAGCGGAAATAAAATTGGGTTGAAAACATACCTTCCGCCATTGATCAAATTTTAGTACTTATACGAGAATTCCAATGTATTTTCTGTTCGATGCTTTCACTGATTTCTCACACTTATTCTCTTCGTATTGATGGTGTATCTGAATTGTTATGCTATTAATAGTGAGAGGACCGGATACTTTATTAAGGTTCTTCCATCAAGAACCTCGTTCGATTTCAAAACCGACGTACGGTTGCGACGAAACCGAACCGTCACCACAGTTCACTAATGTTGCACCACTTTGATTTACACATTTTAACAGGTCAAACTCTGTCTTGAATATGATATTTTTAACTTAAAATGCAAATTTATTACAATGAATAGTATATTACGTTAAGTCTAATTTTATTTAAACTTTAACAATAACCTTATATTAAGATTTTTATTTTCTTTAATGTGATATTTATTTATACAACAAATGATCTTTCTCCGAATAATCATAAAATTATTATTTGATAAGCATAAAATTATTATTTGTTATGCAATTGATAAGAAGGAGATATGTAAGTAAAATATTTATCTTTGCTATAATAATTATAACTATAATATAAAATAATAAAATAAATTAGATATTATTATAAATCTTTTTTTTATCCTATGATTCGACTTATCTAGGATATTTAACATTATGATAAAAAGTTGGATAAATTAAAATTAGGTTTTGGAAATATAACATTAAAATTCTGTCCCATACTATTTATTTGTTTCATCATTAAGAAAGAATAAATCACACAATTCATATCATTAAGTTCGAAAACAAGATTTATATCATTAGTACCTTGAATTGACTTATCACTAGAAATAAGTTTTTAATTATCCATAATTTTTAAAGAATCATCACTTTCTCAATTACAATAATCAAATATTAAGATAACAATCGATGAATGTTCATATTGAAATTGTTGGAGTAAAACAATTTACTAGTTTTGAGTTAATTGAATATATCATGTATTTAAAAAAAAAATTGCATATTTTCTTTGACCGTAATTAATAAAGTTTTCTCTTGATGTTATAAAAAAATAGCATAAAATTGAAAGAAAAAAAAATTGAGCAATGAGCTGATAAAGGAGATTGCTTTTCAGGGAAAAATTCCAATTTCATAGTAATAAAATATTTTATCATAAAATTTAATACTCCAAAATTTTTAAAAAGAAAAATATTGTTTTAACATTAGTAAAATTTGTTCTAAAATAAGAAATAGAAGATCTTATAAAAAATATAAAAATTAAGGATAAAAAAGAAAAGAAGAAACAATTGCATAAAGCATAATGATTCATGGAATTAAATATTAAGTAGCATATATATATATATATAATTTGTTACTTAATAAGAATAATTTATTATAAATTTATTTAATAATAATAACATTAAGGATAAAATAAAAAATTATATACTTTTATTATAATAATATCATTATTATTAATATAAAGAATTGATTTTTCAATAACAATAAAAATTAATAATAGAATAGTGTATATTTTTTTCTTATAATTTAACAACAAAATATTTTTAAAAATAAAAACTTTAATCTTAATTTAATAAAAATAGCTCTCAAAATAATTCCACCCTATATATGTTATAAATATATTAAGTTGCCGTTAAAAGTTATAGAAACACAAAAAATCCTATGCCTCTCGTATCATCGTATACTCGTAGTCCTCGTGCTGCTTTACCACAACGATAAAGCAAACTTGACGGCTGGCATCATCAGATTAAATTGACGGTCCATATTTTCTCAGTTATTACTATCACACATCATGCGACTCACAGGAAGTCATCCCATTTTCAACGATGAATTAATCACCTGATTATATTTCACATTACACATGAAAAACGCTCAGACAATCACCCCCCCCTCCCACATACACACACTCTACTCTTTCGGTCTATCCCTTTCTTCCTCTCTGCCTTTTCAGCTTCGCTACGCCGTAGACAGAGAGGCGTTTCTTGAGCTTTCTTCTTCAAGCTTCATCGTTTGAGCTTCTTAGATACTCCACCAAGTGTAAGTAATTACTAATTCTTGGGCTTTTTACTTTCGTGCTTTTTGAGCTCCACTTGAGTCGCCAAATTGAATAACTTTGAGCATTTTAGTTTCTGGTATGCTGGATTTGTGTGTCATTTAGGGTTTATACTTCTGAAATGCTGGTAGTTGTGTTTACTTTGGGCAAATTTAGTATATCGTTTTGTTTAGTGCAATTATTTGTGACTAAATCTTGTGAGGTCGTGTAGAAGTTCACTTATTGTACAGCTGAAGATGGTTTTTCTAATTCTTACTAATGTTGTTGGAAGTCTTGCTTTTTGTTCCTTTATCATTTTTCACTTTAGATTTCAATTCTTTTATGTGATTGAAAGTACAATTGAACTATGCAGATCTGTGCTGAGGAAATGTTTCCTGGTTTATTTATTTATAAGAAATGCTAAATGCACACATTTGCACTCACACCAATTATTAGTGTGCTAAGTGACACACGTGGGTTTCCTGTTTTGGTTATTTATGAGAAATGCTAAATGCACACGTTTACACTCACACTACTTATTAGCGTGCTAAGTGACACACGTGGGTTTCCTGTTTTGGTTATTTATGATAAATGCTAAATGCACACATTTACACTCACACTACTTATTAGTGTGCTACGTGACACACATTCCACACCATAACTGGTGTATTTACAAATCTGTGTGCTATTAGCATTCCTCTTTATTTATTTTTCTTTTAGGTTGGGATTTTTCTAAATGAATCTATTTAAGTGATGAAGATGAAATATTGAGATATCTATCCTAGTTCCAGCTAGCCTCTTAGCTTTAGACATCTATTTTTTGGTTACAAACTGTCCTGGAATGAGCTTAGATGTCTGTACAACATCTTCAAGATTTTGGCAATCAAAAACGAGTTTTGGCTGGTTCCAATGGTTCTTTCATGAAGACTTTGTACATAAGGCCATTGGACTAGATTTCATTACAGCAACCCTATAGTTGCATGTGGTCATTAATTTGATGTAAATGTGTAATTACTTATAATCAAGAAGGAAACTTAACTGGCAAACTCTCAGTTACTCCTAATCTTGTAGCATGCCTTCTTGGTGGGGAAAATCTTCATCTAAAGATGGAAAGAAGAAAGAAAACAAGGAGAGTTTCCTTGATACCATACAACGGAAATTTAAGAGCGCATCTGAAGATAAGAGTAGCAGAAGATCAGGAGGGTCAAGGAGACATCGCAGTGACACAATTTCAGAAAGAGGATCTCTGTCCAGGGCACCATCAAGATCACCATCTCCCTCCACACAAGTATCAAGATGCCAAAGTTTTGTAGAAAGACCTCATGCCCAACCTCTTCCCCTTCCTAAGGCTCAACTTTCTAATAATGTGCGAAGTGACTCTGGCATTAGCACGTTATCAGAACCTGATTCTGACAGGGGGTCCAAGCCATTACAGTTTTTGCCCCTTCCAAGACCTGAGTGTGCCACCAATAGGGCTAATCCTACTGATGCTGAGGGAGATATAGCTACTGCTTCCATTTCTAGTGATAGTTCCATTGATAGTGATGACCCCTCAGAGTCACGTCTCCTGAGTCCCTTGGCATCCGACTGTGAATATGGCAACAGATCCACCCTGAACAGTCCTTCCAGGCACGTTGATCTGTTTCATTGTTACTTTTATTATATTTTATTGAGGTTGTACAAATGTGCTAAATGCTCTCTTCCTCTCTCTTTCACACACATCACATGCACACCCACACCCAAAAAAGAACAATAACCCATTTTCTTTTCCTCTTGGTGGTTTATCTCTCACTATATTTACCTCATCACTGAAGTGTAATGCATAAGGATCACTCCCCTAATTTCTACCAGAAGAACTCAAAAGAGATGTTGAAGCCAGCCAATCTTATGTTCCAAAATCAGATTCTGTCTACATCACCCAAAAGACAACCTTCAAGCATGCATATGCAAAATATACAAATCCCTCACCATGGTGCTTTCAGTAGTGCTCCGGATAGCTCAATGTCAAGTCCTTCTAGGAGTCCTATGAGAGCATTTGGCCCTGAGCAATTTATGAACTCTGGTTTTTGGGCCAGAAAGCCTTATCCAGATATAGCTTCTGCACAATGTTCTAGTCCAGGTTCTGGTCATAATTCTGGGCATAATTCAGTTGGTGGAGATCTTTCGGGACAACTGCTTTGGCAGCACAAGTGTAGCCCTGAGTGCTCTCCAGTACCTAGTCCACGAATGACCAGCCCTGGTCCTAGCTCCAGAGTACACAGTGGTGCTGTGACCCCTCTACATCCACGAGCTGGAGGAGCCATTGGGTCACCCACAGGCAGGACTGAGGATGGGAAACAAAAAAGTCACCGCTTGCCCCTTCCTCCAATAACAATTACTAATACCTGTCCCTTTTCCCCTGCATATTCAGCTTCAACTTCTCCATCGGTTCGACGGAGCCCTGGTAGGACAGAAAATCCAACAAGTCCTGGTGCTCATTGGATGAAAGGACGACTCCTTGGAAGGGGCACTTTCGGACATGTATATCTTGGTTTCAACAGGTTTGTGGCCACAACACGTGCATGTCCAGTTGTATTTCTAAAGTCTAATCTACATTATGATAACATCATGTGATTGAACATACTTCTCATTAATGCATGTATGAGATTACCAACTTGGTTCATTAGTTAGCATCATAAAGCTACAGCATTGAGTGAGTTTCGGTTTGGTTCTGCTTCTTATGTATCAGATGTTGTAAACTTGTTGTTTCTGCATGTTGCAACCGAAACCAACTAAGACTTTTAATGCTTTCTGTTTGTTTCCTTTTATAACATATGATTAATTCTTTGTTAAGAATGTACATTTCTTTTAATATATATTTCCTAATCTGGTTTGACCTTTGAACTTTAGTGAAAGCGGTGAGATGTGCGCAATGAAAGAGGTAACACTGTTATCAGATGATGCAAAATCGAGAGAATGCGTACAGCAATTGGGACAAGTAAGCTCTTCTATTATGATTTCATAGCATATCTGGTGTTGTTAAGATATAATAAACCTTTCTTTTTAATGGATTTTGTTATAATGGTTCTTTGATTACTCCTTTCACCCTTTGGAGATTAACCGTTATCAGTTCAATCTTGCAGGAAATTTCTTTGCTAAGCCGTTTACGTCATCCAAATATAGTGCAGTATTATGGAACTGAGACAGTAAGCTCCTCAATTTATTAGCTTAATGTCTGATGCAGTAATTAGTATGAGATCTCTAAACATCATAGGGTGCTTAGGGTCAGAGTCAAAACATTTTTCATATATATATTTATAAGTAACTCATTGCATGCCTAAAGAAATACATCGCATCTACGGTATTTCTATTGTAAATCAACGAATTTAGATTCATTAAACTATATATAAAAGTTTAAATCACATCTTATAAACTTTTGGACAAAATTACCCACATATTTTAGAGTAATAAATTATTATAAATCAAGGAATTTAGATTCATCTATATTATATATAAAAGTCTAAATTACATCTTATAATTTTTTTGACAAAATTACCCACATATTATTAAAATCTTATTTTTATCAAATTAAGAAATAAATTATTAATATTTTAAATATTGATAATTATCTTAAAGACTATTGAAAATATTAGCGTAAATTTATGCCCAAGTTTTTTTGATAATAATAAAATACTATAGTTTTAATTAAAATAAAGTTTAATAGTAATTACTTTAACATTTTAATAAACTATAATGCACGTATTTACGACTAGTACATCAAAATGTATGAGCTCCATTGGCTATTTTTACCTTCAGGTGGATGACAAACTATATATATACTTGGAATATGTTTCTGGTGGATCCATCTATAAGCTGCTTCAAGAGTATGGCCAGTTTGGCGAAATAGTTATCCGTAGTTATACTCAACAGATATTATCTGGGCTTGCTTATCTACATGCTAAAAATACTGTTCACAGGTGAGTCTGGTTGCCATAGGAATATCACCTGTATTACTGAAACCGACTTTTTTTTGGGTTTTTCTTGTGGTTATTATGAGCGTCATTAGCTAATAGTATGCTTAAATTATGTTTAGGGACATTAAAGGTGCAAATATACTAGTAGATCCAAGTGGCAGGGTCAAACTGGCAGATTTTGGAATGGCAAAGCATGTAAGGAAAATAATTTGTAGAGTTTGACCATTCTTTTTATGCAACTAATCTTTTTGTTGCTTAATTTTGTTTGAAACTTGTGTTAAAATATAAATAGCAAATATTTCCTAGTGTAGAAAGAAGACAAAAGTCCTTCACCTTAGTTGTTAGGAAATTAGAAAACAGACCTCAAGCTTGGTCTTGAATTGAACAAGAATGCTTAGTGTTCTTCCAGTAAGAAAGCTGAGCTTGTCTAAAATAATTTACAGATCAGCAGCCAGTCTTGCCCATTATCATTTAAAGGAAGCCCCTATTGGATGGCACCTGAGGTCAGTTTTATTGCAGTATCAGGCTTGTCTATCAATATTTCTTGTGCTTTCTGGTAACAGTTTATTGATTTTGTAGGTTATAAAGAACTCAAATGGTTGTAATCTTGCTGTTGACATATGGAGCCTTGGATGCACTGTGCTGGAAATGGCTACAACAAAGCCACCTTGGAGTCAGTATGAAGGGGTTCGTAAAACTGGTTACAATGCTTGTATACATCTATATGAAAGCAATGCATGTATTTATCTGTATGATCGCTTGTTTGCAAGGGTTATGTTTGACTTGGTTCTTCTTATACCTTTTGATTCTGCAAAGGTTGCTGCTATGTTTAAGATTGGAAACAGCAAAGAACTTCCTCCAATTCCTGAATATCTGTCAGAAGATGGGAAGAACTTTGTGAGGCTGTGTTTGCAGCGGAACCCACTACAACGTCCAACTGCCGCTCAGCTTTTGGAGCATCCCTTTGTTAAGAATGCTGCTCCATTGGAAAGACCCATTGTAAGTGCTGAAACTTCTGATGGACCTCCTACAGCTACGAATGCAGCAAGATCTCTGGTATAAGCATTATATTTTAATTGTACATGATACCGTACCTTGACTTTAGTTTTCTATTAAGCTGAAAGGAATCCTTGAACCATGACCATTTTATCTGCTTTTGGTTATCAGATTATTATTACAAGTACTAGGGGATCTGAGAAAGTAATGCTTTTAAATTGCAAGAACTCTACAATATTTTGGTTATCAAATTATTAAAATGTATATTGCTTTCTGTAATATTTTCTTGCGACTTAACATGCTATACTTAGGATTAATGCATGTCTTGTGAACTCTTAAGTGGGATGGATCTTTGAACTCCATTTTTCCCTGTTCCATCTGTGGTCTGTCACATTTGCTTTATCTTGATTGTTGTTTGTTGCCTTTGTTTTCCTCTAGGGTGCTGGAATTTTAAGAAATCATTCTAACATAGAGTTGGAAGGGGCTGGTAATCATCAGCCTAAGACCTCAAAATTTGGTTCAGGATATAGGTATTTTTCTCAAGTTATTGCAGGGCCTTGTCATGGTTTTGTCCCCATTTATCAATCTGGCTGTGTAGTTTAATGTTTGATAGACCTAGATGAAAAGTTAATTAGAGAGAAGTTTCCGATTTTATAAATAATGTTATTAGGCTTTGAGGACTATATCTTGCCCCATTGTCTGGTACTCCCTGATTTGCTTTAATGAGTAACTCATCTGTTCATTACTGATTTCAGTGATGTCCACATGCCAAGACATATATCCTGCCCAGTTTCTCCTATTGGAAGTCCACTCAAACACCCTAAATCACCACAACATATGAGTGGAAGGATGTCTCCCTCCCCTATATCTAGCCCTCATACCGTTTCTGGTTCATCCACACCTCTCAGTGGTGGCAGTGGTGCCATTCCATTTCATTACTCGAAGCAGCCAACAACCTACTTGCATGAGGGCATAGGGCTGATCTCAAGGGGTCAAAACAGTTTCTTTCCAAATGGTAGCACGCCCTTTTGTGAACCCCAGCCTCATCTCTTTCAAGGAATACCACAAGCCTCTCATGCTTCTTTCAATGATGTAATTTCTTATGACAATGTTAAACCTGGAAACCAAATTGGACACTATGATATAAGGTCTATTCTGGCTAATCGTGTTTCTCAGCAGTTTTTGAAGGATCCTATGAAGATCAACCCATCTCTAGACTTCAGTCTCAACTCGCCAATGCTAGATCGAACAAGTGGTATCTAAAATGGCTGATCATATACCTGTTTAAGTGACTTCTTTTTTGCTATTTTAGGTTGGCTTTGTCATTTTATCATTGCAGAAAGATCTCTTCTAATCCAGGACTCAAATTTTGATGGTTGATTGGAAACTATGGATCCCAGAATACAAATGGATATAAAAGAAAGCTCTGGTCGAGTCTCTCAGATCCTTTGGCTAGCAGTTTTGATGATGCAAAGCTTTAAGGCTGCATTTGCATTTCCAGTGATATACGGTGACCTATGGAGATCCAACACTCTAAGCAGTGTCTTAAAAGGATTATCTGGCATCTGCTACTGTTAAGAAGATGTACATTTTATGAAGTGAATTTTTTTTCCTCGATTTTTCAGGAAGAAGCAAAAGGTAACTTGTAGAGAAGGAAGGTGGCCAAACTGAATCGAGATTTTATGAAGTGAATTAAAAATGCCTCGCTTGATCTGTAATGTAGTTCCCTGTACTGGTTTCAGAGACTTGTCAAATTACTGGAAGAGTTGATCTGACAATTTTGTATCTAAACTGTCTATACCAAGCATCAAATGGAAGAATCTAAGGTAAGTTTCGTGTTGTTTTGTTTTGTTTTTTATTTATTTTTATTATTAATAATTATTATTGCCTTGCTAGATCTAAACCCCATAATATGACTTGATTTTGTAAAAAAAAAAGGATCAAATATTGTTTAGTGCGGTTAAAACTTGTGCCTTAAAACGGATAAATAAATGGAGGTTTGCTGCCCTGCCTGCCAGACTGAACCAAGAGAGACAAACTACTAAAATGGAATGCCGAAGAACACAATCACAGGATCACACTGCCAGACTTTCCCAAAACGTCTTCATAGGTCTTGCTATTTTCATTTCAGCTTCTACACGAAGCGATGATACAGTAAGACCTTACAACTTGGAATGAGAAAGAAAGAATATTATTACACCTATTTAGAGTCGGTGGTCAGTCTCATGCTAAAATCCCATAAATTCTTAACCAGTTCCATGTCTTTAGCGTGAGAGTTGGGTTCAGCTTTGTCACCCACTTTCATGCCATCAAGCCTACGGATCCTTAGTGCTTGGCCAAATTCTTGATCAGCACATCCCCACCCGACATCACCGGCATGAGGGTTATAACATTTGCAATGTGCCTTAGTTTCCAAGCATACTGTCAAATACATATTAATGGATTATACTGTCAAACTTATTAACATCTTATATTAATTTACATTTGTAGTTGCGAAAAAATAATGACGATCATGCTAGAATGGATGGAATAAGCAGTGCCTTTGTCATGTTAAAGAAGCAAAGAAACACATCAATTGCAAGGAACTGAATGTATTTTACTTCCAAATAAAAATAACAAAACTTGGCAAAGTTCAAATGAAAGAGTTTTTATAACACAATGAGCTTATAGAAAAAGACTTAAAGTGAGAAGCAAGCAAGTACAGAGAGTAAAATGTAATTTGTACACCGTCTACAAGTTATTTTTTGAATTTTATTAAGCGAGGTTCTTGCTTATTAAATCAAAATACACACGAACAAGCATAAACTAAACAGTTTTTCCATGAATCTCTTATTTATCAAACTTACAAAGTGACTGGTATTGTCTGTGGAGATTGTGTACCTTGAAGTGCCTAGTGAGCTCATTTCCATGCAAAATGTTAGCAAGTTTTGATTGTACGTAAGCTTTCATACTGCTATTGCTTTAGATAGAGAACAAACAGAACTTAACATAAGTTTCGATCAAGCACTGACAATTATTGGGGGCTTGCTATCATTAAGCTAATAGTTTATCGTGCGGGCCTTCTGTTGGGGGACTGCTATGCCACATGATTTGAACCCATGACATTTTGTACCTAAAATAAGTACACTACCGAGCTGAGCTACATCCGATCCAATTTTAAACAATCAAATACTTCTTTCATAGCTTACCTTGATTCATCATTTATCTTATCAAAACGAATCCCTTCATGATAAGAAAAGGTGACCATCTGATGATACATTTAGTATTCTTCCTTGCCTTCCTTATTTCGTTCACTTGCTGTCTTTTTCATGGTCTCCAATACAAGGTTTGTCAAAAGAAAATGTCCTGCAAATTAAAAAAAAAGGCCTTCAATAAACTTACAGAAAGAAAAAATATATAATAAAATAAGAGATGATATTTTTAATCAAGAAAACTTCCCATTGTACCTAAATGATTGATTGTAAATGCATTTCAACATTGTCTTGAGAAAGCTGGAAAGGAATAGCCATTATTCCTGCATTATTTCTTCTCACAAACATGAAGAGAAACCCCTTGTTAAGTTAACCTAAAGGATTTAATTTAGAATTATAAATCCGGGAAAATCATCAGTGAAACAAACACAAGAATGCCTCCGTGTGAATCAAAGCAACATGGCATTCAGAAGTAGATGGAGAGGCATTCAAGCAAACCTAAGAAAATGATATGCTCATTATGATATGTTAAATGAGAAGAATTATAATCTGATGATAATTTCCTGGCGGATGCCGCTGACCTGAGATCTAGTTCCATGACATCAATTTTAGCAGTAGGGATTTCTTTTAAGTAATGTTTCAAATTTTTACCAGCATCCATATATATATATATATATATATATATATATATATATATATATATATATAAATAACTAGATGCTCCTGCAATATATGAAACACATTGGATCAGGCCAGCACATGCATCACAACAATCATAGTTGATGTTCTATACATAGTCCCTATGTGTTTTTACAACAATCGTTCAGCAAGTTATGTATAACACTAAAAAAACAAGAAATCAAATGAAGAGTGGAGTAACTAACTAACAGATTGGACTACCAGCACTAGAAGCCTGGTCATTTCAGACATGGAATGAGTAAATGATCAAGAAGACATAAGGGACATAGATATCTGCCCCAAAATCTAAAAAAATTGCACGACGTAAATAATTCTCCATCACCTCAAGTCACAGATTTTAATAATAATATATCTTGCATGCTATATATAGTTTCGCTAAACATATTTTGAATATATAAAACCTACAAAATTGCTCTAGGACATAAACGATAACCCAAAAAGATAGCCTCATCAGACTAGTACTAATTAATCACTAGTTTTGAAAATTTCCATGAGTTATCAGAGAAACTAACTATCATAACAGATAATTAAGCAGTGTTTGCTTTCCCATTAAACCTATGACTGACCGACTGACTGCTAAGACATTTGAGGGCGAAACAACCATAGATCAAATTGCAATCAAACGGAGAGGAAAGCACCGTTACTGCCTTTTGTTAATGGATGATTCATTGAATTTGAAAACGATAGTTGAAGAACAGTGGACTCACGAGATGATATTATTTGCTATTGCTCATGCATGATTAAAATTTTTAACAAAAGCCTTACACTAATAAGGCATGTTATACGTAACAGAAGAAAGCATTCAGAGGCCCATATATTTTGTTTTATAACAAGACCCATATAAGAAGAAGTTTAACTGACTTGAG
This sequence comes from Hippophae rhamnoides, assembly GCA_033030585.1. Classification (NCBI taxonomy): domain Eukaryota; kingdom Viridiplantae; phylum Streptophyta; class Magnoliopsida; order Rosales; family Elaeagnaceae; genus Hippophae; species Hippophae rhamnoides. The sequence continues at coordinate 66,365,335 of CM065428.1, read as the reverse complement.
ACGGGAAACATCTCACCATTCTACTAACACGAGTTATATTGCACCTTGATTGAAGTTGGAAAAGAGATGCAATTAATTACAAGTTAAATATAATTTAATTTTCGTAGAGAAAAATAAAATCCTAAAAATAACATCTTAATAATATTGAACGAAATTAATGAAACAAATCTAATAACATCCTACTAAAAGAATATGAAATTCTTGGGCTGAATTTTTTTTTATAAATGTTGTTTTTACTAAGATGTATTATTTTATAGTTACAAGTTCCAAGTGATATTATAAATGTTGTTTTTTAAAAAAATATCAAAATTTTCAATAAAAGAATATTGAAATTGAACTTTTGTTTATTTTTTGAAGGAAAATTTCATATTGTTTTATTGATTTGAAAATTTGACGTTCAAGTCGTTGGGAGTCTCTCAAACCACACCAAATCAAAGTCCTACTCTCATCCCCTATAAACATCTCAGAAATGACTTTCACTTTACTAAAAGACTGCTTGTTGAAGCAAAAACACCATTGGCATGATCCATCACTCTATTTCCTCATGAACTTAAAAGAAAATTTAGTTGTCATAATCTGATCACGTCTCAAAAACAAAAACACTTCGTCAGATGCATAAAGAACCGATTAAATTACAGATTAATTATCTTCAAGCACCTGGCTAGCTCATTACCATGTAATAAGTTTCTTTGAAAGCTTCCATATCCACAAGCACGCATTCTGTTACATCTGTGTTGATAATCTGAAGGTCACTAAGGGGGAGGAATAAAACAATAGAACTTCGTATGAGTAATTTGTGAAATAAAATCATAAACTATAGGGAGACAATTCATGGTTATAGTTTACTTTGAATTATCATTAATCTAAGCATGAGTAATCCTCTTGAGATATCCGTAGAGGTGACCCCATGTTGATTACATCGGTGATTTCTTCTTCAATGCTTTCTCTGTCTTCTCCAGGGTCTACAATATCTATCCAAAGAAAATGACCTGCAAAGTGACAATAAGGCCATAAACATTATACATTTACATAGAGACAAACGATGGAAATATTTAGTGTGGTCAACAACACGAGCATTCCTTTCTAGCAAGAACATGCTGCTACAGAGCATGTACAACTAAATGAAGGGAACTTTAAGATCATGTAACTTCTTTAGGATAGCATAAATATGAATTCTTACGCAAGAAATTCACTGGAAAATGAGAATAGTTGTAATCTGATGAACATCTCCTTTTACTAACACCACTAAGCTGATACTTCCACGACATCAATTTTGGTGATGGAATTAAGCATTTCTTCTTTCCCAATGCAATCAGCATTCAGGTCTGATATCACTAGATGCTCCTGAAAGTGAAAATAAAGACTAGTGTGAAATGAAACATAGAGCTTCACCTATTTTCCTAAGAAAAATTTGATCAAGTCAGCATATCATATCAGAACAGTCAGAAGATTAGTTTGAGGTTAACAATAACAAATACTCGGCAAGATATAATGCATTAAAAAAATCGGGGGCAGGGTTTGGAAGGACAATCAACTGAGATTGGCCATGTCTCAAATAGAATGTGAAAGGTACTCAAGGACAAGATGCCAAAGAAAACAACTATAACAGGCAAATGTGATCGGCTCACAAATCAGCGGCTGTGTGAGACATCAATGCCTCTGTTAGGTGAGCTGGTATGATACTTCATTCTACATGGTAGAGCATCATTAAAAGTTCTATGACTTTTAACAGGACAATCCAAAAATATAGCTTAAAGACTTAAAATGAGACTAAAGTAGGCCAAGACAATGGTGACATGTACCTGTTACCTTTAGCTTGCAAAAAACTTCAAGATCATCCTGAAAAATGCTAGAAGAGATAAGAGTGTCCCAACCAAAAGCCATACTTGCAGGATTCTTCCCCTGCTTCCTGGACGTAACAACGTAAAGTAGCAAAGAACAACCTCTAAGGTAGATTCCCCATCCAGAAAGTACACCGGCAAGCTGTTGAGAAGTGCCAGAGTGAGAGAGACATGGAACATGCAAATCAAGATTCTTTCTAGTATATTCGGGAGATGAGTGCCAAAATTTAGTGTCCAACGAGGTTGATACGCAGTTAACTGAATTGAGCGAGCCATGGAGATCACATCACCTATGAAGACAAAAGTCCCTCCACAATTGGATCCTTCAATTCCAGAATTCTTCAAATCTGAAACTGGTTTTCTCCCAACTTGTACACATTTTGGAGAATAAGGACTTGAATATGTGACCTCAGCCCATATCAAACCAGGCATTTGAATTGGACTCACACAGGACTCATCCTGTGAACATATGCAACTGCTAACATTGGTTAAAACACTCACCCAACCATCACCACATTTATTATACTTGATCACATCCTTAGCATTCAGACAATAAATTTGGTGGATTCTATTTGTTTGTGATTCCCCACCAGATAAAACAGTTGAATGGGAACAGGGAACGGTCAGAAAAGCAGCAAGATCATCAGAACAATCAGACTGCTTCTCTACAAAGTGATTCCGATTGGTTTCTTCCAACATATAGTTGGGAACACAGTAACCCTTTCTATTGCTTCCCTGAACATATTCAGAATTATTTATATTTTGAAAAGCTAGCTCGTTAATAAGAGTTGTCATTTCCATCCAATCTTGGACATTGCGTATAGGTACACCATCTAACGAAACTATAGCATCTCGAGAAGACAAGTAACCAGATAAAGGAGAAGAAGAAGGAACATCCAAAACCAAAGCACCTTCACCATATTGATAAAATGGGAATAAAATCACAGGCAAAAGGAATAAACCTAATCCACAAAGCACACAGCACACAGCATTGTGCCAAATACCAGCACAATAAACACGAAGGGCAGAAAAACGTGGTAATTCTTGCAGCGAATCAAAATCAAAAGCGACCAACGCACCTGGAAATAGAACAAATGCAATAAAAACAGCAAAATATTCCATCTGAATTCCTTCACTAGCAGCAGCTAAAGCGTGTCCAAATTCATGAACACAAACAGAAATAACTGTCGATAATAATAGATATCCAATATCGGCTATCGAAAATGAAATGCTACTGAGCCCAAAGAGCAAGTCGGTAGAAAGGTCAAAACTTCGTAATGAAAAGGAGGTGCTCTGAGGGAAAATATGAAGATGAAGAGATCTGGGTAGCTCTAAAAGAAGGATAATGGAAACGGCGACGAGAGAAATGAGGCCAAAGCCAACGCCAATAGAGAACCAGGCTTTGAGAGGCTTACAGTGTCTTATGCCCAAATGGGAAAGTGGGGTGTTGAGAGATGGAAATTTGATGTCGCAGTAAAAACAGGAAATAGTTTTATTGATAGAGAGATGGTGATGATCTTGATGATGAGATTGGGAATTGTGAAGGGGAAGAACAGAGTGGGTGCCTCTTCTTCCTTTCCGTACTGCCCCAAACCTTCTTACCCGCCTCCCTTCCATTCTTCTCAGGCTCTCAGTCGTCTTTTTTTGGGTTCTGCTCATGAGAGTAAATATGATTCTCGATTGGGTTGATTCTGGAATCAAACGAACGGACCGTTTACTTGGGCCTTAATATGATTAGTAAGTTTTAAAGAAGCATTTGAGTCATATATGGTTGTTATAATGTAAGTATATTAAGATATTTTTATATTCATTTTGAGTATTAATTTAGAATTAAATATATGCTCTAAATTTTCATTTCTCTCTCTATCTTCAAACATATATTAAAATATTATATTTTTCTTTATATAATCATTTATCATTTTTTTTTATTTTTAATCAGTTATGTTTTAAAATGATTTCTAATTTTTATTTTCTTATTTTTAAGAAATCATCACCAAATACAAATGATTCATAAATAGTTAAAAAATAATATTTTTTAATCAAGTTTCATGTTTATGATTTTTTTTAATTTTTACCTAACATTTTTTCTGACGGATAAATAAAACCTTATGATTTTTTACATATAAATATTACAAGAAAATGATTAAAAACTTAAATGATAATCACAAAAATTTCTTAAGTTTTTAAGTTTATGAAAAAATAATAGAAATCAAAAAACATTAACAAATAATTTATAAGTTATTTTTAAATTTTTTTTCTTTAAAATCACTAATTAAAAACTATTATTAAACATATTAGTGATTATTTTTACTAAAAAAATTATAAAATTAATTATTTAATTATAAATCATAGATCAAAACATATACTATCATTATTATCATGCATTATCAATTTTACTTCATTTATAATTTTATAAATTTTATTATAATAATCATTATTATTTATTATTATTTTGATTTCGTTAAACCAAATGTAATATGGAGCTTTCTACGGGTAAGAATTTTTTTTTAAATGACACTCATATAAACATATACAATGATGGGTTTGAAACTAAAATGAATATATATCAGAATCTTATGTTTTTTTTAATTTTTGTTATCTTGTGTCTATAACAATATATTTAGCAATGGGTACGGATACCGACACGTACGAGAACTATTATTGATATAATTGTTATAAAATTGAATTATAAAATTTACATTCAAAATCTATTTAACAATAATCTGTAATCTAATTATTAATTAATATATAATTTAATTTATTAAATATATAAATTAATTAAATAAAATAATTAATTTTAGGTACGATTAACAATATAATCATACCCAAATTTACTTCATCTTCGAGTTTTATTCAAAATCATACCCATTTTTATAATTTATCGAATAAAAATCGAACTTATAACGCGAATAATTTAACGAATAATTAAATCCATAATTTATTTATTTTTTTGCATTCCTAAAATATATTCATATTTGTACAGGTGTTTTAGAAATTTAATTATATGTTGCAATTCCCTTTTCAAAATGTAAAAGACATTTAAAAATAAAAAGATTTTACTTTTCATTCATTTAAAATACAACTCTCATGTTTAAATTTTTATACTTATATAAATTATAACGTGATAAGTAGTAAAATAACTAATAACGAAGTTCAATTAAAAAAATGTAACTTAGCACACTGTAATTTGCTGCAATTATAAAAACCTTGATTAAAAATAAAAAGAGGATTTATCAAATCCAAAGTCAATTTTTTTAAATAATAACTACATTGTACACTAAATTTGGATTCAAAGCACATTCATATACAATAGAATTTTACACTAAGGGCATATGCCTATTAAACTATAAAAATAAGGGCATATGCCTATTAAACTATAAACATAAGGGCATATGCCTATTAAACTATAAACATGTGTTTATTTGGAGGGCACACCCAGAAAGTAATCGGCTTATTTATTTATTTATTTTTTTTTTGTTCAAAAGGAGAAAGTTTGTTGGCCAAAAATTCCAAAATGAAATTATTACCTACAACTGAAACAACACCAACATAATTAGGAATTTGGAAACAGCTTACGCCAGAATGATTGATTATTTTTGGACATTTGTGAGGCATCATTGATTTTTCAATATAGTTTGAGTTGGCACGTTGCCTTCCAAAGGCCCAACCAGTAAAGATTTTAAAGGGTAACTCATTCATTAATTTCCCAATGTAAACGTGTAATTGAATTCGAAAAATCAATATTATAAAATATAAATATTTTGCATAAATCGGGCAAGCAATTACTGAAGATTTAAATGGTAAAAAAGGAATTTAAGCGAGGGAGATAACAAGATATCTATAAAAGAATTCTCCATAAAAATAAAAAGCTATCACAGACTTTGGCCTACATCATTGATTAATTTACACACAACACAGTTTTCAAATCACCACCAAATGCACCAGGAACAATGAAAAAAGATAAAAGATAGCAGAAGCTTCAATGGAGATGGTAGACTAAATAAATTTTTAAGATCTGCTCTTGAAAGGAATAGCTCTGATGACAATCTGGTGGTACACAGCAGCAAGAAAAGCTCCAATGAAGGGTCCAACCCAGAATATCCACTGCAATCACAATCAGTGTCAGTTAATTTAACCCAACAATAATTAACTCACATTCATTCACCAATCAAAAAGTTCAATAATGATGAAAATTGAATGCCAAAAAAATCCAAGAATATAGACTTACTTGATCATCCCAAGCATGGTCTTTGTTGTAGATGATGGCAGCTCCAAGACTTCTGGCTGGGTTAATGCCTGTTCCTGTGATGGGGATGGTGGCCAAGTGAACCAAGAACACTGCAAATCCAATTGGAAGTGGAGCCAAGATCTGCATATATAAATACAGATTTTACATTAAGGCTAACAAATTCCAAACAAGACCAAGTTAGCTATCAAGTTACTTCCTTTGAGTACACAACTGTATTACTAATAACATAATCTCTCAATAATAACCAAGAAGCTGCAAAGTAAAAGACAGAGCAGAGAAAATAATAACATAATCATAGGATAGAATTACAAAAAGGCGAATATAAATGAGAAAAACACATACAGGAACATGAGAATCTCTGGCGCTTCTCTTAGCATCAGTGGCAGAGAAGACAGTGTAAACAAGGACAAAGGTGCCAACAATTTCGGCACCAAGACCATCACCCTTGGTGTAGCCATGTGCAACAACGTTGGCTCCACCACCGTGGGCCTGGTAAGGTGTCTTTCCAAAACCCTTGACAACACCAGCACCACAGATGGCACCAAGGCACTGCATAATTACGTAGAATACAGCTCTTGTCAGTGAGAGCTTCCTTGCCAAAAATAGACCAAAAGTCACAGCTGGGTTTATGTGTCCTCCTGTGTTACAAACAACCATTCACGCAACAAATCCGTTAAGAATTGACGAGGAAAACGAAAGATCTTGACTGAAGAAGCCTAAAGAGATTAAAACTAGTAAAACCCATAAAGTGTTCACCAAAAATTGGCAAACTGGGACTTGAAATTGTTTGAAGGGTGAAATTTCGTGCAGGATTGAAATAACACAAGAAAAACTAGAAAACACAAACTATTTACAAAAAAAAAAGTAGCAAATTAGAGTAGAATTGAGGAAGTTAGTTACCTGAGATACCAGCAGTGCAATAAACAAGGGCAAAGATCATACCACCAAAGGCCCAAGCAATACCCTGAATACCAACACTAGCACACTTATTAGGTTCCCTCTGAACACCCATAACAGTCAAGACAGTGATGTAGAGGAACAAGAAAGTAGCTATGAATTCTGCAATCCCAGCTCTGTAGAAAGACCATGAGGTGAGCTCTCCAGGCTCAAATAAAGGAGCAGGTGGGGGTTCCTTGTAGTCTTTGTCTGTCTGAGCAGATGTACCTAAGGGCTGTCTCTCTGAGAACTTGTTTGCTCCTAGCTTAACATCTTCTTCTTTGCCCTCCATGTTCACTCACTCACTGAGCTCTATATATCTATCTCTCTTTCTACAACTCTTCTTAATTTCTTCTCACTGCAAACTCAAAGCTTCAAGGATGGGGGTATACTGTAAACGTTAGGTCTTTATAGCTGCTAACAAGGCTGTTCTTTCCCCAACGTCATAATATTTGTTTTTAAAATTTGCTTAATCATAAATTATTGATATTATTAGGAGACTCGATAATATTGAGGGATAAAATATATATATATATATATATATCAGGTCCGTTTAAGAAATAAATAGATGTAACGAAATATGATGTCTTATTCGAAATAAAAATTAAAATAATATATTATACTTAAATTCAAAATCAAAACAGACGTACATAATTTTAAGAAATTATCATTGAATTATAATTTTAATGTGTATTTAATTTAAAAATATTAAATTTAATAAATAATAATTTATTATATTAATTAGTATATCTAATTTAATTTTATTTCATAAATATTATATTATAAGGTTTTCTTAACACCAAGTATACATAAAATATAATATTTTATACAGTATATATTTATAAATTTAGATATTAAGATTGTTTTTTTTTCACTTTTGAAATCAAAATTAAATTTTAAATTTTAAATAAAATAATAATTAAATCAAAATATAAAACTTAAAATCAAATCAATTTAATTATTACCTATAATCATTTAAAAGTATAATTTTAACATCCTTAAAAATAGCTCCGGGAAGAACATAGTAATTTTTAAATTTTATTTATTTTTAAAGAAGACGATGACAAGTGATAACCACCAAAAATGAACAAATGGATTTTTTTAATTAATTTTTTCTGGAGTGACTTATCAAAAGTTAAAATAAATAAATTTACTTTTAATTATATTATTATATTTATATTATAAAAATGTTTTTTATTTTTATTATTTTTTAAAATATTTTTACCATGTATATATCATTTTATAAAATATATACTTTCATAAAATATGAAATATTTATAAATATAAGATTATTTTATTAAAAATAATGTTTAAAAATTTGAGAAAATGAAAGATATTAATTTATTTATAACAATATCTTTTATCATACATATATATTTTTTAAATTTAAATATAATAATTTAAATTAATTATTTTTTAAAATAAAATAATTTAAGATGAATTATTGAAAAAATAACAAATAATTCATTTAAAAAAAATAAATTGAGATACATTTTATTCACGTATATCATTTATTTTTAATAAACATGTTAACTACAATTATATTATATTAAATTATTTATTACGTTATTTTGTAGCCATAGAAAAATAAAAGTAATATAAATAATTTAATAAAATAATTTATTTTATATATTTTTATTATTTATCAAAATATTTTTATTATAAAAATTATTTAAATTAATTTATATTTTATTTTTTTAGTTGTGTACATTTTAAAAATAAAAAAAATATATTTTTAATTTAAAATAATAAAAAAATTAAAATATATAATTTTAAAATTAAAATTTCAAAAATACTAAATAAAGTATTCATGATTTAAACTAACGTGTATTATTAATACTAAATTTTTAAATAATCATATATTTATATATAATTTATATTTAATGCTGTACATAAAATATGAACTTCAAATAAAAAATTATCGATTTTCTATCCGTAGAATCATCAATGATTAACAATAAATTCAATTAATTTTACCTGCTCCAGACTGGTAAGAACAGGAATAAGTCTTTTTATTATTGACAGGTTCTTTTTTTTTATTTATTTATTAACTTTGTTGGATGCTTTGTTCTTATCCACTGTAGTCAACAGTCTATCTAAATCCTAATATTGTCATCTTTTTTTCATTTTATTTTATCGTTGTCTTTACTGGATTTTTTTTTTTTTTTGTAATGATAGTATATCATTAATATAACAATTTTGGCATAATTATTCTACCAAACTTAAAAAAGAAAAATAATTATTCTATATAATCAAAATTTATCAAATCAATGAAAACAAAAAAATTACTATAAATTTGTACTATTTAATTTTTGTTTTCTTATATATACGTTGTTGTCATGTGCATCACACTCACCTACCAAACCTAAAAAATAAAGTGTTCTGAGAAAATAAATTAACACGGTCCCAACTTAAACATGTCCCTGCAACAAAATTTTTTTTTTCCTTTTTATACATTCCATCGTTATTCATTATTGTTGGTTAATTCTTAAATTAAATTAAATTAAAATTAAAATTATTAATATTAATTAAAATAAATATAATATACATAAACTTCAAGATTTAAAATCTTTCTTATAGTATATATCTAATAGAAAATTTTAAAATTTTACATAGATATAATTTTTTTTACATGCATGTGTAAAAGTTATAGACTCATTTTCTAAATTTTTATTATTACGTGTATAAATTTTACACATACATATAATGTTATTAAGAATAAAGAAATAAAAAAATCATAAACAATGTCGAATGATTATCGAAAATATTATTGGTGTGTGTTGTAGTGCGTCTTTAATGATGACAACAATAATCTTAGTAGAGTAAAAGCATAAAGCATCTGATAATATTAGTGCGATCATAAAAACGTAGATATCTGAGATATTAAGGTTATTGTTTAATTTTCATTTTCATTGTATACATATAGTTAAACTCTTGTACAGAAAAATGAACAGAAAAAATAATAAAATATACATGATAATTATCAAAGAAACACAATATTTATCAAATATATTACAAATACTAATTCAAATTAAATTATAAATATTAATATAATGAATTTTTAATTATATATATATATATATATAATAAGTTAATTATGTTTTATTTCTCAAACATAACAAGTTTATTACAAACATAACAATAAGGTTTATAGAGTTATATGTTGGTGTGTCTTAAAAGCGATAAGCGGTAGCGAAATCTTTCGATGGAGTAAAGCGTGGAGCGGTGGCAATGATATTAGTGGAATAAAACCTGGATGTGTGAGGTTTTATGGATATTGTTTAATTTTTAGTTTTCCTTATATACATTGTAAACTCTTGTAAAAATAACGAGCGAGAAATAACATGAAATATCATGATAATTATCAAAATCTGATATTTTGACGTGGTATCGAGGCTTGAGTTATTGTGACTAATGGAACTACCTGCGATTCGGTTTTCTTGCGGTTTACGATTGCGATTTACATTTCTGGCGATTTACGATTTACTGTTTGATTTACGTTTTCTGCTGCCGATTCGATTCTGTGATTTACATTTCCGGTATTGTTGTTTTTGATTTGGTTTACAACTTACCTGCGAGATCGATTTGGGGTGGCCATTTTGGTTTGCAGTTTCCTCACAGTGTGGCCGGATCCACCATCAGTTTCTTGTTTGGAAAAGAAGCGAACTGCGATAACGGTGATTTCTAGTTGGTGTGAAATTATCACGGTTCTGCAGCGTCGACCTATATTTTGTGGTTTATGCATTGTAGTTGTAGGTAACCGATTACAATGTGGAACAAGGAAGGAAGCACGAGAGGCGAGAGCCTTGATAGAAGAAGGCTGCGTTGAGCGAGGAAGAGAAGAAAGCTACTTGTTGAGGAAGAAGAAGGCTGCGAGGAAGAAGAAGGCTGGCCCCGAGAAGGAAGAAGAAGAAGGCTGCTTATTTGAGGAAGAAGAAGAGGCTGCGGTCTTATTTGAGGAAGAAGAAAGAGGCTACTTATTGCTTATTTGAGGAAGAAGCTTATTTCTTATTTGAGAAGAAAATACTTAACATTCTTATTTGAGGAAGAAGGCTATGATTTTTGAAAAAAAAAAATTTTTTTAGGGTTAGGAGAAGAAGCTGCGCGAAAATGGAAAAGGAGGGTTAGGGTTACGGAATTTTTGTATATATAGTGTTCGAAGTGTAAAAAAAAAAAAAAAAAAAAAAAAAAAAAAAAGGAAAAACGGAAGAAAAAAAAAATTTTAGATTTCATGGCGGAATCTAGAGATTTAACTACCAATTTTATGTTGGAAGATTTTACGGCGAAAAATGACGGAAGTTTTCACTAAAGCTGAATCAGCTCCATGGCCTCTGTCAATGAAGCGTCCCATTGCCCCAATTAGTATCGAGTTGGGAGGATCTATGCCTTGTGGTCAGGGTGGTGGAGATGTATATCTGCGGCAAGAGACAATGGCGGGATATATTAATGGGGATTTTCCTCGACTGTTGAAGCAGGCCTCGTTCGGGAGATGGCGCGGCCAGAAAATGCCATTGTTAAAGGATGGTTGATCAATTCGATGGACCACTCCTTGATTGCAAATTTTATTCGATTCCCATTGCGAAACAAGTTTGGGATTACCTGCTACGCTACCCTTACATGATGGGACGAGACACGTCTCGAGTGTATGATCTTCGTCGTCGAGTTACTCGTATGTAAACAGGCGGGTGGATCCGTTGAAAAATACTCTGAATGACGCCCTTGAGGGTTGTGGCGAGAAATTGATTTCCGTCGTCCTAATCCAATGGAGTGTGCAAATGACATACAAAATACAACTCAGAAATCGTACGGGAGAAGATCGAGTGTATACCTTCGTGACGTGGACTTGATGACAGGAACTCGACAAAACTCGAAGTGATGTGCTTGAGATCAGGACCGTTCCACTGCGGTGGAACAAGCACATGTGGATTCGTCCCAGTCGGGAAGAGGTCGGGCGATGCAGCGATGATCGCGGTGTAGATACGACACCGGAGCGGTTATGACTTTTAAAGGGGTCGAGGACAGCGTGTCGGTCTGCCAACGGGAACCTCGCAGGCGGCAAGAAATCCTCGGGAAATCCACCATCTCTTGACATGAAATGTGGCCATTGCGGAAACTCCGAACACACCCGTGAAAAGCGGCTTAAAGGCTCCGTGGGTATCGAGAATGGTGGAATGATCTTGAGCACGGAAGAAACGGGACCTGTTGGGCGGAACGCGTGGCTGCGATAATGCCTCGCTATCACCCACTTCCCGGTGAATCTTACGAGGATCCGGGTATTTCAAGTAAAGCATTTCCGCATATCTACTCTCGTAGTGATAAAGAGGATTGGATTACCGGACTGCGGAGCTACGGATCACGTGACATTTGACGAAACGTCTCTCTGGCCCGACCCGAGACGGAGCGGTGTTGCCAATGCAAATGGGGTCAACTTATCCGATTACGGTGGCACGCGATGACCTTATCTCCCTCATTATCATTATCTAATACTTTGCTTGCCATCTACTGTCGAAGGCAGGCTAATGTACGTAAGTCGGAGTCCTTGAGACATAGCGTGTGTGTATTGATGTATTCTACTTTTGCCTTCTACGGGGATATTCTACTTTGAGGAGATCATTGGGCGTGGTACTAGGAGAGGAGGGCTATATTATGTGGATGACCTCGGTTCGGGAAAAGCCATCACGTGACATCTTTGGTAACAAGGAGCGAGATTTGGCTATGTCATTGAAGATTTGGGCATCGCATCGTTCGGGTATTTAGGAGCCTCTTTCCACTAGTTTATTTTTCAAATATCCTGCATTCGGATTTCAAATGTGATACTTGTATCCTATGCAAAAAGTCATAGGCGTCTTATCTATGGCGTGTGAATAAAAGTATGACTCGCTTTTTCTTTGGTACATTCGATGTTTGGGGACCTTCCCACGTTATTACGTCGTCGGGTCATCGTTGGTTTGTTATTTTTGTTGATGATTGTACACGAATGACATGGCTTTACTATACCGAACATAAAGATGAAGTATTTGCTACATTTCACGTGTTTCACACCATGATTGAATGATTTTACGAAAAAATTAAGATACTTAGGAGTCGATAATGGAGGGGAGTATGTTAATCGGCAATTAGGACACTTGAGCCAACCGTGGTATTCTCAACGAAACCTCGTGATTCATGAGCTGACGAGAATGGGGTGCGGAGAGGAAGAATAGGCATATTTTAGAAGCGGACTCGGGCGCTTACTAATCGGTGCACGTATCTAATAAATCTTTGGGTGATCTTTATTCTGCAATTTAGTATCTACTAAATCGAATGCAATAAGACCTTACAATTTCGGACTCCGTTAAAGGTCTTTATCGATCATCTTACCTACTATTTTTAATGCTTAGCCAGAATTTTTGGATGTGTTGCTTTTGTCTCACCTCGTAAAAATCAACGAACTAAGTTGGATCCGTGTCTTTGTCGATGTGTATTCTTGGGGTATGGGGTACAAAAAGGGAGTACGATGTTATGATCCAATTACTAAAAGAAACTATACTACCTGTGGATGTCACTTTCCTCGAATCGAGAATATTTTTTCCCATCAGGGTATCCCGATTCCCTTTCTTGGGAGGAGAGTTATGGTGAAGAAACGAAATTGACGATGTTGAAATATTAGACACTGAGTCTGACATACTCGGATCGTGCCAATAATATGGAGGAGCCCGTATCTGAGACCCAGAACTTGAACTTAGAAGCGAAGAAATTTGAAGTAGTACTTGAATCTCAGGAAGATGAAGTGGTTGATGTACCCAGTTCTACAGTACCCCGATGATCCTCCTCTTGAGAACACTCTGAGGTAAGCTATCACATCACACCTTCTGAGACTAATGCTATAGATACATCTGTTGGTTATGTTTTACCTTTCGAGACACGAATCGAGTAAACCTCGAATCGATACTCCCAGGAAAGAGAAGAACGACAGCACAGTATCGATAGCAAATTATGTATCTCTGAAAGGTTATCGGAACTGTCGGGGCATTTGCCTGAGCTCTTTCTCCTCGTGTCGATTCCGAGTAGCATTGAAGAAGCCTTATACGATCCAAAATGGACTCGAGCTATAAAAGAGGAATTTGAGGCCTACTGAGAAGAATAACACGTGGGTGTTAAGCGAGTTGCCTCGAGGAGGAAGATGGTAGGGTGCAGTGGATTTTCTCCGTTAAGTATAAAGCGGATGGGTTAGTTGATCGTTACAAGGGCGAGGCTTGTAGCAAAAGGATATACACGAAACATGGGATGGTGCTCAAAGCCTTCCACACAGTAGCTAAACTAAAAAGCGTATGAGAGTTTTGTTATCTCTTCTGACAAATTTAGATTGGCCGTTCATGACTTGAGCGTGAAGAATGCCTTCCTTCGTGGCGACCTTGAAAGAAGAGATTTACATGGATATCCCTTTGAGGATATCTTGTTACATCGAGGAAAAAAAGCCCATGTAAATTACACGAGCATTGTATGGACTAAAACAATCACCTCGGCGTGGTTTGGTAGGTTGAGTTACGATGAAGAAATATGGTTCCAATAAGCAACTACGATCTTCCTCTTCCTAAAACATAGATTAGGGAAGATACTTGTCCTTATAGTCTATGTAGACGACATGATCATTACGAGGGGATGATAAAGAAGAAATCTCTAAGCTTGAGAACAGTATCGAATGAGTTTGAAATGAAGAAGCTTAGGAGGGCTCGAAATACTTGCAGAGTATTGAGGTATGAGATCAAAACAAGGCATATGTCTTTCCACGAAGGAAATATACTGCGGGCTGCTAAGCGAGGCGGGACTTTCTTGGGTTGTAAACTGTCGATATTCGGATGGTTGAAAATGTAAACTCGGAGAATATGTGGACGATGCTGTGAGGATAAACGAGAGATATCGACGGTTAGTAGGTAAACTCGTATATTTATCTCGTGCATTACTCGACACGATGTGCTTATCTTTGTGAGTGTCGTGAGTCGATTCGTACAACGCCCCAGTGAGACCGTATGGATGCGGTCGTACGAATACTTCGTTACTTAAAATCCTCGCAGGAAAGGACTTATGTTTTCAAAGAATGGTCGATTGGAAGTCCTTGGATATCTGATTCGGTAGGCGGGGGAATATGAAGGATAGAAATCTCTGCTTGGGTCTTTCTTTCGTGGGAAAGCGATCTTGTCACGTGGAGAAGCAAGAAGCAAAATGTAGTTGCCTTATCGATCTTTGAAGAGTGAATTTCGAGGAATGGTCGAGGAATATGTGAGCTCACTTTGGTTGAAAAAACTTAGCGAGATTGGTGTTCTTTCTGGCTACTGAAATGAACTTATTTTGTGATAAGCGGTAGTGCATTATCTATCTGTAAATCAGGTTCAACATGATCATGCGAAGCGTTGAAGTGGATCAGGCTTCATCAAGCAGAATCTTGAAGAAAAGATTATTAAGGCAGTTTGTTAAGTCGAGGAAGATCGATTGGGCGATATCTTCATGAAAATCTGTCTGCGAGGCTTACTGAGCAGCGAGTTGAAGCGTAAAACGTATATCAACGAGGAGGAGAGTGTTGGTGTGTCTTCTAAAAGCGATGGCGTGACGAATCTTCGATGGAGTAAAGCGTGGAGTAGGCAATGATATTAGTGGGCCAATAAAGCCTGGATATGCGGGTTTTATGGATATTGTTTAATTTTTAGTTTTATATCGTTGTAATTTCTTTGTAAAAATAACGAGAGCAGAAATAACGTGAAATATCGTGATAATTATCAATCTGATATTTTGACATTATAGACTTACCTATAATATATTTAAAATTATAAAACTATATACATATTTGTTATAAATTGTACAAAATATTTATAAATTTTAATATATTTATATCAAATATGTTTAATTTTAAATTTTTAAATATATTATAAACATCTCTATAACTTTATAATTATTATAAATTATTATTTTTGTTTCATAAAACATAATTATTTGCTATAGCACATAATCAAGGTATGTTTAACCCTGACAATAATAAATGTTTCACAAACACCAACTATGAAGGGAAGATACCACTAAACTACAGACCTCTATTAACAAAGTTACAACGTAATTAGATATTCATCGATTAAAGAAAAATAATAATTATGAGTTATGAATTTCAAATATTATTAAATGAGTAAATAATATAATTATTTTTGAAAAAAGTTATAAATTGAAAGAGGAAAAAGGCAGTTCTTTTTTTCTGTTTTGGAATTCAAAATGAACCACCTATGTCCAGTTTTGCTTCTCTTTTTTTTTTAGTTATTTATCTCCGTAGCTTTTTAAAACCTTTAAAAATTAATTATCTACAGCAAGAAACTCTATAATGGCCATTCTGCTCTAATTAAGGGAAAATTGTATTTATTATAAATTATGATATTGTAATAATTAATATAGTAATTAATTATAAATTAAAAAGATAAATCTTATTATTTTAATTAATAATTATATATCATATTAATTATAATATTATATTTTTATTACAATTTGTAGCATAATTTTTTTTTTATTTTATAAAGTGGCATAAAGAGTTAAAATTAAAGGAATGCAGAAAATTGCAGCCACACAAATGAGTCGATTTTGGAAAACGAAAACGAATGGCTAATAAGAAATTGCCGTTTCATGACCGTTAAGAAAGTGGCAGTATGGTGTTAGTTGTTCCGCAACGGCTATTTTTATGACTACATATTTGTTTTCAATTTTCATATATTATTTTATTATTTTTATAAAATATTCGTTATAAATTAATTTTAAAAATTATCAAAAATATATTTAATAAATTTTAATTTATATAAAATAAATATATTAAAGATAAAAAAGATATTTTTTATAATTTTTAAATTTAATAATAAATAAATTATGAAAATAACAAAATAAGGTGTGATAATAATAATCCCATCATTTTTTATAGTTTTTTTTAAATAATTTTACTACTTACAAACATTAAATAGAAATCAAAATCTAGACATGCTTAATCTACATCTCTTTTACAGTTAATCTCTATATTTTAAGGGGAAAAAAATCTCCTATTCACATTTTAAAAACAGCACAAACTTTTCTTATTTAAAAAAAAACATATTCTTTGAATGTTAAGATAAAATTTGGTTATTATAAAAAAATGGATAAAATTTGGTGAATTAGAGACATTTTTTGATTTTTATTTGCTTGGAAAGATAGGAAATGAACCGATGGGCATCAACAACACCACAGTTTAAATGTCAAAATTTAAAATTAGGTAAATTTAACTTAATTTCGTAATATAATTTTGAACTATCTTTATAATAATAATAATAATGATGATGATGATAATATATTATAATATTATAATCTTATAATTAATTATAAATTTAATTATTAAAAATAAATGAACCTTTGATTTTGAGCTCTACTACACTTAGTTTCAATATTATCCTTAAATTTACACTTTAATATTTTTATTATTTTTTTCTTATAATTTAATCCCTTTATTATTTAATTTTAACAAATTTAATTCCAAATTAAAATTAAATCAAAATTAAGCATTATGAACCAAAATTGATTACATGTTCATCACGTGGATGGTTAAATTAACCTAAAACAAATATTTTTATATGTCTTGATTAATTTTAGTTCCCAAATAAAAATAAATTTTATTTTATTAAATTAAATAAAAAAATATAAAATTAAAATGTTTACATCCTATTAATTTAACTCTATGTAACTAGCATGTAGTTTTTTTTAAATAGTATTTCATTAATTCAAATGAAAAATACAAAAACAATAAAATCAAAATACATTAAATTATCATAAAAATCACTCCAATTTTATTCCTTATTTTCTTCGATTCTTCCAACATGTACAACTCTTACCATTCGTATATGACAAATATTCAATCCAAATTGATCATTCATGTTTTAGGACATTTACGTTTTAAATTTCAAAAATATCTAAATAAAAAATATAGTTATAAATTTAAAAATAAAACAAATTAAAACATAACAAAATATACCTAATATCGTTATTAGATTGAAATCTAATCGAAAGAAAAATCATACTAGACCAAAATGTAAGTGTAAGACACAATTTATTATATGTGTTTATTAAAATGAAATTGAAGAACTATAGGAAAGAATACTCCTATTATAGAAAACTCTCAATCCACCAAGAAAGAAAACAATAAGTGAATAGGTTTTTTCTAGAAAGATAGAGAAAAACGGATAAATTTTTTTGTTATTTAATAGTTGTTATCGTTATCTGGTATTTAGTTAATTTTAACCCATATTGTTAAATTTTGAGTTTATTTAGGACTAAATTGATTAAACTTAAATCATATCCAACTAATCCATAAGGAAAATATAATAATAAAAAAATAAAGTATAAAATTATGAATTAGGTATGCTCTAGTATAATTTAGCCTTAATTTCAAATGAAATATAATCTTAGATAATTTATTAGACCGAATGAGATAATTTATGACTAGTAAGAAAAGGAATGATATAATAAATCATGATATAATCAGTGGAAAATCAAATTAGCCTAACACTTAACATGATAACTTAATTTATAGAACATCATAAAATATAATTAGTTTGATAATAACGCTTTGTTATAATATTACATAAATTTCATTAACAATACATCATACACGTTAAAAAAAAGCTTACAGTGTTTATTAGTCATGTAATATAATTTGTAGCTACTTACCAAGATTTTTTTTTCATAATTACTTTTAGGGGTACCATGAAAACATTATCATTTAATATCTATATGTAAGTAATAAATCTCGTCTAATATTTAAAATAACTCTTAAATTTATACTCTCATATTTGTCTATTTAATTGTGGAGTCAGTTGAACTAATCCTCGTGAATAATACATCTTACGTGTTTGCTAGCTCCAAAGTTTCATCGTAATCACACGACAAATTTTTTATTCCATTGCGAGTTGAATATGATGATTAATTCACATAATAAAAATAAGTGACGCACCATTTATATAATTTGTTTGTTGTCATTATTAAAATAGTTTTCTATTTTTATTTTTAATTTAATCATTGATAGCGAAATTAAATAAAAAAAAATTGTTTTTGTATAATTACTGTGGCCATCATTTTTATCCAGACATATCACTATTTAAATTAATTAAATGTTCACAGTCCACATTATATATATGAACCATTCCAAACTCACATCACTAAAATAAAATGTTTCTTAACATTTTTCATTAAATTACATAATAATTTGATGAGAATATTGCCACAGACCTGTTAAAGTGTTTTCATTTTTATACGCTCATGGTTATGAGCAAATGTTTTGTACGTGTTCAAAATTATAAATTTATGATAGAAAGTTATTTAAATACATATTTTAATTTTTAATAAGTTTTAAAAATTAATAAAATATTAAAATAAAAAGTGAGAGTTAATAAATAATATTAATATTTTATGATTTTTTTAATACTAATTATTAATTTATCATTTATTAGGTTTAAAATAATTTATATCATAAGAGTCTTTAGTTAGTAGGTTAATACGGTCCGAATTGAATTTGCAAATAAGTGTTAATATCTACTCAATATTTAAGAGATAAATGATCTTTATTGAAATTTTTATTTATCTAACAATAATATAATTAAATAAATAAAACTCCGACATTTAAAGATAAATCTATCATTATAAATAAGAGTAATTAAAATGTATATTCTTTCATATAAATAATCATTATTATTCAATATTAAAATATAACTTTTCGTTATAACTTCTCAATTATATATATCGAGATTTATACTATTTTCTTAAATATATCTCTTTGCATCACGATTAGAAATATTAATCTACTCCTTATATTTTGTCATATAAATAATTACCACTATTCAATGTTAAAATATAAATTTTTTTTTCTCATAACTTCTTGACAATAGACATTGAGATCTTTGATTCAACCACACTTTTTATTTTTTAATATTTATATAAAAATTAAAATGTTAAAATAATACATTTAACACACTATTTATATATTATGTTGAGTGGGCGAAATCCTAAATGCTTTCTAGTTTAGCTTTTGATGAAAAAAAAAAGGACTGGACAGATACGCAAATGCAAGACAACTCATGGGATACCTAATTGGCTTTCTCTTCTTACCCCAGCTCTCACATGCAATTCCTAGCCCTATCCTGCAGCTTTAGGCCCCATGCCAACCATTTGTGAAATTCAAAACGACAAAAAAAAATAAATTCCATCCTTTCTAACAAAATAATAATGAAAAATATAAAACTAAAACTATGAGCTCAGCGTACAAGCATTTCATATCAAACCGCCCAGACTCTGACTTCTAGACACGTGGCACCATATAATATTTTTTTTCTCTCTAAAGAAGCACTAATGTGTATTTTGTCTTCTTACATTTTGACGTGAAATATACGATGGATAATATATTTTAATCTATTAAAAAAAATAAAATATGAGAGAGATTAATTTAATATCATCATATATTAATATTTTAACCGGAACGTAAACTTATTAAAAAACAACTGAATTACTTGTGTATATTAAAAGTTTAGTTATTACAATTTTAAATTATATAATTTATTACTCAAATTTTATAAACTAATCTTTTAACTTATATATCTTATAATTTATAATTTAGTTATAAAAATATTTCATAAATAATTCCAACTAACATATAAATTTATGATTAAAATTTTGAAATATATTTATGAATTTTTTTTTAAATTTAAATATTAAATTATCACTTTAAAAATTTATGAATATGTATATATATAATTTTAAAATTAAATTATACAAATATTTAAAAATACCTATAAATTTAATTAAAATTTAAAAATTAATATCATAATTTAATTAAAAATTTAAATTTATTGTTAATTGTTATAAGATAAGTATTATAATTATTGGATTGGAATGTTAGATCAAGTAATTTAATAAAAATAAATAATTTAATATAATTAATATAATATTATTGAAATTATGCGTACATAATAATTTTTTTATTTATACTCTGTTTTAACTTTATACTACTATACTATTTATTAAGATTTGCTCAGAATATTAATTTACCGATTCCATCTCTAAAATCCGGGCCTATCTGAAAGATCTAGAAGATGAATTATCTCACTTTATATATTTCACATTATTTTTTTATTTTTTAATAAAAATATATATGATATTTATATTATAAAAAATAACAAATGGTAGATAATATATATATTTAAAAAAAAATTAAAAATATTACTATATATAATTAAACTGGTCATTTATTAAAATTTTAGGTTAATATAATAGGATTGATATGATATCATTAGAAAAGTGGATTGATGTGTTTAGAAAAATAAAATGATTATTTTAAGCCGGAAAAATATGTTACATTATTTTATATGCAGGGTAAGTTATCGTATATATTCACAGGGAATATTATGATTTTTTTAAAAATTTATATTTACATGGTTTAATCTGGGTTTATATAATGAATAAACAATGTTCTTTTGTTAGCTAATTATTATGTGGCATGAACTGCTAAATAATTACTACTTTTTTCTAGTAAAAATTAATAACCTCCGGCATAATTCTTGAAAATGCATTTATTTAAAGAAAATAAATAGGCTTTTTGCTTTGTTAACGAACCTGTCTTGTTTAAAACATACCTATATATGTTGGAAGAATTCAGGTGTTATTAGAGAAAAAGTGTTAGAAATATGATTATTTGTAATTTTATTATTTTAATTTAAATTTAAATTAATCAAACTTTTAATGACATAATATATATTTTTAATTTATTAACAATTAGTTTATCGGTGATAGTCGGTGGTTTATTATTCTTAAAATACATAGTATAAATATGATTGCACGTAAAATAAAAATACTTAAATTTTTGTTAAAATATTGACTTATTACATCAAATTAAAAGTTCATTTTTACTTGAATTTTTAAATTCTGTCAAATGGACAAATATTTTTTCTAAATTTCTTTTGTTTTTAATTTTAGTATAAACAATTGTGTTTGTATAAATGTGAAAGATATAAAGAGATAAATGAATTTTAGTTTATTTAAGTTTTATATAATAATATTTTACATATTAAATAGATATCAACATAAAATTAAATACATAATTGAAATGAATTATTATTTTTTATATGTTAAATTTTTGAGTTGTATTTATAAGATCAAACAAATAGTATTTAAATTAGGCTGGTTTTTATTAAGTGAGAACTCATGTAATCAACACACATAATACAAATACAAATACAAATGAATATGATGAATATTAAATTGCGAGGTATACTTAGCGACAAAGCAACAAAAACATTCTTAAGTGGACTAAATTGTTAGATTTGGTTTAAAATAATTTATGAATTTCAGCACATATATTGAATTCCTCTCAAATGTATCAAATATTAATAATAAAATACAAATGGAATTTGACAAGGCTAAATTCTTTTTTAAATAACATTATATAATTCACGTAATTTTGGATCAAATTCCTATCTTTTTACATATATATTTTACATGAAATTTCTATAAAAATTATGATTAATTGTAAGCCATAATCATTTCATCTATGTAATTTCATTTTGAATCTACTCCCATCGATGTATATATGTTTTTTTACGATTTAAAAAATATATGTTTTTTCATAACATATAAATTTATTTTTTAAGAGATATTAAAAATGAAATTATTTAAATATTTAAATAATATATGAACGCAAAGTGCAAATTATCATGAATTTAAGCATCTGTATATTTTATCATTGTTTTTGATAAAAAAAAATGTGATTATTTATAAGTTTTATTTCCTTTTTGTTTTACTTGCTTTTATGGTTATTTTAGTATAAAAATAAGCAAACATTGAAAATAGGAAGTATGACTGTTATTAAATATCTTGTTATAAAGAAAATGTCAGATGAACATAAATTTACACTTACATTTTATTATGGCATATGTGATAAAGTTATTTTTAAAATAAATAAGTTTATCATTTTCAAATGATTAACTTATTTATTTATACTTTGCATACTTATAGAGTAACGAAGTATAACTAAAAAAAAGTAATGTTAGGCACTTATGTGTAAGATTATAATCGATTAAAGTAAAAAAATAATATATATAAGTATTAAATATAATATAAATTCTAATAATATATATTTAATAATTATTTGGTACGTAAGTGGGGCAAAATTATTAATAATGTTATGTATCATTTTTCAGGAAAAAAGTGAAATGTTTGAGTAATTAATATATCTTTGACGTGCGATTTTATATAAAAATATGATACTAATATTTGTAAGCTTTTATAACAACAATCATATCAGTTTTCTTAAAAGTCAATTGCACTAATTTACAAGAATAACATAAAAAATACTTACAAGATTTGAGATGTATTCCAAAATATCTTTTTAAAAAATTTAAAAATATTTTTTAAATATAATATAACTTAAATTTAACGGGAATAAATAATAACATTTCATAAATACAAACGAAAGAAGAAATAATAATAAATTAATAAATTGTAGAATTAAAAATTAAAGACATCTCAGGATATTTTTCACATAAAATAATAAATAGTAAAAAGAAATTTGAAAAAAATTCAAAAGTTAAAAGAAGAGATAAATTTAAAGGTTCTTCATTTTCATTATTAAGGAAATTATTTTTATGAAAATAAATAATTTATTATAAAATAAGTAATAAAAAAATAAGTATTAATATTATAAATATAATAGAAAAGTATAATATATCATTAACTGACAAAGAAATTATAATAAATAAGTTATCGAAAATCCTCAAAAGAATAAAAAAAGATTAAATACATTCATTTAGAAAGAATTTAAATATTAATACAAGTTCATTTTAGAGAAGTTATATATATATATATATATATATATATATATATATATATATATATATATATCAATAAAAATAATATTGCTAGATAATATAATAAGAAATAAGAAATATACTTTACTATGAATGATATAGTAATTTGAGATAACAAAAACTAAAATTCATACTATATTCTAAGTTTGTCATTAATATTCATGATATGATAAAAATTTAAACTAAGTGTTAAATTTAGCTTATAAATTTAAAAAAATAAGATTTAATAATAAAATAAAATCATCAATTTTCAATACACTACTTAGTAGGATATTCATTAACAAACAATTATAATAGTTTAATATATGAGCAAAATAAATTTATATAAATAGATAAATCTTTCAAGAACTTAGACAAATAATAAAACGAAAAATACTAACGAACTTTAAAATACCAGAGGGATGTAACTTAGATATTAAGAGAAAACATCTGATATCAAAAAGAAAAAGTAATATAATTAAAAATAATAATATACCAAGATTTATTTTTATAGATCATGAATGAGAAACTTCTAACAAAGAAGAAGTTCAAACAATGAAAACATTAGTTCATGATGACATATTTGGAAGATAATAATATTCAAGGATAAATTTAAAAATATACAGTTAAAAATAGATGGAAGACTAATTGATGTAGCAAAAAATCAAACAACATTAATAAATGTTTTAAGACTTCTAACAAAGGAAATTGACTTAGTTCAAGAATCTAACATAAAGTATCTACAAGATATAATAGAAACTTAAAAAAAATATTAAAAAAATAAAAAAATATGATTATAATAAATTACAACAAGATATACATTTAAAATTTACATAATTAAGAAAAGATATATATAACATACATACATACAAACAATGATATTATAAGTCATAAATACGATCCCTTAGAAAGATTAAAAGTATAACTACCTAGAAGATCAAACACAATGATATCTAGAAATGAGAGAAGAAAAATCTAAAGAAAAAAATATAATTTCAATTTAATTGAATATAGAAAAGAATTAGAAGAACAATTCATGAATCCTAAAAATAAGGATATAGAAAAATTAATTAGTTTGTTAACATTAACTAATGAAGAACTAGAAAAACATTACGATAAATTTTTTTGTACAAACAAAGAATAAGAAGATATGACAATAATCAACGAGATTGATTCTGAACTAAAAATCATGACTCCAAATGTCATATAAAATCAATTTCATTACTGGTTTCTTATCAAGAAAAAACATATGACCTACATAGAAAAGAAAGAAATAGACAAATGTTAGGAGAACTTGATACTTTCAATAGAATAAGACAACCACCTAAAATGAAAGAAGAGTTACATTGGAGAAATAGAGGTAGTATCTCACTAGAATTTAAGCTACATGAAAATTATAGATATGATCTCTTAAAAATAAATTGTATAAGAGATAAAAAAAACCTTAGCTGAGTGGACTAGTGGTATAAGTGTACTTATACAAACCTATCAAACTATACAAACAAACCCTTCAATCAATAGGATATTAGTAGCTCATAAAATAATAGAAAATGTCAAAGTTTGATTTTTAAATTTAATAAATCAATAACATTTATTAATGTAAGGGAATACTCCAACATTAAGATAAAATTTAGATATAATAGTAAATGAAATATACAAGTAATTTATTGGAGAAGAAAAATAAATAATTATCACTGAATCCAATGAAATTGAAACCAATGAAACTAAATGACATTTAACAAATATAAAAATTTATAACATGTATTACATAGATTCTTTTATTTATAAATATGAAATGTATTACTATAAATTACCACCTATATGTAAACAATCTATAATAAAAAAATTAATTTTTTTTAAAACATTGCATAAAATATTAACAAAAGGTTGAAACATTACGTAAGACCTTAATAGAAGGTTGGAATCAAAGAAATATGAAAATCATACTAGATACATTAGGAGAAAGAATAAGAATCATTAAAAGCTAAATAATCATTAAATGTAAAGAAAGAAAGAAAAGAATATAAACAAATAAGAAAAAATAATTAAATTTGTTGTGATTCAAGAGTTTTTAAAATACCAAAAAAATATAGATTTAATATAAAGCTTTATAAACATGAATATAAAAAATTTAAAAGATATAAATTTAAAAAATAAGATTTTTAAAAATATAAAAGAAGATTTAATGGATAAACTTATAGAAAAAAATATTTTAGAACAAAAAGTATAAACCTCCTAAAAACAAAAATTATTGTAATGGTTGAGTAAAAAATAACAAAAAATAATAGACTTCGCACAAATCTATGATTTTCTATTTTATCTTTTTACCTGGTTTATTTAACATTTTATTAATTATTCTATTAATATAGAAATGTAAAAATGACTCTTCTAATTAAGTTTCTATATAATATAGAAATAGATAGAAAATTTAATCTAAAATTAAGATAACGATACAGAAGTTTTAAGCCTTATATTTTTGTAATGTTACAAAATAATTATACTTTTTAAGTGGTGAAGAGATGGCTGAGTATACTAAAGCATTGGATTGCTAATCCATTGTACGAGTTTTTCGTATCGAGGGTTTGAATCCCTTTCTTTCCATTTTCGTCGAAACCTTTATATTTTCTTTCTTCTTTCGAATTTAGTGTGAGTTTTTTCTTTCTTTTTTCAATTTTTTTAAGATGTGGAAAAGAAAAACCTTATATATTTTCTTTTTTATTCTTCACATTTAAGATTTTGTCCTCGATTATTAGATATGAATCTCAAGATGAAGAAAGAAATAAAGAATATCACTAATGTATAAATAAATAGTTCGATAGTAAACATTATATAATCTTCATATTTTTTAGGAAAAAAGAGAATTATTTCTTATTATAGGGCCCGCAAAGGAGTTGTGAATATTGTTGTATGAACATCAGATGTTGGATAACTTACAAGCAGACTTGTTAAAGTAGTTTAACGTATTATTGTATGTAGAACAGATTATGGCACCACCCAAGGGATTTTTGTTAGTCATTGAAATGGTATGATGTCTAAAATAATTTTTATCTAAAGATTGATTAGCTATGTATTAGCAGATAATATATATATATATATAGGCCTCAATGTATTTTCATTCAAAATCAAGATATTGGGATTGGACTTGTCGATCGATTCATAACCTCTCAAACGTAACCAATATCTATCCGAACCCCATTTACTTGTAACAGCGCGTCTTGGATTTGTCGATTATGTTATGGACAGAGCCCTACTCATGAAAACTTGGTCAAATTAGGAAAAGCTGTAGAAATTATTATGGGTCAATCTATTGGGGAGCCTAGTATTTAACTAAAATTAAGAACTTTTCATACAAGTGGAGTATTCATAGGGGTTACTGCATAACATGTAAGAGTCCCTTCTAATGGAAAAATAAAATTCAATTAAGGTTTGGTTCATCCTACACATAATTGTTGTGATTCCCACATAAACATTTGCTTTTAGTTTTAAAGAAAAAGTGAAAAAACATATTTAGTCTAATGCTGAGGGAGAAATGCATCGGAGTGCCGATGTATACCATGCACCCAAATTTAAATATAGTAATGTCTATCTCTTACTAAAAACAAGTCATTTATGGATATTATTAAGAGGTTTATGCATAACTAATGTAGTCCCTTTTTCACTTCACAAAGATCAAGATCAAATGAACGTTTATTTTCTTTTTTTGGAAGGAAAAAGTATTTCCACAAATGGTACTTCCTGATATTGTATTTGAAGTAGTTGTTCGAATTCCTTATGATTTACAACTTAAACAAGTTCTTGTTAATGGTAAAAAATGAGCTTTGAATGTGGGAGCTTTTCTTATTTTACCTAAAGGTTTTGAATTAACCCTTCCCGATCGTATTTTGCTTGAGATTAAAGAAAAAATAGGTAATCTATCTTTTTAGAGCAATCGCACCACTAAAAAAATATTCTTGTGACAGGTTATATTTTTGGCCAGAAATATAGTGAAATTATCTTTCCTATTATTTTCCCGAATCCTGCTACTAAAAATGATGCCTATTTCTTAAAATATATCATATATGTAGGTGAAAATAGAGAAAATGGTCAAATTTATCCTGACGTAAGCAAGAGTAACAATAATGTTTATAATGCTACGATAGTGGACATAGTAAATAAAATCATATCAAAAGAAAATATGTGTACGAAATAACCATATTGGATACATTAGATGGACGTTAAGTGGTTGATATTATCCCTCAAGGATTGGAAATTCTTGTTTCAAAGAACGAATCCATCAAAATTGATCAATCATTAACTAGTAATCCTAACATGGGTGGATTTGGTTAGGAGGATACATAAATAGTACTTCAAGACCAATTAGATGTCCAAGGCCTTTTGCTCTTTTTAACATCTATTATTTTGGTACAAATCTTTTTGGTTCTTAAAAAGAAATAGTTTGAGAAGGTTTAATTTTCCTAAATGAATTTCTAGATCTATGCACCAAGCTCTTAAAAGAGTTTTTTTTGTTGAATATTCTATAATATATAATTCTATTTTATAAAAAAATTATGAAATTTATGTATTTCTATTTCTTTTTAAAAGTTTATCATAATATTATTCTATTTATATAAATAAAATATATATAATAAATAAAAAAATTAAGTAGTAATAGTGGCAAAAAAAAAGATAAGAATTTTTTTTGATAAATAGAATTCTTAAATGAACTTCTATTCCCTGTAAAATTAATATAGAAATAAAAATGAACTTAAAAAAAGAAAATATTCTTAATATATTAAAAAACGAATATATAAAATTGTGATAATGTCATCCAAAAAAGAAAATCCAATAATTTTCTATTTTGAGACCTACTTATTTAATAATAATATTTAATTATAAATATTGGTTGAGTAACTGACCTTGTTAGTCCATTCTTACAAGAGTTAAGGTCAAGAACATAATTTTTATGCTTTTTAGATAGGATTTTTAAGTTTAATGGATACCATTTTCTATCGATGAGAACTCTTTCTTATTTGAAATTAAAATGAAAATGATTAGATTTGTACCAATGGAAACCATTAATAGGATATCACAATAGAAAGATAGATCTTTTTTCTTTCTTTTTAGACAATGAATGGATTTTTTCAAACAATCGTGATCATTCAATACAACGTTATGAACACGATACCAAGGCAAACCCATGAAATATCTCTTTATCAATAAGAAATAGACAATATGTAACTTTATTGTACCAAAAAATATACTAGGTACATTCCCTTTTAGTGGATTATTTTAAGAAAAAGGATAAATATTTTTTCTATTCTTTTAGTAATTAGTAATAATGGGACAATTTTTTTTGTAAGAACAAAAATAAGCTGATTTATTCTACATTTGATAAGTACCAATACGCAATGGTAATGTGTTGATATCGTTTTATATGAGTGACTTCAGTTCTATTTGTTTCTAAGTCTAAGGACTTATTTATAAGAATTTTATTTTTTTATAAACTTATTTAATCAATGGATCAAATATAATAAAAGGTAATAGTCTTAATATTAAGCAATAAACCCAACATTACGCTTTCACATCAAAGTGGGATAAAGTATTTCATTTGTTTTCATATAATGCCTATTGGTGGTCCAAAGGTACCTTTTCGAATCCTAAAGAGGAAGATGCATCATGGGTTGATGCATGGAGTGACTTGTCAGATATATTGAGTCATATGGTATTTTTTTCATTCTCTTCCCCAATCGAGATATTCTCTTTTTTTGCCTAAGAAAAATTGATTGAACCATTAAAAAATTGGAGCGTGAAAGATAGTACAATTAAATCTATTTTTAATGAGGTATACAGATTATTATTATTATTATTATTATTAATTGAAATAATTTATAATTGACTTGGTTAGATAATAAAAAATTTATAAAATATTTACTACTTAGTTCATATTTAATATTTTATTTGTAAATACAAATGGTTTCAAGTCTTTAATGAAATTTAATTTCATTAATCGAGTAATATATAATATGATGAAAGCGTTAAATATTGAATATTTTGTGGGGACATGAAATAAATTGAAAAAAAAAGAAAAAAGAAAAAGAGTTGTATCAAAAAAACGTAGTATTAGAGAATTTGTCCTATATGTGTAAATCTAAATCGGGTTGATCTTTACTTGGAGTAGACATTTAGCTAAAAAAATGGAAGAAGATCCTTCAAAAATAAGAATAT
This sequence comes from Hippophae rhamnoides, assembly GCA_033030585.1. NCBI lineage: Eukaryota > Viridiplantae > Streptophyta > Magnoliopsida > Rosales > Elaeagnaceae > Hippophae > Hippophae rhamnoides. The sequence goes on along the minus strand of CM065428.1, from coordinate 66,335,243 downwards.
TACATCGTGTTAAGTTTGATTTCGATGAAATAATATATCAATAAGAAGTTAATCTGATAAGTTTAATGAATTTTCTTATAACTTTTTATTTATATAGAAACAGAAAAGGCCAAAACTCCTATTTTTTGAAAAATGAAAGAAAACCCTTTTGTTACATGTTATCTTGCTATAAAAAAAGAAAGCTAGGTTATACACAATAATTCTTTTTTTAGCAATTAATGTTGAACAATATGCATCAAAAGGTGCAGATATGGTTCCTAAGGGATACAATTTTATCCCAATGAATCGACTTTATCGAGAAAAATTACTTTTTTAGGTTAAAGGGTTGATAGTGAGATCTCGAATCAACTTATTGATCTTATGATATATCTCATTATAGAGAATGATACCAAAGATCTATATTTATTTATAAACTCTCTCGGTGGATGAGTAATACCCTGAATAACTATTTATAATACTATGCAATTTTTGTGATAAGATATACAAATAGTAGTATGGGATTAGATACTTTAAATGAATCTTTTATTCTGGTCAAAGGGACAATTACCAAACGTTTAGTACTCCTTCATGCTTGGCGCTTTTTGACAAGTATGAGTATTTATGGACAATACTTTACATTTTTGAAAATGAAAAAATGTAACTTTTTAGCACCTCGCCAACACCTATGACAAATGGCTAGTAAGATGGGTGACGAGGTGTACATTTCAAGCCCTATAAATATCCCACTCATTTCTCTTCATCTATTGTTCAAGAGTTAAAAATCTACTAACACTCATACTGAGATTTTTATTTATTTTTAAAATCATTTTGAAGAGTTTACATTTGAGAATGAGTCATTTTGTGGTCAGTTATCAAATATTTATCTATGTAAGTACGTGGCCTGATTGTGTCTTCCGTACATGGCCTGATTGTGTCTTCTGTACGTGATTTGATATTAGTAGTGGACTGTTTGTCTCGAGGGATTATGAGTTGATACACTTCTAGTTACTAATCTTTGGTTATTAATCATACCGCATTGGGTGGTGTTAGCTGTGGATGACAATTGGGTTTGAGTGTTGAGCTAAACAATTGTGAAAGCAATAAGAGAAGAGCAGCAATAAGCATTGGAAAGAGGTTCTAACTGATAGACGTAATAGTGATTTTACTGTTTGTTAGTGTTATAATTTGTTTACTGTTCGGTGAATTATTTGTTGTTGAGTGGTTGTCTTAAGAAATCCAAGAATATTACTATTTAGGTACGGTATATAGATTTATCTCATTATATTAATTGTTATGCATCATCTGATATTGTGTCTAAGTTTAAGGTATATATATATCAACATATTATAAGCTTAAATTTTGATTAGAAAATATTTATTATTTATTTGATTTCTGTCCAATATATAATATTTGTTTTTAAAGTTATCTACTTTTGGAAATTATAATTTTTGTACTTCATCTATATAAACTATTTAATTGTTTTTTGTTTTATTTCTCATTAGTTAGAGTCAAATCTTTTAAGAATCTGTATCTTCTTATCATGATAGTTTATCATATCGTGAAACCTTTCATACACATACTACATTTTCTCCTAAAATAAGTAAAATAAGCCCGTGACCTATTATCTTTACTTCATGGTACAGTGACATGACATTGCATAAACAATTACATTAATTTTTAAGAGAGTAAATGATTGAAAACGAAAGCTAAGTAAGGTTCAACAAAGAATTTGATCAACGTATGATACAAAACACACCTATAGGCTGTAGCTAAAGTTTATAGCCGCTTTATTTTTCAGACAAATACAAAGGGATTCTCACCTTAGAAATCGTGTAATCTAGAAAAAGGGAAGGAAACACATCTATAAAGCGTGTTGATACTTACGAAAGCTTATTATGAATCACAAAAATCAGATCTACTTTTAGTGAAAAGCAGAGAAGTAAGTCACTTATACAGCCTTATAAACTTCAAAGTATAGTAACCATGGAACATGATTATTATTATTATTATTATTTTAAAAATGAGATAGAGACTTGTTTCATTTACAAACCCAAACCCATTTGGCAGCCTTGTACTAGGACTAAATTATTCTGTAAAAGCAAAAGTTAGCTACCTCAGGCATGAATGACAAATATATATATATATTTTTAATATATTTACTCTATATTACAGCCTGTGGCTTTTTGTGTTCACTTGGAACTATGCCACTACAAGCATCACACACATGCAACCCAATGCAGAACAAGGACAAAAGGAAGATTATTATTCTTAATTATACCGATTAATAAAAGGTAATTGCTAACTTACAACTTCTTCCAAGATAGTCAAATGGATGAATGCTATGAAATTGATCAATATCATTGGTATGTAAGATGTAAAAAATACAAAACCACAAGAAAGAGTAAAAATAAAAGTAAAATCGAAACTAAACTTCAAATTGAAAGAAAAAGAAGAAGGTACAACCCAAAAAAAAACAACCTTTTAGAAGGATTAACCTGTCATGAGTATTATTATGAGTTGTTTTTGAAAATAATTATGTGGGGTGTATTAATCCAGTTGGATGTTTAATGCCCTCTTCAAGGTCTTGGCTTTGAAAATGGCTTCACCCTACCTATCAACTTTATTATTTGAAAGACTACTGTATTTGTTAGCAACATTATGTTCAGATAAACCATTGCTTCCTTCAGAAAACTTTATGCCATCACCTTCAGTTCTCATACCCAACATGATGTTTTTGCTTGGAATGCTGAAACCACTATCTTTGCCCTGTTGAAATGGAATAGGAAATCCAGCTCCAATGGTTGAATTAGCTGTGTTTCTTTTATCAAAATAACCTCTAATACCCGTATTCTGAAAAAATTGTCTATATCTTTCTTCCTGCTGACTACCGGAAAAGTATTGGTGATAAGCGTTCAGATCAGGCATTAGATTAACTCCTGAAGTCATCACACCTGTACTGTTTCCCATAACTGTTGGTTTTGAGTAGTTGCATGGAAATGTACCAAAGTTATGGTTCTGAATGGGCAATTCGCTTGATACGGTAGGTAATGTTAAGTACATTGGAGAAGTTTGCTGACTTGAAAGGTGGGGTGTAAAATTTGACTCGAGAGATACTCCCAAAGTTTCAGTCTTTCCCTTTGTAGACAATGGTATGGACTTGATTTCTTGATCATTACTAACTTGATGTTGAAGGACTGCTTGATTGAAATTAAAGCCACTTGTTGTGCTATTGCTTTTGACCAAGCAATCTAAAAACTCAACATCGTAGTTTGGAGACGTTATGCTTGATTTGAAGTTCCCTTGAAGCTGCATTTGAATATCATGAATTGTAGGAAAAGATTGATTATTTGACATTAGGGGTAGTGCCAGCATTTTTCCACAATTATCTCTAGATGATTTGCTATGATTTGCTATAGCTTCAAGTGTTTTATGAGAACTTTCAAAACTATGTACCAAATTTCCCTTAAAAGCTCTCCCTGAAGATCTAGTGTTGCAACTTTGAACTACCATGCCGGAATTAGGGTGATTTAGATGCTGCTCTTTGACACTGTCCTTGAAGTTGTTACAGAACTGCGCGTCACACTTCTGATGCTGCATTTGAACATCATGCTTTGAAGGAAATGCTTGATTATTAGTAGGATGCGATAGTGCCAGCATTTTCCCAATATTCTTTATTTCTGTTGGTATCATGTGTTGAGATGATTGGTTATTATCTACTACAGCTTCAAGTGTTGGATGAGAATTATCAAAACTTGCTTCCACATTGCCCATAAAAGGTCTCTCCGAAGATCCAATATTGTAACTTTTAACTCCTGTGCTGGAGTTAGGGTGACTTAAATGCTGCTCTTTGACACTGTCCTTGAAGTTGTTACATTTCTGCATATGAAAATTATCCTTGGGGCACTTATGATCCCGCAAGCGAAGAACATTAACCTGAAAGCTGTTTTGATGCTGAACTAGATTGTTTTTTTTATCAAAGCTGTTTTGGTGATGCATTTGGACATTCTCAAAGTTAACTTCATTGCATATTTCAATATTTTTTCCTTTGTGACTGCGTTTTCGCCTAGGATGAATATCATTAGCCACCAATTTCTGAACTTCTTCCTTTAACCATTTTAATAAATTTTCCGTTGTCACTTTGAGATCCTCCAGTAAGTACTCCATATAGACCTTGACATCATCTAAATTAGCAACAGGTTCATCAGCACTAGCTTTATTTTTCCTTCTGTTAATACTCTTTCTATTAGAATCCTTCTTCAAGATATTATTAGTCAAGGCAATTTTTTTCTTTTGCCTTTGGACTTGTACTTTTTTCCCCTTCTCAAGTTTGTTTTGATCCCGAGAAAAAGTACATCCACCACCACTCTGCTGGTCTCTGAAACTAGTGACAGCTTCATCATTTTCATCCGAAGCCAAAGGGGAAACCAGCCTATGCTTCTTGAAAGCTGCCTCGCTACTTGATTTAGACTGGTCGTCATTTGAAGAATCCAAATCATTTTCTGTCTTTCTGAACTCCCAGAGTTGCTTCAATTCCATTCCTTTATGCATGTTGGAATCTCGTAAGATCAATGATACAAGCACTTTGCAGACTTGAGAATATCACGATAATTATGAAGAGAAACTCTTCACAACCATCGTATAAGTGTTCAAACCCTTTGGAAGTAAAGGCTAAACTTGGTTTCTTGATTTATAGGATATAAAAACCAATACCACTCAAAATATGAGTTGAGTTTTTAAAGCTAGAGAATCTCTTTTTCAAATCCAGCATCTTCATTTGGTTCTCTTTCTCATCTTGCATTACATACAAGCAAAAGTCAATCAAAATGTAATATAGGCAATGAAGAAAAGGATGGTAACACTAATCACGATAATTTTCTCACCAAGTGATGATAAAATGTAAATGGAGCATTGAACAAGAAGAAGAAGGATCAAATATCAGAAGTTTTGAATAATCAGGTCCACAAAATCGCATAAATGTTTGATTCACCATCGAGAAATTTGAACCAGATGTTAAGCAATTACATTATTGTAGGTAAAGCATGAGGAATGCAAAGCTTTATTGAGTCGATGATGCTTTATTAAATCCATTTTTGTAGAAGCATAGAATGAGAATTAAAAATAAAGAATACCCTCAAACTTTTCCATGAGAAACCAACTTGAGAAACCTTAACTTATCAAATAATCATATAAGAATTAAATATTAAGTTATCAACTATAATATCATCAAATTAAGGATGAAGGGCGCGGGATCTCTTAGCTTATAATCTCATAGCTTTTTACTAGACGATATATATCATATTCTTATTGTAATATTAACACTAAAATCCTACTTTGATCATTAATTAAAAAATTAGGTTATATTCTGTTATGTATTGATCGTACTACCGATTTCGTGAAGATATTTTTAAAATAACAATTTTATTGAAGTTTTAAAGTGATGTTAAATTATTAGAAATAAACTTACAAACTTGATCATATGATAACACATAATAGAAACTGGTCTAATTTTTCGATCAACAATCAAAGTAAGACTTCGGTGTTAATTTTATGAAAATAACATGACCTATATGGTCCACTAGAAACTACATAAGCTATACAATCTACTTGTCTAAGCTACATGTTCACATTCTCCATCTTAAAATTAATAAACAAGTTGGGGTATAATATAGATGAACTTATTATATTAATTAAACATCTTATAACACAAATAAGTTTCCCAACTTATACCAACCCAAAGGAACGGTGAAAACAACTTGCAAAGGGGTATCAAATAATGAACAATTTTCACAATACCTTTTTCTTGCCTCCAGTTCTTGTTTGCAGCTTCTTCCTTTTTCCAGGTAAGATAGATATTTACTGAGCAAAAAAGAAAAGATGTACTCGCAAGTGGGTGAAATCTGCTTGAAACAAATAAAAAAAAACCATGTTCTCATGATCACCCTTAATTCTATGTTTCACTGGAGCTTTATGACTGAGAACATCTATGTTTCATATTTGCTCTTAAAAAATGAAAAAATTATGCATTTATATCCCCAAGTGTGTAGTCAATTGCAGTATTTGAGGAATCAGTGAGTTGAGTGGGGAGTGGCAGGAAAAGTTACGGAAGAACTCTACCAAACCCTCTCTTTTCTAATGATGGTAAGAAAGCTGATCTTACCATAGATGTCTCTTTCCATAGATTTCTAATGCCTTCTTACCATATGTTCACTTTTTATAATGTCCAGGTAAATTGATTTTATTACAAAAAAAAAATGACTTTTTTAAGGTAAGCTTATTTCCATGTTAAAAAGGTTCTATCTTATTTAAACTTTAATTATTAAAAATGATAAGTTTACTCCTTCCCTAAAAGCATTTTTTTACCTTGATAAAATCTTATTAACGTGACAATAGACTTACCCTTTTTGAATAATAAACGTTGTTTTTTCTACAAGGTGTAAATTCTGTTGTACATACACAACGTACCAAAAATGTGTTATTTAGTCATGCATTTAATCTATTAAAGTCTAAAATTCTGTAAAGAAACTTAAATTAGGAAATAGCAGAGCCTTTTTTGGGAAATATTAAATTTCAAATCTCTTTATTCTCCTCCACCTAACCGCTTGAGCATTTAGAGCATGACAGATTCGCTGCCAGCATTTCCAATTATAACATAGGGCTGTATACAAAATTTTGTAACAGGCCTATTTATTTATTCATCATCCCTTTTACATTTCTTTTTTATTTTGTTATATGAAGTAGTTCATCAAGGATCAGGCGTTAAAACTCATCATCATTTCATTTCAAATCAAATATTTTGTTAAAATGTTCAATCATACTAAAAAGTATCCTATGATTTAAAAAATATTTTGTTATACTAAAGCATATAATCTAATATTACAATGCATCAACTATTCAATCCTCAATTGCGCTTAAAGGCGAAAGCTTATTTTTCTTGCTATGATAGATTCATAAAGCCATAAAGGATACAAATAATAGCAGAAAACTCATATCTTTCCCACCCACAATAATGCAAGCAAAACAATGGAGCATTTTCAAATGTTAAGTTCCATTCAATCCTACATCGGCTAAGAGTTCGGCAGTAGTGATGTTTATAAGCTTGAACAACCTTTGACTCAATGAGATTTTATTGAATTGAGTTAAGCCTAAGTTCTTAACATGGTATCAGAGCTCTGTTCCTGGTTTCTATGTGTTTGGACCTTGAAATCTACCACAGTCTCATCGTGACGCTTATGATCACTTTTGTCCGCCGTGTGGGGGGGCTGTTAAGTATCCTTATCTCACATTGATTAAGAGCAAGGCAATAAAGTTGTTTATAAGCCTAGATAACCCTTAATTTAATGAGATCTTATTGGATTGAGTTAGACTTGAGTTTCTAACATGGTATCAAAGTTGGGCCTGACTTGATTGGTGACTTGAGCTTTGTCCTTAACAATCTCACCATGGCTTTGTGAGACCACCTTTGTCCGTGTGGAGGGGGACTATTAAGTTTCCTTCAGTCTCATATCGACAAGGAGTTCGACAGTAGTGCTACTTATAAGCTTGGGTAACCCTTGACTCAATGAGATATTATTGGGTTGAATTAGACAACCGAGTAGAAAAGGAGATCCCATTGATCGTAGGTCCACTACAGGTTATTGCTTTCTCCTTGGTTCTTCCTTGATTTCTTGGCGAAGTAAGAAACAAACTTTCGTGGTCAGCTCTAGTACTAAAGCATAATATCGTGCTCTTGTTGATATCACATCTAAACTTCTTTGGCTATGATGGCTTCTTAAGGATTTGGTGTGTCCACATCCTCTACTACTTCCATTTATTGTGACAATCATAGTGTCATTCATATTTCTCACAATGATGTCTTCCATGAACAAACTAAACACATCGAGATTGATTGTCACTTTATTGGTTCTCATCTTGTCCATGGTGTTCACAAGCTTTTCCCCGTTTCCTCAAACGATCAACTTGCATATATCTTCACCAAAACACTTCCTAAGGGACGCATTCGTAATTTAACTGACAATTTCAAACTGGTCTCACATCCACCTTGAGTTTGAGGGGGGTTGTTAATGTATATCTATTAATAGATTAATGTATATCATATTTATTAATGTATATCTAGTTTAATTTAGGCATATTTAGTTTATTTGTAACTTTTATATAAAGACACCATGTATATTTTTTAATATATAGAATACAATAAAATCATTCGGTATTTCTAACAAAAAGAAAACTGTGTTTCTGATAATGCATAATAATGTGAGCAATAATAAAAATGTTAAATCTGTAAAGAAAATGCTATTTGTGGTTCATTCGGTCAGTACCAATAACATTTTCCATATACAACCAACAAATGCTATCTTGATCTTTATATTATATGTACTCTCATCCTCGGCTTAACCAACTTGATTAAGTTGAAAATTTGAATGTTCTATGACGGTGATCCTATGTATGAGGAATACAGATAAATGCAAAATCTACGTCTGGTCACAAAGTTATTACATTTTATCTTCTCTTTAAGGACAAATGGACCTTTGGCTTGGGCTTAATAACCTAAAATACCCATATACAAGAAAACTTAAGCCTTATTCAACATCCTGAAGAAATAAAAATAATAAACTTTATCTAATGAAATAGTGGAAAGGGTGATTTTTTTCTTTATGAAAGGAGCTACTTATAGATGGTACATAAGTTGGCTTAACCTTCACCAAACTAATGACAATCCACGTGATCTTACTGTTGAGTAAAATTTAGAATGAACAACTCTAAATTTACTAATATTAGATCTAAACAAGTAAACAAACTATTTGTATTATAATCACTATAACACCTTTCAAAGGCAACTCACAAATTGAAGAGAAATATAAACACTCAAAGAGAAAGCTATCAACTCACACTCATACTAAGAATATAAAGACTTATTTGTTTTTGATGGAATGATTAAACCAAATGCAAGGTAGGCTATTTATAGTCCTCACCATGCAATCTACATCACACAAATATAAAACTAAGAAATAATCCTAGCCATACAAATCTTATCTACACACTTCTCTTTTCTACAACCTTTAACCACTTCATTTATTTCTAGAACCTTCAAATACTTCATTTATTTCTACAACCTTCAACCACTTCATTTATTTCTACAACCTTCAACCATTTCATTTATTTCTCTACCTCTTCAACTATTATTTTGGTGTTGATTTTTAACACTCCCCCTCAACACCAACTCTCACTATTTTTACTGTGTCAAGCTGATGGGGAAACATTTCGAACTTGCCAACGCTTAAGCTTTTTTGTGAACAAGTCTGTAACTTGATTATCTGTCTTGATTTGCCTCATTTCAATTTCTTCTTGTAGAACCTTTTCTCTGATAAAGTGATAGTGTATTTTAACATGCTTAGTTCTTGCATGAAAGACTGTATTCTTTGCCAAACGAATTGCTGATTGATTGTCACAATACAACGGTACTGCACAATTTACTGGTTGATGTAGATTATTCATTAGTTGTATCAACCATGTACACTCTTGAGCTGCCATTGCCGCTGCTCGATACTCAGCTTCAGTGGTTGATAATGATACTGTTGATTGTCATTTACTACACCAAGAAATTGTTCCAGAACCCAGCTTAAACACATACCCAGTTGTTGATCTCCTGGTGTCATGATCTCCTGCATAGTCTGCATCGCAGTAACCAACTAACTTGTTGTCTCCACCTTTCTTGTACAAGAGACCATAGTCAATTGTACTCTTCACATATCTCAATATTCATCGAATTGCTTCCAAATGTGGCTTCTTTGGATTTTGCATGTACCGACTCATTACACTAACTGCATAAGAAATGTCAAGCTGAGTTAAGGTTAAGTAGATTAGACTGCCTACCAATTTTTGATACATTGTCCCATCTTCCAAATCTTTTCCTTCATGTGCACACATGTTGGCATTTGGCTCTATCGGTGTCGAAATTGGTTTGCATTCAAGCATTTCGAACCATTTTATCAAATCTTTAGAATATTTTTGCTGACAAAGAAATATTCCTTCTTGTGTGCGATCAATCTCTAAACCAAGGAAGTGCTTGAGCTGGCCAAGTTCTTTCATCTGGAAATAGACTGACAAATTCTCCTTTATCCGAAGAATTTTTGCCTCATTATCACCAGTTATGATTAAGTCATCCACATATACTAGCATAATAGCTAGCTTTCCTTCATTGGCTTTAACAAATAAGCTAAAATCTGCAGGTATTACTGAATAACCACTTTGTGTTAGAAATTCAACAATCTTACCATACCATGCCCTAGGTGCTTGTTTCAATCTGTAGAGTGCTTTCCGCAGCTTACACACATATTCAGGATGATCTTGGCTCTGAAAATCCATTGGTTGGATCATGTAGATCTCTCAATCCAACTCTCCATAAAGAAAAGCATTCTTCACATCCATCTACCACAGCTTCCAATCTTTGTTTGCTACAAGTACAAGTAGGACTCGAACAGTTGTAAGTTTCGCCACTGGACTAAACGTTTCATCATAGTCTAGTCCATATTGTTGAGAGAAACCACGAGCTACCAATCGTGCCTTGTATCTCTCGATTGACCCATCTGGTCTACACTTTATCTTGTAAACCCATTTGCAAGATATGGGTTTCATATCTCTTGGCTTTCAGACCAGATCCCAAGTTTGATTTTGCTGAAGTGTATCGATCTCTTCTCTCATAGCTGTCATCCACTCAGATCTTTGCGATGCTTCTTCAAATGTCTCAGGTTCTATTGATTCTTCAATTATGATTGCATTGTCATATTTGGGATTTGGCCTTCGTGTTCTTGTTGACTTATGGAGTTGAGATTGTGGAGTTGATTCTTCTATTTCACTAGGCCCACCTTCTTCATTTAGTTGTTGATATATGCCAGTTTGCCAAGGATTCTAAGTTACTCTTTGTTCAACACCATCATTGTCTGGATCTTTGGATTCATTTAAACTTGGTTGAAATTTTATAGTATGCTCCTCCATCTTTTGTTGCAACTTATCTCCAAATTCTCTTGAGTCTGGAAATGGCATATTTGGGATTTGGCCTTCGTGTTCTTATTGACCTATAGAGTTGAGATTATGGAGTTGATTCTTCTATTTCACTAGGCCCACCTTCTTCATTTAGTTGTTGATATATGCCAGTTTGCCAAGAATTCTGAGTTACTCTTTGTTCGACACCATCATTGTCTGGATCTTTGGATTCATCTAAACTTGGTTGAAATTTTATAGTATGCTCCTCCATCTTTTGTTGCAACTGATCTCCAAATTCTCTTGAGTCTGGCAATGCTTCCTTCTCTGAGGACCACCAAGAAGATGCTTCATCGAACACCACATCTCGTGAAGTGTAGCATCTTGCACTCATTGGATCACAACATTTCCATCCTTTTCTTTGGCTGTCGTATCCCACAAAGATACATCTAACAACTTTCTTGTCAAATTTGCTCCGTAAATGATCAGGAACAAATACATAACATACACAGCCAAAGATTCAAAAGTAGCTAAATGTAGGTTTCATGTTCCATAGTTTCTCAAAGGGTGAAACAAATTCTAACCTTGGTTGAGGAAGTCTATTGATCACAAAGGCTGCAGTCCTCATCGATTCAGCCCAAAACCTCACAGGTACATTCTTTTCATGTAGCATACTCCAACAAATTTCTACAAGATGCCAGTTCTTTCTTTCTCGCTACACCATTTTGTTGTGGCGTGTCAAAGTGTCTTGATGACGTATTCGACATTCCCTTAGGTATTGAGAGAACTCACCTGAGCTATATTCTCTGTCGTTGTCTATGCGCAAACAATGGATCTTCTTTCCAACTTCTCCTTCAGTTGACTCTCTAAACTCTTTAAACTTTGAGAATACGTCAGATTTTTATTTCATAAAGAAAATCCACACATACCTTGAGAAGTCATCAATGAATGTCACCATCTATCGCATACCGCCAATTGATGGTTGCTTAATAGGTCCGAATACATCAGACTGAACTAACTCCAATGGTTCTTTTGCTTTAAACTTTGATTCCTCATATGGCAATTGGTGAGCTTTACCATATTGGCATCCTGCACAGATTGTGTCTATTCGCACGTCTAGTTGAGGAAGCCCTTTAAGCATCGACTTTTTCACCATCATATTTAGCTTGGAATAGCTAACGTGACCTAACCGCATATTCCATAGATATACTGTCTCATTTCTTCTTGTCTTGTCTACATATGCATATTCTGCTGACATCACGTAGACTGATTCCAATCGTTGCCCCTCCATTTGTCGGTGTTTTTGAGATTTTGAGATCATGATACAACTTCACCTCTCGGGGACCGAACAAGACATAGTGGTCTGATGATGTTAATTGAGCCACATATAGCAAAATTTTCTTCATTCATGGGACATGATAAACATCTTGAAGTGGTACTTGGTTAGTACTATATCGAGGCATAACTATCGTCTTACCGATGTGGGCTATCGATAACCTTGAGTTGTCAACTGTCACCACTACACGACCTCCCTTGTACTCATACATGCTTTCTAACTTATGTTTATCACCTATCATATGATTTGAGTAGCTCGAATCTATGATCCAGTCATTCTTGAGGTCAATCTGTTTTGATGTTGTCACCGTAAGAGCCAATTATTCTTCCTCTGTAGCGAATAATGCTTCGGCATCCCAACCATCTTCGCTATGCTCCTTAGAACTAGAAGTAGTTGTATTGCTTTCAATAGGCTTTTTCTTACTCCAACAATCTTTTGCCATGTGACCCATCTTTCCGCAGTTGTAACATTCACCGTCAAATTTTCTATTGTTATTGCGGTTCTTCCAAGCTCCCCCTGGACGAAAGCCTCCCTTTCCTTGAGAAATTTTTCCTTTATCGCCATAATTTTTATATCCATTTCCATTGTACCGCTTGAAAGTGCCTTTACTTTTGCTAGTGTAGAGCGCTTCTTCTTCACCCTTTAGTTGGACTCCTCCCATTTGCTTAGCCATAGCTTCTTGACCGGCTAACAGATTCTCAAACTCAATAAGAGATGGTTGTGTCAGCCATCCTTGTATAGCGGTAACAAACCCTCGATATTTCGGGTCTCAAACCATGAATAATTATTCTCTTTATCCTCGTTTCCCCAATAGGAGCTTTTGGATTTAACTTTGAAATTTCACGGCATAATGGCTTTACCTTATGAAAGTATTGGGAAATTGTCATGTCACGTTACGCCATCGATAGTAACTCATTCTCCAGAAGTTGCAATCTTGTATCATTCTTCTTTGAAAAGAGCGTAACAAGAGTGTCCCATGCTTCCTTTGGTGTTTTTGCATCCCGAATATGCTCCAACATTTCTTCTTCAATTGTGGTCTTCAAAGCAAACATTGCTTTGCCTGCTTTAATTTTCCACTTCTGCAAGATGCCGTTTGCATCTTCCACTGTTGGTTGTGTAACTTCATCACCACCAACAACCTCCCACAAGTCTTGACCTTGTAGATAAGACTCCATACATGTTGTCCATGTGTTATAGTTTTTGTTGTTGAGCTTCTTGATTCCTCCAACTACTTGAAGATCACCCATCGTGTCGGCAATACTTCGACTATACCGAACAAGCTTGACTAATAAACTTGCAGAGTACCAAACTCCTCACGATTCAAGATAAATCCACTAAGAACGATCTCTGACCGTCCTGCTCTAATACTAATTGTTGAGTAAAATTTAGAATGAACAACTCTAAATTTACTAATATTAGATCCAAACAAGTAAACAATCTACTTGTATTATACTCACTATAACACCTTTCAAAGGCAACTCACAAATTGAAGAGAAATACAAACACTCAAAGAGAAAGCTCTCAACTCACACTCAAACTAAGAATACAAAGACTTATTTGTTTATGATGGAATGATTAAACCAAATGCAAGGTAGGCTATTTATAGTTCTCACCATGCAATATACACCACACAAATATAAAACTACGAAATAATCCTAACCATACAAATCTTATCTGCACACTTCTCTTTTCTACAACCTTCAACCACTTCATTTATTTATACAACCTTCAAATACTTCATTTATTTTTACAACCTTCAACTACTTCATTTATTTCTACAACCTTCAACCATTTCATTTATTTCTCTACCTCTTCAACTATTATTTTGGTGTTGATTTTCAATATTTACTGATCTCCCCCTTCAAAATCTCAATCAGCCTATCAGGATAGTGTAATCAATAGACTCCTTACAAACAATTCTAGTAACTCTCCGGTAGCTGCCATTGTTGTAGTGAGGAGGTCTGAGACTCTGAATACTGAGAGTCATTAGATTAATTTTGTGTTCACAGTATGTGGCTGAAATCTTGAGAATGTGTGTGGTTCTCAAATGTCGTCTACCAGTAAAATTTATCTTTTTGAGGTCTTTAAATTTGGAAGAAGAAAGTAATTTATTACAAAAGATGGTTCATAACATAAAATTTCTAAATCTCTTTTGTTAATGCTGCTTTTTTATTTTAGGCTTTTCAGTCAAAACCAATTTTTTAACCATCTTCTAGAAGTTCTTTTAAACTAAAAGAAGAAGAAAGGAAAATAAATTTACCACCATGGAAATTCACTAGTTTCTATTCCAGCTTGGTGAAGCTTATCTACATACTGCAATGTGTCTTGACACTATTCCCGATCACCAGAAAATTCTTTTTTTTGTCACCATCAATCTGATAAGTTTCTTGATCTTTTCCAGCAACAACCTGCAGTTACAGGCAGTGTGGTCTAAAATCATATAAGTGACATTTTACACGTATACCATGAAATTTCATTAACTGGCAACAACACACCTTCCTCTGACCGTTTGGAAGAGGAGGGTAGTAATCTTTTTGATGGTTTTTAGAATGTGAACATGGAAAGTTACTTGGTTTATTGAGTATTAATAAACTTGTGGTATAGTAAGTTAATTGGTTTTTATGATTTGATATTCACTAGGTAATTGCTTAAAAGAGGACAAATGAAAAAGGTTTTGATATATGTAAAGATAAAACAAGATGATTTTAGAAGAACTTGTATTGATTAGATTTCACAAATCTACTTATAGGAGTATTTATAGTTGAGAAAATTGGTTATAGACAATTTCAATTACTTGTTTTAATTATTAATTCTATAATTATTCACAAGATTTACTTGGGGAACAAGATTATCTAGAATTATACATTCAATTCTAACCACATATGTTACTTTGTCTCCAATTATTTTTAGATGTCTTTAAACTAAGACATTTGTAGACTATTCTAGAGAAATAATCAATTTCTATCACTCTTCCTTGATGTTAATTTTCGTTACTCCAATCATCTCTTGCAGTAACTCGAACTTTTCTTAATGTAGTACCTTCGTGAAAATATCATCTTTTTGATCCTCTGACTTGCAATACTTGAGTTCAATTTCTTTATTGACTTCTGCTTCTATGACGAAATAATATTTTATACATATATGTTTTGTTCTGATATGGAACACTGGATTCTTTGTCATTGCTATAGCCGATTTATTATCACAATATATTTTGTAGCTTATTTTTGTGACTCTTTCATGTCTTCAAGAATTTATTTCAATTATTTTACTTGACTTGAAGTGAGAGCTGGTGTAATGTATTTTGCTTCAGTTGATGATTGCACTACTATTGCTTGTTTGTTTAATGCTCAAGAGAATATCCGTGAGTCCAATGTGAATGCATAATTAGATGTATTTCTTATGTCATCGACAAATCCTGTCAATAACTATTGTGTATTCGACTTAACCTTGAACTTAGTTATGGTTTATACCATATTCCATAGTTCTTTGTTCCTTATAGATACCTGAATCTACCTTGGTGTACCATAGTGATTTTTTGTCAGACATTGCATGAATCTTAATAATTGGTATGTAGATATAGACGACTTCTAATGAGATTATGAAAGTATGAGCTATCTACTTTTGGCGAGCCATCCTCTTTTCTTAAGGCTTTGCTATTATCGAGCGGTGTTGCAACAATCTTGCATCCACTCATTTTAGACTTACTAATAAGACTCTCTGTATTTCTTATGTGAGATAAAAAAAACCCCATCATCACTTTGTCTAACTTTTAAGAAAGTAGTGCATCAACCCTAAATTAATCATCTCGAATGTTTTTGTCATTTCTTCTTTGAACTCTTTGATCAATGTTTCATCATCACCTTTATAGATAAGATCATCCACGTATAAAGAAAAAGTAAGTGTATTTGTACCTTGGTTCTTGATGTACAATATTGGTTCGTTTTTACTCATCTTAAAGTTTTATTGTATAAAATGACTGTCAATTCTGTTATACCAGGCTCTAAAAGCTTGCTTTAATCTGTATAGTGCTTTCTTTAGCTTTAGGACTTTACCTTCTTGTCCTTGCACTATGAATACCACAAACCCTTAAGGTTGCTTTACATAATTCTTGAAAATATTTTGTCGACCATAGCTTGTTATACAACGAATAAGGCTTGAGAATCATTTTTTGCTCTTTCTCTTTCTCCTTCAACTTTTTCTTTTGGGCTGCATTTAGCATAGTAGTATCATCTGGGAGAGTATATCCCTCATTGATAATAGTCCACAAATCTTAGGAAGGAAAAAACGTTCTCATTTTAATAGCCCAAAAATCATATTTTTTCTCTACGGAAGATTGGCATGGAACCATTGTTATATGAGAAGAGTAACTTGATGCCCAATAGAGAACAAACAAGGCACTGATACCACTCATGGTTTTTAGAACATGAAAATAGAAAATTACTTAACTTGAATAGTATTTTATAACAATGAGTATTGATAAGCTTGGATAACGGTGAATAGTTAGTTACTTGGTTTTTATGATTTAGTATTGATTAGGTGATTACTTTAAGGGAAGACAAATGAAAAAGACTTTGCATATAAAGGTGAAACAAAAAGATTTTAAGATAGCTTGTATTGAATTCATTTCACAACTTCATTTACATGGATATTTATACAAGAACAACATTACTTATTGTTAGAGATTAACTTCATTTCATTTTCTTACTGATTTGTTTAACATAAAATAATATATTTTTTAATCATATACATTCATGTTAATATCGTATAAATGTTTACTTTGATTTTTTTTCAAGCCTTACAACACCTTCGGGAAGTTTTTCTGCAATAGCCTGTGAAAACAAGGTTGAAGCCATAAGTGATAGAGTGGCTTACTGCTTGAGAGAGATGGCGGGGTATAGCTTTAGGTGGAGCCATTGAGGGAGCGATAGGGAGGCTAGTGTCTTTTTATTTTTATTGTTTGAATGAACTTTATGGGTCACACTACCCACGCCTAAATTTGGGCTTTAATTTTCAATTCATTTTAGTGGCCCAAAATATTTGGGCCGAAATCGCTCTATGATCATTTATAATTTTTTCTTTGAAAAACATTATCACAATGGAGTCGGTTAGTGTTGCCTTTATAAGCTTCAGAGCCTCTTATAGCAAAAAAATAAATAAAGCTTCAGAGCCTCATTAGTCAGTGGCCAAACCCTTTTTATTTTCTCTCTCTCTCTCTCTCTCTCTCGGGTTTCTCTGAGCGACCGCAACGGCGAAAGGCCTGATGCTTGCACAAGAACGGCGTTATCCACTGCTGCATATCGGCTTCATTCAATTTTCTGGATTATTTGTGTCAAACAAAACGGTATATTTTCTGATCATGTACATTCTTGTTAATAACGTGTCATTGTTTGGTTTGATTTCGTCTCAAACCTTACAACACCCTGTTTTTTCTGCTCTATGAGATCGTGAAGGCAAGGTTACTTGTGAAATGCGTACGTCTTTTTACCCCCATGGTTTGGTTTCCAACAATATCCGCCCTATTTTTTTGTTTTGGTATTTGATTTAAATTTTATACGATGAATCTATCTATTGAATGGCTTCGCTACTCGCTGGGATCAGTTTGATGATATTTTTCTGAGTGATTTAGTCTGTATACTCTTTTGGATATTGGCTTTGCATATGTCACACAACCTGTTAGAATGATGTTTGTCGCGATAATTATGTTTGTGGTCATTTTTCGTGTTTGTTATATTGTTTATGTGCAATTGCATATCTGTATATTTATTGTAACCTAAGTTTGTACTCTCTTTACTATTGTGTATAATTGTAATTGACGATGAGGTTGAAAACACAGTTTTTAATGTCAGTTGTGCTTCTGAATATTTTTTTTATAGATGTTTTGTATTCTTAGCCTTGATAACTTTTATGGGTGTTCTCGTTCAATAATTTCCGTTTAATTAGTATGCCTTATTCTTTCAATTGAAAGTTCTATAAGTTCTGATCCACTCGCTTCAATGTGAACGTCCAAAATTTTCAGGTTTTATAACTTCATGTTCCTTTACAAGGGAGAAATTACCTGGAGATCTTGGGGAGCGAGTAATGTAACTGGATCTCTTTGTGGCAGATCTTAATTGCTAATTTCTCCTTTTGAAACGATCAAGTTGAACTGTGCATGGAGATTGTTTTAATGTCTTTGAGATGAAATTTGTTTTTATAATTATGTGAATACGAATTTTCCGGAGGTGAATTAATTGTTTTTGTATTTTGTCTTTTGCAAATATTGGTGATTTGTGTTTAGATATTTTCTCTCCTCCATATAACTAGCTAGTCTAGCTAATCTATTTCTTTAGAAGCTATCAACTTTAACAAAGCATTTTGATTGGTGTATCGTTTTTGAAGTGCCAAAGATGACACAATCCAACTTGTCTAAGATGTTGTGGATCCATGTCTCTGTTTAACAGGGAGAACCTACTTGGTGAAACTTCATCCATATGACAGCAACGGACTTGGCTGAGGCTTCTTTTACTTTTTGTGTTAGGGATTCATTTATTTATTATACATGATTGATCATTTGTCAGTGAATTCCTCTGCTCATATTCTTGATTATATGAAGTTTTGTTCATTAGATATTTTTAACTTTCCTTTCTTTATTGTGTGTTTATGAATAAGAATTTTCCTACGTTCACATGACATCAACAGACTTGGCTGTGACTTTTTTACTTTTTGCCTAGGGATTCATTTATTTATGATACATGTTTGATTTAGTGAACTCCTCTCTTTATCTTGATTATATGAAACTTTGTTCATTTAGATGACTTATTTGTTTTTGGCTTTTGGTCTCATGCAAGTATTTCTGTTTAGGATTCAGTTTTGGGTTTTGCTCCCATTATATTTGATGCCTCCAATTGACATTTGAGGAATATAGCTACAACCCTATATGATTTACTTTGTGTGTGCTATTATTATTTTCAGGCTTATTCCATATAATTTATTTATTTATATTTGTTACAGTTTTTAAGGTATAGCTTGAGCCTTACACCTCAGATTGCCTTTGAGGTTTACACCTCGTCTCTCTTGAGAAAAACACCTTGGTATTTAAAATAACTTTCTACAACATTGCTCAGAGATCTATGGGGGAGAGAGAGTAATATGACTGGATCTCTTTGGCAGATACTGATTGCTAATGTCCCTTTCGAAAACTATCAAGTTGTATGATGCATTGGGATTGTTTTAAATGTCTTTGAAGTGCTAAAGATAACACCATTCAACTTGTTTAAAATGTTGTGGATCCATGTCCCTGTTTAACTGAGAGAATCGACGTGGTGATGCTACATCCTTATAACATCAACGGTTTTGGCTGAGCCTTATTTACCCTTTTCCTAATCATTTGTGTATTTTCTGAGGCATGATTAATCCCATTTGTCAATCAACAATCTCTGCCCATTTTACTTGATCGTAATATATGAATGTGTTTACATTTAGGTACATGAAATTTCTGTTATAATTAGATGAATACAGAAACTTTCTGGAGTTGAATTCATTATTTTTGGATTTTGTCTTAGGCAAGCATTCGTGATTTGTGTTTATATATTCTCTCCCTGGTATAACTAGCTAATCTATTTCTTTGAAGCTATCAAATTTAAGAATGCACTCTGATTGATTTAATGTTTTTGAAGTGCCAAAGATGATACAATCCAACTTGTTTAAGATGTTGCGATCCATGTCTACGTTTAACAGGGAGAACCTACTTGGTGAAGCTACATCCAAGACAGCAAAGGACTTGGCTGAGGCTTTTTTATTTTTTTGTGTAGGGATTCATTTATTTATGATATATGATTGATCATTTGTCAGTGAACGCTGCTAATCTTCTTGATTATATGAAATTTTGTTCATTAGATACTTTTAACTTTCCTTTCTTTAGTGTGTGTTTATGAATAAGAATTTTACGAAGGTGACTTGTATGTTCTCGGCTTTTGGTCTTATGCAAATATTGGTGATTTGAGTTTAGCTGTGCTATTTTACCTGCATAAGTGGTTAATCTATTTTCTCTGAAGCTATCAAAGCTAATTATGCCTTGTGATTCGTTTAATGTTTTTTAAGTGCCAAAGATAGGATGTTGCGGATCCATGTACTTGTTTTTACAGGCCGAACCTACTTGGTGAAATTATATCTTTACGACAATCATATAGGCTGAGTTTATTTGCTTTTTGCCTAATGATTCATTTATTCTCTGATGTATAATTCGTTCCATTTGTCCACGAACAATTGTACCCTGCTTAATTTCTGGATTATATGTATTATTATTATTTTATTTATTTTTTATCTGTGATTTGAGTTTATCTATACTCTCTCCCCCCTATAGGTTGTAGATACTTAACTTTGTATTCAAATCATGTAATGCATGTGCTTAACTGGAAGTGATGAGCCACATTTGCACGCACAAAATCAGACAATCGCCTTAATCAAAAGGGAGATAATTTAGACATATATTCATCAGAACATATTGCATTCAACTAGCCAACAATGAAACATTATAGAATAACGATGTAGATACATCTTGTAACTTGTTGAGCAGTCACTTGTTTTCATACTGTTGAATCAGTAGATATTCTCTTTTTTTTTAACCATTCTATCCATTATGAAGCTATTAGATCTTTGTGTTATAGCTGACTTCCGGGTATGTGAAGGCCAACACCACAAAAGAGCTTCGTGGCATGTGAAAAATACTGGTCAAAGTATAAGTGGAGCTTGTATAATCTCCTCGACTTTTGACGAGGTCATTGTAAGAGGAAGCTGCTTTTTGATGAGAGGCATTTAAGAACATTTATTGTTGTATAATCTTCTCTTCAAGAGATCTTGAATTTTGGGGTTACTTATGTTAAGCTTGGCAATGTAACCTGCATTTTGTTTTTCAGGGGTTGCAAAATTTGCAGAGCGGTGACACCTTTAATAAACTGACGAGAAAACACAAGGGGTTGATGTAAGAAGCTTTACCCATTGTCCAAATATCTATACTCAAACTTGCATAAATTCCAAAAATAGGATCATTTTCTGGGCTGATGTGTATGATTTGTGTATGTTATTATTAAAAGTTATCTGGTTCGCTATTATTTTCCTTGTCAAACATTGTGTAAAGCCCGATCTGACTTGGAACTAGTTTATTTGGAGTATCCGTGAATAAGAATTTAATGGAATTGATCATTGGTTCTTTTAAGCATCAAAAGGTAGGATTTGGTCAAATGCATGTGATTCCTTTATTTTTATTGAGTGAGTTCTTGATTTTCTTTTCAGTTGCATATATGTATATATATATATATCCTTTTTTCCTTTATAGAATCAAAGCCCCGTAGACTTATAATTACTATTTTCCTTTCAAAATCATCCCACACGTGGTGAACGAATTTTTCTTAGTATATAAACATGAAAAATTATTTGTTGGGTCTAGTAATGCGCATTTTAAAAGTGTTTATCTGAAATTAACTGATTGGGGAAGTTTATTGAAAGTCTTGAGCTGTGGTAAATCGAAAAAACTTGTATTAATATTACATTTTTTTAATAAATTAAAACATGTTAATTCGGTATATTTATACAAATTTACTTTTTATCATCAAATTTTTTGTAGTGTGATAAATTTATTACTAAATATCTTTAATGTTTTAATGTTAAGTTTGATTGTAAATTTGTTATAAAAATTGTATATTTGTTACATTAAAATATATTTTATTATTTAAATATATGTACCTAGAAAATAAGACGAAGTAACAAATATACTACTAAAATAAAATTTGGAATATTTGTATAAATCCAATTTATTTTATGTATATATATTTTAATATTTACCTATAAAGTTTTTGTTTTACTTAAAAAATTTACTAAATATGTGAAATTATCAATATTATAAAAACTAATGGTTAATTTACCTGTTATGTGAACTTTTAGGATAAATAGTTTTTAAACTTTTGTTTATTTTACTTTAATGTGTTTATTTAGATTTTTATCAACTTTTTTTTTAAACATAATTGACATTATGTAATTTAATTAAAAAAACTTATGTATAAATAGAATAAAAGTTTGTGTATTTTTTGTGTAGAGAAAAAAATTAATTCACTTATATAAAATGGATGATATTTCAAAAATATATAACCTAACTTTTAAGTTATTTCTTAAATTAGTATTAAACGAGTGTTTTTTTTCTAAAAACTTATTGAAAGCTTAATTTTCTCCTCTCGTCCATGCTCATTTCTGTTTGATTTTTGAATCAATGTGGTAATTCAGTATGCGTATAGTTTGACATTATATGCCTCTTTTATGAAACAGAGTGACGCAATAAAGAACAATTAACAAGGCAAGAGGATGCCGTTGAGATTATTTTCGATTATTTTATCCAAAAAAAAAAAGAGATATTATTTTCGTTTATATCCTTTCTGGTTTTCAAGTTCAGATTCGCTCGCTATAAACATTATTCAATATTTATGAAAAATATAAATAACATGAACATTTACTAGTTAATTTAATTTAGTTTTATATTACAATATTTCAGGTACTATTACTAATCATCATTGTTTACAATTTTTGTCGCATGCTTGTATAAAATTTCTATACAGTTGTAATACATTACAAATGTATGTAAAATTTGCATACATGCATACGAAAATTCTACATAATATAGCATATACTTCCTAATAGTTATGACTCTTGTTTTACAGGAATCCTAATTCATTTATGTGAATTTTAATTATTTCCGTTAATTTTACATGGGTGATTTAATTTTTTAAAATCAAAATATTTAAAGGGCTAATCTTATATGGCTAAATGGTAATTGAAGTATGAATATGTATGATATTTTTTAAGAAAAAAAAAATGATTTGACGATCAACTAAATATGCAATATGACTGTTTTTTTTATTAAATGTTGATTGTGTTGATAATTTTAAGAATAACTCATTTTTTATTTGAAATTAGGAAGGTCATTTTGGCTAACGTGCAACGAGAGATTGAGATCGATACTGAAATTTATATTTGAGAATTGGGATGACTCTTTATTACTAACTCTTCCAAGCTTTATACTTTTTACATTGCGGTCTGATCATGCACTGTTTGTTAGAGATCTCATTGAACTTGTTACTAAGCGTAGAACATGGATCTTATTTATTCTGTTTTCTCTCACGAGGAAACTATCATTATTATAAACATGTATTTTAGGCAAGATAGTGTGGACTCTCTAAGCTGACATCATATTTCTCATGAAAATTATATTATACAATTTAGTTATACGGTAGTCATTAGGTTAGGTTAATTTGCCCCTTCAGTGTATATCGGCCCATATCCAGGTGTTTGGAAACAACTGTGGAAACTTAAAATCCAGTTGAAGGTTAAACATTTTATTTGACTCGGTGTTCATAATATATTGCCTATACAGGATACCCTAAATTGTAGACATTGCTTTATACCTGCCCTTTGTTCATCGTGTGA
This sequence comes from Hippophae rhamnoides, assembly GCA_033030585.1. Lineage (NCBI taxonomy): Eukaryota > Viridiplantae > Streptophyta > Magnoliopsida > Rosales > Elaeagnaceae > Hippophae > Hippophae rhamnoides. The sequence continues at coordinate 66,311,500 of CM065428.1, read as the reverse complement.
CCTTGAGTATGAAACTGTTAGCCATCTCCTGTTGGGATGTAACAATGTCAGGCCCATGTGGAATAGTATTTCTCCTACTGTTAACATCTGTGATTTACTTACAAGTTCTTTTGTTTTCAGTTTTCATTCTCTTCTTACAGGGCAAACAACTTGACGAATATTGATAGCATTATTATTATTGTTGCTGATGAACTCCAAAGGATTTAGAAAGATCGTAATGATGTGGTCTTTCCACAAGCTCTTTTTGATCATAGGGTTGTTTCTCATCTTAATATACTTGATCGTAAGATGTTTGTCTTAGTTATATAGCTAACAATTTGTTAGCTACTTGCTAGCTTACTATATTAGTAGCGTGGCTACTTATTTTTTTGTTATTTTGTATTTTTTTGTATTATTTTAAGAATATTTATGGCATAGTATTAAAAAATATAATTTTATAATTTTTATACAATTACGTGTTTAATCTTCAAATTATATCATATTATAAAATATAAAAATAATATAATTATGTAAAATTTTAATATGATTAATGGAGTGTATCTAACTATCCTTACAAAAAATTTAATTTTCTTATGTATATTGATTTTTCTTTTATCACAAATTAAAAATTATAATTTTATTTTAAAATATTTATTTAAATTAATTTTATAATAAAAATTATTTTATTAAAATATTTATAATTAATTTTATAGGATTATATTATCTAATTTAATTTAACTCACCTATTCATTCATGTCACATTGTTATTATTAATTTAAACCAGTATCTTACGGACTGCACTAATAAAAAAAAAAAATTAAAATGTTACAGACTTAGCGTTCAACAAAGAAAAACGACACCTCTCTCTCGTCTGTCTCTCTCGAACGCCTCGGTTTTTATCAAAGATCCCTAACCTCAATATTCTCTCTCTCTCTCTCTCTCTCTCTCTCATACTCCGCACACATCGCCGATCTCCAGCGCGATCCGTTGCGGCATCCCAGTAATATCTCCGTCTTCGATCTCTTCCACCATTTCCGAGTTATTTTCAGGTACCTACAAATTCAAACTCGTTTCACATCTTTGCTCATTTTTGTGTATTTTCTTTCAAAATCGTTATCTGTTTATGTTTTGTTTGTTTCTCCAATCGGAGCTAATTTCTTTCGATCTCTCTCGGCAGTCGGTGATCAGTCACCACCAGCTTTCAAGCAGCGAAAGGCAGCCATCATTAAAGTCCTAGGTAACTATCCGTTGTTTCTTCTTATACTGGACTATATTTGAAATATTTGAAGAGTTAAGTTCTTAATGGAGTTCAATTGCTGAAGTGATTTCAACGCGAGAGGAATTGCTACTTTCCGAACTGCAAATAGACAGTGTGCTTTAGTCAAGGTAGAATTTGTTACTGAAGACCTATTAATTTGCCTTGAGTTTGACATGGCTTCCCAGATGAAAGGTCTCTATCAACTATATGTTGGAGGCTAAATCTGTTTGAAGCATTAGATAATTATCACAAAATGACTATATTTTCAGCCTTATGTAATCATTGAGGGTGCTTCTTGGTTTTTCGAATCCTATGAGATCTTATCTTATCCATTAGATTTCATTTTTTTTCCTGTGTCCCAGCAATATATCAATCACTTTATTAACTGGAAAAAAAGTTAACGTATACCTCATTTTGGTCAGTAGGCATATCATCAGTAAACCTTTTGATGCAACAATGAGTTTTTTGCTGCGGCCTACTCAAATTGTGGGTGCAGAGCTGTCTCCTGTTCATGAAACAGCAGCCGTAACATCAAATATACCAAAACTGTCATTGAATTTGGAAAGTCTTAAAGCTGATGATCCATATCCACAGTATTCAATTATTGAAGATCGTGATGGGGAGACCAATGGAGCTCAAGGTGAAAATGGAAGTGCTGCAGGTTTAGGTGCAAAGAACTCTTCCATCATAGTAAAGCATTCTGACGTTTTCGAAGAGGAAGGATGGATTACCATCCCATACAGTATGCCCTTTGCTCTTTCTGACCTCCTTTTAATTTGTATATCATAACATGCGTGGCCAAATTCAATCTTGTATGGGTAGTTGATTCATTGGTCCCTTTGGGGCTCTAGAGATAACTTGGGACCCCTAGGCAATTTTTTGTTAAAAAGGGACCCTCAACCGGTTATGACTGGTCACCAGATTTCGACCAAATACTTCATTTTGACTTTTGTTTATCAGTCTATTAGGTTGAATTTAGCTCCACCTTGGTGGTAACTGGCTATAGCCGGTCAACTGACAGTCCTTTTGTCTTCAAAAAATTAGATCAGGTCCTTAAATGATATTCTGAAAGGTCCCTTTAAAACAAACATCTCCCTGACGTGCTCTGCAGGGCAATAGCCACTTGCATAATTAAGCATTTGCATGTTGTATGCATCCATGTATTTGCGAAAAGATGCCGATTCTGTTTCTTTTGTTGTCTGGTGATGCAAAATTAAATTGTATATAAAAAAGAAGAGGCATTGGTAAATTTAGCCTGTACCAATACTGAATGGTTAAAAAGGGCCTTACCCATGTTGTTGTTGAAGACTGAGAGCAAAATGTATGTGTCATGTCATTACAGTTAGCTGAGAATTACCTTCATCTTTGTAATGCAAGATGTTTGCAAAAAAACCTGCCATGCATGTTTGTTGAGAAGCACCTTTGCCATTTCTTTTATCCGTGCTATACATAGCATGTGCAGATGTATTTTTGAGTTTTGACAGATATAAAGGCAACAGACACCAAATTTTTCTGAGAATTAATATCTTGGTCATGAAGAAGATATGATGATAATGGAGATGGAATGTTGACTAAATGAAAAACTTAAAAGACCATAATATGCATTTTGACGTGTTTTTGCTTTGAAACATCTCATCTCAACCTTTGATGGGGGTAAAAGTTATTTGCAATTATGTCTCTTGGATATGGTGTTGTATATTAGTGATTAGAACTCTTATTGGAAGATGAGAATCTGGTAGAATTATTAGACCCCTGGAAAATTGTCTATTTTTTTATAATATATCTTCAGTGATGGTTCAGAAGATTTTTTTTTCTTCACTTTGTGGGGAATAACGTTGCTTTTGTTTAGGTGATCCTGGACATTCTATTTAGAATGGTATGAATTAGTTTATAAATGTCTAGCGTTGGATTAAGTGTTCAATATGGTAACATGATATGTTGGATTACTTTACCTGGACTTTCTATGGGAGTACATTTCACCATCTTCTACCAATTATTGTTTTTGCAGAGGAACTACCTGATAACTGGAATGATGCACCAGATATAAATTCATTACGCTCTCTTGATCGTCCCTTTGTGTTTCCTGGTATCCCATATCTTGAACTTTTGTTTCTTTCAGCCCTCATTTTTGTATGTTTTTTTTTTCTCATTTGGAAGAGACTGCACCTGTTAAATGGGATCTGAGCTCTTATTTTCTGGCCAGGCGAACAGGTTCATATATTGGTATGCTTGTCTGCATGTAAGCAGGATACAGAAATTATAACTCCATTTAAAGTTGCTGCAGTTATGAGTAAAAATGGAAAAGGACAAAGTCCAAAGAAAGAAAATGGAAATATGGAAAATGTATATAGCTCAGCATCCAGCACAGGAGAAATGAGTCCTAGTGAAAAAAGAAGTAGTGTTTCTGCTGGTGAATCTCTTCTTAGAATGGAAGACCACAAAAGACAGACTGAAATATTGTTGGAAAGATTTGAGAAGTCTCATTTTTTTGTTAGAATTGCAGAATCAGACGAGTCACTTTGGTCTAAAAAGACTGCTACCAGGAAGCCATCCGAATCTTCTGAGGCAGATGGTACAAACTCTACAGTAAATGAGACCCAAAAAACTGCCAAAGATGCCTCTTGCATTAATGCAGTTGTGGATAAAGGAAACTTTGATCCCAGATTGTCTGGTGGGGCAGCAAGAAATACTCTGAAGTGTTGCTCTCTTTGTAATGGGGACATAGTGGTATGTGTCATAAGCTTGCATGCTTGTTAATGACATAGCTATTCTATTTTCTTGCATCACAGCAGAAACAGTTGAAAGAGGAATACATTCCTCATATTATGCATTTAGCTACATTGCTGTTATCTTCTAAATTAGGGATGCTAAGCTTTGTGTTTTAGATGCTTAATGTGCCAGTATAACATTTGGAAGGTGGATGCACATTCTCTATGCTCATTGCATATCACTTATCAGAATCTTTTAGTATATTATGCTGCAAAACATTAATAGGCAGTGATTTGGATGCCCAAGCTTCTCTACTTCTAGCTGAAACTCCTCTTCCCACAGATTTTGTAGGCTGCATGTTTTGTTGACTCTTGGATTAGCACTTTCATAATCATAGCAATTGATTTAAATATTTGAGTTGTCTATACAATTTATTTGAACTATTTTTCCAATATTGTACTTGCACTGTTAGATTTTTATTTTCTTACTTTTGTTCCTGTAAAAATCTCACTCTTAGATTCGTGAATGAATGCTTAATAGCTATTGTTTAAACTTATGACCCTCTTGCTTCTAAAGTTAACAATGTTTCATGCTTTGTGATTTCGAAAGCTAGGGTAGATATTGAAGTTAATAGCAAAGGATTTACATGCAGTTATCTTCATTTACATTTTGATGCTGTATTCACCCCCCCAACCACCACCACCACCACCACCACCAAACCCACCCATACACTGTCATCACAAACTTAAACAGTTATGGTTGTTGTCTTGGTTTAAACATTTGTTTCAGATCACTGATACTCATTCCCTTGCTTGTTTGGAAGGATGCAGGTGCTTTTAGAGGTGAATGTTGGCATTGATTCTTTGAATGACCCTGTGATTGAGATTCTTCAATTTGAGAAATATCGAGAGAGGACTTTGTTCTCTGAGAATCATGACAGTGTATCATATGGAAATCAGGACCCTTGTGTTGAGCTATTAAAATGGTTGTTTCCTTTGGATAATACGCTGCCTTCTCCAGGTCACCCTTTATCTCCACCGGTAGTTTCCACTTCAGGATTTGGAAGCACTTCTCAAAAATCTGGTTTATCTCCATCATCTGGTTCTCAGCTCTTCTCCTTTGGCAATTTTAGGAGTTACTCCATGTCAGCATTGCCCCAAAATACTGCACCTCCTGCACCAATCAAAGCTGCCAGTTCCAAGCCTAACTTTGATATTGAAGATTGGGATCATTACTCATCTCAAAAACTATGGAAAAGTCAAAGAACTGGATCTGAAGGGATTTTATCTTTCCGGGGCGTGTCATTGGAGCGAGAACGTTTCTCCGTTCGTTGTGGATTGGAAGGTATCTACATACCAGGAAGAAGGTGGAGGAGGAAGGTGGAAATCATACAACCTATTGAAATTCAGTCTTTTGCTGCTGATTGCAATACAGATGACCTACTCTGTGTCCAGATAAAGGTGTATAGTCTAATTTTAATTGATCACACTATATTGTAACCGATGTATTCTTCTGAAATGTTTAACTTCGTATTGTGTTCGCCTCTAGTCTTTTGCCCCAATATGTATTAAGTTATCTAGCTGTTTTGCAGAATATTTCTCCAGCTCATGCTCCAGATATTGTGATATACATAGATGCTATAACGATTGTTTTTGAGGAGGCTTCAAAAGGTGGACAACCCTCACCATTGCCAATTGCATGTATTGAAGCAGGAGAATATCACAGTTTGCCAAATCTGGCCCTCAGGTATTGGTTCACTCTAGCCATCTTAATTTTCTGCCCTCTTCTTTTAAACCATGCAATTTTCCCAAATTGTTTTTTAAAAGGCTATGGACTTTGGTTATTATTTATTAAAAAAAAGTTGTATTCTTCTGGCTGCTGTGAACTATTGTTTGGTTGTGTATGTATAGTTTTAGGCAACATGTGATGATTGGAATTAGCATGCTGACTATTTAGTGTGTAACCTCCTTAAACACAATGAAAGCTGTTGTAACTTGTAAGTTGTTAATGGTTGGGTTATATGTGATTTTGTTGCTGCCCCACTATTATAGATATATATCCTAGGTATGGTTTCAAATTTTAACTTTGTAACTTCTATGTGAATGAGCAAGATATTTGAGGAAATTAAATGTTTCAGCCATTTAGTAAAGCATATTCCTCATGGTCTTTGCTTAGTTCTTAATGTAACCAGACAAAACTGGTAAGATAGTTAAAAGAAGAGATTCCAGCTGCCATAAATTGTGTGTAAGCCTTAGAGCACCCCCACTATTTGAATTTTTTTATAGATCCTATACAAATTTACTTTGTAACTTCTATGCCAAATGAAATGATATGGTGAGCTATGTAGCTCACCTTATAGAGAGCAACGCAAGATTGTCCATCTAAACTATAAGTCGATTTAGTTCAGATTTAGGGTTTAGTTTTTCAAGAAAGGGTTGCTACTTCTAATTCCTTGTATAAAATTGTTGATTTTTATCATTTTATATTCGTACTTTATAATATGATGACTGTTGAATATGGTTTCAGTCATTTAGTCAAGTCTTTTACTTATGTTCCTCTTTACTAATTCTTAGTAATTTGATACAATTCTTGGTAAGATAATAGGAAAAGAGACTCTAGCTGCCTTAATTCTCTTTGTGTGGGCTTTTAGGGTTCTTGATTTGTTACGAAGTGATTAATTGATTATTGTCAAAACTCATCTCCTCCTTGGTGTTAACTACATTGTCTAAGCCAGATTAGGCAGCGCTTGTCCGGTTCAAAGGTCAGGTGGCATTTTTGGTCTTTTCCCCAATCTTCTAACAGCAAAAAAAGAAAATTACGTACAAATAAAAAATGTTTTATTTTTGGTTGAAAAAGGAACATGGAAGACATTTATTTGCTATATATTGCTTTCCTCATAGAAAAAAGAGGATTAGAGGTTGATTGGAGGTCTCAAGGGATGTTGTGTTATGCTCTGCAGGGAAAAATGGCGATTGTTTATGCATTTTCCTCATGGTTCTTAGAATTGCTGTTAAATTCTTATTCTGATTGGTTTATAGGACCCTTTCAGCCTGCAAAAGTAAGAAGTAGTTAACAAAATGAATAGATGATAAATGAATAAATAAAGATGTTCGCAGAGTGTGCACTTTAAATCTTGATTTTGATTTATTAAGCAAATACTGGCAACCTAATACCTTAATTAGTATTGACAGGTTGTATTTTTAATTATCAACTCTGGTTAATATCGTTATAATAAAAAGAAAAGGATGATACAGAGTTGGACTTTCGTATTATTTTATGGTAACAATCTGTTTGTTCTTTTGTCCTTGCTATAATTTGGCATGCAGGAGGGGTGAAGAGCATTCTTTTATTCTTAAACCTGTAACATCTATGTGGAAAAGCATCAAGGTTAATGCTGAAAGAAGCACTATACCATCCCAAAAAAAGGCTGGAAATGTAACGTCGAATTTGGGATTAGTGTCCAAGACAGTTGAAACAAAGAAGAATCCTACTATGGATCAATATGCAATTAATGTATCATGTCGGTGTAACTATACTGGTAATTACATTTTTCTTTGTGAACATGCTTTTGAAAACTGTTATTGTGTTGTTTTATAACTTAGTTGTTCCTTTTATTACTACCACCGGTGTTAATCTAGAGTCAAGATTGTTTTTCAAACGGGCAACAAGTTGGCGACCACGGATGTCAAGGGATCTACTTATCTCTGTTGCATCTGAAATGTCTGGACACCATGGGCACAGTGGAGGAGTTCCTGAACTTCCTGTGCAGGTTATATTAACTTTTATTTTTTTATATTGCCATGTGTCCTTTTTTTCCAATCTGAAATGTTTGCTTGTGTTTGTGTTGTTTAAGTAGCTTTTAATTTACGAAAACCCCCCTCATTTGGGTCCGGATTTAGCATATTTGATAAAGGAGAATGAGGTAATGAGTTAAACGAATTTTTAATGTAGAGTTTGGGAATGTGAAATTTTCACATACTTGTATGGAAAGAGGGAGTTAAATGGTATGTAGAATTTTCACATACTTGTATGGAAAGAGGGAGTTAAATGGTATGTAGAATTTTCACATAGGTGAGCTAGTTTTGTGGAAGTGAAAATTGAGAAAGTGAATAATAAAATGAATAGTGACCAAAACGTATCGTGAAATAAGGCTAATTCAAACTAGATTATAAATACTAGAGATGGCAATGGATTGGATTCGATCCATTAATGATCCGATCCGATTCGTTGTTCAAAAGATCTAATTTAATCTAATTTGTTTTGATCCGTGGATCAATGGATCTGCATGTCCCGATTTAAATTGTTCTAACCTTTTTCTCTCTTTTAAAACTAAAACATTATTTGATGTGATATATTACATATTTTAGATAGATAAATTAAAAAAAACAATAAGAGAACATTATATATGGTAGGAAAACACTTTCTTACTTTCTCTTTTTTTTAGAAACTGTGTTACTCATTTTAAACAAATTATGATAAATTTAAAAATAATACCGTTTATAATAAGTATAAGAATAATAAATATAAGAAGGAAGAAATAGTTATGAATATAATGAGATTTGAATTTTTGTTTAATAAATTTTAAACAATAATAGATAAATTTATGAAAATTTTAAGAGAGTTAAATTTATAAAAATGTAAGAGAGAAATTTTAAGAATAATTATTCATATTGTAAATTTTTTTAAATAAATAATTGTAAAAATTAAGAAAGTATGTTTGGAATGTATGATTCTTTTAGTTTTAAAATTATAATTTTAAAAGGTTTAGATTTTAGATCTATCTGATCTAGCTCGATCCACTGATCACTGTTTCGTTCTAATCCGATCTGTTGATCTTTGTATATAGATCATAATTCAATCTGTTCTGAAATTAATCATTTTGATCCGATTCAGAGTAGATCACACGGAGCTAATATCCGTGGAGCTCTGATCTGGTTGATCTTTTTGTCATCCCTAGGGAACATTGGTGGTATAACTTAACCCTATTTTGTGACTTTTTTCTCTAATTTATCTTTGCAATTTGTCAGGTACTAACTCTTCAGGCTTCAAATTTGACATCGGAAGATCAAACACTGACAGTTCTGGCTCCAGCTTCATTGACTTATCCTCCTTCAGTGGTCTCATTGAATTCTGCCCCCACATCACCATTGAGTCCATTTCTTGGTTTTCCTGAGTTTACAGGAATAATAGGTGGTGGTAAACATGGCTCTGCTATGCAGAGGGTGAATTCAGCACCTCTTGCATCTCAGAATCAGAAACAGAATTTTGATGGTGGTGCTAGATCAATTTCTTTGAATGAACTTGCTTCTCCACAATCTGATGTCATTCCAAGTAGTGGTTTCGGTTGCACACATCTGTGGCTGCAGAGCAGAGTTCCATTAGGGTATTTCCTTTTTTCTTTCTCCCTTGTTGTTTTCAACTGTTCTACAAGCAATTATTACAACTTGCTATGGTCATATCAGATGTGTTCCTTCTCACTCTACCGTCACAGTCAAGCTTGAGCTACTTCCCATGACCGATGGCATAATTACATTGGATACTCTACAAATTGATGTCAAGGAAAAAGGTTGTGTGCTTATTACCATATTATTTCTTTCCAATACATTCTTGGAACTTTGCTAGAAGATCCATGAGATTCATGGATTTTGACTGAATAATAGAGGCCATGTTGGATGATACGAGTGATTTATATATGTTGGGCTTATTCCACTTCCTAAATTGCAGCACTGCTTGTTTTTTACATTTGGTAAATAATATATAAGATATCTTGCTTATAGTGTACGTTTCTTTTCTGTATTTGAACATACGAATTTATCATCACAGCTAATATGACTTGTCAAGCTTTCAATTGTTGCATTTGGTGCCGCACCATGCAAGCAGTGCCTGTGATGATATACTAACGAAATCAATACTTGAATTTTTTTTTTTGCTGATGGCAATACTTGAATGCCATGAAAATGCCAAACTTATGAAGTTACTTTTGCCTTTTTTGGTTTAGCAGGTCTTACCTATATTCCTGAGCATTCACTAAAGATAAATGCAAGTTCAGGCATTTCCACAGGGGTTCATTAGAGTTTTTCTATATACGTGATGTCTAGCAGAATTGTAAAAGGTTATTCCTTCTCTAAACCATCACTATTCTTTATCGTTTTTCTCTTTATGTAAGTAGCTGCTGCCGCGGTATTATTGGCTTCTGAATTTGAGGGGAATTGAAATCATATGTAATTTTATTAGACTGTGGTCACAGATTTTGTATTATCTTACTTTGGTTTGGAACTCCGCAATTGCAATGTACCCAGTAGCGGGGAGGAGTTCCGTGCAATTGCAATGTACCCATGAGTGGGAAGGACTGTAGTCCATGGAAGAGTTCTGTGAGTGAATGTACAATTTTAGTACTCTTTAATATAGCTTTTAATCAGCAAGACACTAGTCGCGTTACCCTTCATTGATCTGCCGCCCTTCGGTATATATTCGATTCAACATTTCTCTTATTCTTTTTTTGGTCATTATTTATTCTGTCTATCGTTGAACCTCCTATTCCTTTCCTGCTGTCCTTGGTAAGATATGCAGACGAGAGAGTTGCAACTGATGGTAGTCACGATTTTCGTTTTCTAAATAGAACTTTGCACAATGCCAAGTAAGAGCTTGGCTGCCGTGTGAAAAACAAATTAGGAAAATTATATCAATACGCACAAAAATATTAAACAATATAAATTGCTCCCTCTTTTGTTATGAATTAGGGTGCCAGATTTGTTAATTTTTATATAATATAAAAATGTCCATTGTCAACCGTCACCCAAATAAATTCTATGCGAATTTTAGTTTTGATCTTTTAAACGTACGATATATATAAATAAACAAGCTTGAATGTAATTTATACACATTCATATATGTCCTATGTAATGCCGAATAACATTATTAGTTCTCTGGATTTTATAGATTTTATATTTTAGTTATCTAATTTTTTTTCTTAAGAAGTTGTTTCTTAATTTTTATGGATTTAGTCCCTTATTTTTCTTTAAGATTTAGTTACTTAGCTTTTTCTTTTTTAAGATTTAGTAATTTTATTTTTTAACTTTCACAATCAATCCACTTTAAAAAAATTTGTTTAATCTAACTTTAGGGCTAAAAATAAGCCCACCATTAGACTCTAACGTACATGTAACCATATTTTAACCCTTTTTTTTCAAACAAAATTCAAACTTAGAATTTTTAATTTTAAACCTATGAAACAAATAACTCTAAATTACTAACCCTTCGTAAACAAATGAAGTAGATATGTATTGTTTAGTTCTTATGTATTGTTTTTACACATGTTTGATAGTGTAAGTCGTATTTTTTTAGTGTAACTTTTGACGTAGAAAAAAGAAAAAAAATTAAATAAATGATCAAAAGTAGATTTAATTTAATTAACATTAAAGTTATATTAAATATAATTTATTTTAAAATGAATTGATTTTGTCAAAATTCAAAATACAATGGATTAAATTTTTAAAAAAATTTAAGAGACTAAAGTATAAAATCTATAAAAATTAAAAGATTAATGGTTTTTTCAACTTATATTTAAAAAAAGAAAAGAAAAAGTATTTTATAGGACAAATATGATCATAGAATAATGGACGATTGTATTTTATTGAAATAATATATTATCTATATTAAGAAAGTTGAATTTTATTATTTTATTAAATAATAATAAAGTTGAATGGCTTAAATGGTGCATGACCACAAACTACCAAGTGTGATAATCCGACTTATTCGAAGCAAAGCGTTTCTCTCTCATAATTTTTAGATTTTAGGGTTTTGGCGAATACTTTCCAGTTGTTTTTGGTGAATTCTTTGAATTCGATTACCAGTCTTTTGGACTTCAGTTTAGTTTTTTGGTGAGTGTTGCTCGGAATCAGAAGCTTCCATCTACCGATAATCTTTTTGAAGAGATATGAACCATAAGGTGTTCAAAAGGAGGTTATTCGGTGGTTGTTTGCAGACTCGTGGAAATATGGGAAGAACATTTCATTTTCCTGTACAAGACTATCATTGCCCTTCATGTAACGGGATTTCAACCTTGTTTTGAGCAAGCTACCATAAATTAGGTCCAAAAAGAGAAAATGCAGCTGCACATGATTGGTATTAAGGTAGAGGATATTGGTATTCAGTTATTTTTCTAGGTAACAACTAATATTAATGTAAGATATGTTCAATAACGATTTTGGTTTGTGACTTTTATTTCTAGTTAGAACATTTTGGTTTTGCTGTATTCTTATAATTAAAAGTTAAATACTAACTTATCCCTTTTGGACATTTTGGATTGCTAGTTCCTTTTGGAGTGCGTTCTGGAGCCACACTTATCCTGCTCTCTTACTCTCTCCATCCATTTCTATTTCTATTTGAGCTTAGTTTGCGTGCGTTTGGTTGCTTCAGAAAATGAAAAAATAAATAAATAGATAAATAAAAGAAGTTAATACCAACTGATTTTAGAAGGGTGAAAAGGAACTGCTACACCAAAAGAACTGAGATGTGATAAAAGGATATGGCTATGCAAATCCAGTAGAGAATGCTAGCTGGAATTTAATATTAATTTCCTTTTTCTTTCTTCCTTCTTTGTTTGATTTTCCTTCCTAGGCTAACATTGGATGGATCTAGCGTGTCAAAAGGATACTTGCGTTAAAAGAAGTAGGGAGTTTAATCTCTTAACACTTGTGACAAGAGTCGAGATCTTACTGAAAAAAGCTTGACTGATTCAAATGAAATTCCTTATATGCGTTCCTGAACGGAAGCATGTATTGTATGCTTATACCATTGCACAAAAAAGGAAACTTTGTAGTAAAGACAATATTGTTGGCGTTTATAATTTGCCAGCAGTTTTTCACAAATTGGCAATTAGGGTTCAAATCCGTGTCTGCGTGGGTGTAGTGTGTAACTAGTATTTCTAGAGAAAAAAAGAAGATTGTATAAATGCATATAGAGACTGGATAAAGAACCATTCCTTTCACTATATATCCTTGCTTGCCCGTTTTCACTAGTTCACTGATTTGAAGGCAATATGCAAGCCAGCTTTATAACTATGGCTGCTGGATATTTTAAGTCCTTAATGTTTATAATGCTAGTAGTACTTGTTCTAAATTATGGTGCTGATGCAATCGTGGGGGAAATTTGTTGGAAATTGTTATAAAGCTCCTTAATTTAAGGAGCAAAACATGGAAGCTTAATTCAAGGAGCAATTCAAGTAACCATTAATTAATTTAAGGAGCAATTCAAGGAGTGAATTTTCCTATGAATAGATGTGTAATTGTAATGAATTAATCATCCAAAGTGTTCATTCTAATTGAGAGAAAAGCTTTTGTGAGAGAAAATTGAGAGTAATTTTCTTGGGTGTAATTGGGTTGTGAGTTGTTAGTGTTGTAAACACCTTGTGTAATTTCTCCCCTTTCAGTAAAAAGATTTGCAGCATGTTTGGAGACGTAAGCAAGATTTACCGAACTCCGTTATCAAATTTATGTGTTATTTTTCTATTCTTACTTTCTCATAAATCTGATTTATCGGAAATTTGAGTAATTTTCCGACAAAATTAACCAAAGAAGAAGACTTTAAGGTGGATAGACAACTCAAGATTATTAATAAACCTGCGATAAATTCTGAAACAGATATAAGCTACAAGCTAGTATCAATTTTGCAATTATTTCAAAGCCTTTGTATCATTTTTATTCTTTATTTCGGAAAAGATATTCTGAACTCAAAAGTTTTTGAATGGTGAGCAGCCATAAGAGTCAATAATGTTATGCATTAACTTTTCAACCAGCACATAATCAATTTGATGTTATTACCGATTTGTGTTTGGTCATTTGGGCATTGAGCTGTCATGTTCCCTGAATATAAGTTTTAAACCTAGTTTGTGTTTCTTTCTCAATATGGAGACATTATCGATTGTGTTGATATCTACAAGCAACTTGCTTTTGATCCAGGTATGTGATCATTCCTCCTTTTTTCATTTTTCTTATATTTTTGCTATCTTTACATATACTGATAAAATCAAGTTTTTTATCAAAAAACTCTCGCTTATATTCTATAAAACAACTTAATTAGCATTTGTTTTGGTTCAACACAGATGAGGCCTGAAATCAGTACTCCAAAAGAGATGAGAAATGAAACTTGAACAAGTCCCAAGTCTTTGTCTTATATATCAGAGAATATAAGGCGCCCCAAGGGGTCTATGCCCATTAAAAAGGGCTAAGAAGGAAGATCTAATAATGGAAAAATATACCAAATCTTTAGGATTAAATTATCCCACCAACACTTATGAGCAAACCTCTACAATTGACTTACGCGCATCATGTAAGTGAACTTTGTTGTTATTTATTTATTTCTGAACTTGTAAAAATTAACTAATGTATATTTCACTGATTTGGTTGTACATGAAATAAATTTCCCTTTCATCATTTATTTGTTGTTTCTTTTCACGGACTTTAGTCTGCAGTAATTGAATTGAAAGATGTAGTTTATGGTGGAAGGGGACGTATCAATACATGGAACCCCACTGTTACACCCACACAGTTTAGCCTTGCTACTACGTGGATGGTAAATGGTCCTAAAGATCAAATGAACAGCATATACGCAGGCTGTCAAGTAAAAGCAGCTCTTTAGTTTTCTATTGTACTAGTTATTTTTTTTTTTGAGAAATTACATGAAATAATACTCTTAAAATTTATAAAAAAATAAAATAAAATATTATCCCAATAATATTAAATGGGTCGAATTGAACGAGTCTAAATAGCTTTAGTTTAATTTGAACGGTATTCAATTGGACTGTATTCAATGTAAAATGATGGAGTCAATTATTTTTTTAATAGTAAAGGGTGTTATTTTTATTGTTTTTCCTGTTCTTCTGCATTTTCAATCTAAAATCAATTTATTATTTGTTTTCAGGGTCACCTTGTTGCCATAGCAAATAATGGATTGCTCAGTATAAAACTCACTTCTAATTGTCAATTGCTATGGAGTCTGGACCAAGAATGCTCTGGCAATAGAAATTCCCGTTAGATATTAATGGTATACCATAGGCTACATATCTGGAAATTTAATTTTTTTTTAGTAAGGATTTTTATTTTCTTGCTTTCAAAACTTTCAGGTCAATCAAGCATTATATCCAAATGGAACCAGATTGTACACCTATTGGACAGTAAGTGCTAAACTTGATGATTTTTGTCTCTTGGTTTAAATTTGAAGGACAAACCATATGAAACCTTGTTCTATATTTTCTTGCAGGCTGATGGTTACCAAAGAACTGGTTGCTTTAATATTCTTTGTCCAGGATTTATACAAGTTAGTTCTGATATTACCCTTGGTATGATTGTGGAACCAACTTCAACTTACAATGGTGCTCAGTACGAAATAATTATCGCTTCATATCAGGTAGATTGCAGCCATGAGTCTCCTTCCTTAACTATGTATATATTTGATGTGAATCTTGTGCAATCAATGACTTGACTTCTTTAATGTTGATCTTCGATTACAGGAAAGAACTACCCTAAATTGGTGGTTCATGTGTGAGGATAAATATGTTGGTTACTGGCCAAAGGAAATATTCACTTTTATGGCTGATGGAGCAAATTTTGTTTTATGGGGAGGAGATGTTTATAGCCCAATTAATGAACTTATCCCTGCAATGGGAAGTGGTCATTTTCCTCAAGAAGGTTATGGAAAAGCTGCCTATGTAAATCAGATTAAAGTAGTATATAAACATAAAGACACATTTGAGGACCCCATAGATTATGGGGGTCAACTTTCTTTGCATGTGGGCACACCTTTCTTTCCATGTCAACTTTCTTTGCATCTGAGGCTGGTGGCTGGGATAGTTATATTTTCTTTGGAGGTCCTGGGAACTTTACTTTTTAGGCGAAGTAAATATGCTTCATTGTTTCAAACATGGAAATGGAGATTTATTAATTAGTGCTCATTTTTGTACTGGTATAAAGAGATTCTTGTAACATGTATGAATTATTGGGTCATAATGGTCCAAAATTCCTTGCAAATGATACTTGATATTTGTATGAATAGCTTTATTTTAATTTTTTTTCTTTAACTTAAGATACTGCATGAAAATTTTTATTTTAATGAAAATAAAAAAAGTATTTCCTAGCATATTTGGAAGTTGGATACTGAATTCTTTCTATGGCTTTTATATAAGCAAATAATATACTAGAATATTACAAAAATGTACAAAAATATTTTTTAAAAAAACTAACATATTTAATAATTGAAAAAATTTATTTTCTCAAAACTACAACATGATGAAATTTATTTCCTCCATTCTAACTTCAACATGTTTAGTGTTTATTCATTAATATTGACCAGTTACAATTGATTAATGTTGATTGATGTTAATTAAGTGTTTATTTTTCTTTGACTAATGCGTCTTGGTCATTGATAGAGGTTAGTCAACCATTGACTGACTTTCGATAATTAGATTACTATAAATAAAGTGGATGGATTTTATCTATTTGAAATATAAATAAAGTTTTCAAATATAGATGAAGTGGAATTTATTTTGTTGTGTAAAGTTTTCAAATATAGATGAAAAATTATAATTTTAACAGTTTTATGTTGTTTAAAAAAAATCATTTTAACTAAGATAAAATTTAACCCATAACATTAGTACAAAAACTTGTATTGGAAATAAGATTAATAAAAAAGAAAAATATTAATTTTATTAGGACATAAATTAGGATTGTATGAAATAAACTTTATTAAAAATGGACATTTAGTTTATAAATAAATTAATACATGATGAATTGATATTTGTTGATTTAATAGTTATAATTATTTATAAAAATCAATAAAAAATATATACATAGTTGAAATTGTTCATCAATTGAAAATAAATAAAATTACAAATCATTTGATAACTAATTCAATCAAATTTTGTTTGATTATTGAATTTGACAATTCTTCTCATATTTAAATACATTAGATTAAAATTAATAATATTTATTTATTTAAAATTTAAAATACTAACATATTATTAAAGATAAATGAGTATTTTATTATAGATTGTGGATATTATTAATAAAAGATTAAAATTTAAAATTTATTTATTTATTAATAAAATTCATTCATGAATTTTTTTTAAACTAAGGTGAGTATTTTATAATAGATTATGGGTATTTAAAATTGTGATTATTAACAAGGTTAAAATTTAATTTATTTTTATTTTTATATTTTAATAAATACTATTTAGTATGGTTCAGAAATCGAAAAAGTGTGAGTCAACCACAACGTTGTTTATTTATTTATTTATAACCATGCAAATTAGCTCCTACGACCGGTAATGAACAGAAAAAAGAATACCGGCCCATTCTCGCCAAATCCCCATAAATTTTCAATTGTTTATTTTATTTTAAAAATAGAGCGAGGCATTTCAAAACCAACTCTACATCATAAACTCTAGCCACCCCCAAACACAAAGGTCAAAACCCTAGCCTCCAATCACCATGGCGATGGACCCAAAAGCTGTAAATTCAGACCTGGTTCTAATCCTCGATTATGGTTCTCAATACACTCATCTTATCACTCGAAGAATTCGAGCTCTTTCGATCTTCTCTCTCTGTATTGAAAAAACAAGAAATAACTCTACACAAAAGAGCTCTTATTATTTTCTTTTTGTTTTCATTACAATTGTATATGTATTTATAAGGAAATTTTACTCCTTCAATTACTCTTTGAATTAAGCATCCCTTGATTTACTCCTTGAATTAAGGATTCCTTGTTTTACTCATTGAATTAAGGATTCCTTGTTTTACTCATTGAATTAAGGATTCCTTGTTTTACTCCTTGAATTAAGCTCTTTGTTTTGCTCCTTGAATGAAGGTCCTTGTTTTATTCCTTGAATTAAGAGCTAATATCCAATACTCCCCCTCAAGCTGGATCCAAAAGATTTATGGATCCAAGCTTAGACAAAAGTCATTGGAACTTATGAGAAGCCAAGGGCTTGGTAAAGATGTCAGCCAGTTGGTCGAAGCTTCTTGTATAATGTGTCTGAATCACTTGTGATTGAACTTGTTCACGAATGTAATGACAATCAACTTCAATGTGTTTCGTCCTCTCGTGAAACACTGGGTTTGATGCTATATGCATGGCTGCCTGATTGTCACAAAATAAGGATATAGGAAGAGTTGTAGGAACACCTAAATCACATAGAAGACCTTTAAGCCATATCAACTCACATGCAGTTGAAGCCATTGCACGATACTCAGTTTCGGCACTTGATCTAGCGATGACAGTTTGCTTCTTACTCTTCCATGTGACCAAGTTTCCACCGACAAATGTACAGTAGCCAGTGGTGGACTTGCGATCGATTGCATTCCCTGCCCAATCAGCATCACAATACCCTATGATTTGTGTGTTGTCATTCTTCTTCATGATGATACCACGACCCACTGATCCTTTTAAATAGCGTAAGATCCTTTTAACAAGGGTTAAATGCTCAAGTGTCGGGGAGTGCATGAATTGGCTCACAATACTTACAGAATATGTGATGTCAGGTTTGGTGATTGTTAGGTAGATCAACTTACCAACCAGTCGTTGGTAATAACTTATATCCGTGAATGGTGTGCCCTTCAAGCTAGGTTTGAGCTTACTGTCAAGAGGGGTAATGGTTGGTTTAGCATCACTCATGTTAGCTTCCTTGAGCAAATCTAGGACATATTTCCTTTGGTTAAGAAAGAGTCCCTTGTGAGAGGTTGCCTTTTCTATACCAAGAAAGTACTTCAATATCCCAAGGTCTTTAATTGCAAACCTTTGTAACCTTTGTCTGAGGGACTGTTTGAGGTTGAAAATCTCATCAGCATTATCACCTGTAATTATCAGATCATCTACATAAATCAGCACAACCAATTTTCCCATAGTTCATGTGCGAACAAATAGTGAAGAATCAGCATTGCTGCTTTTGAAACCAACACTAGTGAGAACTGAGCTTAGCTTGGCATACCAAGCTCGTGGGGACTGTTTCAAACCATAAATGGATTTGTGCAATTTGCACACTAAATCCAGTTCATTACTTTGAGGATGCCCGGGTGGCAATTTCATATAGACTTCTTCTTTGAGATCACCATGCAAGAATGCATTCTTCACATCCATTTGGTACATGGACCACCCCTTGTTTATAGCCACAGACAGTAGCACTCTTACTGTGTTCATTTTTGCAACAGGTGCAAATGTTTCTTTGTAATCCACCTCGAATGTTTGAGTGAATCCCCGAGCCACCAATCTTGCTTTATACCTCTCAATTGATCCATCTGACTTGAATTTTAGCTTATAAATTCATTTTCAACCCACGACTTTCTTGCCTTTTGGAAGTTTGGTGATGCTCCATGTGTTGTGTTGATCTAGGGCTTTAAGTTCTTCTTGCATGGCTTCCTTCCACACCTCTTGGCTATTGGCCTCATGAAAGTTTTGAGGCTCACTGTAACTCAATATAGTGCTGAGGAATGTGGCATGGGTTGGTGTCACTCTCTTATATGACACATAATTTGAGATGGGATGTGTGGGTTTGTAGGTGACAAAGTCTTGAAGTCTTGTGGGAGGTTGCCTAACACGCATTGGATTACATCGTGGAGCAGGAGTTATCTCACACTTGTTCACATCTTGTACCATATTGTGAGGATCATCTTGATTATCACCATCTTCATGCAGTGTACCATTAAGAAGAGACCCTTCATTGTTACTTTCAGTGAGAGATGTATCAATGTTGACATGGCTGGGATCTTGTTGTTGTAGAGCCTCAAGTTCGATTCTTGGTAATGGAAACACATCCAAGATGTCATCCCTTTGACTTGTGATTTCATGTGACTTGCTGAAAAAATGGTTAGTTTTATAAAATCGAACATCTTTAGACACAATTAATCTCCTAAGTTGGGGATCATAACACTTATATCCCTTTTGTGTAGATGAATAACCAAGAAAAATACATTTAATGTACTCTAGGATCCAATTTATCTCGATGATGAGATTGAATATGTACAAAATAGATCTGACCAAAGACTACAGGTGTGAGAGATTAATTTTCCTTCCTTTCATGACCTCTATGGGAGACTTGAAATCCAAGACTCGGCTGGGTAATCTATTGATGATGTAAGCAACTGTCATAACCACTTGGGACCAGAATCTCTTTGGTACATTCATTTGTAGCATTAATACTCTAGTTTTTTTCAAGTAAGTCCCGGTTTTTGCGTTCAGCTACACCATTTTGTTGAGGTGTGCCAACACAACTTGTTTGATGCATAATGCCATGAATGCTCAAATATTGTTTCATGATATGGGACATGTATTCGGTGCCATTTTCAGACCTTAAGGTTTGAATTTTTGAGAAGAAATGATTTTTAACAAGGTTATGAAAGTCCTTAAATACTTCCATAACTTCATTCTTAGACTTTAAAAGATATAACCATGTGACTCGAGAAAAATCATCAACAAAAATCACAAAATACTTATAACCATCAAAAGATTCATTAGTTGGTCCCCATACATCTGAATGAACTAGTTCAAAACATTTACTAGCCCTAGACAAGGAAGAATTAAAAGGAAATCTAGTGGCTTTAGACAAGTGGCAAGTTTCACACGCAATTGCATCATTTCCTAAGTTTGGAAATAAAGTTGACAAAATTGGTGGAGAAGGGTGAGCTAAACGTTGATGCCACAATTGATTATCTTGGATAGGGTTAAACTTGGCTTGAAACCCTCTGGGATTGCTCTTGGATATGTAATAGAGACCATCTAAGTAAAACCCTTCAACAATCGTCTTTTTGGTGGCACAATCCTGAAAAATGACATTGTGAGGAGAAAAAATGGTTAAGCAATTCAAGGTATTTGTGATTTTTCCTACAGACAGAAGTTGGAAGGAAAAGGAAGGTACAAATAAAACCGCCGACTCGATTTCATTTGACATTAATTTTATTTTTTCCTTTCCTAAAACCTTTACATTCTCACCATTTGCAATTGAAACTTGAGAAGGATTTGCTAATTTTTTAAACTTATGAGACTTTGACGCATGGTTTGTCATATGATCTGTGGCACCTGAATCTACAACCCAAAAATCATGCAACATATTTATTTTAAGAGCAGTTTTAAAGGCTTTTATGATACCTTGCATGTCCTCTTGTGGTATGAGTTTTGTATACGCCAAGAAACCTCGCAAACTTGCCTAGCAATCTTTGTCGAGTTTCCTTCTTCTATGCTATCCACACAATCAATTCTAGCTCCTCCTGTCTTGATTTGAAGATACAACATAAACTCATTCATAAGTTCAGCTGGATTCGCTGTGAAGTTTTTGAATGGATCAGATCCATTAGAGGTAGAGGCAGAAGCATGATTTGCACGATGTGTAGTACGATTCACTTTCTATAAACCCTTATCCTTTATAAAATCATGTTTTAATTCTGGATGTAGAATCCAACATGTGTCCTTAATATGGCCCGTATAGTTGCAGTGTTGACACTTCAAGTTTGGATGCTTCCCTTTGTACTTTCTCTCGTTGGTTAGATAGGCTCTTGCCTCAGGTGCACTAACCATTGTATCCTTGTTCATGACTTTCCTCCTTACTTATTCACGTTGAATTGTCGCACATACATTGGTGAAGGAAGGAAGTTCAGTATTCATGAGTATGTGGCATCAAGACTGGACAGAAGTTGAAATATCTTATCTTCTTCCGCTCTTTTTCGTAGCAGAGCTACATCGGTTGTATGAGGACGATATATTTCTAACTCATTTCAAATGCTTTTCATGCTTCCTAAGAGTTGTACAAAAGGCTTACCATCTTGTTGTAGATTTGAGATGTCCTTCTTTAATTGAAAAACTCGTGGCAAAGATTGTTTTGACCGCCATACATTTCCTCGACCATCTCCCATAATTGGTATGCAGATTCGAGTAATCGAATATTTCACTAATTTACGTTCCATGGAATTTAGGAGCCATGACATAACCACCGATCCTTACTAAACCAGGATTCATAGGTTGGTGAGGAAACATCAGTACTTCGATACTTCCATTTATGAACCCTAACTGGACCTTCCACCTGAGCGAGAGACACCGCTTCGACCAAAGCAGTAATTAAACTCATTCAACAAGATCGAGCTTAATCTTTGATTTTGACATCCACCTCACGCATATTCACAAGCGAAAGACCGATGAACTTTCAAATTTTCCGATCCTAATGCATTGTCTTCCGTCATTTCAAAGATTGAAGATGTTAAGATAATAATAAAGCGTAAATAAGTTAATTTTCCCGTCCGATACTACGTTAAAAAAAAAGAAATAATTCTACACAAAAGAAATTCTTATTATTTTCTTTTTGTTTTCATTACAATCTGATTATATAGTATTTATAAGGAAATTTTACTCCTTCAATTACTATTTAAATTAAGATCCTCGATTTACTCCTCAATTAAGATACTGTTTTACTCTTTGAATTAAAAATTACTTATTTTACTCCTTGAATTAAACTCCTTGTTGCTTTCAATTAAACTCCTTGCTTGCTCTCGAATTGCTCATTGCTTTGCTCCTTAAATTGCTCATCATTGTTGCTCGAATTGCTCTCTTTGCTTTCGCTCCTTAAATTAATGTCTTGTTTTATTACTTAAATTAAGAGCTAATATCCAATACTCTTCATCTCTGGAACAAGCTCTCTCAAGTCCATCACAGACCTCAACCCTTGAGTTGTAATCCTTTCTGGTGGTCCACACTCTGTCCACACCCCAGACTCACCTAGTTTTCCATCTGGGTTCGTTGAGTGGGCCGAGTCCAATGGAGTTTTCGTGTTGGGCATATGCTATGGACTTCAACTGATTGTGCAGAAGCTGGGTGGGATTGTTGAGATCGGTGAGAAGCAAGAATATGGGAGGATGGAGATTGAGGTTGAGAAGGCTTGTGGGCTTTTTGGGTCGAAGAAGGTTGGTGATAGACAAGTTGTTTGGATGAGCCATGGTGATGAGGTTGCTCAGTTGCCCGAAGGGTTCGAGGTTGTAGCAAGGAGTCAACAGGGCGTTGTGGCGGCTGTTGAGAATAGGCCGAGGAGGTTTTTCGGGCTCCAATATCACCCGGAAGTAATTGAGTTTTGATTTTTTTTCCTGTTGCAATATGTATGCTTTGGAATAAGTTAGTATGTTTGGTTTTTCACTGACAAAGTTGAAACCTTTTTGTTTGTTGATGAAGTTGACAAAGTTATTTGTGGAGTTGAAGGAGTAGCTCTAATTTTCTTTTAGACCACTAAGCTTGCAACCTACTCATTAATCCTTGCCCTTGAGGGGTTTGGATTGGATTGAATGATTAAGACGGTTTTTTCTCTAAACAAACAAAAATAGTGATGAAAATTTGTGTTCAAAAATCTTATAGCAAGTAATTTAATATGAATCAAACAAGTTTTCCAAATCTGAAATTTATTTCTTTTTTCATTTTCTTTTTGGGTTGTTTTAAGATAATAGAAGTGGATGTTGATGGAAAATAATTCCACTTTTTGTTTTCTGAGTTTGGATGTACCACTTACTTGCGTTGTGAAGAATCACAAATCATTTAAACACTTAATTCACTCTCTGGAATCCCTTTTAGGTCACATATTCACCTGAAGGGATGGACACACTTTGTCATTTTCTGTTTGATGTTTGTGGAGTCAATGCGGGCTGGAAGATGGAAAATGTATTGGATGAGGAGATAAAAGTGATCAATGACACAGTAGGGCCAGAAGACCATGTCATATGTGCATTATCAGGCGGCGTGGATTCCACAGTTGCTGCAATGCTTGTTCACAAGGCAATTGGGGATAGACTTCACTGTGTTTTTGTTGACAATGGTTTATTGAGGTGGGAGAACTAGTACTTTCTTCTTGAAAAAAAATCTCAATTTGCTTATTTTATGAATTTTTGAAAAGAACAGACAGTGGCAACAAACTTTAGGTATATCATAGGCTTTGATTGTATTGCTCAACATGTTTTCCTAAAAGATTTTTTTTTTCACTAATTGTAGGTATAAGGAAAGAGAGCGTGTTATGAAAACTTTTGAGGAGGATCTTCATTTACCTGTTACCTGTGTGGACGCAACATATCAATTTCTTACTGAGCTAAAAGGTGTAGTAGATCCTGAGATGAAAAGAAAAATAATCGGAAAGGAGTTCATCAGCATTTTTGATGCCTTTGCTGCTCAAGATATGGAGGCATAAGTAGATTGAATCTTGCCCACCACCTGGAACTGGAAGAACTCATTCTCATACCATCAAGAGCCATCATAATGTTGGCGGTCTTCCAAAGGACATGAAATTAAAACTCGTTGAACCTCTTAAACTTTTATTTAAGGATGAGGTGTTCATTTCATCTTTTTTATCATGTTTTGTAAAGCATTAGAATGCATATTAAAGTTTCCTCAATAAGATGATAATATCTTTGTATACTTTTGGTATGAAAAGGTCCGTCAACTAGGGAAGATCTTGAATGTTCCCGAATCATTTCTAAAGCGCCATCCATTTCCAGGTCCTGGTCTTGCAGTGCGAGTCTTGGGTGATGTAACTCAAGGGAATGCCTTGGATATTCTCCGCCAGGTATACACATCTTTTATGTGAAGAGTATAGAGAGATAAGAAGAAAGAATGATTTAATGTTGTATTGGTGTGTTTAGAATATGCATGAGAAATACTGTTATAGGGATTGTAACAAGTGTGTCTGAGTGTAGTACGAGTGTAGTACGAGTGAAATAGTGGAAGTGTAGTACAAATGTAGTACGAGTGAAATAGTGAAGTGTAGTACAAGAGTGTGAGTACAAGTGAAATAGTGGAAGTGTAGTACAGGTGAAATAATACGAGTGTGGTCTGAGTGAAGTAAATTCTGATGCTCCAAATATAACTTAACATCCCACTCGAGCTCGAGGAGGAAGAGAAGCAGTCAACTTGAGTTTGAAACTAATTCTTGAAATCTGCCGGTAGATGAGATTTGAGTGAAGATGTCGGTTTGTTTGATCTGTGGAGGATATTGATTTGAATGACGATTAATGTCTTGAAGAAACATGTTGTGAGACAATAATGACAATCAATCTCGATATGTTTTGTTCGTTCATGAAATACATTATTGTGAAGCAATCTGAATGGCTACGATTGTCGCTGATATAGGATAGTTCTGCAGTTGATTGGAGAGCCTTGTATCGTGAGTAACCCAGCTTGAGCCAAAGAAGAGTTCTTGAGTGGTGTGTGAGCGATATTCGAGAACTTGATCTTTGGATCGAAGTGAGAGATTGTTTCTTGCTTCGCGAGATATAAGAGAGTTTCCCGAGAAAAAGCAATATCCGGTGGTAGAGCGACGATCGGTTGGGTCGCTGCCGATCGTCGAGTAGGCGGAAAGAAGAAGATTAGACTTGTTGGAGAAATGGAGACCGTGAAACATAGTGCCTTTGATGTAGCGAAGAATGCGAAGAGACATATAATGGGTAGGCCGTGGAGCGGAACATGAATTGACTAACGGATGAAACGGCGCAAGCGATGTCGAGACGGTGGTATTGTGAGATAAGCAAAGTGCCTCTTAGTTGTCTGTATAATGTGGCATACGAGAGAATAGTACCATCCCCAATGGAGTAAGTTTGACATTGGTTTCTAGAGGTGTTGATGCGGTTTACAATCGGTAAGAGCCGGCCGATTAAGAATATCGAGAAGAGTACTTTGCTTGAGAGAGATAATATCCTTGAGAATCGGATGAGATTTCTAGGCCCGAGAAGTAGTGGAGACGACGAGGTCTTTCATTTCAAATTGATGACTCGAGAAGCTTGCTTGAGATCAATAATTCCATTAGAGTCGTTCCGGTTATGATCATATCATCTACGTAAAGGAGTAGAAGTGTTACAGGTGGGAGTCTTAGAATAAAGAGGCAGGAGTCATGGGCGGAAGTGAAACCAAAGTCGATGAGTGTGAATTTGGGTGGCAAACGAGCTCGAGGAGCTTGTTTGAGGCAATAGAGAGCACCTTGAAGTCTGCGTACTTGATGAGGTGAATGAGTGTATCCGAGGAGGAGGTTTCATATAAACTTCCTCGAGTTATGTCTCCGTTGAGAAAAGCATTTTTGACATCCATTTGGAACATGTTCCAATTTCGGACAGCGCCAATGACTGGCCCAGTGTGAGGAGGTGTTCTGGTGCAAAAGTTTCTTCGTAGTCGATTCCGTATTCTGTGTAAAACCGCACCAGACGGACCGAGCTTTATATCGTTCATGAGACCCGTTCTGAATGAGTTTTGATTTTGAAGATCCATTTCTGACGATCAAAGATTTATTAGATGGAAGATCAGCAGATCCACGTGTATGTGCTTTTGTTAATGCACATGAATTCGTACATCGTAACTGGCTTAACGAATAAGGGTTAGGCCAAAAGCCTGCATAGTTTTGGGGTTCGCTGATGAGACAAAATAGTAGAGAAACATTGGTAATCACGAAGATGAAAAGGAAGACTACTTACACGAGTAGAAACGGCAGTGATGACTCACAGACGATCAGTGGTTAGGTCTTGGAAGATGTTGTTATGAGTAGGATCGGCGGAAGGAGCGGACACGTCGGGAGGCGGTAGTAGGCGATGGTGAGGTAATGGAGCAATGTCGGAGGAAATAAATCAATAGTTGGGTCGTTAAAAAATGAGAGTGAGGTAGGAGATGAGACATGAAATGAAGAAATAGAGAGAAAACATTTTATGTTCCCAAAATATGACATGACGAGAGATCTTGTGATCGTTTAGAGATAGGGTCCCAACAATGATAGCCTTTGTGTTACTATTCCATACCACAGAAAGCAGCAAAGAGCGAGAACGAGGTTCTAATTTATTGTGTTCGTGAGGGTGAAGAAGAAAGCAAAGCGAGTAGCCTGACAAAAACTTTGAGAGTAGTTAATAAGATGGAGAAATCTTATAGAGTATTTCGTAAGGGGATTGATTGTGAATAATAAGCGTGGGAACACGATTGATGGTATAAGCAGTAGTAAGAGCTTCACTAGCGTTAGGAATGAGAACTAGAAATGAGGAGAATGCGACTTGATATTAAGAATATGTATGCATGTTTTTCGCTCAATTTCTTCCATTTGTTGAGATGTGCGGAGACAGAGAATATTGAGAAAGAGTCCCGTTTGTCGAAGAAAATTTAAAAAATTTGTTTCTTTGTATTCAGTAGCATTATCGACTCTAACTTAACCTTTGATATTTTGAGAAAATTGGGTTTTAACCATTTGAGCAAAATCATAATAAATTTTGGGTAATTAGGATCTATGTTTCATGAGAAAAATCCATGTGAATCTTGAATAATCATCGATAAAAATGACAAAATAAACCACGTCACGTAGTAGGATGTGGGGATGGACTTCTGACATCAGAATGAATTAAGTCGAAAAGGGAGACGGAAGTAGAATCACTTTTATTAAAACATAAAGCGAGGTTGTTTTCCCACGATTGACAATGACAATTTACATTATCGAAATAGAAACGGATCCTAATTTACCGAGGAGAAGATGCTGGGGCGAAGGCGTCCTGTAGGCGTGTATGGCACTGAACTGACGTACCGTAGATTGATAGGAGTGGTAGAAGCGTGACGGAAGTGTGAGGAGAAGGTGGGTAGATGAAGGTTGATAAGTTCAAATAATCGTCGACCTTCGGCTATCGAGGATGCGTACACATGTCTGTGGATCCATGCACGCTGACAATGACGGAGAAGAGGAAAAAGTAATAGTAAGACCAAGTTCCGTAATGGTGACCAACGGGAGATAAGATTTAGAGTAAGGTTGGGAATATGAAAGGTGTCGAGAAAGTGATATAGAAGATGTGGAAACTTGTCTACGGCATTAACGTACGTATGTGAACCATTGGCGGATTTGAATTAAAGGTTTGGAGATGGAAGATTGTGTGGGAGAGAAGATGTGAAGTATCATGAGTCGTATGGTTACAATGACGAATCAAAATACCGTAAAGATTTACGATGTGAGAGAGGCGATGGAGAAGCATTACTAGATTGTGAGAGAACATGTTTAAGAAGACCTTGAGAGTTCTTGAGTAGAGAAAGTAAATTTGTCATGATTATCTCGAAATGGCGGTGATAGATGAGTTACTATTTTTACTTGAAGCGTGTTGAGAGGGATTAGGAGGAATGCTTGAGGGATTCCAGGAGGAATCTTGGGGAGGGACCAAGTGAGGAATCTTTGAGAGGATTAGAAAGCAATCTGCATTAAAGTGTGTCTGGACCCTTCTTGTGACAATATATCTGTCACAGAATGGGACATGTAAGAAGCTCGTGATTGGGGTTGTGTGATGGGGAGTGCGGCGCTTGATGTTTGAAGTCCTCTTTAGAACCTCGGCTTTAGGGCGATAAAAGGGGTGGCAGAAACGAGAATACTGTATGATGAACTTTGAAAACCCCGTCCAGAGTTTCTTCGGAGCGAAGCTCGATCCTGACGAGTATCTAAGGATGGAAAAGGACTCAGATGGAGTAAGGGAAGCCCGAACGAGGTTCAAATCGATCATGGAGAGCCATGA
Organism: Hippophae rhamnoides; assembly: GCA_033030585.1. NCBI lineage: Eukaryota > Viridiplantae > Streptophyta > Magnoliopsida > Rosales > Elaeagnaceae > Hippophae > Hippophae rhamnoides. The sequence continues at coordinate 66,283,036 of CM065428.1, read as the reverse complement.
GAAAAATAACAAGACGTTGGTGATTACGGTAAGTTGCAAACATCTCGGCATCAATCTTGTTCGTCAAGTTGATTCGAGGAAAGAAGCGAGTTGATCCCACGAATAGTATGCATTTCGAGAGAGAAATTGGTTAATGGTTTGATCGGCCCTTTGGCGTTTGGTATGAAGAGTTGTTAAAAGTTGATATTGGTTGGCTAAATCTGTTGTAGTAAGCGAGCCTCGAAAGAAATTCCCAAACTTCTTTGGCGGTGTCAAACGCCCCAATTCACCGTGAATGGAGGGTAAAGTGGTGTTACGGAACAGGGTAATAATTTGATGATGTTTACTCTCCCGGTCTTCAAGGCGATCGACAAATAAGGAGTTGTTTTCGGTGGTTTCTTGGATGGGTATAGAGATATCACCGGTTATGAAACGCGTAGCTTGCGTCACTTTCGAGAAACTTTTCATTGCTTGTGCCAGACTAGGTAGTTAGTATCATCGAGGGTGGTAGAGATTGGTTTAGGATATCATTTCGGTCCATTTAACGAAATAATGGAGGAGATATAAAGCAAATATATAGAGGCAGGTATAAAGGAGATATCCTTAAAAATGAAAAAGAGAGTTGAAAACAAGCACAGGCAAGGGTTGAGGTGGCGGGTTGAGAGAATGCCGAGTTGAGGAAAGCGAGTTGAGGAGAGCCTAGTTGAGGAGAGTCGAGTTGAGGAGGCGAGGTTGGAGTGGTAGAGTGGAGGTGGCGGGTTGGAGTGGCCGATTTGAGGTGGAGGGTTTGGAATGAGGCGGGTTGAGGTGAGCGGAGTTTGGAGCGAGGAAGAGAGCGGTTTTGATAGAAATTTTAGAGGTATATGAGAGGCTACGTCTGTGTGAAGAGTGTATAGAGATAAGAGAAAAAGAATGATTTAATGTTGTATTGGTGTGTTTAGAATGTACGTAGAGAAGCACTGTTTTATAGGGATTGTAACAAGTGTAGTACAAGTGTAGTACAAGTGAAATAGTGGAAGTGTAGTACAAATGTAGTACAAGTGAAATAGTGAAAGTGTAGTACAAGTGTAGTACAAGTGAAATAGTGGAAGTGTAGTACAAGTGAAATAATACAAGTGTAGTACAAGTGAAGTAAATTACAATATCAAATATAACTTAACATTTTACAATGGACCAAAAGTCTGAGCATTTGAGCTTTTTCTTTTATCAGTTTGTAATGTTTTGTTTCTCTCAGGTTGATGAGATATTCATTCAGTCTATCAAGGATGCTGGGCTATATGATACCATATGGCAGGCCTTTGCTGTGTTCTTACCTGTTAGATCAGTTGGAGTTCAAGGTGACCAAAGAACCCATTCTCATGTTGCTGCTCTTAGAGCTGTTACAAGTCAAGATGGAATGACGGCAGATTGGTATGCAGCAGTTTCGCTTGTGCTATGTACTCTTTTTTACATAGGTTGGCCAATAGTAGTCTTTCTTTAATCTGCACTATGGCCTTTTCAATATAACTTGTGCATGTGCTTCATGAAGTTTTTGCTTTTCAATTATTTTTCCGAGTTATTTGAAGTTATCCATTGCTGGTACTAGCTTATAATGCCATGGAAATTGAAACTGTTCTGGCTCATAGTCGCTGGCTGAGAAGGCTGAGATGATTAAATTTAGTTTAACTCTTGCCCTAATGTCTTTTATGTTGCTTCATTGTATGGGACTGGAATTTCAGGTACTATTTTGAGCACAAGTTTCTCAATGATGTAGGGCGAAAGATTTGCAACAGTGTTCGGGGAGTAAATTGAGTAGTTCAAGACATTACATTGAAGCCTCCATCTACCATTGAGTGGGAATGATGCTCACATTTGGATGCTTATGTGCCATATGAGTCTTACCAACTTCAGTTTTGTATGATAGTCAAGATCATTTGTGCCTTCCCTATACCAAATACTGCAGATTTGCGAGACGTAGAATCTGGAAGGATTTCACAATCTGATATTGAAAGCTTAGATCTGTTTTTGTAACCGTGTTGGTCTGCATATAATACAATTATTTATTAATGGGGAAAATACAGTAAGATTTTTTTTTTTAGAATGCTGAACACAGGTTATTGAACGTATTATGATAAGAGTGATATGAATTTATGATTATCATATATTTTCTTTGATTTCTGGAATGGATTGACAAGAGGAGTACCTACCTAATTCTTGTGTTGCTAAATGACCATGATATAAAAGCTTGGTATTTTGCAATAACTTGGTTAATTCAGCTGCTATATTACTTTTCTGACTGTGACTGGATGCCATAAACAAACTCAAGGCCCATTTTATACTCGTGCCATATTGTTCCAATTTCTAAATTTTGCTTATTTTTTCAATGGGATGTTTCAAGAGGTGGATTTTCTAAACCTGAAATGTTTTGATTTTTTTAGTTCTTCCATTACACTTTTCAGGCTGTGATGTGGTGTTGGACCAATTGTTTAAAGTTCAAATAATAATCTCACATTGCATACCAAAATGGGTGCTTATACATACTAAATAAAAGCTAGGTCAAATTATATTACATTTAGAACAAGCTAATTTCCTTTATCAGATATTAGAAGGAAACATATATCCTCGAGTATTTATCTTCTTTGAATCCTTCATGGACAATTGAATAATGATTCGAGCAACAGATTCTTAACAGGTTTCATCATTAAGAAACGAAGCTGCTACCGAATCAAACAATTTTTTTAAGTGCTTTCTTGATTATTCTTACTGATGCAACAGCTGATCCCCTCAACTGCATATTAGGCCATACATACATGGTTAAAAGATACTGTATAGCTGGAATAGAGAGATTAAGAATTTGTTTGCTTTTGCTTTTGAGATTTTGTATTAAAAAAAATGACAATGAAAAGCACTTGTGAAACAAACAAAAATGTGTCAAAAGGACACAAATATCTTTTTGTGCTTCCTAACAGAAGCAGACACAAATCTTTTTTTTCTTTTTCCTTTAAGCATTTTACTTTGAAATTACTTTTAACTAAAGTCATTTTTAACATAAACACAAGCAAACAAATACTAAGCAAACATTACACTGATAAAATAAATGTGAATTCGTACCTTAGATTTAATAGTAATGGAAAGAATCCCATCCATGGTAGATGATTGAACTGAGTGAGAGTCTAAATTGATATTACTTAAGACATCAATGATATCTAATAACACTCTCTCTCTCCAACCACACCTGATCTCAATTGAAACATCTTTGTTCTTCTTTAGACTGACACTTATGTAATTCTCAGCTGCATTGTTATCCGGCTCTTTTTCATCAATATCACAAGCCTTCCTCTTGTTTACTAATGTCTTCTTCCCATCACCAACTTTCTTGTTTCCATAGTTGTCAGATGTTCCTTCTTTGATGTCTTGGGGTTTTCTCTTCAATAATGTTGGTTCTGACTCTAAATTTTCAACCCTTCTCTCTAACTCTTTTAGATATTCTATAGTATCATCAAGTATGGATACTTTATCATCCTGGGTAAACCAAAATACAAATTTTTTTTACTATGAAAGGTTAATGTCAATGATCAAATATTTGAAAGGGTAACACTTGGCTTCTTTACTTTTACAAATTAAATAAATTATTCATCTTTTTTAAAATTAGTGCCTTTTAGTCACCTTATTGTTACAATTTTAGATACTTCAATCATTTCTTGTCAATTTTAATAGTTTTGAATAATTTTTAGAAAAAATCTTAAATATGATCAAATTAAACCTTACTAATATGAAGTTGATAAAGTGAAAAATAAAGTGAATAAAATGATCAAAATTAGTTTAAATAAAATGATTAAAATGTTCCCAAATGAAACAATAAGTCAAGTGTACTAGTTTAAAGAAAGGTAACCAATGTGTCAAATTTGTGAAGGTAAAGTGATCACAAATACATCTTTTTATTTTTTTTTTGAGAAGGGTTTTACTTACTTTGCTTACTGAAGGAACCAAGGATCTTAGAATTGAAAATCTTTTGCTTAATTTTTCTCTCCTCTTTTTTTCAGACAATGCATGGTTCATAGCAATTCCTTCAGCCTCTGGTCTCCAAACTCCATCTTTATTGGCATCATCTTCAGGTAACTCAACCATACAACCAATATGCATCTTAGGACCTTCAAATAAAACCTTCTTTAACATTTCTTGTGCAAACCCATTTCTTGGTTTTATAGATTTCTCAAATCCTCCTTTCGTCCAATTGACAAAGCTAGATTCTTGATGACAGTTACGATGATTCGATCTCAAAACTAGTTGGTGTGAGCTCTTTAAAAGGACTGAGAGAACACCCTGATAATGCAATTCATCACTTTGTGGTTCTAATGAGGTCATTTTTGTCTGGTTAAACTCCTGTAGGTCTCGCAATGGATGGTTAAATTTAGTACAAGAAACAACATTTTCCTGATTTAACAAATTTTGAGATATACAATCACTTGAGTCCATAGAATCAAGAACACAATTGCTCAGTTCTTCATCCACAAATTTCCAGCTTTCTATGCGAGAAGCAGCTCCACCGTTTCTACCTTCAACCATAAATGAATCATCATCTATATGAATTGGTTCCCAACCATTTGATATGTTATCCGGAGAAACCATGTCTAGATCCTTTACACATATTAATTTGGTGTTGAGAAGATCTTGATCAAGTCCGACACAAGCAAAGATTTTGTTATTTCTAGTATTTCCAACGCTAGGATTATTCTTGGAAGCTGTGGGGTGTGAAATCTCCAAATATGAGGATTTAACATGCTGAATAAAGCCAGAATCTTCTCTAATCTTCAAGAAATAAATTGTGCAAAAAAATATTAACAGTGCATCCAAATATTAAGAATATATAGTTAGCTTCATGAATATAATGATGCACTGATGTGGGATTCTGATAACACAAGTACCCGGTCAGTTGTTCCAAGCTCGATGACTCCTCCAAGAAATGGAAAACACACCACCGTCTGAAATGGGAACAGAAGATTAAATACTTAGTCAGGAGAGAAATTTGTACTTGACTAGATACTTGCATTTACACTAGTGTATCAAAATATTTTCATCACTTTACTCACAAATTAAACAAATTAATTAATTTTTTTAAAATTAATGTCCTTCAGTTACCTTACTATTCCAATTTTGTACACTTTATTCATTTTTTGTCAATTTTGGTTTTACTTGATCATCTTTTTTTTTTTTAAGAAAAAACTCAAGTATAATTGACTTTAACGTTATCAGCTGAGAATTGATACATATTTGAAGAGAAAAATATCTCAAAAAGTTTTAAAAAAATGTAAAATAAAGTGAATAAAATGAACAAAATTGACCTAAATAACTAAACTATCCACAAATATAACAATAAGGTAATTAAAATACACTAATTTTAAGAAAGATGATTGTTATATCTAATTTGTAAAAATAAAGTGATCACATGTAAACTTTTTTTTTACATTAATCTAGGATATAGAGTAATGACCTATTTGGTTGTACTGTTATTAAAATTAGTTACAAAAGTTTTAAAATTAGTTACAAAAGAAAACTGAAAGCACTTTATTTGTGCTTATGTCATAGAGCAAAAAATGTGTTTTTTGAGTCATGAAATCAATTTTAATTGACTTTTTTTTAGTGTGGTTTAAAAAAGTACTTTAGTAAAATATCTTTAAGTAGAAACAAACAACCAATATGATCTTCACGAGGTTGCATTGGGCGGAGTTCATCCTAGTTCTATCCTTTGGTGAAAATGTTGAGCAAAGGTTATGAACTATATAACATGGTAGAATTAATGCACCAGCTAAATGTTATGTTTTTTTTTGTTCCCTAGCTCTTTGAAGATATGCTTAAGGTCAATTTCTAAATAAGTTGGTAGTGTACATCATTTTCATGGCTAAGTGGGAGTTGAATCAACAATAGTACCTGGATTGATGCACTCTGAGGAAGAACATTGTCACATTTAGTCCGGACATGAAATAAAAGCAAATAAAACAAAAATGTTTAGTTGCTTCAGTAATTATAACTATACAAGCAATTATTGTTATGCACAGAAGCAATAAATAGCGGTAAATGAATATATCAAATCGGTAAAAAAACACAGAATTTACGTGATTTGTCAGTTTGCCTAAGTTCATGAGAGACAGTAAATATTATTAAACTGAGTAAGAAATAAACAAAATACAAATATAGATTTCTTCATTAATAATATCTCTTAGGTGTTTCTCTAAACTCACAAAAAACTCTCACTCATTGAGTATTTTCTCTCTTTGAGTTTGTCTATGCCAAGAAGAAAGGTATTCCTAGTAAAGACAACATCAGATACAAAGTCAAACTGATAGCAAAAGGCTATGCTAAAAAAAAAGAATAGACTACAATGAGGTATTCTCACATGTTGTTAAGCATTCATCTATTCGGATACTATTGGCTTTAGTAGCACACTTTGATCCTGAGTTAGCTCAACTCGATATCAAAATTGCTTTTCTCCATAGTACTTTGAATGAAGAGATCTACATGTCTCAACCGTATGGCTTCAAAGTTCAGGACGTGAGAATTAGGCTTGCAAGCTTAGCAAGTTACTTTATGGTTTGAAGCAATCACCACGATAGTGGTACAAACACTTTAATAGCTTCATTAGAGAGCAGAAGTACACACGCAACCAGTTTGATCACTATGTATACTTTGAAAAACTCTAAGACGGTACTTTCATTTATTTGCTCTTATATGTTGATTGCATCTAAGAGCAAGGTGGAGATTGATAGACTGAAGGCTCTGTTGAGTTCAGAATTTGAAATGAAAGATCTTGGAGAAGCTTAGAAAATTTTTAGGATGGAGATCACAAGAGATAGAGTTGCAAGCATAGTTTGTATGACACAAACTCAGTATCTAAAGAAAATACTTCAAAGGTTTGACATTGATGAGAAAACCAAACCAATAAGTACACCGCTTGCTCCTCATTTTCAGTTTAGTGCATTGATGTCACATAGCACCGCTGATGAGAAGAAACAAATGGAGCATGTTCCATATGCAAATGCCGTTGGTGCCTTAATGTATGCAATGGTATGCATTAGACCTGATATTTCTTATGCTATTAGTATGATGAGTTGTTACATGCACAATCCCAATAAAGAACACTAGCAAGTAGTAAAATGAATTCTACGTTACATCTATGGTACTGTGGATATTGGTCTGAAGTTTGAGATAGACAAGACTAAAGGTAAGCACCTAGTCGAATATATGAATTCTGACTATGCTGGAAATCTGAATAAACGTAGATCTACAACTGGTTATGTGTTCGCAATGGCAAGAGAACCATTTTGTTAACATTGCAGTCAACTGTAGCTTTGTCTACTACATAGGCAAAGTATATGGCTATAACATAAACTATTTGGCTTCTCGAGTTGACCAAGGATTTGGGTATTGTTCAAAAGAATGTGAAGGTTTTCTACGACAACTAGAGTGCCATTTGTTTGGAAAAGAACTAAGCTCATTATGGTTGCACCAAGCAAATTGATGTTCGACTTCCTTTTTGAAAAATCATCGATGAAGGGAATGTTATACTCCAAAAAGTCGGGACTATAGATAACCTTACAGATATGCTTACAAAGGTAGTTACAAGGATTAAGTTTCAACACTGTTTGAACTTGTCAACATCTCTTGAGCTTAAAGCACCTAGGGCGCATTTGGAGGAAGCGTTATGAACTTTTTCATCCAAGTGGAGATTGTTAAATAATTAGATCTAAAGTAAATTATATTAGACACCTAATTTCCCTCGATTATGAGCCTAATTTGTGGCTTAAATTTTGGCCTAATTTTCCTCAATTATATACCTAATTTTTGGCCTAATTTCCTTCGATTAATGGCCTTTATTCTCGCACTTGTTTATTGTACAAGAGGAGAGGGAGACTTGTTTCATCTATAAATATGGAGGAGTTTATGCATTGAGAGCATCAACAAAAATCAGGAAAAAAAATCAGAGAAAGCATAGGCAAACTTAAAGAGAGAAAATACTCTGTGAGTGTAAGAGTTTTCTATGAGTTTGGAAAAACACTTGAGAGATATTATTAGTGAGAAAATCTGTATTCGTATTCTGTATATTTTTTACTCAGTTTAATAATATTTGATGCCTCTCGTAGACCTAATTAAATTGTCAAACCACGTAAATTTATTATTTCCGTGCACAACACTTATTAGAACAACAACATAAGCATTACAAGCTACCTTTGCCAACAACGAACGACTAAATACTTTGCTATCTGCAAACTGAGCATTGCAAAGCCATATAGGTTGTGCCTTTGCCAATGTTCTACCAGGCAACCTAAAAAATAGAAGGGCATAATAAAAGTACTCAGACCCATTTGAATGTAAAACAATACTACTAGAGAATTCAAAGTTTGTGTTCTCACTACCACGTTTTTTGAAATTTTGGCTGACAATGTCCCAAAATCACAAGTAAAATTTGTGTACAACATGTGCATAGTTAAACAATGAGTCATAAATCATGCATAGCAAAAAAGTGCGTTTTTGAGCCAATTTTCACCCAAACTCAAATTACACCCAATTTTGGGGTCTTATGCAAGAATTAAGGGTATATGTAAGAAGAAGATTACATAATTACCCTTCACCAATGTTGAAAACGAATGACATGCAAACCAGGTAGTACCACTCTGCATCAGCTAGATCTTCAGGGGATAATGATGCTAAAGGCCTTCTAGCTTGTGAGTTGGCTTCACCATCTGAAAGAGACTCGTAAAGTTCTCTCAATTGCTCACTTCTCTGCAAACCCATTTGATCAGAATTGAGTTGTATGGCTTGTGTTGTTTTTCTTGTTTTAATATCTCCATTATAGTACCCATCATTCCACTCTAAAACACTGCAAAGTCAAGAACTTTCTGTTTATATGCAACTGAGATATATTCCGGCTATTAGCATTAGTATCACATATTACAAAAATTGATTTTGTAATAATGTTTCTATCACTGTTACTACGATGATTGTAAATGTTTGAATGCTTATTTGGGTGTTCAACACTAACATTTGTATAATTTTTATAGAATTTCGATGTCAAAAACTTACATATTTGTCATGTCATTAAAGATCAGTTATAATAAAGGTGTCAAATGAATGTCACTGGTTCGAATTATAGTTTAACTTAATTAATTTAAATTTTATGTAAATCATTTTAAAATGAGTTGAGTAGTTTAATTAATATTAAAGTCATTTTATCAAATGAGTTGACAAAATGAGCTAATTTATTTGAGCTTATGAACTAAACAAGTTATTTATTTTCAATTCATCAACCCATTAAATTAACTTTAAATAAGTTGAAATTGAATGGAGATGTTAATTTTACACTGTTATCAAACAAACACATAAGCTAGTTAAGAGGTAAAACCTTTTGATTTCAACCTGTACACATACAAGTAACCGACTTCATCTGGGTAATGTACAGAATCTTAAGCAAACTTGGGTTGGAGGATGTGAGAAAAAAGAAGAGGGAATAAACAAAATATAAACGTAAAATTCTGAACAAATTAATTAAACTTATTTGACTTTTTTTTCTCTCATCTTTATGATGAAAATTACAGTAGTAAGGAAAGAGAAAGAAAATTGTTAGTACCCTGGCTGAGTAGCTGAAATTGACCAGAATATCGCATAGCTCCATTGGATACTTCTCACAGCAAGAGCAAGTTGTTTCTTCAGATTCAATGTCCCATTCTCTTGGCTTTGGATCCCAGTACTCATTTTCAAAATTATAATTTTGGAATAAGTGGGAAAATTAAGAAAAACAATACCCCCCCACTCACTATCCACAAACGAATTCAAACAATTTTGGAATTTTCCCACTTAACTAACCACACCACTTACGTTTTGACTAAGCCTGGTTCATAGATCAGTAAAATATGGAAATTAAGCAACATAGTCTTGAAAAGGAGAAACTTAACTTCAAAAATGGGTGCTTAACAAAAAAATTTGAGCAAAAAATGGTACGGAAAAACAATAGGAAAGAAGCTAATGTTCATCATCATCAAAAGTAATAAACTTGGTCGATGAAATTGAAAACAAAAGGCATAACTGAGCTTATGATCAGGATCGTCACTAATTTAAGGTACAGAGACAAAACGCTCACTTTCATGAAACGATAGGAGAGAAGGGGGAAATGGAACAAATAAAAATAGAATTTTTAAGCCTTTCAATGTAACAAAGAGGGCATCCAATTAGCTACAAGCCATTTTGTCAAAAAAAAAATAAATAAATAAATAAATAATAACTACAACCAATATTTCATTAATTTTTGAGTAACACATAATTATTTACTCAAAATCCATCAATAATTTCTCGATAAAAATAAATAAATAAAATTCAGACCCTGAAAACTGATTACTATGGGACCTAACCCAAACCACCAACTTTCTCAGATATGGCTACCCTTTTTTTTTCAGTGATATGACTCCCCCTCCAGATCCAACTCATACGTCAATTACATGGATGTGGCGTCTTGGCGTGAGATTTCGAGGACAAATTATTTGTAGTTGATAAAATAAGTAATGATAATGTCTTATAAACTAATAAAATATGATCCATGTAAATATTAATTTATTTAAAAACATGACTATTTAATATTTTAATTAGAAGTGTATTTCAACAATCATAAATTAGTTTTCAGACTACTAGTAAAATGTTTAATTAATCAAGGGTTCATCTATATGATATTTATGGGACACGTGGCCCTTTTTATTTAATTAATTTTTATGCAAAATAATTTTTGTAGAAGTTAGATAGTAAATAACATGTAATGTTCTAATTTATTTTAAATTTTAATTTCATATTTTAAGTTTAAATTTTATATTTAAATCTAGTTACTTTTTAATTAAACACAATAAAAGGATAACATGATACGTATGTTTTCAAAAAAAAATTATTATTATCAAATTTTTAACTATAATATTTAATTAATTTTCTTAATTTATAACTTTTATGCCAATTATTAACTATTAAGTAACGTGTAGAATTAAATTCACCCTACCTGTTGTATAAATCCGTACTATAATATACAAGAAAATATTATTTTTTTATTTTTTATTAAATATTAAATATTTATATTTTAAAAAAAACTATTATACTAATGTTACATGGATATAAAAAACACAAAGTTGTGAAATATTAAGAGAGAGCCACATTTAATTTAATTTAATTTAAAGAATGACATATATAATTAACGATTTAGTTAGCAAAGATAGATAAATGATGTTAGCTGTTAAAACTAACGTTAAATTTGTGTAAAATATGGGGACGTTGAACCTGCTGTGTATTGGGTACTTTAAGTACTTCAAATATTGTGATTATATTTTTTTTTAATATTTTATAATTATTTATTTGAGTTTTATCAATTAAGTTAAAAAAATTAAATATTAAAAATTTTAAAATATATATATTTTATTAATAAAAAACACACCTCTCTTCCTTTACACCCGCATTCTTTCTTTCTCACTCATTCTCTCATTCCATATATTCTCTCTCTTCCCCTCTCACGCTCCATATTTTATTGACTACTTCTCTCACAATTTATTTTTTTATTTTTTTGTTAATAAAATAATAATGAAAGAAATAGAAAATAGAAAGAAGTAGAGAAGGAAAAGAAAGAAAAGAAAGGAAGAGAGGGGGGAAGAATGAGGGATTTTTTTACTAATAAAATATCTAATTTTTATTTTATTTTTAAAAAGTCTTAATTTTTTAAAAAATTAATTTAATTGATAATAATAATAATAATAAAACTTATTTAAAAAACTACGAAATAAAAATATATAAATCATATAATTATATAATTTCTTACTCAAAATTATATATTAATAAACTGATGATAAGCTAGTTAACCCCGTGTAAAATGTGTTTATGCGAAAACTAAGAATCCGAAAAGGAGATACAGATAAAGTTTTGTGAACATATATAGATCTTGCAGGTAGCTTCCGGAGCAATTGGCAATATAATTATAAAAAAAGGCAATGCACTAATTAAATTTTTAATTAATTACATATATACATACTTTCTTAAATTTAATATTCATGCATGTCAGTGTAATCCTCACGTTTTGAGATATCTCCCTTTAATTTTCACTTTATAATATTATATTTCCCGATCCAACTAAATTCAGGATCTCTCCCACTTTTTTTTAACTAAATATTATAAGAATGATTTTATTTGTATAATTAAAATATTTTATTGATTTTATTTTCACAGTATATATTTAAGTCATTTTTTTATGAAAATTTTAATCATTTTTTAAATAATAATGTTATTTTATTAATAAAAAATCATAATAAGTTGAATTTATTAGGAATAAAATTACAATTTTATTTTAAGATAATTTACCAAAAATTAGTACAATATTGAACTCGTTAAATTTAGTTTTAAACTATTGAAATAAAATAATAATTTTAACCTATTAAACTCACTTTATTATTATTTCATAATTTTATATTAATAACATAATATTTTACTATTTAAAAAAACGATTAAAATATCTTATTTTTATAAAGAGTGACTTAAGTATCTTTTACGAAAACAAAATGAATACATCATCAATTTAAAATAATCATACTAACTTTCACAATTTCACCTTTTTTTTAAAAAAATATATATAATTAATTTTAATGATTTATTTCATATATGTAATCTTAAACTTATGTTAATTACAACATTTTCAAACCTAACTTTGCAAACAAAATCTAATGCATTTTGCTTATAGATCTTAACTAAACTTTTGCATACTTTTGTGGATGATATAGTAATCTAGTAAGATGTATTCTATTTCTAATACAAGTTATAGATTTAAATAAATTACACTAAATATTATTTAATCATAAAAAAAAAATTGCATACTTTTGCACTGCACAGATGTGCATTTGTTTCTAACCAAAGAAGTAATATAATTGAGGAACAAGAGGGGAAATATTTACGGATCTTTTATTATGGCTATGTACAGGAAAAATAAATAAATAGGAACGAGGGACTGCATTCTCTTTTAACTAGAGATAAGAACAAAACAAAAATAGTAATAATAAAAGTGAGAATAAGGTGAGTATTTTTTTCTTAAAAATACAAATTTTTTATTACTTCCAAATTAATTATTTAGGAAAGAAAAAAAAGCATCCTATATATGTAAAAAAAAAAAAGTACAAACATCTCATATTAGTTATATTTAAAGTAATGTATGAGTTAAAAAAAAGTTTGAATTAATTTACTTAATATGTTAACTTTTTAAAATGTAAATCAATTCCCTTAGATTTTTTTTTTTATAATATGTTTTACCTCATTAATGTCAATTAAGAAAAAATAACTGCAATATTTCATTGACTTGTAATATTCTCATCTACTTAACAATAAATACCATAAGTTTGGAAGGAAATATAAATACTAAAATTGAACTGAAAAATTAGGTTGTGATAGATAAAAAAAAAAACTAACTATTTGTTTTTCTAACTAATTTTCATTTATTATTACTTAATAGAATTAAATAATAACTAATTCATATCAACAGTAAGATGCTATTTAGTACGTATGGTGGCGGGCTGTAAAGATCATAATCTCAGCACAATACCAAACTTGACTTAGATAGTGTAGAAGCTAAAATAATTAATGATGAGCATCAACATCTAAAAGATCGTAAGGAAATTTGGTGATGATTCTGGTAGTTATTATTTAAAAGATTTAATTTAATTTATTATTATCTGTGTATGAAATAGATAGATAAGATATTAATTGCATGTATCAACGAATATCCATATTTTATTATTATTTTTTAAATTAAAATATTATTTCACTTGTTACATTAAATATTTTATATTAATAAATTAAAAAAGTAAATAATTTCTTACTTATTTTAAATAAATTATAATTAATTAAAAAATAATATCATTTATAATAAATATAAAAATAATTATAAATACGATGATATTTGAATTTTTATTAAACAAATTTTAAATAATAATATATAAATTTATAAAAAAATTTAAGAAAAAAAAATTTATATTTATAAAAATATATTAGAGAAAAATTTTAAAATAATTATTCATAATGTAAATTTTTTCAAATAAATGGTTGTAAAAATTAGTAAAGTATGCAATAGAATATGCGATTTTTCTAGTTTAAAAATTATAATTTTAATCTAAAAATGATATATTTTGATCCGATATAGAGTGGATTACATCGAAAAAAATATACATAGAGTTCCGATTTGATAAATTTTTTGCTATACTTAGTTTTCCCATCACTGTCATTTGAGAAAAATTAGTGCAATAATATTTCATCAACTCTTCTACATAACAATAAATATCATAACTTTAGATGGGAAAAGAAATATAAAATTGAACTGAAAAATTAGGGTGTGTTAGATAAAAATTAAGAATTTAATTATTTTTTTAAAGAAATTTTTATTTATTATTAATTAAGTGAATTATATGGTAAAAAGTTCATACTAACATGATTAATTTTGGACAATAAAAATATAATTAACGATGAATATTAATTCCAACCTTTTGAATTTTGGTAACAATAACTTATTGTGAATTATTTTCTAACTCAACATGACTTGCACCCATTCAAAAGCGAGTTTAGAGGCTTCCCACAATGCCAATAATTCATGAGTAAGTGAATTTTGTACTCTACCAGCTTGTCTTACAAACTTTGTACGAATGAAATCACCAAAAAAAGAGTGGCACCATGCACAATAATGCAAAATACCAAAGAAAGTGTCATTGTCACACCAAGAAGCATCTAAATTGAACTTAATAAAAATCAAGATGTTGATTGTTCCATGTTTCAGTTGATACTTGAACAGGGATATATATACCTGTTGAATTAGTGTGAAGGGTAAGGTTATTAGCAAGTCCTAATCGATATTCTTCCTTAGCATATATATATATATATATACATTGATCATTTTTCCCTCATGAACCCACACTTTTCAGCTTTCTATATATAGCCCACAAAAAGAACTCAAAATCAGTTTTGTTTAAATATAAGAGGTGGAGTTACCATTTTTAATTTTAACATAATTTTTGTTAATTTAAATCATATAATATATAATTAAATACATATTTTTGAATCGTGGGAATAATTTATATACACAATTTTTGATGAAGAATTTTTCAATCCTACATGCAAATATATATTAGCATGAGATCGATGGGCATCTCAACTCCGCTCTCTCATATTCTATTTACAGCACTATATATGATATATCACTCCTATCATTTAAAGAATTGTTTTAAGAAAATATATATATATATATATATATATATATATATATGATATATCACTCCTTTGTCAAAGTGTATTTTGTATGGTTTGGTAAAGTAGCATTCTTTTAGTTTGAAATTAAAGATAATATATATTAAAGCTAGTGTGGGTCATATGTTTTTGAAATAATTGATAGGTTATTTCACTTGAAAAGGAACCCTTAACCCCATGATAATTAATATATGGACTTTTGTAGGTTTCGATAGTCCTCGTTGAATTTATTGATTTGGACTGTAGCGTGCTATTTTCATATATACTATATACTAGTCATTCATTAATGTACATTAATATTTGAATTTTATATGCATTATATGTACAATACCCAATATATACTTATAGAAGTAAAAAAACATAATATTTTTAAAATTTATAACTATAAAATAATATTTATTTATATCTAATTAATATATTTTTATAAAAAAAAATCAAAAATATCATTTCATATTATTAAATTGAATATCGTTTAAGTTAAACTAGTATCATTTATATTCTTTTAATGTTCAATATTATTCAATTAAATATCGTTCATTATTATTTTTATTATTATAAATTTTAATCACTTTTAATTTATGTAATTTTTTTTTGTTTTTTACACGTTATAATTAACTCTTTTCGTATAAAACTCAACCTATAAATATCACTTAAATAAATATGATCAACTAATTTAATATTATTTTTTAAGATAAAATAATAATGGACTTGTTTTGATTATGTGATTCAGAAATAAGAGAGCTTTTTTATGGTAAAATTATTAACTGCATCAAACTAACTTAAGTGTTTATGCATGAACTTAACAGTTGAACTGCAATTGTACAATCATAATTTTTTTTGTACTTTGAGAGTATGCTTAGATAGAGATAGAAAAGGGGAAAAAAATGAATAAGAGGAAGAAGTAGTTGAGGTTAATAATATAACAACAAGTAGGTATGAGATTATGAATCTATATATCTCTTAAGAGTATTAACTTTTCATTACTATACACAGAAAAAGCATTAGTAAATTTATTACTAATTTTTAATTAAAAAAAATATTATACTTAATATATTTTAATAAAAATATGTTCTAAGTTATTAAATTTTTATTAAGTTATTGAATGTTATAAATTTAAAATCTTAATAAAACTTATTTTTTTAACGTCCTACGAAAATGATTATATATTTTGTTATTGATTGGATTAAAAGTAAAAACATATTAAATAATAATATTATTTATGCATTAAAATGTTAGAAATATCAACTACTCACATATAAATGATCGTAAATTTTTGTACAGTTGTAACAATTGTTCAAAAGTGGCAACTTGGCTAGGTTTTATTTCTTTAAATTTTTCTTCCTATTTGTGATTAGTTTTTCTTTGTCTTACATTAATTAGTATTGAATTGAAACTAACTAGTGTTTAAGATTCAATGAAGCATACCAAACACAAAAGAAAAGCTATAAGTAGCACGACTTTTGAGACTTTTGAGTACTGCGAATTCAATGTTTTAAGCAATGTTTTTGAGATCCCCCCCTTCCTGCTGCTATTAGTGGTTTTTGCAATGGTGGTTAACAAGGATATAAAGTGAAAGATATAAATTTTAGAGCTAAGATCACTACTATATATAGGGAGATAATCATAACATACCTTAAATTTTATTATTATATACTTAAATATCAAGATAAAGAACATTTAAGATGAATTATAAATATTGAAAATACATATTATGATTTTTTATATTAAGTGAATTATAATTACAACTTTTATATATTAATGATTAATCTTGTTTAACAAGTTTAGATTAACTAGATGCATAATAAATTAGTAAAAATTACAACAATAGAGTATAACATTTGTAATTAATTCTATCTAACATTTCATAGTCTAATATCTCCTTCAAATTGATGGTAGTAAAACAATAATCAACTTAATAGGTAAATAATAAAATGCATAAAATATTACGTAATCTAACATACGCTTATACAAAAACAAATAAAGTTGAAATGTAACAATAACTAAGTGATATAAATATAATCCAAACAAAATAGAAAAGATAGTTAGAAGAATACACCAATAATACGAAAAATCACAAAGATTAAGTGATTATAACACTAATCAAAGAGAATTAAAAGAGACAACTATAAGCATACACCATTAATACAAAAACTCATAAAGATTAAGTGACTCACAACAATAGACAAAGAGAAACCAGAATAAACAACTTCAAACAAATTCCAAAATGCTCAAATCCTAGTCTCAATGAACGAAAAGAAATACTAGGAGAAATTGAAGCAAAACTCCAACTCTCATATACTGATATGAGTAAAATACAATTGCCCAAAATAAAGCAAGAATTTTAGACGATAAATTTTTTTGAACCAAATAATAGGTAAAACAAAATTGATCTTATCAAAATATTAATTGTCGATTTCTGACGATGGAAGATTATGAGTTACAATATTAAAGGAGGTAAAACATAATCAACCATATCAAAAGGTTAATCACCAATATTTGACAATTAAAAGAAATTGAGTGCAAATCCACATTAAGAAGACAAAAGAACAACACATAGATAGATTTGGTTTGTTTCTTTTTTATTTTTTTGAAGAAAAACCATTTATGTGACTCATTAGCAAGCTCATGTAAAGACCCCAACTAAAATGAGTCCAAAACAAAGGAGACTAATAGCACACTTCAAGAGATCAAGGCCCATGTAAAACAAGACAAACTTAAATTCACATGAAGTAACTGAAACACAGCTCAACCAAAGACCAGGCAATCCAAAGCCTATGAAACCTTATAGCCTAACCAAAGTCGAGTAAGACAAAATAGACCAAAAAATTACAAATCAAACGTCCAAAGTCCAAAGTCCAAACAAACCAATCTAAACATAATCAAAGCCTCTCTTTTTCTTCGTAAACTTTCTCTAAGTCATGAAAGAAAGCATCAAATGAAACCCCAAGGAAAACAATTAAAAGCCTAAATGTTCATATTCTTTGTGGTGACTTCTAGAGACCATGCAAAACTAACAGGTTGGAAGGCTATCATCAACCACCATAGAGCATGCAACAACTTATAAATTGACACCATATCTAGACGACGAACACTATCAAGTACCAACAATTTATGAGGACTCAACAATGATGGTAATGTTACCAAGGTGCCAATCCTTAGATCCTTGGAATAAGACACTTATGTGTTACTTTCACAATCAAAAGCACAACAAATCGTAGAACAATGAATTGAAGAACAAACATAATAATCTTTGTCAAATTTATGTTAAGATCGAAGGACAACATATTGAGCAAATAAACAGATTGAACCAGCCTAATCATATAGTTCAAGTGAACCCTTATCAAATTCATGTTCCTGATGACAAATATAAGTTATCATTTCTTGCCTATATTTTCGATGTCTCAAAAATTGTTGGTTGCTTCGCTAACAAACAAATGAAGCAATCTAATTTCCTACAAGAACAAATATAAGACATTAATTACTACTTCGTAAATAAATGCTTCTTGATAATCTCAACTGAACCTGAAGCCATATACTTTATCGACATCTTATTGAAAAAATTTACAAAGTTTTCACACAACATAACAAGGTCATTGTAAGCAAGATCATCATAGGTCATAATACAACTTAAAATCGTACACAATATAATATGATCATCTTGAATACAACCTAAGTCTTCTATAAGTAAAGAACTAAAATTATCAGAGCAATTACTAACCTCTTTTTATTTGATTTTGAGCCATATATAATCAACAAAATTAATATTGATAAAGTTTGAGTTGATATTAATCAATCTAAAAAAACAACGAATCTTTCTTAATTTTATTTGAAATACAAATCATCAATGAAATTGATGCTGATCAATTTTCAATTGGTACTGATTAGTATCAAGAGTTAATGAACTTTTTTAATCTGATTTTGAAATGTATTTTATGATTAAAATGCAACATAATGTGATTTTCATAATCCACGAAGCTTAGAGCTTCTCAAGCTCTCATATCATACTTAAATATTGAGATAAAAGAGAATTTAAGATAAATTATAAATGCTAAAAATGTATATTATGATTGTATATAATATGTGAATTATAAATAAAGTCTTTATATACTAATGACTAAACTTGATGAACAAGTTTAGATTAACTAGAAAATATAGTAATCTAGTAAGGATTAAGATATTAGAGTATAACAATTGTAACTAACTCTAAGTAACATATCATAGTCTAATATTATAAATAATTGTGCAGATTTCATTATCGATGATACAATAATATTTATCGTTATAAATTTGTGTGTTGTTGACATCATTCTATATTTATTAAAATAATATATTTTTTTAATAATTTCAACTCAAATTTCAAATATTCTATATTCATAAATAAATTTTACTAATTAAATGAACATGCTTTGAAATTTAAGCTTTTCACATATTTTGAATTTTCAATTATAAATATAAATTTATTAATGTTGGTAAAGAAAAAAAATATTATATCTAAGTAAATTTAATATAATGCAATATATATTTGTGTTATTATAAAATTAAAATTAAAAATAACACAATAAAATTATATTAGTTTTAAAAATGTGTAATATTTTTTTTAAAGACACACTTAATAAATTTTTATCTTTTTTAAAATGTAGATATTTCACAAATATAAACAATGATTTAAATTTTAGATAACAAGGTTACTAAGAATACATTAATATGTGTTTAAAATTATGGAACGCAGTTATAAAAATATCAAAAGTGTGGAAAGCAGCTAAAAGTATTACGGAATTAAAGGCAAATATATTTTTAAATGATAAAATATATTCACTCTTGTATAATTTTGTTGTGTTAGATATATAATTCAATTCTAAATTACTTAAGAATAAATTATTTAATTATTTTTTCATGATAATTTTTTAATTAGTTAATAATTATTTTTATAAGTAAATATTAAAAAAAAAATTCTTTTTAAAGTAAACTAAAGTATTATAAAAATTATATACATAATATCTATTTTTTCATGATAAATATATTATTAAAGTACCGGAAGTATTATAAAAATATCATTCATATAATAAAGATGATATTTTTGTAACATTTTAGTGTTATAATATAATACCAAAATATTATAAATTGTATTGAGATTATATTTTTATAACATCTATGATAATTCAATATTATATTTGTAACTTGATAAACTTAAATGGTATGTTTATAATTTTCTTAATATTTTAGTGATATATTTCTTAATTTATTCTATTTGATTGAGAGGGGAGAGTGGTGAAAACTACACATTTGATCCATGAATTTTACATCTTTGTCTCTAATTTTTTTTTTGCATGTTGTATTACTTTCTGTATCTTACTTTTTAGCACATTAATTTAAATTATTACAGTGTAATTTCAATTTATTTTGTTAGTCTAGTAGTTTCTCTATTTTATTTTTAAAATTCATCTATTTTTTTATTATAAATTTTAGTTTCTTTCGTTAATTTAAGATATTATGTATGAGTATGTTGATTACATATCATTTAAAATGGAATCTAATTGTGTTTAATATTTAAAAGTATTTAAAAAGATGTCAAAGTTTAAAAATGTATTCTTTAAAATCATATATATATTTGATAATTCCATAGGAATCTTAATTTGTCATGTTTATCATATTTAAAAGATTTTGTTGTGAATTAATATTAATCAATCTCAAATCTTAATACTATTACACATTAAAATGATTAATGATGTAATAATTTTTTTATACAACTTATAATACCACGCAAGATTTATATAAATTCAAAATAAGTTATCCAATATGATCAAATCAATTTAACTAATATGTAAAATAGATAAAATATGATATAATAGGAAAACTAAAAAACTTTAAATTAGTATTTCAATAAAAGTTTACGAAATCTATCATTATATATATATAAGTGTATAATTGTTAAAAAATAATAAAAATTATGACAAAATTAATGATCTTTAAAATTATAATAAATAATAATATTATTATAATAATTTTTATTATTGTTATAATAAAAATACATAAAATATATATATATTATTTCAAATATTAAGTATATGTTATTATTATTATTATTGTCGAGTAAAAGTTATGAATAATAATTTTTTTTTATAATAATAATATTATTACTGTTCATAAAAGTAAAAAAATTAAGATTTATGATTAAAAGGTACCGTCGTTATTATAATAACAACATAAATATCAGACCACTCTTTTTATATAAGTTGTCTACGACTTTTCGAAAATATTGTTTTCTTGTTCTCAAAAGATGTGAAAGCATGTATCACATGTTTTTAAATTTTTGTTTTTGAGTTCACATAATTTTTAAAAATTATTATTAAATATATTAATTATTTTTTATTTTAAATATAAAAAAATAACATTTAAATTAAATGATTAAATAATTAAATAAATCATTGGTATATGTACATCGGGTGAAAAGCAAATAGTTGATTTCCGAATCAAGAATTAGCATTTATCCTTTAGTTAATTATAAATTTATAATTACAACGTATACAACTTCCGTTAGTTATACTTAATTTTATAATAAATAGTAAAGTTCATCCATGTTATTTTTTAATATTTTATGTGTCTTTAATATACTATAGAGATATACATAAAATTATTAAAAATTAAATTTTTATCACATAAAATATAACTTTTAAAAAAATATAACTTTTATTATTGACTATTAATAATGTTATAACAATGCTATTCAAAATTAGATAAAACACACTAATAAACACCAACATAATTCAAATATTATTATCATTATAATTATAGAATACTATAAATAATAGTCTTAACATTTATTATTTTTATGATAATTTTATATATTTTTATTATTAAAGTATAATTATTTATATTTATTAAATATTAAAAAATATTTAATTTAATATTATTAAAGTTATTTTAATAAAAAATAATCATTTAAACACCGCCTGTCCATGACAAATGCAGTGACAAGTTATAAAGAGAGCTTTGTGCATCGAAAAGAAAACAAGTCCATATCCACATTTGACACTCCACACCCACGCGTGAAAATAATTATAATTTTAAAATAAAAAAATATCGAAAGGGGATATATTAATTTATTAATGTTATTTAGTATCTTAAATTAAAAAAATATATTATTAAATCTAGCGATTATAAAAATAATTAAATTATATTATTTTAATAATTTATATTAATTTTTTTATCAAATTATTAAATATAATTAAAAATAAGTCTTCAATAATAATAAATTGATAATTAATATAAAATTATTTTAAAAAATAAAAATATCATCCATAAATTTATAACCACAAAATAATACACATATAAATATATATACTCTTAAATTGTGTTTATTAAAGATTTGAGGTTAACAACAATTATTTATATTAAAATTGATCTAATATATATATATATATATATAATATTTCATTTTATTTTATTCAAACTCTATATGAGTAAATCTTATTTATTTATTTTATTTAATAAAAGATATTTATCATTTTCAATACATAAGTAAGGTATGAAATTTATATAAATATTATTTTTTAATTATATTTTTGTAAGAGAAAAAAAATATTTAAATGTTTTTTTACGGTTTTAATATGATAAAAGTAATTTTTATATTAGCTACCAATATACTAAACATTTAAGTTAATTAAGTTTATAAGTATATAACATCAACTTTAAATTAAAAGATATCTTTAAGAAAAAAATTACAAATCAAATGGATACTTATAAGAAAGTAATTGTTATTTTTTATTGTTATAATATGTAATATGTTAATCATATTATTTAATTTTTTATTCCACAGCTTATGTTTTAAAAAAATAATTAGTATTAATTTTATATTTTATTAACATAAATTATTAAATTATCATTTAAAGATAAATAGTTGTTAGTAGCATACCACGTCCATTTCATTTTTCTCCTCTTTGAAAGGCTTTTAGTTGATTGGATTATAAATTAAGGGAAAAATATATTATGTGATAACATGCATGTTACTTTCATAATTTTTAGGTTAAATAATATAAATCTTCTAATTTAATAAAATTAATAAAATTAGTAAAATTAAATACATAATTCAAGTTTTCTAAGACTATCATATTTAAGAAAGCGTAAAAATTATTCCAATTCAATAGAAAAATGCAAAAAATAATCAAGAAAAAACTTTCCTTGAAATCACGTTTCACTTTCGTAGTGATTTAATAAAATAAATAAAATTTAAATTAAATTGATTAATTTTATGAAATTAAATAACCTAATATGCTCGATTTGAAAATTGAAACTAAATTGTTATTTGTCAGCGTGTATTTTTTTTTAATTATTCAAAATAAAACACAACGCAGATAGGACCAGGCGGGAAAATATTTCAAAAATTTCGTATAGGACCAAAAGGCCCAAAACGTGAATTTTCTGAGATAATGCCCAATTAAAGTTACTAAAAAAAGGGATTTCAGTAAAGTAGGGGACTAGAGTCAAAATCATCCTATAACTGGGCATTTTATTTAAATTAAATAGATTTAATTTTATAATTTTTAAATACCATCAATTTAGTATAATTTTTTTAAAAATAATATTTTATCAAAAATAAAATAATTTTTTTATTAAAATAACATTTTATTTATAATATCTTTAAAAACAACATTAAAATCCAAAAATTATAATTTTTTCATTTTGTTTTCAAATAAAAATAATTTATCTAGAGATTTGAATTTTTATTAAAATGAAATTTTATTTATAATATCTATAAAACAACATTAAAATCCAAAAAATATAATTTTTTTCTTCAAATAAAAATAATTTATCTACAGATTTCAGTGTGATTTCTCTATTTTTTATATTAAAAGAAATTTAATTTTATCCTTAAAAATTTAATATTTTTTAAAAATTAAATTAAATTAACTTTATTTAAAAATGAATGGACAAAATCTGTACAACTTAAAAAGAAAAAATTAAAATAACTTTAATTAAGATATTGGACCATTTGGAGCCCATCATATAGTAAAGAATAACTGTTTTTTTTTTTTGTTTTCTTAAAAGAACTTGAAAGTAAAAAGTAATTTAATTTTATTTTTAATTTCCTTTTTTCATTTCCCAAACTTTTATTTTTTAATTGAAACACAGTAAAAACTAAAAACAACTGCGAGTTTTCCTCTCCTTCTCTCTCTCTCTCTCAAAATTCGGACCTCCTAATTTTATTTTATTTTTTCGTTTATTTATTTTTGTGTCAGCCGAATGGTGCCGTGAATCCAATTTTACATTTCGCTCCGGCATTCCCAAAATTTACCGAGAAGTTTCAAATCCCTCTGATCACGATTGTTGTAGCATTAAGTCTTTCCGTTGGCTAGGATGTGCCGTAGGCGCATTCTGTGTCAGGTATGTATATTCTAAGTCTCATCCTTTTCATGCATTTTCATAAAATTTCGAAGGTAATAGGGAAGATATTGTATGTGTCTGGTGGCAAATGTTGGAGGTTTTTGTCTGTGTTTTTGAATTTTGATTGAGAATTAACAATGTAGCTAGCTATGGAAATGGCGTGTTTTAGATGGTGACATTGGCTTCTGTTAGAGATTTATCCTTTTATATTATCAAGGAATAAACTTGATTATAGTTGAGGTTGAGTATATAATTAGTGTAGGACAAGGAAAAAATCCAAATAGTCTGATGACCCTTTTCGGCGTTGTTAATGCTTTTTTGTTTGTTCCTTTTTTGCTCACTGTTGATCTTCTAAAACATAACACTGAAAAGTTTCTTATTATAATTGTTTAGGCATTGTTTTATGCCTGTAAACAATCGATTAAAGCTTTTGATTTATTAAAATTCGACATAATTAACCCTCACAATTGTCTACCCCAGCCTGTTTTAGCTGGTTGCTTGAGTTAATTTTACTAGGTTGTATTTGAGAACAAACCCTGTTTTGATTGCACGCATCTTGATGTCATTTTTATATTACTGCTGTGTTCCTTTTTAAATCCACAAAAACTAGAATTTCATTGCAAAACTGATTACCCAAAAGAAAGTAAGGTAGATGGTAGGAGCCAGGGAATTCCACTTGGTCGTGTTTTTATTCATGGCTCCACAATCTACCCATCATTTCCTTTTTACAAGATTTAGAAAGTTTGTGCATCAGTCATGGTGCTTTTATCCGCTAAAGGTCTGTTAATTCTGGTTATGTTCCACGTGAAAGTTCTGTTGGTTTATGTGCGTTGTGTCTGTTTCCTTGTAGCTTCATGTCTACAATTGATCTCCGGAGGTGGGTGTTCTTGTAGATTTCACCATGAACATCCAGTCACAACCACAGGTAGGTGAATCTCGGGGATTTGAACTTTTAAATGGAAAGCATAGTGAAGATGCTGGAGTGGCTAAAAAATGTTGCGGCACGCGAGGTGATTTTCAATGCTTGTACTCAAAAGTTTCCATTTTCTCAGCGAATTACTTTTGATTTTTGATTTGTTTAGGCAGCACGAAACCATGTTTGGTGGAGTGGTTAAATAGTGTGCTTCCTGATGTAAGATTGTCACCGGGGGCCTCATTAGAGCAACTTAGGGCATTCCTGCTTGATGGCACTGTTTTATGTGCTATCTTGGATCAGATTTTCCCTGGTTCAGTTAAACTGGTAAGATTGCATTAAAATGCGGTGCACATATGTTTTTTTTTTCCTTCTTCCTAATGCAAAAAAGTTCTTTGAATATGTGTAAAATGTATATATATTTTTACATTATATGGGAAAAAAAAACTTATGTGCATTGCATGGACGAGTTAAAAGTTAGACTACCTCAATGAAAAAGGTTATGATATGCATTTAAATACATTTTATTTTATCTTTATTATACATTTTTGCATTTTTTTTCATATAAAAAACTGTAATTTGGTTTCTCATGACATGTTACTCATTTCTGCCACTTTTTTTTTTTTTAATTCCCGGTTGTCCCAACCTCAGGAAGGAAGTTCTGACTCTGGTCCGGAAAAAGTGAAAAGGTTTCTAGCAGTTGTCAACGAATTAGGTTTTCCTGGCTTTCAGTTTTCAGACTTAGAGCAGGTATCTGAAGTTGTCTTTCTTTGTTTCTCTGTTATGTTATAGGCTTATAGCAGCTGTACTATCAAGTGCGTATTTAGATTTTAGAATTGGTCATTAAACAATTAGGCGTGGCCTTACCTGGATGTAGGCTTTATAGCATAGTTATTGCTCCATACAGATCTATAACCCAACCATGCAGAACCTTAAAAATGTTCTAGTTCCCTATAAATTTGGGATTAATTTACCGTTTCTTTTTTAAAAAGTATTAAACTTGCTGCAGCAGGCATTGTAGTGCTCAGTAAACTAAACATAAAATTATTGTCTTGGCTTTCAGTGAAAAAATAAGCATGGCAGCAAAGTATACAACATATAGTTATAAATGAGGTAAAATGAAAGCATGAACATATTAAAAACGGCTTCAATTTTTTTCAAAATCAGCCCTTAAAAAGTTGCTGTCTACTGGCTTTTTAGAATGCTCTGATAGCTGCAAAACTCTCAAAACATAGTAGGTTCTACAACAAAGGAAAGTCAGCAATAGTTCATAGAAATCACTTTTTAAAAGAATCAACAGCAGTCTCAATTTGCAAAAGTGACTTAATTGTATTCAGTAAATTGCATGCAAAGTGACTTTTTTGTTTACTACTCCTCGTCCTTCATAAAATTACCTCTGGTTAATTTGATTTTGCATCAATATTTTCTTTACATTAACGGTTTCCTGGACCATTAGTCTCTTTCAAATGAGCCAAGAATCTGATAATTGTTTGCAGGGATATATGTTGCCAGTTCTGCGGTGCCTTTGTACAATTTTAGCATCTTTGAATCACGATGAAGGAAAAGAGAATGATCAAACCTATAGGAGCAATGAGTTCGATTGGTCAATATGTGGGCAACAACCTATTTCAGGTGATTTCGGATTCATGTTTTTCCCCCCCTTTCTTTCTTAAGTTACGTGCAAGATAGGGATAATCAAGACTAATTTTTGTGGAATACATAATACTATTGTCGTCTTAATATTATTGCAAAGCTTAAACTCTGTAATGGTTTTGATGGCTTTGTTTGATCATTAGTGAATTTAGTTTAAACATGGCACTTGGCTTGTGACACTTGTATACATTTCAATGAAAAATTCACATTTATGGATTGTATATATAACGTGTAATTGGAAAGGTTTTAGAGTAGTTGTGAGAAAACTAACGAGTGACTTGGATTTTATTTCAAATATAAATTTTAGTATTACGTTTCATTCTTCAAATATTTACCTTTTCCTTTCTCTTAGACCCATCAGCCACTTTTGTAATCATGTAGGAGCATTGCAATTGAAGCACCTACCTGATCTTTCTGATGCTACGATTTTGGAATTGATAAAATCAAATGGTTTTGATGTAAGCTCGTGAATTCTATATATTTATGTAGGTTCTACTTGTTTACCATGAAGTATGATCAATTTAAGCCAAACTTAGTTCTCACGCATCTGTTTCATTCTTATTTCACAGAACATATCAACTCAATCACTTTTCCATGTACTCAATAGGATCCTGGATGGTAGCATGAAAAGAAAGAACGATGATGGTACTCAGGTATGGCATATGGAGATTGCATTATTTCTCTTATCAAAGCAATTTTTTTTGGTTCTTGGTTCCATACTGTTAATCTTGTCTGCATCACTAATTTAGATCTCTTAATGCTTTGCACAGCTTTTTTTTTATGTTTTGAGAAAAGTTATGCACATAATCGAGCAGCGATTTATGAAGCAAGTGGAGAATTTCAAAAATGTAATTTATCATAACTGATGTCTTTTGTTGAGAAGCATTTATCCAGTAGTCCTAACTCTTCATTAATATCTTTTGTTATGTACTTGTAGCACAACAGTATCTTAATGGCTCGTGAAGAGAAGTATGAATCAAGAGTAAGAGTACTTGAAACACTTGCCATGGGTACATCTGAAGAAAATGAGGTACTATTATTTAAATGTACTATGCATTTCATTTGGATAAAATAATTTCAACTTGAACTGTTCAGTTCAATTTATGGATTTCTTTTAATTTTGTATAGGCCGTCTTGAACCAGCTTCAGTGTCTAAAGGTGCTTATTCATCTATGAATTCTGTCACGAGGAACATGTATCTTTTACCTATGATTCCTTAATTTCTCTATCTTATTTATTTATTTTCCTCCTTTTTCTCTCTTTCTTATTTTGGACCCTAATCATACATGCTAATATTTAAATAATATTTTCCTATTTGGTGTGTTTAAACTATCTTGCTTGTGTTGCAATAATATGTTCATTTGACCTTATAGATTGAAAAGATAAAACTAGAGGAAAGAAAAAAGATTGAAGACCAGGATGTAGATATATTAAAGAAAGAGAAGGATCTCAGTGATAGTGAGATTTCAGCATTGCGACAAGAACTAGAAATGACTAGAATCACCTGTGAAAGTCGTTGCCTAGAGTTGGAAGAACGTGCAAAAGATGCAAAACTAGAATTGGAATGGAAGATAAAGGAACTTGAGTGCCATCTAATAGACTCGAGGAGGAAGATGGAAGACCTTGAGAAACTTTCTAATACCAATTTCCGGGAATGGAAAAAGAAAGAGTCTGCGTACCAGAACTTCGTAAATTTCCAGTCTGGAGCATTGAAGGTATGTCTAAATTAAACTGCTCCTTATCTCAAACTACATTGAGATTCTTGTAACATAAGTGGAAGTTGTTGTGTAGGAATTAAGAACTGCATTAGAGTCCACTAGACATGAAATCTTGAAGACAAAAGGATGTTACTCCAAAGAATGTAATAATTTGGGTAATAATATTTTTCATATTAGCTTTTTACATTATTTTAATTAATTTTATATTTTTTGGCTTGGTAATTTCAAGATGATGTGTTTCTTTTTTCTTCAATAGGATTGAGGCTTGAAGGACTTGCAAATGTTGCAGAAAATTATCATGCAGTTTTTGCAGAAAATCAAAGACTATATAACGAGGTTCAGGATTTGAAAGGTACGTATAGTTAATATAACATGTCTCGCTTTTTATACAAGTTTGTTGCCCGTTAAGTGATAACATTTGTGCCTTTCTTTTGCAATAGGCAATATCAGAGTGTACTGTCGAGTAAGGCCATTCCCTCCGGGGCAAAGTAAGAAGCAAACAACCATAGAATATATTGGTGATCACGGCGAAGTAATTATTGCAAATCCTTTAAAGCAAGGAAGTCGCAAGCACTTCAAGTTCAATAAAGTTTTTGGTGCTACATCTACTCAAGGTCCTAAATTTTACATCTTGTGTTAGGTTTCTGAAATTGTATACATGTATATACATATTTTTGTATTACTTGTTAACGCTTACATATCATGTACCTAATGCTAACAGAAGAGGTGTTTTTAGACACGCAACCATTAATCCGTTCTGTCCTTGATGGATTCAATGTTTGTATATTTGCTTATGGTCAAACTGGATCAGGAAAGACCTATACAATGGTAAGGATTTTGCTTTCGTTTTCAGGTTTGTTGTTTATCCTTTTTGTAGTTTCTTGTTAATTTGGGTTATGTGAACTTGCAGACTGGGCCTAGCATGTCATCTACAGCAGACTGGGGAGTAAATTATCGGGCACTTAACAATCTTTTTCAAGTATCTCAAAGCAGAAATGGCTCCATAACATATGAAGTTGGTGTTCAGATGGTGGAGATATACAATGAACAAGTTTGGGACTTACTATCAAATGAAAATTCTCGAAAAAGATATCCTTTATTTAAACTGCCTTGCTTTCTAGTGTTAACTATTATTTCTTATAATGTGTTTTAATTAAGTCCTATATAGAGTGTTTTTTAAAATATATTTTTGCATTTGTTCAAGTATAAGATGAGATTCCTCCTTTTTGAGTCATCTAATTGTTTTTCCTTCAACTTGCACACACTTGGGATTTGGAACACTACCCAACCAAATGGATTGGCTGTTCCTGATGCAAGTATGCATCCAGTTAACTCAACTACAGATGTTCTAGAGTTAATGAAAATAGGGTTAATGAACAGAGCAGTTGGTGCAACCGCCTTAAATGAACGAAGTAGCCGATCTCATAGGTTCTGTTCTTTCTATTTGTTTGTTCATTTGATTCTTACAATTCATTCCTGACATAGGGTTTGAATTTATTCCAATGCAGTATCCTCACTGTTCATGTACGTGGAATTGACTTAAAGACTGATACTGTCCTGCGAGGAAGTCTAAATCTTGTGGATCTTGCTGGCAGTGAAAGAGTAAATAAGTCTCAAGTGACTGGCGATAGGCTTAGGGAGGCACAAAATATAAACAAATCACTATCCGCTCTTGGAGATCTGATATTTGCCTTAGCACAGAAAAGTCCACATGTGCCATATAGAAATAGCAAATTAACTCAAGTCCTTCAAAGTTCTTTAGGTATTTTTTTAAACTTATTTTTTTGGTCTACTATGCTACAATACGTATGGCATAATGTATCACACTTAGTCATCCTTTATTCAGGACATCTATACCGACAAGTTTCACCATCTTATTCACTTTTCCTCTGGATCTGGATAGGTGGTCAAGCCAAAACCCTTATGTTTGTACAGTTGAATCCTGACATAGAGTCTTATTCTGAAACTATCAGTACTTTGAAGTTTGCCGAGAGGGTCTCAGGTGTTGAGTTAGGTGCTGCACGCACCAACAAAGAGGGAAGAGATGTTAGAGAACTCATGGAACAGGCATGATTTAAATTATTTTACATGTACATATTTTGTAATAGTGGTTCCTAAAATTTCTTTATTAAGTTTTGTTAGTGAAATTATAACTCGTAATGCTTGGTGCTGCGAATGGATCCAGCAATTCCTTAATCTTATGATAAACATATTGAATGAATTTTTGGAACATTTTGCTGATCTCTTTGAAGCATTTGGTGCATTTCCTATGAGATCTATTGATGATTGTCACTTGTAACTGTTGGATTTTATGTGTATTGTGTTTAGGTTGTGTTTAGAGATATAAAATGGATTGTCTTATTTTATGTTTTATTTAGTATTTTTATTGTATTTATGATGTGATATTGTCTCATTTTATTTAAATATCATTGTTAGGAAATTACGTAAATTCTCGATAAGCTACATTTATGCAAAAGTAAGAATAGAAAAATAACACATAAATTTGATAACAGAGTTCGACCAATTTTGCTTACGTCTTCAGACATGCTGCAGATCTTTTTACTGAAAGAGGAGAAATTACACAAGGTGTTTACAACACTTACAACTCACAACTTAATTACACCCAAGAAAATTATTCTCAATTTTCTCTTATAAAAGCTTTTCTCTCAATTGGAATGAACATTTTGGATGAATAATTCATTACAATTACACATCTATTTATAGTAAAATTCATTCATTGAATTACTCCTTAAATTAATGGTTTCTTGAATTGTTCCTTGAATTAAGCTCTATGTTTTGTTCTATGTTTTACTCCTTATTTTGCTCCATGTTTTACTCCTTATTTTGCTCCATGTTTTGTTCCTTAATTTGTTCCTTAAATTAAGTAGCTTTATAACAATCTCTTACTTGAAGACTGATTTCAATCTGTCTTCACACCTCAATCAATGCAGTAGCTTTTCTAGTCTTTGTTACTCTAGTAGACCAACTGAAGTTGAGCACAACTTCAGTTTGTCAATAGTTACTACCTTTGTTAACATATCTGTTGGATTTTTGCTTCCTTGAATCTTCTCCAGTATTAACACATCATCTTCCAATAGAGATCTGATGAAGTGATAACGAAGTCCAATATGCTTGGTTCTAGAATGAAATGTTGAATTATTCGCCAAGTGTATTGCATTTTGATTATCACTATGCAGAACATTCTTCTCCTGTTTGAATCCCAACTCAGTTAACAAACCTTGAAGCCATATCATCTCTTTATTAGCTTCAGTTACTGCTACATACTCAGCCTCTGTAGTGGATAGAGTGACAATTTTCTGTATTTGTGACATCTAACTAACAGTTGTAGTTTCAACAGTAAATATATAATCGGTGGTGCTTCTTCGGTGACCAACTTCACCTCTAAAGTTTGCATCTACGTATCATTGTACTTTTAACTCTCCTTTACTAAAGTACAAGCACTTTTATGTGGTGCCTCATAGATACCTCAAAATCCACTTGACTGCTTCCCAATGAGTTTTTCCTGGATTTGACATAAATCTGCTAACAAATCCCACTGTATGGCCAATGTCTGGTCTCGTATAGACCTTTGCGTACATCAAACTTCCAATGGTTGAGGCATAAGGAACCTTAACCATGAATTCTCTCTCTTTCTCTGTCTGAGGGGACTGATCCTTGGATAGGCGAAAATGACTGGCCAAGGGTGTGCTAATTGGCTTGGCATCGCCCATGTTGAATCTTTTTTGTTAGACCCAAGTCTTTCATGTCAAACTTCTTTGACAATTGTTGTTTCAACCTTTTAATATCATCCATATATAAACATGCTACTAACATATCATTAACATAAAGTAGTAAAATGATATAACTGGACTTATATCTCTTGAATAGCAACAATGGTCAGCATTGCACTTTTGGAAACCTTCCTTGTGCATGAAGCTGTCAAACTTTCTATACCATTGTCTCGGAGCTTGTTTCGGGCCATACAAACTCTTCTTAAGTCTGCACATCATGTTCTTCTTCCCTCTTTCTGAGAAACCTTCTGGCTGGTATATGTATATCTTTTCATCTAAATCTCCATAAAGGAATGCAGTCTTCACATCCAACTGTTCGAGAGGAAGATCTTCAATGGCTACAATACTCAATACTGATATGATAGTATTGAGCTTCACAATGGGAGCAAAAATGTCAGTGTAGTCAACTCCTTCTTTCTGTTGAAACCCTTTGACAACTAGGCGAGATTTGTATCTCTTGGAACCATCATGCTCTTCTTTCACCCGAAACACCCATTTGTTGTGAAGTGCCTTCTTTCCCATAGGTAACTCAGCTAGTTCCCATGTCTGGTTGGAGATAAGAGATTTCATTTCTTCTTTCATAGCAAGCTCCCACTTGTTGGAATCTCGAGTCTAACAAGCTTCATCATAGCATTCAGGCTCCCCTCCATCAGTCAGCAACATATAGTTCATGTATCTTTTGTTAGGTACATGAGGTCGAGAAGACCTTCTCAATACAGGAGCTGGAGTAAGAGGTTGTGGTGTGTCGAAATGTTGTGTACTGCTCTGTCCAATAAGTTCTTCTGGCTGAGGACTTGTTACAATTGGTTCTGTTGCGGAACTATCTGGGACATCATCTGCATCTGTAAATACTGACTCATTCTGCTCTGAGTCATTGGCGTCTATTTTATGCATGTCCTTATACATCACCCTTTCGTTGAAAATCACATCTCTGCTACAGATAACTTTCTTCTTTTCGTCATCCCAAATGCGGTAGCCAAACTCATCCTCACCATAGCCGATGAATGTGCATTTCTTGGATTTGGGATCAAGCTTATTCCTGCCTTGATCACTGATATGCACAAATGCTACACGGTCGAAAACTTTTAGATGTGATAGTTTCACCTCTTTTCTACTCCATACCTCTTCTGGTATTCTATGCTCCAATGGAACAGATGGGCCTCGGTTGATCAAGTAAGCTACCGTGTTGACTGCTTCTGCCTAGAACTGTTTCGGTAGACCTGATTGTATACGAATGCTTCTGGCTCTTTCTGTCAACGTTCGGTTCATACGCTCAGCTACACCATTGTGTTGAGGCGTGCCTGGAGTAAGAGGTTCTTTTCATTCTGATCCCGTGCTCATAGCTGAAATTTTTGAATCTGGTATCTTCATATTCATCACCATTATCGATTTTGAGCTTTTTGATCTTTAAACCCGTCTCATTTTCCACCATAGCTTTCCATCTTTTGAAAGCCTCAAATACTTCAGACTTATGCTTTAGAAAGTAAACCCATACCTTTCGAGAGTGATCATCGATGAAAGTCATGAAGTAGTGTTTCCCACCAATAGATGAAACGGTCGTTGGTCCCCAAACATCAGTGTGAATAAGCTCTAGCTTTTCCTTTTTTGAGGTTCTGCCACTTGTCTGAAAACTGACTCTCTTTTGCTTTCCAAGTATGCAATCTTCGTATATGTCCATCTCTACAGACTATAGACCTGGAAGTTTTCCTTTTGAGTGCATAATTTTTATCCCCTTCTCACTTATGTGGCCTAGTCTCTGGTGCCACAGATTTGGTGTTTCATTGCCTGCTACAATTGTGATTGAACAACGTGCCTCTACTGTCATGTAAAGAGTGCCACTTTTCTTGCCTCGAGCAACTGTCATTGCACCCTTTGAAATCTTCCAATCATCACCATGGAAGATCGTAGTGTAGCCTTCACTGACCAACTGCCCTATTGAGATTAAGTTCCTTCTGAGGTCGGGAATATGCCTGACATCCTTCAGCTCCCAAACAGACCCGTTCAACTTAATCTTCACTACACCTTTGCCAATAATAGCACATGGTTGATCATCACCATGATATACCTTTCCAAGGTTTCTGGAGACATTTCTCGAAGAATTCTTTCTGTGAAGTGGCATAGAACGATGCTCTAGAGTCTAACACCCAAGATTCTTCTTTACTCTCCAAAGAGCATATCAATGCATCATCCCCTCCTGAGGTGGAAGTAACATTTGCCTCTGCCTTCACTTGTTTGTCCTTCGGTGTACTCTTGCACTGATTTTTGTAGTGTCTGGTTCTTACACAATTCCAACACTCGATAGTCTTCGAGCTATGGGAATTATTAGGATTCCTGGATTTGGACTTACTGTCCTTTGATCTACCTCGGTAGTCTGTTCTGCCACGTCCATTCCCTTTGGTTGAATTTCTTCCTCTTGACTCTGTATGTAAAACTGAAGAAGTTGACGATTCACCTGACTCTCTACGTCGGATTTCTTCAGCGAGAACCAAATCATGAACATCGTCAAATTTTAACTTATTGCTTCCTGATGAGCTACTCACAGCCGTGACAGTAGCATTCCAACTTTCTGGTAGAGAAGACAAAAGTATCAATGCTCGTACTTCTTCATCGAATTCAATTTCCACTGAACTCAATTGGGTTGTGATTGTGTTGAGCTACCGATGCGCCTTCTGTCATCCGCAAATTGAACAAACGCCTCATCAAGTGCACTTTGTTTGAGGCTGATGACTTCTCATACATATTGGAGAGAGCTATCATAAGACCCGCCGTGGTCTTTTCCTTTGTATGTTGAAAGCAACATTACGATATAACGTCAATTGAATAACTCCGAGGGCTTGTCTGTCTAGAAGATTCCAATCTTCTTTCTTCATAGCCTCTGGCTTCTTCCCTGAGAGAGGTTGATATAGATTTCTTTGATACAAATAATCCTTTATCTGCATTTTCCAAAACCCGAAATCTGTGCCATCAAATTTCTCGAGTTTCACCATTCTTTCATCTACGGCCATTGCTCCCACTCAAATCTGACTTCCTCTGGATCGTTGTTGACTATTTTTGTAAACCACCGTGTATTAGAACACCTCCGTCAACGAACAAATATCGTCAACAAAATTTCACTATTAACGTAATTCACTATTCACGTAAATCGTAACCTTGCAGAAAATTGATAGAAATCACCACCAATAGCTCTAATACCAGTTGTTAGGAAATTACGCAAATTCCCGATAAGCTAGATTTACGAGAAAGCAAGAATAGAAAAATAACACATAAATTTGATAACGGAGTTCGGCCAATCTTGTTTACGTCTCCGGACTTGCTGCAGATCTTTTTACTGAAAGGGGAGAAATTATACAAGTTGTTTACAATACTCACAACTTACAACCCAATTACACCCAATAAAAGTACTTTCAATTTTATCTCACAAAAGTTTTTCTTTAAATTGGAATGAACACTTTGGATGATTAATTCATTACAATTACACGTCTATTTATAAGAAAATTCGCTCCTTAAATTACTCCTTAAATTAATGGTTCCTTGAATTAAGTTCTATATTTTACTCCTTGTTTTGCTCCTTAAATTAAGGAGTTTATAACAATCTCAAATAATCATCTCATCTTATTTAAATTTAACTTGAAATTAACTTTTATATATATTTTATCATTTTTTTCTTATTATTTATCATATATATATTTTTATTTGTTTTATTTAAATGGAAAATAAGATATTTTAATTAAAACTATTTGATTAATATTTTATATCATTAAAAATTAAATAAGATAAAATTAATTTTAATAAGATAAAATTAAATTAATTTTAAAAATTAATAAATTATCTTATAATTTTCATTAATATTTATTCTCATCCTAAGCACTGCGTGCTGGATATTCTAAAGAAAAATGTGAAACCTGTAATTTACCTGGGATGGCATCATTTTGCATATGGGCGTGCAGTTCTTTTGCAATACTCCGTAAATCTCAAATATATAATAATATGGAACCCTTGTTCCCTTATTAATTATCTGTTTTTGGTTTATGATTCTCCTGCGACTCTATCTCTCTCTACTCAAGTATTTATATATGTACAATTCCTATATGGCTTGCCTTTTTCTTTCTACGGAGCTAACCTTCTTACCCATTTCTGAATGCTACCTTAAATCATTTACGTCATTACCATATAAAATATCCCATCATGTTGTCTCAATTTTGATTGCAATATTCTCTTAAATTAATAAATAAATGTGGTTATAATTAAAAAAAAATCATTGTAATAGTATTTTAGTTCCAGTTTGATCCTCGCCTTTTATCTGCATCCTCTTTATTTATGTCAAATTTTTAACCTGTTAGATAAATGATAAAATTATTTACTTTTTAATTCTTTTAATAAAAAATATATTTATTTTTTTATAATATTAAAATATTCCTTTTTCTTTTTCTATGGTGATTGAAAACAAAATTAAAGAGAGTTATGTGATAATTTTTTATGATAAGTTCAAACTACACATAGATGTTTTAGATTTAATGTGGAATTTTTTTAGCTCAATATGGTTTACTCTTCTAAATATTTGTTAGGGCTAATAAAAGATTTTACCATTTAGTTACTTATAAAAATATTATTAAACTTTAAGTTAGGGAATTAACGCTCAAATATTAATTATTGTTATATATATAAGTATCATTATCGTAAAAAAAAAATATTAACTGTTATGATACTTATAATTTTTTTCAATAATTTTTACATATTTTATAATAACGATAACTTTTTATAAACATATGAAGTAATACTTCAAAGTTTAATAGTAATTTTGTAATAAAAAGAAAAAGAAAAACATGTATTTACCTTATTTGTTATTTGTTATGTTTTAGGTGGCTT
This sequence comes from Hippophae rhamnoides, assembly GCA_033030585.1. Classification (NCBI taxonomy): domain Eukaryota; kingdom Viridiplantae; phylum Streptophyta; class Magnoliopsida; order Rosales; family Elaeagnaceae; genus Hippophae; species Hippophae rhamnoides. The sequence continues at coordinate 66,245,465 of CM065428.1, read as the reverse complement.
CCCTTAAGGACACAATTGCAAAAAGAGACGAGGAACTTGAACAGTTGCAGAAGGCCAATGTCGACTCTATGATGCGGGGCATGAACTCACAAAGATATCGGTCTTGTTCTCCAAGAATGTACTCGGTGGGGACTCCTCGTCAGATCCATAGACTCTCAAAAGTTAAAGGATTGGGCACAACAGAAAAAGCAGCTTCTGAGACGGACCTTTTCTTAGAATATAGTGATAAATATTCTGATGCTGGTTCTCAGCAGTCAGTGAATGAGTTTCAACATCACAAAGAATTTTCATGTCATTCAAATGTAGGAGAGGTTTCTAGTGAGGATTTAACTGAAGATTTGGAGCTATTAGGCTCTGGAGGAGTTTATGATGAGAGCTTAAGTGATAGATTTGATGGTCTTTCAATGGAAACAGAAAATGAAGGTTCTACGGGTAGTTTTATGGAATACAATCAATTCCCTATAGTTACAAAAGCAGGGAAAACCATGAAAGCTGAAAATGCACAAGCTAAGGACATAAAAGCTGAGAAGACGCAATCTCAGAACATCCAAGCTGAGAAGATGAAAGATCAGAGCATACAACTTAAAATAACTCAAGCTCAGAATTTGCAAACCGAAAAGTCTCAAGCTCATAACATACCAGCTGAGAACATACGGAAGATTCAATCTGAAATTTCAGACAAGTAAGCATTTCTTATTTTTCTCAAGAATGTATTGTCTTTAGAGTTTGGACTACTAAGCAATAATTGATATCTTATTGTGCATGTTATATTCATTCTTGTTTAAAGTTTCCATACTATGATACATTGTACTTATTTAAATGAAGATAAGATCATTAATATTGATACTGCTTGTTTGATTGACTTCTTTAAAATAAAAGCTAACATTTACTTCTTTTTATCTGGCTATAGCAAGCATGTCCTCCCATCTAAACTTCCAAAGCCCCCTCAGCCTCAGAAGCTGGTGCCAACAAAATCTTTTCGGCTCTCTACGCCCAGAAGTTCCTCAAAGCTTTTTTCCGGTAACATGTTAGCATATAAAAAAGATGTTTGATATAAGTGTTTAAAGTCTTTTGATTTTAGTACTTTAATTAGGATTCGTATGACTCTCATTTTTTATACACTGTATAAACACCGGCAATCATTAATTAGAATTATAATGTTAGTAGGTAAAAAAAAGTGTCTTATATTAATTAATAAACACCGGCAATTATTAATTATAATTTAAAAAATTGTACAAAATTGTTAGATAATTCACATATAGGTGATATTGAGTAGTTAAATTTGATGTAGCATGTTTAGTACTAAAATAATAAATGAATTTAGATAGAATGAAAATAACAACTCAATGGTTTGAACTCATGAATTCATAGAGAAAACTCTTGTAGTAAAAAAAGAAGGAAATCACATGTGAACACTAACTGCCTCTAGGTGAAGTTGTCGATGTGCGCACGATACACACACAAAAACACAGCTATGTGTTTGGTACCAAAAATTCACAAGATTTTTTTTTTTTTAAGATAAGATGATTTATTTTGTTTTTACTCTTTACAAAATTTATTGGATATCTTTTAAAAAATTTATTACTTGGCTATTTTTGGTTAATATCAATGTGACAACAACGAACCCAAAAAAAAAAATCGTATTTTCAGTTATTCATAATATTTCATGCATAACAACAGGTGGTAAAAAAGCTACTACTCCATCTCGTTCTTCATCGGTGAAGACTCTCAAGCGGTGGCAGTAGATGGAATATAGAAACGCACTGAAATTTTATATTTCAAATTCTTGGTTGTCTTTCAATTTTTCCTTTTATTTGAGATGGGCAGTTGGAAATTTTTAGTATATATATATATGCTTTGAAATTATTTTGTATTGGGTTTGAAAGTCAGGTGCTTCTAGATTCGGCATCTTTCTTTTACGGTTTTACCCTTCCATTTGCTTTCAGTATAAAGTTTTGTTTGGTAATACAAAAATAAAATATAAGAATTAAAAGGTTATTTGATATTTTGAATGCAGTCCATTTAGTGAACTTCACAACACTTGACAGCCTTTTCTTGAGGTTTTTTTTTTTATGTTTTGATGGAAATTACATAAATTTTAATTAAAGAAAACTGAACCCAAATAAATAATGCATCTTTAATGCAATACAAAATGCTGTAAAGCAATAACGTTCAAGGAATAAAGAATTAGAACTTCTTTCATTTGAATTTTTAAGTTATATTTGTTGCCAAAATAATCTATATATAAAATATATGCATGCAAAAATTGTAAATTCTTCTACCAATAATGTTTTTTTTTTCTTTTCCTTCATTGATAATTTCTCTTGTAAGTATTAATTTATCCCTATCTCTTTTTTCAAAAACAAGAAAAAAGAAACTACTCTTAAAATGCAAAAACTACCCTCTTTTTTTTCTTTTTCTTCTTCTTCTATATATTATCCTTTACAAAAAGCATTCATTATTTTGTACATAGTTCAATTTTAATCCATTATGTGCATAAACGAATTATCATTATTTAATAAAACTCTTATATTTCATAATTACTCACAACTAGTTATTTTCATGCACTCATTTGACTATCAAACCCTATAAATGCATACATCATATCTTGTAACTTGCAAAAACTACCTATTAACTTCTTATTTTATTTTAATTTTTTTTTAAAACCCAACTACATTAGCTTTTTAAATATTTTGTGTGAATATCTTTTTTCTATCCCGATTTGTATTTTCGTATATATTTGTGATTCTTAGGTTCCTATTAGTTTTTTTTTTTATTTTTCTTTCACATAAATATTAGTACTAAAAGATCATGATATAGTCAATGTTTCTTTTCAAAATGTGTATTATTTCTTTTTTAAATAACATTAAATTGAAATTTTTATTAAATAAATAAAATATTATATGTACAAGATTCAAATTTAAATTTACGGTGGTGAGAGTAAAAAGTCATACTAATTGAATCACCATGAATCCATCATTTTTATTTTTATTTTTATAATAATACTATAGTTTTTATTTTTTATTTTTTTTATCAACATTGTTTGAAACGTTGTGTACTATACACTAACTTAAAATAGAAAAAATAACTACTGTGAGCAATTACAAAAGCAGTCGTTGTAGTATAGTGGTAAGTATTCCCGCCTGTCACGCGGGTGACCCGGGTTCGATCCCCGGCAGCGGCGTATTTTTTTTTATAGTTTTTTTACATTTTGATTTTTTATAAAATTGGGTTGGTTATCACTGTATATTCCTAGGCAATCTTGAATCTGAAGTGTAGGAACTAGGAAGGCAGAACTTTTTTTTTTGGTTTGGTGAAGTAGGAAGGCAGAACTTTTTTTTTTGGTTTGGTGAAGTAGGAAGGCAGAACTTGGGCATGAAGAAAACACACAAAAAAAAAAAAGGTAGCCAGGTAGGTGAGCAGGAGAGTCAATATCGGGACCGATCTCTACAAAACTTCTCCACTTGGTTCAATACTTCAATTGGTGATTCCATTCTGGTGGTTCTCACACCAAATCTTGGTTGGACTAGTTGGAATCTCTGTGACATTTGCGGGGAAATAACAACGGAGACTCAAGGACAGAGTGAAAATGTGATAAAAGGAACATGGCCAAATTACGAAAAATTATTATATAAAAAATCGCTTTTGTGGTTATCTTTACTCGTAAGTCGTTAAAATGAGTCAAAAGCAGTTCGGACAAAAAAAGAACAGAAAAGACGACGAGTCAAAAGGATTGTCAAAGAATACCACATTATCATGCTACGTCAGCTTTTATATAAGGTATGAAAAATTATAGAATGGCCATGGTATAGTTGTTGTCAGGCAAATAATAATCTATAAATATAAATATGTAATAATAATAATAATAATAATAATAATAAAGTTATTTTAAAATTTTCTTATTCTCACCGGTCACAACTATTCGATCAATCAAGAAAGAAACATGACAATAAGTTCTTAAAAAAATGAAAAGTGAGGAAAAGGTGTGCAGAAAGAAACTCTTCTTAACAAACTGAGTCTTATCTTATTGATTAAAAAAAGAATTTATTTTTAATAATAAAAAATAAAATAATAATTATCTAAAAAATAAAGAAACACTTCATCTCTCACACATACACGCACATAAAAACTCAGACTCAACTTGGTTAGCTGGTAAGACGATTGGTGACGACAACATATACACGTGTGTATTAAATTAACATTTATCAATCTCCTCACTCCTTTGTACCCCTTTGGAGCACAACTCAAGTCCCAATGTAAAGTCTTATTAACACCTTTGGAGTGATTCAAAAATAATAATAATAATAATAACGTAGGATAAGTTGAGTGAGCAAACTTATAGGCACTTTCTCTCTCCTGTTTTTATTTTATTTTTAAATTCACACTTATTTCCAACAATCTTTACTTGAATTTTTTTTTTAAATAATTTTCTTGGAGTAATTAATCTAAATATAAGATTGTGTATAAGCAAAATGTGTCAATCAACTTAAACATTTGTATAGTGAGGATGCTTTAGAATATACTAAGGTAACTATAGTTTTGAACTCTATTTTTAACAACATCACACACACAACCTTTCCAAAGTGTAGTTCATAAGACGTGTGCTTTACGATCATGCATATCTATCTTAATGCACATCTATCTTAGTTTAGTGAATGTTTTAGTAAGTTTTGTCCAAAATTTCATAGAAAACGACCATACTTTCACATTCATATACGTGAGTTTATCAAGAGTACTTATGTAGTTACGCGTTCTACTCTACATAGAGTATAAAACTCATTATGAGTTAATCCTTAAATCATTATTATGTTGCTTTAGGATTTCATGCTTCTAATACTATGGAATAGAACTTAAAATAGCATGATGCATATCATATCACTTCATGACTTGTTATTACCTATTGAACTTATTCCTTGGGATATCCAATCTATAAGTTGGGTTACTGTAATTAATGACTCATGACTCTAAAGGCTTTAGTATCATTTCTTTCGAGGTTTAGTTAGTCTTTTTGTCAAAGAATTATCCAAGTTACCATCACTATGCAAATGATTCATTCTTACAACTCTTGTAGAGAGAAATTATCTAACAATATTGTGCTTACAACGTATCTATCATTTCTTTCCGTTATAATAATGGTTTTGAGTCTTTGTAATAGCCGCAATACTATAACAGTGGATCAAGATAGGTGGAATCAATCTTTCCTATAAAGGGATCTCAACTAACATACTTCTTAACTAACTTGCTTCATCACTAGTAATAGCTAGTGCTATCATATCAAACTAAATTGTAGATTGAGCCAAAATAGTCTATTTCGTATACTTTGAAGAAATAGCTCTACCAGTTATATTAAATAAATAGCCGCTGGTTTCTTTGGAGTCTTCTGAAAGAGTTTTCCAATCAGTATCGTTGTATCTTTCTAAGATAGCGGGAAACCTCTGATAATGTAATCCAAGGTTCATAGTTCTTTGAAGGCATCTCATGACTCTTTTCAATAGCATTCTAATGTTTTATATTAAGTCTATTGGTAAACCTACACAACATAAGCTATATCGGGCCTAGTGCAATCAATAGCATAACGTAAGCTACTAATAATGCTTGCATACTCAATTTTTCTAACACCATCTATGGTGTTCTTGGACAAATTTACATTAGGATCATAAGGAGTAAATGTAGGTATGCTATTGAAGTAAGTCTAATTCTTTAAGAACTTTTCAAAGTAATAAGATTTATCTAAAGAAATCCTTTTTAGACCTAGTAATCTTTATTTCAAGGATTATACTTATTTATCTTAGATCTTTCATATCAAAATCAACATTCAAAAAATTTTATTTAAACTAAAAATAAGCAAGTCATCCACATAAAGACATATAATAGTACTACAAATTTTATTTTCAGACTTTCAATAAATAAATTTGTTACTTTCATTCATTTTGAAACCACGTGAGATGACAAAATTATCAAATTTTCCATACCATTATTTAGGTGCATGTTTTAAACCATATAGAGATTTATCTAATTTGTAGACTTTGTTTTCTTTACTAGGTACAACAAAATCTTCAGGTTGATCCATGTAAATCTCTTCTTTTAAATCACCATTTTAAAAAAGCATTTTTTAGATCCATTTGGCGCACAACAAGATCATGAATAGTACAAGAGAAAATAACACAAGAATAGAAGTTATTCTAATGATAAGTGAAAAAGTATCAAAGAAATTTACATTTTCTCTTTGCCTATATCCTTTGGTTACAAGACAAGTTTTATAATTTTTAACACTATCATTAGGTTCCATTTTCTTCTTAAATATTCATTTACAACCTAGATATAAGTCAACCTAGCCAAGTTTTATTTGACTCAAAAGAGTCTATTTCATCATTGATGACTTCTTCCCAAAAGTTGGCATTTAAAGAAGATAAGATTTATCTTGAAAAGTGTGGGGATCTTCCTTTAAAGTACAAGCATAAAAGTTAGATCCATAATCTTTTATGGTTCGAACTCTTTTACTTTTCCTACGTTTAGAATCTAATTTCATATTTAGTTCATTAGTTCTAATTATAGGCATGTCCTTGGAAGTAAAGCCCCACTATTCTTTAATTTCAAAGGAAATCTATGTTCAAAAAAGTAACATCATTTGATTCAATAATAACATGATCATTCAAGTCAAAGAATCTATAAGCTTTACTAATTTCAGCATATTCAATAAATATACATTCATAAGATCTACTAGCAAGTCTATTTCTTTTAGGATCAGGAATACGAACATAGGCCAAACAACCCTACGTTTTAAAATAAGACAAATTAGGATTCTTATTTTTCAAAATTTCATAAAAACATTACTACAAAAGGGGTATTTAAGTCAATATGTAAAGTCGGTTCGGTGTAGAACCAACGCTATCCACGTAGGACGTAGCGTCGGTTGACGTGTCAAACCGACGCTACACGCATGAATAAATTCTTTTCTCTTATTTCTTCCCCAGACAAAAACTATTCCAAGTGCTACATAACTCTCAAAAACCCAAAACCTCATCCACTTCTTTTCCACTCTTTCTCATTTTTTAGTCACCTACGACCTCCAATTCTAGTGTCGGTTAGTGGGTTTTCTTTCTCTCTAACCAATCTTTTAGATCCTCTATTTTTTTAAGCAAAATACTCAAATTTTTAATACCCATTTCTCACTTACAAAACACTATTTTTTCTTCATTTTTTTCATTTTGTCACTTCATTTACTCTTTTAAGTATTTCTATTAATCCTACGCACTTATTATTCATATTTTTTCTATTATTATGTGTTATTATTTATGTGTATAAAATTTTGTATTATATATGTACGTTTGTATTATAAAACGAGAAGAAGAATATGACGATCTTGAATAACATATGACAACACCATGATAATTTTTTTGTTATTAATTAATATTTTATTTTTCAATTATTTGTATTATTTAAACTATTTGATAAACATATTTTGTTTTTTTTTCTACTATTATTTAGTAATCGAATACAAGTTTTAATTTGAGTATAATAAAAAATGAGTAAATTTTGTAAAAAAATTAAAATTTAAAATTTAAAATCGGTTTTTAACCGACTTTAATACCCCTTTTGTAGTAGTGAGAGAAGTTTTATTTGTATATTTAGGAACTCTATTAAGCACATAACAAATAGTTAATAAAATTTCTCCATACTAAGGAGAAGCAACACCATAGTCTAGTAAAATAGTAACAACTGATTCAGAAAAATATATTTTCTTTCAGTTTTGCCATTCATTTTAGAACAATAAGGTGTAGTTTTTCTATGAATGATATCATGAGTTTTATAAAAATCATTGAAAGTACTAAAATTATATCCAATACTTCTATCAGTTCAAAATCTTTTTATTTTTTTATTAAGTTGGTTTGCAACTTCAATCAAAAATACTTAAAACATGTCAAACACTTCACTTTTATTTTTCACTAAATACACAAAAGTATAGTCAAAATAATCATCAATAAAAGTACTAAAATAGCATTTTCCATTTCTAGTTAAAACACCATCTAGTTCACAAATATTAGAATGAATTAATTCAAATGGTTCAGATTCTTTAACTACTGATTTATGTAAGGTTTTGATAATTTTAACTTGATTACAAAATTCACATTTTTCAAAATCATTCAAGGATAGATTATGTATAAGTCCTATGCTACTCATGTTCTTAATTATATGTTTATTAACGTGGAAAAGTGTAGCATGCAAGTATTAAAAAAACACAACATGTAAGCAAAAGAAGTTTTATTCATTTCAGCATTCAGTTAAAACATACCATCAGTGACATATCATTGCCCAACAAAAAGTATCATTTTTAGTAATTATATACAAATCAGTCCTAATTATTTGAATAAATTCAACCTTGTTGAGAAGATAGCCCTAGACTAAGCTATTCCTCATCTTTGGTGTATGCAGGACATCCTTCAAGATGATAGTTTTTTTTAAGATAAACTTTAATTCTGCCTTATCAATACTTGCAACTATAGTGGAATAGAAATCACCCAATAACGCTTTTTTGTCCTCGATTTCAGAATAGGAATTAAACAAATCATGGTTATAGCACACATGTCAAGTAGTGTCAGTGTCTACCCACCAAACTTCAGATCCACCAACAAAGTTGATTTTAATTATCATAGCTATAAGTTGCTCATCGGTTTGGTTCTCCTACAGAGTAGGATGAGGCCTATTTATAAATGTGTCATTTCTTGGAGGAAGTTGAGGTCAATTCCGTGGAGGATATCTGTTTTGATTTTGGTTGCAGTTCTAGTTGGTATTGCAATTCCAATTCTTCATGTTCCTCCCTTTAGGTTTCAGAATTATAGAAGAGGATTTCTTTTAGCATTGTTGTTAGAAATAACAAGTATTTCGTCTCATTAGTCTTATTTTCAGGCTTCTTCCTCAATACGAAAATGGGTAATAAGACTTTCTAGAGAAAACTTCTTAGTTTTATGCCTAAGAACATTTTTAAAGTCTTTCTATATAGGAGGTAATTGATCAATTATTACAACAACTTGAAATTGTTCATCTAAAGACATACCTTCAGAAATTATTTCATGTGCTATCTTTCGTAATTCGTGTGACTGAGTTTTCACAAATATGTGATCAGTCATTTGGCACTTCAGGTATTTACTGACAGTATATTTCTTTGTTCCAACTTTCTCAATGTCATACAAATCATTAGCAAAACCATTAAGGATAAAAAAAATTTACACAAGAAGTCATCTTCTACCCAATACTAATAATCCTTAGTTTGAGTTTCAGTAGGTTTAACATGTAGTTCAAGTTTAGTGGTATTTAAAACATAGACGACTTTTTTCATGGTAATAAAAAAAGCATTTTTTTGTCTCCATCTTTTAAATTACAGCCCCTCAAAACGTAAGGATTGGTTAAGATCAACAGTAACAATTTCAACATATTAAAACATCTTAAAAAGAGGAACATAGTTTGTAACTCAATCCAATCATTAACTTTGTTAACTTCCTTACTTTTTTTATTACTTAAGTAGCAACAACTATTAAGTAGTATAAGTTGTAATCCTCTTTAATTCATAGTAGAATATTGCTTAGGTGTTTGTGTTGTGGACGTAAGTTCTATTATTTTGGGGAAAAATCACGATAAATTTTATGCGTTGATTTATTATTCCTTATCGTTATATTACTATGATTACGTTTGTTTTTGTTATTTACAATTGTTTTCATTTGTTTTTATTTTTTGCTCATTGTTTGATTTTATTTTTTGCTCATTGTTTGATTGGATAACAACCGATTCATGAGATAACTCCGTTTACGTGGACTTAAATAAGATCGGTGAAAATCACAATATGATATTTTGATAAAAAATAAATAAATATACAACTTCTGTAGCAACAGTGACTAAGAAATTTCTTATGCATGAGTCGTGGCCTAAGACAACTGAAGGTGCCTTTTAAACTCATCTAAAGAACAAACAGTTCCTCTCCTATGTCGCAACCTTCTTATTATACAAACGAGAAGGGCTAGTAATTAGTAATTACTCTCTTTAAGATAACAAAAATGGAAACTTTTCCCTTTCTGTAAAGTTACATTATGAACAGTATTTTTATTCTTTTAAAAAAATTGGTTATAAATGGCAAAAGAAAAAATAAATAAAAAATACAATAAGTTAACTTCTCTGGCATTTATCTTGTACAAACCCCTCCGCTGTCGCAACCATGTCTTTGAAAGTATGCTACAAGCCTATAATTTGAAGAATGCATTATAACATCTCCATATGAAGCAGGTCTCTGAATTGTTTAAGGATATCAAGACCAATATGTAGGCTCTCTGACAAAAATCTTCAACAAAAAAGGGGCTTGTATCACTGACGGTGATTCATATGGTTTGGTGGAGAAGACCTCCTCGCATCCACACCAAGTACCATGTATCATTGTTAACTGGCATTTCAACTGTACAGCCATGGAATTACAAACCCAAAAACTCCATGACTCTATACTGGATTCAGTGGAAGATTATGCATCAGCTGTTCAAAGTAAGGTTTGAGTCTATACTCGAGCAATTGGAGAAAATGGTGGCTTCAACACAAAAGATGGCGGGATTTCTTTTACCCTCTTCATGACATTCTTTTTCTCCTCTGCAGTGACTGCTTCAATTAGGAATTTTACTTCCTCCTCAATAAGTACTTTCAAAGCATTGCTCGGTGACAACTGTTTGCTTTTCTCCTCCCTAGCACACCTGGAGGATGTTTCTGTACCATGCAGAATAGCAACACAAATTGAAAATGCTTGTAATGTGGATAATTGCGCATGAAAATCAACTGCATACAGTCCCTCATCAACAACTGTCATGGTCAATGCCGGTGTATTCCCTTTTTTCCCCTGCATTAAATCGAATGATCAAACACTAATTAGTTGTTAATCCTACAAAATCATTGAAAGAAATGTACAATAACAGAGAATGATGAAAGATAAATAAGGAAGTCAATGGTGTGGGCTAACAATGTCCTAAGTCCTAACATTATCCCTCATATTTTCATCGCCATTTTTTTTTCGTACAAACCCAAGTTCCAAACACAGCCCAAGGGTAGATGGCCAATTATACATTTAAATCTGGAAGAGAATCACCAACAACATTAGACAAAGTTTACCTGGACAACAAGTTCCAAAGGCTGCTGATTCTCAACAATGGGTTGATTATCTGCACACTGCAAATAAGGATTGGCCAAAATAATAAGAGGACAGGCCATATCCCATCCACCACAATCACATCCTCCACCCAACCTCAACCGGTCCAATAATGACGATGGACCTTGGCTGTCAACACCGGGCACACCGTGGTTTCCAGAAGGAATTACCACCTTTACCTTCTCCGTACCTATGCTATTATGAAGGTTCTCTCTCCTCTGTTCATCCATTGAGAGATTAAGCAGGTTGTTATGTGCTTTAACATTAGTGTTACTACCACTCTTGTTTTTCAAGTTTTCTCTTTTCTCGAATGGAAGTTGCATAACAATAGCTGCAATTTCAAGATCCGGATGCAAATCTGCGGATGGCCAAGGATAAGGTTTTGAAGACATCATTTCATTATCAATAGACACATGTTTCTCTTGAAATTTGGCTTCATTTATACGATTTCTATCATCGAACGGCATTGTTTTCCCAACAACGCCTGAATTTGAACCATTCGAAGGTTTAAAAGCATCAGGGGTAAAGTTAGAAGAACTCTCTTGTGAAGCAACACTTAATCTTGCATGGGCAATGTCATATAACACAAACTCCGTCACCATAGAGTTGTCAAAAACTCCATCTTTTAGTTCAGAACATAGATAACAGGAGACTTGCATTTGCCCAACCATTGATGAATCTCTATCACTGTTATACAACACACTTCTGCTGGCATTGCTTTTCTTTCCACCATCGACAGAGTGAAATGTATATACCCAGTTAGATGCATCATTTGCTTTCCATGTCTTGGCCACAAAGACATCTTCAGGGCACTTCACTGAGAACTCAAAATATGGTATCCCATTTTTATCTTCCAGCTTAAGGTAGCCATGTAGGTGAACAGGTGAACTTGCAACACGTGAATGATTTTCATTTTTCTTTGTATGCTGAATAAGGTTAGGTTCGTAGCTCAATTCATGTGCTCTAACTGAAAAATCATGCATCAAAGATTTCCTACAGATCTTGTTCATCCTTGCTTTATCCTTTTGAACAGTCTTCACCACACCAGGCTCCACTACATAGCTTGACGGGCTTCGCAAGGACTTTGACTTCATGAAGGGATCAAACATCTTTCTGATGGGTGTGAACCTGGTTTTTGAGCTGGATTTGGAGGAGCATTCGCTCTCCGAAGTAGAAGGTGAATGAGGCATTTCTAACTTAGCAGAGAGTGACTTATGAAATGTGTGCTCTGCATTTCTCTCAAGAAGTTCATTACCATTGTTTACAGGACCAACAGCAACATCACTTCTCATCCTCACATCTACCAATGAACCTTCCCCTCCAGATTCTATAGCATTGATACCCCTAGTACCAAGATCCAAACTAATTTCAATAAAGCCATCAGATGAATTTGGTTCTCTAAAGGCGATGTTATCAGAATGTGGAATGGGATTTGATCCCAAAGATGTTGGGGATCTCTTACAAGAGCTATCTTCATCTGAACCACACAATGAATCAAACATCCCAGAAGAGAAAGAGTTATCACAACCTCCTGAAATTTCAATTTTTCTCCTTCCCTCTCTAGACCCCATTTTCTTTATATTCCTAACTTCATTAGAGCTTTGATACACCGAACCTCGCCTAACCTGTTTGCAACCTTCATCTACAATAAGTTTAGAGGGAATGCTTTTGAATGAAGCACTGCGAAAGCGAGTAAAGCTAATGTCTATAAAATCTTCTTCTTTTAGGCTAATCACATCATCTCTCCTTGTCGATCTTCGTTTTGAGCTACTCTTTCTAGTATTAAAAAAATGTTGCTGAGGGGAAAGAACAGTATTTGGGCTTAGACCCTCTTTACAGTTTCTTTTGAAGTGTAACTCCATCTAAAATCCCATAAATGGATCTGCAATTATGCCAGGAAAAAAAAAGAATTATGTGAAAGACCAGTGTAATATAGAAGCAAAATTGAACCATATAACATTACTGGGACTCTAATTTGTGAAACAAAATTATACAACCACAACCAGGCAATCCATAAATGCTTAAGAAAGTATAGGCAAATTGTGAAAAGCCACACAACTACAAAGGCAAAGCTTATACCATTTATTCAACTGCACAAGTATTACTCTTCGATTTATGAAACCATATACGCTCGTAATGGATACAGAAACTCAAAACCCAATTTCCCAAAGTCGTGTGCGATAAAAGCAAAGTATATTAAATCTTAAGCCTTGACAAAAACCATAGCTTGGAAACCTATAAACCCCATTAATGATTCCGAGCTGTCAGATCGAAGAAACCTTAAAAAACGAATCTTTCTTGATCTAGAAAAATATTTAAGAACGCTATATGGTGTCTGAGCGAACTCTAAAAAAATGATTAAAGTTAATCTACAATGCTACATGGACAAAAGCCATCGAAAACAAAGACTTTATTTTCACTTACACTGCAAGCCAAATGAGTAACAAAAACAAAACAAAAAGAAGAAGAAAGAAATAGTGGTTGTAGACATGGGCTTGCTTACCCCACTATAACTCAGAGAAGTGAAACCAAAGAAAAATCCAACAAACTGTGATAAAAGGCAATCATATTCTTCAATCGCTTGAGCCAAAAGTCTCAATGAATCTATTAGAAAAAACCTAAAACCCACATAAAAAAAACTGTAAAATGAGAGCTTAAAAATTCCCAAACAAAGTGCAAAGTAAAGCAGGAAACGAAAAGAGTCCAAATAAATAAAAATCAAACTTGTAGACCCAACAGCAGTAAAGTGAAGATGGACCCAAAATTTAAGCTTGAAAAAGAGAGATGAGAGAAAGAGAGAAGAGATAGTGTTAGAGAGAGAAAGCATGCCTGAGATGATGTTGGTAAAGAGTAAGAATACACTATCAATTCTCACTTTCACTCGCACAGAATGAGTAAGAGACCCAAACAGGAAGAGACAAATAGCTGCTTAGCTTCAGTTCATGTCTAGTACTAGAAAATAGCTATTCCCATCCTACTCATTATGTGTGTGTATATATATATATATGCATGTGTATCGTTTTTAATCCTCGTCTGTTTTCTCTCCGTATTTTATTCTAATTTTTTTTCCATTTATTTTTTCTTTTACGTGAGCTTTTAGGAGGCGTTGGGGAGAGTAACTATTGAAAAAGACATTACTAACCTTCTCAAACGGTGAATTTGGATATGTTTAGAGGGTAGTTTTGGGATTCTGATGGTGTTAAATAAGAGGAGTGTGCATCAAATATTAAAAAAAGTTGGTGAACGTATTTCTACCGTGACAAAATTATTAACTTATTTAGCAAAAATAAATAAATTATTGATTATGTCATAGAGTTGCTGATATCAAGGATCAGAATCCCACAATTAATATGACTGTTTACACAATAACTAATTTTATTAGTTCAGATCATACCACCAGCATATAATAAAAACATAATAACTAATTTTATTAATTCAGATCATACCACCAGCAAATAATAAAAAAAATTGAATGAAGATCTTACCTTTTCAATTTACTTCACTGCCCTTGGGCTGTCTCCAATTAAAAAAATATCCCCTAAAAATGCTTTCTTTGTAGTGTTTACTTTTTTATTTTATTGAAATGTCTAATTTAGTTTTGGAAAAATAAGAATTAGATTTTTCTAATGAGTTTTTTTTTTTTTGTTAACTAGCTACTTCAATGAATCATGACATTTGTTAAAAAAAAATCATTGCAATACTATGATATATTTCAAGATGAAACTACATTGTATTAATTAGGTTACCTTTATCATTTGTATTTAAGTTAGTTTGTTTAATCATTTTATATTTTATGATTAATCATGTTTTAAAATTAATTTTTAATAATAAATGAAATTATTCTACTTCTTTTAGCATCCATTAATTTTTTGAACATAATGTATTAATGTGTGATTGGTGGTACATTTAATAAAATACCGTTAATATCCTTTTATTTTTATAGAACATATTTTTAAGGTGATTGATTGATGATTCAATATAAAGATAATAAAAATAATAAAAAGAAGTAGATTCCAATAGATCATTGGTTATTTAGTCACTATCAATTTCACGGTGAGATTGAAATACTTTGTGAAAACTCCGGGAAGAAATTTTGGTAGAAGATAAATTTGACAGCCTTTTTGTCTTCTACGGTGACAAACAAAATCTATAGAATAATTTCTTCTTTTACACATAAATAATGCAGAAGGGGCAGAATTGTCCAATCAGAGAAGAAATGGCAAAAAAGTGAGAAGGTGAAGGATGAAGGAGAAAATGGTAAATGTATTGCATGAGAAAATGTGATTTGTTTGGATGGGAGCAACCAAAACTGAAGCAGTCGGTCACATCGCACCCACGGAATCTTGGACTCGCGTACAATACGTTACCGTATTGTTTAATGTTTTTTTCTTTCTTTTTAATGTTAGATCTATGATCTATATATATTCTATCGATTTTTTTTAATCAACTTTAACCTCTCTCTCTCTCTCTCTCTCTTACATTATTATAATTAATTATTATTTATGAAATGGTCCTTTTTAACTAGCAGAAAGATAGTCTTGTAAATATTTGTGGGGTTTATTCGTTATTCTTTTTTTTCACTCATTTTTTAAAGATAAATTCTCCTTAATTTTGTGGAAAAATTCTTTTTATTAGATGAAAATAATATGAAAAATGTTTAAGCAGACTGTTCTCAAGTCAGGCGTACATTTTTATAATGGAGTTTTTGTCTTATTATTATTATTACAAAAAGGTTATAGAATGAACAAAAAATAATAACCAAATTTTAATAAATTTATAATAAAATATTATTATTTAACACATATAATTAAAATATTATTATTTAAGTAAGAATTAAATATAAATTAAAATTTTAAAAAAATAATAAGATAGAGAAAAAAATAACACTAAAATACTATTAAAAAACATGAATAATAATTAAAATGACAACTCTAATTTCTATTAATGAAATCGTGTACAAAGTATATGATAAATTTAATTAAAAAAATATTCAAAAATTGACTTTTTCGTTATTACTCTTTTCTTAAAAACATAATTAAAAAACACGTTATTTATAAATCATAAGTCTTTTTACCAACCACTTGACACCGTACAAACCATTTGAAGTTATAAAAAAAAAAGCCAGGTAAACAGTGCAAATTTTAAATCATACTAAATAACAATGTCAAATATCAATCTAAAATAAACCAACTTAATCATAGCTTTAGAAATCCAGAAATCCATTTTGTAATGCACCACAACTCATGTGGTAACGATTTGAACTCGGGTATGAAAAAGATCTCACATTATAGACTTGAGAGAACTCTAATTCCGGCCTCGTATCACCAATTTTCAACCCCGCTATCTCTCTGTCTGCTTTTCACCTTTTAAGGAGCCACTGGTTTTAATCTAATGTAATGAGTTTAGGGTTAGGTTTTGAAAAAATGCTCAATTTTTTAAAAAGTGTACATACATTCATTTTAAATTAATTATTTCATTTCAACTATTATTTAAACTTGTAAAGGTAATGTGATATCACAAATAAAGGATAAAGTTGTCCATGAAAATATTTATTTTTCCTCCAAAAATCTACTCTTAGTTGTTTTCAGTGCATCATATTTATAGTGACACGACATTTGCTTGTTTAAATTGTGAAAAACTAAAATAAACTTATATCTAAAACTAGGGACTTATATAGTACACCTTTTTTAAAAAAAATTAAGAACTAAATCATACCTTTTTAAAAACAAAGATACTCTAATAGCTATTTTCCCAGTGAAAACCTCATTTGAACAGGACTCTTAAGAAGTGTGCATCAAAGCACGATCTAGTCATACCCTTTTATCGAGTAGGAAAATTACCCGTTTATAGCAAAAGGAAATTTAAGAACCTACACCATAATTCATAAATTTTGAAATGTGATAGTTTAAAGAATCTACAATATTGAGTTTCGTGCACCTATCACCTTTAACAGCAGATCATGTAAAAAGATATTTTGGCTAGCACTAAGTATTGGGCTTAACAACAGGGCAAGTATCAATTATCATCCTAACTCTATAGAGACAAACGATTTGGTTGGTCAAATTTTTAATTATTGGAAACTAAAGGCTTTAGTATGCACAACTACCCAGCTATAATTAAATTAAACAAGACCTGATCATTACATAATACTAGAAACCCTAAATCTCCTTAGCGGCTAAAGCAAACTTTTACTCAGCACTCTTGGTCGTTTCCAAATTACCTTCCTTTCTAGACTTGCCAAAGGATCTGTGGGCATCCAAAACAGGCATATATGCATCACTAGATTTCTTGAAGATATCACTGGATGGTTTGTTAATATCACGGGGATTCACCAGCTTCTTCTCAACTTCTTCAAATTTTGCAGTAGCCCATGGAGCTGTGCCTACATTTTTGTTTGAACTTGAATCATCTATGGTCAGGGTGGAAACCTCATCCCGAGAGGCATACCATGAATAACCACAGGCAATGCAGTCCAACTGAAATCATAAAATACAAATCAGTAGCTACCCAATTGTATATACGTTAGCACATGTAGATGCCCGGAACCTCATTAAACCTGTTGTCTTAGGGTCTGTTTGGAACCACTTCTCCTTGACTTAAAGTGGTTTCAAATGGCAAAGCACTTTTGATGTTTGACAATCTCCATGAAAAGTAGTTTCAAAATTTTGAAAAACATTATTTGCACTTTTAGAAAAAATAACCCTTATTTTTTAGAGAAATAGTTTAAGATGCATGTCACTCTCGTAAATTAATTACTAAAGTGTAACTCTAAACCACTTCTAGCAATTTTATATTAAACACCTTAATGTTTCTCTTTAAACCACTTCTAAAAGAAGCACATCAAACGGGCCCTTAGTAGGCATCAGAAAAATTCACACTTGAAAAACTTGGCAACATGTGACAATATTGGATGAACATCCTCTTTGGGCAGCAGAGTGATACATAAAATACATTTTACGGTGTATTAAGCATATTTTCTTTATTTAGAATAGTAACAGAAGTTGCATTACTGCTACAATGCTATTGACGTAACTAAGAGAGTAAACGAGGTTTGTATCAAGTCATAAATGCTACATAAAAAAAATCGATAAGGTAATAATCGATTCCCTCCGGGCTTTGTAGAATTACAAAGTACCACTCCAGGTTTGAGAAAGAAGCGATCATGTTCTCAAAGTAAATACTCCCCTCTTTTCTGTGGGGAGACAATTCTATATTAGCAAACCCAGAAGATATTTACAAGTGACCTAATTGGTAAATTGCATGCTATCCTTGACAATTGGTAGAAGATGAACGTTCATTCTAACATATTCTCGTAAAAGTGAAAAAATATGCAGACTGACAGTAGAGTGTGGGTAAAAAAATTGAGTCAAGCTTTAACCTTATATCGGTCTCCATGTCCAGCATGGATGATGTCTCTTAAACCTACTTTAAACTCTGAACACCTTGAGCAACGTACATCAGTCATCTTAACATGCACAAGAAAAATTATATGCTAATAAATAATAAAAGAAGTTTTTCATTGTAATAAAAAATTCCATAAGTATTTAAAAATATGAGATACAAGAACTAAAGCAATTACTATAAACAGGTTAGGACAAAAGTGAAGTTACCTGCATGTGCTCTGACTCCTCAGGCTCCTTCTTTCCTGATTCTTCAGCTGTTATACCCTCCTGCATTAAAATTCATTTGCCTGACTCTTCTTTTGTATTTTTTTTTTTTTGGTTTGCTCCTCGTCAGTTATTATAAAAATTAGGTTAAGTATCCTAGCTATTATTCACCACATTTTTCTTTATTTAAGCTATTTTATTTTAGTTCTCCGCTTATACCTCTCCAGTTTTGGTCTCTCTTGTTTATCTTTCTCTCAATACATGTACAACATTTTTTCCTATATATGTTACATACACAAATAAGGGATCAAGTGAGACCTCTTAGAAAAAGGGGTGAGTAATGAATCTTTGCCTAAAAATTAGGGCATGTGTAGAAAAATAAATGGAGCAAGATAATTAGGTATTGCTCCTATATTAAATTCAAGTTTAGTTGCGACCAGGAATTCAAAGAAGCAACAATGACCTACTTTCAATTTTTCATTTCCTCAAATAAACCTTAAACTAGCTCAGTAAACCCAGAGTAACCTAAATCTTATAACATAATCTTATAAATTATAATCTTATCGTATCTTATCTTATAATCTTAAAATCTTATAACTATTATAAAAAAACGAATTTACATTTTCATATGAAAATTACCATCTTAATTCCAAAAATGACATATCAAAATAAATTGATAAGGTGCACTCCAAATATCAGTGCATTTTCTCACATAATCCAATTCCACTATAAATTAATTTTCATTTATTTATTTTCTAAATAATATTTAGTATAAAATCTTATTGATTATATATATTAATAGGGAATAAAAATGAAAAATCAAAAGATTTCTAAAATAATTGATCTATGTGAGAGTTAATAAAATTAATAATTACTGTTAAACATATGAATAGTTTTAAAATTTATAAATTCTCTCTTAATGGAAATTTAAATTGAGACAATCTAAAGACTCATAAATATTATAATATTAATCTATTATTACGAAATTAAAATAGAAAAAAAGCTCCTAAAAGATTATTCTAACTCCAAAAATAGAGTGATATAGTTCAATTATCTATTTAAATCTTCATACAATATAATTTAACTATTTATCTATTAAACATAATAATCTTTTGACATTCTCCAACATAAATTTTGTAGTTATGTATTTATTAAATGAACGTAGAAGATCCTTGATCTTTCTACTTTTAATTTGTAGAGACTTCGATATTTAATGTTTGAAGTATTAACTATCAATTAATTGAACAATAATATCATCATTTAACAAGCTTTTTGACATTTATTGTTTCTCTTCAATGATTTTCTTTTCTTTTCTTTTCTCATTTAAATATAATTATTATATTTTATTTTATTTTAAATAATAAATTCGGATTATTATTAAAATTTAATGAGATATTTATAGTATAAAATTATCTGGTAAATTATTGGTTCTCAATTATTTTTATTTCTTAAATATAGAATAATTTTACAACTTAATAAGTAGGTCCATCCAAAAAACTAAAAGAAATATAATTAATAATTTAAAATTTAAAATTTAAAATTCTTAATTATCATTACTTGGAGAGAGTTATGGAATTTCAAGAGACTTTATAACTTAAGAAAAGTATAAAAATTTATTGATTATACATATTAATTATCTATTAATGGAGTAATAAAAATGAATGTAGCTTGTGGAGTAATAAAAATGAATGTAGCTTGTGGAGTAATGCATGAAATAAGTGTTAGAGAATAGTCATTTTGTAAGAATCTTTAGAATTCTATATAAATATGATTGTCTGAAAATTATTTTAGCATATAAACCTTAAGTTTATTGAGAATTAGTAAACTAAATGTTTTCTAAGTTCACAATGTTACTACAAGGTTCTACTCATTTGGAAGTGCATACCTAAACCATCTTAACCTCCATTTTTTGGGTTTATTTTCTAATACACTCATATCCACATTCACATATCTTCGAAATATATTTCAGTTACATCAACACTTCTCAATAAATTTTAAAACTTTTTTCTT
The DNA here is from genome assembly GCA_033030585.1 of Hippophae rhamnoides. Lineage (NCBI taxonomy): Eukaryota > Viridiplantae > Streptophyta > Magnoliopsida > Rosales > Elaeagnaceae > Hippophae > Hippophae rhamnoides. The sequence goes on along the minus strand of CM065428.1, from coordinate 66,224,672 downwards.
ATAAGGTGACCCTTAACTACACTAACACCATTAATTTTTATTAAGTTACAAAATTTCTTCAAATTCCAATAATTTTGTATCATTGCTTTAGATTTTTTTTGTGCAAGGTAAATAATATTTATTATTACATGTGCAACGCACTTACTGAATGCTAGTATTATACATAAGATCGTATCAACAGAAGCATATCCTATCAAGGCAAATATTGCCAATAATATGAGTACAAAAAAATCAGCACACAACTATACCAAGTGAATAGACTAAATTCTATAATTCCTACCCCTATCTAGGATCTTATCCATTCCAATTCCTGAAATAGTACTCCTTGCTCACCGCTTCTACCCCATGTTACTTCTTCCATCTTCTTTTTGTTTTTTAAGTTTATACCAAAGAGCAGTGTGGATGCTATTATTGAGAGCAAGAACCAAGCATCTTACAAATGCGTCACGATCCATTAGAAAAGTAGCATTTATTTTTTATAGATGGGAAAAGTGGCATTTTTGAAAAATTACGGGGCCATTTTTCATGTAAAGGGACAAGTTCATTCCCTGTGCACAAAATCCAAACACCCTCTTAAGCCTCAATAATGGTCTCAGATAGTTCTTAGTTGGCACAAACATATAACCCTAAAGAGAAGCGTACAAGGATATATATGGCCAGTAACTCAAATGCAGAACCTCCATAAAAAATATTTTTTAAGCATGTATATCAATTGGTGACATAGGCTACTATGAGAAATTCCTTGAATTGCTTTTCCATAGAAAAATCATCCAACTTTTGTCATTCAACTTTATTTTGAAATCAACTAACTGTGTCCAATGGAAGAAAAAAAAGAGAGTTTATGTTGAAGTGAAGAATGTATGTTTTAAAAGTTATTCTTTTTGATAAAGATTTATGTATTGTTAATGATTTTTGAATATTATGTATTCTTATTCCTTGAGATTAACATGTTATATTTTGGAAGTGTTCAAGAAGATATATTTGGTCTTGAACCATAGAACTCTTAAAATGAGAAACATGTAATTTAAATATGTTCACAATTGTGGTAATTAAAGAGAAACATTAATTATCGTGAAAGATTGTTGTGTCGATTAAAAATACATTATGTTCTATAAATGTTGATAAGGGATTATCATTTAATGACATGAGTATATAAAATGTGTATTTTATATATTGAACATGAACTAATTAGATGGAATATTATATGGATTGTGTTTTGTGTCATTAATGCTTCCATTGTGTCTTTAGAATCTTAGATATGAAATGTGTAGGTTTTTCACATGAGAAGTATATAATTTGATTGCTATTTAAATATTATCTTATGATAGGAATGAAATAGCAGTTCGTTGTGTATAACTTGTGCAAGAGAAATCTATATGTCAATATTATCATTGTCCCTCGACTTTGATTTATGATATTACTGGATCCCTTGGTAAAGTGGAATTATATTGTATGCAATATAACTGATGTAGTTATAATTATAATTCACTTGAGAGAGCAAGAAAACGAATATAATGCAAAAGTGACACGATCCTATTTTGCATATTATTTATAATATCATATGACAAGGATAGACACAAAATTAGTAGATCGAGTAAATAATTACTATGTCATTTGGAAAACTATAATGTAATGATAGAACCTCTTATAATCGATAATATAAAGTTTTATATTATTACCAAGGTGATATAGATTCTCTATACGGTCACACAAACTGAACAGAGACAACGATTATTTCACATTTCATAATGATGTATAAGATAAAATACATGAGATGAAATGCTAAAATAAAATGTCATAATATGACATGCTTAGATCATAAATTAATTTATAACCCAATCACAAGTTGAGATTAAAAAGAGCATAATATGACAAAATAAGGCTAGTGACATTTGTGTAATTGATTCAAACCTTACACAAAGAGTTGTCCAACCCTAGCCTATTTAAGGAGGCATTATTAAGGAAAATATGAGCTAATGTGTACTGCTTCTAACCTTAGCCGAAATCCTCCATTTTTAGCAACCACATTTTTCCTTCTCCTAAGCCAAAATCTTGCAAAGGCTTGTTTAAGGCAAAAACCTAAATGGTTCAACCCTAGGCCAAAAATCTCTTCTCTTATCTCTTCTTGCTAGGTGGTTAAATCTAAGTATTAAACTCTACATCCATCTATCTAAGAGGTGTGGTAGTTTGTTGTTTAGGTTCAAAAAGAACCAAGAGGTGCTCCCAAAAGAAAGGTGGTTTCTAAGAAATCTAGAAGGGAAATTGACTTTCCTCTACTCAAGAGATTTAACAATCTCTTTAGGTAAAGGTAATCTTCTTCATCTCTAGCAATAGAGTAGATGAGATTTGTTCATTTTATTTAGTGCACATTAGGTGTTTGTTGAAATGTTAAGAGAGAATCTTGCTTGCAATTGTCATACAAATGAGGTCTTTCGTGTATTGAGCCAAGTATTGATAGGAAAATTTTAAATTCTCACCATATAAGCATACACATGAAATCCCAAAATAAAGTACATAAAAGAATCAACCAATTACGGTGGAGCATAATACCTACTGAATCTGATACCTTAATTTATAAAGTTTCATTTAAAACAATGCACAAATACCAGCCTATTATAAAGTCTGTACCTTTAACTCATTGGGTGACATGCTCAAAATTTTTGATGGTTCCAACTCTCCATTTATGAGGCGTTGAGCTAGCACTGCATTTGCCTGTTAAGAGAAAAAAGAAGTTAAATACTGCACAGAAAGGTCACATCATAAAACCAACAGCAGGAACATTTCAAACCACATTGTGGATAAAATTTGTTCTTGACCAACAGATACCATGAACTTAATAAATGCATCCTAAATTTATTTAAATTTGGTAGTCAGAAAAATTTGAATACGATTTTCATGCACGGCTTACTAACTTTACTTTTCACCAGAAACAAAAAAGAACAACTAACATAGCAGTGGGAAAATGTTACTATATATGTGGTACTAATCAAACAAAGACCTACAATGAAATCTTTTATTCCAATAGTATCCAGAATATTGTTATTCACTCTGAAGAGTGGGCAAGAAGATACATAGCAAAGGATGCACGTGTAGGACTAACTAAGCAGATACACAGCCTACCTTGAAATTGAACAGTAGTTGTCTCATCTTTTGATTATACTTCTGAGAATCTGAGGAAAGAGACTCATGTGATGCCTTCTCTAGAGCAACAACTGCTGGAACAGCATCATCAGGCCAGACAAAATACTTATTGCCCTGTGGAACACAAGAAATGCACATCTCAAGCATATTATCTTCCAGATTCTCTCTCCCTATTCCCATTTGCCACTTTCATTCATTTGAACACCAGGAAAAGATGCAGGATATGAAAAGCTGATTGTTTAAGTTTCATCATTTACCTTAGTACGCCTATCATGAGATTCATTTGCACTTCCTTGGCAATTACTGTCACCATTGCCAGCAACCTTTCCTTTATCATCTATATCAATGCTATTGGCAGAAGTGCATACATACTGAATACTCTGAAGAAGTTTCTCCAAGCATTTGTCACGATGGCTTTCCCCAGTTAGTACCTTGAAATTAGCTAAAATACAATAATATTCTGAGGAATTGCTTGGACAGCTCCCTGGTGTCGGATCGGACCTGGTTCCAGCTTCTTCTTCCTTATGAACATCTAGAGGTGTCATGTTCTTTCTCCTAAGACTTCTTTTAGCCTTCAACTGATCTTCCAGAACAGCATTGTTCTCCCTGGCATCAAGATCAGGAAGATCTCCCAAGCGTTGCATAGTTTTATTAACCAGTATGTCAATCTCACCCTGTTTCTTATCTTCGTAGTCCTTATCAGTTAGCTTCCATAGTTTTTGTTCAACAGTGTCGTACACTTTTTGCACAATGAAGCCAGGATGCTGCTTACGTTTTGGAAGCTGCTTGTGCAATGGAACAAAATGTACAACGCATTTGTGCATTACTGACTCTGCAGGGACATCATCACGGTGGAAACTGTAAAACAGCTCTCTAGTATCACGTGATTGCCAGTGTCCCCCACCTTTTCTTTCTGCTTCTTCAGGGCGATAAAACCACTGTCCAGTAACCATTACGCTCCCAGATTTGTTCACAGTGATATCCTATAAAATGAGATAAAGAATTGTAAGAGAGCAAAGTGAATTGGTAAGCATCAATAGACAGATATGTATAAAAGTACCTTAATAATGGCTACATAAGGCTTTTGGTGCTTATCCTCAGGAATAAGAAGTACGGGATCCTCCTGCCAAATTGACCATAGTGATTAAACGAGCTGTGGAAAAACTATGAGAAGTTTAATAATATAAAAAACAAATTCCGCTCTTTGAAGCACAACAGAAAAAAGCAGGACGTACAAACAATTCAGTCAAAATACTGATTAATTTCCATAAAGAACAAATAAATGCGTATTAAGCAGACAATAATCCATCCTTTAGATCTAGAAAATTGCTAATAAAGTGCCTCTACTCATTTAATCAAATATGTAGTGTGGTTAACTGGCAAGAGTACATAATCCGTAGAATTTAACCCATAAATGAATGTTTGAATAAGTAAAGCAATAGTTACACTAACAACTCTAACTTCCACCAGACCATTCTACATGAAAACCAAATCTCAAAACCATCCCATTCCTGCCGATACACCCTCAACAAAAATCTCAAGACCTAAATTCAAAAATATACTGCATTTGTCATAATTAACAGAGAAAATCAAAAACCTAAGTAAGCTTTATCCATTCACAAAATTTCCCGAAGCGCCAACCATATGTCAGTCCGATCCCTAAACCCTAAAACTCACCAAACCAATTGCGAAATAAACCTCACAAAGATCAATCCAAACAAGAAACAAAAATCGCATAAAGGGAAACCACTCACAAGCTCATAACGATTGCCGTCAAACTCAAATGACTTGTAATGCGTCCTTTTACTCCTGCCCTTTGTAGATTGACCAATTGGTTCCCCAAGCGGCTTGGCATCCTCAGCCGGTTGCTCCTCCTCTTCTTCGCTCTGCGAAGCTTCCTTATCATCATTGTCATACTCTTCATCTTCTTCATATTCGTCAACTTCCTTCCCTTTCGTACTCTTTCTCTTCTTCTTCTTGCTTTTCTCTTCCTCTTCCACTTGTTCTTGTTCTTCGTCTTCTGGAAGCTTCATTTGATTTCCTTTTCTTTTCTTTGAATAGTTCTCCTGCGAAGACTGTTTTCGTATTTGTACTATGTCGTCGTCTTCGTCGCTTGTTGAGACCTGTGCGAACCTTCTCCTCCCCATTTTACGCTAAAACGATGCGATTCACTTGTCGGATCCCCAATTTCTCATCAGTCCTCTCTCTCACACACACAGCGAACTCTCACTGAATCTCCCCTTGGAGTACGAAATATATCGACAGCCCGACAGCCCGCCTGCCCGCCTATAGGTACAGCGGTGGAAGTTTCATAAGAGTCGCACTGGGCATTCATGGAAGAAAATATAGAGTATTCTATGATAAGTGTTTTATCAATATTAACAAAATATACTTATATTTACTCCTATTTTCAAAATAATACAACAATATTTTATACATTTAATTTTATATATATTAATAATTTAAAATTAAATTTGTTAACATATGATACAATAAATAAATAATAAATATATATGTATCATATTATAATATTATTAAAACTTATAATTATAAAAATAATCATCTTATTCTAGTTCATATATTTTTACATTAAAAAAATTTAACTCTTTATTAAATAAGTTCAATGTGAAATTTTTTTAAATAGATTTTCTTTTAATATTATAGATGTTATTTTTATTATTATAAATTTTATATATTTTTTCTAAAATTAACTCATATAAATAAAATATTAAAAAAACACACCTTAAAATTTATAACAACAAAATAACACTTCTTATTTATAGCACATATATTTATACTATTTAAAAAATATTCATTCAATTATTCCGCATCGAACATGATGGATATTATTTAAATTAAATTATAATTATTTAAATCTATTCAATATTAACTATCGTATATTTATATCATATTTAATATTATTAAGATAATTTATATTATTATAAATTTTATGAGTATTATTTTATATATATTTTTTAAATTATTAAAGAGACTAAAATATGTTTAAATAAAAAAAATTAAGGATTTTATAGTAATTTTAAATTTAGATGTATTTATTTAATATTTAATGATTTTATTAAATCTATCAATATTTATTTAAGATTTTATATAAAAATTTAGGTGTAAAAAAATATAGATTTAAAAGAAACTTAAAAATCTATTTAATCATTTTGATGAAATTTTAAATTAAAAATATATCTATTAAAAAATTTATCAACTATCTTTTTAACTATGAGATTTATATAAATTTTAAGTATTTTTACTTCTTCTTTTTTTCTCTTTATCTAATACATTATATTTATAGATTTTATACTATAAACGAATAAAATGGACAATTAATTCTTATATTATTCAACTCCTTTTAATTTATTTTCTATATTAAATTTTCATCCCTTAAATTATTATCACCCTTGTTCAAAAATTATTATCACTTAAGTTTATCAATAGTTTTTCTAAAAACTAAATAATAACAATAATATAAAAATATACTAAAACCTATTTATTCCTTTTTGATAATTTGTTTTTTTTAAATAAAACTTAAAAATAAAATATTAACAGTAATATTATAGCCACTAAAACATTTTTTTATCATTTTTTTGCTTTTGTATTTTTGAAATTGAAGCCAGAGGATACTTGATTTGAAAAGTACATATAAAACATCTTTTTACCTTTTTCTTTCTTTTTTTAAATAAATCAAATTTCTTCTACTTTTAAAAGACAAATAAATATACCCTTTTATAACTACTACTTTTTTTCATTTTTTAACCTTAGAACTATAAGAAAATTGATTTTAGGAAAAAAAAAATAGTATTTCGTAGTTTATGCTCCTTTTTCAATTTTACATTATTTATTGTTATTATTTAAGTCTAATTTTAGAAATAAAAACTATTAAAAAGTAGCACAAAAATAGATTTAGAGACTTTTATTATTGCTCATATATATTCATTTATTTTAGGGGAAAAAAGCTTTTTAGCCTTGTCTTGCCTTGCCTTTCCTGTAGTTTTATTTCAAAAAATATAGCAAAAAATGAAAATAGAATAAGATATTTTTAGGCTTTTTGATTATCATCATTTTTTAAGAAAGGCAAAAATAAAGTACAATGTGATAAAAAAAGCAAAAAATAAAGAAGAAACATAAACTACAAAATATATTTAAACAAAAACTTTTTTCAATCAATTTTCTTATAGTTTAAAGTAAAAAATGAAAAAAAAAATTATTTTACTAGAAGAAATATGATTTATTTAAAAAAAAATGTCTGCTAATCAATATATTTTTTTAAACAGATTTTCTTCTAGTTTCAATTTCTCCCCTCCAAAATAAAAAGGCAAAAGAATGGTATATTTTATTTTTCAAGTTTTATTTTGAAAAAAATAAATTATCTAACGGAGAAAAATAGGTTTTAGTGTTTTTATATTATTTTTGTTATTTAATTTTTAGAAAAACCAGGATTGACATGAGGATAATAATTTTAAAAAAATAGTGATTTTCTATTAAATTAAATATAATATGAATAATTAAATAATTAAATTAAATGAAAAATTATTGTAGCATCAAAGTGGATGGAGTTGAATAATATGAGGATTAAAATCTTTTTTTTAATATAACACCATTAGTTCTGCCAAAATCTATTCCAATTATTTTTAAATACAACCCTACATGTAAAAGTTACCAATTCATCACGCGTCAGTCAACGCCAAATTCCAATAAGGAAACCAAAACAAAATAATCGACACGTGTCTATCCACCCGGACACTTTCGTCGGCATTACCGGTATCCTTAAAGTCTTTCTCTTTCTGGTAACTTTAAACCTGTTGTTGGAAAATTTGTAAGCCACAAAAAAAACTAGTAGAATCATCACCAAAGGGATCCATCCAATACTTCTCAAAAAGAATTTCTTCTTCTCTTCTCCTCTCTTCTCTTCTCTTCTATGTTATAGCTCAATTCTTCGGTTGAAAAATGTGCCTTGTCTCACATTGATTTTTTACATTATTTTAAAGAAGTATAAATAGTGAAGAGTTGGTTAGGATTGGACCCCAAGGGGCACTTACTTTTGTAGAAGGGGAGAGGACCTAGTCAAATGTAATATCGCATTATGGGTTGTTTTATCCTGGTGACGACGGGGTTGTTTTTGCTTGCACAAATTGGACAGAACCGCGAAACGTCTTAAAGAGAGCGACCTAATCCACAACAAAACCCAAGCAATTCATACCAATTTTTCCGGTAATATTGTTTCAATTATGTTATTAACAAACTTGTTTCAATAAGTTCTTTTCAGGTATTCCATTAATCTCTCAATACTCAATCCTTCATAATTTATGTGCGACTAATAAATTTGTATATGCGTATTTCCATTTCTGTAAATTTGGGGTTTTATTTATGCTGTGATTGGTGAGCCTTTTTACATACTGATATATCTTCTTCTACTTTTTTCAACTTTCTTTCGTTTCTTTTATTTTTTCCCTAATATTTTTACTTATGGGTTGGAATTGTAATGTCTATAAGTTGTAATTTATTGCTTTCTTGCTATATTTTATTAATAGCTTTGATGGATGGGTCATGTTTAGTTTTGTTTGGAGATTTTTTTATAAAATTTTCATTAACAGGTTAGTTTGGTCATTTATTGTAATTCCCTCCAAACACAACTAACTTAGTGTTTCACCTGTTTTCTTCCCGCCACTTTTGAAGCTCACTAGATAAAATATCTGCTATTCCTCCCTCTTTTTATCATGTGACTGATGAAAAATATTAAATAATATAAAATATTAAAGATTGTACTTAATCATCACTTTTTTAAAGATGAAGGTTAGTAAGGATCCTATACCTTTTTATTAAAAGAGTACATAAGTTCTAAAGGAGTTTTATCCCACCATCGAAATAAGGTCTGCCGTGTAAGGCTTGGTTATGTTTCGAAGAATGTAATTAAATAATCCCAATTAATGATTCAAGGCAGTTTATATAATGAAACAAAAAACATTAAAGCGTGATTACTATTTTAGAGATGGTTAATATTATATTCTTCAAATTGATTATATGTCTTTAAGTCATTTTTTGGAAAGATATCCCAATGAAGTCCAAAGAATGAAAACTAGTTTTAAAACCAGTTAGAAAAATCATAAAATGTATAATAATCTCCTGTTTTGAACTGGATATACTAAGTGTGTTTCCTTTTAAGGTTTTGGTAACACAATGTGTGATCTCAAGTTTGTAATCAAAATAATCGTAGGTTGTTGGTTACATCCTACGATCTTTAAATCTTTCTCTGTCAAAAAGATTAACATCTCAGTGTGATTTAGTAAGGACTCTTTTTATTTTTAGAGTCAAAAAGGTTATTTCTCTCCCGTTCCTCGTTTTATGAACTATTTCAATGGAGTCTATCTCTTTAAGATTCAATTCATAAAAATCCCTTGTTTTAGAGATGGTTATAAGATGTAAACTATCTTTAAGATAAATAGATACCACCTATTCAGGTGTTTTATTGATGTCTTTATCTTCTATCGAGCAAATTCTTTTTCTTACTACTTCAAGGAACTTGTCCTTTTTAGGAAGTTTCGAAGATACTCTTTTAGAGTTGCCGCGCGGTGGCTAGAAAGTGTTGAACACTCTTCTATGTTGACCCATGCCTCCCTTTTTCATACTCCTGCAAATATTCTCTTGTTAATAAATCAGGAAGGAAATTAGTTTCTCCTTTGATAAACTATATATGAAACTCTATATATGAATGGGTGGGGTGTGTATGGGTTAGGGTTGGTTTCAAAATGGGGTGAATTTTGGATATGATTTGTGAATTAAGATGTTATATATATATATATATAACCCTTATAAAAATGATTAAACTCAAAATGCCTATGCAAACAAATGAGCTCATTTATATAAGTGCAAGAATTTTGCTATATTTTTTTGAAGTAACAGAACTTTTGTGCTCTATTTGATAACAATAGAACTTTTTTGCTCGTTTAGTAAAAGGTATAGGATCTTGAATGTCCTTCAACCCTTTTTTTAATACTTAAAATAATTAAATGACACATTTTAACAATGAAAAAGACTAAATGACACTAGTTGAAAGCAAATAGACAAAGTAATATTTAAAACTTAATCAAAACGATTATTATGACCATTTATGCTATTTTCTCTTCCTTGCATCCTCACTATTATATGCTTAATATGCCCTTGTCAATTGTTAAATTGTATACATAGTCTTTACAATATTTTTAACTTATGCTTTTTTTCTTCTGGGTTTGACTTGCAATGTCTTTAAGTTGTAAGTTATTGTTGTATTGCGATTTTTGTTAATAGCTCGGGTAGGTCCTGCTTGGTTTTGCTAGGAGGAAATGTTCATAATGGTTCTTTATAATTGTTCTTGGATTTAGCTATTGGGAAGGCTATTATATATTATTTGCCATTTTGAATTTCTGAATAATCAATTGTAACTCAATTAAATTTTCTCTCATTATGGCTTCTATACCGTCTACTTGTTAGGCATTTAGCGTGTGTCAGATGTTCTGGGGACGTCTGAATAGGCAAAATTTTATTCTAATCCCATATAGCATCAAATTGGATCAGTATTTTGTTGGAGATTGTTATAAAGCTCCTTAATTTAAGGAGCAAAACAAATAGCAAAACATGGAGCTTAATTCAAGGAACAATTTAAGAAACCATTAATTTAAGAAGTAATTCAAGGAGTGAATTTTCCTATAAATAGATGTGTAATTGTAATAAATTAATCATCTAAAGTGTTCATTCCAATTGAGAGAAAAGCTTAGAGATAAAAGTTTTTGTGAGAGAAAATTGAGAGTAATTTTCTTGGGTGTAATTGGGTTGTGAGTTGTGAGTGTTGTAAACACCTTGTATAATTCTCCCCTTTTTAGTAAAAAGATCTGCAGTAGGTCCAGAGATGTAAGTAAGATTGGCCGAACTCTGTTATCAAATTTTGTGTGTTATTTTTCTATTATTACTTTCTCATAAATCTAACTTATCGAGAATTTTCGTTATTTCCCAACATCGCTATAGACTTTTTAATTCATCTAAAGAATCAAGCCAAAAAAAAAAAGAAACGAAAAGGGCCTAAGGAGAATTTCTTCATTTGAAATTTCTTGTTGTACTAGAAGGTTACCTCTTTGTCAAAGAAAAAAAATGGTGGAATCAGTGGCTGCAACAACTCTTCTCGGTCATATACCAATATATGGAGGAAATTTAGTGAGAGATGTCTTCAGTAAGCGGAAACCTCTTGATAACTGTAGTTTCAATTTCAAAACATTTCTTGGTAGAAGGCTTATTATCTCCTCCTCTTCTTCACGAACTCTGAAAGTTGATGGGTCAGCTGCTTTATCACTCAAAGCCTTGGCAGTGGAGCTGACAAAAGATAGAATTAGTTCCTACAAAGAAGATAGAATTCCCCACAGTTGGAATTACCAGTTTGATACTGGTACAGATGAAAGGCCAAGATTGTCGCCACCTGAGAACAAAGCAGATAATCTGTCACTGCAAAATCCGTTGCTTCGACAAGAGAGAATGGGCTGTGGTTGGTTAGGTGCCATATTTGAATGGGAAGGAGTTTTAATAGAAGACAACCCTGATTTTGAGAAGCAAGCATGGCTTGTTCTTTCTCAAGAAGAAGGTAAATCTCCTCCTCCAGCTTTTATACTTAAAAGAATAGAAGGGATGAAGAATGAACAGGCTATATCTGAAGTTCTTTGCTGGTCAAGAGACCCAGCTTCATTGAAACGAATGGCCAATAGGAAGGAGGAAATTTACCAAGCTTTGCAAGGTGGTATGTACAGACTAAGAGCCGGTTCAAAAAAATTCACGAATGTCTTGTTGCATTACAAGATACCAATGGCACTTGTTTCTACTCGTCCTAGAAAGACTCTTGAGACTGCTATTGGAACCATTGGCATTGAAGAGTACTTCAATGTTATTGTAGCAGCAGAGGATGTTCACAGAGGGAAGCCTGATCCGGAAATGTATGTCTATGCAGCACAGCTTCTAAAGCTTATACCTGAGCGTTGCATTGTGTTTGGAAACTCAAATCAAACAGTAGAGGCTGCCCACAATGCCCGGATGAAGTGTGTGGCTGTTGCTAGCAAGCATCCAGTGTGTTAAGTCCCACATTGGTTAAGAGTAAAGCAACAATGCTCCTTATAAATCTAGGCAATACTCTAACTCACAAGTTAGCTTTTGGGTTAAGAGTTAGACCTGGGTTTCTAAGATGGTATCAGAGCTAGGCTCTTAGCTTCCTCGTACTCCCATTGGCCCTCGTGCCGTAAATCCGGACCGTGCCGTAAATCCGGACTCTAGCCGATGTGGAGGGGGGATGTTAAGTCCCACATTGGCTAAGAGTAAAGCAACAATGCTCCTTATAAGTCTAGGCAATCCTCTAACTCACAAGCTAGCTTTTGGGTTAAGAGTTAGGCCTGTGTTTCTAAGACAGTGTATGAGCTTGGGGCTGCAGATTTGGTAGTCAGATGCCTGGATGAACTGTCTGTGGTTGATTTGAAGAATCTGGCCGATATTGAATCAGCTGAATTTGGGTCTGGAGAGCCAGAGCCGGAGATGGTGAAGGAAGAAGACTATCCTTCAATGTCAGTTTCAACAACAGTTGATAATTTTTGGTAACATTTTAGAATGTACAGTCCTTTACTCAATTTTGATTCTTGATGATAGCTAGTTGTATTCATAACCTGTGTATAAAAGGGGGAAAAACCATCAACTTTGAGAGGGGATCCAAAGAAAAAATAAATAAATTTACAGGTATTCAGTACTCTGCATTGGATTACCTAAATCTAGTCATGTATTTCTTTTTGTACAATATATGCATGAATGATGCAACTTCCAGAATTGTGATAAGTGACGTTGATTTGATGGATTTATTCAATGCTTTGCTTTTATCTTATTGAAATGGGATTCTTGATTGCAAGTCAGCACAAAGTTCGTAGAAATTGAGGACTACTTTGCCGGAGCTGCGTGTAAATTCAGAAATGAAATTCAACGGCGACAATCTTCTGTTTGTTTTTCTTTTTCTTTTTTGTTCAAAACATTATTCAGAATTTAACCCTGAAAAATTACAAAAAATTGATGCAAAAACTAAATAAATGAAATTTTTTTTGGGAGAATTATTATAATATCTCTAAAACTTATAATAATAAAAACATTACCCTAATAACATTAAACGAGTTTCAAAAAGTTTAATATTGAATGATTTTAAATAGTTATATTTCAATTCAAAACATTTTTAAATTGTTAGTATAAATATATGGATAGAATAAAAAATTATTATTTTTATAATTAAAAGTTTTAATATTTTTTTAAAAAACACTTTTTAGGACAGAAAAATGATCAACGAATATTAAGAGTTCCCATTACAAGGTTTTGCATCGTAAATTCTTCCATGGTTCTCATATATGTAACTCAAAACAACTATAATTTATACATCTATAACTGAACCTCTAACCCCAAACATTCAATGTGCTCGAATAGGTTTAATGATATTAAATCACAGCTAGTCAACATGATTCTTATTTGTGTTAAATAACCTTCTGTGATACCAAGACTTCTCCAAAAGAAGCCAAACAAAAGTGGAGGTCACCTCTATTGGTATCTTTACATTGTGTTGAGACTTGAGCTTGGTAATAGTATGTATTAGAATGAGTGCAAACGTTAGCCTGCAACTTCATCTATTAAGTTTCACCTTTTTATATATTGACATGATTTGCACTGTTTCTGCAACCTGCACCCATGTCAGCAACGAATGTTCTAAATTCTGTTCATTTTCAGAAGCATAGTTGAGCAACATTCTGCTAATTATACTTGTCTAATTAAATAAACTTGTTTGATAATGTGCTTAGATGAACTATTCGAGTTCCTTACGACCTGTCAAAACCCGATGGTCATAGTGTTCTAAAAGATAGAACATGTAATAGGATAGCGTCTTGCTGCTATCAGCACCGTACCAGGGACGGATCTGTCGAGGGACTAGGAGGATATGTAGAGGGGTTGGGAGGGCACGTGTTAAAAAAATATAATATTTATATAAATTCATGTATAGTATGAAATTGTATCGGTCTATATTTTATATTTTATAATTAAAGATATTTACACTGTTGTACTCAAATAGGATTTTTTTTTGTAGAATTTAATATATTTTAGAAGTTTTTAAAAATTTAGTTACATGCGTTTAAGATTTTTTTAGGAATTTATAAAAGTTTAGTTGTATTCAATTAAATTTTTTAAAAATTTATATAAAATTTTATCGTATTTAATTATTTTTTAAAAAAAATTTATAAAAATATTAGGGTATTTAAAATGTCAATAACTTTTAAAAATTTCATTTTATCGTAGATTTTTGAGTATTTTAAATATGTTTTTGTATAAATAAAGTCTACAACTAATAACATCTTCTCTGGCGAGATTTTTAGAGACTTTTTTTTAACTCTTATACTCTTTTATTTTTATTTATTTTTATTTCATTCTTTTTTCAGTCTCTTTTTTTCTTGTTCTTTGGACTCTTTATTCTCTCTTTTTTTTCTAATATATTTTTCACCTATTAACCTAATAAATTGATTCATAGTTAGCTATAAATTTTATTTTTTATTTTATATAATTCTCAAGTGTTAATTTTAACTGAATAATTTTTTAATAACTATTAGGAATCAATGATCTCACAATAATAATTTTTACTATAATTTAAATTTGACACGTGACTATTTTCAATTAGTGAAAGCTGTTTTTATTTTATGAAAATTTTAGATATTTTATCAGATTAAAAAAATATAAAAGAGTATAAATTTTATTAAGTTTTTAAATAAAATATATAATAATATATTAAATATTTTTGATGATGGTAAATGGTTAATTAAAAAATTATAAAATAATTAAAGTACGGTGAAAAATTGTGAGTATGATAAAATTT
Source organism: Hippophae rhamnoides (assembly GCA_033030585.1). Lineage (NCBI taxonomy): Eukaryota > Viridiplantae > Streptophyta > Magnoliopsida > Rosales > Elaeagnaceae > Hippophae > Hippophae rhamnoides. The sequence continues at coordinate 66,209,626 of CM065428.1, read as the reverse complement.
TAAAATATATAAAATTTTATTAAAATTCTTAAAAAGTTATAAAAATTTATGAAAAAAAGTTGTACAAATCTATTCAAATTTATATAAAGTTTTATAAAATATATGTTAAATTCTTTAAAATTTTATTGAAATCCTTATATTTTTTAGAATTTTAAATTTATCAAAAGTTTTTTTCAAATCTTAATTAAATTTTTAAATTTTTAATAGAATATATGTTAAAGTATTTAAAAGTCTATTAAAATATGTAAATATTTAAAACTTAAAATCTATCCAAAAAAATTCTAAAATCTTAATTGAATATACTTTATTCGACTAAGATATCTATAATATTTTATTTAACAAGAAACAAAAAAAAATAACCTCTCATGTGTTTTTTACTATTTTTGTAATGTCATCCTAGCTTCTAATCCTATATAGTCACTGCACTAAATTATTTGTTATTTTTGTTGTACTCTTCACCACAATGAGAGTATAAGAGTAGGCGCGCATGCTTCATGGACTCGTTGTGAGGATGGAAGAAAGATAGGATAAGCAAGCATTTTCGAGAGTAAATCCCATTTTGTGGAACTTGTTTCTAAGGCTTTTCCTCTTCGTTCTATGGTTCATTGGGCTTGTTATCATAAAAAAAATGTGGTTATGTTCAAGAGATTGAACCCATGTGGTAGGTTGCAATCTTTATTCGAGGATTACTAGGTTAAGGCTGTGTAGTTTTGTTTTGATAGTCGTTTGTCTTTTGGTAGTGATTTAGTAATATTAGTATCGGTTGTATATATGATTCTTTGATTTTTGTTTGTTTCAGTGTATTTTGTTGGCATGTGAGTAATATGGTAGACAACAAGGAAACATCAATGCAGGAATTATGACAGATAATCAGCAGATAAGAATAATAATGGAAATTAATATAGTTATAATTTGTTTACTTTTCGTTTCTTTTTGTATACAAATAGAATACATTTGTACAGAAAATATTAGAACAGAAAATTACAGAAATACAATCATAATATTTTGACATGGTATCAGAGCAGATTATCTAAAAAAATAAAAATTACGTTGCTACCTGTTACAACGTAATTTTCTGTTCTCACGATTTGTTGTTTGGCCAATCTGGTTTGGCAGATCACTTTCTGATCTAGGATCAGGGGTGGTGTTTCTGTTCGGTTTTGTTTTGCCGATCTGGTTGACTTTACTCTGTTCGTCTCCTCAGCATCGGTAACTTTGTGTGTTGGACGGAGGGATCCTCCACTGTTTTATCTTCAAACACCGAACAGTGGTTTAGTTCATATTCAACTCTTGTAGCCGTTTCAAACACCGAACAGGTGTAGCTCAGAAATGAAAGCAAGATAGTTATTTCACTTTTATTTGTTCAGAAATTCAATAGAAGATTACGGGTTACACTTTAAAAAAAATCTGCATACAACTTACAAGGAGTCAAGTGATTCGCAACACCAACTCAACGAAGAACCATAGAAAGCAGTTCCTTGGAAGCCAAGTACTCACAAGCAGCCATTGATGCAGTTCCTGAGAATAACAGAATAGGTGGTGGTACCAGCGACAAAGGGTTTGTGTTGTATTCTTGAAACTAACATTTCGAGCAGAGAATGGAGGGAAGAAAACAGTAACAGAGGCAGTTTGCGAGAGGAGAAGAGCTGCTGCGAAGAAGAGCGCCACTGCGAAGAGTCTGAGAGAAGAGGAGAAGAAGAGGGCTGCGAGATTTTGGCTGAGAAGAAGCTGCGCGAGTTTAGAACTTCTCTTAGGGTTTGGAACGCGCAGAAGAAGCTGCGCTGAGGAACGCAGACGAAACTGCGCTGAGGAACGCAGAGGAAACTGCGCGACTTTGGAAGGAAAATTTGTTTTTCTTAGCTCGACCATCTTGCTGAAATCGCGCAGGAAGAAAGGCGCCGCTGTGAGAGAACGGAAAATTAGGGTTAGAGTTATAAGTTGGTTTTTTGTCATTTATATAGTGGTTGTTTTGTCGGCATTATCGGTATCCTTAAAGTCTTTCTCTTTTTGGTAACTTTAAACCTGTTTTTGGAAAATTTGTAAGCCACAAAAAAACTAGTAGAATCATCACCCAAGGGATCCATCCAATACTTCTCAAAAAGAATTTCTTCTTCTCTTCTGTGTTATAGCTCAATTCTTCGTTTTCAGTTGAAAAATGTGCCTTGTCTCACATTAATTTTTTATATTATTTTAAAGAGATATAAATAGTGAAGAGTTGGCTATTGGGATTGGGCCCCAAGGGGCACTCACTTTTGTGGAAGGGGAGAGGACCTAGGCAAATATGATATCACATGCGCGCGCGCCGCCGCCGCCGACCGACCGACTGGTCGTGCCGTGCCGTGCCTTACAAAAATGGTTGTTATATATATATTTTTTTTCTTCAGAAAAATGACTGTTATTTTCTTTTATTAAGAATATGGCCGTTTGTCTTCTTTATTCAGAAAAAGAGCCGTTGTTCGTATTTACTCACAAAAATATCTGTTATTCGTCTTTAATCTGAAAATGACCGAAAATGGCCGTTACTCTTCATTACTCAGAATGACCGTTATACTCTTAATTCCCAAACATTACCGTTTTATTCATAATTGCCACACGGTTTTCCAGATCAGTTCACAACCTCCGTCAACTGAAGCGTCGAATGCTCCCATTAGTATCAAGTTGGGAGGATCCAATTATGCCTTGTGGTCCCAAGTGGTGGAGATGTATATCTCTGGCAAAGATAAACTGGGATATATTAATGGGGATTTTCCTCAACCCGTTGAAACCGACCCCTCATTTAGGAGATGGCGTACTGAAAATGCCATTGTTAAAGGATGGTTGATCAATTCGATGGGCCCCTCCTTAATTACAAATTTTATCCGATTCCCAACTGCAAAACAGGTTTGGGATTCGGTGGCTACCACTTACTATGATGGGACAGACACGTCTCAAGTGTATGATCTTCGCCGTCAAGTCACTCGTACGAAGCAAGCGGGTGGATCCATTGAAAAATACTACAATGACCTTCAAGGGTTGTGGCGTGAAATTGATTTCCGTCGTCCTAATCCAATGGAGTGTGTGATTGATATACAAAAATACAACTCCATCGTACAGGAAGATCGGGTGTATACCTTCCTCGATGGACTTGATGATAGATTGGATAAAATTCGAAGTGATGTGCTTCAGATCAAACCATTCCCTATGGTGGAACAAGCCTATGGATTCGTCCGTAGGGAAGAGGTCAAGTAGATCGTGATGATCACAGGTGTAGATACGACACCCGGAGCAGTTATGGCTTTTAAAGGGGTCAAGGGACACCATAATCTAATGCCACCAAAAACAGGACCTTCCTTGGGTAGCAAGAAATCCACGGGAAATCCACCGTCTCTTGACATGAAATGTGGCCATTGCGGAAACTCCAAACACACCCGTGAAAACTGCTTCAAACTACATGGGTATCCAGAATGGTGGAATGATCTTCAAGCACGGAAGAAACGGGACACCATTGGGCGAGCATCTGTGGCTACCAATAATGCCTCACTATCCCTTACTTCTCAAGCCGAATCTTCCCAGGATCCAGGTATTTCAAGTAAAGCATTTTACATCTCTACTCGTAGTGATAAAGATGATTGGATTCTGGACTCTGGAGCTACAGATCACATGACATTTGACCCAAACGATCTCTCCAATACAACCCAACCAAGACGAAGCCGTGTTGCCAATGTAAATGGGGTCACTTATCCAGTTACAGGAGCTGGAACAGTGACCTTATCTCCTTCATTATCATTATCTAATACTTTGCTCGTACCCTCTCTGTCAAACCGACTAATGTCTGTAAGTCAGGTCACTTTAGACCTTAACTGTGTAGTATTGATGTATTCTACTTTTTGCCTTCTATAGGATATTCTCACCAAGGAGATCATTGGGCGTGGTACTAGGAGAGAAGGGCTATATTATGTGGATGACCTCAGTTCAGGAAGAGCCAATCACGTACGCAACATACTGGTAACAAGGAAGGACAGATTTGGCTATGTCATCGTAGATTTGGGCATCCATCATTCGGGTATTTAAAGCACCTACTCCCCAGTTTATTTTCAAATATCACACATTCAGATTTCAAATGTGATACTTGTATCCTAGCAAAAAGTCATAGGGCGTCTTATCCTATGAGCATGAATAAAAGTATGACTCCTTTTGCTTTGGTACATTCTGATGTTTGGGGACTTTCCCCGGTCATTACGTCATCGTTGGTTTGTTATTTTTGTTGATGATTGTACACGAATGACATGGCTTTACCTTCTCAAACATAAATATGAAGTATTTGCTACATTTCACCTGTTTTACACCATGATTCAGACACAATTTTCTGAAAAAAATTAAGATACTTAGGTCTGATAATGGAGGGGAGTATGTTAATCAACAATTCCGAACATACTTGGACAACCATGGTATTCTCCATGAAACCTCGTGTTCACAAACCCCACAACAGAATGGGACTGCGGAGAGGAAGAATCGGTATATTTTAGAAACGGCTCGGGCCTTACTAATCGGTGCACATATGCCTAATAAATACTGGAGTGATGCTATTACTACAGCTGTGTATCTACTAAATCGTATGCCCACAAAACCCTTATAATTTCAAACTCCATTAAAGGTGTTATCTGATCATCTTCCCTTGTCTACTATTTTGATGCTTCCACCCCCAATTTTTGGATGTGTTGCTTTTGTCCACCTCCATAAAAATCAACGAACTAAGTTTGATCCATGTGCTGTCCGATGTGTATTCTTGGGGTATAGTGTACAAAAAAGGGTTACCGATGTTATGATCCAATTACTAAAAGAATCTATACTACCATGGATGTCACTTTCCTCGAATCAGAATGGTTTTTCCCATCACCGGTATCCAATTACACTATTCAGGAGGATAGTTATGGTGAAGAACGAAATTGGCTTGATGTTGAAATATTAGACACTAGTCCAACATACTCGGATCGTGCCAATAATATGGAGGAGCCAGTATCTAGACCCGAGCTTGAACTTCCAAGAACTGAAGCTGAAGTAGTAATTGAATCTCCCGAAGATGAAGTGGTTGATGTACCCCTCCATTATCTAGTACCCAATGATCCTCCTGCTGAGAACACTCCTGAGGTAAGCTATCCTATCACACCTTTACAAACTAATGCTATAGATACATCTGTTGGTTATGTTTTACCTTTCAGACACAATCGAGGTAAACCTCCAAATCGATACTCCCCAGAAAGAGAAGAACGACAACCCAAGTATCCAATAGCAAATTATGTATCTAATCAAAGGTTATTAGAACCTATCAGGGCATTTGCACAAACACTCTCCTCGTGTCAAATTCCGAGTAGCATTGAAGAAGCCTTATCTGATCCAAAATGGGCTCAAGCTATAAAAGAGGAATTTGAGGCATTGTAGAAGAATAACACATGGGTGTTAAGCGAGTTGCCTCAAGGGAGGAAGATGGTAGGATGCAAGTGGATTTTCTCCATTAAGTATAAAGCAGATGGATTAGTTGATCGATACAAGGCGAGGCTTGTAGCAAAAGGATATACATAGAAACATGGGATAGATTATCAAGAAACCTTCTCACCTGTGGCTAAACTAAAAACTGTGAGAGTTTTGTTATCTCTTGCAGCAAATTTAGATTAGCCATTGCACCAACTTGACGTGAAGAATGCCTTCCTTCATGGTGACCTTGAATAAGAGATTTACATGGATATCCCACCAGGATATACTGTTACATCAGGAAAAGAAAATGCACGTAGATTACAACGAGCATTGTATGGACTAAAACAATCACCTCGAGCGTGGTTTGGTAGGTTGAGTTCAGCAATGAAGAAATATGGGTTCCAACAAAGCAACTCTGATTATACTCTTTTCCTAAAACATCGATCAGGAAGATAATGTACTTATAGTCTACGTAGACGACATGATCATTACAGGGGAAGGTGAAGAAGGAATGTATAAGTTTCAAGAACAATAGACAAATGAGTTTAAAATGAAGAACTTGGGAGGGCACAAATACTTCTTAGGTATTGAGGTAACAAGATCAAAACAAGACATATGTCTTTCCCAAAGGAAATATACTCTGGACCTCTTAGCGAGAGACGGGACTACTAGATTGTAAACTGTCGATATTCCAATGGTTCAAAACCATAAACTCGGAGAATATGTGGACCAAGTACCGAGATAAACAGAGATATCAACTGTTAAGAGGTAAACTCATATATTTATCTCATACTCGACTGATATTGCTTATCTTTGTGAGTGTCGTGAGTCAATTCATGACCGCCCAAGTGAAGACCATATGGATGCGGTCATGCGAATACTTCGTTACTTAAAATCCTCCCCTGGGAAAGGACTTATGTTTTCAAAGAATGGTCAATTGGAAGTCCTTGGATATACATATTCAGACTGGGCAGGGAATATGAAGGATAGGAAATCTACTGCTGGGTACTTTACTTTTGTGGGAGGAAACCTTGTTACATGGAGGAGCAAGAAGCAAAATGTAGTTGCCTTATCCAGTGTTGAAGCTGAATTTCGAGGAATGGTTAAGGGAATATGTGAGCTCCTTTGGTTGAAAAAACTTCTAACTGAGATTGGTGTTGCTCCTAAGTCTGAAATGAACTTATTTTGTGATAACAAAGCAGCCATTGCCATATCTCACAATCCAGTTCAACATGATCGCACGAAGCATGTTGAAGTGGATCGGAACTTCATCAAACAGAATCTTGAAGAAAAGATTATTAAGCTTCCATTTGTTAAATTAGAAGATCAATTGACTGATATACTCACAAAATCTGTGTCTGCAAGGAACTTATACAACTCACTTGACAAGTTAGGCATAAGAGACATATATGCACCAACTTGAAGAGGAGTGTTGGCATGTGAGTAATATGGCAGACAACAAGTAAACATCAATGCATGAATTATGGCAGATAATCAGCAGACAAGAATAATAATGGAAATTAATATTGTTATAATTTGTTTACTTTTTGTTTCTTTTTATATACAAATAGAATAAATTTGTATAGAAAATATTAGAACAGAAAATTACAGAAATACAATCATAATATTTTGACATATTTTAACTTAAAATAGCATATTGGTTTGTTGTTTTAGTATATACTAATTGGTTCTTTTTAAGTTATTGAGAAAGTGTTAGAGTTAAGAAAAATAAAATAATTTTTATCTATATAGGTAAGTGGTCGCATTATTGTCTCATATTAATTGAGGATGAACTGTGGAGCGAGGGGTCCAAAACTTGCAAAACCACCAATGGTGGCGATAATTGCTTTATATAAACAATAGTGCAGATCATATAATAATAAAGTTAATTTAGATGAATTTAGATATTAATTGACTCTTTTTGGAAGAAAAAAAGAAAGATATTATTTAAAGAAAAAATATATCCACTTCACTTTGCAACACAAATACAAATATAAATTGGATATTGGAATTAGACATGAAATTACTTTATTTTGATGAATGAAATATATTGATAATTTTTTTTAAAATTGATGTATTTTAATCATTTTATAATAATATTTATAAATATTTTAATCATGTTATATAAAATTTCGATAATTTTAATATATATTTTTTTATTTTAATCATGTGAGACATTTTTTTCTTTAAATATATAACTTCTATTACTAAGATTTAATTCAATTTAATTTAGATTTTTTAACAAAAAAAAATATTAAAAACTCAAAATTGGTAAAAAATAAATAAAATCTATAAAATTTTAACAATAATATAATTAAATGTGTAAATTTAAAAATAATAATTAATATATCAAAATAAAATAATTAAAACATGATGCTATTAATTTACATTAAATCATATATTTTAATCAATTTTTTTCGACATTTGTCGACAACTTAATCATGATGACGTCTGAGGAGGTAGTATAAGCGGACCACTGAAAAGAATAAGTATGTGCCGCATAATATCAATTCTCGTCCCCCTCAAAGCTCTTTCTTTTTCTCTGCCATTCTCCTCGGACCTTTCACTCAGCTCAGAGGGAAGAAAAAAAAAGATAGAAAGATCCAAGCCTCCATGTATTTCTCTCTTTAGACCAATAAACCAAAAGCAAGAGCTATTCTCAGCATCTCAGAGTAACCTAGGGTTTCAAGTTTGATTGTATTATTATCATTACATCGACCAATTTTCCTCCTTTCTCTGTAGAACTGTTCATTTCCGACTAGATGAGTAATAGTTCTCTTTCATTGTCATAATTTTACGATGAATGAATGTATAACGTGAAAGGTTGCATGCACCTTGTGATATGATTTCACTTTACTTTCCTATTTTCATCCTTTCGTCGTTTGAATTTCAGTCATCTTAAGTTATTATGTCACTGTTGGTCGCCTTATGACTCTCAAGGTTCTTTTTTTATGTATTGCTCGTGATGATAACGCATATGGATTTATTCCTTCCGTAGATGCTTTGATGTTATCTACTCAGTTAGTTATTTCAATCATGTATTTCGATGTTGAAGTTTTTGGCTAACAGAGGAATAGAAAACGAGGGACCAGTGAAATTACGTGAAAATGAAATGGGGACTTATTAGAAATAATTTTTGTTTCGTCTGTGTTATTATTTAAAGTGATAAATGTAAACTATAGGACGTGAAGGGTCTTTTTTATTCTATTGATTAGTGCCTAAGCGGTGGAGTTTCAGAAACTAGAGACGACATTTGTAGATGCGTTCTTGAATTATGATATTTTAATTGAATTATGATATTTTAAGTTGCTCACTGCGTAGTTTAAATGGAATTCTGTACACAAGTGAAGCATTTTTCATTATGTGCATTGCAGCAAATCAACCGTAATGGAATATTTCCAAAAATGTAAATAAATTAATCGCTTCAGATCCATGAACTGAGTTCATGTACATGCTTCCAAGCTGGTTAGCGGATTTGGAATTTAGATAATGAGTGAAATATCTTAGTATTGTTCAGTTGATGGGTTGTTTGAACTTTGAAGTATATCTGAGCTTTTCTAATTGAAAGTTTTATATGCATTTCCTTAGGACCCACCATGGCAATCGTTCCGCAGACAGGTTCATTGCATTGCATCCAAACAGATACAATGTGGAGCAAGTCAGGACAGAATGTGGTTTTCAATGTGGCAAATAACATGGATATCTTCAAAAAGAAGGAGACTTTAATTGGTTTTTGTTCCTTATCATGTAATTTGGCCAAGAAGACAAATATATTGCACAGAAACTCTGCAGGAGTAGGAAGGAAACAAGGGCAGAAAGTGATTGTTGCTGCAAGTCCTCCTATTGAGGATGCTGTGGTTGCTGCTGAGCCACTGACAAAGGAGGATCTTGTTGGGTACCTAGCATCTGGGTGCAAGCCTAAGGAGAAATGGCGGTAAAGTCTGCTCCTGATACTAAATGAATAAAACTTGTATCCTTGCTCAACTTATCCTACCAGAAGATGCTTTAAATTTCTTCCTTATGAAACCATTGACTAAGAAGAATACCCATTAAGCAATGGGCCTTAACAGGTTATATTTTCACGAAAGTGTGAATATTTGCCATCAATTTTCTAAAGTAAGACGGTTAAGAATTTATTGTAGACCTGTGGACTCGTCTGAATGGTCACTTTTGCTAGTAATTGTACAGTTATTATTGTATGACTAATCTGAAGCATGTTAAATGTTATTGCTTCGTTTTAAAATCCAATCATTTTTTTTTCTCAAGTTACACAAACAGAAGTTCTTTTCCCATAGCATACATTAGTTCTTCTTCCTTTTGAATAATCGGTCAAATTATGATTCTAGAATAGGTACGGAACATGAGAAGTTTGGTTTTGAAATTGGAACGTTACAACCTATGAAATATGAACAAATAGCAGAGTTGCTTAATGGTATTGCTGAGAGGTTTGATTGGGGCAAAGTAATGGAAGGTGACAATATCATTGGACTTAAACAGGTAAGCTTGTCTCTCCTACTTCAAACCCTTCCTCCTCCTGTCTCTAAGTAGCTAGTATTTAGACATTTAAATGATAATGCTTTGAAACATATCTTGTAAACTATTTCTAATTTGCCATAAAAATACTGTGGAGCAGGGCAATCAAAATATATCACTGGAGCCAGGTGGTCAGTTTGAGCTTAGTGGTGCACCTGTTGAAACTTTGCACCAAACATGTGCTGAAGTAAATTCTCACCTTTATCAGGTTGGTTTAAATTTGATTTTGCACTAAACTTACATCTCAATTTTCTTTACCTTTACTTCTAGTCGGGTTTGGGGCCTTGGGGGGAGCAATTATTGGAATAGCACATGTATAATACCTTGAACGTCCTACATTGCTTCTTTGGTTTGTCTTCACCATAATTATTTGAGTAGAAGCATCGAAAAGCCTCAATTATTCAATGACCTAGTTCTGCCCTAATGTCCTTGGGATATTGGAGAGACAGCATATATTTTCATTGAAAATTTATGTATCAGTAATGCTTCCTTGAAAGTATTTACCAGTTACAACTAGTAAGATGTTTAATTGATTTATGCAATTAAATTTGTATCTGAAAACTAATAAGAAGGAATGACACCCAACTTGTATGGGAAAAGAAAATAACTTTTTATAGAGCATGACTCTCATTTATCCTTACTATTATCCTTTTTCATGTTTGAAATTCCTCTTCATTTAAGAAAATTTAAGGTGAAAATAAGAATCAGACAGATGGAAAGAAATCTAATTTTATTGGCAAGCATAGTTCCTATTATGGTTAGTTGTGTGATGTTTGCCTGGATCTGTTTGTTGTATAATATAGTTTACAAGAATTTTTTGTCCAGGAGCAAAAAGGTCAAATGGCTCATGAGTCTATTTGAACTTTGAAGTTGGTTTGTGCTCTAACCATGCTTTTAACATTGATTTTTTCATATCTGTTTTGAGAGTAACTTATTTTCTCTTTCTATAATGGTTTGAATGCAATGCCATGTCTTATAAAAAAAATGCAAAAGCATATGGTGGTATTCTTTTCTTGTTTCATCTTCATGATAAATAGCATGAGGTTGAATCCTTCTTTTAGTTTATTTAGACGGATTTTTGGGTTTGATGGGAGTGCGAAAATAGTATGTCATTGATTCAAATGTTATTTTTAGCGCATTATTATTACCATATTATTGTTTTTATTTTTTATTTTTCTCTGCATTCTAATATGATGCCCAAACCTTTTGCTTTATTGCATTGTTTATTGAAAATCTTATGCAATAGTTTAACTTTCTTTGTGAATAATTCTTTATAGGTTAAGGCAGTGGCTGAGGAAATGGGAATTGGGTTTCTTGGAATTGGTTTCCAGCCTAAATGGAAAATTAAGGAAATACCCATTATGCCCAAGGTATTGCTCGTTCCTCTAAATAATTAGTTTAAAGAAGTGTTCTTCGACTGGTTGTAGAAAAAACATTACATGATGAAAGTTATGCATTTATGATAGAACTTTGGTCCCTTTTATTAAATTAAGTCAAGAAAACATTTATCTACTTTTATGTACGTAATTTCATTTGACAGGTGGCTGAAATAGTCTAGCAGAAATGTTGAAAAAAATAGTGGAGAGCAAACTGATAAAACAGAAAAGATTCATTGAATTTCCTTGATCAATAGTAGAAAATAAATAGACAGGCTCAATACTCTAATAAGACTCTTGGACTTATAAAAACTAAATAATATGATATTGTATTTTCTAACACTAGCTAGATATGGGTATATCTAAGTGCAGCTTGTACATTTACAAAAGACACTAATAATAATTAAATGACAAAGTAGATAGCTATAATTGAACCAAGAAGAGTCATTTGTTCTTGAATTGAGTGCATTCACAAGTACTTGAGCATTAACTTGGTCATGGTTATTCAGGTCTATCGCACTACTTTCTTATCAAATATAACCATAGACAAATAATTGAAAAAAAGAAACCACATAGTGATGTGGATCTGCGACATGGAAACCCTAGACTGAATAAACCCTAATATGACTTAGATTAATAAGGAAACTAAAAATATATAATATTTCATTTTTACATATGCTTAGTATGTCAAGACTATGACTAAATCTTCGTACACATGCTTAGTATGCCAAGAACTATGATTGATCCTACGTAAATTCTAATAATTGAAAGCTTCTGTCAGATTGCATTGATGACCCTATTACACATGATTTCTTTTTTACCAATCCCTTTCTTGTTGCTAATTTTTAGCTATGGATACTTTGATTGTTCAAATTCTGATTGAGCATATGTCTCAGGGAAGATATGAGATTATGAAAAATTACATGCCCAAAGTTGGCTCACTTGGACTCGACATGATGTTCAGGACATGCACTGTACAGGTGACGAATTATGTAATTCTTATTAGGCCATTAACATTCATACTGTTGAAGGTTTGGAATCTTATGTTACCTGCTGGTTTCATGAACGGGCATGATTATAGTGTTACAACAAGATATTACTTTTATATTAATATTCAGTTATTTAGGTCAATCTGGACTTCAGTTCAGAAGCAGACATGATTAGGAAATTCCGTTGTGGTCTTGCATTGCAGCCTGTAAGGATCTTTTGGTGTCTTCAATATTTGCTGAAAATTCTGTTTCATATCATGAGCTAATTTGTTCAACCAATGAAACAGATAGCAACAGCTCTATTTGCAAATTCACCATTCACAGAAGGAAAGCCTAATGGTTTTCTCAGCATGAGAAGGTCTTTGAAATCTTTTGTCATCATTACCTTTTATATTTTACCATTATTCCCCAGCTTAATTTTGTAGCTCTTTGTATCTTGTACAGCCATATTTGGACAGATACTGATAGAGATCGTACCGGCATGCTTCCATTTGTTTTTGATGACTCCTTTGGGTGAGTTTTTTTTCCTTTGTGATCTAGAATAAATGCTGGTTTCAAATAATGAAATTTAAATCCATTTCTCAAATGCACAAATTGGAAATGCATGATTATGCTGCTTTTTTTTTAAATGCAGATTTGAGCAATATGTTGATTATGCTCTTGATGTTCCAATGTATTTTGTCTATCGGAAAAAGAAGTACATTGATTGCACCGGGAGCACCTTCAGGGTTTCCATTTATCCTTAATATTATTGTAATTTTATTCAATTTTCTGTGACAATGCCCTTCTTTGTACCAATATTTGCTCTCTATACCCTTTAGTATATATAGTTATTTATTTTAACTCTGAGCTGTATATATGAAGGTTGACATGATGTCTTATCATTGCAGGACTTTATGGTAGGAAAACTTCCATGTCTTCCAGGTGAATTGCCAACGCTAGACGATTGGGAGAATCATTTGACAACAATATTTCCAGAGGTTCATGGTCATTGTCGATTTGTTGTAATGCCATGTTTTCTTCTGGTGCTATTCCCTGATGTTGGTAGTGTCTTACATTTACTGTACAGGTCAGACTTAAGAGGTACTTGGAGATGAGGGGTGCTGATGGAGGACCTTGGAGGAGATTATGTGCTTTGCCTGCACTCTGGGTAGATCACTTCGAATAACTCATGCCATATTTATGGTTAATAGAACTCTGTTATTTGTTGAAAATACATTTAATATCAAAAAGTATCTGTTATAATGTACATTATTATTTTTGAAAATAATCCCTTTTCATTTATTTATATGCTGAAGAAAAGTTAACCATCTGTGGAAATGTTCCATCTTTCATTGGATTCCATGCATATTTCACTTCCAGTATGCAACTCCTATATGCGTTTTAAAGCACCCCATTTCTTATAGTGATAACTTATAGGGAATTTCTTTCAAATTTCAGGTAGGTTTATTGTATGATGAAATTTCGTTGCAAAGTCTTCTAGACATGACAACTGATTGGACCCTAGAAGAAAGACAGATGTTAAGGAATGAGGTAACATGAATCCCTATGTAACAAGGTTCATTCGTCTATGTCTATCTTATGCAACTAATGGACTAAACATGTTTAGAAGCGCATGCAAAAGTTTAGAAGTTACATGCTTTAATTCTTTCAATCTCCCTTTGCTTGCTCCTGTCAAAACTGTATGAAACAAGCTTGAACCTGGAATTATGTGTTTTCATGTCCTCGCGTCTTACGGTGATTGGTCAAGATTTCTGAATCAACTGCAAAACTATGTCTTAGGTGCCAAAGACAGGTCTAAAGACACCTTTCCGTGGTGGATTGCTTCAGCTAGTAGCAGAAGATGTCATAAAGTTGGCAAAGGTAAAATTTATGCTGATTCTACTAACCAGTCTTTTTTTCCCCACTATTTGGAAAATAACATTGCGTGTTCTGTGTTGAAGGATGGCTTGGAGAGGAGGGGTTCTAAAGAGTCAGGGTTCTTGAATGAGGTGGCCGAGGTGGTAAGAACAGGTAAACCAGATTTCATGCTGCTTAACACTCTATTAGTCCAGAATATTCTTTGCATTTCTAAGCATGAATTCATTAATTTTGAGGGTTAGATTTATAAAGTTTCCTCCTGTATGTTTATTTTGAAAACCTAAAATTGTTTTATGGTGTTCCACTTGGGCTAACTTGGGAAATAGGTTGGTGGGTCAAACTGTTTGTACTTAACGCTAATTTTCTATTTTCCTATAATTGTTCCTTACATCACGAACCTACATCCCTACAGATTCTGAGACCCAATTACTTGTTTTTAACTAAAATAAAGAGTGGTTGCACGAGTTCACCCTTAATGACTTGTGCAATTTCTTAACAATAGTTCAGACCCGTCGTTCTTTGGACAAATGCTTATACGGTCTTCTTTTATCACTGAGATACACTTGTGGATGTGTTGAATTTTGTGTTCAGGGTGAATTTTAATTTTGTGGCAGGTGTAACACCAGCTGAGAAGCTATTGGAGTTGTACCATGGCAAATGGGGACAAAATATTGATCCTCTGTTTGAGGAGCTACTCTACTGAGGCCAATCAAGATCATGTGGCACTAAAAATTTGTGTTTAATGCATCACATTCATTATTATCAGGTTTAGTCCTGTTTTTTTTAAGCATCTCGTGTAGGAATAATTTTGATGTAAACCTGTCATGTGGCTTTTCATGTGTCTTGTTTAGTATAATCAGATCAAACAATATGCTCTTAGTTTATGAATATTGGAATCCTGTGGGATGATTAAAGAATTGTTCCAGTAATAATTTTCAGGAATTACGTTAAAGCAGTGGCTCACCTAGTGGTTTGGTAATAGTCACTATTATTTTGATTCAAGTCACATGTTCGAATCATAGAAACTATTATTTGATCTAAAAAAAATTACCCTAAAATAATCATTCTTGTTATGTTGCCTAATATCTGTTAGGATCTTGTTTTGAAGTGGATTCAAAGAATTATTTGCTCTGAATATAGTTTAGGGTTTTTCAAATAGCTATCTTTGTTTCATATCCTTGTTTAGATCGTGTACACATGCCATGTGCATTTGTTCCCTTTGAATCCCTTCCAGAAAGATGCTACTCATGTGAAAACAACCATGCACAACATGCAAGGAAGTAACATGGATCTCACATAATTGTGTGCAATGATAAATTGTAATTTGAATTATGATTATTACAAATTATAATTTGATGTTAATTATGATCATCACAAATTTATGATTTGTGATATATACTAAAGCTTGTATTACATGGGTATGATAGCTGATAAAAGAAGTGGAGATATACAGATGGGTGGATGGGTGCTGTTAAACGTTTTGACTGAATGGTGCTGCTTGGCTGCCTTGAAGGGGACATCCCAACACTACTTGGTGATAATTTAGATTGTGGATAGTTCACCTGTCCTTATTTGATGCCTCTTTATGATCTTTTAATGCTTTGAAATCCAAGCTCTAACGGCATTTCAGACACCTTAACGTATCATTTTAAAAAGGTTAAAGAATAATATGGTTGCTTTGCTCTGATAGAGTTTCTGTCCAGCAAAAATACTTCATGTACGAGCTAAACATAACTTACAGTGAATAAGTAGTCTACATTATCTTTATCATACTATAAGTCCGGCAAACAATTTTGCTATACTGATTTAAGGATAACCTACATACTAAGGACTGATCAAAACGGAAAGATGAAATATTTCGATAAGATATCAGAATATTTAGATTAATAAGGCCAGATGTACGATGTATCATCCACATATGGTTACATGGTTATAATACTTGATTTTATTAGGATAAAGTGTGTTGGGGGTTTTATATGCATAACTTATGTAATTTTTTAATAGATTATACAAATTATTTTGTTTTAATAAAATTAACATTAAAATCATAATCAAATTTGTATAATTATTTACTATTATTTTAATAACTTCAATAAAATTATTATGGATTTTATAACTTAATCAAATTTGTATAGTTATTTACTATCATTTTAATAACTTGTAGATTATAAAATTTAATCTAATTTTTTTTATAAATAATTAAAATGATATTTTATTGTTAATTTTATGGAAATAAAAGTAACTATATGTCTATTAAAAAGCTAGGAGATAAATATTCACATAACCCAGAGGATCTCACTTCATTATCATTGTAACCAATAATTTACCTTGGATTAAAACTTGTAACTAATAATTGAATCACTTTTGCTTTGTGAATAATTGACATATTTTAGCAGTAAATATGATTTAGTATACATGACTGACACATACATGCATTGGATTCCAACAAGTCCCCTTTTGACGGTGTTGGAGAAGAAAGGTTCATAGAGGAGAGACAAACTGACAGGGATATCTCGTGCCACCAATAATTGTGTATTTTCACATTTCTTGCTACTTGCATCCCTGTATTTTTTTTATATTTGTAAAATACGAATTTTTGTTGTGAAGTAACCAACTTGATCAACTATTACAATCATGTATTAAATAATGAAATAACTTCATTATCTTTAGGATGTTGACATACAAATGCCAAACTTCAATTACATTTTTTAATTGTTATAAGTTGGAATTGGTTTTTCGTTTATGATAGTTTACTTGTGCAAGTATTATTTACATTTCGTCAAAAATAATTTTATACTTTGTCTATGAAGATGAAGCTTAATGTAGCCTAAGTTTTATATCTATAAACATGCATACATGCATATATATATATATATACTTTACCTTATATTCAATTTTTTTTAAAAAATCAATCAATAAAGATAGTAAAATAATAGGCAAACATTTATTTAAGTTTTAATATCATAAGAAAATTTCTAATTTATTATTTTTTGATATTTTTATGTTTTACTTAACTATTTATATTATTAAAATGTATCAATCAATTATTTTAGTTAAAAATTTGAAAAATTTAAGTTACATAAAGTAATAATTTTATTATCTCTTTTACTTTGCATCCTTATAATAACTTATATGTTTTGATTAAATTAATTAATTTTTAGATAAAATAATTGATTAAAAGATATTTAAATAATAAAAATAATTAATTTTTTTTTACGTAATATTCATATTTAATTAAACATTTATCTCTAAAAATATACTATTATTCCCCGCTAATAAACACCCACCAGTTATCCTCCCGAAAAATCAACCAATTTGAATATCTTGGTACATACAGTTAATTGTGAATGAAAGGGAACCAACAAAAAGTAACAAAAACTAGTGACAAAAAAAAACACATGGCTTGACATGCAAATATAGGAAACTAAAACAAGATCTCATGTAAAAAAAAAGAAAAGAAATGGGTATTTTTAGTAATCTTAATTACAGGGAGGAAATTAAGAAATTAACTAGAAAATTTGTTTGTAAACTTTAGCTAATAATATAGCCAGAAAACACAATATATGCATCTTGTTGTCACTTTCTATATACAGCTCACAGCTCTTCTTGGAGTTTTCATACCTTCCGAACAAACCCACATGAAATTATTAATTGAAATTCATTATTTTTCTATATAAAAAGAGGATGAGAAAATATCAAAGTCTCAAGCTTGAAACTACTTCTTCTTTACTACCCTTTCTAGCCTTTTTTCTTTCAACCCTTCAATTTATTGGAGGATCTTCATTAAAAAGGGCTCACAAAAATGAGGGAAATCCTTCACATTCAAGCTGGTCAATGTGGAAACCAAATTGGAAGCAAGTTTTGGGAGGTGGTGTGTGATGAACATGGAATTGATGCCACTGGAAGTTATGTCGGTGAATCACCACTTCAACTTGAAAGGGTGAATGTTTACTACAATGAAGCAAGTGGTGGTCGTTATGTCCCAAGAGCCGTCTTAATGGATCTTGAACCAGGAACTATGGATAGCTTGCGATCTGGTCCTTATGGGAATATATTCAGACCCGATAACTTTGTTTTTGGCCAGAATGGAGCTGGTAACAATTGGGCTAAAGGCCATTACACTGAAGGAGCTGAGTTGATTGATTCTGTTCTTGATGTTGTTCGTAAAGAGGCTGAGAATTGTGATTGCTTACAAGGTATTTAATAAATGTTCTAACCGAATCGATTTCTTCATTTACAAAAACCATAAAATTCATTTTGTTCTTTACCAAGTGTGCTGGCGTTTCTTCAGATTTGTGCTATAAAATTTCAGTTTAGATCGCAGAAAAAGGTTTAGAACCCAATATCAACTTTTAAGATCTGAGATTCTAACAATTTCACATTTTGCTGAAGATGTCTTGGCTGAATATTAGGATTCTAAAACTTGGGGTGATTGATTAATGCGAAATATTAACTGGTATGTAACATTTGACAGGCTTTCAAGTATGCCATTCTCTGGGAGGTGGAACAGGATCAGGAATGGGAACTTTGTTGATATCAAAGATCAGGGAAGAGTATCCTGATAGAATGATGTTGACTTTCTCCGTGTTTCCCTCTCCTAAGGTCTCTGACACTGTTGTTGAGCCCTACAATGCCACTCTCTCTGTTCACCAACTTGTTGAAAATGCAGATGAGTGTATGGTTCTTGACAATGAAGCTCTTTATGATATCTGTTTCCGAACTCTGAAACTCACAAATCCAAGTTGTAAGTTCAATACCACCGCTCTTTATTAAAATTTGTTGAATGAATCTGAAATGTTTCTCCAAAAGTCATTGTCATTTTATCCAAACGGAAAAGATTTAGCACGAAATATATATAGCATTACATTCTAATGTTTGTTAAGGTTTGGGATTTTGTTGTGACATCAAAAACTCAAATTTCCATGTACTTGTTTTGTAGTTGGTGATCTCAACCATTTGATTTCAACAACAATGAGTGGAGTAACATGCTGCCTACGCTTTCCCGGCCAACTCAATTCTGACCTCAGAAAACTAGCAGTTAATCTCATCCCCTTCCCACGCCTCCATTTCTTTATGGTTGGTTTTGCACCCTTAACATCTAGAGGCTCCCAACAGTACAGATCCCTTACCATCCCTGAACTCACTCAGCAAATGTGGGATGCCAAGAACATGATGTGCGCAGCCGATCCACGACATGGTCGATACCTTACTGCCTCCGCAATGTTCAGAGGCAAAATGAGTACTAAAGAAGTAGATGAGCAAATGATCAATGTACAAAACAAGAACTCATCATTCTTCGTAGAATGGATTCCAAACAATGTCAAGTCAAGTGTTTGTGATATTCCTCCAACTGGGTTATCCATGTCTTCCACTTTCATGGGTAACTCTACATCCATTCAAGAGATGTTTAGGCGTGTTTCAGAGCAATTCACTGTTATGTTTAGGAGAAAGGCTTTCTTACATTGGTACACTGGAGAAGGAATGGATGAGATGGAGTTTACTGAAGCAGAGAGTAATATGAATGATTTGGTTTCTGAGTACCAGCAATATCAAGATGCTACAGCTGAGTATGAGGACGAGTATGAAGAGGAAGAAGAGGTAGACGAGAATTGAGGAAGCTTCAATTTTTTTGGTTATGGGTATATTATTATTCTGCAGAAGAATAATTTGAACTGAGCTTTACTGTTATTGTTTCTTCTTTGTCTGTTGATAATAAGGGCCCCATGCTTATGTTTGGATTTGGAGTTCATTTCAATATGTTGTAAACCTTTCTTAAGTATTTACTATTAACAAGAATGAGGAGAAATGAAAAAAAGAAAAGGAAGACTCACTAGTATCTCCATATTATTTCTATTAAGATTTAAGGTGTATGTAATTCTTCTTCTTTTTTCTTTCGACTTATGATGAATGCATTTGTGAGATATTTTCGTAAATTGTACCCATCTTATTTATTTCAATATAATTTCTTATTATTAATTTGGGTGATAATCAGTTCTTCAAAAGTTTGTCATAAACTCAGATATAATAATCTTCAAGAACTTCTCTGTATCTTGTCACTTGTATCTCCATTTTTCTGTTTACATGAATATGAGTATGAAAATCACTAGTAGGAAATAAAAGTAAAAGAAAGAAAAATTCTGCATGTTTGTTGCCTCATTAATTTACAGAAGCATGTGAAATTTTGGGTTTTGGCCATGTGACTCATAGTTGATCAAACTCAAGATGGTTGTTCTTTTGCAGGCAAAGACATAATTATCAGGAGTGCTGCTTAATGAAGAGTACTGTTTTGTTCAAAGTATTTTTGATATTCTAGATGATATATTCTTCTGACTTGACAGAGGCATAAAATGTTCGTCTTAAAATAAGAATAATAAAACAGATTAAGTTAACTTATTCTATAATAATTTTCAACGATATTTCTTAGCAAGTACTATTAGTAGTGTAGTACTTATTCATAGTACAGATTACAAAATCAGGAAAAAATTATTTAGTTTCACAAATATTTTTTTAAAGGAATAAATATATTTATTTTTAACGTGAACGAAAAAGATTAAGAAATTTATTTTCTACTTTAACTCCATAATTCTATATAAATTTTATATTCAGTAATCTGCTTTATTTTCCCTGCTACATCCCATTAATCTTAAATGTCTTCAGCCATATGTGACGATGACGATTAATGATTATTTTATTTAATAATAATAATAAAATATAATTAATACTAATAAATGTATCTCTTTCAGCAGAAAACGAAAAACAGAAAAAGATATCAGCTCTTTGCTTTTTTCATCACTGTTTACATCGGAACGGCAATAGTAATCTCAAACCAGCAAAAGAAGTGGGCATCTGATAAGGACATGTAGGTTGGCACATTGGTAGGCCACCACTGTCCTTCTAATAACAATTCGTCTTTTCCTTCTTATAGTCAGATGCTTACACCACAACCCAAGCATGACACCTACTCAATAAAGAAAAAGTAAAATTGTTCTCAGTTTGATTGTAGTAATTAACAGTTCACACAGTCACAGTAAACACCCTCACACACTCACCTTCCTTTAATTCAAAACCTTCAATTTTTTCCTCAATTAATTTTCCTCCAAAACCTCCATCCCTATTTTTTTTCCCTTTCATCTTTTTCTCTCTCTCCATTTTTCACTCCTGCATTTCCCCTGTCAAAACCCTAGATTTTGATTTTCAAATCTAGGGTTTTGTTTCTCATAGTTTTGAGCTCAGATTTGATTCTCGGGCGGCTAAGCTTTTGTTACTTTGTTCATTTACCTCTGAAGTTTCTGATTTTCTTACATTTCTTTTTAGGACTCTCAGTCCTTGGTAGGAAGGTGATAATGTTCAACCTTTGACATCACTATCTTCGTTTTCTGGATAAAGATTAAATTTTTGTTGAGTTAGCAGATTTTATGCACTTGAAGAAAAAACCTAGGAAAACCCTTTACTTGGAATCCTCTGTGTCTTCTTTTTCAAAGTTTAGTGTTAAAGAACATGGCTTTTACTCTTACTTAGTCAATCTTCATTTGCTCTTGTGCTCTTAGTTATCTCTGTACAATCTTTGTTAGAGTTGTAGATTTAAAATTCACAAGGGTACAGGATACAAACTTTATAAGAATTTAGGTACCAAAAGTTTTTTTAACTTTTTCTTTTGATTAATCTCTTTGTAAATGCATGGATGGAAGAGAAGCCATGGCATTGGCTGGTGGGTCAGCTTCATATTACATACATAGGGGTGGAATTAGTGGGTCTGGCTCTGGATCGCAGGTTGGTGGGTTGCATAACACACCTGGGTTCAGACCTTTGTCAAATACTAGCTTTTCAGCTCAGTCCAACATCAGGGGTAGCGCTGATGCGTCAACATTTTCAGTAGAGCCTTCTCGTGCCAATTTTTCTCATGGAAACAGTATAGTTGTGTCTTCTGGAATGCCCTCCAGTGAACCTGTTAAGAAGAAAAGAGGGAGGCCCCGAAAATATGGTCCTGATGGGAAAGTTTCTTTGGGACTCTCCACCATGTCTGCTTCTGCTTATGCTACACCTGGTTCAGGCTCACCAACTTACAAACGAGCTAGAGGGCGGCCACCTGGTAGTGGAAAGAAACAACAATTAGCTGCTCTTGGTAAATTTTCTTCTACAATGCTGATACGTTTCTCATGGATATCTAAATATTACTCTGGTGAAATTTTGTGGTAAATTTATGTTTCTAGTGGAAATTTTGAATGATTTTTCTTTAAAATTTGGTTGCAATGTCTGCAATACGAATAATTTCATAACAGCTATCAGAGTTTTACTGGCTCAGGTACCTTCTATAGTTGGATAGTTTTTTTGAAACTATGGTTTTACATGTGTTTTATGGTCTATAATACATTTTTCTTATGTCAAAATACTTTTTATAGGTGATTGGATGAACAGCTCGGCTGGAATAGCTTTTGCACCACATGTTATCATCATTGGGGTTGGAGAGGTATGCTATATATCCTTGTAGCATGAGATCTAGATTTTAATGCCAGATAATGAGATCTATGTCCTGAGATCTGCTGGACTATCAAATGTTCTTTTCGAAAACTAATGGGTTTTCTGTTAAATTATACAGTGTTGCCTAATGTTGTAAAAGACTATTTTAAGTACCGATGTCTTTTCCTTAAATGAGGTGAGACTTAAGTCTTAAGGAGGTTTGAGGCGTAAGTCTCAAATTTTAACTTTAAAAAACATTTAAATATTAATAAAAGTAATTTTTAATCAAATAAGCAATAAATATCATAAAAAGTAACTCAAACTTTAATTTTAAATAATATTAAAATATTAATATAATCAATTAATCACGAAAAAACCCATAAAACATGCTAAGTAAATAAAACTTGGAGTTGCTGGAGTTAAATGAAAATAAAGATGATAGGTAAAGAAAGATCGAAGAATGTTAAGGAAGGAACCCTAATAACTTTTTTTCATGAGATTATGATATTCTCTTTTTTGTTTTTCTTATCTATGATTTTTTACTTTTTTTTTTTAAAACTAGGTCTGAATTTTATGGGTAACACATGAAGCAACTTAAAAAATTAACCATTTAAGACTAAAGCCTCAATCACCTCGAGGCGTAAAAGTCTTAAGGTGTAAGTCTCAAGCCAAAAAGACATAAGTCTTAATTTACCACCCGAGTCTTGCCATGGATCTTTTTTTTTTAAGCCTCAAAATAGCATTTTTACAACAAGGGTCACTATTGCCTTATTTTTGCATTATGCCGTATGAATTGTGAACACCATAATAGTCACATTCTTCAACTTGGTTATATTTGTTACTATAGTTTTTAATGTTGTTGATCCAAATGAGCATCCAGATCTGTACTGTTCAACGATATAAGATAGAAGCCTTGTTACCAAAACTAATACTGCTTTATGTATACCGACAAGGTTCTCTAGTCTGTATACTTTGGTGTAATTAAATACATGCTTGTCTAAACAAAATGGCTACTTTAGAAATCTGCAGTCATGCCTTACCTGCAAGCATAATCTATTATGTATATATCTAGAAATTAAAACACACTTAAAACTGAAAGTAAAACCATTTAATATCCTACTGCTTGTTTAACATCTTTGATGGTTATTGTAGCACAGGCGCCTCAATATTTAGCATCTTCCTTCAATTCTGTTCATATTTTATTAAATAGCAGTGAGTTCTAGCATAGTTTCAAATGATTTTTATGTTCCTTTTTCTTTCCTTTTAAATGTATAGTTTATTTTGTTTGCAGGATATCGTTGCCAAACTCTTGTCATTTGCACAACAAAGGCCAAGGGCTTTATGCATCTTATCAGGCAGTGGTACAGTCTCGTCAGTATCATTGCATCAACCGTCATCCACTGGTGTCAGTGTCACGTATGAGGTTGCATATTTAATTCTTTTTCCTTACTATTGTTATATTTTCTGTGCATTATTCAATTTTCAATGACAATTGAGTTCCATTTCATTTATATTTTTTGTAATATTAGTGCATTACTCTTTTTAAATTGTTTGTAACTTGAAGACTTCAATTACTGCCTATTTACTGAAAGAGAGAGAAAGGAAAACAGTGTGTGCCATGATACATCTTTTAAACCTGGTTTGTTTGTGGATATCTCAAAATGTTAAATTACTGAATACAATTTAAGGCAGAATATTGACTGTACTAACAATGAAATCCACAGTTAAGGTGGTTCTCATAACAGTAATTTCTGAAATGTGTTCAACTCTCTCTCTATCACATACACGCAAACATACATATTTAGTTCTGCTGCAACTACCCTGTTACAGCAATATCCTATCCCCTTTGCAGAAGTTTAGCTTCATTTAATTTTTAGCTAAAGAACTGGCAGCTATAAGAGGATTTACTTTTTGTGTGGTTTTACAGGGCCGGTTCCAGATATTGTGTTTGTCAGGTTCATACTTGGTTGCAGAGGATGGTGGTCCTCGCAATAGAACAGGAGGTATAAGTGCATCCCTTTCCAATCCTGATGGTCATGTTATTGGTGGTGCTGTGGCAAGGCTTGTTGCAGCAAGCCCATTCCAGGTATGTGGTCATGTTATTAACAATGAATTAAATTAAGAATGTGCATAAACATGCTTGCAAGATTTCATTTTGTGGGAATTTAAAATGTCTATATTGGCTGTGCTGAAAATGTACACAGAAGAGTTTAGGAGAAGTTGTCTAAAGATACGTAGGTTTTTATGGAATTTTGGTGTCTTATTCTTAATGGTTGCTTGTAGGTAGTAGTTTGTAGTTTTGTATATGGTAGTAAGACCAAGACTAAGCAAATTGCTGATGCTAAAAGTGAAGAGAATACAGCTAATCATGTTGGTCATAAATTAACCACGCCAACTAGTGCTCCACCCACTCAGAGTTATACTCCTCCTGTAGCAGCCTTTTGGCCAGGTTCAATGTCGGCTGATATGAGAAATCCTCGTACTGGTATTGACTTGACGCAGGGATGAAGATTCAATTTACTGCAACAGACACATAGAGGTTTTGTACATATGTGGTGTTGTAAATGAAGTGGATCTTTGAGAATTGTAACTTTAGCAGCTTATTTTCGGCTACATTCTCTTGAGGTTCCTTCTGAGTAACAATGTTAATTTACTGAAAGATTTGCCAGGACATACGCTGTCTTCTGTAGCCTATAATGTTCTTGATCTGGAAATGGAAACAGAACTTTCATTTGAGCAATATTGGTTTATTTTTTCTTTATATTCATTTCATGCTGGATTGCCCAATCTCCAATTGGATTAGTGCACAAGTCTTGCCTCATGGTCACTTATTTGTGCCGTCCAATAGAGAATATAGAGTAGTTTAAACGTTGAAGTTACTTGATATTGGTTCTTATCTTTTGAAAGAAAGTAATGTTATATAACATTATAACATTAGCGAGAATGCTTCTATATTTAGATATAGGTCATAGTATAAAGTGAAGTTAATATAATAGAGATAATTTATAAACTTTCTTTTGATACCTAAATAGTATTGAGTAATATATAGTTATGACCAAAGGTATTTTCTGTAATTGAAATTCAATTGAATAAAAGTATGTATTTTTTAATAAATTATATAGAACATATCTATGTTAATAATTTCATCAATTCTGATTGCGTTAGTACATGTGTAATTAATTATGTACAATGATAATAATTAAATTCAAGGAAATTTATGTTATTATTACTATGTTTGAATAGTTGAATCAAATAAAGCTAAAATGGAAAGTAAATATAAAATATAACTTATTTGAATCCTAAAATGAGGGAAAAGAAAACATGATAATACGAATAAGAAAATATATATACACATATATATCATTACTCAAGGACTCTAGGTAATAGTGGTAGTTGCGACATGCATTCCATTCCACCCCATCCCACTCTAAATTAACAATTAAACCACGCATATAAATATATTAATTTTCTGTCATTTGTCAGTTAAACACGACTTTAACAGAGCATGCCAATGCTACACATGTATGTCTAATCTAAGGCCTCGGAATAAATACATGTAGCTAAGCTAGTTTCAAATTCCAATCAAAGGGTAAATAGGGAATATAATAGTAGTCAGTGGTAATATTACTCAGCTGCACTTTCCTTTCAGTTTATACAAAAAAGTAGGAATATCATCACAATTTTACTTTATCTTAGTAGCAAGACTAATAAGGCTTTGCAAAAGCTCGAGCTATTCATGACACCTGATTTTCATAATATTGAAACAAGTCTTACTGGCTGCAAACCCATTAAGCTTTAACATAAAATGGAAGGTCGTAAAAGTCTTCACATACTCAGCATTCTTTTAGTTGTTAACCCTCCAAGAACTTCTTTATGTTGTACTGCAACAATACCGTAAAGCTAATTGATGAATCACATCCACAGACACTTCAAATCAAAAAATAAACATGGTACAACCAATCTGTAGAGTTGAATCAGACAATTGGTTTTTTTTTACCTCAATACTAAGAGGAGAAGTTGTAGGGTAGTAGCGGTCGACAACTTTCCCATTCTTGTCAACCAAAAACTTGGAAAAGTTCCATTGAATTTCATCCCCCAAAAGTCCCCATTTGGCCGTTTTCATAAACTTGTACAGAGGAGAAGCATTTTCACCATTCACTTCAACCTAAAAGGTCAGACGTGAACGCAGTTAATGAGAAGAAAATACCATCACATATCAACAACTTAACTATATGTGTCAAGTGGGAGCAAAAATGGAAAGTGGAATGAGTATCTTATCCAAAGAAGTTAAAAGAAGAAAATCATATTCTTGATTGACACGACCAACCTTGTCAAACATGGGAAATTCTGATTTGAAACGAGTGCACACGAAATCTGTGATCTCTTCATTACTTCCAGGTTCCTGCCCTCCAAACTGGTTACATGGAAATGCAAGTATCTCGAAGCCTTCATCAAGCCCCCAGCAACACACAGATAAGGAAACCGAAGAATAGATAAGTATGTATCACCATAAGCGCACAAAGATTTTTTTCGAAATAGAGGCAAAAAACAAGAGTTAGAAGCAACAATGTAAATAATATATTGTAAAATTAAAAACACACACAAGATACAAGGGAAAACATACACAAATTCACAAAAGTGAAAATTCTCAAAGAAGATAATTGTTCAATTTGTGAAACAACCTCCCAAATTAAATTCTCAATCAGAATTGATTTTTCTGGCCATGCCTTGTAATTTTCAATGATAGACACGGGAAAAAACATAATCAAAAGGCAAACCTTGATCCTTATACGTCTCGTATAATTGATTAAGCTCCGCATAATTCGAGTTGGTCAATCCACTACCACAATAAAAACAGAAATGAGCAAAGAGATTTTATGGGTATGGAAGAAGGCGAGCAAGGAGCTGGAACTTTTGATGGGTACAACAGAGATTCGTATAATAGTGTCATAATCAATTAATCAATCAAAGAGAGGACAGGGGATACCATTTAGAAGCAACATTGATAATCAGTAAAACTTTTCCTTTGTAAATGCCAAGATCTAAGTCATTTCCTTTAGAATCCTGAAAATAACAAGCAATTCACTATCATTTAAAATACAAAGTAAACTTAAATTGTGAAATATTGGTAAATTGTTTAATTAAGGCTTTAGCCAGCTTATAAATCTAGACTTCAAACAGGTTTCAACTTCTAAGCTAGGAAGACCAGGATGATTCAATGACAAACACTTGCTCTCTTCTTTATATTACTCTTTCCTAGTTCCTTAGAGGGGAAAACAGTTTTTTTCTCTCTCCCAAAATTTATCTTCTATCCATTATTGTTCCAGAGATTTAGGATAAATAGCGTAAGTGATCACAGTGAAAACCGAAAGGTTCCTTGTTCCTAGATTTTGGATAACTTCTCCAAAATCGTCATCTAAAAAAACAGCTCAGAGTGCAATCTTTTAGTTCTACGTATTAATGGAAACAAAAATGCTAAATTTTAAGTACCCATAACCCAAATATCAAATACCATTTACTGTGGTTAGTATCAAAGCAAAAATATATAATCTAGAAAACAAAAATAAAATAAAAAACGCTGAACAGGTTTTTATTTTATTTTAATAATATTGGAGAACAATATCAAAAGATCCATATGAAATATAAGAAATTGGTAGAAAGGAGTAACCTTGACAACGAAGTCGTAGATTGTTTCAGGGTTCTTATTGGACTCGCTCGTCATTGTATTTTATGGCGTGAACTTACAGTCTCAAACTTACACTACCCAGTAGACTAGGAGAGGAAGAGCTCAGCTAAAAATAATTACAATGGATCAATTCTCTTGATTTTTATATCTTAATCTTTAAAATAACATCTAATAATCTATATTATTAAATAAAAAATTTATTATAAATAAAAATAAAAATAAAAATAATAATCCTTAAAGATCCACTCCCAAAGAAAAAACAAACTAAAAAGTGAAACTGTGAGATAGCAACAGAAAGTGCATATGCCTTTTGACATAGGATCCTTTAGTATACCTACTCGTGGCATCTCTAATTTGGACGTACATGACGTCTCACAATAATAAAAAGGGTGCGGTGGCACATCACGTCTCACAATATGTCATCCATTATTTTTAATAAATTATATATTTTAATTTATTAATTTATACGTAGTGTTCTAAATATCCGTCAAGAAGTTTACAAAGTAAAATATTGATAAATTTATAACGTATCAATTTTTTTAAATTTAGTGAATCTTTTAGGTGAATGTATCATAAAAAATATATCCAAAATTTATTGAGTTTAAAAAACGAATTATTAAATTTAAAAATTAAGATATTTATAAATTTTTAATATCTTATTTTTTAAATTTAATAAATTTCTAATATATGATTTAAAATAGTTAAATTTAAACATCTAATTACTTTTCACTAATAAAAATAGTCTTCGTACCAATCAATATACCTCCCAATAAAAAAAGGGAGAGAATTTGAAGGGTTAGTATTTATATAATTTTGCACAAGTTTTTATAACAATCATTTTGTTTTCTAAGATTAATACTACAAATGCACAAATGATTAAGATTTATGTTTAGGATAAGATGACTTTATTAGGATTTTATTAGGTAAAAGATAAAAGTTCTATGCCACTTCATGCTCTTCAATTTACGAATATCAAGATTATTCTTTTGCGTTTTTGAGTTTTAACTTCCATCTTATCTTTAAACACGATAAAAAGTTGAACCTATTTCCTTCGGATGTAATATTACTTATATTTTGTGGTAAGACATTTTTGCTGTTGTTGGTGACTTTTAAGTATCACACCTGCCTTATATTTAGGATTGATATGTCAATTTTCCTTCTTGAGATAAATCTCAATTTTGACACCAACGAGGAATAACCCGTGGTAATAAGTGGGGTTAGATATCAACTTCCTATCTCACCCATTCTCCCTTTTCCTATAATATTTTTTAAAGAACCATCTTCAACTATTAGAAGTATCTTTATCTCATCTGAAAATGAACATTAAAAGCAAAAACAAATAAAGGTTTATGAGCAGCTCTATAACAAGTATTCAATATTTCAATTAACATCAAAGCATATTTGTGGAAATGAGAGGTTGCAGCACCTTTGTCTTATAATTAACAAAATATAAGTCTTGAATTGGACACAATTACATTAACCTCGATAATGAGGATTTACAAGTAGAACATTGTACATTAAGCAGCAAATCAACATAATTTTCTTTTGCTAAAATATTGAACTTCTCATTCAGGCTGCAAATTGATAAAAATCACACGCATATAATTGGCTTCTAGACTTGCTATCACGGGATAGGAACCTTGACATAGAAAGCTTATGATTCAACACCCAAGAGCTTCTTTATGTCATGCTGATAAAATTCTCATAAAGGAAGATGAATTAGAGACAAAATACTATCCATAGACAATAAAGAAACAGTATGACTCGATGTATAGAATTGACATATGGGTTTTACCTCAATGGTGAGTGGAGAAGTTGTGGGATAGTATCGATCGACAACTTTCCCACTCTTGTCAACAAGAAACTTGGAAAAATTCCACTGGATATCATCCTTAAAAAATCCCCATTTCCCTGACTTCAAGAACTTGTACACTGGAACAGCATTTTCACCATTCACTTCAACCTAAACCAGTAGGAGGCAATACAGCGAAAATACTAAGCTCAATTTAGCCATTAGCATTATGTCAAGAGGTAAAGAGCAAGTGAGCTAGACATATTGGTGATTGGAGTCACTTAATAAAAGCAATTAGGGCATGGACATAATCATACTCATTCTCAGTCTACCTTGTCAAATATGGGGAATTCTGATTTGAAACGAGTACAAACAAACTCATTAATCTCTAGATTACTTCCAGGTTCCTCCTCGCCAAACTGGTTGCATGGAAATGCAAGTATCTCCAGGCCTAGCCCCACGGTACACCGGTCAGAGAGAATAAAAGAAGATGGAGAAGTCATTAATACGATACTCAAAAAGTAGAAACTGTAAGTCCCTCCTACATTTAAGAGGAAGAAAACACAAATGGTAGGTGCAACCACCAATGGTAGGTGCAACCACCAATGGTAAGTGCATCTAACATTGATATGCAATTTTGCCTATAAATAGGCAATGTCTTTGCCTTGGAGAAACATCAACACAACAAACAAGAAGAGAAGCTAAGCAAAGCCAAAAGAACAATTTCCTTTGAAGAAAAATAGTGTTGTGTGAGAAAGTGGGAGAGATATCTTAGAAAAATATTGGGATATTTTTCTAAAAAGGGGAGTGACAAAATAGTGAGTTTTGGAAACACTTGTGTGACACTATTTTGCATTTATCTCAATTTGTTGTATTACCTATCACTTTGTACCCATTAATCTTATTAGTGGAAGAAATATTTTCGGAGTTTGTCCCGTGGACTTAGCCCAAATTAAAGGGTAAACCACGTTAAATTTCCGGTGTCATTATTTTACTCTGTTGAATTTATTTTATCTTTACCCGTTGTGCCCAACAACTGGTATCAGAGCTGGTCTAGTAAAATTCTTAATATGCTCTGTGGTTGCAGCATAGACAGATCTTCCACATCAGAAAAGATTTTATTAGGTCCAGGGTGTATTGATTTACAAAAAAAGAAACACGGTGAAAAAAAAATGTCAAGCCAAAAGGTAGATATTGAGAAATTTAATGACAATAATAATTTCTCTTTATGGCAAAGGAGGATGAAAGATATTCTCATTCAACAGAAGGTCCATAAGGCGTTGCTAGGAAAAGAAAAGATGGTAGCAACCGTCACCGAGAAACAATGGGAGGAAATAGATGAGATTGAAGCTAGTACAATCCATCTAAATCTCTCAGACAGTGTCTTGCAAAATATTGAATCAAAAAATTGCAAGACTGCTAAAGAAACATGGGAGACTCTAGAAAACGTGTACATGTCAAAGAACCTTGCCAATAAATTTTATTTGTGGAAGGAGCTATATCAGATGAGGAAGGAAGATAATCTGAGCATGATGCAGCATGTTAGCAATTTCAACAGCAAGCTTTCTCACTTAGCAAGATTTAATGTGAGTTTTGGCGATGAAGAGAAAGCTGTGATGTTGTTGACATCGCTACCCTCATCATATAATCATATCACAACAACTCTGACTTATGCAAAAGACAAGATGGAGTTTGAAGTTGTTGTAGAAGCTTTGTTCTCATCTGAGAAACAAAACAAGGAAAGAGATTCAGAAGCACAAGCCCTTATCACAGAATCTAGAGGAAGGAGACTGTACAAAGAACAAAAACCCAGAAGTAAGAGCAGAGGCAAATCAAACAAATTTGCCAATGTTGAATGCCATCACTGTAAGAGGAAGGGCCACATTAAGAAATTTTGTCGGGTGTTTAAAAAGGAACAAGAAACGAACAAAGGCAAAGCAACGAAGAAGGACGACAACAGTGATGATGAGCAAACAAATACCATAGACGAGTTTAATATCGTTTATGATGAAGATTTTGTCAATCTTGCATCACACGAGACCAGTTGGGTGATTGATAGTGGTCTTCTGATTCACTACATCGCGTAGAGAATTTTTCTCATCATATACACCTGGAAGTTTTGGTGTTGTTAGAATGGGAAATGAAGGCCTGTCAAAGGTAGTAGGCAGATGAGACATTTGCTTGGAAATAGAGAACGAAATCAGACTATTTCTGAAGGATGTCAGACATATTCCAGATATGCGCCTGAATTTGATCTCTGTGCGCAAACTTGCAAATGAAGGATATTGTAGCTTCTTCATTTATGACAAATGGAAACTTACAAAAGGCTCCTTAGTAGTGGCCAGAGGTGAGAAGCATACAACTTTGTATATAATGCAAGCGAAACTCTCTACCGACACAGTAAATGCCATAGAGAAAGATAGTGCAGCTGAGCTATGGCATAAGAGACTCAGTCACATGGGTGAAAAAGGTTTGACAAGTCTAGCCAAAAAGAAGATATTGCCTGGAATGGATGAAGTACATTTGGAGAAATGTGTTCATTGCCTAACAGGAAAGCAAAATAGGGTTGCTTTCAAGAGCTTCCCTCCTTCCAGAATGAATAATATTTTAGATCTGATTCATTCAGATTTGTGTGGACCAATGTCAAAGTCACTTGGTGGTGCTCAATACTTGGTGGTGCTCAATACTTTGTGACTTTCATTGATGATCATTCAAGGAAGACGTGGGTATATCTTCTAAAGACAAAGGATAAGGTGCCAGATGTCTTTAAAGAATTTCATGCCTCAGTTGAGAGACAAACTGGAAAGAAGCTGAAGTGCATCCGGACAGACAATGGTGGAGAATACACAGGACCTTTCCATGCTTATTGCAAAAAGCATGGTATTCGGCATCAGATGACACCTCCAAAGACACCGCAGTTGAATGGCTTAGCTAAGAGGATGAATAGAACTTTGATGGAGAGAGTTAGATGTATACTCTCACATGCAAAGTTGCCTAAAACTTTTTGGGGTGAAACCATACTCACAGTTGCACATGTGTTGAATCTTTCACCCTGTACTTCTCTCAAGATGGATGTTCCAAATAAAGTGTGGTCAGGAAAGGATGTTTCATATGATCATCTGCGAGTGTTTGGCTGCAAAGCATTTGTTCATATCCCCAAGGATGAGAGATCCAAACTTGATGCCAAAACAAGACAGTGTATTTTTATTGGCTATGGTCAAGATCAATTTGGCTATAGATTTTACGATCCAGTTGCAAAGAGACTTGTCAGGAGCCGTGATGCTACATTTGTTGAAGATGAGACCATTGAAGATATTATCAAAATGAAGAAAGATGTTCCTAATTCCAATGGTGACTCATCAGATTTGGATTTAATTCCTCCAACATCAGTGCCAAGACAAGTTGGAGATAAAGACCATGTTTATCCACTTGATGAAGATGATGCCCTCATAGAAGTTGGTTCTGAAGATGAGAGAAATGATGATATTCATTATCCAGTACCAACACCTGTGGCTTCTCCTGTTCCACTGAGAAGAAGTGATAGAGTGAGATGACCCTCTATCTCATATCCTCCATATGAGTATGTAACTATCACTGATGGGGGAGAACCTGAGAGTTATGAAGAGGCCATGGATGACGAATCCAAACAAAAATGGATTGAAGCAATGCAAGATGAGATGAAGTCCTTGCATGAGAACAAAACCTTTGAGTTGATGAAGCTGCCCCAAGGGAAGAAGGCCTTGAAAAATAAATGGGTGTTCAGGGTGAAGCATGAAGGATACAGTTCCAGTCCGCGATACAAAGCCAGATTGGTTGTCAAAGGATTCAGCCAAAGAAAAGGTATTGACTTTGACGAGATTTTCTCTCCAGTTGTAAAAATGACATCCATCCGTGTTGTGCTAGGGTTAGCAGCAAGTCTTGACTTGGAGGTTGAGCAAATGGATGTCAAAACTGCCTTCTTACATGGTGACTTGGAAGAAAAGATATACATGGAGCAACCAGAGGGTTTTCACCAAAAGGGAAAAGAAGATTATGTCTGCAAATTGAAGAAAAGTCTCTACGGCTTAAAACAGGCACCAAGACAATGGTACAAGAAGTTTGAGTCTGTTATGGGGGAGCAAGGCTACAAAAAGACTACTTCAGACCATTGTGTTTTTGTGCAGAAATTGTCTAATGATGATTTTATTATTCTTTTGCTCTATGTGGATGATATGTTGATTATTGGCCGAAATATTTCCAGAATCAACAACTTGAAAACACAGTTAAGTAAGTCTTTTTCCATGAAAGACTTAGGACCAGCAAAACAGATTCTTGGCATGACTATTATTAGAGACAGAGGCGCCAAGAAATTATGGTTGTCACAGGAGAAGTACATTGAGAAAGTACTTCAGAGATTTCATATGAATAAGGCTAAAGCGATTAGTTGTCCTCTTGCTAATCACTTTAAGCTAACTTCTAAGCAGAGCCCTTCTACAGACAAAGAGAAGGAAGAGATGGAAGAGGTTCCATATGCTTGTGATTGGAAGTCTAATGTATGCCATGGTTTGTACACGGCCAGATATCACTCAATGCGGTTGGAATTGTGAGTAGATTCCTTTCAAATCCTAGAAAGGAACATTGGGTCATGATGAAATTGATTTTCGGTATCTTCGAGGTTCTTCCAAAATATACCTATGTTTTGGAAATGATAAACCCGTGTTAGTTGGATACACAGATGCAGATATGGATGGTGATGTGGATTCCGTAAAATCCACTTCAGGTTACCTAATTACATTTGCAGTGAGGCGTGTCACGGCAATCAAAGTTACAAAAATGTGTTGCATTGTCCACTACCGAAGTAGAGTTTATAGCAAAGAACGGAAGCATGTAAAGAGTTGCTATGGATGAAAAAGTTCTTTTAAGAACTTGGGTTACAACAAAACAGGTTATCGGTTATTTTGTGATAGTCAGAGTGATATCCATCTTGGAAAGAATGCCTCCTTTCATTCGAGATCAAAACATATTGATGTGAGATATCACTGGATTAGGGATGTAATGGAGAAGAAGCTATTACAACTTGAGAAGATCCATACAGAAGAAAATGGATCAGACATGTTAACAAAAATTCTCCCGAGGCCAAATTTTGAATACTGTCGTTTAGCTGCTGGATTGGTGGAGCCCTCTATGTAGTGGGGAGGGGGAGATTTGTAAGTCCCTCCTACATTTAAGAGGAAGAAAACACAAATGGTAGGTGCAACCACCAATGGTAGTGCAACCACCAATGGTAGGTGCAACCATAAATGGTAGGTGTATCTAACATTGATATGCAATTTTGCCTATAAATAAGCAATGTCTTTGCCTTAGAGAAACATCAACACAACAAACAAGAAGAGAAGCTAAGCAAAGCCAAGGAACAATTTCCTTTGAAGAAAAATAGTGTTGTGTGAGAAAATGGGAGAGAATATCTTAGAAAATATTGGGATATTTTTCTAAAAAGAGGAGTGACAAAATAGTGAGTTTGGGAAACACTTGTGTGATACTATTTTGGATTTATCTCAATTTGTTGTATTGCCTCTCACTTTGTACCCATTAATCTTATTAGTGGAAGAAATATTTTCGGAGTTTGTCCCGTGGACTTAACCCAAATTAAAGGGTGAACACGTTAAATTTTCGATGTCATTATTCTACTCTGTTGAATTTATTTTATCTTTACCCGCTGTGCCCAACAGAAACTAGCTTACTGATTTGCATCAGCAATTAAAAAACAGGAAATTGAACAGATAAAAGTTACAGATGAAAGCAAAGAAGTTCAGAAAAAAGAAGACTAGAGAAGCAAAATTAATATTAACCTTGATCTTTGTACTTCTCATATAAGTGGTTAAGCTCGGTGTAATTTGAGTTGGTCAGTCCACTGCCACAATCAAAAAGACAAAAACAGCAAACAGAGGTTGATAAACCAAGGACTATCTAGAAAGAAGATGAGCCTAAATCTCAAGAACGAAAACTAAAAAGGCCGGAATACCATTTAGAAGCAACATTGACAAACAGTAGAACTTTTCCCTTGTAAGTGCTAAGATGAACATCATTTCCCTTGGAATCCTGCAATAGCATATGTCATAAGTAATAGAACATCCTTGACTAATTTACTATAAAAGCAACCAAATGGTCTTTGCTCTCCCTTTTCCTAGTCTTCTCCTCTATCATATGTGTGGTACCATTCATAAAAAAAATATTTGTGAAAAAATAAAACTTTTAACTTGTGCAAGATGTGCCTGCCTGAGTTGTTCCTTCATCTTAAATAACCTTGTAAGATTGTACTTGAGCATATAAGAATTAAAAAGGTTAATACAATTAACAATGGAGTCAGGATCCGAAGAGGCGAAGACCAATAATATCTTTGGATTACTCACATATAATGGTGAATATGTGCTTATTTGTTGATTGATTTTTAGAAGTTATAAACTAATTTCAAATTTTAAGTTGTGATAACATCTACATCATTGATTTAAATTATTATATAGTTAAATAATTGGTTAAGATCAATGATCTCTGGAATGCTCCCCTTAATAATGTATGGTGTTAGATTGATGAAGATATCCCATATTTACAACACAAAAGATATCCATTTGTTTTAAAATATTCAACGTTATAGTCTAAGAACGAACCTTTCAAATCCCAACACAAAACTGCATGTGTTTTGATTCACAAGTTTGTAATTCTTAGCGAAGAGTGGGCAAAAAAAAAAAAAAAGTTCCTATACTGCCTACTCCTAGCGCTTTCGGATAAATAAAGGACTATGCCTCACTCTGACTCGCCGTTCTTCTTCTTCAAATCTCAGCTCGTTACGCTTTTCATTGTAATGTAATAAGCTATCAAAATTTTAGAATTTGTTGAATTAAGAATGCCCAATATCCCAAGCCCTAAATGGTTTAGAGAAAGAATATAAAAAAAAGCTCCAAATTTTACATAATTGAGAATATATTGAGAAGATGCACATGAAATGTTTGATATGTAGATGCAAAGAGTAAGAGATCGACCTTGATAGTGAAGTCGTATATTGTTTCGGCGTTCTGTGTGAGCTCGCTTGTCATCCTATATATATATATATATATATTCTATTATGGTTTGAAGGAAATCCCCAAATTATTGATTGAGCACAAAATCAATACCAAAAAAAAAAAAAAAAAGAATGATCACAAAATGATAGAAGCAGAAATGGGAACCTAACCAACCTCGATCACCACCTTCGCTAAAGCAGATTACTTAAGTTTATGACATCCAAACTCCTAACTATTAACAATAACAACAACAATAACAAAAAATAAATTAACATGTTGATGTAAATTATTATTATTATAAAAATATTTTATCAATTATAACTTTATCAAATATTAATAAGATAAGATATAACTAATATTACATATAAAATAAACATTTAATATGTATTTATTACATCATAATATCATTACCTAAAAAGTAATAAACTAAATACTAGTTCATATTCGTTTACAAACTATATAATTTTTTAGGGAAGAAATCATGCAGCAGTCCACTGGTTTTTATTCTTATGCACATTTAAATTTAGTATTTTTTTTTGTCATTATAATCCATTAACTTTAAAAAATAATATAAATTCAAAAGATCAATTTTATTTTAAAAAATAAAATATTAAGATGAATAATTATTGAAGTATTTTTCAAATAAAAATTTTAAAAAATAAAAAATATATATAAATTAATCATTTAAATATATGATTGTGATTTTTTTAAAACTTGCAGCAAAATTATTAAACTTAAATGTATCTTTTCAAAAAATTAATAGAACCCTACCTTCATCTACACTATTCCTATTTTTGAGAAAAGAATGTTTCATTATTATGTAAAATATTAAAAATATTGTTGATATAGGGATATATTGTAAAAATTATATAAATCTTGAAAATTATAGCAACATTTTTAAAGTTAGTTATACAATTTTAGAAAATACTAAATGAATTAAAAAAATACGCTAATTTCATTCTAATGATAAATACAAATAACTTCCTTTAATTTTTTTAAATAATAAAATGATTCTATAAGTTTCAAAAATAACAACTATACCTCTTATTGTAACTATTACTTAAATTTTAGGAAAATTATTTGTAATAAAATTAATAAAAGATAAAATTCAAGGGAGAATATTATAATAAAATAAAAAAAAGGTTTAGTTGTTTATTTTTTAAACTTGAAGGATATTTTTATATATTTTTAAAAAAATTTATAATAATTTTCCCTTCATTTAAACATTAAACTTAAGAAATAAATATAACAAATATACTATCATGAATAAATTATTTTTTTATGTTACAAAAAAAAATTCTTCCAGGAAAAAATGTAGTTTGAATTTTTGCATTATGATCGAGACAAATGAGGTTGGTCCATTTATCTTATCACACTACAATTACATTTTTATATATTAAATAAATAGTCATAATTAATTACAAATTTAAATTAAAAGATATACTCATACTTACGTAACAACATTCACATTTTTTTTTAATGATAGCAATACAATTGGTAACCAACAAAATGGGAGCAATTACAGCTGCTTTTTTTTTATATGATGCTATCATATTTCCCGATAAAATTCATCTTAAAAGTTGATTGGTAAATCAATTTTTTCAAAAGTTAAAACCATTATAAGAATGATAAATATTATTATTATATATTTATTATCACCTTAAAAATTATTAATCATCAAGTTTCATAAATACTTAAATTATTGAAAGTATAATTAATATCTTTTTTACACATTTATCACTCTATGCAATACGTAAGTAAAGCGTTTCATTCACTGCTAACTCTACCCCGAAACGGGTATGAGATCGTCTCGCTTATAAACCCTCTTATCTTGGTCCTTGGTCGATGTGGGACTCTCAACACTCACATCGATGTCGACGGACGGTGGTGGTCTTATGGTTGCCACGGGTGTAAGTGTAGCTCTCTCCACCACCAGGGTCCTGGCTCGATACCACGTGTTGATTCACTCGCCTAACTCTACCCTTGAAAACGCGCTTATAAGGGTGAGAACTACCCAGGCTTATAAACCAGCTCTTATGCTGGTCCTTGGTCGATGTGGGACTCCTCAACACTCCCCCTCACATCGACTGTGTCGACGGACGGTGATGATCTTATGGTTGCCACGGGTGTAAGTGTAGGGTAGTTCTCCTCCACCACCAAGGATCCTGCTCTGATACCATGTTGATTTACCTGAGCCTAACTCTGCCCCTGAAAACGCACTTACAAGGGTGAGGACTGTCCAGGCTTATAAACCAGCTCTTATGCTGGTCCTTGGTCGATGTGGGACTCCTCAACACAAACACTTACAACTAAACAATTAAGATTAATAGGTTTTAAACATAATACCATTAATTCCAATATCACATGTCGAAAAACTTTAAAAGTTTAAATTATTAAAAGAATAATTAATAATACTTTTATACATATATCATTATCTTATAAATATTGGTCTTATGTATTATACGGATCAAACAATTACAATGCATTATGCGCATCAAACAATTACAATCCAACAATTATGATTAATAAACCTTTAATATAGATAAAAATAGTTATCTCACAAAAATTAAAACTATTATGAGAATAACCGAATTACTTTTATATCTATTAGCTATTTAACTGAAAATTTTCTTTTCAAATAATCTTCCCAACCCTTGTGTAAGATTACGAGAGCCATGCCCCTATTGTATAATATAAAGAGGACAGTAGTCCACAAGCAACAACTATAACTTTATTTGAACAAATTACTGGTTGTTACATTACAACGTCAACAGAGAATGAAACTTCAGTATTATGTTATTATTGGGGGGCTAAGAAGACTCTTATGTAGTGTTTTTCTTGGTATTATTTAATTTCCAACTTTCAAGAGCTGAATCGTGCAATTCCCAATTATTTTATTTACATACTTACTTCTGCAAACAATATATAGAAAACAGAAGTAATGTTTTGGTAAATAAGCAAAATATAATTTTTTGAGCCCCATGATATGATGGCAAGGAAGATTTCAACCTCAACGAACTGAGGAGAAGTTGTGGGGGCAAAACGTTCGACGACGTTCCCTTCTTTATCGACAAGAAACTTGGAAAAATTCCACTTGATGCTGTCCCCAAAACGTACCACCTTTGGCTAACTTCAAGAACTTGTTGTACACTGAAGCAGCCTTCTCACCATTCACTTCCACCCATTGAAGTTACGTTAATCACTTTAATTATTTATGAACATAATCAGCTCTTCATTATCTTCTAAATGGAAACTAAAGCTTAAACAAAATTGAGATATGGTTCAGCTCAGCTAGATAGCTCCTACCTTATCAATCGGCCTTCAAGCGAGTGCAAGCAAACTCTTGAATCTTCTCATTACAATCTGGTTCCTGACCTCCAAATTGGTTGTAAGGGAATGCCGGAATTTCCAATCCTAGCAGTCAGAAAAGCTTTTAAGTCGAAAACAAAGCATTAAATTAAGCATGTTTGTTGGTAAAATGAAAAGATAATAGGATGGTATGTAAATCAAAGTGGTGCAACATTAGTGAACCGTGGTGACGGTTCAGTTTCGTCGGAACCGTACGTTGGTTCCGAAACCGAACGAGGTTCTTGATGAAAGAACCTTAATTAAAGTATCGGGTCTTCTCACTATTAACTGCATAACAATTCAGATATACCATCAATATGTAGAGAATAAGTGTGAGAAACCAGTGAAAGTATCGAACAGAAAATTCATTGGAATTCCCATGTAAGTGCTAAAATTTGATCGGAGCTATGTTTTCAATCCAATTTTGTTTCCGCTGCATTTAAATTATGAGTTCATATGATTTTATGAATGTTTCTGGATTAAATTGACACTCTAACATTTGGTATCAAAGTCATTTGAAAACAACTATGTTTTGCTCTGTGAACACGAAGAACTGAAATTTTGGGTTTTTTATTTTGATTGTTTTTTATGCTTTCAATATTGATTTTTGAGTGATTCTGTAAAATTAAACTTGAAAAACAATGAAGAAAATAAATCCAATTTGCCGTGGGTATTTATTTCCTTCATTAATTAACTTTTTGTTTAAACTGAAGTTTTTACTTAAAATTAAGATTATGAATCACTCAGAAATTGAATTCTGAGAATTTTGATAAAAAGAACGTTGAATTCCGTCGCCAGAATAGAAAGATACGGCCGGATATCTGTTAGTGTAAAAACAGGTCGGATTGACCCGACTAGAGGTTGAAGATGAAGTTTATTAAAAAAAAAATTCAAAACACCCGCTGTCTGGGGGACTCAAACACGGGTCCTGCGTGAAATTTTGAATAATCTCATCCAATGGGCTGCAACATATATTTCATTTGTTTTGCATCAAACTTATATTTATATATATTCAGAGTTTGATTTTTAAACAAAAAAAATACAAATAAATTCCGAATATAATTTTAATTTATGTTTATCATATGTATAATATTTATTATACATGTTATATTTATTTAAATAATTTTTGGACACATTAAAATTTTATTTAAATACATTATGCTTAAATTATTTGTTTTGTGTATTTATATGTATAAATTTTGCAATTAATTATACATATAAAATTTAGTTAAATAATTTATGCATAATTAAATTAATTTTTTAATGGCTCTTATGGATTTAATTAATGCTTATATTATTTAATTTTCCTTGTATAATTTATTGTCATATATGCAATTTAAGATAAATAATATTTGCACATTTGATATTAAATTAATATTGCTTATGGTTTTATGCAATAATTGAGCATAAGAATTTAATTAATATTTAAGTGATTCATATAGTTTGATTAATTAGGGAGTAGCCACATCATCTTTAATTAATTAAAACTATAATAAAGTTTATTTAGGATCACATTTAGAAAATAAATATTAATTGTAATTAATCATATGTGATATAATAAATCTTATCCTATAGGAATTTTTATTATATTTTTGTGCGATTAATTAGGATATAATATCAAATTATATTTTCTAATTTACCCACATGGATTAGGAAAATGAACATAATTTGATATTTTTATCGTAAAGTTAGGATGAATTTAATTGAATTAAAACTTTAGCCCATAGGCAATTTTTATGTCACTAGATTCATATTATTCATGATTTACATTGGTAAAGAATGACTATAGTTTAGACCTCAAATTTTAATAAGCATATAATCTTTAATTGCAGCTTCTCAACCTGTAAATTTCTCTGATATCTGCTGTGATATTCTCAATTTGAAAGGGGATAACTATAAAATAGGAAGGAAAGAATTCTCCTTCAATTAGGGTGGATGGATATTGTTTATGCTATTAGGAAAAATGAACCACCTAAAATTACTCAAACTAGTACTCCAGAGAATATCATGCTTTATGAACAATGGGAACGATCTAATCGCCTTAGTATGATGTTCATTAAGACTAAAATCTCTGCTGGTATTCGTGGTTCCGTTGATCAGCATACCAATGTTCAAGACTTGCTGAAGGCCATTGATGATCAATTTGTCACTTCAGATAAGGCTTTAGCAAGCACTCTTATTATGAAGTTCTCTTCTTTAAGACTCACCAGTGTGAAAGGTGTGCGTGAGCACATTATGCAAATGAGGGACATTGCGGATCAACTTAAGCATCTCGAGGTTGAGATGTCGGAATCCTTCCTAGTGCACTATATCCTTAACACTCTCCCACATCAGTACGGGCCATTCAAAATCTCGTACAATACACATAAAGATAAATGGTCAATCAATGAACTAATGACCATGTGTGTTCAAGAGGAAGGGAGGTTTGTTATGGAATTTGGTGAAAGTGTAATATTGGCTACAACGTACCAGAAAGGAAAATCTCAATACAAGCATAAAGGAAAGGGAATAATTCCACCTCAGGCTGATATTAAGAAAGAATCCAAGTGTTTCTTTTGTAAAAAGAAGGGACATATGAAGAAGGATTGTATCAAATTCTAGAAATGGCTTGAGAATAAAGGTAATCCAACCTCGTTTGTTTGTTATGAATCTAATATGGTTAATGTTAATATTAACACCTGGTGGATTGATTTTGGATCTACAATCCATGTTGCAAATTCCTTACAAGGTATGCAAAATCTAAGGAAGCCAGTGGGAAGTGAGCAATACATCTTATCCGGTAACAAGATGGGCTCACATGTGGAGGCTGTAGGGACATGTAGTTTGATTTTAAGTAGTGGTTTTATTTTAAAATTAGAAAAGACCTTTTATGTTCCAAGTTTCTCTAGAAACTTTATTTCAATTTCAAGACTTGTACCTTATGGTTATTCCTTTCACTTTTTAGAAACATCTTTTAGTTTATTTAATAAATCTAATTGTGTTGGGAATGGTATTTTGTCTGATGGTCTTTACTGTATTAATTTACGAAATAATGCCACTCATAACGCTATGCATGTTTAAGCTGGCACTAAAAGGTGTATTATTGACGATGACTCTTCTACGTTATGGCATAGGAGATTAGGACATATCTCCATAGAAAGAATTAAAAGAATAGTGAAAGATGGGGTACTTAGTACTCTAGATTTTACTTATTTTGAGACATGTGTGGACTGCATTAAGGGAAAGCAGACTAACAAGTCAAAGAAATGTGCCAATA
This sequence comes from Hippophae rhamnoides, assembly GCA_033030585.1. Classification (NCBI taxonomy): domain Eukaryota; kingdom Viridiplantae; phylum Streptophyta; class Magnoliopsida; order Rosales; family Elaeagnaceae; genus Hippophae; species Hippophae rhamnoides. The sequence continues at coordinate 66,165,841 of CM065428.1, read as the reverse complement.
GAAGTTCAAACATATTAGAAATCATACATACGGATATATGTTGTCCAGACATGGACATTCAAGGTCAAAAATATTTTATCACCTTTATTGATGATTTTTCTCGATATATGTATCTCTATATACTTCATAATAAGAGCGAAGCATTGGATGCTTTCAAAAGCTTTAAGGATGAAGTAGAGAAACAATGTGGAAAGCAAATAAAAATCGTGAGATCAGATAGAGGTGGTGAATATTATGGTAGATACACTAAGAATGGACAAGCGCCTGGTCCGTTTGCTAAGTTTCTTCAAGAACATAGGATAGTTGCCCAATACACTATGCCTGGTTCACCAGACCAGAATGGTGTAGTAGAAAGAAGAAACCGAACACTATTGGACATGGTGCAGAGTATACTTAGCAACTCCAATCTTCCTAAATTCTTGTAGATTGAAGCTTTAAAGACGGCTATGTATATATTAAACCGAGTTCCAACCAAGGTTGTCTCAAAGACACCATTTGAATTATGGAAAGGTTGGAAACCGAGTTTGCAACATATGTGTGTTTGGGGATGCCCGTCTAAAGTGAGGATATATAATCCACAAGAGAAAAAGCTGGACCCAAGGACCATTAGTGGGTATTTCATTGGATATACCGAACAGAGTAAATGTTATAGATTTTAATGTCCATCTCACAACACTAGGTTTGTGGAATCAAGAAATGCAAAATTTCTTGAGAATTACTTGATTAGTTGGAGCGATCGATCCCAGTGCATTGGTTCTGAGAAAGATCATTCAGATGCTCAATATGCCACTTCAAGTAATGGACTGATTGTTATTGTTAACAACATGCCTCGAGTACAAATGCATGTTGAAGAACCAGTCTAGAAGTACCACAAGCTGTTGATCCTGATCTAGTAGATGTTGAAGTTCAACAGATGCTTACAACTGTTGAACAACCAGTTGAACAACATGATCCTGCTCCTTAGGAGAATGTTGATGCAACATTAAGAAGATCTACTAGAGTAAGGAAATCAGCGATACCTAATGATTATGTTGTGTATCTACAAGAATGTGACTATAATGTTGGAGTCGAAAATGATCCTAAAACCTTTTCACATGCCATGAGTTCTGAGGTTTCGAACTTATGGTACAATTCCATGAAAGAAGAGATGGATTCTATGGTGTCTAACCGAGTCTGGGATATCGTTAAGTTGCCTGATGGTGTGAAAGCCATTGGATGTAAATGGGTCTTCAAAACAAAGAAAGACTCACAAGGCAACATTGAGAGACATAAGGCAAGACTCGTTGCCAAAGGATTCACTCAAAGGGAAGGAATCGACTACACAGAGACATTTTCTCCTGTATCTAAGAAAGATTCACTTCGTGTGGTCATGGCATTGGTTGCCTATTTTGATTTTGATTTGCAACAAATGGATGTGAAAACGGCTTTCCTTAATGGTAACCTAGAGGAAGAGGTTTATATGAAACAACCTGAAGGATTCTTCTCTAATAATGGTGAGCATTTGGTTTGTAAGCTTAATAAATCCATATATGGATTAAAACAAGCTTCTCGTCAATGGTATTTGAAATTCCATAATGTCATCACTTCATTTGGTTTTGAAGAGAACGTCATGGATCAATGTATATACCAAAAGGTTAGTGGGAGTAAGATTTGTTTTTTGGTGCTATATGTGGATGATATTTTGCTTGCAGCCAATGATAGGGGTTTGCTACATGAGGTAAAACAATTCCTCTCTAAAAATTTTGATATGAAGGATATGGGTGAAGCATCTTATCTCATTGGCATTAAGATCCATAGAGATAGACTTCGAGGTGTCTTGGGTTTATCTCAGGAAACCTATATCAATAAAGTTTTAAAGAGATTTCGGATGAAGGATTGTTCACTAAGTGTTGCTCCCATTGTGAAGGGTGATAAGTTCAATTTGGACCAATGCCCAAAGAATGATTTTGAAAGAGAACAGATGAAAACCATTCCATATGCTTTAGCTGTTGGAAGCCTGATGTATGCTCAAGTCTGCACCATACCTGACATTGCATTTGTTGTTGGGATGCTAGGGAGATATCAGAGTAATCCAGGTGTTGACCATTGGAAAGCTGTAAAGAAAGTGATGAGGTACCTACAAGGAACCAAGGATTATATGCTCATGTATAGACGAACCGATGAACTGGAAGTGATTGGCTACTCTGATGCGGACTTTGCTGGCTGTATTGATTCACGAAAATCAACATCTGGTTACATTTTCATGCTTGCTGATGGAGCTGTGTCTTGGAGGAGTGCAAAACAATCCTTGACTGCTACTTCCACTATGGAGGCCGAGTTCGTATCATGTTTTGAGGCCACATCGCATGGTGTATGGTTGAAGAGTTTCATTTCTGGGCTTAGAGTAGTTGACTCTATTTCTAGGCCATTAAGATTATACTATGACAACTCAGTTGCTATATTTATGGCTAAGAACAACAAAAGTGGTAGTCGTAGTAAGCACATCGACATTAAGTACTTAGCCATAAGAGAACGTGTTAAGGAAAATAAAGTGGTCATTGAGCACGTAAGCACTGAGTTGATGATTTCTGATCCTTTGATTAAAGGCATGCCACCAATGAAATTCAAGGATCATGTAGAGAATATGAGAATTGGTTCCACTTTGTAAATGTATATATACAATTAATTAATGAAACTCTTATATATTGTGATATTTTCTCATATTCATGTGCACCTTAATTTATTTGAGAAAATTTATATTGGACCAAGAATAAATATAGGATTTATTCATTAAGTTTAGTCCCCACATAAAGTATAGTATTTGAGAAACTAAATACATTGTAATACATGAAAGATAATACTCGCTCTTATAGGACCTATCGCTATGATTCATGTGTTTTGTTACTCAAGAGAATTTAGCTTAACGTTTGCACCAAGTGGGAGAATGTAAATCAAAGTGGTGCAACGTTAGTGAGCAGTGGTAATGATTCGGTTTAAATCAGGCAAATGCGTCGGTTCCGAAACCGAACGAGGTTCTTGATGGAAGAACCTTAATTAAAGTATCAGGTCCTCTCACTATTAACTACATAACAATTCAGATTATACCATCAATACGCAGAGAATAAGTGTGAGAAACCAGTGAAAGCATCGAACAGAAAATTCATTGGAATTTCCGTATAAGTGTTGAAATTTGATCAATGGTAGGAGGTATGTTTTCAATCCAATTTTGTTTCCGTTGCATTTAAATTATGTGTTCATATGGTTTTATGAATGTTTCTGGATTGAATTGAGACTCTAACATGGTAATGAAAATAGGAATTGAATTCAATAGAAAATATATTATTATTTTTATATTTATTAAAACAGTATAATCGAAATAATGATAAATATTGAGTAATATTTATAAATAAGAAAAAATAATAGAAATTGTAAATATGTAATGAAAATTTTCAATAAAAAATAATAGAAATTGAATTCAATAAAAATAATATTATTATTATTATATTTATTCAAAAAATAATAAAAAATATTAAAGTAAAATTTATAAAATTATAAATTAAATAAAAAAAACATTTACTTTTGTGATTCTCATAGATTTGACTCACCTCATTATAATTTGATTTGCTCAAACCACTGCACTGAAAAATGATAGATTATTGAATATTGGATACTGAAATCAAAATTAGCTTTGTTAAAGCTTAATAAAAAAAACGAAATAAAGGGCATGAAAGATTTAACTGTGTACCATTGTGATGCAACATTGACAATCAAGAGGACTTTGCCTAGCTGCTAAGATCAACATCATTTCCTGCACGTAGAAAAGCATACGCAACAAAGTCGTAAGAGAAAGAAAATACCCACAAATAAAGACCTTTGGCAAGCTAGCACACCATATCAAATAACAAGGAGCAGGTTGGTTCATTAGAATTGGAATAATAAATTAAATATTAGTCACTTAATCTCAAGTTAGATACCTATACACAATATCCAGTCATATTTTGGCATAATGTGATTTCATATTACACTTGGCTAACATTGCAGTATACAAGGAAATTGTGTGAAGTCATTTCTATTTGAAATACAAACTGAAGAGACATACTAATTGTACACATATTTATACAATTATCATATTCTACCACCTCTACAAACATGTGAACAATAAGCGAACTTTATTACCGTAAAAAAGAACTAACATTTTTTTGTTTCTTTAATTGTAATAAATCATAATTAATATGGTAGATAATTATTGGTTAAAACATAAAATTTATTTATTTTAAGTTTATAATTAATTTTCGCATCAACTGTGATACCATAATTGTAAATATAACTTTTCAAAAAGAATATCCGATTGGTACATTTAACAAAGGTTAAGTTGAAAATGGGTTCCATGCAAACAGAAGAGTTTGCTGACCAGATATTAGTTGTTACTTACGAAAGGCATTACTGGGCTAAAGTTAAGATCATTTGGGCCTTTTTTTCTTTCATTTTTTTTTCTTTTTCTATGTATATGGTCACTCTTATATTGAGAATCAATCGTTCAAATATTTGCCCTTTACTTGAAATTTTAAGAATGAAACTTATCTATTTTAACAAACCCAAAAAGGAATTTTTTTTTATAAAAACAAAAGTTGAAAATTCTCTAGGAATGACATTGACATATTGGGGCCAAGCAAGATAACGGAAAGAATCAGAATAAAACCATATTGGGGCCAACCAACCTTAACAGTGAAATTCTTAGATAGATCTACTTTTAGATTGGCTGGCCATCGTAAATTCTGATCGCAGAGTACACGAAACGGGCCTAAATTACCCATCTGTAATCGTCGAAAAGCTTGAAGAAATTGGACAATGGCTTAAAGGGCTAGCTGGGTACTGGGTGAGAAGTGTCTTCTTAAACTAATAGACACAGGAATGGTAGTGATGCTACGATGGTTAGAGTTCCAATTCAATCCAGAAACATTAATAAAAACATATGAACTCATAATTTAAATGCAGCGGAAACAAAATTGGATTGAAAACATACCTCCTACCATTGATCAAATTTCAACACTTACACGGAAATTCCAATGAATTTTCTCGCTCGACAAGCTTTCCTGCTTTCACACTTATTCTCAGATGGTGTAATCGAATTATTATGCGTACTGAGAGTGACCCGATACTTTAATTAAGGTTCTTCCATCAGAACCTCGCTTTGGTTTCGGAATCCCACGCATTTGCCTGATTTAAACCGAACCGTCATTTCACTACTTGCTCACTAACGCCAGACCACTTTGATTTACATTCTCCCACTTCGCAAACGTTAAATTCTCAGTAACAAAACACATGAATCATAACGATAGGCCCCCAAGAAATGAAGATTATCTTCCATGTATTACAATGCATTTAGTTTCTCAAGACTATACTTTACGTAGTAATTAAACTTAATGAATAAATCCTATATTTATTCTTGGTCCAATAAAATATATATATTTTCTCAAATAAATTAAGGTGCCAAGACATGAATATGAGAAAATATCACAATATATAAGAGTTTCATTAATTAATTGTATATATACATTTACAAAGTAGAATCAATTCCCATTTTCTCTGCTACGATCCTTGAATTTCATTGGTGCATGTACGCCTTTTAGTCAAAGGATTAGCAATCATCAACTCGATTACGTGCTACCATTACCACTTTATTTTCCTTAACACGTTTCTCTTATACCAAGTACTTAATGTCGATGTGCTTACTACGACTACCACTTTTGTCGTTCTTAGCCATAAATACAAGAAGAAATTTAGTTATCACAAGATAATCTTAATGGCTCAAAAATAGAGTCAACTACTCTAAGCCCGAAAAATGAAACTCTTTAACCATACACCATGCGATGTATTCTCAAAACATGATACGAACTCTACTTCCATATGGAAGTAAGAAGAATCGCCAAGACTCCTCCAAGACACAGCCCATCGCAAGTAAGTATGAAAATGTAACCAAATGTTGATTGAATCAATACAACAAGAAAGTCCCAGACGGAAAGTAGCCAATTACTTCAGCTTCATCGGCTATCTGCCTCTATACGAAGATATAATCCTTGGTTCCTGTAAGTACCTCATCACTTTCTTTGCATCTTTCCAATGGTCAACACCGGATTACACTGATATCTCCCTAGCATCCCAACAACAAATGCAATGTCGTCCGGGCGCAGACTGAAAGCATACATTAGGCTTCCAACAAATTGAAGCATACGGAATGGTTTTCATCTGTTCTCTTTCAAAATCATTCTTTGGGCATTAGTCCAAATTTAACTTATCACCCTTCACAACGGGAGCAACACTTAAATAACAATCCTTCATCCGAAATCTCTTTAAAACTTTATCGATATAGGTTTCCCGAGATAAACCCAAAGACACCTCAAGTCTATCTCTACGATCTTAATGCCAACGAGATAAGACGCTTCACCCATATCCTTCATATCAAAATTTTTGCAGGAATTGTTTTACCTCATGTGAAGAACCCCTATCATCGGGTCAGTAAGCAAAATATCATCCACATATAGCAAAGAAAAAACAAATCTTACTCCCACTAACCTTTTGGTATATACATTGATCCATAACGTTTCTCTTCAAAACCAAATGAATTTACATTATGGAATTTCAAATACCATTGACGGAAGCTTGTTTTAATCCATATATGGATTTATTAAGCTTACAAACCAAATGCTCACCATTATTGCAGAAGAATCCTTCAAAGGTTGTTTCATATAAACCTCTTCCTCTAGTTACCATTAAGGAAAGCCGTTTTCACATCCATTTGTCATGCAAATCCAAATCAAAATGGGCAACCAATGCCATGACCACACGAAGTGAATCTTTCTGGGATACGTGTGAGAAAATGTCTCTGGAGTAGTCGATTCCTTCCCTTTCGAGTGAATACTTTGGCAACAGTATTGCCTTATGTCCTCTCAATGTCTCTCATGTAGTCTTTTCTTTGTTTTCAAAGCACTCCATTTACATCCAATGACTTTCACACCATCGTGAAACTTCGACGAGATCCCGCACTCCGGCCAGACGCCATGTAGAATCCATCTCTTCTTTCATGGCGCACTACAAGTTCGAAACCTCGTAACTCAAGGCCTCGTGAAAACGTCTCGGATCATTTTCTCCAACATTATAGTCACATTCTTATATGTATACACAACATAATCATTAGGTACGCCGATTTCCTTACTCTAGTAGATCTTCTTAATGTTGCATCAACATTCTCCTAAGGAAAGGATGGATCACGTTGTTCAACTAGTTGCTCAACAATTGAGGCATACGTTGAACTTCAACATCTACTAGATCGATCACCACGGGTACTTCCAAGACCGGTTCTTCAACATGCATTTGTACTCGAGGTACGTTGTTAACAATAACGATCACCCATTACTCAAGTGGCATATCGAGACCGAACGATCTTTCTCAGAACCAATGTATGGGATCGATCGCTACCACTAATCAAGTAATTCTCAAGGAATTTTGCATTTTGATTCCACAAACCTAGTATTGGAGATGGACAAGAAAATCTATAACCTTGACTGTTCGGCATATCCAATGAAATACCCACTAACGGTCCTTGGTCCACTTACTGCTTGTGGATTATATATCCTCACTTCGCACGGGCATCCCCAAACGCACATATGTTGCAAAACTCGATTTCCAACCTTTTCCATAATTCAAATGGGTGTCTTCGAGACGCCTTGGTCGGAACCTGGCTTAATATATACACGCCCATCTTTAAAGCTTCAATCCATAAGGATTTAGGAAGATCGTGGAGCTACATACTCCGCACTACGTCCAATAGAAATGGGTTTCTTCTTTCTACTACACCATTCCTGGCCTGTGAACCAGGTGTGCAAGTATCATTATCCCACGTTTCTCAAGAAACTTAGCAAACTGACCAGCGTCATTCATTCTCAGTGTATCTACCATAATATTCACCACCTCTATCCGATCTCACGATTTTTATTTGCTTTCCACATTGTTTCTCTACTTCAACCTTAAAGCTTTTAAAGGCATCCAATGCTTCGCTCTTATTAAGGCTATACAGAGATACATATATCGAGAAAAAATCATCAATAAAGGTGATAAATTATTTTTGACTAACGTCCATATCCGGACAACATATATCCGTATGTATGATTTCTAATATGTTTGAACTTCTATCGAACCTTTCTTTGACTTCATAGTCCGCTTTCCCTTAACGCAATCCACACATATTCAAAATCAAAAATCTGTGAGTACCAAGACCCCATCTTTCACTAATCTTTTAATTCCTTCTACGTAGATATGTCCATAATCTCCTATGCCATAACGTAGAAGAGTCATCGTCAACAATACACCTTTTCGCTTGTCACCAACACGATAAGACATGATGGGCATTATTTCGTAAATTAATGCAGAAAGACACATCGACAAAATACCATTCCCAACACAATCGCATTTATTAAATAAACCGAAAGATGTTTCGAAAAGTGAAAGGAATAACCATAAGGTACAAGTCTTGAAATTGAAATAAAGTTTCTAGAGAAACTTGGAACATAAAAGGTCTTTTTCTAATTTTAAAATAAAACCACTACTTAAAATCAAACTACATGTCCCTACAAATTTACACGTCTCCTACAAATTTCCACCTCACGTGTCCTCCCACACGTGTAGCCCATCTTGTTACCTGCAGATAAGATGTATTGCTTCACTTCCCACTGGTTTCCTTAGATTTCGCATACCCCGTAAGCGAGTTTGCAACATGGATTGTAGATCCGTAATCAATCCACCAGGTGTTAATATTAACATTAACCATATTAGATTCATAACAAACAAACGTAGGTTGGATTACCTTTATTCTCAAGCCATTTCTAATCCGATACAATCCTTCTTCATATTGCCCTTCTTTTACAAAAGAAACACTTGATTCTTTCTTAATATCACCGGCGTGGAATTATTCCCTTTCCTTTACGCTTGTATTGATATTTTCCTTTCTCGTACGTTGTAGCCAATATTGCACTTTCACCAAATTCCATAACAAGCCTCCCTTCCTTCTTGAACACACACGGTCATTAGTTCATTGACACCATTTATTTTATCTTTGCTGTATTGTACGAGATTTTGAATGGCTGCATCGATGCGCGTGAGAGTGTTAAGGCGATATGCCAAGACTAGGCGATTCCGACATCTCAACCTCGAGATGCTTAAGTTGATCCGCAATGTCCCTCATTTGCATAATGTGCTCACAGACACCTTTCACACTGCGAAGTCTTAAAGAAGAGAACTTCATAATAAGAAGAGCCATAAAGCCTTATCTCGAAGTGACAAATTGATCATCAATGTCCTTCACAAGTTCAACATTGGTATGCCGATCAACTAACCACGAATACCACAGAGATTTTAGTCTTAATGAACATCATACTAAGGCGATTAGATCGTTCCCATTGTTGCTCATAAAGCATGATATTCTCTCGAGTACTAGTTTGAGTAATTTTGTGTGTTCATTTTTCCTAATAAAGATAATCAATATCCATCCACCCTAATCAAGCGAGAATTCTTTCCTTCCATATTTTATAGTTATCCCCTTTCAAATCGTGGGAATATCACAAATGGGATATCGAGAAATTTACAGGTTGAGAAGCCGCAATTAAAGATTATATGCTTATTAAAATTGAGTCCTAAACTATAGTCATTCTTTACCAATGTAAATCATGAATAATATGAATCTAAAGGACATAAAAATTGCCTAATACAAAGTTTTAATTCAATTAAATTATCCTAACTTTACGATAAAAATATCAAATTATGTTCATTTTCCTAATCCACAAGCTGGTAAATTAGAAAATATAATTTGATATTATATCCTAATTAATCGCACAAAAATATAATAAAAATTCATATGGATAAGATTTATTATATCACATACGATTAATTACAATTAATATTTATTTTTTAAATGTGATCCTAAATAAACTTTTATTATAGTTTTAATTAATTAAAGATGACGTAATACTCCCTAATTAATCAAACTATATGAATCACTTAAATATTAATTAAATTATTGTGCTTAATTATTGCATAAAACAATAAGCAATATTAATTTAATGTCAAATGTGTAAATATTATTTATCTTAAATTGCATATATGACAATAAATTATACAAGCAAAATTAAATAATATAAGCACTAATTAAATCCATAAGAGCCATTAAAAAATTAATTTAATTATGCATAAATTATTTAACTAAATTTTATATGTATAATTAATGGCAAAATTTATACATATAAATACACAAAACAAATAATTTAAGCATAATGTATTTAAATAAAATTTTAATGGGTCCAAAAATTATTTAAATAAATATAATATGTATAATAAATATTATAAATATGATAAACATAAATTAAAATTATATTCGGAATTTATTTGTATTTTTTTTAATCAAACTCTGAATATATATAAATATAAGTTTGATACAAGACAAGTGAAATATATGTTGCAACCCACTGGATGAGACTATTTAAAATTTCATGCAGGATCTGTGTTCGAGCCCCCCAGACAATGTGTGTTTTGAATTTTTATTTTATTTTTTAATAAACTTCATCTTTAACCTCTAGCCGGGTCAATCCGACTCGTTTTTACACTAACGGATACCCGGCCGTATCTTTCTATTCCGACGACGGAATCCAGCGTTATTTTTATCAAAATTCTCAGAATTCAATTTCTGAGTGATTCATAATCTTAATTTTAAGTAAAAAAATTAGTTTAAACAAAAAGTTAATTAATGAAAGAAATAAATACAAATTGGATTTATTTTCTTCATTGTTTTTCAAGTTTAATTTTACAAAATCACTCAAAAATCAATATTGAAACACTTTATAATTTCCATATGCATAAAAAACAATCAAAATAAAAAACCCAAAATTTGAGTTCTTCGTGTTCATAGAGCAAAACAGATTTGTTTTCAAATTGCTCTGATACCAAATGTTAGAGTCTCAATTCAATCCAGAAACATTCATAAAACCATATGAACTCATAATTTAAATGCAATAAACAAAATCGGTTGAAAAAGATACCTCCTACCATTGATCAAATTTCAAAGACTTACACCTGAATTCCAATGAATTTTCTCGCTCGATGTTTTCACCGGTTTCTCACACTTATTCTCTCAAGCAGATTGATGGTAGAATCAATTGTTATGCGCAGCTTAATAACAGAGTGACCCGATACTTTATTGCCAGTTCTTCCATCAAGAACCTCATTCGGTTAAGCCAACCGACTTAAACCGAATCATTACCACAAGCTTCACTAACGTTGCACCACTTTGATTTACAACGATTTCTATGAAAGACGAAGCGAGTCGAAGAAGAAAACAGTTAGAAAGGAAATACAAGAGTGGCCAAGAATTTATAAGTTTAAAGAGCCAGCCCACATTATGAAACAGGCTTGTGCCAGATGATAGTGTACACGTGGAAGGTTCTTGAAAGTACACGTTGTAATCACCAGGGGTCAAAAGGCCACACTTGTAATAGCAAATCCATCTTGAAACTTCTCAAGCTGAGAATTTGAGTGGGATTATACAATAAACCTTCTCGTATCATCCCTCTCCCTCTTAGAAATCTTCATCAATCTCTCCCCAACATATGTCTTCATTTGTCTCACCTCTTGTTGATCCATGAACAAAGAGTATTTTCCATTTTTCCCTGGTAGATGCCGAGGATCAAAAACTACTGGTATGCAATCTGATATCAATGGATCAAATACAGATTTTCTTGTTGGGCTATCACCTGGAGGTTGTAAACAGAATTCGGACTCCACGAAAAGCTCGATAACTGATTCAGGTCGATCGCATTTTCCCAAATTACAATCAAGAAATTGACATTTTTGAGTGTCTGCTGAAGTAGTACACTGATTTATTAGTATTGATCTTATGTTTTCTGTTGCTTCAGGCCTTGCAGCTCCAGGAAAGCTAACCAAGTGCTTTCTCTCAGAACTGATAATTCATTCTAGTTGATCTTAGTATAATTAATTTACCCAGCAGGAAAAAGGTTAGAAGAACAACAACAATAACTGATAGTTCATTCTAATTTGATGGGTTGAATCAGCCGGGTATAAAACAATTATTCATACATAGTCCATTGCATTATAACAGTAACAAACTGTTTGGTCCGAGTTAGTACGCAAGAAACAGGAAAAACGATTATTGGGGAAGCACTTATAAGTAAACAATAAGAGCCTAGACAGAAACATCCTGTTCAATTTACAACATGCTGTCAGTCCTTGCAGGCAGTCGCCGGAAGAAGTTGACGGGCACTGATGGTAACCTGTGGCGAAATCTGGGATGCCTTATGATGTAAAATCCTGCCAAAGCTGCCACCACTTGGAATGGAGTCACATACATCACCAAGGCAGATATAAGGCAGAAAGTAACAAACATGGCTGTAGCTCGTGGATCTCGCCAGCTTAATAGTGCCTGAATCCGCTCTCCTTGTGTTGCAACATCACCAACCACGGTCTGAATTCTACCAGCCACACTCCTTAGCCGATCATACCTCATTCTTACCAGCTCAGGACTCCGGCTTGTCGGAAAAGTGTCGAATTCTTCATCCAGCTCATCAGGGTGAACTGCATCTGCTTGAGAAATTTTGGTGTTCATGTGGGGAGGATACCTGGGACGGTACCGGTAGTTCCATATCCCTATTAGAAACATGTAGAGGAAAACCGTAGGCATTATCAGTTCTGGAAAGCAAACGAGCATGAGAAAGAGAATATGAACAAGCACTGTGGTTATGGGATTCTTCCACATGCAGACATCTCCAAACCATTTCCCAACAGCAAACAATCCAGAGAAAACTGACATAAGCCTGAAGAAATTTGCCTTGCTTCTTCGCATGCTCCAAAGGTGTGAGTCCACATCAGACATGTATTCAACCACTTCCTTACGAAGTGGCGGTTCTGCTCGACCTAACCGTGTGGCCACTATGTTGACAGCTTGGTGGCGTAGCATGTCAAGTTGGATAACACTAAACGGCCTTACATAGTGCATTTTGGGCAGCAGTGGTTTTGAGTAAACATAAAGCATGTTCACAAAGGAAGTGCATGAAAACCTTATTGCCAAGTGTAACTCCCCCATCTTCTTAACACCAGTAGGGTGAAGAACCAGCAAAGGATACGAATGTGTATAAATGCGACCTGTTTCAAGAGTTGAAATACGGATTCGGATTTTTCCAATCTTCATGTCCTTGTTAATACCATTTGGACCCTTTTCTCCAAGCTGGCTATTGTCAAATACACCAACAGTGAGAACAGTTGCTGGATCAAACACCTCCCAAGTGTACTGCTCATTGTATTTTGGACACAGGCTGTCTACAAGGGTGCGTGTCCTGACCCATTTGTGACCATATTTAGCTACACAGTATGTATCAGCCGTGCCTCTCCCCTCCCGTGTTTTCATGGGATGGAGCCCTACAGCATTCAATATTCCTAGCTCTAAAACTCCAATTGTTGGCTTCCAAAGTTGTTTTGCTGTCGGACGAAGATCGCTGCTATAATGAGTTGACTCATCAAGAACATGGTATCCTCCATCTAGGCAAACGCGTAGATGAATCCTGCTAGAGAATTTTTCCCTCTTCAATTGATCTACATCCACAGCAACTGGCTTTTCTAGATTGAACCAACGGGAATGAATAATACGATCATCAGCACGCCTGTCAATTGAATTCAATGGTATAATAACCCTACCAATTATTTCATCTTTGCCAGGAGCTACACGATCTTCAACTGAAAGGACCAAATGATCTTCAAATGGTTCAGGAGCAACAAATAAAAGATCCTCATTCCAAAGAGCGTTGAAAGTACGAGCCTGGAAAGGTTTTGTTTTCATAACTTGGTGTCCAATCTGCACTTTTGCATACACATCTGGGAAACGGTTCTTCTCAGTTGGAATTAGGTCTTGTGCCTCAATAACATTGACACGCACATACCATAACCTTGGTGCATGATAAACCTTTGATTGAATCGTTGTTGAGACAACTAATGGACTATCAATAGGTGTAGCAGCATCAGAATGCCATGCATCAGAAAATGCTTCATCTGCTTGAGTGCCTATCCAAACTGCCAGCATCAGCTCACCCTTAGTCTTTTCTCCCTTTTTATCATCAAGCCTGTACCATTCTGGAGCTAGAGGACTATCTGGCGGGACACGCAATGGAACCTCATTGATGTCAAATCTCACAACCCCTACAAAGTCATCTTTTACAAGATCTTTATCTTTGATTACAACTTCTAATACAGAAGCTTGCATCCGATCCTTTGAGAAAGCAAACACTTGATTCCATTCAGGATTTTGCCTCTTCTCAAAATGCTTTGTAATTCCTTTATAATTACCAATTCTCACTTCGACGAATGGATCGATACTACCTGTAAGATCCATAGCTGGAAGATCACGAGCCTTGACGACCCTGACATAAAGAAAATACATCCTTTCAACAAGATCATAAGTGCTTGCCCTCTTGTCTCCATGAACAACACGACCACCAACAACTCTTCCACCTCCAAGAAAAGGGCTTGTCTCTTTAAGTGCATAGTCAACAGGTTGAGATGATGATGCAGAGTACATGCGAACCAACTTTGAAGGCAGTGGCGGTTCAGATTTCATCTCATCAATCCCATATTTTGCTGCATTATGATGAACTTCTGGAATGGAAGGATGTTGCTGTTGGTGATGGTGAGATATATTAGGAAGGTGATGAAAGGTGTGTCTTCCTGACTCAACTTTGTTACTAGATAGAGTGTCTGTGACATGGCTCAGAACTGATTCACCATGTCCATGCGTAATAACATTTGAATCCTTACTTGGGATGGATTCCACAGCAGGTATAGGAGTAGAGGACTTTATGGACTGATCATCAGTTACATAGACCTTCAAGCCAAGCTCTCCTCTTACTCGGGAGAAGATGCCGCGCCTTTCTAATGGGTAATGTAGGACAACAGCATCAGAATGGGGAACAAATGAAGTCCCACTGAGGCTAACCTTCCCTAAAAAAGATCTGGAGTTGGTAGCTCTGACAAAATTGTAGACATAGGCATCAAGAGTGAGATAGTGGAGGTTGGAAGGATCAGAAATGTTAAAGTAGAAGCTTTCGGTCCAAACAGGGTTAAGATCCTTTTCTTTAATTGTTGTACGAAACCTCTGACCATCAAAGTAAAGCTCCACATAGGCACTGGATGAACCTTGTCCATCTTTAGGCAAGAGATTGTGTGCACTAATCACATCTATTCCTAGTTTAAGGTTGCTAAAAGCCATAAGTAGCAGTAATGATGAAATGGAAGATTAGTACAGATCCCTGCAAAAACCAGAATATTGTTAACTTGTAATTTCTAGCAAAGGCCTTCAAAGTTAAGAAATAAAAAAGGAAAATATATTATTGAAGAGCTAACAGAAGCAATTGTACATATGAGACAAAACACCCAATTTCTAACTGAATGAAAGAATTCGTACACGTGGTGGCCGTAATTTAATACATCACCAAAGATTACAACTGCTAAGAGAAATCAAATTAGAAGTTAAAACAAAAACTTGTTGGAAGCAAATCTGCTAGCTTGAAAATTACTAAAAGCGTAAACAGGTCAACACTTTTTTGGTGCAGAAGCAAGCATGTGCAATAGTCCCTCTTAAAAGGATCTACTAGACTAATACGCATTATAAATAAGGATCCTAAAAGCTCGCTTAACACATGTGAGAGCTATTTTTACCCAAAATTCCTTCGGGTATCATCAAGAAAAGAAGGGTGAACCGTACCTTTTTGTATACTAACTTTATCACAATATCTTGTTAACTTGACAAAAAAAACTTTATTAATTTCTATCCATTGAATTTTCATATTTAACAATTTTATTCTAGATTAAAATACATTTAACTATATACGTTAAACTTTAAAATTTAAGAGAATAAATAATTCAAAAAATAAATTTTTTTAACATGTTAATTATGACCGATGTAGTACAATTTAATTTAATTTAATTTTTAAATTTGAACAGAAATTATTAAATATGAAAAATTAATAAACAAAAAGTTACAAAAATTTTATCAATGAATCAAGGTGTTAAAAGTAATAAAATTAGTGAATGAAAAGTATAATTCACCAATAAAAGAAAGGAAAAATGATCATAGAGGTTCATTTGTTTAGGCTTAAGTTTATTTAGTTCCTTTTGTTTAGAAAATGTAATTTTAAGTTTCTTTATGTGTGAAAAATGAGTTACAATAACAAAGTTAACTTTTCACTCAATTTTTTTGTTAAATTTAATGGAATAACACATATTACACATGCATATTTGTAATTTTCATTAAACATATATCTAATAAAATAACTTTTAATTAAAAAATTACTCAATTTTTTAATAAATATTTCTATAAAATTTAAATTAAGTTTTCCTTGTCTTTTAATATTAAACAATAAATTTTTTATTTAATTTTAAAATAAAATTTTAAAAAAATGAATAATTTTTTAATTAAATATTAATTTTTAACACATAAAATTATCAAAAAATATAAATATGACACATGTGATATTCTATTATATTTAATAAAAAATATGACAAAAAATTAACTCTTTTCTTGGTTAACATATTTTTCACAAATAAAATGTCTTAAAAACAATTTTTTTAAACAAAAAATTACACGACATATTTAATCTAAACAAAGTTATTTTCGGTGCAATTCACCTTAAAAGAAAATGCAAAAAACTTAAAAAAAATAAAATGACAAAAATTAATTAACGTGTAAAGTTTTTTTACACGTTAATTATGATTGTTAAAGTATAATTTAATATAATTTTTAAATTTAAATTGAAATTGTTAAATATGAAAAGTTATTAGACCAAAAGTTATGAAAATTTTGTTAATGAATAAAAGTGTTAAAAGTAATAAAATTAGTAGACGAAAAATATAATTCACTAATAAAATAAAAGGAAAATGACCGTGGAAGTCCCTTTATTTAGTACATTTGTTTATAAAGTATAATTTTAAGTTTCTTTATAAGTGAAAAATGTAAGAAAATTTAATTTTTCATCTAATTTTTCAATTAAATAGAACAAGGTAACATATATCACACATGTATGTTTGTATTTTTTGTTATACATATATCTAATGAAATAATTTTTAATTAAAAAATTATTCAAATTTTTAACAAATATTTAGATAAAATTTAAATTAAATTTTTTATTTAAGTTTAAAAAAAATTTAAAAATTGAATAACTTTTTTAATTAAGTATTAAGTTTTTATGCATGTAATTATTCAAAAATATAAACATAAATATAACAAATATAATATTTTATTATATTTAATAAAGAATGAGATTTAAAATTAATTTTATTATGGGTTAAGATATTTTTCTAAATAAAACTTTTTAAAAGCACTTTTTTAAATAAAAAAAAACTAAACAATACATTTTAAAATAAATAAAATCATTTACATGCAGTGCACTTCACCTTAAAATAAAACGCAGAAGCTTTTACAAAAGAGAAAAAAAACGAAATGAGAAAAAAAACTATGATTCAGATTATATGATCCATTAAGATTCAAAGAAAATAGTACGAGAAAAATACTAAAATCAGTTAGAAAATATAAGATTTCAAGCATACGAAAATGTCCGGTTCTCAAGAATATTCCTCAGATAAAATCAAACCAAACTAGAAGAAGAAAAAAGTTACCTGTAAGAAAGATGAGAGTCTCAGATTCTCGCCATTATCATGACCTGTGTGAAAGATGATTCGCAGGGACAAGAAGCATAACGATTCAAAGCCGAGTGAATGTTAGTCGAGTTGATCAGTCTCTATAGAGATTGTTAGACTCACACTAACAGAAAATATAAAGTGATATAAGAGATGGAGATTTTAAAAATACAGATTTATATGCACAACTAGGCATCGCTTTTTAATCGATTACCATTTACGAGTAAGTCATATTAAGTCAGTGTTAATGAGCTAACTCTTATATGCTAGAGCGTGTGTAACACTAACATTGGTACTGCACCACTTTCATTGCCATGTTTCATGGATCACACGGGCAATTCTATTTAATATACTAGGGAAGCAAAATAATTTATTTTTATAAATTTATGATATGTAGGTAATAATATGCTGTGTATTGATATGATTTAACGATTAAATAAAAAAAAATGTTTTGTATGAAATTATGTATTATATTATCGTAATTTTAAAAATATATTATATAAATAAGATTTTTATACATAAGGAATGAAATATTTTTTTTAGTACTTTAATTATAAATAAATAAAATTATAATTATTTGTAAAAATTTGACGATTTTCTTTAAAATAATCACAATGGATAAGACGTATAAAAAGATTATTATCACAATATCAAAATTATAGAAGATAAAAAACAATCATATATATATATATATATTTAATAATTAAACATATAAAATTTGGATGATTAAATTGGATTTTATTTATTTTTATTTTTATATTTTTTATTTACTTAAAAAATTGTTAAATAGTTAAAAAAAT
Source organism: Hippophae rhamnoides (assembly GCA_033030585.1). Taxonomy (NCBI): domain Eukaryota; kingdom Viridiplantae; phylum Streptophyta; class Magnoliopsida; order Rosales; family Elaeagnaceae; genus Hippophae; species Hippophae rhamnoides. The sequence goes on along the minus strand of CM065428.1, from coordinate 66,147,323 downwards.
AAATATTAATATTAATATTTTAAATAATATAATATATTAGGAATTATGTTAATATTTTATTTTTAAAATTTAAATATATTTTTAAATAAATATTAAAAAATAAAAATACTATTAAACTTCGATGAAATTAATACTCCCTTATAAATATAATATAATGTATATGATGGTTGTGATTATTTTCACGCCCATTCCTATGCCCGACTCCAGTCAAAATTTCTCCATTCAATGAATGCGAGTAGCTAGACACAAAACAATCGCCTATGGATGGCCACTTTGTAGACATCTGATTTAGGGTACAGGGTGCATTTACTTCCACACCATCCTTACTAATTCTGACCATACGTCCATTTGTTTTTTTGAGAAAAATTATATATTAAAATATAAATTTAGATAAGTTAATTATAAATAATTTTTTTTAATGATTTTAACATATTATGTATTTAAATAATTAAGTATTAATATCATTTAATTTTATACTTATTTTTACATCTTTATATTACTTTCAAAATTAAAAAAATAATTTTTTTTACATAATATTATTAACTTAAAATTAGATTTAAAAAATATGAATATAAATATTTGTATAAATTTATGATAATTAACTTGACACATTAAATAAGATAATAATTTTTTATCACCGATAACAAAATGTCAATTATACTTAATATCATTATTATTAAATAAATTATTCTTTTAATAATATAGCTATCCTAATATTTTATAAACAATATATTATTTATTATTTTTAAAATATATTTATCACCAATTAAATTATCTTTTTACATCATATTAATTATTTATTTTTTGAATTGAAAACATTTGTTTTGATACTTATATTATGTAAAAAAAATTAATTTATTAATTTATTATTTTGATTACAATTAATTACTTATATTATTATAATATATTTTAATTAACTATTTTATTTAAAAAAATTAAAAAATTATTGTAACATTTATCTAATTTTTTGAATTATAATGAAATAAAAAGATAATATAAAAATAATAATTAAAAAATATTATAATAATATAAATATTCAAACAAGTAAAAAATAACAAAAAATAATAATAAATTAAAAAAAAATTATATAATAAAAACTAACATTTACCCACAATCACGTGGGCCAGCATGTGATGGGTGTTCTCAGCGGCTCGATATTCAAACAATATTTGATCATTTAATGCGGTTTAATGCAGCGCTGGCTTCAATCCAAGTATTAATCACGCGGTATATGTTCATTTCACACCTCTTTTTATATATGTCCTTAAAATCATTTCAATAATTTACATACCACTTATATTTTGTACGAGATGAATTAGTAATAAAAATTACAATATATTAATATCTTATATAAAAAATATAATATACATAATATATCTTTATATTGTATATAATTACAATTTTATTATTTAATTACATAATATTTATACATTGTATAAACATATACATTATTATTATATAATTTAATTATTCCTCGTTAGTTTAAAAATAAAAGAAAAAAACTAAATCAACACTTGAAAACGTGAATATCACCTAAAATTATTTTAGTTATAAACTATCCACGTTGATGAGGTAAAAAAATAAATTGTATTGATATAAATATATCATTGATCAAACTATCTATAAAATAAAAAAAACAACAATATTATTTACATATAGAACCTTTTTGTATCAATGAATGTCATTAATAATGAAACACTCACAAGGAAAAATAGAGATAATATTCTAAAAACACAATTCAAGAGTTAAAAAAATGAAAACAATACTCAACTCGTTGAAAAAATTCTAAACATAACACTACTTAAACACTACTAATTGGTTACCATACATCCACAAAAGTGGACATGGAAAAAACACTTGAATTATGGATCAATATTATCAAAAAATCAAATAATGTAAGAGAAACAAAATACACACACTATAATACACATAGATAACCAACAAACAAAAAAATGCACACTTAAGTTAGTAATGTAATCCTTTGGTTGTCCGATATCCATCCAAAATCCAGGTAGAAAAATGAAAAGAATCAATTCATAAATTCTTCTGTCTCAATAAGTGACGGAAAGAAAAATCATATCTAACAAAATAAAAAAATATCAATCACATCATATTAGATTATTTTCACCAGCATCACCACTATCAGAGGAATCAAACATACCAGCCAAATGATTTTGATTGCCATGAGTCCTCCAATCATATTCCAAATCATCGATGGGTAACTCATGATGACACACATGTAAAGAATTATGCAATTCCAACCAATAAAGTATAAATTTTGAATGATAAATGTGTTTGCCAGGCAATTGTTTCGTCTCTTTGCCAATTTCTTAAATTAATTATTCTAAACTAGGTCCAATAATATAGATGCTATTTTTCAAATATATAGTAGAGATGTAGAATAAATCTAATATGATGAGTGATAAAGGATCCTTTTTTCTTCAATTACATTCCAATATCCTATTTCAAATTATCTACCAAAACCCTTCAAGAAAATTCATAAGCCCATCAATGGTATTAGAAACATAGGAACTTGAATTCTCTATTTTTATAGTTTGTAACAACTTGAGTATCAAGTGCATGACTTGGGTAAAAGAAACAATATCAAGAACCTTATCACCATTGATATCACCATCAATAAAGAAAACTCAAAAGGAACTAAAATTATCAAGCCTAAGAACCACATCATTGTGCCACTTAAGTGTCACCAAGATGTGTGTATCTACAAACTCAGTAATACTAGTCATAAAAATTATTAATCCAGTAACAAGCAAATGAGTGTGTCGAATTGCATTAAGCTCTTTTGTTTCAAGATTGGCGCAAGATAAGAGAACCCTGATTGAGATTCGTGTGATCTCTGGACTCATTTACACAATAGTTCCAACCAATGAGCTACATGGGTTAATAGTTTAAGCCAATATCATCATCACCTTACATTCAACAATCTTAACTTCTAAAGAACATCTATTCATAAATTCTAACAAAGCTTGGATTTCACTATTTCACTTAAACATATAGTGAGATTTCACAATGTGAGGGTTATCAATATCACAAAAAATTGAATTCTTATGATTTCCATATGTCACATTCAAAGCATAACCTCTACCAAAAGGTTTGTGAGAAAATTTAAAAACTTAAAAACCATACCTCTACTCCCACTTTTGATTTGATTGAGTTGGTTAATGTTGTGAATATTAAGATTATGATGATTTGATTAAGATAGCTTAACAAAATCTGGAGGAAAAGGAAAAGGCATAACACAATGTGATAAAAGTAAACTTAGACTATGGTGACGTTGTTATCGGTCTTTTCATCTGCCTTTTGAATTCACAAATAATAGTGACTAAATCAATTTCATAAACCCTTATATAGATCGAAAAGTCTTACCAATCTTTCTCGACTCTTGCAAAAAAAATCTTAAAATCCTTTAGAAGATTCAATTCGACACCATTTATAGCAACAACAATATTCTTTTCGTTCTTCTTGTAAGACTCATTTCCATCAGTAGTAGATAGATTGACCTTTTGATCATTAACAACAACAACAAGATTTTTGTCGTTCTTCTTTGGAAACTCAAAGAGCAACAAAAAGAATGGGACATCAATGGCAAAACATTCGTCATCAATAATCACTACCTTGAACTTTAAATTCATGGAGTATTACTAAGAATTGGAGTTCGAACAAGGATGTATATGAGGATTCAAGTTAGTGAAATTATAATTTCTATTTGTTGAATATTTTCTCTCAAAGAAAACGTGTTGATATAACCAATCTAACTCAACAATAATTCTGTTTGAAAATTTGGAGGAATGTTGACTTGATCATCGGTGGCATCGTCCACTTCTTCTGACGGTTTTACTTCATTATTGTTGGTAGTCTTGCATGCAATTTTTTATCCATGAAATCCTAACACATACCAAAATTAGGGTTTTCAAATCAACTTATGACATTTTAGAAAGAAAAAAAAGATTTTTCTATTTGTGAGAAACGGTTACGAAGAAATTAAACTCATTAAAGAACTTAAAAAAATGATTTACTTACAAGCTATTGAACTCTATACTTACAAGTTTTAAAACCTTAATTTTTTAAATCATTCTATAATTCAAAAATCAAATAAATATCTTATTGAATGATAGAAGATGTCGTACATATAATCTCTTCACCACACATAATTATAATTATAATATTTATTTAGATAATCATTACACACTATATTATGATACATAGTGTAATTATGTAGTATAATAATCATGTCAATAATTTATTTAATTATTATTTTTTAATAATTTTAATTTTTTTATTATAAAAAATATGATATTTTTTTCTTTTATATTTTCTCAATAAAAGAAAATTAATTTATTGTTTTACTTCTTTGATTTTAAATTTAATTAATAATTAAAATATTATTTAATATATATTATTATTTAGTAATTTAACTATTGCAATTTATATAATAATATAACAAAAAAATTTAATTTTTTCATTTTAAATCACATAGTTAAATCATTCCTTACAAAACAAGTTAATAAACTACAATAAAAAAAATCAAAACTCATTTAAAATAAAGGATCAACTATTTAATTCAACGTGGATAAAATTTGTGTTTTAATTGTTACATCAACTATTTTCTTTTTTAAAATAACTAAAGTTATTCATCACAATAAAAAATAAATCTCAAATCATTTATCAAATTTTAATTAGAATAAATTATAATAAAAAAATTGGGATTCATTTTAAATAAAATATCAATTATTTAATTCCACGTGTATTAAATTTGCGTTTTAATTGTGACATCAATTATTTTATTTTTTAAATTTGACACTCCCTTTCTTTCAAAAATATTTAACTTAAATATGATATATTTTAACTTTTTATTTTTATTTTAGTCAACATTTAAGAGACTAATTCTTTAAATTTTGTGACTTATGTACCATTTTGACAAAATAAATGACTAAATTGACCCCTTAAAATAGTATTTTTATTATTTTTTTATAATATCACAATGAAATTTATATTTATATTTTTATAAATATTACTGTATTTAATAATATAAAAAATTAATTGTTTTGGTATTAATATTTTCTCTCCCAAAATAATAATTTTATTTAAAATATAATTCCAAATATTGGGTCAAAACATTATTTGGGCTTTAATTAAGGCCTAAAGTTATCAATAAACCCAGACCACGCTTGTCGGAGTGCTGCCAACCTCTCAAGGCTCACCGTTCCATTCGACACCAGATAAGATGATTACCCAGACGGTCAGCAACATCGATTCTCAATATAATAGAGAATATTACAACAGATAATAAGCCCTGAGTCTACAGGTTAAACAGGTAAAATGAAGCTCAAGGTGTACGCCGATAGGATGTCGCAGCCGTCTCGTGCAGTTCTAATCTTCTGCAAGTAATTATCTCATTTTCTCGTCAAACGAAAATTTGGGTTGTTAAGTTTTGGGAAGTCTGATTTTTCTTTCCCTTTTTCATTTTTTTAATGAATTCAGGGTAAATAGCATAGACTTTGAGGAGATGAAAGTGGATTTATCAAAACGTCAGAACAAAGTTCCTGAATTTAAAGGTATGATTAAAATTGAAAATTATGCTTCATGATATTTTCGAACAAAATTTGCACATTATAACTGAAAGATAGCTGTTAGAGTTACTTGGGAGGTTGTTTCTTTTATCCTTGATTATTGTCTATGATCTATCAACCTTAACTTTTGTTTTTATTTTATTTTTTGAATTTCCAGAAATAAACCCTTTAACACAAGTTCCTGCTATTGTTGATGGCAGATTTAAGCTCTTTGAAAGGTAGTATTGTATGTTGTTTTCTCTATATGATTGTCAAAGCATTATTATCATCTTTAAAAGAAGCTTAGATTTCCATTCAATTATGAGGCCATTTTTTTTCCGGGAAGCAAATGTCAAAGTACTTCTCTTTCGTTGTCAGAATTTTCAGGAAATTTTGATTTATGGTATAGCTTTTAGGGTCTGTTAAGTTTTGTTTCAGGTATGCTATGAATATTTGTATCTCGATTAAATAGGGCTATTTGATTATGCGTTGTACTAAAATATTAACAAAGAAGTTGCAGCTACCTTTTACCATTTATGTACAACTGTTATTATTATTTATTTATTTATTTATTTTTTGCCCTAGAATTTCAAATTATTATTATTTATTTATTTTGTTGCAGTTTTGCTGCTATTGTTGTGCTAATCCAGTGACTTAGCTTTTGATAGTTTCGGATGTTTTATATCCCTTAATTCTGTGAATATACGCCGTAACTGGTGCCTGCAACCTATATGATTGCTTAGAATCTTGCCTTATATATTTGTGAATAGGGAAAAATATCATGGTAGTCTCTTTTCTTCGAGTAAAAATATTGTTTGGTCCTCTGACTTTAAAAAAGTGTTAATTAGTCCATTTACTTGTAAAAAAGGTGCTCATTAGTCCTTTTACGTAAAAAAGAAGAGTTCATTAGTTCTTTTACTTATAAAAGAGGTCCTCATTAGTTCTTTACTTATAAAAGAGGTGCCACAAAAAGGCTTATTAATAAAAGAATTTTAAACAAATATTGGGGAGAGTATTTTCATTATTTATCTCCCCTATCAAACCAAAAAAATTGCAAACATAACTGATAAGGATGTTACCGTCTTTTACTCCCACTCTATGACTAAAATATCCATGATATTTTTTTTTAAATAAATTCAAAATTAATAAATGTCTTTTTTTAACACCATTTTTTTTAAGTAAAGGGACTAAATGTCACATTCTCAAAATTAAGGAACTAAACAACACCTTTTGTACAAGGAAAATAACCAAAGTGGTTTCTACCCTTGTGAATACAGTATTTCTTTCCTGTGCACTTAACCTTATATATTTGTTTTGTTTCGCAGTCATGCTATTTTGATCTATCTTGCTTGTGCGTTTCCTGGAGTATTAGACCATTGGTAAAGTTCTCTTATTTGTCAGTGTTATTTCACATGAACACTTAAATTTGAATGTTCTGGCAGAGCATGAGATATAATTATGGGGCATGGCTTACTTATGAAAATGCTGGTCCCATTATCTGACAGCTTGAATAAAAAATGCATCAGATTTGTTCAGTTTGTTTCACTTTTAGATTAGAAGCACACATATGTTATCATCGACAGACATTTCGTTTTATAATATATACAAGGAACAATTAACAAAATAAGCGACGTCACCATTTATTGACCAAAAGTTAGGTGGTTTCATGCACTCAACTGCTTAAAGGAAACTCTTACAAAAGATCGTTTGTATTTATGAAGAGTTTGAGGGGTGCCGTTTCCAATTGCAACATTTATACTCGGTTCTTTCTAAGCGGCTTTCTTATTCAATATTCCAGGTATCCTGCTGATGCTTTTAGGAGAGCTAAAATCCACTCAGTGTTGGATTGGCATCACTCCAATTTACGCCGTGGTTCAGGTGCTCTGTCTTAATATGTGCTTGTGTAGGAATTGCATGTCATTTACTCGATTTGCAACATGAAAACTGAATTATATGAATTTGCTCTGGCACATACAAAACATCATTTTCCTTTTCTTTTTTTTGGGCCAACTTAGGAGCTTATTTTCCACACTTACATCTATATTTCAGCTATGTATGTTTTGAATGCTGTACTTGGACCTGTCTTTGGTCTTCCACTGAATCCAAAAGCAGCTGCTGAAGCTGAGAAACTTCTGTCACTCTCTCTGTCAAAAATTGAGTCTATATGGCTTAAGGGGAGTGGCAAGTTCTTGCTGGGTGGCCTTCAACCTTCCATTGCAGATCTTAGCCTGGTCTGCGAGATCACGCAACTTGAGGTAATGTATAATAACAATGTTGAGGGAGGTTTTCAGCTGACATAAGAATCTTGTGACATAATTTTCTGAGGGTCGGGGAAGAAAGTCCTCAAATTTGAATTTTCATGCTGCTGACCCTCTATTATGGCTTTAGCTTTTGGAAGTTCTGTGATTTATTAAGAGAAAGCTGTAACCTTATTGAAGTCATCATGAGACCTAATAGGATTTTTTTTTTATAGCTTTTGAAAGAGGAGGATCGTGTCCGCATACTTGGTCCTCATAAGAAAGTCCTGCAATGGATAGAAAATACAAGAAATGCAACAAGACCTCATTTTGACGACGTTCATAAAATTCTTTACAAGGTGAAAGCAAGATTATCTGGGCAGCAAGCAGTGGGAGTAGATGACAAGAATGGAACTAGCACTAAAATGATTTTGCCTTCAAAGATATGAGCACAATACTATCATGTGTCTCACAAGATTTGGTTGCAATAACTATGGGCTTCTTGTGATGGCCATGACACTGCATTTGTCACTTTTACTGTAAGTAGATGAAAACTTGGAAAATATGTGTTACTTGATAACTGTGTTTCAGTGCCTTTGTTTTATCTCTTGTGTTTTGTTTTACTTTTTATTAATAAATTTGTACTATATTATTATAGTTGAATAAAAGCACCATAAGAACAACTCATTGTTTTTCTTAATCTTTTATTACATGATGTGTATCATCATATTGTTTCCATGGCTTCTTTTACCAGAATTCTGGTTATCCCAGTTCCTGGCTTATCATCCCTTCAGCAAATCCATTCAACTCTTAGATCACTGTGCCATAAGGTACATGGAAAATACCAACCATCAAGACAACAAATATTACACTATATACAATTTTTCTCATCAATCACAATTACATTTCTTAGGAGAACTAAACTAGCTAAAGCTCTTAATTCTTTACTAACAAGTCCCTAAGATTTATTGCATTCAATTCTTATTTCTTTTATCTCAAGGTTTTCCAGCTTCTTGGGTCTCCTGTAATTCTTCAACAATAGAGAGCAACAAACAACGCTGACAGAAGACGCTGCCATTGCAGCCCCAGCAACCCAAGGCGGCAAACGAAACCCGGTAGATGGGAAGAGAGCTCCTGCTGCTATTGGGATACCAAGCACATTGTAACCCAATGCCCAGATGTAATTCAAACGAATACGAGAAAAGGTTTTCCTGGAAAGATCAATGGCCGTAATCACATCCTCCAAGTTGCTCTTCATAAGAACAATATCAGCTGCCTCAATAGCTATGTCTGTTCCTGCACCAATTGCCATTCCAACATCAGCTGCTACTAGTGCTGGTGAGTCATTTGTACCATCACCCACCATTGCCACTGTATAGCCTGAAGCCTGTGGATATAAGAAAAGAAAATCAAAGCTACTTTATAGTAATAATCATTAGTTGTTAGAACGTATAAACATAATGTTGGCTCATAAACCAACAACTTCAGCTTTTGAGAGATTGGTGATCAAACATGATATCAAAGCAGATGGTTTTGCTTTCGAACCCAAATTGTTGAATTTTAAGTAGTGTGTCTATAAGTGTATAGAGTCAACACTTGAGGGAGAATGTTAGAATGTATATATAGAATATTGGTCCATTTTCCGACAACTTTAGCTTTGGGAGAATTGAAGTGTTGGGTAAAGGGGTTGTCACTCAAACCCACCTGCAAATCTTTCACTTTTTCTGCTTTTTGCTCAGGTTTGGCTTCAGCAATCACAGTTTCAATCCCAACTTCCTTAGCAATTGAATTGGCTGTACCCCAATTGTCACCAGTCACCATAATGCTCTTAACTTTCATGGATTTTAGAATGGAAATGACCTCCTTAGCACTTGGTTTCAGCGGGTCGGATATGGCTACAACTCCGGCTACTTCTTTGTCAATGGATACTAAAATCCCAGTTTGAGCCATATCTTCTGCTTCTACGAGTGCTTCTTCTGCATCTAGGGGAAGGCCAATGTTGTTCTCTACCATTAAGCTCTTGTTACCCACTAATATTTCCTTGTTTCCAACTTTAGCCTTCACTCCTTGGCCTGTAACTGAGACAAAATCTTTTGCTTCTGGCCAAGTAGGATTCTCTTCATCTTCTCTTAATTTTTTGGCATGCTCAACTATGGCCTTGCCCAGTGGATGCTCACTGTTTGCCTAATTCAAAAAGATTACCATAATGTTATCAATGAGAACTAAAAGGCACATTTAGGGCACTCTCTACTTAACAACATATACATAATTAGTGTTATTGATACCAAGAGCTTGTTGAGAAACATGTTTATGCTTACCTCTGTTGCTGCAACTAATTCATAGAACTGTGCAGGCACTATATGGTTTAAGATTCTAGTACTGACAACCACTGGCTTTCCAACTGTAAGTGTTCCTGTCTTGTCGAACACGATGCAATTCACCTATAACAACAAATAATTAAGTTTCAGTTATGAAGTATAAAAATAGTATTGATGAAGCAACTTTAAATCTATGCATTCTTGAGGTCAGGCAGGTGCAAGATAACTGACCTTATGGGCACTCTCTAATGCTTGGCCACCTTTGATGAGCACACCTTGGGTTGCACCCACTCCAGTACCAACCATAACAGCAGTAGGAGTTGCTAGTCCTAAAGCACAAGGGCAGGCTATGACCACTACTGATATTCCAAATTGTAGTGCTAGCTCAAAACTGTCCATTGATGATGGGATCCAAGAACGCGGGTAGCGATGAAACTTTCCTGCTAGGAACCAGGCTAACCAAGTTGAAAATGCAAAACTAATAACCTGTCCATTAAAAAATATAGATAGCTTGTCAATAAAAGCCTCTTCACATAAAAACTACTAAACAAGTAAACAATAAAACTTCAAAAATGAATTTAGAGTTCATTTTTGCTTACCATAGGCACAAAGTATTTGGAAATACGATCAGCAAACTTCTGAACAGGAGCTTTGGCCATTTGGGCAGATTCAACGAGTCTAACAATCTGTGAAAGAGCACTTTCTGATCCAACTCTTGTCGCCTTAATATGCAAAACTCCATTTTCATTCACAGTGCCTCCAATGACTGTGTCACCTTTACTTTTTGCCACCGGTCGAGCCTCTCCTGTTATCATACTTTCATTTACATGGCTCTTTCCCCATATGACCACACCATCTGAACCAACTTTTGCACCGGGAACAATCTTTATAACATCATTCTTTTGTATCAAACGACTATCAATCTCCACTTCACTTACGACATTACTCCCTTCCTGATCTAAAGTTAACAATGTTGCGGTATCGGGAGCCAAGTCCATAAGTTTAGCAATAGCTTCTGATGTCTTTCCCTTAGCCAAAGCTTCTAAATACTTACCTAATAGAATAAATGTAATAAGCATTGAACTAGTCTCAAAGAAATCGGTCCCTTTGAAATCTTGAGAATTAGCAGCTCTTAATACTATATAAACAGAATAGAAATAGGCTGCATTTGTTCCTAAAGTAATTAACACATCCATATTAGCTGAACCATGTCTCAAAGCTTTATAAGCTCCAATATAAAATCTTCTTCCTATTAGAAATTGTATTGGAGTAGCCAATTCCCACCTTATAATCTCACCAATTGTCAACTTATTGATAATTTTAGCATCCAATATATGTTTTAGGCCAGGAATGTACATAAATACCATAGAGGTTAAAAACACAGGTATGGTAAACACTAAGCTCCATAGTAAACACTTGTAATAATTATTAATCTCTTGTTGTCTTCGACCGTCTCTTCGTTTTTCTTGATCAGGGTATATCATTGCTTTAAAATGGCCAGACTCACTTGACTCGATCAATTCAATGAAAGTTCTAGGCCCTGTTATTTCTGATCTATAAGAAATTGAAATTTTTTCGAGTTCAGGGTAAGTATGAACTTCTTGAACACCAGGTAATTCTTGAAGAGATTTTGAAATGAATTTTAGAGAATGGTTAGCTTTAAAACCAGCAATTTGAATATCAATTTTGGTTATATCTTCACCTATACTCATAAGTGTGGCTTCAAAACCAGTATCTTCAATGCTTTGAAGAATGTTATTATAGTTAATTATGTTTGGATCATAATAAACTTGTGCTTCCTCTGTTGCTAAGGCTACTTGTGCTGTTAGTATTCCTTGAAGTGATTTTAAAGTTGATTCAACAGTTGAAGAACAAGCAGTGCAAGTCATTCCATTTATTCGAACCCTGCATACTTGCGAAGATTGGTCAATTTTCTCTTCCTTGATTAATGTGACTTCAAATCCAACATCTTCAATTGCCTCACGTATGCTCTCCTCCTGTGAAATGTTAAACACTATTAGAATCTTTTTGTTTATGGTTATATGACCTATAAAAGCACTTCTTATAAGAAAAAAGTGTTACAAGATCAAACATGAAAAAAAGTGAGGGCTTAAAAGAGCACATTGTGTCGTTCCGTCACAATTACATTAAAAAAAAATACTTTGAAGGGGACTAAAGTGTAAATTTTTTTATACAAAATAAAAATTTATATTTAAATATATAAGAGAAAAAAAATATTATGATATAGATCTAATAAAAGACTAAGAACTACGTAATATTTTCAATTAAAAACAAAATATTTATGTTATGTTACAAAAGAGATAGAATCAACTTATTATACCTTATAATAAAAGTTATTTAACATAAATATAATATAATAATTTAATAAGTATTAATATCATATATTTATAAATATTAAAATTAAAACTAAAAGAAATGTATTAAAATATAAAAAATGGGATTTGATTTAGGATTTTAACTTTGAGAGTATATTTAAAAATTTATATTGTTAAAAAATAAAAAACTAACAAATATAAATATATTTTTATCTGTGCTTGTTTCATCTATTTTCTTAAATCGGTAAAATAAGTATAGTAGTGATAAAAATAAATGAAAAACTATTGAAAAATATTAAAATTTTCATATTAAAGAATTTTAAATAAAATAATAATTATTAATATAAAATGTGAAATAAAATAATATTAGAGAAAATAAAAATTTAAAGTTAAGCGAAGAAACTTTGAAAATATAAATGAAAAAACTTAAAAGCTTTGGTTTTAAGTTTATCATAATGCTTTTGTTTTATTTAATTTTTATGATAATTGACACAAAATTTTTATCATCATGAATTGAATTGAAGTTAATTATATGAAATATTTTTGGATTATACTATTTTGACTTAACAAATATTTTTATATAATGTATACTATTATAATTCTACATGTGTAACTAATTAATATTTGTGAATAAAAATACAAATATTTAATCATTATACTCACTATTCATTTATACATATAACCATATATCAAAATATATACATAAAAATTAAATACAATATATTATTGTAAATAAAATATTTTTTTAATATTAATATATATAATTAATTTTTTATAAAAAATTTGACCGCATAGCTACTATAAAGCTCCGCCCATGTATGTTTTTTTCTAAACCATTTTCTTCTTAAATCACTTTTAACCTAAGCATAATTAAACCCTATAAAACTAGTTAGCACTATTTAGCTAGGCTATTAAACCCAAAAGATATTATCATGGCTTTTCACTATTTTTTTTAAACCTTACGGATTTAAACCAGAGTCCAATCGATCAACTAATTAGCTAGGAAATTCATAAAAACTCTTGGTTTACACATAATAGTATTATCATAATTAAATATATTAATATCAATTTTTCTACTCATCCCATCTTTACATGGCAAAATATATAAATGGTTTCACTTTTTAAAGTTATTAAAAAACACATAACATATTTTTGAATATGCGAAAATATTTTTTATCGTATATAAAAAACAATTAAATGTTAAATAGATGTGATAAAAAATAAGACTTAATCTATATAAAAGAGTTATAACATGTGATTAAATTTTTTTATCCTAATTAATTTAGCTTTTGGAATGAGTTATAACACAAAACATATTAAACATAAAACCCATGTATAGTTAACATTTTTTTAAGATACTAACAAACTTTTGATAGCGAGGTATATTGCAATTAAATACAAGAACTTTCTTTTTCATGGAAAGTAAAATCAATATCAATAAACTTTAAGGCAGACACGTCTTGTAAAAAAAAAAAACTTTAACGATAATAAAAGATTGAAAGAAGCAAAAGTTAATATAGATAAAAAGATAAAAAGGAAAGAAAAAAAAAGACAAACAAATAAAAGTAGGTAGTGCTTTTTAATTAGATTTGAGAAAAAGGATAATGGCACAACGTAGCGTGTGATAGAAACGACAATTCTATAACACAACAAAATTGAAGTGGTTTTTAGTATACGTTTTTGAGATATTGTAAAGGCATTTTTGAAAGAAAAAAAGACTGTTTTGTTATAAAATTAAAAATAGTAAAAATATGTGAGTTAGAAAATAAAATATATTATATATATATATATATAAATTTTAAGAAGAGTTATTTTCTTTATTTTCTAAATATAAAAATTTATGCAGTTTTCAATGTCCTATGGAATGAAAATAAAATAAAATTGACATCACTATGGTTGTCCATTTGATATATCTACCTCGCATGCATTATATAAAAAGAAAGTGTTTTTTTTTTTTTTTTTTTTGGGATTTAGCTGAGCTTGAGGTGATAAACTAATATTTATTTGAAGAAAGATGGTTACAGCAAAGTGAAAGTCCATTGTAGAAAGAAAAAAAAAAGTAATTACACTTTAAGAAAAAGTTTTTTGGCCTTTTGAGACGTTTCAAAAGCAAAGGGAAGAAGCTCTTCTCTGTTTTGAACAACATATTAATTTCATCAACATACTAAAAAGTAGTCTTCTTCTTCTTCTTCTTCTTTTAAAAACACTTTTGTCATAATAAATTTTTCATTTTACATTGGATAGAATTTTTTAGTTTCAAATTAAAACATATTTAATTACTAGTTACATAACTAAAATATACGCTTTTATATATCACAATCAATCACAAGTATAACATTATCACAAAATAAAACTGATGATTACGAGTAAAAAGTTTACATATTAAAAAATATGAGAATGAAAATTAAATTATAAAATATATAGGATACTTACAGTAAGAAAGGAGGGATAGTAAAGAACATGAGCCTTATTATTCAAAACATCAATAGCAGCTTCAATAATCCCAGGAAGCCTCTTAATTGCCTTTTCAATGGAAGCAGAACAAGCAGAGCAAGTCATTCCAATAACTTCAAAAACAGCTTTTACTTTTGGACCTTCGATGTTAAAGTTATTGTGTTTAGGAGATAGTGATCCTCTAGGAGGTTTTGGTGATGAAACTTCCCAACTTTCAATGCAAATGCAACTTAATGGTTGGAACTTCTCTCCCATTTCTTGATAATCACTTCTTCGATCTCTATTTATCTTCTTTTTTTGCCCTTTATTGTGGTAGTTTTATGAGGAGTTATTGGTTTGTGAGAAATGGGAAATAACAGACAGAGTTTGTACCTTAAAGACACTGTTTTTATAATGGTTTTGTGGGCTTAGTATGCTTGTGTTTTGAGTGTGTGCTGTTAAAGTTTTGAGAATAAAGGTTGAAAATATTAGGTTCGATTGTAAGTGGGTCCCACCAGTATATTTTTAATTTCATAACAGTTGTTTGGGAAAATAAGAAAATATTATTATTATTATTAGTAACAAATAAATTATATATTTTTATTATTAAAAAAATTTGATGTTATGTTAATTCAATTACGATAAATTAGATATAGTTTAAAATTAAATAAGATTTAATTAAATCATATTTAATATTAAAAGTATTATTTTTTAATAATTTTTTAATATATATTTTTATATATAGAATATTTTTTATTAAGATGTAAGAAAATATTATTCAAGTCATGTCTTGGAATTATACTGTGTACTTTGATTTAAATATATATGCACGCAAGTATAAAAGTAATTATCTTTTAGTGTATTTATTTGATCATCAAAAATGTTCAAATTATTATTTTTCAAATTACAATTCAATGATAACTTTTGATTTCAGTCAAACTGAAGGAAATTTTTTACATATATTTTACTCCCATCGTTAATGTGTACGCAGTAACGTTATTGGCGTGGATTATCTAATATTTTCATAATAAAATTTATTATTATTTTTATTTTAAATTATGAATTTAAATTACATTAAAATGTTTTTTTTATTAAAAAGACATGATTGCTAATTTTTTAAAAATAAATTAACTAATAATTTAAAATTTTGAGTTAAATTAACTAAAATAGATAATACAATTTAAGGAGAACAGTTACTATTTCTTTATCTTTATCTTTTATATATAAAAATCAGAATAGTTGGTCTTTTTCTTTATTTTTTTCCCCTTTATGTAGGCTTCTCTTTACATTTGTTTTTTTAAAGTTTTAAGTTAACTTTGTTTTATTTTATATATTAATAAATATTAAAATATTTTTATAATAGATAATACATATATAATTCATATTTGATAATTTTATTACGTATTAATTTTACATTTTACTCTTTAATTATTATTTTAAAATTTATAATTGTATTGAAATAATTATATATTTTTTTATCAATATCATGTTATAACTAATAAATTAGAATGGTTGGTCCTAGAATAATTTGTCATTTTTTTTCTTTTTTTCCTTTGTGTCTCCCATTTTCACTTTTTTTTAAGTTTTAATTTCTTTATTTTATCTTATATAATAATAAATATCAAAATATTCTTATAATAAATAATAATTGTGTACATTATATTTGATAATTTTATAGTGTATTAATTTCACATTTTAACCTTAATTATTATTTTTGGGATCATAATTGTGTTGAATTAATTATATTTTTTCATATCAATATTATGTTATATCTAATATTAATTAATAAATAGTCAACTAATTTATATTACTTTTAAGAAAATACATATTCATAAAAATTTTTATTAAATTCGATTAAATTTTGTTTATAGTGTTAAATTCATATGTGTCGTTCTATTATATTTGATTTATTTGTAAAATAAATCATCATTCATATTTAGATTGTGTGTAGTCACAAAATATCATACTTATTGTTCATAAAATAATAATTATTGTGTATATAATTTTCACTAAATTAATAAAATAATTAACTTTTACTAATAAAATAACTATTATTGTATGTTTATTTTTCATTAAAGTAACAAATTAATTAATTATTTATTTTAAGAGTATTTTTTCACACCTCTATATAAAATCTTAACATTAATTTTTTATTTTGTCATAGTTAAAAACTTTTTTTCTTTTTATTTTTTAAAATAAATAATTTTAAAATAATAATTATTATTATTGATTAATTAATACTACTATATATTTATAAAATTTAAATCATTGATATGTTTATTTATATGGTTCAAAAACTAGTATAACAAAAGCCTAAATGTTTGGTTGTACACCAATTATTTATTTTTTTATTATTTTTTACACAAATAAATACTAAAATATCTATTTAATAAATCATTTTTATGTTTTTTGTTAATTTTTTTACATCAATAAATACCAAATGTCCATATAATAAATATATTTTTTATATAGTTATTTTGTATAATGTAATTATTTTTATTACTTTAAGACGACAATCAATATATTTAATAATTATGTATTTAATATGTGTTCGATCAATTCATTTATGAAAATATAAATTTTTTTTGAATGTCTATATAATAAAAATATTCTTTGTATTTTTTTTTACTTTTTGTTAGTTTTTACACTAATAAATATTAAAATATCCAAATAATAAGTACATTTTTATATTTATTTGTTAGTTTTTATACTAATAAATGTAAAATATTTATATAATAAATACATTTTTATATATAGTTATTTTATATAATGTAATTACTTTTATTTTATTAATGATAATAATTCATATAGTTAATAATTACTCAAACTTTACCGTTGTTTTTATCTTATATATTAATAAATATTAAAATATTTTTAATAAAATAATAATTATATAATTTATATTTCACAATTTTATTTGTATTGATTTTATACTATAAATTTTAAGATATTATTTTATGAATAATAATTATATTGAATTAATCATTTTTTACGTTGATATTATATTATATTAAATATAAATTAAAAATATTCAACTAGCCTACATTGTTTTTAGAGAAAACAATTTATAAAAATATTTATTAAGTTCGATCAAGTGTGTATATATCGTCCTATTATATTTCATTTATTCATTAAATAAAATATCGCTTATATTGTGTGAAACTATCACAAAGTGCATTAAAGTAATAAATTAATTAATTATTTGTAATTAAAATAATAATTATTATATATTTACTCTTCATTAAAATAACAAATTAATTAATTATTTATTTTAAAACTATTTTTTTAAACCTTTATATATTAAAATTAATCAATTGTTTATCTTTTCATAATAAATGCAACCTAAAAATTTTATATTTAAAAAATTTTATTTTCTAAAATAAAAAATTTTAAAGCAACAATAATCATTAGTGATCAATTATATTATTATATATTTATCAAAATATAAATCAACAACTCATATATTTGTAAATTATAGAGGTTTTGGGTGCATTATTATTTAAATAGACATGCATTGGAATCTAACGTGATATAAAATAACAAAATAATATCACTTAAAATTTATAATTATAAAAATAATATTTTTTATATTTAATATATATATTTTAATTATTTAAAAAATATTTAATTTATTATTTTATATTAAATATTTTTTAAATAAATAAAATAAAATAAAATTATAATTATTTAAATTTATTTAATATTTAACATCATCTAATATTATTAACACGTAGTTTTGATACTCATCACAGAATTTATAATTGTAGGTTGTTTTTGAATAAGGAATTAGACTATATACACAAGCTATTATTAAATGGTTTGGAGCTTTATCGAATAAAGAGTCCAAAAATTGCTGCGTTATGATAACCACACGAGAGTTCACATCTTATAGGAATTTAATCTCTCCAAATAGGTTTTTTTTTTAATTTGGATTTATTTATCGCTTAAATTTAATGCAGTGTGAATTTTGGTATATGATTATTAAACTTTTTTTATTAAAATTATTGCTGACTTAAAATTCAAAAACATGGACTCAAATTCTTCATTATGTAATTTTCATGTATTTTTAAAAAATTACTTCGTGTCTTGCATATAATTTATGGGACTTAAATGTAATTATTTAAAGGAAATAAAAGTATTAAAACCATTTTAACTCTCATGTAAGTATTTGTCTTTTTTTTTTAAATCAAAACTATGACAAGTATTTATCTATTTCGGATATAGAAAAAATGTTTAAATTGGTAGATGCAAATATGAACTTCCACTTCATATATTATTTAGAGAAAAAAATAACGTATTTTAAATTTAAAACTATAAAAAATACATATTTTATATTTAACTTATATATTTTTATTATTAAAAAAATTTAATCTATTATTTTACATTAAACATCGTTAAAATCGAAATATGTTTATATGAATATATTCGATGTTGAACTTTATACAATTTTATTTCTTTAATGTTATCGAAGTATTATTTTTATTTAACTTTTTATTTCATAAATTTAATCATTTTAACAACTTTTAGTTATACATTCTTGGAGGAAATTTTTGCCACCTTCTATTTAATATGTTTAATATATGTTATCATTTATTGGTTAACATGAGTTTAAATTTTTACATAAATCATATTTTGATAATAATTTTTAATGATGTAATTATATAATTAATATATAGCATGAGATTTAAAAATATTATCTAATAGTTTATTTGTATTATTCAAACTCTTATGAATAATTTCTTAATATAATTATAAAATATATATTCTCTAATTCTTCTATTATTCCAATTAATCTCTATAAAATAATTAATATAGGCATTAAAGTTGATTTGATACCTCTTAGGTTTTTATTTATATTATTTCTTCATCATTTTTAAGATGAAGTCGACAGAAACCAAATTGATATAGTGAATGTAAAAATCAGTTTTAACACACACATATATATATATATACTTTTAAGAGTACTATTTATATTTAACTTGAGATGGGTTAACAAATTATATGACACATCACCTAAATAAGTAGCTCAAATTCGGATGAAAATAGTACTTTTTCATGCTTTAAACAGTTATTATATTGATTTGTTTTTATTACTATTTTAATAACCTTATCATTGTTATTATTATTATTATTATTATTATTATTATAAAATAATATATAAAAATGTATTTTTTTATTATTAATTATATTTTGTTGTCATTGTAATCCAATAAAATTAATAATAATAAATTATTATTTTTAAAATAATGCAATATTTCCACTTTTTTTAATAATGGATTGATGAAAAGGTTTAAGTCGTCTCCTAAAAATGGCGGGAGAAAGCGTCAATTATATTTCATCATATTGACAAGTGGAAGTAATTTTATTTTAGTAAGCAAATTAAGGAAAATAATGCATAAAACAAGTCAAATTATTTCGATAATTAAGGAACGACATTCCTGATAAATTTTCATATTATAATCTTTTAGCACAACTCATACACTTATATATATATATATATATAATCAAGTGACCGGTAATTACCAAGTTATAAAACAATTAACATATCTTTTAAACATTTTATACACTCATATCATAACACATAGTAACTATATGCCGATAATTTTTTAATTTAATTATATACAATTATTTTATATATAAATTTTTAATTTTAATTTTATAATATATATATATATATATATTCATTTTTTTTACATAAATAAACATATATTTTTTAAATAAGATATATAAAAATAATTAAATTATTAAATTATTTATGTATTATAATAAAATTTATTGATATTCGAAGATTACGTATTTTTATTTACTTAAGTGCAAAATCAATTCCTAAATTTTATCCAAATCTAAGTTCTCAATCTTTTTAATTTCTATTCTTAAATTCTCAATATTTTTTTTTCAATTTCTAACTTAGTTATTAAATTTTCATTTTTATCTCTAATTAATTACCAACTTACTGTATTTAATTTAGAGATAAAATAAAAAATTTAGAACTTAAGATAAAAATTAAAAGGTTTAAGTAGAGAAATTTTTTGAGAACGTAAGTGTATAAATTAAAAAATTTAAGGATTAAATTATTAAAAAAATTTGACAATTTAAGTATAAACTTGGATAAAGTTTAGAGATTAAATATGCACTTAAGCATACTTTATTATAGAAAAATATGAATAAATATTGTCTAACTCAATTCAATAAGATTTTATTGAGTTAAGAGTTGTCCAAGTTTATAAACAGTATTATTGTCAAATTTTTGACCGATGTGGGACTCAAGGAAACTTAAGAACCTCCTTACACACGGATAGATGTGGTCTCACAAAATCAAGGTGAAACTATTAAGGACAAAGTCCAAGTCACCGATCAAACCAGACACGATTTTAATATCATGTTAGCAACCAAGGTCTAACTCAACCCAATAAGATCCCATTCAACCCAATAAGATCTCACTCAACCCAATAAGATCTCATTGAATTAAGAGTTGTCCAAGCTTATATGTAGCACTAATGCCTTGCTCCTAGTCGATGTGGGACAAGGATACTTAATGGCCCATTCCACACGGTAGATAGAGATGGACATAAGCACAATGGTGAGATTATGGTAGAGCCTAGGGTCCAAGCACATAGAAACAAAGAGCAGAGTTCTGATATCATGTTAGAAACTCAGACCTAATTTAACTCAATAAGATCTCATTGAGTTAATGATTGTCGAATCTTATAAGCATCGTGGTTGTCTTACTCATAATCAATGTAAGATAAGGATACTTAATAAATATAAAATATAAGTAGAAGAGAAAAGAAGAGTAAAATTAACTATACATAAATGAATATAAAATTATATATTTATTTTTCTAGTCAAAAGTATTTACCTATTTATATTCTCAAAATATATCAAAAAAGTTCCCATTATATATATATATATATATTTTTTATCTTTTTTGGGTACTTGTATATAACTTATTTTTCATTTGTATACCACGAAAATCTACTTGTCAAATATTCACTTATAACCTTTATTAAAAAGTAGGCTAATAAGTTAATTTATATTTTATTATTATTATTATTTTAACGTGATACTCACGTATTAAAAATATATAAATAGAATATCTATATTAAAATAAAATTAGTGATAGATTTTTATATTAACTTATTTTTCTAAAGTTTATAGATTAAAAATTTCCGAATACAAGTAGGGTCCACCCGTCCATACTTAGTACTCAATTTCCGAATCGCATTAATATTGTATAAAGAAAGCTTGTGGTTGAGCCTTTCTTTCCTTAATAACTTTTCTACCTCAAAGAACCTTTTAATATATTATTTGCAAAGACATCCCACTAACCCTTTAACCATGAAAAATATATGAAAGAAAGTAGTACAAATAGATAAAATCAAAGAAGGAGGAAACAAATACTAATTATTGTATAGTGAAATTATCAGTGTTAGTTGTGTGCGCTCAAAGAAAGTGACTTCAAAACTTGTTAGTATATACGTGCGATAATGGCGTAAGAATATATAAATTAATTTATATTTATGATTTAAATAATTAATAATTAATAATTAATTCATTATATATTAATTTATATTAATTATGATTATTTTATTAGTATCAACGACAAAATAATATCAAACAAATTAAAATTTAATTTTACCAACAAAATATTAAATTTTGATAATAACTTCTTTTTTTCCAATATCTAAATGTGATTATTTAAGTTAATATATAAAGATAATTCAATTATTTATAATTTTATATTTCGAATATCAAAAATTAGCTAAAATTCAAAATATATTCCATTGAAACCATGGTATATCTTTTTATATAAAGCTTTGATCTAATAAAAATATAAGAAATTGTTCTATAACTCTTATTTTAAAAATATTTTTCAAATCAATTATCTTCGAGAAGAAAACAACGTAATATTATCATGATTTAATAAATCTTCGTACTCTAAAACTATAAATAGATGAAGCATTCAATACTTAAAAATCATCAAAAAATTGCAAAGAGTTTTTACTTTCTTCTCTCATTTTTTTGCTCTGTAAAAATTGTGAGAATGATTTGTAAGTAAAGCTAGAGAAGAACTTAATTATATAATTTTCATATTATCTTCTTTTATTCTTATAAGTGCTTTTTAGTTTACAATTTTACTTTAAAATAATTTTTTTGTTAATCTTTTGTTATAGTCAATGTATTATATTCTTTAGTTTCGTATAAATTCAATCATGTTTTTTTCACGAGTAACTCTTAATATATAATTATTATATTTATTTTATAAGTTGATCTTTTACTATGATATTATTATTTTAACATATTGTCGATATTGGATAATTTATAATAATAAACCTTACTTATTTTTCAATTAAATTAATTTTTCAAAATAAATATATTAATTTTTGTTATTGATATTTAACTTTATATCTCCTAATTATTATTTTTTTGAGACGTAAAACAAATAATTAAGTAGCTAATAAAATTCAAATTTCATAATATTAAAACGAATTAGTCAAAAATAATAATTTTAAGTGAGATCAGTTTATGGGTGCATAATTTTTTTTAAAAAAACAGATAGTCACAAGAGATTATATTATAATACATTTAAAATATATACAATTGTTGTGCCATGTATTCAGTATATCAATATATAATCATTTCGTTTGTTAACAATCTCGATGGTCCAGCACGATTTCAACAATGAATGATATTGCTTTCCCTGCTTTAATTTTCAAAAATTCAAATGCTAACTAATCATATATATGTTATGTGACTACTCACTATATATTTCTTACTTTTACTTATGTTTGGCTATCAATTAAGAGAAGTACGTAAAGTAAATGAGCACTTTTAATGTATCATGTATCTGATTGTTGCTAATAATTTATTATTAGTTAAATTAATTTGATGAATTTTTATAATTTTTTAATAAATTGTTACATTAATTATTATTTTATAATAATTTAATGCAAGAAAACTTTTGGAAAGTAAATAGGGTTTTTCGTTTGAGATAATTAAAAATTAAAAATTAAAGGATATTAAAGTTATTTTTTTCATTAAATAAAAAAAATATTACACAAATTTAATTTAAATTTATGATAATAAGAATGAGGAGTTATAACTACCAACCAATATTCCTAATAAAAGTAATGAAATTTTGTTAGGTCAAATACTCAAATATATTACAAACGATTGAGGTAAAATTGTAAAAAACGCATAAATGCTTTGGTAGTGGTTCGTACGTGCACAATAATGCCGAATGGGTAGTAGCAACAAACAGATTTTTATTTTAGTTGTTTTACTAAACTTCCCACGTAGAATTTGTGTGAATTAACCATTTTAAGAACGGTAGGGTTATAAACAGTGAAAGTAAACATCCTTGAAAAAAATATCAATTATTAAAAAAAAATATTTTTTTCTTATTCTTTATTATTCCTAATATTTTAAAAATATTTTTTTTAAAATAATTTAAGTCATGGTACACGTGAGATATATAAATATATTTAACTTCATCCGATTTTAAAATTATTAGAATATTTATCTAAAAATATATAATTGATATAATTAATTAGTATTAATTTAAAGTTATTAAAGTACTTGTTTAATCAATAAATATTATAAAATTTATAATATTTTAAATTTATTAAAATGTTTCCTTTAATAATAATTTTTTAGTGCTAATTATATAATACAAATATATATAAATATATATATATAGATATATATATATATATATATATATATATATATATATATATATATATATATATATATATATATATATATATATATATATATATCGATTTTTAGTAGATATATAACTTACAAGTAAACCCATTTAGTATTTAGTCGGTATATAATATTAATATTAGTTAAATAATTAACATGATAAATAATTGATATTCAAATTCTTAATTATTTGATAATAAGATAATTAAGCATATAAAATTTTGATATTTAAATATATATATATATATCAGGTAAGGGTATCAACATGTGTATTCTCTCCTATAAATAGTCACCATATTTAATATTAAAACATAATTTATTTTTTTCTCACAAATAGAGAAATCTATATTATCTCTCTAAATATCTCTTTGCATCACAAGAAGACACATTAGTCTCATCATTCTTCTCACTACCCACATTTACTTAAGGCCACCACATCACATGGTGATCTCATATTTTAATAGTGTGTTCTTTGTTCTCAGGTCTACAAAAAGTAGAAGTGCATCCAATATTTGATTTTGATAAAAATTGGCATCAAAATATGACATTATTTGTTAAAAACAAGTGTACTCTGCTAGTTGAATCACAGCTATGGAGGAAAAAATTTCTAATATCTTCCAACAATTTGAACTAGGTGATCTTCAAAGAAAAGACAATAAAAATTCAGAAGAAAATTGTTCTAAAAGAAATAGGTTTGTAAACGGGATAAGGCGAGACTAAAGAATTTATCTTTCATTCCCACTTAAAATTCATATAGAGACATACTAAGGAATAAGGACTCTTAAATGATGAGCGATGATCCAAATAATATTTTAAATACTATTTTTATTTTTTAATATTTTCTATACTTTTATTATAAATAATAATTTATAAAAATAGTAAGTCGATAATAAATGTTTTATATTAAAATAATTAAAATTTTGAATTAATAAATAATATTTATATGAAAGAAAAAAATTATATGTAACAAGGGATAAATAATTATTTTATATTAAATAATATTGATAGAATTCTTATTACAAACTATTGAACAAGTTTGAAATAATAATAATAAATTATAAAATTTTAGATTTTTAGAATTTAAATAAATATTTTAAATAAGTTTTATAAAAAAAACTATTGATGTTTTAATAGAATAAGAGAAATTAAAAATTAAATATGTAATATAAATATATAATGTATTAGTTATGATTAATTTGAATTTAAATGTAATTAAATCCAAAAATATTAAAAATATTAAATTTTGATATATTTATTAAAATAGGATAGGATAGAGAATACAATTTTCATTATTATCTCATATCATATTATAAAATATGGATTTTCGTTCCATGTTTCTCATTTTATTGTCTTAATCCTTACTTCTAACTCGATAATGTCTGTAGCGATTTGCAAATTGACAATCCTAAAAAGAAGTTTACTTTACACGATTTCGAAAGGCCACACTTTTTTGTCTTTTCAAGATGAACAACCTTTAGACTGAGACAACCAAGCTTCTACAAGGGACAATGAGTTCCCACCTCATGTCCAACAAGTTCTGTAGCCATATGTACAAATTGCTAGAACAAAGAATCCATCCACAACAAAGGATAGAGAAAAATGATTCACACTTCTTCTAGTCCCACTGATGATACAAAACTTGGTGAGTTTTTGATGCTATTACCAGACCTCGGTAATGGCATCAAAAACTTGATGCATAAAATTATGGTATACAAATTTTTGTATGATTTATTAAATAGTTCGTAAGTACAAGAATCACTTTTAGAAAATTATAAGTATATTTCTAAAGTCGATTTAAAGAGAAATCATGTGGTTTTTAAATTATTCAACGAACTCTTAAAAAAATAAAACCTAAACAATTTATCACAAAGTTTGAGTTTGAAAATCTAAACTAATGATATAAAAATAAAGATAGGTTCAATAAAAATTTAGATAATTAAACATTAATCATGTTGTAGATAATTTATGGGATATATTAACTAGTTAATTATGTATGTTCAATATTAAGTAGGTTATAGAAAATATGAGTTAAGATTATTGATTTTCTCTTTTATATATTTATATATATACATGATTAATTAGATCTACAATTTGTTATTAATTATAACCATTTATCGCATTCAGTCAAATCTAAGAATTAATTAAATTAAATTATGTATCTTTTCTAAGGGCTGGACACTAAATATGTGACATGGTTGGATGCAGCATATATGACTTGACATAATACATGGCCAGACACAATACATGTGACCTAACATGGTATATGATCAAACATAATACATGTGATCTAGCATGGTACATATGACCCAACATGGCACACATGGAGAGACACGACCCATGTATCCTTACAATGGGAGCATTTCCAGATATAGTATATGTGGTGGGACATAATGTATATGACCAGTTAAGATACATATACATGGACATGTAACCATCTGGACCATTTTGGACTCATTTCCCACAAATACACAACAGTTCATACCAACATAGCATATTACAGATTCATATAAGGAACATAATCAAATAACACCCTCCATTTCAAAACAGACGAGATCACATATGGACTTCATCAAAAGGTACATAATTCAAAAGCACATAAATAGTAAAGCAACATGGTATATATATGTCCAAAATATCCATACAAAGGCTTGAACTCTAACATCATGATCCAAGCATGTGGTAGACCACTAGGCCCTAAAAACCCTAATAGGCATGATCACAAGCTCTATGAACTTTGAAAATATGGAACAAGGAATGACCCAGATGAAGTCATAATAGGAGCACCCAACTCAATAGGTTGTGAGCATGTACCATCTACAATCGACAGTAAGCATTTCAAAAATTATTGAATAAAAATAAAGGGCTAAAACATACTATCTAACCTCAGGGCGATTTCACTCTCCGATATGGCCATTAAAAGGTGCAAACCTTAGTAAGTGAATCACTCAAGAGGTACATAGTTCGAAGCACATGAAGCGTTAAGACAGCTTTGGCCTCTAAGACCAATTGAAAGTTGCAAAGCATAAACTTCCACCTCACACGGACTTATATTTAATGGACTACGATAACTTGTCCACTACCTTCCGAGGTCGTGCCACATCATGTGTCATCCTAGAGAATGGACACCTCTAACGGTACATTTCTACATGTCGTCCCTTATCGAATACATTCCTAAACTATTCAATAATATGTCTACATTTTGGACAAAGTTGGGGCATAAGTCAAGCACAAAATTTATTAAGTAGACCAAGATATTGGTTCTACACTACTACAAAAGGGGTATTTAAGTCGATATGTAAAATCGGTTTTTGAAAAAACCTGACTTATAATGAATTTAAAGTCAGTTCGTCATGTAAATCGACGCTATGTCCTATTTTTTAAAATTAAAAAATGGTTGAAGTAAATAAAATTAAAATTAATTATTATTTTATTTGACTCTTTAGAATTTAAATCGGATAAAAATAGTATATTTTTTCCTTTTTTTAGACAATTAGTTTTAAAAATTATATAATTTTGTTTATTTGTTTGGATATTTAAATTTATATGTGTACCTATAATGTATCTTTATTTAATTTTGTTTATATATTTTAATTAAATATTATTCTAAAGTTATTATTTTTTCTTTTTCTATAGTACGTATATGCATAGTCTAAATAAAATAATAATTGACAAAAAAAATTTAATTGTGTGGATAGCGTCAGTTCACGTGGCGAACCGACGCTATCTACCTAATATATCTGTTCGGCTCATTGTTTACGCAGAACCCCAATTTCTTCATTTCTCTTCTCTATTTTCTCCCAAAATCGAGCTACACTCACCTTTTTTCTCAATTTTCGGCCACCTCCGACTACCATTTGCAATATCATTTTGTGAGTTATATTCCTCTTCTTATTATCTTTCAATTCTACTATTTTTTTTAACGAAATACTCAAATTTTTATACCCATTTTTTCACTTATTCTCACTTACAAAACACCATTTTCTTCCATTTTCCTCCATTTAGTCACTTCATAACATTCTTGTAAGTATTTCTATTAATTTTGTAGCTTATTATTCAATTTGTTTTATTTTTTGTATAAATTTTTTATTTAGGTATGTTTTTTATTTTGCTTGTTATTATGTTGGACTTATTTTATGTGAAAATAATATCTGAAATGTTGTGAGTTTTATGGATTATATATATTTATTGTGCGTTGATAAATTTATTTATATATAAATAATTATATTTTATTAAGTATAATTTTGCATCTTATTATTTAGTTTGTTTTATTTTTTGTATAAATTTTTTATTTAAGTATGTTTTTTATTTTGCTTGTCATTATGTTTGACTTATTTTATGTGGAAATAATATTTGAAATGTCGTGGGTTTACTGTGTGTGGATAAATTTATTTATATATAAAAAATTGTATTTTATTAAGTAGTTAATAGAGGAAAAATAATATGTTTTTTTAATTTGTAAGAAATTATATTGGTATAAGAGTTATACGTGCTATTTATTGAATTTTAAAAAAATTATAAATATATATTTATAAAGTCAATAATTTAAATAATATATATATATATATTAATAAAAATCAAATAATAACTAAAAACTAAGTAATATTATTATTTTTATTTATATATACTACTTATGTGTTAAAATGTTAAATATGTTACTATAGTAGTTCATACTTCTATAGAATGTTATATACGTATAATTAATATTGCTTTTTAATTATGATATAGTAACATGTTTAAAAATTAGAATCAACCAAAGTGATTGGTTTTTATATATTCATGCTAGCATGTTGCTTATTTTTTAATTTGTATAGAAATGATTTTGTAAAATGATTAAAATGATAACTGTTTTGTATTATGTATGTTTTGATATATATTTTAATAATTAGGAAATTTATATATAATAATACTTGAAATATATTCATTGGATACATAATTAAGTAATATGTTTAATTAATGTCATTAATATAAAATGGAAAAATCTTGGATGTCAAAGTGTAGAATTGAGCAAGACTATATTTCTAGAGTTAAAAGTTTCATGAAATTTGCTTATAGAAATAGTAATACTTGAACTAGTATGATTTGATGCCCATGTGTTAAATGTAAATATGAGCAATTTCATGAATTTGATGAGGTTAAGTATCATCTTATCCGTAATGGTATTCTTTTGAGCTATAAATGTTGGTATTATCATGGGGAAAAGATAAATAAGAATGTGAGTGGATTACATACATCTTATCATAATGTATAGACAGAAAATATGTTTCATGGTGTTGAAAATGAATTACACGAGGATGATATCGAAACCTTTAAAAAACTTATAAAAGATACCGAAAAATCGTTGTGATAGGGCATTAACGCTTAACAGAAATCAAAAGTTGATAATCCCTTGGCCATTAAGGTTTGAATAAGGCTAAGATCATTGCATGTTGGTAATCATTGATCTGTTCAATAATCATGCTTGGTACTGTGACTCAGCGCTTCCATAGAACTGAGTAAATATACAAAAGTAGTTGTTGAAATGTAAGAGTTATAGCTACATATTAGTTTCTTATATTATTTTTTGTAATATTTAATAAAAACTAACCATTTTAAACCTTGATAAGGCATGAAAGTCATGGAACAAGTTTAAGGGCATTGCCCTTAAAAAATCTCATAAGCTTATATGGACAAAAGTTATGGTATGTACAAGCCAATATTAATAATTTTATTAATTTTATAATTGCATAATGAAGATGTTCAAATATGAAAAATCATGTACACTTGTTTTTTGTAGGTTCCACAACAAAATAATGGAGTCATGTGTGGTTATTATGTCAAGAAGTTTATGAGCGAAATCACCACAAATATCAAAATTCTAATTGATGATGTGGTAATATATTTTACCCATATACATAAAACAATTTAACATATTTGAGTTCATTTTTGTAAATAAATGAAATTACATTCTTATTTTGATTTTAAATACATGTAGTTCTTTGGTTAGAACAATAGAGGTTACGACCATTAAATTTTTGATGATTTATGAGAGGAATGGGCAGAACAAATGGTTCAAATTATATCATCACAAGAAGAATCAAGAGAAGATTCTAATGATCTTGAATAGCATATGATAACATAATAGTGAATTTTTTAATAATTTAATTTCTCTATCTATTCCTGTGTCTGAAGTCACTTGTTTGATGGATGATTATATGCTCATATATTTAGGAGAATGCATTGTTTTATGAACCTATTTTGGCCCAAACTACATCTCATCTCTCTTTCCTACTTTCCTTACGAACTCATATTAGCACTTTATTAATCATTTGTTTATAAATATGAAGTTATCTGGAATCTCTACTAGTATTTTTAATGCTATAATGAGCTCTAAATATGAAATCAGGTGTACGTAACTCCGATTTGTTTCTTGGTTTGTATGAGTTTTGGTGCCCATGAACATGTTCCATATGTTTAAGGGCACCAAAACTTACACAAACCAAGTAAGAAATCGGAGTTACACTTGATTTCATATTTAGATTTCATTATAGCATTAAAAAATACTAGTAGAGAGTCCAGATAACTTCATATTTATAGACAAATGATTAATAAAGTGCTAATATGAGTTCGTCGAAGGGTTATATCACTCGGATGTCACTGTGGTAATCTCTTTTTTTATGGTAATATTTATAATGATTTAATTTCTTCATTCGTATGCCTATAAAGTTTAGACTGTTTGTTTGATATATGTTTACGTGCTCATATATGTAGGAGAATATGAATTATTATATGGATCAGCTATTTTTTGTCTAATTTTCTTGTCATAATGCTAGTGATTAGGCCAACTAAGATTCTAAGCCAACCAAGCTTACTAGCATCCAATTACACTTTGACGACATTTTTTTATTTGTAATTTAAGTTAACTATATGTATTGTATATACATGATTTGTTTTTGTAATAAATTTAATTAATTAGCAAGTAATTAATTATTTTTAAATTTTTAATTATTTGTATTATTATTTATATTTTAGTTTTTTTATGCTATATATATATATATATATATATTGAATAATACGAAAAATGAGAATAAAAATAAAATAAAAATCATAAAATGTACATGTAAAGTCGGTTCATCGCGTGAACCGACTTTACATTTTAAGTCGCTCAATTTAAATTTGATTCAGCGAACTGACTATAAATTTGTTTAAAGTAGATTTTTAACCGACTTTAATGCCTATTTTTGTAGTAGTGCTACCAAAACTTAAGGCGATGAGGACATGATCCCCCACTACCTAAAACCCTACAAAAAGTTCAGACCTTTATACACAAATGACACTTCACTCCAACAAAGTACATAAGTGCACAAGTTAGAAAAATAATAACGACGAAAAAAGTACAAGTGTTAAAGGATGAGGATATCTACAAGTGTAGTATCAAAACCCTCGCACTTAGGCAATCCTCCCAAAAAAGGGTAGTCATGTCATCGACAGATCCTATAAGGATTTTAGAATCGTTATCACATATAGATTCACATTATTTGATGGTTAAGAACCATCACCCAACTTGACGTGCACCTAATTTCCACTATGTGGGCTCAAGCAACCCATACCATAGCTGGATACCCCATGGTCGGTCAGACCATGGCTAGACACGTCATGAGTGGCTAGGCCATTTTCAGGCCATGGTCGGACACACCATGGTAGACCGAACATGGTCCCCCACTTATCCATCAATTCTCCACTTGAAAACCACCTCACATGACCTATTCTAATTCATGCCTGCTCAACCCCTTGATGAAAAATCTAATCATGTTTATCAATTATTTCATCCGTTCATCAAGGAACCCATCCAAGAGTTTCAAGCTACTAGGTATCCCATAGGTTTAAAAACACACACACTTGGATCCATGTCCTTTATCCAACAATGGAAAAGTGAACCCATTGAGTTATGATTTTTTGACGTCAATATAACTCCCTAACTAGGAGTTTGATGGAGAATTCGTAAAAACTATCAATAATAGGACATCGTTGCATACATTTTGAGTGTCCGAGGAAAACAAGACATTTTTCATACGGGCAAGTAATGATCACGTAATAATAGACTTGATACCACTAGTGAGGTTCAAAAAATAGTGAACTCAGATAATGATAGAATCGAAAAATAAACCTTCTAGCCTATATACCCCTGCCTAATAAGTCTAGATGTTGATATTAGATGTAAAATAATTCATGTCATGTGGCAAAATATAAGAGATTCTAGTCAACAAATAACGTGTATGCCAACTCGATTAGCGTTGAGTCATCATGTAAACGTTAATATCAATTAAGTATCTAACATGATAGACGATCGACATTCATACTCTTATTTATTTGACAATGAGATAATTAAACATATAAAACTTCATCAATTAAAGATAAGTTTATTACTATGAGTAATAATCATCAACATGTATATTCTCTTCTATAAATAGTCATCACTATTCAACATTAAAAAATAACCTTTTCTTCTCTCAACTACATATATTGATATATATACTCTCTTTTTAAATATATGTGCATCTATCTACATCACATAAAAAATATTAATCTTTTCGTTCTTCTCACTATCCGAACTTACTTAAGTATTAGAGGACGAAAGTACATTACACCTCGTAACGGTACAAGATTTTAATGTTGTGTTATTTGTTCCCTAATACATATAAAGTAGAGATGTATACAAATAATGATGAGATTAATTATATACACATTCTTAATTTACACGCAACACAGATTGATTATGGTGATGAAAAGAATTGCTTGTGTTCTTATTTAGTGTTTTAGTTATCCCAATTCAGTATTAAAACATATATTTTAATTTGTTTACGAGAGAGACACTTAAAGTTGACTAAGTTTTTCATGATCATGAAAAAATAAAAATGCATTTGTAATGTAACGATTCTATAGCAAGTGATTTAAAATATGATTGATTTTAATTAGTTGTCTATTAAAAAATAATAATAATTTTACTGTTATTATTGATTAAAAATAATATTAGGTTTGTTAGTCAAAATAGGAGGTGCCTAATTTAGAAGAAAATTCATGGAAAGTGCCTTACCATATTGTCAAAGATAGAGGTGCCTAACCTTGTTTGAATAAAGAATAGGAAAATTAGGTAACCTAATTTTGTTGAATGAAGAAATGTTTGGCATATGAAATGAGAACTTGAAGGCTATAAATATGGCTTCATTTCTTCATTGATAATCATCTCAAAAATAGAGAAAAGCTTGTATGAGAAGTTCTTGAGTGAGAGAATTTTGTGGGAAAATTCTCTTCGGCTTGTAATTGCTTTTGTCTTTTGGGTGGATGAGAAAATTACTGAGAATGTGGTTGTAACAATTTTCCACATAGTGAATTTTTCTCTGGTTGTCTTTTGACAACGAAAGTGGTTTTTTCTCTAATTTAGAGTTTCCACTATAATTCTTGTGTTGTGTATTATCTATTTCTCTGTTATTTGATATTCTTCAAAGTAAGATATTGGGAAGTAGAATTCATGATTATACCATTTTATCCAAATTTCATAACATTTACTTCGTCAAAATATGTTCAAATTTTTAGAGGAATTAGTGTGATAAAAAATAATATTATAATGGTGTTTACAATAACAAGTTAAAGATATATATTTTGTATGTTAATAATTTATTTAATATTATAAAAGTATTTTTATTTTAGATATTTAACTCTATTTTAAAGGAAAACATCTCTTTAGGTACTAAACTTTTCAATTTTCTATTTTATGTTCTTATACTATTAATTTAAATACTGTATATTTTATATTTGATATTTCCATTAATAAAAGAATTAAGTAAGAACTTCATTTCCTCTTTTCTCTGTCGCACCCATTCGAACTCAAACAACCAAACAATTATGACAACCTCACCCCATCACCTCGCACAACCCCACCCCGACAGCACCAATGCCCACAACCGCAATAACAGTCATACACGATAACAACCAAGAAAAATAGCATAAAAACATCCCATAAATTCACCAAAAAAAACCCAAAATTACAAAAATAAATAAATTATGCTATTTGTGATGAGTTTTGTATTTATTTATTTATGGAAAATAGAGGAAAAGAAGGAAAAAAGTAAAAGGAGTGAGACACATAGCATTTTTTTTAATTAAGTATTTGAAATTTCAAAAATATTATCTGTATTTGTTACTTGAATTTTTCATTTCCCACTTAACCTTTTTATAAAGGAAAATATCAAAAATGATATCAAATTTAGAACGGATAGTATCAATTTGTTTATACATATAAAGTTCACGTGTTATAATATTTCTTTAAATTAGTTCATTTATATCGTTTAATTTTTTAAATTAAAACCGTTGTCATTGAATACCTTAGTTTTATAAAAAAATATATATATCAATTAAAAATAAATTATATTATTTTAATATTTTTTATTTAAAATATTAGTTTTTAACAAGAATGAAAGTAAAATTTAATATGAGATAGTTTAAAAATAAATAAATAATAATAAAATTAAAAAAAAAAGTTATTTAAATGTATGTATTAATTTTTAATAAAAATTAAAAATTAATAAAATATTAAAATAAAAAATCATCATTCAACAAATATTTTAATAAATTTTTTTATATTAACTGTAACTTTATTATTATTAGATACTAGTGTTTTAATTGGTTTTGATCACTTGACATAAGAATAAGAATAATAATATTTTAATAAAAAAATTGTTAAAATAATATAAATTATTTTTAATTGATATTTTTTATAAAGTTAAAATATTAAATAATATATTTTTTAATCTAAAGGTTTAAAATGTATAAATGACCTAATTAAAGATAATTTTATAATATTTTTTAAAAAAATAAAAAATGGAAAGCATTTTGAACTTTTAGTATCAAAATGAATATTTGCTATTGTTTCGAAATGTAAGGATATTTTTATTCAAAACTATTTTATTATATTTTAGATTTTTATATATATTATATAGATTTAGATTATAAGTTTCTTCACCGATTTAGCTAACAATTTGATAATTGGGCAAAGTTTTTATAAATTTTAGCATAACAGTAGAGCTAATTCTATAGATTAATGAGTCAAATACATTTTGCCTAAGAGGAATAGGGGTCTCGTATATCTTAATATGGTATCTAGCTACTAGTAAATTATGTGTTCAAATTTATGCGTGAAATGTTTTATATGCTCTGAATTAATCTGGTTTAATGTCCTAATTTAAAAAAAAAAAAGAGTGAGTTGGGGTAACAATCTTTTAAATTAAATTATTTATTTTTTAAATTCAAAATGATATTATTTAGTTATTTAATTTTATAAAAAAAAATTAATTAATAATAAATTATTTAAAATATTATTATTATTTAATAAATAATTAAAACGTGTTTAAAATACGAGTTTTTAACAATAATAAAAGTAAAATTTAATATAAAATATTTTAAAAAAAATTAAAAATTAATAAAACAGTAAAAATTAAAAAATATTAAAAAATAAATATTTTGAAGATTTTTTTATATTAATAGTCACTTTACTGTTATTAAATACTCTTATTTTAAACGCGTTTAATTAATTGACATAAACATAATGATATTTTAATAAAAAATCATTAAAATAATATTATTTATTTTAAATTTATCTTTTTTATAAATTTAAGAAAATAAATAATATATTTCTAACTTAAGTGATTAAATAAATAATCTAAATGATTTAATTTAAAAAAATTAGTTAATTCGATTAGAATAGCATGAAAAAGTAAACAATTAAAATAAAATAAAATAACGTGAAAAATCAAATATATTATCTTAAATCTATGCGGGTATCAGTTTTTTTTTTGTTCGTCGTAACTTAATTTACTTAAAATTATGATATTAATATAATTAATTTTAGATTAAAAAATATATTTTATTATTTTTATCGATAATTATTTATAATATTAATTATAATTGATTTATAAATTACTTTTAAAAAAAATACCAACTTGCAGTGCTGACAATTTTATATATCGTTATCATTAATGGATCTGTGAATATTTTAAATATTTTAAAATTACAATTATATGTCAAAAGATAAAACCGTACCTATTTTTCTTATTAGTTTTTGTTCCGCAGGCATATGTGGTGACATTTGTGCAAGTTCATGAAGTAAGCACAGTAATATATATCTAAAAATTTATGTGGGCGTGGAGCTTTTAGGGGAAAAAAGGATTAGTTAAAATTAATTTATATTATCGGGATTACAGATAATTAATTCTGATAATTTAAATTTCAGCTTATGGTAGTAGCAGTAGGTGCTTTAATTAAAAAAAAAAACAGTAAAAATTCTACGTAGTAGTTTTGTACTAATCATCATCTAATTAATATTGATTGAAAACGTATAATCCCACGCCACACGCCACACGCCACACGCCACACGCCACACGCCACACGCCACGTACTTATATTAAAAAAAAATATTACTTCCAAATTAAAGCCGAATCATCTTTAGACTAAAATTAGATGGACTTCCAACACGGAAAAAAAAATGAAAAAATGAAATAAAAAATTCTCTTATATATAAATAACATATTTATTCAATTTTAATCTTCAATAAAAATATTTATTTATTTATATTTAAAAATAAATAAATTAAATAATAGATGCATATTCATGACATTGAAATTTAAAAGTTATTTAAATCCAATTACTTTTAGTGTTTATTAATTTTAAGTGATGTTTGGTCAGATGTAATTAAACATTGAATGTAGTAAGTTTTTCTCATTATTAATTAGGTTTGATTTTATCCAAGTCAATTGGAATTGTAATGCGTTTCCAGATACAAGCTGATACATAATTCCATTGCCTATTTTAAGGCTTTTACTGCCTTTATTACTTGTCTTTTTCCTTTTTCTTTTTATTTCTAAATAACAAAATATTATTATTTTTAATTCATATATAATATCCATCAATTTTATTAAATAAATTAATTAGTATTTTTATTATTTCTTTTCTTTTTATTTAATTCTATTATGATTACTGTTCTCCTTACTTTTTCCTCTCACAAACCAAACGCTATATATATATTCAAGATAATGTGACATTGGTTTGGCAATTTGCTAAATTAATAACAACAAATAGTTGGGAAGTCTTTTAATTAATTAAGTTCCTTTCAGAATATTTGAATGAAGTAGAGAGGACTCTTATTCAACTAATATATTACTATTACTGTCAATTTAAAACTGCTAATTATATATTTTCTTAAATTATTTTTACACTTATATTTATTTATTTTGTCCTACTTCTTTTTTTCTATTCAATTTTTTATACATGTGGTATATCATCTTGAACAATCATCACAGCTTGCGTGATCGTCCAAAATATTTTTTGAAAAAAATAATAATAATTAAATTATTGTTCGTTTAAAATTTTTACATTTATTACAAATAAATTATTAACCTTACGGCCGTATCAGTTATTAGCTTATGTTTACAAAGTCCAAAGATTATCAAGTTAGCTAGGGTTGACTTGTGTAGATGATTTGTTATTTTGTAGTTAATCTCATTTGTATGTCATGGCATGATAAGCCAATAGATTATTAATTAACGTCAGAATAATTGGAGAGGAAAGGTATCTATAATCACAATTCACAATTCATAAATACATCATTTTTTTTTCAAATATACGAAGAATACTAAAAATCTCTCTTGTATTAATTGTTAAGGATCTTTGTCACACATCGACAACAAGACCGACAATTTTTGTTATTTAAAGGTTTGAACAACTATCTAATTCATAAACCGATTTTTGTGTTCAAAATTATATCTGAATTCTTTAACATGATATCAAAACTGGATCTTGTTCGAGTTGATGCATATGGGAAGTTCATTATGAACACTAAGCAATAAGCTCATTTCCGTTCATCAATGAACGATCGATGTGAGGAGAAGTATTAAAGATTCTTATCCTACGTCGACTAAAAAATCGAGGAGAGTGTTAAAAATTATTGCATTAATTAATGTTAATATTATTTGGTGATTTACAAGTTTCTTACTGTTATTTTATGCATTATCAATTGTTATTTCCATAATTACATTTTTTTCAATGAATTTTGATTTAAAGAGATTTATGTGTAGAAAAATATTACTCAATTGGATCAGTTGATAATATATATATATATATATATATATATATAAACATGAGATTGTTACTCTCTTCTCCAAAGTTACAGTTCTTACCAGTATTGGTGTACTCTCTAACCATGTCCCACGCATTATTTAGCTGAATCACTCAGTATATCAAATCTATAAACCTTAAAAGGTTTATTAATCGTTGAACAAGTGTGTGTAATATTAGAGTTGAAGGCAACCTTATGTTAGAAAATTTGGATAAAATGATATAATCACAAATTCTCACTTCTAAGATCTTCCTTAGCAGAATATCAAATTACAGAGAAATAGATAATACACAACACAAGAATTATAATGGAAACTCCAAATTAGAGAAAAATCACTTTCGTTGTCAAAAGACAACCAAAGAAAAATTCAATATGTGGAAAATTGTTACAACCACACTCTCATTAATTTTCTCACACACCCAAAAGTCAAGAGCAATTACAAGCCCAAGAGAATTTTCCCACAAAATTCTCTCACTTAAGAACTTCTTATACAAGCTTTTCTCTATTTTTTGGATGATAATCAATGAAGAAATGAAGCCATATTTATAGCCTTCAAGTTCTCATTTCATATGCCAAACATTTCTTCATTCAACAAAATTAGGCTACCTAATTTTCCTATTCTTTATTCAAACAAGGTTAGGCACCTACATTTTTGACAATATGGTAAGCCACCTTCTATGAATTTTCTTCTAAATTAGGCACCTCCTATTTTGACTAACAAATCTAATATTATTTTTAAGCAATCATAACAATCTCCACCTTGATTAAAAATAAACATGGTTACCACTACAACACTGTCTATTCCAACAGTCATAATTCTCTACACCGAGAATTATCATACTCCACCATAAAGAGTACACCCACTTAGAATTAATCACCAATTCTAAGAATTTCACATCGGCTCATGTCGAAAAAAAAACTTGCTGAAATTTATGGTGCAACTCCCACACTTGGTTTTCCCGAGAGTTTATCACCATCGACATCCTTTCCACCACACACCTCGCATCCCCATACTAAGCCAATGCTCGTATGGCAAACTTGTGGACCCGCTACCAGTAACACACCATCTTTCATGGCAATATTTAGAGACTAGCGGCATGCCACGTGAGGATGTACAGTACTCTTTTCAAAGAGCATCACCTATAGTGTTTGAAAACGAGACGTACGTGGCGTCGCATAGTCGGTATTTGAGCTTAACTTGCGGGATCGGGCTCCACCTTTGGACAATTTCTTTGAGGTGCCCGGATTGTCCACACCCCACGACACACTATCTTCTTTTTCATGAAATTGTTTTTCTTTTCGGTTGTCATTCTGAAATGCTAAGTTTTCGATGAAACATTTCTTTCACCATCGACCTTTTCTTCTAAGAAAACAACTTGCTAGTAACTTACGAAAAAATTATTTTCTCCTTTCCATGAATCAAGATAGGTTTCATGTGATCATAAGAAGATGGAAGAGACGGATGAGCCTTAAAGTTATATCTTCATCATCGAGTTTAACTCCAATGGTTTCCGGTTCGGGAGACAATACCATTGAGAACACTTAGATGGTCGGACATAATAGTTCCTTCATTTATACGCAAAGTATGGCCACTCTTTCAAATACACCCGATTTGAAACGCCTTTTGCACGATACAATTCTTGAAGCTTTTCCCAGAGTTCTTTGGCCATAGATATCCATGCACGTTTGCAAGAATATTTTTGGCCAAATAAGCTCAGTGCACACAGCTCTTAGATCAAGATCTTCCCAATCTTCATCACTTATATTGGTTTCACTAGACTCAATACCAGTAACAAGGGTTGGTTTCCCCTTTAACGCCTTGTGTAACCCATATTAGATCAACAAATCTTTGACTTGTACTTGCCACAAGCCAAAATTGATTCTCCCATCAAATTTCTCAATGTCAATCTTGACTCGTGACATTTCTCCTTCTTTCTTTGAAATTGGCTCTGATACTAGTTGTTAGGAAATTTGGATAAAATTGTATAATCACAAATTCTCACTCCCAAGATCTTCCTTAACAGAATATCAAATTACAGAGAAATAGATAATACATAACACAAGAATTATAGTGGAAACTCCAAATTAGAGAAAAACCACTTTCATTGTCAAAAGACAACCAAAGAAAAATTCACTATGTGGAAAATTGTTACAAACGCACTCTCAGTAATTTTCTCACACACCCAAAAGACAATAGCAATTACAAGCCCAAGAGAATTTTTCCACAAAATTCTCTCACTTAAGAACTTCTAATACAAGCTTTTCTCTATTTTTGGGGTGATAATCAATGAAGAAATG
This sequence comes from Hippophae rhamnoides, assembly GCA_033030585.1. Classification (NCBI taxonomy): domain Eukaryota; kingdom Viridiplantae; phylum Streptophyta; class Magnoliopsida; order Rosales; family Elaeagnaceae; genus Hippophae; species Hippophae rhamnoides. The sequence continues at coordinate 66,106,277 of CM065428.1, read as the reverse complement.
AAGCCATATTTATAGCCTTCAAGTTCTCATTTCATATGCCAAACATTTCTTCATTCAACAAAATTAGGCTACCTAATTTTCCTATTTTTTATTCAAACAAGTTTAGGCACCTACATTTTGGACAATATGCTAAGCCATCTTCCATGAATTTTCTTCTAAATTAAGCACCTCCTATTTTAACTAACAAACCTAATATTATTTTTAATCAATCATAACATGTTCAAAATAGTCCAAAAACTTAAAGATAATAATTATGTAGAAAAATATCTCTTAATTATAATTATTATTTTTATATTATTTAGTATTATATTAAATAATTATTTAAAATTATATTTAGTAGATATTTTAAGAATAAATACTTCATTAATTGTTAATATTTTAAAATTTAAATTATCAATAAAAATAATGAGAAAAAAAATATTTTTTTAGGATCAATGAAAGAACTAATTAATTAATTATTATTGATGATAATTTAAAAAAGTATTTAAAATTTATTTGAAGGAACAAGAGTAAATATAATGGAAAGAAAATCAAGGTTTGGTGATTCTATATTAATATTTGAAAATACTTATAGGCATTTTCATAGTTAACAAAAGTTAAAACAAATTTGTAATATATATATATATATATATATATATATATATATATAATTATTTTTTATGATAATTTATAAAATTAATTAAATTTTACTTAAAAGGAACAAAAGAGTAAGTGTAACGGACTATGAACCGTAACGAAAAGAAAATTAAAATTTGAATACTGATAAGTGTGACACAGATTACAATGAGTATAAATATTATGGCCAAAGCTCTTGATATTATTTGAGACACCACTAAACTTTTCTTTGTGTCTTTATATTAATATTTGGGAATACTTGTAGGTTTTTTCATAGTTAAAAAATAATTAAAATGAATTTGTAATATTTATAAAATATGTAGTAGAATCCATATTAATTCAGATAATTTAAAACCAAAAGCTAAAAAGTTATCCATATTAAAACTGAAAATCATAAGAATGTAATTTCAAATTTTCTTATTCAATATGTATTTTTATATAAAATATTAGTTTGTATTATGTTTTACTGTTTGATCAACTAATTTTATTTTATATTACACGGAGCATGTGCTAGGTGGAATGCACATAAATGTCGAAGAAGGAAAAAAATTTAGATCGAAAATATATCATTATATGTTAAATATATTTTTTAATATTATATAATTAATATTTATTCATTCATTCATAAAATTATGCGAGAGGAACTAGATGGTAAATAATGTGATATTATGTAATGAAATTTATGCTTGTTATAGTGAAAAATTCACTTTCTTGACAATTTGATAAATTATATTATTTTTTTAATTGATTTAACTAAGTAAATTAAATCAATAAATGAAATTTACATTTTAAATTATAATGCATTATTTACTAACTACTTTACTAATGTAGTTTGAAGGAAATACAACATGTGTAAAAGAAGAAATTGATCACATGAGAAGAAAATGGGTAGTATATCTTTTGAATTTTATTACGTAATAGCCTTTCAATTTAATTTGAACTTTTTTATTTTCATAAGGGGGAACTTAATTTTATATTTATGAATTTTAATTTAACATATCTATACAAATTTATTATTAAATATGATATTAAAATTATGTTAATATAATTTCTTAATTTTATATATATGTGTATAATTGTTACTTATTTTTATTATAAAATTAGTTTTGATAATATTAAATTAGGTATTTAGAGTTAATTATTTTCAATAAAGATTACTTATAATCCAGAAATTGAATACTATAATAGTTGTACTATGTATGACGAATATATTAAACAATAATTACAATGTTTTTTCTATTAAAAATAAACTATCATTTTATCACTATAATTAGATAAATTTTTAAATTTTAACGATAATTATTTAATTAATTAATGGATAATATTTTATCTTTAAACAATAGTTATTAAATAAATTATCGTCATATTTTGTTATATTATTACATTTATGCAATAAATCATTGTAGTATGTTTTTATATTGAGTTAGTTTTATAAAATAAAATGGTTTGTTAATGTTTTCAAGTGATAGTTTTATATTTTTTGACGATAGTGAGAATAAATTATCGTAAAATTATATTTAATTATGATAGACAATTTCATTATTAAATGTCAATAGTTTATTATAACTTCCAATTAAAAGATAGACTTTGGATAATCATGTATAGCATATTGCGATGGTTAATATCCATCCTCTATTCATAATATCGTAGCGGTGCTTGTGTTCACTTGTATAGAATAATAATAAGATACTATGTTCAACTTGTTTCTTCTTCTTCTTTAAAATGGTTGAGTTCTCTCCTTATTTTGTCTAGATAGCTGAATTAATAGTTTAAATTATATTTATTACTAATATAACTTTAAAATTGTAGAATCGAACCTTGTATATCTTTCTCAAGTCCAAATAATAATAAAAAACTATGATCAACTGCTTTGTGATATATGTGAAATTATACAATGATTCTCTAATTAATGTTTATGTGTTTGTTTAGATTAATAATAATTTAAAAATAAAAAAAATTATGCGTAACAAATAATGGGGTCATTTTTTAAGTATTCTTATTCTCTCACTTCCCAATATATATATATATATATATAATTATGTATAGTTGGTAAAACCACTCGTCGGTAATGTGAAACTGCCAATGAGTTATTTTTTTGTTGAGTGTTACCAGCCAAAGATCGATAATACTTTAATTTCGTTATCTTTTCTTCTTTCATAAGTTAAAGGTAATAATAATTTTATTTCTTTTTCAAAGTTGAAGGTAATAATAATTATGAAAAACATAAGTTTGTTTTTTGTTTTATGGTCAGTACTCAAATAGTGAGAGTCTCCCCTAACAGTTCACTACAAGGAAAACTCCCATGGATTATGGAGTGGTTCACCACTACATCTAATAATTAATTGACATTTTAAGATGAAACTCAGGACTCCAATAAAAACAAAAATTCGAAAACCAACAAAAAGCACATGGAATATCAAAATACTAAAGCACCAAACTGAGCAAACTAACATTATTTAGTATTTACATTTTCACCACCAAACAAACTTGCTAGCATCCTAATCCTTAAAACCATTTACACAGTATTATTTATTTATATGTCGTACTCATCATCAGTCACTCAATTCTTATTCCACGTATCTCAAGTTTATCCAGTTTCTTGGGCCTTTTGTAATTCTTGAGCAGTAAAGAGCAACACACAACACTCACAGAAGAAGCAGCCATGGCAGCTCCAGCAATCCATGGAGGTAACCGAAATCCAGTTGATGGAAAAAGAGCCCCTGCAGCAATTGGAATACCAAGAACATTATAACCCAATGCCCATATGTAGTTTAGACGTATGCGCGAGAAGGTTTTCCTAGAAAGATCAATGGCAGTTATAACATCCTCCAAGTTGCTCTTCATGAGAACAATGTCAGCTGCCTCGATGGCAATGTCTGTCCCAGCACCAATTGCCATTCCAACATCAGCTGCTACAAGTGCTGGTGAGTCATTGATTCCATCTCCTACCATTGCTACAATATGGCCTGAAGCCTGCAAGCAAGAAAAAATGAAGAATAAACTTGTTGGATACTCAGAAAAATAAGTCATGAAGCAAATTAAGAGCATGGAAAAAGTAATATAAGTGTTTTGTACCTGAAAATCCTTCACTCTCTCGGCTTTCTGCCCTGGCTTGGCTTCTGCAATCACTGTCTCTATTCCAACTTCTTTGGCAATTGAATTGGCAGTACCCCAATTGTCACCAGTCACCATAATGCTTTTGACTTTCATAGACTTGAGTATAGAAATGACTTCTTCAGCACCTGGTTTAAGGGGATCAGATATGGCTACAATTGCAGCCACTTCCTTGTCTATTGATACTATAATCCCAGTTTGAGCCAGTCCTTCAGCTTCTGCTAGAAATTCTTCAGCATCAGCTGGAATAACAATGTTTTGGTCCAACATCAAGCTCTTGTTCCCCACAATTATTTCCCTGTTCCGGACTGTGGCCTTCACCCCGTGGCCTGTAATGGATATAAAATCTTGAGCTTCAGGCCATGATGGATTCTCTTCATCATCCCTGAATTTGTTCGCATACTCAACAATGGCCTTGGCCAAGGGGTGTTCACTGTTTACCTGATAACAATGATCAACACACATCATATAAACATTAGAAACAGTATATAAAGAAAAAACCTTGAGTTAAACTAAGCCTTATTATGCAGAGAAAAGGTCTACCTCAGTGGCAGCAATAAGTTCATAGAATTCCTTAAGCACCATATTCTTTAGTAGTCTTGTGGTAACCACCACTGGCTTCCCAACAGTGAGGGTACCCGTCTTGTCAAATACAATGCAGTTCACCTACATGGTTGCAGATTAAAATCATAAGCATCAATGAGAATGAATAAGGCAAATAAACTAAAACAACCTATTTGAACAATGACTTGATGTATATCCCAACTTACTACAACCAAAACAACACCTAATTAATTTATATGGTAGTTTATGAGTTTTGGTTCAGCGAAAAAGCTTATGCATTTAGCTTATTGAGACAGGTATGTTATTCACAGATCCCATTTCCACGCTGTTACTAAATAAAAATCTGTAATAAGAGAATGACCAGGAAACTTTTGGGTGTGGAGTAGTGTAGTGAGTGACATCTACTGATGAGTGATGGATCAAAGTTAGATATCAAATACATTCATATCCAGTTTTGTTATTTCAAAGAGTTAAAGACTTAAAAAATGATAATAAAACCCAATAGACTATCAAAATCTGAAGCCAATATTACTAGCTGACCTTATGAGCACTTTCTAATGCTTGACCACCCTTGATCAATACACCTTGAGATGCGCCTACTCCAGTACCAACCATGACAGCCGTTGGAGTTGCTAGACCAAGAGCACATGGGCAAGCTATAACCATGACAGAGATTCCAAACTGCAGTGCAAGCTGAAAACTGTCCATGGAGGATGGTATCCATGATTCTGGATAGCCATGATACTTTCCAGCCAAAAACCAAGCAAGCCAGGTGGACAATGAAAGTAAAATGACCTGAAAAAGACACCCAAAAATCAACAAAAATTTCTGGAAACTTAAATCTTCTTGACCTCAAGATATGAAATCCGAGAGAAATCAAAGGAGTGATAAATAATATTTACAAGTGGCACAAAGTATTTGGAGATGCGGTCAGCAAACTTTTGTACAGGAGCTTTAGCCATCTGTGCTGACTCAACAAGTCGCACAATCTGTGAAAGTGCACTTTCTGATCCAACCTTAGTTGCCCTAATATGCAATACACCATTCTCATTTAAAGTACCTCCAATAACTGTGTCACCCTTTCTTTTTGCCACTGGACGTGCCTCTCCTGTTATCATACTCTCATTTACATGACTTTGCCCCCATATCACATAACCATCTGAAGCAACTTTAGCGCCTGGAAGAATCTTAATAACATCATTCTTTTGAATCAGTCGACTGTCAATTTCTTCTTCATTTATCACATTTCCTTCCCCATCCAGAGTCAGCAATGTCGCTGTTTCAGGTGTCAAGTGCATGAGTTTGGCAATAGCATCAGATGTCTTTCCCTTAGCTAACACCTCTAAGTATTTCCCTAGTAGAATAAACGAAATGAGCATTGAGCTTGTCTCGAAAAAATCTGTACCCTTAAAATGTGGAGAAGTAGCAGCTCTCAACACTGAATAAACAGAATAAAAATAGGCTGCATTTGTTCCAAGGGCAATTAATACATCCATATTAGCAGAGCCACGGCGTAAAGCTTTATAAGCACCAATGTAGAATCGCCGACCTATGAGAAACTGCACTGGAGTAGACAACACCCACCTTATAATCTCTCCAATAGTCAACATGTTTACTACTTTGGCATCTAAACCATGCTTAATTCCAGGGATATACATCAAGACCATGGAAGTTAAAAATACTGGAATGGTAAAAACCAAACTCCACATAAAGGATTTGTAGTATTGCTTAATTTCCTCCTTTCTGTGAACGTCTCTTTGTCCATCTCCCTCAGAAAATATTTTTGCCTTGAAATGCCTAGACCCAGTTGTCTCAATCACATTTATGAATGTCCTAGGCCCTGTCACATCTGGTCGGTAAGAAAGGGAGATTTTGTTTAATTCAGGATATAAGTCTATAGCTTGAACCCCTGGGAGTGCTTGAAGTGACTGTACAACTATTCTCATGGAATGATCAGTTTGTATGCCATCAACTTTAAGTTCAATCTTGCTCATGTCTTCCCCTGAGCTAATTAGTATGGCTTTAAAGCCAACATTCTCTATGGCTTCCAATAGCTGGTTGTAGGTTACAACCTTAGGATCATAGTGAACCTCTGCTTCTTCGGTAGCTAATGCCACTTGAGCTTTTTGCACACCCTGAATTGCTTGTAATGCTGATTCCACGGTGGAGGAGCATGAAGTGCAGGTCATTCCAATTATGCGTATTCGGCATACTTGGCTGAATCTCTCATTCAGCTCATCTAGAATCAAAGTGGCTTGAAATCCAACATCTTCAATTGTCTCGCAAATGGTTTCCTCCTGTTTGTGCAAAGTAAAGAATGATTACCAGTAATATAAAGTAGATGTAAATATGACATAAAACTAAGTAAGAACAATAAACTGGGAAAATCATCAACTACAGAAGAAAGTATGAAGGCATCCAAGAAAACTACAGCTTCACTGAGTAATTGCCAGAAGTCTGGTTTTATCTTCTAAAAACTAGAAAAAACTGATTACAGATATAAAGCATAAGCATCTCTAAGAAAAGACATGCAAAGCTAACTCCTAAGCAGCCCTCTTTTAGAGAAACTTTAAATGACAGCCATAAGAGCAACATAACCAGTACATAGCCAGGATTGGTATTCAAAGAGGCACCATGGGTAAACTTAACAGTAAAGATTGACAGATTTTGGCACCATGTGAATGAAAATAGTAAAATTAGATTTTTTTTAATCGAGTTAATGCAAAATAATGTTAAAAAGTTTCTGACAAATGTTAGAAAAATTTAATAAATTTCAATATTTTTGAATATCAGAGCATTACATGTATACTTAAATTAAGTTATAATAAGACTTAATAACATAGCGCAATATATATGCAAACTGAAACAAAGAAAATTAAGAATTAAACAACATAAATTATAATAAACACGTAAAGAAATCCAAATATATAAAAGAAAAAATAGATACTAGCAATATTACATAATATAAATAACAACGAATAGTTATATAATTATATGTGATGTAAAAAAGGATAATTAAATTGTATAGGAGACAAAAACTATTACTTTTTTAAGAAGTAGTACTTAAGATAAGAAAATTAAACTAGTATAATTTATAAGAAGATGTTTACACTTTTATAACTCTACTAGAGTCTATTTAGTAAAAAATGTATAATATTAGAGTAAAGGTGATAAATATATGGGGAATGTTAAACGAGTATGTAGCATGATAAAATAAATAAAATAATAAACTTAAAAGAAAACATTACTATGTATTTATATAAAATAAAATAGGCACATTTGTAAAAATGACACAGGAAATATTTTTATAGAAAAGTTGAAGGGGGTACGTGCCCCCTCTGAATCATGTTTAACTCTGTCCCTGAACATAACGGAGCAAAAAGGCAAAAAATTTAAGCAATAATAACGGATTGCAAGTATATCACCATGGCTACGGGAGAAAGTAGCATATAGTTTTTCATTTAAATAAAACCCTGGAAATGTCACAACCGATTGCACTTGGGTTAATTACGAATATCATTTGTAGTTTTCCAATCCATCCATGGGAAAAATTTCATAGTATTAAGTGCATCACTTGAAATTGGATTCTCTTAATTTTAAAAAGATGCATGTCCGACAAGATTATCTGGATAGAGAAGGGGGATATAGAAATACATTTGAATAGTTGGGGTGCTGTTATGATGACATAGAAACTTGAAAACAATTTGATATGAATATGTGTTGTGATTGATTAAAAATAATATTAGGTTTGTTAGGCAAAATAGGAGATGCCTAATTTATAAGAGTTGTTAAGAAATTTGGATCAAATGGTATAATCATAAATTCTCACTCCCAAGATCCTCCTCAGCGGAATATCAAATAACAAAGAAATAGAGAATAGACAACACAAGAATTATAGTGGAAACTCCAAATTGGAGAAAAATAACTTTCGTTGTCAAAAGACAACCAAAGAAAAATTCACTATGTGGAAAATTGTTACAACAATATGATCATTTTATTCAATGGTTTCTAAGTTCACTTAATTTTAGTTTTAAAAATACATATTTCACCTCATGAAATTGAGTAGATGACGATGATCATATTATGAGTTCAATATCTGATCTTATCAACTTGGTATTAACATGAATTGCCAAAAACCTTTTCTCATAATTTAAACAATCCAAGTAGCCATCTCAAAAATGCACAAACTTTCTGTCCCCTGAGGAATATTAATGAAAAGACAGATCAGGTTTTTGAGAGGGGGTTATATGAGCCAAGTGCATCGATATATAATGCATATTGATATTTTCAAGACAATACATCTGTTATTCAAAGAAAATGAGCCCCTTACATGCATATAAGTCAAGTATTGAATGGAATGATTATCCACATCATATATGAAACCGTTTCATATAAAACTTTCAAGATGCAGCAAATTTTATTTTATTTTTTTCGAGAGGAAATTAAATTCTGACCAGAAAATTAATAAAAAAGCTTGCATATCATTTATCAACTACAGCAGCCGGGGAAAAAAGAAAGGAAAAAAATAGTTTGGCACCGACTTAAAGGAATCACAGACTTCCTATGATTGTGAAGGAAAAAGAAAAAAGAAAAAAACTTAGTGATCATCACATCTAACGACATATCAAATTGTTGTTTTAATTTATATTTTCAGAATTTCAGGGTCATATTTTTTACTCACTGTATGTTCTAAAAACTAAAGGTCCTAAACAACAAGAAAACAATCGAAACTAGTAAAAGCTTTAATGGAATTGGTAGTGATGAGATGATTAAAAAAATTATAATCAGAGTTAAGAAAAATTAGATCAAGAAATAAATATCCAAAAAATTTATAAAACTAATAAGACAAAAGTTATTCAAAATATTAAATTAAGAATAAATATATGTAGTAGTAGTTACGTTAACGAAACTGGGGTAGAACAAGACTTGAGCTCGATTGTTTAAGACATCGACAACGGCCTCACGAATTCCAGGAAGCCTCTTGATGGCCTTTTCGACAGAACCAGCACAAGCGGAACAGGTCATGCCAGTAACTGAAAACACAGCCTTGGCTTCCTTGCCGTCCATGCTCGTCTCTTGCATCGCCACTCCCTTTGGGTACTTTGGCATCGACGGGTAGTGTGGACGCGGCGACAGACCCCTGCGACTCTCATTTCGAATGCACGCGAAGGCCAAAAGCTTTGTCGCCATGAAAAATGAAAAAACACTTTATTCGGAAACTGGAAGCTTTTGATTTATTTATTTTTTGGTGCTTTGGTGGTTTAGGGGAATATAAAATGGTTTTGATTTGTTTTACGGCAAGTTTTGAAAAGTGGAGGGACCGCTCGTATTGGTAAAGGTATTAATTATATAAGGGGAAGTTTGAAGGTTTTAATAATTATTTTAAAATTAATATTTAAATTATATATTTTTTTAACTATTTAATTTTATTATTATAAAAAATTAATTATATAAAGATATATAATTTTTTTATATTTTATTTAAGTTATAACAGTTTATATATAATATAATTGAATAAATTAAAAATTAAAAAAAATAATTACCTTTATCAAACTTTTTCATAATAAATAAATAATCTTTTAAACATTTTTCTTTTTTAAGTAAATAAGAATGATATAATATAATAACTAAAATTTGTTATATAGTAAAAATAATATTTTTTTAATAATTATTGTTATTCAATTATTTATTCAAAATTTGTTAAATTTTCCTTCTTAAATAAACTCGAAAATTACCAAAAGTTAAAAAAATCATATTGAAATTTTTTGAAAAATCATAAAATTAATACCCTTAAAATCTCTAACATTAAATAGTATTTATTTATTTTTATCTCGTGTATTTTTACTATTAAAAATAAGTATGTTACATAATTTTATTTTTAATGATATTATATTATATTTTGTTTAAATTGAATTATGATCATTTACACACGTTAAATGTTAAAAATTATACATTTATATCTCATTCAATATTATGGGGTATTGAATTTATTTATAAATTTTAAGTTTTTTTTTATAATTTTTCAAAAATAATTCATTATGAATATAACAACAACATTTATGGTTAGCTATTCTATATTCATAAATACCTTAAACTTTAACATTTAAATGTTTTTTTCTTAATAAAATATTTGGTATAAGAAGTTCATGCCTTATTAATTATTTTTAACTAAAATTTGTAAATATTTATTATATTAAAAATTATTTTAGAAAAAAAATTATACATTATTTTAGTTATTAATCTAGCTAATGTATTAATTTATTATTTAATTAATAATAAAAATAAGAGATAGATAATTAACCAAAAAAAATTATTTATATTATTTAAAATGAATAAGAAAAAAAATAACAGTAATATATAAAATTCAATATTGTAATTATTTGTTTATACAAAGTTGTTTATCTCAAACAATATAAACAATTATCATTTTTTGTTAATTATCTTAAGTTTTTTTATCAATTAAGTAATACAAATTAAATAATAAATTATTATTAACTAAAATATTAACAATTAACTAGATTAAAATTAATAATTATATTTTTTTATAAGATTATTTATCTTAAATAACATAAAAAATTATTAATTTTTTGATTAGTTATCTTAAGTCTTATTTTTATCAATTAATTAATGTAAATTAAAAAATAAATTATTAATAGTTAAATATTGATAATTTTTTTACATAAAAATTACTCATCTCTTTTTATACAATGTTATTTATCTTGTGTAACTTAAATAATTATATTTTTTTGGAATTAATTTTCTTATATCTATTTTTGATCAATTAAGTAATAAATTATTAGTAGGAAAATATTGATAATTTCTTATATTAAAATTATTTACTTGTCTTAAAACAATATTATCTATATTAAGTAATATAAACATTTATTATTTTTTCTGATTAATTATATTATGTCTTATTTTTTATCGGTTAAATAATAAATATTAGTAGTTAAAATATTAATAATTTTTTATATTATAATTATTTATCTTATTTATATGTAATTATTTATTTTGAGTAAAATAAATTTTTCTCATTCTTTTAACTTAAATTTTATTTATTTAATAATTATGTAATAAATTAATATTTGTACGTGAATTTTAATAGTAAAAATTACATATATATATATATATATATATATATTAAGGTTGAGATTAAATTTTATATTTATGATTTAGGCTACCATTTAATATTTTATAATTATTTAATTTATTATTCATTCATATAATTATGACATAAACATAAAATTGTACTTTTAATTCATACCAAACAAATTAAATTACATATTATTTATTACTTCTCCCCCAATTCTATCGTATATATTATTTATTATTTCTCCCAACTGTTAGTATTGCATCATGTTGAATTTAACAAACACTGCAAACACAAATCAACAATCACTGCATCGACGCCAAACATATTTTCCAATATACACGGTGCCTACCAATCAAGCTGTAAATCATACAATTCAATTATGGTGGTTGGTGAAATAGTAATTAGTATTTGTCTATATAAACAATGTAAATATCCGATACAAATCAAGAAAATAAATGAATGAAACGTTTATTTCTTCCTCTCATTATTTCTTCAAACATTGATTTTTTCATTGTATCAGAGCCAAGTCGTTGCTTTATACAAAAACTCTTTTCTAAAACAAGAGATTTCTTTCTCACGAAAATATTTTTTTCTTGGAAAAAATTTTCATTCAAACACCCTTACAAATATTAATTACAAACATCAATTTTTTAAGCGGTATTTTCCCACCTAATTTTACGGACCTAAAACACAATTACGAACATTTTGGTAAAAGCAGTAGCGAAACACGCCCATGCGCGCCCAGCGCGAGAAGTGAAGGATAAGTTTTCCACGCGCCCCACGTGCGTCCCGAAGGTTAAAGATGATGACGTGTCATCGGTTCGGATTCGGCTCGGCTCGTCCCGGTGGGAGGGCGTGGCGATCGTGCCTTGGCTCGGCTGGTCACCTCCGTTTGGCTCGGGTTGGTCCTAGGCCAAATGTTCGGTTGAACCCGGTTTTTCTTTGTTCACAGTTCCCATATTTTGGCGATTCGGTATATTTTAAAGGTGCGAACCCGGTTTTTTTTCGGTCTGGATTTCTAACACCCGTCCGGTTCATTTTTTCAAGTTTTTTAAACCAAATTTGAATCGGTTTATGGTTTTTATCCAGGTTTAGTATAAATATATATTAAAAACACACAAAAAAATATTCTTTAGCCACAAAATAATTACACCATTTTCTAGTTTGGTTACCATAATATCATGACGGAGGGTATAATTTCATTACCTATGGAGCGATCAAATCCGGTTGTTTATCCTGATACATTCGATCTGAAGGTGTGTTTAATCTGGAATTGTTCTTAATGAGACTAATTATGATGTTTGGTCTCAAATCATAGAAATGCATATTCATAGAGAGAAAACTCTCTTATATTCATGACAAAAATTTGCAACCCGAAAAACATCAAACAATTATAACAAGTGGTATGCGAGAAAATCAAAAAGTGAAGAGATGGTTACTTATGTCAATGAGTCGAAATCATGAAGCGATATTTACTGGCATACCTCTCTTGAAATTGGGGTGCACGTTAGCAAAAAAGCATTCTATGATGGAAGTGATGAATTACAGGTATTTGTCTTAAACCAAAAAGCCTTTACTTCTATACAAAATGGAAAATCACTTTCAGTATTATGGAGGATTAGCGAAATTTTCCAAGAGCTAGACCATCGTGATAAGGTGGTGATGAAAGACCTGTGATCTAATATCATATCGAAGAGTACATTTGAAAGACTAAGGATACATATTTTCCTTATGGCCGGATTAGATGATGAGTTTGAAGCGGTTCGTGGCGAAATTTTACGAAAAGAAACTATCCCGGATTTAGAAGGTTGTTATTCCTTGATTCGACGGGAGGTAATGCGTCGAATCTCGTTGAAAGGAAAAATCTAGAGATGTTGGCCTTCCGGCATGATATCTAAAAATCGTTCTTTTTCCAATCAGCAAGAACAAAGGTGGTTGATAAATCATCATTTAAATGTACCCATTGTCATCAAAAGGGTCATACAAAAGAACGATGTTTTGAGCGGTGGGATATCGTGGTGGGATCACAAGTGACTCTCGGAAGAAAAATCCACGACAGATGTCTACCGCCAATTCTTATTGAAACAACAAAGGATCATGTTGCAACCTCCTCGACTGTGTTGGTAAGATGCTTAAAGTTTTTTCTCCTATTTTTAATAATACATGGATAATTGATTCGGGTGCACCGTGATCATATGACATTCGATTCTAGACAAATCTCAAAACCATCCTCGCATGTTGACCTTCGCGATAGTAACCTGACAAGTCATTGAGGAAAGATCTTTGTCTCGCTAGTACTTTGAATTTAGACTCGATCTAGTTGTTCCCTCTTTAGAGTATAACCTTATATCTATTTCTCAAATAACCAACTACTTTATCTTGTTTTGTTATTTTTTGGCCCGACTTTGTGTGTTCAAGGACATTCAAACAAAGCAAAGCGATTGGTCGTGGTGTTAAAGAGAAACCTGTATTATTTGGACTTGGATTCAACAAATCATGCATTGGTAGCAAGCGGATCTAACAAGGATGAATCAAATATATGGCTATGGCATAGGAGATCGTCTTGCTTTTGGATATTTGAAAAAATTATTTCCAAGTTTATTTTGAGCTTAGATCTTTCTACTTTAAAGTGTGATGTCGTGAACTAGCAAAAGTCATCGTTCCTCATTTCTTGTAACCTTAAATAAAAAGTCCATCTCCGTTTATGGTTATACATTCTAATGTATGGGTCCTTCCAAAGTCTCTACGTTGGGAGGATGCGTTGGTTTGTTACATTTATTGATGATTTTGGTAGAATGACTTGGAGTGTTTAATGAAATCTAAAAGTGAGTAAACTTCTTATTTAGAAAATTTCATAAAATGGTTCGTACTCAATATAAAACACGGATCCAAGTTCTAAGAAGTGATAATGGAGGAGAATATAAAAGTTACGAGCTTCAAGAATATCTTCAATCAAAGGCATTATTCATCAAACTACTTGTGTTGATACACCTCAACAAATGGAGTTGCGAAAGAAAAAATCGACACTTGTTGGAAGTTGTCCGTGCCTCGTTGATCGAAGCTAATATGTCATTATCTTATTGGGGAGAAGCAATTATACATTTGCATATTTAATCAATCGGGTGCCTTAGGTCCATTAACTTCCAAACACCGCTACAAGCCATTTGAAGCAACCGTTGCACCAAATGTTCCCCGAATCACCTCCTCGTGTCTTTGGTTGTGTGGAATTTGTACACCTACATAAACAACAACGTATCAAGTTGGATCCACGAGCAATCGTTGTGTTTTTATAGGATATGCCATACAACAAAAAGGGTATCGATGTTACCATCCTCCTACAAAACAAATGATTACTACTATGGATGTTATTTTTCATGAAGATACAATGTATTTCTCCTCCTTTGAATTTCGGGGGAGTACATATCTTTGAAATCCAGACCTTACATATAAATTGCTTCCTTATGAAGAAAGACAAATTATATGTGAGGAAAATACAAATAACTTGAATTAGGATGGTAATAACTCTCGATATAGAAAGACTAGGAAATGGAATCAAGTCCTCATCTGACTTCAAGATCATCAAGGAAGTTCCTTACTACCACTAAATGAGTACGAGATTCCTTCTCCACGTGGCTCTTGATATACCTAACCAATCGTTTGCAAGAGGATGTTCCAACTATTGAACCAACCGGAAAAATACTTCCATCACGTCCTAAGAGGGTATTCCTAAAGCCATGTATGAACACGAGATTTCTAGTAAAGTCAAATATCACATGAGTAACTATAAGTCTAAACATCGTTTGTCAAAATCAAACGTATAATTTGTGAATCAATTATCTGCTTTGTATCTATTCCTATGATTGTCGGAAGCTTTAGCGACCAAAAATAGAAAGATGCTATGAATGAAGAACTAAATCTTTAGAAATAAATAGAACTTGGGAGCTTGTGATCGTCACCAACAAAGAAAATTGTTGGATGTCGATGGATTTTTTCAAGTAAAATATCAAGCGAGATGTAGATACGATTGAGCGATATAAAGCAAGATTGGTGGCAAAAGGATACAACTTCAAACATATATGGGATCGACTATACTGAAACATTTGCCAGCGCGTAGCCAAAATTAACATTTGTTGGTCTTGGTATCTCTAGCTAAATTTAGATCGGCCATTATATCGGTTTGATGTAAAAAATGCCTTTCTACATGGAGATTTAATTGAAGAAGTCTCACATGGATTTACCACCAGGAATCAAGAAATCCACAATCCACGGAGAAAAGGTGTGCAAATTAAAAAAATCATGTATGGATTGAAACAATCCCCAAGAGTATGGTTTGGCAGGTTCACAAGGTCAATGAAGGCATTTGGCCAAGCAAAGCAATTCGGACCATACTTTATTTCTAAAAGGGTATGGTAAGATCCTTGCACTTATTGTATATGTTGATGATATGATAGTAATTGGAAATGATCTTGAAGAAAGGAAAGTGCTATAAACTTACTTGTCCAAAGAATTTGAAATGAAAGACCATAGTTCCTTAAAAATATTTTCTTGGGATTGAGGTTTCTCGATCAACGAGAGGAATCTTCTTATCTCAAAGAAAGTATTCCTTAGATTTATTAAAAAAAGCGAATTATGTCGATGTCCCGACTTAATACACCAAGTAGAAGGAAGGATTAAAGTTATGTATCAAGGTTGATCAAGTTCCAACAAATAAAGAAAGATACCAAAGGCTTGTTGGAAGGTTGATGTATTTGGCACACACAGGACCTTGCCTATGCTTTAAGTATTGTCGGCCAATTTATGCATAATCCTGGAGAAACAACATATGAATGCAAATTATTAGTATTTTGAGATATTTAAAGTCTGCTCCTGGAAAAGGAGTATTGTTGACTAAGAACTCAGAGTTTTCTAGAAGCGAAGTATTCTCTGATGCTGATTGGATCAATAAATGATAGACGATCTACATCTTACTTCACTTTTGTAGGGAAATCTTGTAACATGGAGAAGTAAGAAACAACATGTTGTGGCCCGTTCAGCCTTGTAGGTTTGAAAAGCAGAGGAATGGCACTTGGGCTTTGTGAGGCCTTGTGGTTACAATCTCTCTTAAAAGATTTGACATATCACGCAAAAGAATCAATTAAGTTATTTTGTGACAATAAGCGTGTGATATTGCTCATAATCGATTCGGCTCACACAATCGTACAAAACATGTTGAAGCCGATGATTTTTTATTAAAGAAAAGTTAGAAGAAAATTCATTGAAATTGCCAAAAATCAAGTCGAGAAGATCAATTGGTGACATCCTCGCTAAAGCGGTCTCATATCAGGTATTCACAGAAGTTTCGGACAAGTTGGGCATGAAAGACATCTATGCGCCAACTTGAGAGTGTTGAATTCAACAAACACTTGTAAACACAAATCAACAATCCTTGTCGAAGCGCCAAACATATTTTCCAATATACACTGCGCCTACCAATCAAGCTGTAAATCATACAATTCAATTATGGTGGTTGGTGAAATAGTAATTAGTATTTGTCTATATAAACAATGTAAATATCCGATACAAATCAAGAAAATAAATGAATGAAACGTTTATTTCTTCCTCTGATTATTTCTTCAAACATTGATTTCTTCACATCAGTGACTTGAAGAACAAGAATTAGAAAAAAAGGAGAAAAAAACCTGAGTAGAACTCTTGTGGAAAAATCGATGATTATCAATTCTCAAATAAATTATTATATCTGTAGGAAAAAAATTATTCGCATAAGTCACTTCGATTATTTGAAACCCAATTATCGGGTTCGTTTAATAAAGTATTTTAAATATTATTTTTTGTTAACTTGTTTTTATTTTTGCTTATTTCTTGGTTTATTGAGGATAACATATAATTTTTTTTTTGTATTTTTCTTAAAATGAATTGTATTTATTTTATATTTTTTATACTTGTAAACTCAATCATCATTTAAAGGTTTATTATTTTTTTTTTCAAATACTAAAAAGAATTTATTTTTATTTTTTATTTAAAAAAGGTATGCAACCTATTTAATAAAAGTATCAAAAGGCCAAACCAAAGCTCACCCAATGAAAGAAAATTTTTAAATTTCCAAAACCAAAACAAACATGGAAAAAAAAACTTCCATCCAATTGGTTTATTTACACGATGTACATTCATTAAACACCATTCAACACACTTCTTCGTTTCTTCAATTGACATGTATCATTAAAATTTATGTCTTCTATTTAAATAAAAAGCAAATACTAAGTATTTAAGGAAGAATTTTTTCAGTTTTCTATATACCTTAACATGAACAAAGTAAAAAATAAAAATACAAGTGAAAAAGGATAGACTTTTTATATATATATAATATATTTTTTAATAATAAGTGGAAAAAGAAGAGTTTTTTTTCTATAACGAGTGAAAAAAAAAGATAGAGCTAGAATAATATACAAAACAGCTGTTAAATTTGGGTTTAACTCCATTTCAAAATCAAAGTTATGAGATGTAGGATTGTAATTGTTTATGTACGCAGCGTGGGCGCGATCTCCGGTCGATGTGTGACTTTAACACTCTCTTTCACATCATTAAGGGTATGTTCCCTTAAGATCGACATAGATGTTTAGCTTATGGAGCCCAAGTGGTTGAATGCATCACTCACCAGTGAATAAACAACTGTACCGACCGGATAACCTGTTTTAATATCATGTTAAATTTGAACCTAACTTTATCTCAAAACTCAAGTTATAAGATGGAGTATTGTACTCGTTTATATGCACAACATGAACGCGATATTTGGTGTGACTTTAACATCAACCTCAAATTATAAATTAATAACTCTTTATATAAGTTTTAAATAATATTACACAAGTTATATCCTGAAAATCAAACACTGACTTTGGATTTTTATACTTACTAAGGAAGCTTTGATATCACTAAATTAAATAAATATCTCTATATCTAGTTCTCAATACCCGATCTGCATTTAAAAAGTTGTTCAAAGAAAAAAACTGCATTTAAAATATTCGTATTAAGAACACTCCACTTATATACTATTAGGGATGTTAATAAAGTCAGGCGAGGGAGATGAAGCGGGGTGATTATATATAGGAGGTTTGAATATTTTACAAGGTTTGAATATTTTTTTACTTATAAATAAATTAAAATTAATTAAATATTTAATAACTTAATTACTTAAAATCTCAAATTGTTGAAAAATTAGTGTTTGAAACGCCAAGGCCTAAATGATTAAAGGCCTTTTTAAATAAAGCAAGCTCTCTCAAAGTTGTATTCTTCCTGTCATATTTTCATTACAATTCTATAGCTATATATAAGGAGATTTACTCATTGAATTACAATTTGAATTAAACATTTCTTGATTTACTCATTGAATTAAGGATTCCTTGTTTTACTCCTTGAATTAAGGATTCCTTGTTTTACTCCTTCAATTAAGGATTCCTTATTTTTCTCATTGAATTAATCCTTAAATTAAGGATGATAACTCCTTGATTTACTCCTTAATTTACTCCTTGAATTAAGGTTCTTGATTTACTCCTTAAATTAAGAAGTTAACACTCCTTAAATTACTCATTAAATTACTCCTTAATTTTATCTCCAATACTTCCCATCAAGCTGGATCCATAAGGTTTATGGATCTAAGCTTCTACAGAAGTCGTTGAAATTGACGAAGCTAGAAGAAGACAATGTAAAACTAACAAAAAATGTTGATTACCGTAGCAAAAAATATTATTGTCAGTTTCGATATCCTTCCTTTTACCACAATACTTCCTCCATATCGGCAGTAAGCACTGGCAGAAAGATTTAATCCATCATTGCCAAGAGCTTAGTTTCAATGTGGGAACTTTCCTTTTACCATAATACTCCTCCTCCACATCACGTAGTAAGCTACGTGAGAGATTTAATCCATCATCGCTAAGAGCTTGGTTTCAATGCTGGACATTTCCTTTTACCACAATACTCATCCTCCACATCAAGTTGGCAGGTTTCGTAGAGAGATTTAATCCATCATCGCCAAGAGCTTGGTTTCAATGCTGACCTTTCCTTTTACCACAATACCTCTTCTCCACACGTTTCTGCAGGTTGGAAGAATTAAAAGGCAATCTAGTTGGCTTTAGACAAGTGGGCAAGTTTCACATGCAATTGCATCATTTCCAAGTTTGGAAATAAAGTTGACAAAATTGGTGGATATGGTGAGCTAAACGTCGATGCCACAATTGATTATCTCGATAGGGTTAAACTTGGCTTGAAACCCTTCAGGATTGCTTTCGATATGTAATAGAGACCATCTAAGTAAAACCCTTCACCAATCGTCTTTTCGTGGCACAATCCCTCGAAAAATGACATTGTTAGTGAGAAAAAATGGCTAAGCAATTCAAGGTATTTGTGATTTTTCCTACGCATGGGTCAAGGAAAGGAAAGGTACATATAAAACCGCCGACTCGATTTCATCCGACATTAATTTTATTTTTTTCCTTTCCTAAACCTTTACATTCTCACCATTTGCAATTGAAACTCGAGAAGGATTTGCTAATTTTTCAAACTTATGAGACTTTGACACATGGTTTGTCATATGATTCCAAGGCAGACCTCGAATCTACAACCCAAAATCATGCAACATATTTATTTTAAGAGTGCGCTTTAAAGGCTTTTATGATACCTTGCATTTCCTCTCAGTGGTACGAGTTTTGTATCCGCTAAGAAACCTCGTAAACTTGCCTAGCAACGCCGAGTTTCCTTCTTCTATGCTATCCACACACACCAATTCTAACTCCTCCCGTCTTGTTTTCAAGATACAACATAAACTCATTCATAAGTTCACCGGATTCGCCGTGAAGGTTTTGAATGGATCGACCCATTGAGGCAGAGTGTATACGATTTGCACGTCAGGCAAAGACGATTCACTTTCTCGTAAACCCTTATCCTTTATAAAATCGTTTTAATTCTCGGGATGTGTAATCCAACACGTGTCCCACATGGCCCGTATAGTTGCGTGTGACACTTCAAGTTTGGATGCTTCCCTTTGTACTTTTTCTCTCGTCAAGGTTAGATAGGTTCTCGCCTCGTGCACTAACCATCAGATCCTTCTTCGTGACTTTCCTCCTTACTTCTTCACGTTGAATTGTCGCACATACATTGAAGGAAGGAAGTTAAGTATTCACAGTACGTGGCATCGTATATCTTCATATGCTGAATCGAGACCGAGTTGAAATATCTTATCTTCTTCCGCTCTTTTTCGTAGCAGTAGCTACATCTGGCCAGATGAGGACGATATATTTCTAACTCATTCCACATGCTTTTCTACGCTTCCTAAGAGTTGCATACAAAAGGCTTACCATCTTGTTGCAGATTTGAGATGTCCTTCTTTAATTGGAAAAGTTCATGGCAAGATTGTTTCGACTACCATACATTTCCTCGACCGTCTCCCATGCTTGGTACGCAGATTCGCAGTAACCGAATATTTCACTAATTTACGTTCCATGGAATTTAGGAGCCACCGACATAACCAACTGATCCTTACTAAGCCAAGATTCATAGGTTGGCGAGGAAACATCAAGTACTGACAAGCTTCCATTTGGCGAACCCCAACTCGACCTTCCACCTGTGAGCCGAGACACCGCTTCGACAAAGGCAAGTAATTAAACTCATTCAACAAGACCGAGCTTAATCTTGATTTGGGTTGATATCCACCTCATGCATATTCACAAGGAAAGACCGATGAACTTTCAATTTTCCGATCCTACTATTGCCTTCCGTCATTTCAAAGATTGAAGATGCTAAGATAATAATAAAGCAAAAGCAAGTTAATTTTCATGCTCTGATACCATGTTAAAAAATTAGTGTTGGAAACGCCAAGGCCTAAAGGCCTAAAGGCCTTTCTAAATAAAATAAGCTCTCTCAAAGTTGTATTCTTTCTTTCATATTTTCATTACAATTCTATAGCTATATATAAGGAGATTTACTCATTGAATTATAATTTGAATTATAATTTGAATTAAACATTTCTTGATTTACTCATTGAATTAAGGATTCCTTGTTTTACTCATTGAATTAAGGATTCCTTGTTTTACTCCTTGAATTAAGGATTCCTTGTTTTACTCCTTGAATTAAGGATTCCTTGTTTTACTCCTTGAATTAAGGATTCCTTGTTTTACTCTTTCAATTAAGGATTCCTTGTTTTTCTCATTAAATTAATCCTTAAATTAAGGATGATAACTCCTTAATTTACTACTTGAATTACTCCTTAATTTTATCTCCAATACAAATTTATTTATTTATTAATAATTAAATTTAATAAATTTAAATACATTATACAAAATTATAGCTATAATCAAATACTTTATTTTATTAGTTTAATAATTATTATAATATTTTTTTAAAATTGAATAACATTACATTTTTATTATTAAAAGATTGATTTATATATAAATGTATTATTTTTAGTTAAAATTTATTTACAAAGTGATATATGAAAAATACGAATAAAAAAATAGATGAGATAAGGAAGGTAATTTGTAACCTTATTCTATCTACATGATGGCATTCTCGTAGAATCAAAATTGAATTTTTTTCACTAATTTCACTCTATGTTATTATGCCCTGATTTATTGCAGATTTTAGAAGAAGAATATATATATATATATATATATATATTGCTGACCAAATTTTAATTGCTTGGATTCAGGGACATTCTGGGTCCCACCACCACGCTAATGATGTGCCAGTGAAAAATAATAATTTATATTTAAACGTAAAAGGATAAAAATTAAAAATAATATATTAACTAATTAAAATACACAATTAAAACAATATATATATATATATATATATTAATCATAAATTAACGAATTTAAAATTTGTTATTTATAGTTTATGATTTATGAGTTATGAGTTACGTTTAATTATCAATAAAAAAATATTATTAATACGTCAATATTTTTCTTTTTATTTAAAATATATCTTTTAATTACATATTTTTATTTTTATTCATTTTGTCTTTAATTGTATATAGTATCATATCAATCTTGAACTCTGTACTAATCTTTCTAGATGTATTTTGGTTTAAAGTTTAAATAATTTTATATATCATAACTATTATTTTTTTTCCCTCATCACTCTATATGTTACTAAGAGTAGTGTTTGAGTATTCTTGAAACTTTATTCTTATCATTTGCACACTCTTTGGATATATCACCAAAATTAGTACATGTAAAACATTTAGGACGGGTAGGTTTAAATTTATTATCATCTGAGCTCATTGGGTTAGCATCCTTCAAAATTATGTCCTTAAACTTATTATATTATCTCTTGTTTGATGAGTTAGTTAGTTTGTTATCTGTGCTAAGATGTTTCTTGAACCTCAAAGCAAATGAAATAATATCTTCGTCATCTAAATCATCATTACTATCATAAGTTTAAAGTTTTTGAATGTCACATCATTGTTCTTCTTGAGTGGTTTAAAAGTAAACTCATAAGTTTAGATGGAACCAATTATTTCATCAATATTCAAAATGTCTACATTTTTGCTTTCCTTACTTTCATTTTGTAATCTTTCATCAATAATCATACAATTATAGGTTGAGTAAGTTTCTCACTAAGTATAAAGTAAACATTAGTAATATCACAAAAGCGAGTATATAATTAATCGAAAGTTTTAATGTTGTTCATTTTATGGGAATTAAATTGAGATATTCGCAATCTCAATTTTGTTTGTTTCACTTGAAAAGTTTCTTCATTAGCAATACCACATGCATTACATGCATATTTAGCAGTCTCACAATAAGAAATGCAACAGAACTCATCTATTGACACTGTAGCAAAAATTAAACTTAGACCTTTTTGATTTGTCCTACTAAGAGTGTGTTCTTCATCGATCTAGTTTTTTCTTAACTTTATGTTTGTTACACCATCTATCGTTACTGAAGGTGATTCTTAACCATAAGGAATAACAACACATAATTTTTCATCTTGTTTGAGAAACAATTGCATGTGGCCTTTCACTAAGTGTAATTAAACCCATCGAAGATTGTGATCTATAAGATGATTCACCTTTTTTTGCATTAAGTTTATTAGTAGCAACATGTGTCCCTAAAGATCAAACTCAATAAATATGTCTAGTGTAGGTTATGATACAAATTAAAAGTTTATAATATGTATCTAATTAATTTAGAAAAAAAGTGAATAAGTTGTTTTTAAATTTTATTAATTTATAATTTAATAACATAAACAAAGCTACCATAAATAAAATAATATGTAAATAGTAAAGTTTAAAAATTAAACATAACATACGATATTTTTAAATAAAAATAATTTAAGCCACAATTATGACATAAGAAGAAAATTATATACCAAACCACTTAACTTTTCATTATAAAAACTAAATGTTTAAGTACAAACTCGATTTTATGCTAACATTTATAAGATAATGTCTCAATATACTTTATTTATAAACATTTTATCTATTTTTACATTTTATAATATTAACATAAACAGTATCCAAACCAACGTTTTAATCAAATCCACGCCAATCAGACACGTTTATGGAACAAATGCAACAAGGGTTAGCACAAAAAACACAAATATTTGTATCCGTTTTAGAATGGATTAATAATAAATAATTTTAATTAGATAATTCAAAACATATATCAATTCAATCAAATCAAGTATCAAATACTAGATAAATCATATTAAACACAAGTTCAATAAAAATAAATTCTTTAAAATTTAACGATTAAATTCAAATAATTATGATAATTCATATAATTATTTAATTTAAATATATAAAATATTAATTAAAAAACTAATTAAATATAAAAAGTATAAAATAAATATACTAAAAAATATATAAGAATAAAACCAATCATATCAATCACAATTTATTATAATATATTAATTAACTTTTTTCTAGTTATATCCTCTGCATCAACATATATTACCTTGCCTTTGATTAGTCAAATTACTTAGCAGCTTATTTGTTACGCAGTACATATATATATATATATATTCTTTCAGCTCTGATGCCGATCATCATGTATGTATATATATTCTTTTTTGTTTGGCCGCTCTTCTTTTTTCTTGTTCAATGTTTTCTGCCTTTTTTTAGTTTTCGGCAGCATTTTTTTTCTTTTAAGTTATTTCGAGAGATACATATAATCGACCCTAATATATATATATATATATATATATGATAATAATATTAATACTATCATTAATTTTTTGATTTAATTATCTAAAACTCACTAAAAAATTTAATATTCTAAAAAATTATTTTTATGTATATATAAATGATAATAATATTAATACTATCGTTGATTTTTTGATTTAATTATCTAAAACTCACTAAAAATTTTTAATATTCTAAAGAATTATTCTTAGGACATATTCTAAAAATATTGAAATAAATTTTAAAAAAAGTTAATCAACTTTATTTTATAGACTCGATAACGAGTTTAAAAAAAATTTACATATAAATATTTTGTCTACAAAAATAACTAATACTCTTAATCATTATGATCCAAGATTACAACTTTTATTTTAAAAGAAGAATGCCTTTGAACCGTTAATTATTAAAATATCACGTTTGAAAACTACACGTTGTGATTTGTTTAATTATTGAAATAACTTTCACAAGTATTATCTTCTATCTCTCATTCATAGTTTGTATCCTATTAAGTAGAATCTCCTTCTAATTCTTTAACTTTTTATTTTTATTATTTTTAATAAAAACATATATTTATATTTTCTTTTATATATATCTTTTACTAAAATGATTTTTTTCATATAGATATTAATTTATTATGATTTATGTTAATTTTATACTTATTTTGCTTATATTTATTTGAAGTATAGATATTTATCTAAATGTGTTGTGATAAAGATCTTAAAAGTTACAAGACGATATCAAGAAACAATTCATCACGAAGAACATTTAATATATAAATTAAAACAATTAAAATAATAAATTTGAGAATATTATAACATAGAAAATGATTAATGCTAAGTTTTTTTTTAATATATAAAACAAATAATTGTTTAATATATTTAAATTTATAAATTTTGATATATATTATATCTTTTATATTTATTAATAAAATTTAACTGTATATAAAAAAAATAGAATATCACATTTCCTTCGACAACATCAAAAGAACTAATAATAATTCACGATTTGATTAAAAATAGAATTGGGAAAGAAAGAAAGAAAAAGAAAAAAACTGAGGCTAGCCGTGCACAAGCCCGACAATATGTCCAGTATCAGTTTCAAAATGTACATAGCCGTTTATTTTAGTACGTTACCCCCTTTTTGCTAAGATGATAAGTAATTTAAGTAATCAATACGCAGTCAATAAGATTTGAACACAACGATTAACAATGAAACCGTTTGTCTTATACTCCTTGTTTCAACGATTAATAATATTTCTTATTAATACTATTTATTAAATGCATTAAATTATTCTACCAATTCACGAAATATGTCAGTTTGAATTACACGCTAACAAAACACAATTATCTTGTATTTGTTTTTTAATTTGTGTACACTTGCGATTATAGATCACTTTTGGCATTTTAGTTTATGTATAATTAATTAATAAATATTTAATAATTAATTAAATAAATTTATCCATAATTTTAATTGCCATTAAATTGAATAAAAATAAATCATATTATTTCATTA
Source organism: Hippophae rhamnoides (assembly GCA_033030585.1). NCBI lineage: Eukaryota > Viridiplantae > Streptophyta > Magnoliopsida > Rosales > Elaeagnaceae > Hippophae > Hippophae rhamnoides. Next base: position 66,080,208 of record CM065428.1, on the reverse strand, counting down.
GACAATGAAATATATAATTCAAAATTTGTTAACATATGTTTTAATATCAAAATTGAAAACAATATTTTTTTTTATGTTAGTTTAAGATGAGTTGATGAACTAATGATATGGAAGGTTTTTTTTTTCTTTTGCGAAAAATTCAATAAATAAATTTATCTAATTTTTAAATTATTTTGTTGTCTGTTTCAATTATTTTTGTCAAACGTATATATGTTTATTAGTGAATAACACACAAAACAACATTAGGTGACAAATTGAAACTTTTGCCCACGTACGAAGTTGTGCCAGTTTACCCAAAAGTCAAATGTCATCGATAATGACATTTTTTTTATTTAATTGTTGATTTAAAATAACGAGTCAAATATTTGAATAATAAAAAAGAAATTACCTTTCACAAACTTTTTAAAAACATACTAAAAATAAATATAATAATATTATTATTATTTACATTAAATTAAATTTATATTATTATTTATATTCTCATTGTAATTTTCTTCTACGTACCAAATAAGATCTTAAAGTAAATAATCGTAATAAAATAATAATATAAATTCAATTCAATAAAAATAATACTAAATATTAGAATCAAAATAATAATAAAAATATTAAAATAAATTTTTTATAAAATTATAAATGAAATAAAATAATAGATATATATTTTTTTTAATTTTAAATAAGATAAAATAAAAAAAATTAATTTTTAACCTGATTTAATTCAAACAAAATTTTAAGTTTTTAATTTTCTTGTTCAGTCTTTAACGTTTGATAGTTGAAACTATATCGAAGGCTTTAACAGACTGCGGGAATGTTACAGGCTTTTCGTGATTATTTTATTTTTATAATTATATAATTTATATATTTTAAGTGAACTTTATTAGTTATATGATTTAAAATTATGATTAATTATATTAAAAAAATTAAAAATTAATTTTTTTTAAAAAAATATATATTTTATTAATAAAAATAAATAGCTAATTATAATACGTAGATGGTGAGATTGTTATATTAATAATATAACAATTTTGTACCAATTTTAAATATATTCGATTAATAATCATTAGTTATAAATCGATAATAATTTATCATATTTTAATCACATTTAATATTCTTTTTAACATTTATTCAAAAAATATATTTAGTTTAAAAAATTAAATGTTAATTTAATTCTTATTTTATTATATTATTTAAAATATTTACATTAATTTTCATTTTTTAACTATTTAATACATGTTTTTAAGTAAAAAATATATAATAATAAATAAAATTTAATCTAATTATATAAAATATTATATACTTTATTATTAAAAATATATTTTTTATATAATTATATGTATATAAAATAATAATATATTCAGTTAATTATATTTTCAATAATGTAATAACTATCTTTACCCCATATCTTTTTAATTATAATTATTTTTAAGAAAAATCATCAAAATTTTGATAAATAATCATAGTTTTAATTAAATGTTAATATTTCTTGCTCTTTATCTATTATTTCTTTCTCTCTTCTTTCATCATTATTATTTTATTAATAAAAAAATAATAAAGAAGAGAGATAAAGAGTTGGATGAAAATAGACGAAGAGAAAACTAGTGAGAGAGATAAATAGAGAAAGAGTAAATAAGGAAGCAGAGACAAAAAAAAAACGGTGAAAGGCCTTTTTATGTTTTTTTATTAATAAAATGTATAATTTTTATTTTATTTCTAAAAAATTTTAATTTTTAAAATAAAAACCACCTTAAATATTAGTAGGTTAAAATGTAAATCACATTGTCATCGATCAACTAATACCCCTTTCCATGACTATTTTTGTTGGATATTTAATTTTTGAAAAAAAAAATTATAAAATTACAAAATTAAAACATAGTTACTGGATCGTCCAGTACTCCTTTTCGAGAGTATTTTGTTGGTTATTTAATTTTTTTTAAAAAATAAAAAATTATATTAATTTTAAATTTATTGATTTTGAATACTATATTATTATATATTTTAAAAATAATTAATAATTTTTTAATATACTATATATTATTTTTTTAATTAAATATTAAAAAAAATTCAAAAAAAATATTAATTTTAATTTTATTATTGAAAATAGATATGGTCACATTCTTAAAGAGAATAAATAATTTCTGAATATATTATATATCCTTTTTTTTCAATGGACACATCGTTTTCAGTTTAACGAATAAGGTAATAAGAAAATATATCCATTTGGAAAGTCAATCGTCACAGCTCGCATGTTTAAAACGGGGATGTGTCGTGTGGGCAAGATAGTCGGTGATGATAACGCTGGAAAGGAAATAATATTTTAAGAAAAATAAATATAAAAAACAATAAACTAGTACATTTTCACGGGGTTATCGATTTTTGTCGATGTTATTATCTAATTGAAAGTATTCTATATTTTTTTTATTTAATATTAATTAATATTTTAGATAAAATCTATTAATCAATAGTGCATTAAATTTTAGTTTTATTTATAAAAAAATAGTTAATCATTTAATCATATTTTTAGATAAAATCAGTTAATTAAATTTTATTTAAAATTTTTAAATTAAATTTAAGAATTTAATTATCTGAGTATTAACTTTCAAATTTTAAAACCATTATTAAAAATACATTATTAATATATTTTTAAATAATAGTTCTTATAAAAAACTTCTTAAATAGAAATTCACTCTAACTACGTGACAATTGACTATAAAGAATTTATTTTAAAATTACACATCAAAAGAATCCTTATAAAACTTTGATACTAATTCTGCTGTTAGAAAACTTTTTAAACTGATTTGCATTTCTATTTATTAAATTAAAAACTAAAAATTTATAAAAACATAAAAAAAACTTTAAAACTAAAAATTAGAGAGAGAAGAGATTTTGAGAAATTTGAAGAGTGATTTTTATAATAGAATAGATGGTTTTTTTATAGATGATAAAAAATATTTCAAAATTGATTTTGAATGCATTTGGACAAGTTGGCACGCGTGTGAAAGGCGAGATTTACGATAAACAAGAGTTAGCGCACTTGGAACACGCATAGGCAGGACTAGGTGTGACTATGTGCTGGCTGCGCATGGGACTCAGCGTGAATGAACCTGGTTGCACTCATGACATGTATAATGCACGCATGATTGGACACTTTTGTCCATTTTTCATTTGTTTTGACTTTTTCTCATTTTTTCAACATATTTGTGATGTATTTTGTCTAATATTTTTTTTGAGTTTTTAAATTAATTTTTTTAATAAAAATATATGTGGTTTCGAAAAGATAAATTTATATAAAAATATGATAAGATCATATAAAAATACATGTGGTTTCAATCATGATAATTTTATTACTTTTTAATCACTCATTAAATCATAAGTAATATATTATATATTATATAGTTTATCTTTAAATTATCTTTTTAAAACTTTTCTTTTAGGTAAATTATTTATTTAAATTTTAAAATATAAAATATAAAATTTATAATTATTTTATAGTTTATTCTTATTATTTCTAACAAGATTCTATCAATGTTATTTATTATTAAATATATTTTATTATTTTCCTTTTCACATAAATATTGTTTATTTAAAATTGTATTTGTTCTGTTATAAAATATTTATTATTGGATTACTTTTTAAAAAAAAATTCTTTATAATAAAAATTAAATTACTAAAAATATAAAAAAATAATATTTAAAATATTATTAGGTTAATGTTCTTCATTTGAGTTCTTTTCTCTTCGATGAAAATTTTCCCTATATCTTCGTAAGGATTTTAAGCAGGAATGAGGATAAATTATATATCATGGATGGAAAACATTAAGAGATCCATACGTCACTTTATCCCATTTGAGGAGTATAATTTTTACTTTTAGAATAATTTTAACATTTTATTTTATTTTGAATGTTTTTTAATTTAACATAATTTAAATTGAACTATAATCATTTAGATTTATTTAACGTTAAAAATCTTCCGATTGAATTCTATTTAATGTTATTAGGATAATATTTTTATTGTTATAAATTTTAAGTTATTTTTTATATTTTTTCTAAATATTATTATCAGAGTAAATTATTTTATTTTATTTTAAAATTATTTTTAGAAATAAAAAAATTATTATAATAAAATAATTATTGTCGTAAAAATAGAGTTAATGTGTTTTGTCCCACGCTAATTTAGGTAATTTTGAGAATAATCGTTAGTTATTAAGCATTAACTTCTATGATAATTATTCTTTTTATTTAAAAAATATACTAGATTTAAAAATATTAAAAATTTACATAATATTAATTTTATTATAATTATTTTTTATTTTTTTATTTAATTAATATATATTTTTAAGTTGATATATGTATATATATATACATATATATAAAAGCAATAAAAAAAATTAAATCTATTATTTAAAGTTTAATACGTGTGATATTAAAAATATATTTAATTATATAATTATATGTATATTAAAAAATATTATATAGTTAATTTTAATTAATTACTATTTTAGAAATACAATAATCATTAATTAGTTACGAACTTACAATTACTATCTAAAAAAACTCTCTACGATTTTGGTTAACGGTGGATAAAATGGAAAATGCCTTTAAATGTAATTTTTCATTAAGTAATGACATAGCACATTGGTGGATGTATATGGTAGTAAGAAGGATATGTATTTTTATTTATTTACTTAAAAATATAATTTTATAAAAATTAAATCATATTAAAAATACAGTGGTTTAAACTCACATTTTAAGTGTACAATATTTTATATTTAAATTTGAGTATTTTATTAACAAAAATTAAATAAATTTGTAAGAAATCTCACATTTTAATATTAATTTACACAAAGAATTATTTTAAATTTTTAATTATATTGTTTAATTTTAATTTTATTTGTAAAAATTTATACGAGTGTTGTATCTTGATTGGTGATTGGTGCCTAAGCACATGGCATATGGGTAACCTACTAACCACAGTTTGATTTTTACCTAGATCGCTGAGAAGTAACATATATTTGGATAGTTATGATATTATATTTATATATTCGTCAGTGATTTAATCTTTATAGCTAGTTTTAATTAAAAAATATTATTTAATTATTAAAATTTTAAAATTATAAATATAAATCTTTAAATTTTTAAGTTATATGATTTAATATATAAATTATTAAAATTAAACACATAATTAATTCAAAGAATCAAAATTAACACATAAAAATTAAGAACAATACTTTTTTCTCAATTTATTTGTACATATTTTTAAATATCAATTATATATTTTACATTTAATATATATGATTTAAAATTATTAATAAAAAATAATATTTTATTTATTAAATTAATAAAATATAATTCTTGTATCTAATAAATAAAAATAATAACTAAATCATATTCCAATGTATAAAATATGGAAATAAGGAACCCGCTGAGCACAGTCCAAACTTTTATTAAGAGAACTTCTAATAACACACTATTTATTTATTTCTTATAACAAGCAAGCTATTAAAATTTAAATATTCACTTTAACTCCCGTACACTCAATGTCGAATTTAGGATTTATATATTGTAAATTGTAAAAATTATTATCCATGATTTTTCACTTATTATTGAATTTCAACTATAAAAAATATTATAAGTATCTATTTTTAATAAAAATATATTTAAATTATTGAATTAATATCAAATTTAATTAAAATTTGCACAATTTTTTTTTTATTTTTCAGTACAATTTATTAAAAAATTATTCGTACCTGTGTGTACTTTATTGGCATAATCTTAGCTTTCATCGAAGCAAGAAAAGAGAAGAAAAATTGTTGAAAAGACATAGGAAAAAAAAGAGAGGCAAAAAACGATCGTGGTGTTAGAAAAATGAAAAAAAAAGAGAGAGGCTTTTAAATGTTTGGGCCTTTCTGCGGTTTGTGACCGAAATGAAAAATTATTTTGGGCTTCCTTTAAAGCATACTATGGATTTCTCATGAGTTCTTGTAACTCTCAAAAAAATAAATAGCATTAAAAAGGAAGAAACAAGATTAAAATAAATAAAATTTATGAAAATTAATTAAAAAAATAATATTAATATTTGAATAAATATACAAAATAAAAATTATTTTTTAATCATTATAATAGATCTAACATACATAATATTTGTACAATTTGTTTTACATGTCTTTTTTGTATGACTGAGTAAACACTTATTATTATTCATGTTTTAATGTTACAATCTGATAAAATGGAAAATTCGACCTCTTGACATGCACGTGTCGGATCCTTTTATGTAAACATACACGTTATCTTTTAATTGTCGAATATTTTACCGGCAAGGCTCAATATTTGTTTTTGAAATATATAAAAATAAAATAATATTTGATTAAATATTGTTCAATATAATAATTATTTAATTTAAACGATATCTAATTGAATGTGTTTAGCATCATAACTTTTATAACTATACATCACATCTAACTTTTATAACTATACATCACATCTTGTTACAACGATTAAACTCTTTGTAATAAGATTCATTCATAGCGTTTTTTTTTATTATATTTACTTATAAAATGTATATATTCTTCAACAAGGAGAGGAGAACCAATTTTGGTATGCTTGGTGATTCCCTCAACAGAATCACGGTGCTCTTACTTTTTATAGCGTCTGGCTAAAACCATATATTGAAATTTATTTTTCCAAAATCCATTCTCATGTTTCTAAAAGAAAAAAAAAATGTATATTCTGATGGAGACAGGCAGACTTTTATTTTTCTCCTCCATTATTAGAAAAAACTATTTAATAAGAACGTTCCCAACAATATATATATATATATATATATATTAAGAGGATTTTTTATAATAAATAATTATTCATTAAAATAATAAATTTAATTTTTATCTTATAATTAATTACTGTATTAATCATGATAATATTATAAATAGATTTTTTTTATTAATTATTAATCTATTTAATAATATTATTTAACTAAAAAGTAATATTATTTTCTAAATTAAAATTATTATTATTAATAATGGTATAATATACTGAAAAAACAATTAAAATAATACATTTAAAATTTATACCTATAAAATAATATGATCTTATAATTTTAGTATTAGAAAAAAATAACAACATATCATTCACATAAAACATTATCCAATTAAAGGTCATTTAAATTAAAACATGTTTATTTATAATTGTTTAATATTAAATATTATTTAATTAAAATATTATTTTTATTATTATATATTTTAAGATGTTATTATTTTAATATTTTTGATAATTTTTTAAATCTTTATACGTGATGGATAAAAATTAGTTAAACTTTGAAGAGGTAATTAACACTTATGATACCACATACATCGTATTAATTGTTGTTCTCTTATAATAACATGAAAATTATTATAAATTGAGATTATATTTTAATAAAATTTATGATATAATTTATTAATTTTTAAAATTTATATCATCTTATTTTTTTCAATTTTTGATAAGATGAGTTGATAATATACCGGTATTACTTACGATATTTTATTTATTTCTAATTGAACTAAATAAGACAAGTATGAATATAAAAATAATATAAAATATGATAAATTTAATAAGAAAAATGATATAATATATATTTAAAGTTAATTTTATTACGTTAAAATTTAAATATAATAAAATAATATTTAAATAAATGAAATAATATTTTATCATAATAATTTCATTAAAAATAATAAATAAAATAAAATGTTACAATTTACATCGCTGCGACAACTTAACCAGCGCTTGCTACTGGCACATTTTGGGAATTATGGTATTACTATATCGATATTATATATAAAAGAATCTGGTTGTCTAAAATTCTTGAGATTTATATTAATTAAGTTATTATATTATAAAATATATCTTTTAGTTTTTTATATTTTGTAAAAGATATTAAATAATGTTAAATTTTATTATTTATTTAATATTTTAATTTTTGATAAAAATTTAACTATTTATTATGTTTTAATAGTTTTTATAATAAAATATCATAATAAAAAGTTCTTTTATTTTTTTCTTTATTTATTAATAAAATGAAATATTGTGAAAATAATAATATTTTATTTAAAATATTAACAACTTTTTTATTCTTTGGTTTTTTTATAAAATTAAATTATCAATTTACATACTTTAAAAAAAAACTAAATGATTCCTTGTAAGAAATTTGTACGGTATTTTTTCTATATAAAAATCTAAATTATTTTTAATATTTTTTGTTGAATAAAATTATACCTATTTTTTAAGCTATTGATATTAATTATCTTCTTATGACTATTATCACACCTACAAAGAAAATATCTAATAATAATTATAATAATACGATAATCAAATAATAATTACATATAATAAGAACACACAATTAATATATTTATAAATAACTTTATTTGATAACTTATGTTTAAATTTTTTATTTTAAAAATTATATAATATATTTTAATTAATAAAAAAATTTAATATAATAAAAGTTAAAAGTTATTTGCAAAAAACACATGTACATTATTAGTTATATCACGTAAAAGCCCTCAATCAAAAGTTTGGGGATATTTAAGAATTTGAAGGTAATTAACTAATTATATCTTTAGCAGGTATAAACTAGACCCTTGTGAGGCTGTTCATCACAGCTTGGGAGTAAAAACTGCTTAAAGTTACATTATTTTTATAAATTAGTTATAGTGTTAATGTTATTTTAAATTAATACTTTAATTATATTATCCTTATATTTATAAAAAATTAATCATATTTATAATATTCATTTTTTTTTTCATTTTAAAAAAAATTTGTGATATTTTTATCTTCAAACATCTACTAATTCTCTAATAGTAAAATTCAATTTAATCATACTTAATCTTTTTTTTTCTAAAAAATGATTAAAAATTAAAAATTATAAAATACGATCAAAATATTAAAAAATACAACAATAAGATGACTAAAATATATTAATTTTAAAAAGTAAAATTAATATACTTAATTTATAAAAATAAAGTTACTAAAATATTATCATATCATATTCTAAATGAAAATTATTACTAACAATATTAACTTATTATTCTGTTAAAAAAATTATTACTAACAATATTAACTTATTATTCTGTTAATTTTAACGATGATTCATTGATAATTAAAATATAAAATAATTAAATGATTTTTATTAATATTAATCCTTAATATTAATTTTTACATCCATAAATAACTAACAAATTAATGGTAACATCCATGGGCCCATGTGTGGGTAACCTTGGTGGGTAACATCCAAGGGTCATTTAGAAGTCACTTGTGTGGTGTGGTCTCAAACCTGGGTTAAGTGTGATGGTCCTGGATAAAAGGATATTGGCGCTCTTGTGACTTAAGCTTTTGGTAGGAATGGTTAACTCATTCCTAAGTTTGGTATCAGGCGCAGTCAGGGTTCGAGTTCCAAAGCGCAAGTTCGAGACGAACTTCCTTTGCGAAGGGGGGAATGATGTGACCATGGTGAGTAACATCCATGGGCCCATGTGTGGGTAACCTTGGTGGGTAACATCCAAGGGTCATTTAGAAGTCACTTGTGTGGTGTGGCCTCAAACCTGGGTTAAGTGTGATGGCCCTGGATAAAAGGATATTAGCGCCCCTACTGACAGCTTAAGCTTTTGGTAGGAATGGTTAGCTCCTATTCCTAAGTTATCAAAGGAAATAATAAAATCTCTCCGTAAAATTTCTTATAATTTTTTTTGTTAATTTAATTATATTAAACTGTTTTAATTTTAATAACATATTTACAATATATAGCGTACCATGTTTCTAAAAACTTAAAATATAAATTTTATAATAAAATTATCTTAAAAAACTAATATAATTAATTTTAATTTTTAAAATTAATTTACACTAAATTTGGAGAGAAAATTGTAGAAAAATATTAGAAGAGTATAACTTTTTTTTATCTAATAAATATCCTATAAGAATAATATCATATGTTTTTCGATGTTAGTTTTCTAAGAATTTTTTTAAAATAGAACTAATTCTACATTTTCTTATACATTACATACTTGAGATGATGATACATAAATTTTAAGACTAAATTACATATATTATTTGTGAGAACCTTTTGTTTTACAATGAATAAGAAAAAAATATTGGTTTAATGATATATCATAATTTGTTTTAATAATTTATAAGGAAAAAATATAAATTTATTTTTATTATAATTTTGATGGACATATTTTTTTTAGTATTATAAGAAAATAATTTTTTTTTATATAAAATTAATTAAATAACTGAATCATATATATATATATATATATATATATATATATATATATATATATATATAACCGAAAATAAATTATTTGTCATTATTTTCATCCTAAAAGATAATACAGTTAGAATAATTATTTATCTAAAACATAAAACAAAATAAAAGAGACATGAAGTTCTTGTATTAAAAAGGCCCAAGGGATACGTTTCAAGGAAGGTGAAAGGAAGGACAAACAGAGGATTCTTTCCGAACATGGCTATAAGTGATAATATTGTAAGCATCTTTTTTCAAAAGTCATCAACATAGAAAACCCTAAAAATGAATGAATAAAAAACTCAAGTATGAAATCTTAGCCATGCAGGGATTAAAACCTTCATATTTTTCCTTTTTCTTTTCTTTCTATTATATGATAAAGTCAAAAACATGTAGGAACAAGGAAGCTGTCAAGTTCAACCGATTGATAAGGACTTATTTAAATATTATCAAGTCATAATTAAAAATAATTTCAAACTAATTCCTTTAAAAATATACTTTTAATTACCTGACTATCTTGCTTGGAACCATACATTATCATTTGTTAATGAAGAGGACACTTGATTTTATCCTTAAACAAATTCCATGTCTTCTGTCACCCAAAAATTAAAAATGAATATATTTAATTTTATATTCATGTCAAATCAAAGCACTAAATGGAAATTCTATCTTAATTATTAGAATCATTATCATACAAATAAAAAAAAATTGTGAAAATATCATATTTAAAAGCTCACTAATTGCTTTCTGGAAATTAATAAGGTAAAAAAGAGCGTATTTTCAGGAAAATAAAGAAAAGGTAAAGAAATTCTATATATCAAACAGCCATTTTTAAAAAATCTTTCTCTCTCCAATCTGTAGCACTTTTGTTATCGATTCCCCTCTATATTTACAACATCTAATAATTTTCTTTTAGTTGGATGGTTTTGAGTCTGCTTTTACTGACGGAAGACCTGTCTTTGAATCCAATTTTTCATCCTTCTGTATTTGTGTGCCTGTGGAAGTTAATATTTTGCTTCGATTTCTCTTTAGTCACTGATTTGCTCTGGCGGGTAGTTACCAAATATTGGATTCGAAACTTTTTATATTATACTCTTTTTTTCCTTCTGGGTTACATTTCATTTTCTTTATTTTAGTACTAGTTTCCTGTATTTACTGGGATCTTCAATATGTTTTCTCATGTATAAATAAATGGTCTACAAGTTGGTAACGCATTTGCACTTCCAATCAACTCATATCTCTGAGTTGGGCTTCCTTTCCTTCGTTCTTTAAGAGCTCTGTTTTGATGAGTCTGTCTGGGACTTGTTCGCTTCGAGGCGTAGTGAGACAATGAGACATTTAGCTCCATTGCAGTTTATTTGTCTGATTGCCGGAGTTCTTTTCTGGGCTTGCAATGCTTTTCCATCTAAAGAAGGTATGCGTGATCAACATTCTCTTCCCAGATCTTGATTTCCATATCAATTTGAAATATCATAAAATATGGTTTAAGAATATAATTTTGAGATTGTCATAATCGTTTTTCTCGGGCATTGAATGTGAAATTTACCTAACAAACCTTTATGTTCCGTTTGATGAAATTTATTTAGGATTATGGATTGAGTTATTTTTCTTTTCCTTTATGTAGTTTCTTGATTACCAAATAAAGTGAAACTTCTGGAAGTTGTGTCATACCATCTTATTCAAGCTTCTATAGAATATGTGTGTCCATTTTCTCCCTAAATTTAGAAGGGTGAAGGGTTTCAAGTTCTGCAATAGCTTTTTAGTGTACCACTTATGTCTTATTGTTTTCATAAAATTAACGTTAAAAATCATATTTTGACTGTTGATTGAGAAATTATGTCAGATTCTATTACATAACCAAATTTGTAAAGGTATTTCTAACCATTTAACTTTCATATTTAATTCTATATGATTTGATAATAATCCTAATAATCTCAATTAAATTATTATTTCATAAATACCCTCACAAACGTAATCCCATCAAATGAAATAATCTAGCCAATTGACATTGATAGTTGTACTAGTTTTAACTGCCAATTGAGTATTTTTTCCCCTTGGTTTTAGAAGAGAGGGAGTGGGAGGATGAAGAGACAAAGTGTAGCATCCACTTAATTTAAGCATCAAAGTAGTTGCCTGAGTTTTTCTTCTCTGACTGAGAATTTGGGGTTTTTCAGTGTTTTCCCTTACAGCCTTTAGGGATGCCATATATGAGGACCCACATTTGGTTTTGTCCAATTGGAATGCTCTGAATGCGGATCCTTGCAACTGGTATGGTATCTCATGTTCTGCAGCTCGAGACCATGTTATAAAGATGTAAGACTTATAATTTATATAACTGCGCAAAAACTTTGCATTCCATGTAATGGTAGAAGTTATTTGCTCTTGTGCTTATTTTCGATTTCTTATTGCAGTAACATTTCTGGAGCATCTATTGAGGGATTTCTTACTCCGAAATTGGGTCAAATCAGCTTTTTGCAAGAGCTGTATGTTATTTCCCTTCTTCTAATCAAAGCGAAACTCCTCTTTCTCCTTTTCTGTTTTATATGAATCATATCATTACTAGGATATGTTATTTGAAGCTTACTGTTCTATGTTGTGATTTTTAGCATTTTGCATGGAAATAAGCTGCTTGGAACAATACCTAAAGAGTTGGGTTTGTTAAAGCACCTCAAGGTCTTGGATTTGGGAATGAATGTACTCACTGGCCTGATTCCAGCAGAGATTGGGAACTTGGCCAGTCTCGAGAAAATGTACGTGGATAATGATATTGGAGATTATGGATCAAGATCTAATTCGTGGGGGTTTTCAGATTTTTTTTTCATTGATGTATTTATTATTTCTCTTTGCAGAAATTTTCAGTCAAATGGGTTGTCTGGTAGGTTACCTCCTGAGCTTGGAAACTTGAAATATCTTGAAGAGCTTTTGTTGGACAGGAATAGGCTTCAAGGAACTATTCCTGCTGGTGGAAGTGCCAGTGTTACATCTAGCATGCACGGAATGTGAGTAATACTTCATTCGTTTGGTTGTAGTGGAACAAGTCTATGATTTTTTTAGCTAGTATTTCTGCTGATATTTTTGCTTATTAGCTGTGCTTTTAATTTATATATGAGCTTTGCTACACACGTCCTTTTATATTAGTTGAGATGATGTGAGATGAGCTAGGGAATGTAACTGATGTCTCATAGATTTAAGTGCATGATATACTGTCATCATGAAGAACTATGGTACTGTTTATGCCCATTGTGTTGATGGCTCGTATCATATTGGACTATATAAAGGTAGGTTGACTTACTAAACTTCTCAAAGATACTTTCTTTTTTCCATTTCCTTTGTAGGATTTATGATCTTGAATATGTCTTTAGCCCTCGAGGTTAATTTTGAATGCAAATTTCTTATATTCTTTCTTTTCTCTTCTCTAGGTATGCTTCAAACTCAAACCTGATGGGCTTCTGTCGGTCCACACAATTAAAAGTTGCAGATTTCTCATACAACTTCCTTGTCGGTAATATACCAAAGTGCTTGGAGTATCTCCCAAAGTATGTTTGTGGCCCTGTGTTATTGTGGTTTCTATTTGTTTTTTAAACAAAAAATTATCTAAAATCATTCCACACAGGTCAAATTTTCGAGGGAATTGCCTGCAGATTGTAGATGTCAAACAGCGCTCTGCAAAACTATGTGGTATGGGTTTTATGATTTCACTTAAACAGTATAAGTTATCGAACTTGTAGAAGTGTGTAGATAATAACAGAAGCATGGACTAGCTTTAGATTCTCTTTTAAATAAACTGTTGCCAAATTTCCTTATATATTATAACGTGTCCCCTTTTCTAGTTCTGACTATTTTAATACTCCCAGATGGTGCTTTCCCTCCTAAAAGCCATCCTGGAGCAAATGGAAAGCGCAGTCAGGCTGAATATCATCAATCCAAGCATCGTGGTACTTCAAAACCTGCATGGCTTATGGGTCTCGAAATAGCAACAGGAATAATGGTGTGCTGTCTTGTTATAGTTGCTGTTCTCATCTCATTCCAAAAATGCCACAGAAAATCTTTTATTATAGTTCCTCGGAGAAAATCACCAAGTGAAAAGGACAACATTACAGCATATATAGGTCAGGTTCTATTCTATAGCTGCCTCAATGCATATTGAAGTTCTTGAACTTGTAAATGTAAATATCTTATGTTGATTAATTTAATGAGATATCTTTACAGATACTAAGATGTTGAAAGGCATAGTTAGATATGGCAGACAAGAACTCGAAGTAGCCTGTGAAGACTTCAGCAATATTATTGGCTCCTCGCCAGATAGTCTGGTTTACAAAGGCACCATAAAAGGTGGACCTGAGATTGCTGTGATATCTCTGTGTATCAAAGCAGATCATTGGACAGGCTATCTTGAATTATATTTTCAGCGAGAGGTAATATTCCAATTACTCAAATAGGAGAAATTCGTTGATTCTTCAAATGTGATGAAATCGTAATACTTCCTTTCATTCTTATACGGCTATAATTTCCATTTGGACGAAATCTAATCAAATTCAAATATTTCGTTGTTTTGATCGATTTCTGTGAAAAACCTTATTGAAGTCCTCCACAATGTTTAATTGTTGGTATGAAAAATATTATCCCCTTTTCTATTTACTATTCAAAATTTGTTTTTTTATTTTTTTAAAATAGTTTATTTCCTTCATTTTATTTATTTCTAGGTGTTAAAATACAAACAAAATATACAAAATAATGGGGTATACAATATAACTTTTAGTGTAAAGTGGCTTTTTGAAACTTCACTGACATGAATGAACAATCATAAACTTGTGGCAACTATTTTACATCCAAGATGTAGCTTCTAAGTTATAAAGTTTTATATACTTTTAGGTAGCAGATTTGTCGAGACTAAATCACGAGAACACAGGGAAGTTGCTTGGTTATTGCAGAGAGAGCACTCCATTCACAAGGATGCTAGTTTTTGAATATGCTTCTAATGGGACACTGTACGAGCATCTTCATTGTAAGTCATGCATTTTTCATATTTGCTTGGTTTAGAATGTGTTACTATGTTTAAACCCTAACTCTATAATTACAGATGGAGAACGATGTCAATTGTCTTGGACACGCAGAATGAAAGTTGTGTTAGGCATTGCTAGAGGACTCAAATATCTTCATGCGGAACTGGAGCCACCATTTACCATTTCTGAGTTAAATTCTAGTGCAGTATACCTTACAGACGATTTTTCTCCTAAGGTATGCCAAAAAGCTTACCCAAGTTTTTCTTTTTTCGATTTCTAGTAAGAAACTGCTTATTTGATGTGTGCTACAAGACAAATAGCACGCCTCAAAACTTGATACTGTAAGACAAAGTGTAAGAAATTGAAGACAGCATTAATGTGCTGAAGTCTCTCAACGGGCTAAATCTGACACCCGGACTTGTATCTATTATTTGGCTTAGAAAAACTTTTAACAGAGATAGTAAAAGAGGGGAATTGGATCAGTTCTTGTTTCAAAGTAATCTTGATTTTTTGATTGCAGTTAGTTGATTTTGAAAGCTGGAAGATGATTATTGCGAGGTCAGAAAAGTACTGGGGCTCCATTGGTAGTCAAGGTGGTATTAGTGTTATTCCAGATACATATGACGCTCGGCACCTTGATATCCAAGGCAACATACTCGCCTTCGGTATTCTTCTGTTGGAAATAATCAGTGGGCGACTGCCATACTGCAAAGATAAAGGGGCTTTGGTAGATTGGGTAGGAACTTCTCTGATATATATTTTTGTTCGATTCTTATTTTACTGGTAGTACACTTGGGAATGGTTTGTGGACCAAAAAACTTTCTTCTTCTTGATTGCAGGCCAAGGGCTATCTTGAGCTTCCAGAAGTGATGCCTCATGTTGTGGATCCTGAACTGAAACATTTCAGATATGAGGAGCTCCAGATCATATGTGAGGTGATAAATCTTTGCATAAATCCAGACCCTAACAAACGGCCTTCAATGCCGGAAGTATATGCCATGTTAGATACCAAAATTGACACAACAATCTCAGTTGATCTCAGGTCGTCTTCTTTAGCATGGGCCGAGCTTGCTATTTCATCATAGACAAGCTTGAGGCTAACAAACTGTAAACAGAAATATACACTTTTAGTACTGTATTTTTCTACTGCTTACAAAACATAGGAAAAGTCCTGATTTTTTTCTTCCTTTTACCATAGCTTTACTTCTTGTAAATGATATCACTTGAGAAGATTGTCTTGTATAGTATACCATGGCGAAAAATTATCACTCTCCCGTTTATTATAGGTTCGAATCAAACTAAAAAGTATTGTTGGATAAAAAATAAAAAAAAATATCTCTCAAGTGTAAGTAAATTTGTGCCTGCATGCCTTCGTTTTGCTATTTCACAATTTCAAAATCTGAATGAAATAATAGACATCAAACGGCGGGTTTCATTTTACAGTCAAACTAGGAAGAAAATCACTACAATATCTTTCTCCGGTTTTGTATTTTCTCAAATTTGATCTCATCCTCTTCTTGGAATTATTTCTCATTTTACCCAAAGTACAATTTTAATATAACAAAAAAATATAATAAAAGTAAATTAATCTACTTATTCTGTTTCACTCTTACTTTAATTCAATTCTATCCGGATGCCTAATTACTATTATTATAAATTATTAAACACACTACAAAATTTCTAATTTTTTTTTAAGTTTATATTATTCTAGTATATTATTTAACACAAATGATCTTTTTTCTTATCTACTTGTTATTTTCTTTATTTTCTTTTAATAAGAACAATTAAGGAGGAACCAAACTTACTATTTTCCTTAAAACTAAGCAAATCCAACCAAACTTAAAAGCAAAAACTCTGTATTGCATTGTTTTACAGGCCAATTTCCTACTAAGATCAATCGGTAAGGCTAAAAAGTTAATGATATTACATATATATTGGTCGAGTAATTTTGATTATATTTTCTTGTACCATATATATTATAAAGTTACGTAATAGTTGAATATGAATAAGGGATTATAGATGGCACGCCAAAAATCATCCTTTTTATATTATTGCTCTTTCTTTTACGATGTCCAAACTCATTTCAGTAGGATCTGTTGCTTGTAATTCACATTGAATACCATCTAATTCTCTTTTGAATCTGTCTTTAGAACTTGCATATATCATTTTCATCCTCACTTTTGATATATCTGGTGACCTAAATCAAATTAAATAAAACAAAAAATTATAAATTATCTTTATAGAACCTTAATCAATTTAAAGAATCTCTCTATTATTTAACACTTAAAATTGAATATTAATTTTGATATATGTTAATTATATCTATTCAATTGGTTTAATTTGGAAAGACAAAATGTATATAATTATGAAGCTGAAATTGTAGTTACCATGCAACAAAGATAATCTTGCTTTTTTTGCAGTTCTCTTTGGTTGTGAAATCATAATCAAAAACACAATAACGACATTCATCGGCAGGCAAACTAGCAGCAAAGTCATCATAACTCTTGGTTGGTTCTCCAAGCTTATCAACAACAATTTGTTGTTGTTCAATTTTGAACACAATAAATCGGAAGCTCCTTTTTACTTTAAGCTCCAAGAACTTAAGCTTGCAATCATCATGTACAGCCATTCCAGAAACTGCGTTGGCCTATAGTAATAATAATAATAAAAAAAAAATGTTCATTAAGAATTTTAATTTTTGCTTGTATATGGATTAAAGCAATATTTCTTGTGGATTTGATTCATGCAAACTACATGATTTTGAAATCTATATCCATCTCCATCTCAATTATATTTGTATTAATTCATTCTAGGATTAATTAATATTGCAAAAAACCAACAAAATTATCTCCATAGCTATACACCTTCTTGACAAACTATATATAAAAAAGAATATGCGAACTATTTGGTGTTCCTTGGTCAGCCCTTTCAATTTTCAATAAATTGAAATTAGTAACTATTTCTGGTTTATATTTTTGTAATTTTGAAATTGAATTCATTTTTTCAATTTCTTAATATTCAAAGATAATAACTTTAACATACTTAATCATGATCAATTATCTTAATCGAAATAATTAAAGAACTAAATTTTGCTAAAAAAAATTGTTTAAAATTGAACTTTAAACCTTTAAAGTTAAAAAATTAAAATATTATTATCAAATAAACTCATCAGAAAATAGAAATATAATTACAAAACTAAGAAATTAAATTTAAAATCTTTTATCAAACATGTAATTAATAGCAAGTACATGTATAATCTGAAATTTCATTTGAATAGAAGATATAAATTGTTACATACCATTTTTTTTTATCTTCTATGAAAAAAAATGCCTTTTTTTCTTCTCCTGAAATGTGAAAGAAAGAAAGGAAAAGGTGAAAGAGAGAATGGCCAAAGGGAGACAATAAATGAGAAGTATAAGATTTTATTTTATTTAATTGTTGTTGCTAAAGGAAGTGTATAAGAATAAAAACAAGGTAAGATTTTTTATTTTAGGAATCAGAGATTGAGAATTAATTAATTTGGAAGAAGGAAGTCAAGATTTGATAGTGGAGGAGAGAAATTGGTGGAGCAAAATGATGAAATGTTGAGATATTCACTTCTATATATTCATCCACGTTATTAAATTATTGGTTATGAAAATATCAAAACAAATTATATTTTAATTCTATTAAATAAAAAGAAAGAAAGAAAGAAGCTGCCAATTGGTTAGGATAGAAAAAAAAATCAATTTATAATAACATAAAAATGTTGAGATACATATGGAAATTCATAACAAATCAAATAATGCTATTAGAGGTGGCATTTTAAATGTCTATAATAGAAATTATATTTATTTGCGAAAAATTGATGGATTATTTCCGATAATAATAGTAATAAATTAAACGTAGATTAATATGATTATTATAATATCAAAATTTTGATAAATTAAAATCGAATATATATTAATATGATAATTTTATATACACGTAATTAAATAAAAAAAATAATTTTTATAATAATTTTTTTTGAATAATTTGATTGAATTTTATTTATTCTTATATATATATATATATTATCAATATTTTATACAATATAGTAGAGTAAATATAATGTTAAGATTTTAATTTTTTTAAAAATTAATATATTTTGAATAAATAAATAAAAAATTTAGTTAATCTTACAAAATTTATATCCGTTATTAAATAACTTTTATTATTCAAATATATTAAAAAGTTATTAAGAAAAAATTATAATTATTAACATAATCTTTCTCGCAAGTCACGCACTCATCCGTATCTCATACTATTTACATGGATGCTTCATTAGATATGTGTAATAAATACACGTCTTTTTTACCCTTTGCGTATTTAATTATAGCTCTTATTTACTCTTTAACTTCAAAGGAAAATCATTTTTGTTGCAAATTATAACACGATACCATTCAAATAGTTAATGTTATTGGCCACTGAAAATAAATGGTTACACAAATATTATATTACAATTAATAATATAATACTTACATATCACTTTAGAGATACATCTAAATGAATCATTTGAGATATCTTAACATTAATAGATTCTAAACATTAATATTAAATGTTTATTTATAATGTTTAAATTTTTAAAGTTATTTATCTCATTCTTTTTTTTAATGAGTTTATTATAAAATATTATCTCGTTTTTTTAAATATAATTATATTCATTTTATCTAATTTTAATTATAGTCCTAATGGTCTTAACTTTAAATATATATTTGTATCATTTTTTTATTAAATTTATATTATAAATAATTATTTATTATATTATTTATTATTTTTACTTGTTATCTAATATTAGTAATAAATAAAATATCTCAATTAGTATTATTTAATTAATATATAATCTTATTAAAAATTAAACGAGATAAAATAAGATAGGTTTCAAAAATTAATAAATTATACCATAAATCTCGTTATTATTTTATATAAATTTAGTTATATTTCAGATTATATTCTGCAGAGAATCACAGGAGTCACAATTTAAGCAGTTATGCAAGCCTACAATCACATTATATTTCAGATTATATTCGGCAGAGAATCACAGGAGTCACAATTTAGCCAGCCATGCAATCTAGTCAATATGGTTGGTTTGAAGCATGATAGTTTTGTAATAGATGGTGCCAAAGGGCGAATAATTTATTTGGACCAGTAACATGTAGCAGTACTAGCTGTAAAAAAAAAAGAAGATATAAAGAAGATTTGAAGTTGATCATAACTATAATTAAAAATAATTTTGTGTTTGTTATAATTTTGGTGGAAAATTGTACAAGAATAATATTGTAAGAGAGAGAGAGAGAGAGAATTAAAGTGTTAAAAAAAGAAGAAGGTAATTACATGAATTGTTTTTTACTTTATTGACTAACGTATAAATATAATAATGACGCTAAATGCCTTTTAAAAGTAAATAATGGCTCTTGACCGTTTCTCTTTCTCTTCTATACAAAGAACATAAACCAATGAAGGAATTTTTTTCAGATAAAAGAGGTTGAAAAAATTAATAAATGTCATTTTTCTTTTACGAAATAAGTGAGAAGAAAGTAATAAAAGTATAAAACAGACAAAGAAATCAATGCTATTATATATATATATATTTATAATATCAATAAATTAATATTATAGAAGACGTAATACGGAGAATAACAAAAGTCCCATTTTTTAAAGAAATTATCAATTTAGTTTCTGTAGTTAATATAAATTATTTTATTATAAAAATTAAATATATTTAATCATATGATTATTAAAAATAAACACTTTATCATTATAATTAATTAAAATCATACATTATAATCTCATAACTAAAATGCAATTTTTACACTAAAATATTTTTTTTCATAAATTATAGAATTAAATTGACTAAATTAAACATAAATGAACTAAATTGAAGCCTAATGTATGCTTTAGTTTGCAAAGGCCTCGTATTGCATTTTTTGTTGGAATATTGGAACGATATTATAGTAATCTAGGTTTGGATTACTAGAGAGTTGTTAAGAAAGTAATGAGGTACCTTTAAGGAACCAAGGATTATATGCTAATATATAGACGAATCGACGATTTGAAAATAATTGGCTACTTCGATGTAGACTTCACTGGATGTGTTGATTCACGCAAATCAACATCTAGTTATATTTTCATGCTTATCGGTGGAGCCATGTCTTGGAGAAGTGTGAACTAGTCCTTAACTGCTATTTCCACTATGGAGGTCGAGTTCATGTCTCACATGGTGTATGATTAAAGAGTTTAATTTCTGGGCTTAGAGTAGTTGACTCTATTTATAGGCCATTCAGATTGTACTGTGACAACTAAGTTGCTGTGTTTATGGCTAAGAATAACAAGAGTGATAGTCGTAGTTAACACATCAACATCAAATACTTGGCCATTAGAAAACATGTTAAGTATAATAAATTGGGTATTGAGGACATTAGTATTGAGTTGATGATTGCTGATCCTTTGACTAAGGACATGCTACCACTAAAATTTTAAGGATCATGTAGAGAAAATATGAATTGGATCCATTTTATAAAGATATATATATAGTTTATTACTGAAACTCTTATGTATTATGATATTTTCTCATAATCATTTGCACCTTAGTTTATTTGAAAAAATATATTTTGTATAGGACTAAAAATAAATATAAGATTTATTCATTAAGTTTTGGTTACCACATAAATTGTAATACTTGATAAACTAAATACATTGTAATATATGAAAAATAATATTTGCTATTTGAGGACTTATCGTCATGATTCATGTATTTATTTCTTAAAAAAATTCATCGATGAGATTAAGTTAAATGTTTGGACCAAGTGGAAGAATGTAACCAATTCATTCGTTCTCCATTTTAAATTTCCATTTATGTTTTTTTTAAATGATCATTTAGTGGTCCAAACGTTTCTGTCATTGAAGAGCTTATCGATTATGGTCGAAGCTAGTAACAGATGCCAATACTTTGATGTAAAATACGATTATAAAAAGGGTGTTATGATCCCTAAGTTCAACAAATAATTTTAGTGCAATACACAATCCAATTTGAGTGTACTATTGAAAGCTTTGAAGTTTCAAATACAAAGAATACTTCAATTTTTATTTTTTTTTAGCTTGAAGAACAATTCAATAGTAGTAGATAATATTCTTGTTTTATTTGTTTTTGATCTTTTTAGTTTATTTATTCTGTATTTAGGTCAATTACTTTATGATTACATTAGTAACATGTAGTAGTAATAGCTCTATAAAAAAGATATAAAGAAGATTTAAAGTCGAGCATAATTATAATTAAAAATAATTTTGTGTTTGTTATAATTTTGTTAGTGTTAAATTGTACAAGACTAATATTGTAAGAGAGAGTGAGAAAAATGAAAGTGTTAAAAAAAGTAATTACATCATTTGTTTTTATTTTATTGACTAACATATAAATATAACATATTTCAAATAATGAGGCTAAATGCCTTTTAAAAGTAAATAATTGCTCTTTAACGTTTCTCTTTCTCTTCTATACAAAGAATATAAACTAAAGAAGGAAATTTTTTAAGTTAAAAGAGGTTTAAAAAATTTATAAAAAATAAGGGGGAGGAAAATAATAAGAGTATAAAATAGAGAAAAATAAATAAATGCTACTATATATATTAATAATATCAATAAATTAATATTATAAAAAACTTAGTAGGAGGGATAACATAAGACTAATTTTTTAAGAAATTGCAAAATTTAATTTTGTTATTTTTAATTTAGGTATTATAAATTATTTTATTATAAAAATTGAATATATTTGGTACCATAATTATTAAAAATAAAAATTTTAGTTATATAATTAATTAAAATCATGCATTATAATCTTAGGATTAAAGTATAATTTTTACACTAAAATACTTTATTTTCTTAAATTATGGAAGTAAATTGACTAACCTATAAATAAAAGGATTAAATTAACTAATTTAAGATATAAAATTACCCCTAAAACTTATATCTCAAAAGTGTAGTAATCATTCAAAAGAAAAAATATCATCTAGAAGATAACAATTAGATATAAAACTTAAAAGATTGTTTGAGATCTTTGTAAAAGTATTTTATTGTAATTAATTGTGTGTATTTTTATTACTTATTTTATCTTCTACAAATATAATTAGAATTATGTATTTTAATACTTAGTTATGTATATTTTAATATTATAAAATATATAATAATATAAAATTAATTATATATAACAATAAAAATTTATGAAGAAAAAGGGACTACTTTTTTTTTTTTTTTTGGTTGTTGTTGAGACTTGAGAGGGAGGGTAAAAAAACAAAGGGGATATGACACACTACATCTACCTTACCCCCCTCCTTCCTCCTGACTCTGAGTACATGGTTATCTTATGGTGTACCATTTGTTACAATTATATACATTTTGCTCTTCTTGAATTATTAAAATAATTATCTTCCATATTATGAGTTAATTGTATATTTTCGTATTCTCGATACAAATCTTAGGCATCTGATTTTGATTCCTTCGTTCAGTCCTTTTGTTAACCTTTTCATTCTTGTAGTTTAAAAAGAAGAATGTAATAAACTTGAATTTTTAAGTTGAATAAATAGTTTTAAATGCCATAAAAAATAACTTATATTAGAAGAAATTTAGTAACTAATTTTATTAAAAATTTAAAAGGTGCATGTATTAACTCTTACATGTTATATGTGGATAATAAATAACTAAATATGAGTAATTTAACAACGATTCCTCGTAGAAATATACCATTTTCTTAATTCTTTTAACCAAGTTGTGATAACTAAACTTGATTTATTAATATATCTTCGGAAACAGGGATTGACTTTTTTTTAATATATATATATATATATAAGCGTTGTATATTAAGTATTAAAAAAGAATATCACAATAATACCATAATTTTTTATTTAAGCATTTATAACCTATCATAAACTAAATTTTAAAGAGTCAATTATTTAAATAAAAAATCATTGTTGAATTATGTTAATCATTTATAATATTTTTTTAAAAAAATTATAAAGTTTAATACTCTAAAATTTAATATAATAATAGATTTATAATTTTATTATGCAAAAATCATATTAAAGTCAATTATTTAATACAAATACCTATTTTTTATACGTATTTTTATAGTTTTAGTTGAAGTCATTTTTTTAAAAAAATTTAATACTATAAATATTTTGATTGATTAAAAGTATTTATTTTAATAAATTTTATTATTAAAATTATTTATTTTTCATAATAGTAATACTTGTAATAACTAATTTAAAAATATAAGCTTAAAATGATTATTTAAAAAAAATTAGTAGATTTTGAATAAGTAACTTTATAATTAGGATACTAACATTTTCATTTAATAAAAGTTACCATACGTTCACGACCTTCTGTCCTATAGATATACAAGGGTTCACCTTTTTATAATAAATGCTTACCTTTTTCAGCTACTATTATGCAATTTCAAGTCCCATCAAAAGCTACACAGAAGAATTAGATTCAATGCTTGCATTTTGAGCCCCTATTATGCAATTGAAATCCCATCAAAAGTCAAAAATTAGATTGACTTTGTGACTTCACATCAATCTTGTTATATTATTTTATGTATTATTAATATAACATAAATAAATGAATAAAAAAAAAATTCACAATGTAACAAAATCTCAAATTATCAACTACTTTTACTCCATATGTACCACTTTAATTATTTCAAACTCAAACAGTTATGAACCAATTAATTATTCCCATATTACATATCATGCATGTACTCATACCTTAAATATCATGCATGTAAAACGTGATGAATTAACGAATGAACCCAATCTCCTTTTACTTTATGTGATTCTTTTCATGTTTTCAAATATTAAATTAACTTAGTAATATTATATATATATATATATATATATATATACACACTAACCTAGTACTAAATTATAATGACATCTCAGATCTTTAAAAGCCATCAAGAAACCTAACTCAGTACCTTAATTTATTTAGTACAAGTCAAACAAACACTTGTAGCTTCTTCAATGGATAATAGGGTTCATCCATTCCCAATACCTAATGGTTATGATTCTTCTTTAACTTACATTAGTTCAAAGAGGGAAAATTTTACTGTTTGGATGAAGTCACTTGTGATGCGAGGAAATGGATTAACTGTTTATAATAACGAGAATGGTAAAATTGTTTATCGCATTGATAATTATGATCAGAGGCACATTAAGGAAGTTTATCTCATGGATCTTTGTGGAAATATTATTTTCACTATAAAACAAAGGGTATGTTTAATTCATGAATTTATATTAATTGCAATCTTTTTTTTTTAACAATATTTGAGGGAAAAAAAAGAAGACGAAGTATGTATTATTATTGTAACTTATTTTATAAATAATGCAGAAAATGTGGATGACTCGACGTTGGGAGGGCTATAAAAACATTAATGGTAATGAGACATTTTTTCAAGTTCAAAAAATTTCAGGGGTTTCTCGAAAAGATGTATGTTGTACAGTTTGTGTGAAGTCTGACAATGAAGCTCAAGGAACAAGTAATTTCTATAGATTAGAAGGTTTAGATGGAAAATCTGGATTATTACTCAAAATAAAAGACAGACAAGGAAGAGTTGTGGCAGAGGTGAGAATTACATATAATCTGATTAATTATAAATTATTTGATGTTAATTAATTAGATTGATTTAAAGTTGTTTCAATTGTAACATATAAAGTAATTAAATGATGATATTTGTGCAGGGAAGGAGAAAGATTTCTTCAGCGGCGGTAGTGTTGGAAGATGATGTGTTAAATTTGGTCATAGAGCCACAAGTGGATCATTCTCTTATCATGGCTATAGTGACTGTATATGCTTTATTGCGTCACAAAATTTGAATAATTTTGTAGAATTAGTTATAATTTATTAGTATTATGTTTTCTTTTCTTTATTTTTTTCCTATAAAATGTGATATAATAATGATATAGTGGTAAGTTTCAAGTTTTCTAGAGGAGGGAGGAAGCTAAACGCATTGATGTGTGGTTTCATATATGAAACCCATTTTTATATCTAAATAGTGTGTAATGCATGTTGCAGGGATATAGTTACCCTTTACAAATATTGTATCTGCTTATATAACAAAGACATTAATAAATTTAGCTTTGTTTTTCATATATATACAATACATATTGTTGAAGTAAAATGTGAAATTTAAATAAGAAAAAATAATAAGGGAAACAAACTGTAGAATATGAAAAAAAATATATAAATCATTAGTGTAGTTCAGCCAATATATATATATAGCTTACTGTCAATACATAACGACTAATTAAAAAATGGGATTGAAAGTGGAAACTAAATTACATGTACTCCAATGTTGAACAAGGTGAGAAATTGAATCAAACCCTATGGAGCATATATCATCCTTCAAGAGAAAAATGAGAACAAAAGGAAGAAGAATGAAAAAAGAAAAAGAAAAAATATACATGTTACCCTAAACTTATTCACTGCATTAGAAGTTTCATCTGGCTTTTTATCCATGGCAGAGAATCAAGCTGCTTCTATATATGGTATGTAATTTCTATTTATTAAGAGAAAATTCTTAGCTTCACATGCAATTTTTGAGGTTGCGTAGGGTCATTACAAGTTCTTGTCTTTCACCTTCTACCTCACAAATCTGAGACTTATCTCTGTGTATCTCTCTTGCATCTCCTTTAGTTCACATTCCATTACATTGTTCCTTTCCTTCACATATGTCAACTCAGATAACATGTCGTCCATCTTACTATCTATATGATCAGGTATCAATGGTTTGTGTCGGTCCTTGCATGAAGTTTCAACACTGATAAAGGAAGATAGCCAAAGTTAACTAATCTTGTTATATAGAGAATAAAACTAAACTTGGTTCAAAATGCTCTCAAAAGAGATGCCTTTTGGTTAATGATGTTTTATCTTCCTCGACACTTAGGTGTTCAGCTTTGCTATTTGCTTCAAGCATACAATTATAAGGGGTTGCATTACTGACATCTTTAGCAACCTGCATCACAGCACCACTGCTTAAACAGAATCCAGTTTATTCCAACCATGAATGGAAGAAATAGACAAGTCTGTCAATAAAGTAATTCTGGATTTGGTTCATTTCGTCCTTCCGTTTTTGTGACATTAATACTTTACAAGACTAGAACAACTTTACAAAAAAATGTTATCCGTAGTTAGGCTCTACTAAATACCAGCAAAGTGTAAGACCATCAAAGAACCACTATTAACTATGAAAGTACCAACTATGACATCACTAACCTTTTGAAGTGCATTATTCTGAATGAGTTCTTCCACATGTCTTTTCAACTCTTCAACTTTTTCTGAAGATCCTTTTCCTTCTCTGAAAATGAGTCTGCTGAGGTCTCCAAGGCAGCAGCTTCTTTTAGTTTTATTTCTCCCTGTGAAAGAGAAGAACATCATTATTATCACATTGGTAACTCTTTCCCGTATAGAATTTTTAGGTCAAAGTTGAAGATTGGATAACAGTCTCAGTTTTTCAAGAAAAACGAGCATAAACAAAGTGATAAGACACAGAAGATTGAAGTCCATCTTCTGGTTCACAGTGAAACATTTTTGCAATGTTGAGCTGGTATAGTTAGTCAATAAACTCTTCCAATGTACCACTTGGTTTGTGATTCATGAAGATTATATTGTATTAAAACTTTCTGTCATGTTACCGCATTAATTGGGGTTTCAATTTACCTCAAGCAGTTTTATTTTCTCCCTCAGACTAGTAACTTCTTTTGAACCACGAGGAAGGGGAACAGAATTGTTACTATTGAGAGTAGTTTTACTTCCATCAGAAGTTGCTGCATGTGCATTCCCATCCTTGAGCTTTTTCTCAATGCTGCTTATTGCATCATCCTTCTTATCTAGATCACTCTTTAGTTGTAATACCTGCTTTGGAAGTTTCTCTTTCTCTAGTTCATCCTCAAACAATGAACGTGTTTGGTTGTTGGATTGAGCTTTAAGCTTTTCCAACTCTGATTGTAAGAATTCAACTTTGGCCTCCTTTTCATCCTTAAGATGCCTAAATTTATTCGATTCCTCCAATGACATCTCTGCTTCCTTCCTCATTACAGCAATTGTACTCACCAACTCATTCCTTTCAACATGTCCTCTTTGCATCAGCAGCTTAGTTTCATTTATTAATGTCTTCATTGGCTCCAGTTCAGTTGTCAAACTCTTGTTCTGTTCGGCATGCTCACACATGCGGTCATTATCTGCTCTGAGTCTCTCGATCTCGGTTTTAAGCTGCAAAATCTCCACAAACATATTCCCAGTGACTTCTTCTTCATGCCTCTTTTGATGTTCAAGTTGCTTGGACTTTCTGTCAATTTCCAAGGACATCTGTTCAATCTGACTGGTTTTCTCATTTAATTGATCAGAGAGCTCATGTAATTTCTCCTCATATTCATCCCTAACTGCATGGAGCTCCTCCTCAGCATTCTGAAGCATTTCCTCCAGTTTACTTCTTTGAACACGAAGTTCATTAGCATCTGCCATCGCCTTCAGAGCAAACTTCTCGTTTGCATCAAATGTTGAGGCCATTTGCATGGAGAGCCTTCTAAATTCTTCCTGAAGCTTTTCAGCCGTAACAGCATTTTTCGATCGCGTCTTTCTCAGTGCTTCCTCTGCTAGTATGGCTCTTTGCTCCTGCTCAACTTTGGCTTGCATCAGAGCTTCTAGGTCAGCTTCAAATCCTTGTGCCTGCTTCTCCAGATCATCTTCCAAGCTTTTGATATTAGACTCAAGGTCATTTATGGTGGCCAATGATTCAGAAAATTCTTGAGACTGCATCTTGAGTTCTTTTTCCAATCTCTCAATTTGGGATTCAAGCTCATTCAAGGGAGGTGGAGATGAGCATTCATACTGAATCTTCAGTTGTTCTTGCAGTTGACTTTGCTCTAATTTATATGAGATGTAATGGTTTTCCTGTTTCAATATTTCATAGTCCAGAGCCAGTTGCTCCATCTGCATCTCAAGTTCATCTTTGTCTCTCCTGTAGATCTCTATTTCACCACATAGATCCATGATTTTCTGCTCCAAAAGTGATGTTTCATTGGCATTGCTGTGCTGCCTTACAAGTTCCTCCAGTGCTTTTTGGTCTTCATCCTCGTCTGTCTCACATTTTGTAGAGCTTTCTCTTAACTCTTTGGCATCATTATGGGATCCTATGTTGTTGGATGGATCATATATTTCTTTGTTCTTATGCTCCAACTCTTCCTCTAGGTTTCTCACGGCATGAATCAACTCAGCATTTGATTCCTGTGTCTTCTGAAGTTGTAACCAGAGATTCGCATTGAGGTCCTTCTCGTGGTTCAGTTCTTCTATGATCTCATCAAGAAGAGCCTGAAGATCCCCCCCTTCTGACTGCAATCTATTTTTGACTTTTGCATCATCCATTCGTTTTTGTAAAGCATTATATTTCTCACACTCTGCCTTGAGCGTGTCTCTTTCCTCTTTCAAGCTAACAACGTCTCTTGAGAGATCCTGCCCCCTTTTGCTCTCTTTTACTATCTGCTTCCGAAGTGTTTGTAATTCCATGTCTGACACATCTGCTTGTCTTGTTAAAACAGCAAGCTCAGCCTTGAGATTTTCAATCTCAATCTCCAATGCCGGTTGAGATCCTTCTCTTGAAAGAGTGGTATGAGAGTTGTTTGTTAAACCATCGGTACTTGCTCCATTATCAGAATCAGCAGACCACTCCCATTTTGATCTCTGATGCTCTTCATAGGCTGCTGAGACATATGGTGCTGGTCTGTTAGGCACCAAGGATTGGTTCAGAGATGATATGTAGCTCAAAGGCTCCTGATGGACATTAACATTTCTCAGTCCAAGATCTCGTGGAGTATCAAGTCCAGAGCTGCTGTCGAAACTGGACAATGTAATGTCGGATCCACTAGAAGCTCTATGATTACCATTCACTTCAGCATTATGAGTGGTTTTATTGATTTGTTCATCCTGTGGCACATTGAAATCAACACATTAAATAATAGTACGCTTCATTTATAGATACATTATTGAATTAGACAAATTACATTAGAACTAATCCAACCTCCCATTTCTCCAAAGTTTATTTTCCCTCAAAAAAGAAAAAATAGTTTCTTTAAAGAACATATCTATGTCACCAAACAGATAAGGAATTTGAAAGCTTAATGAGAAATGTACATTGCATTCTTTGAAAACTCACAATCATAATGCTTTCATCTGTGTCACAATTACTTAAGTGGGTCCTGAGGCTCCTATCTTGGGTTTTTGCATTTGCATCATCAACTTCTACCATCTCTCTGCACAAATTTTCAAACAACTTTCACTTCACAATCAAAATCAGATAAGGGACACTATAAACTTCAAGGAGTACTAAACAAATTAACTTCAATGCTCATACATACTTCTGATCCACATTTGCTTGAATCCTTTGAATGAAAACCTGTTCCAAAACAAAACTCCAATGATGATTAGGGAATATGCAATTACTAACTTTCTTTATAGCTCGATGGCAACCAAAGTTTTACAAAGACAACATTGTGAGAAAGGAGAGACTAACATGCAAAACAGCACCAGAATTTGAATTCTTAAGAGGAAGAGAGACAGTTGAAGCCTTAGTAGACTCAGCATAATCGGAAAAATTAATAGAAACCTCTCCAAAAACACTAGCTTTTGCCGTTCCCTGCACAAAGCCACAACAAAATTAAAATACAAACCGACATATTCACAACCACTGTACCAAATCTAACAATTCAAAAGTTCAATTAGTTGGGCAAGAGTTGATACAGTTGAAACGATGAAGCTGTATATTTTCTCATTGATCTTCCCGGTTCTCGGATCCCGCAAAAATCGGACCGTTTCATATATTGGATTCTCCCACCGGCAGCTCCCATCTCTAACCGTAGCTTTATCCAACTTAAGAGTTGGCTTGCCCACATCCCCGGGAATCAAAGATACTGTTAATGCATCAACTCCCAATTGTGGTACCTGAAATCACAAATCAAAGCCTTTTCAATTAGCCCATTATCCCAAATTCCCAATCACATTACTCAACACAGTGTTGCTTCCACATTTTACTTCAATTCTTAAATTGTTTGCTTATAACAGGAAAAGGGAACAGAAACGACGACTTTTGGATTCCATATTCTCCTTTGGGCTTTAAAGGCCTTAAATGTTTACTGTAGCGATGCAATGCTTAATTGAGCGCATTTATAATTTTCTCAGGTATTGAGCATAAAGTAATCATAAAACGCAAGAAGACCAAAGAACAATGGTATGTTTCCACTCCACGTATTTTCTCAACAACCAAACAAAACCCAAATGACAAAAAAACCATATTGCTTGCGTTTAAAGGCCAAGAGTCATAGACTACCTGGGTCGCATGAAACAGCAGTTTGAACACGGCTTTGATCTTGTTCTTCTCGCTCCTCCATATCGATGCCTTGAACATCTTATTATCCAAAACCGAAGCTTCTTCGGAACTCTCACTGGAGCTCCAGAATAAATCGCCAGGCCATAACGATTACTCCAGTGTCCGACAGTTTTAATGCAATTGTAAGTGATCAAGCTCTCTCAGCTTTAGTGGCTTTTAACGCATTGACCAGAATTATAGAATGTGAAACAGATAAAAAAAATGTAGAAGAGTGAGCTGAAATTGCGATTAATATAGTGAGTTTCAAAGAAACTTGGAATGGAATCCTCTCCTTGGGCACGAGTTCGGTGAATAGAAAGTAGAAAAGAAGAAGACAACAAAAAGGGGAGGGCAGATCTGAAGCTCTTTTCTTCTCTCTCTCTCTCTCTCTCTCTGCTCTCTTTGTAACAGTCTTTTAGAAAGAGGTGTGAACAAATTTCGAAAAAGCAAGAAAAATTAAAATTGATTAAGAAGCTTCTGCTTGATTGATCTTAAGAAAACAATTAGGTGAAATTATCTGTTATTAATTACGTGTTCTTCCATGCGTTCTTTGTTTGCATTTAGTCAATGAAAAAGTAACCAAGTTTTGTATTTCATATACATGCCCTTCTACTTTTTTAAGGTAATGCCATAATGCTTATCACAATTATAGTTATCAATTTTACTTATTATATTCATATTATTTATATGTGATTAATGAAAAATAAATTATTTTTATATTAAAATATATTATACATGTATAATAAAAAATAAAAAATATTTTATCTAATAATATCTTTTATTAAATATGTATATTATTATAATGAAATAACATAAAATAAAAATAATTATTAATTATATTTTATTTATATTTTATTGAAACATTAAAAAATTTTATTATCATAATAAAAATAAAAAAAATAAATATAATTAAATATAAATATATAGTTTAAATTTTTACTATTAATTATAAAATATATATTAAAAGAGAAAGATATTAAAGATGAATTTTCAAAGTAAAACAATAATAATTGATATAATTCAATTTTTTAACTTGTAATAGACGAGTTGGATTTTATTTGTAAAAACATTAGATAAATCACGTTAAAAATTAATTAAGTTTAATGTTAATAATTAATTTTATCTTTAATTATTATCTATTTATATTAAATCTATTAATGATATTTTATATTATTATAAAGAATCAAAAAATATCATAATATATATATGTGTATATTTTATTATTGTATTTTTAGTAAAATATTTTTTTTTAAATTAAACAAATGATACTCATATTTATATATTTTTAATATGCCTGTATTTTGTAAAAACAATTTGGCATATTTTATATAAAAAAAAGGTTTTATAACTATACATACTTTGTATAAATAATACACATAATGTACTTTCCTAACTATGTGTGTAATTTTATTTATTTTAGTGGTTCATTTGACGTAACAAATAAGAATTATTTTCTTGCCTTTAAAACCATAGAGTATCCATACACCATAATTTTAATTCAAATCAAAAGTATATAAATAATGTAATATATAGTTATTTTAAAATTAAATAAATATTTTATTTTCTCCATTTATAATAAAACTCCAAAATCTTATTGTTTAAGACTATTTTAAAAATATACATATGCACTTGGTTGTAATTGCCACTCATCTTTTACTTTGAAGTGCAATTCATATATCTTAATTTTAGTGTCCTATTATATATATATATATATATAATAAATACATAGATAAAAATAATTAAAAATATATATAATATTTTATAAAAAAAATGTTTAACTTTTTTCTATATATTAATCACTTATTAATAACACAATAAAAGTATCATAAAATACCAAAAATAATATAAGTAAGTTGCATTCTGTCTCAATCACCTTGTAAACTTTCTTCTCTCTTCCCCTCTTCTCCTTTCATTTTCTCTCCTTTTGATTCCTTTTATTCGTTGCTTGTAAATTTTTTTAAATGAGTACAATTGTGTTATACCACCCACTAGATATATATATATATATATAGAACGTTTTTTATTTTGATTTTTTATACATTAGTTATGCAAAAGCATACAACATATCAAAAAAGGTAATAAATTATTACACACAAAATATATATGAGTTTGGAGTATCAAGTTTTCTTTTAATAAAAAAACCACACCAAGAAGAAGGCATAGCATATCTCACATAGATCATCTAAGATAAAGTGATTTGACCTAAGACTAAAGTACCAACCATAGACTAATAACGCGCTACATTCGACTTCGACTTGAAGGCATGCACCCAATAAGTTTTAATTTGATTACTTTCGAGACATCAAAGGTACCAACACACCACTTGCACTTAATGAATATGATCTTTCAACTTGACTATCCCATAATTGATTATTAGAGTATCTATTTAACCATATATTTTTTTATTAAATTAAAATATATTAGATTTTAACCTTGATGATCAAAATCGGTATTGTCAAAAACTTTGATGCCATTCCCGACAACGGCGTCAAAAAACTTGATGCCATCCCCGACAACGGCCTAAAAACGATGAGCAAACCAAGATCGCCGATTCTCGCTAATACTTTGGTTTTATATTTATAAAACTCTCATGAAGTGTCTGAATCATTTAGAAAATGATAAAGATACTCCCGCCGCCGATCTAAGGAAGGAATGTATGTGGTTTTTAATTTATTAGTCAAAGTTTTAAAAACAAAATTAAATCATAAACATCCTGTCACGATATTTTGGGGTTTTTGTGTTTTTAATTTAATTACAGAAAATTAAACATAGATTCAATAAACATTCATGCAAATTTTATCTTTTATAAATAGTGGAGTATTTATGGATATAATAACTAAGTTAATTACGCTTTCGTATTATTTAGATTATTAAAGATATGAATTGATATTTATTGATTCTCTCTTTTTATATGAATATCACCTTTGGTGGGGTTAGATATTCTTTGTTAACTAAACAAATCAATTAACACCTATGGGTGGGATTGATAACTAATTTGGTTAATTAAATTAATTCCTTTTTCTAAGAGATTGAAAATGAATAATTTAAATGCCACCTTTGGTGGGTTAGGCAGTTTAAACTTTATTCAAGGTGTCAAATTAAACCTAAGAATTTAGTTATCAGAGTAATAACTTTCAAGTTTTAAAACTACTACCGAAAATATGTTGTCAATACATTTTCAGATAATAATTCTTATAAAAACTTTTGAAATAGAGCTTCACTCTAACTACCGGGCGATTGTACTAAACAAATAAAAGAAAGACTACACTAAATCAGACTAGATAACTAAACCTTAAAATCTAATTTTTAGATTTAAGTTTGCAATGAAAAATAATATATTTCTCATAACATTCTTAATATAAAATCTTGAAGAAAAACAAAATTAATTCATTTTAGAGATTTTTACCTATTTAACATTTCGTAAGCATAACAACGTTATTATTATATCATTTTTACAAATAGCTAGCACAGTTAAATTTAATCATAGACAAATTAAATATAACATGTAAGAATAAAGCATAAAAAATAACTACAAAGAAAGTAAAATCCTTACAGTACTTCGATGCCATTCCCGTTGCTAGAAAAACTCCAAACGGAATTTGCACTCCCATTTATTGAATCAAAAAGCTAATAAATTACAAAAATATAACTAGTTCTTCCCAAAAAAGGAAGAACTCTAAAATTAAGAGAAACTAGCTAAAACATAAGAAAAACTAAAAAAACTAAAAACTAAGAAATGAAGTGAAAGAAAGAAGAGAGAAGTGTGTTTTGAGGTGTTGTATGAAGTGAAGAGAAGGGGGTATTTATAGGCGAGAATGGAGAGAAAAAGTGGGTGAAAAAATGTTAAAAAATGGTAAAAACGCGTAGTGCAAATGGTGAGGTCATTGATGACGTCAGCATGACGTCATGGGGGCGGTTGCACGTGAAAAATGGGGCGAAATGGCGTCGCGGAAGAAGCGGCAATGTAGCGTGAACGATGACAGCGTCTTTCCGCGGATGAAACGATTACTAAGACGGATTCAGCGGATGAAACGATTACTAAGCGCCGGTACGCACACGACGACGGCGCGATCTTCTCCTTTTTGACCCATCTTGTCCAATTTTTCCATATTTGTTGACCTTTCTTTATTTATTTATTAATATATTTGTGATGTATTGCTTACAGTATTCCTATTTGAGTCTTTAAGTGACGTTTTTAAGAGAAAATACTTGAAAAACAATAAAAATACCCGTAATTCTGAAAAAGATAAATTTATATAAATATATGATAAAACATATAAATATATATATTTTTAATCAATTAATGTGCATAAAATCATGGTAATTTTAGTGCTTTTTGAGTACTCATAAAACCTTTATTAATTTGGTTCATGAAATCTTTTTTATTAACCTTATAGTTATATATTCTAAAGATTAATAACTAAATTGATATGAGTTCGTGGGAGGCATTATGTTATAGAACTAGCAACACTAGGAATGTTGGGAGCAGATTGTTAGATTGGACTCTTTTTTTCTTCTCCATGCATGATTTAAAATTTAACTATTATTCTCGCTTAAAATATCTGTAAGAAGATATCAAAGATATCAAGATCGTCATTTCTCATTGAAGAACGAAAATTCAAATAATATTTTATATATTATTTTTATTATAAATAAAAATTTATAACAATAATAAGTCAATAATATATATTTTATATCAAAAACTAAAATTTTAAATAATAAGTAATAAAAATAAATGATTAATATATATAATAAACAATATTAATAGTATCTTATTACAAAATATTTTGAAATAATAACAATAAATTATAAAAAAAATTATAATATTTAAAATTTTAGAATTTATATAATTATTGTGAATAATTTTCATTAAAGAAAAATTATTGATATTTTAACTGAATAAAAATATAAAAATATAAAATATATAATGTATTACTTATGATTAATTTAAATTTCAATATAATTAAATTTATAAAAAAAATTAATTTTTTATATATTTATTAAAATATGGTATATAATTTTAGAAAATAAGATATTTGTATTTGTCACATCTCATGTTATAAAATATATATCTCAATTCCCTGTTTTCTGTTTCCCGTTCACCATCTTATTGTTTTCGTCTTTAATTTCAATCGGATAATTTTTTGTAGGGATTTGTTACTTTAGGAAAAATTAACGACACTAGTTAAGAGTGTTTTATTTAAAACCAACATTAAAATATTATATTATATCTAAAATTAAAATTGAAACTAACGATAAATCACCATCGAGTAACGCTTATTCATTCAGAGTTTCAAATATTATATATATTATTTTATTTTCTTTGTAAATATTAAATTATAAATATCTTTACATAAAAAAATATAATATTTAATAAAATATAATAGGATAGGGTCAGATTTTCCAAAGTATATAAAAATTATTTACTCTTTTAATCACAAACTATATCATAGTGTTTAAAGTATGAATATTTTTTTATTAAAAAATTTGTCACTTTATATATATAACATATTATATTATATTTTAATCATATATATATATATATATATATTATTATTTTTGCAATATTCATTTCATTTTTTTAAAACAGACCCAAGGTTTTTATTCTAATTTATTGAAGCTATGATTTAATTTCAAATTCTATAAGAAAAAATCAATAATTAGAAATTATCTTCGGTAAGATTACCTCCTCCCAAAACCAAGATCCAACATAAAATTTTAAATAAAATAATAATTGAACTTAAAAGCCAAGTTAAGAGTTATCACTTACAACTAAACTCGTTTACCTATATTTATTTGAAATTGTGAAATTTTTTGAAATCTCTACGTAAAGTTCTCATGTTTATTTGCACTATTTTTCAAGTTATATATATATTTTTTTTGTCAGAATCTTTAATTTTTTTTTAACGAAAGCTATTATGTAAAAGAAAATTTGAGTTTATAAATGTTACCGAAGAATAATGCAAGTTAAAATGAGATTGTGATCAAGAGTATTGTTAGCATTAATATTATTTGCATGAGCAATGCTGGTGATAATTAAATTTACCCTCATTTTTATATCTATATTATTGAAATTTTATCATGTATTAATATTATTTAGAAAAATAATTTTTAAAAATAATTATAATATATAGTAGAATATAAAAAATATTAGTATAAAAGTATATAAGATATTAACATTTCCCATTTCTGAAATATAGTTTTATGAATTTAATTTATCGTTTATCTCTTTAGGTCTACTAATTTCCCTCAGGTAGTATGAAATTATTATTAATGAAAAAAATGGATTAAATTGATATTTTGACAAAAGAAAGAGAGAGTTTTCACCTAAATTCTTTAAATTAGATTATTCATATTATTTAATCTTTTAGAATAAATTTTTTTATCTTTTAATCATTTAGTTTTATAAAAAAAACCAATAATAAATTAAAATTATTTAAAATATTATTATTTTTTATCAAGTAATTAAAACGTGATTAAAATACAAATTTTTAGCAATAATAAAAATAAATTTTAATATGAAATATTTTTTAAAAAATATACAATAATAAAATTCAAACAAAAAGTTATTTAAAATTAATAAATTATTAAAATAAAATAGTGACAATTAATAAATATTAAAAAATAAATATTTTGAATTTGTTTTATATTAATTGCAACTTTATTATTGTTAAATACTTTATTTTAATCCCTTGATAAAAAAATATAATTTTTAATTAATTAATAATTTTTACAAGTTAAAAGATTAAATAAAATCGGTTCTAATTTAAGTGATTTTTATCCTATTTTTTTAAAAAATAAATGACCTAATGAAATATTTTTGATGATCAAGAGTATATCATATTTGGATGGTAAGTTTTTTTAATCAAATAATAATATATATAGTTTAAATATATAATATGAAGTAAAACAAAGTGCAAATTTTATAATCAAACGTTCATTAAATGATACTGATTATTGGATTCCTTTTGCAGGACTTTATCGTGGTTTTCATTATAAAGAAATTTTTTTCAAAACTAGATGATATGTACCCCCACAAGTATTGTCTCTCTTTTCTTTTTTTTACTATAATTTTCATGTCTCATTTTCACGAGACATTGCAAACGCCATTAACATTCAGCCAGCACATTAGAGAAATATATATATATATATATATATTGGTAAAAATTAGTTCAAATATTATATATGTTATATTTGTATTAAGAGCAAATATAAAGTACTTAGAGAGAAAAAAAAATGTGAATTAAGTCTTAATGTTTCGCCCAATAATACACATTAATGGCCCCATTACTTTTTTAATTTCTTCCAAAATTATTATACATATTCGGAGGCCTTTTTCTTTGTCTTTTATATCCTTCCACAAATACACATAATAAGCTACGATCGAGTCTTTCAGAAATGCAATCAAGCAATGGCATAGAATTGAAGGTCTATGTCAATATGAAAAATATCCGATCCATAAATTGAAAGGTCATCCATTTTCGTGCATTATATATTATATCATAATCATCTCTGTTAAATATCATTATTGATGAAAACAGGAATCATTTTTGGAAGCTGGCGTCGTCACCACTCACAAATAATATCTACTTATTTTTATTTTTTATTAATTTAAAAATTAATTATAATTTTCATTAACAATTTTATATTCACTTTATCTATTAGTTGTAAAAATAAAATAAAAAATTTTAAAACGAATATGAACAACCAGAAAGAAAGAAAAAAAAAAGATCATGATAGGGGAGCGTAGAAATTAACAAAATACCGATTCTTAACAAGAGTATTTATTTATAAATATATTATAATTTTTATTAACAATTTTATATTCACTTTATCTATTAGTTGTAAAAATAAAATAAAAAATTTTAAAACGAATATATTCTATATGAATTCGCATTAAGGGATACCATTTACTATGACTATTGTATCAACCATTGGATTCCTCTCACAATGGCTAATATACAAAATCTTTCATAGTAACTTTGATATTTTGGTAACAATAAAAATAATATTTTTTAAATTTATAATCCCACAAATAATATTTATTATATTTAGTTTATATGTTTTTATTTTAAAAATGATCGATCCATCGTTTCATATTATACGTTATTTAAATTGAATTTTTTTTATTTATATTCGTTCAATGTTAAATTTTGTTTAATATGACATCATTTAATGTTATTTGAGTGTAATTTGTATTATTATAAATTTGTATTATTATAAATTATAAGGATGATAGTTTTTAGTAAACATAATTTTGATTTTTTTTATACACGTATTACAAATTATTATTTATATATTGTCAATTTTTTTAGGTTATTACCATTTATCCAACATTTATAATTAGTTTAAATTACATCATTCGTCTCTAAATTTTAACTAAATTCATACATAAGTCTCAAAGTTTTTAAAACTTCACGTATAGATCTTAAAATTTTTATTTATAAATATGTATTTTATTAACCAAATGAGAAACTGTGTAAAATTTTAAAAATTTGGAGATTAAATCATAGGATTTAAAGTTTAAGGACTTAAGTATGAAGTTTTAAGAGTTTAGAGAATAAATCATACGTTTTAAAAATTTGAAAATTTATATGTGAATTTAGTTAAAATTTAAAGACTAATGGTACACTTTAGCTTATAATTATTATTTTTTGAAAAATAAAAATAAAAACTATATCTTTAAAACTTGTAACCACACAAATAACATTTTCTTATCTCAAAGTCTGTTATATCATTATTGAGATATTATTTTTATTATTATAAGTTTTAAAAATATTAATTTGTATTTTAATTTTTTATTTTTTTGTGTCCCAAGTTGACTATTTTTTTTTTGTAATTTTTTTCATTTGTTTTAAATACCGTAATACTCGTACAGATGTAATTATAATTGAAACCTTAAACAATTTCTTTTTTCATTATTAATCACTATTATGGAAAAGTTTTCTCAAATATATTTTTTTAAAAAATAGTACTGTGTACGTGATTACCTTATAAACAAATTAAAAATATAAAGAAATGCTAAACATCATTAGGGATTGTCCTGGTGTCGTTTTGTTTTTTCGAACTGTATCCTAATGTCCTTTAGTTTAGTAGTTGATGCAGATTTTAAAAAGAAAAAAAGAAACCTCATATAAAACACATACAGTTTCGTAAAATATAGTATAAGAGACACTAGCCGTTTGGTAATAAAAGGAACATATATATATATATATATATATATTGAAATAAAAATAAATAGAACACATTGGGTGACATAACCTCCCAAAAATAAATCTTAATTATCAAGGTATGATTTTTAAAAGTTGAATATGCATGTTGGTGCTCTACCAAATTAAACATCGAGTCTTCGGGCAAAAAAGAAAACAAAAGGAGATACTGCACGACTGGTGAATTATATGTGGGTAGGGTGGGTGAATTTATTAAAAAATAATTAAAATTTTTTATTTTTTATTTATTTTTAATTAAAATGATATTTTAGAACAAATATATTTATATTATTAAATTTTATAAATATATTAAGTATTAAATTTAAATGAAACATAATTTTATATTATGTATATAATTTATTTATAATTTTATAAATATTATACCTAAAAAATTAATTTAAAAAAAAATTAACATAAAATACATGCTCCTCTTCACCCTCATGTACATCCTTACATGGACGGAGTAATCAATTGTACTGTGTTATGTTGTTTAACAATGGTATAAATATGACCGATAATTGTTA
The DNA here is from genome assembly GCA_033030585.1 of Hippophae rhamnoides. Lineage (NCBI taxonomy): Eukaryota > Viridiplantae > Streptophyta > Magnoliopsida > Rosales > Elaeagnaceae > Hippophae > Hippophae rhamnoides. The sequence goes on along the minus strand of CM065428.1, from coordinate 66,038,780 downwards.
TTGATATAATTATTTTTAAATTAAATTATAAAATTTATATTCAAAAATCGTTTTTTTTTATTTTTTTAAAATTTTTCTATATACTTACAAAAAAAAATAAATTATAATTATTAATTAATATATAATTTAATTTAATAAATATATAAATTAATTTTATGTACCGATGATCATATAACAATATTCAAATCACATTTATTATTTTATGTTTAATTTTTATTTAAAATTATATTCATATTTAAAGTTTATTGAATAAAAATTTAACTATTATTTTCATAACCAATCCATCAATTTTATTTTTCTTTTACCATTCCTAATGTTGTGCGTGGTTTGATCGTCATATCTAGGATTTTTTTTAAATAACATTGTAAAATCCATAAATGTTGAAATAAAACATTCGTAATATGCAAAGGCACTTTCAAATTAAAAGGGACACGTGTATTTAAGTTGTCGATAAATTTGTTTCTTTGTTATATTTATAAAGATATTTTTTATTTTATAAAAATTTATAACCATATTTATCCTTAAATTTATTATTTAAATATTTATTATATTACATATTTATTTATATCTCCTCTATAATTTCATTTTTATTTTATTATTATATAAGTTTTACTGTAATAATAAATATTTAACATATTCTTAAAAATTTCAAAAATATTATATCAAATAACACATAAAACTTATATATAATAATAAAAATAATATCCTAATAATATTCAACGGATTTAATTAAATAAAATTTAACATTGAACTAGTTTAAATAGCTATGGTTCAACATGAATGACATTCAATTTGATTACGTTTAACGTGAAATAATAGATCATGCTTTTTTAATAGTAAAAATATATGAACTAAACATAAAATGTATTATTTTTGTGGTTATAAGTTTTAAATGTATAATTTTTTTATCTTTCTTAAATTTAATTTATTTATTTTTCTTAATATTTTCTTAAAAAATAACATATTTTATCTCGTATATAATTTAACCATTTAGTGTTAAACAATATATAATTATATAAATATTTGTTTTTATTTATACCATCTAATATTGATATTATCTATTTTTTTCACGTACTTGAATCTTTTTAGATGTTTATTATAACTTATATTGTTTAATTTTTTTAATTTTTTTATCTGTCTACGTAGATATTAACTTATATTATTTAGTATTGTTACAACTTAATTTCTATAGTTTTGAGTTTTTATTTTTAATTGGATAAAAATACATATTTTATAAATAACACTTGTAGATATGGTGTAATATTTAAAAACATTAAAATTTATAAATTTTTAGAACATTAATAATGATTTTTTCATATTATTTTATAATAATTTGATCGAAAAATTCATAAATTTTATTATAATTATTTAAATAATACTAAAATTATTTATTTTTGTTATTAAATTTATACTTGTGTATTTAACAAAGTTGTGTTTCAAGATATAAAACCTTTTCTTTAATAATAATATGTGATAATGTATTAATTATCATTTTTTATGAAAAATTAATAAAAAAATAATATTTTAAAATTTATAATAATAAAATAATATTTTAATAAAATTAAAGAGTTAATTAATCATCATTTAATATTAAATGGATTGAAATAATTATAATTTAATTTAAATAAAATAATATAAAATAATATATTGCGGGATAGTTATTACTCATTTAATAATACTAAGGCATAAATAAATGAAAGGATGTACCCACTATTTCACTTTAGTGGAATTTAAGGTAAGCGAAATCCAATTCAACTCAAAACAAATTATCAAATGAACACAATTGATGTTGAAATATTTATGATTAAACCTAAAAGCTATTTAATTTTTAAAATGGGTCGAAGAATACCATTAAAAATTATAAAAATAATATTTTTAAAATTTATAATTATAAAAATAATATATTATATTTATATTTAAAAAAATATAGTATTCATTATTTTATATTAAACTCAATCTAATTAGATACAAATTAAATTGAACTATAACTATTTAAATAAATTTAATGTTATTAAGATATTATTTTTGTTATTAAGATATTAAGAATGTTATTTTATATAATTTTTTAAAAATTATAATAATAAATATAATATTTTTATAACATTAAACTTATCTAAATATTAAATAGCATAATTTTTTAATAATAAAGGTATTTAAACTAATCATAATATATATTATTTTACAATTATAAATTTAAACAATGTTATAAATGTTATTTTGCTTTTCTTTTTCTTTCTTTTTTTAATAATTTGCTTCGTGTTCTCTTGGCATAACCGTACAAGGCTATAAGTATAGAGCAATTTATATCTTTTGGCCACGTAAAGCCTTGAAGATGGTTTCTTTTCCACTTTATCTTTTTCTTTACATATATATATATATATATATATATATATATATATATATATATATATATATATATATATAATGTGAAAACCTTAAAAATAAAGCCCCAAGCTATTAATAGTCACTACACAGTAGCTTGTAGAAGTAAAAAGATGACAAGAAAGAACAATATAATCTCTCATTTTTAACATTAACTTGATTTAATTGCATATGAGCTTTTATTCATATATATATATATATAGTTTTATTTTTAACTTTATCAAAAATTTATTTTTTAAGATATAAATGAATATCTATTTTTTATTTATTTATTTTTATCAACGAGAATAAAAATAAAAATAATTAAATAAATTGATTATAAATCGATATTATTTTTACGGTATGAATTTTCTTTGTTTTAGGGAGAGATATATGGCGATATGGGGAATAAAATGTTGAGGATAAGAAAGCAAAGTGAAATGATTAGAACAAGTAGTGCACACATGAGAGGCAACAGAAATTGCTCACGTGAACCGGTCGACCCCATTACAATATTAATCTGGCTCGAAGACGGTCCATTATTTTCTCTTGGTCCCATTTGATCCCTTGGAAGAATTTGCAGCTTAGCATGTTCATTTTTTATTTGTTTTCTTAACTTTATCTTGTTTATTGATAGAATTATTTCTCATTTTGTTTCAACTTATACACTAAATATTATAAAAGAAAAAATTAAAGAGGGGAAATGGTCACTCACGTTTCATTGTTTAGATCCATTCGTGTATAAAATATAATTAATTTTATTTATAAAAAAAACTATTTTATTATTAATATCTTCAAAGATATATCATATAAAAATGTGAAAATAATTAAGGGTAAAAAAAAATACATTTTAAAATAATTACATCAAGAAGGAATAAACCACGTCATATGTTAGTGTTTTCAATTCTCAATTAAAATTTTATCTTTAATTTAGTACATATATGTATCTAATTTACAGAAAAATTACCTATGAAAATCAATTTATTATGTAATTTCATTATCTTATTATTAATTTTTTCATTTATATTATCTATTATTATTTCTAACACTTGAATTTTTTTGATTCACTTACCTTATAATTTATCACGTGTATTTAGATGATATTTTTGACCAAAATATAATTATGGATATTATTTATCTTAAATTTATTGTTTTTAAATTTTAGTTATGGAAATATTTTATAATTATTTTTGAAATAATAGCTTTATAAACGTAGCTTAATTTAATAAATAAAAGAACTTTTTTCAATTAAAATGTAATATAAGTTTCAAATATATGGATAATGAATATTATTACTCGTATTAAATATTCACATTATTATTAGTATTAAATGTGACCAAACAATAAAATTAACTCAAATTTCTTTCTTAATTTAACATTTAAAAATCATTTAAAGGTGAGAGAAATCAATTAGAAAAAGAGAAAAAAAATGATTCAATATATTAAAATGTTAGGTATAATTCTAACCAAAAGAGTTCTTTTAGTTTAAATGTTGTTCAAGATTTATAAACTGCATTTTAATAGTAATCTTAGTCAATACGAGATTTAAGTTAAACTTTCAACACTCTTGTTTTCACATCGTATAGGTGAGAGATACATGAAAACCTAGAACATTTGTTTTGATACTGTGTTAAATATGTTAGATTTAATTCTAACTAAAAGAGATCTCTTAATTAAAATGTTGTTTAAGAATTATAAGCTTATTCGTTCCATGTGTAACTTAAGTTAAACTTTTAATATAATATATAAAATTAACTTAAACAAAAAAATGTAGAAAATAGTTGAAGATGATAAAACTTCTTTAAATAACACATATGTATTTATAATATTTTTCGTTATATTTTTTATAATAAAATATTATATTATAAAGTCAAATTATTCTTTAAAGATATATTTTTTTTCAAATAAATAGAACTAAAATCTCATTTTGTACAAACAAATGACCCAAAGACTTCTTTAATTTTATAAGAAAATGTACTAAATGATTTAAATAAAGAGGAGACTAGTTTGGCTAACTTTAAAATAATGTTTATTGAAATAAAATAAGGAAATGATGCAATGACCTTATACTCAATGAACTCGAAGTGCATGACTAATAACCTATTCGAAAATACTTAATTGAGTTATTTACTACTTTTCTAATAAAACCATAAATATAAATTATTATTTTTCACATATGTTTATTTAATATACAATTTTGTAACTAGTTGTATAGATGTACGATTACAACAGATTACTAATGGAACAAACAGGAAAAAAATGAATCCGTTGGAAAAAAATAAATCAATTGAGTTTTTTTTTTAGGAAGAAAAATATAATATAATAAGAAATTAAGGAGGAAAAGAAAAACGATCGCGTGCTTCGAATTCTGATAATACCATAGAGGGTATTGATTGCACGTGATAAAAAATCAAAGGTAGACCTCAAAAAGTTAATAATACACTCAAATATTTTCTTCCATCACGCATGGCCTCAAATCAAATACGTGGGACTGTGGGAAAAAAAAAAATGGTCTCAAAGTGTTATAGCATTACTTGCTAAAAAAAGAAGAAAGAGAAGGAGGTTGAGAGTGAACTGAACCACCCATATTAAAAAAAATAAATTATAATAGAAGGGTTATTTGTTTATAAATTGATAAAGAAAAATGATAAATAGTAAATTTTATAGAGTTTTTATTTTATTTTTAACACTTCGATATATGAAAAACTTATTAAATAATATAAATAAAACATTTTTATTATTGGATATAAAAATTCATAGCTTAATATATACATCTAACATATAATTTAATTAGGGGCCTTAGTCCTCTAATTTTTTTTTTATAAGAGCAGTTTCGTTTTTTAAATTGGATAAGTTTAGTTTAATAATTTTTAGATAAAATCAAATTAACTCAACTTTTTTAGTATAAAAGTTTTATCATGTATCGTAACTTTTTGAAAATGTATAAATTAGTATAGAGGGATAAACCTTTGGTTTTTTTTTTTTAATATTTAAAAAATGTTTAATTATATTTAAACTCAAACTAATACTGAATAATACATTATATATTTTATATTTCATCTTTAAATTATAAAAATTATTAGAACTATTTATTTAAATTATAAAAATCTAAAATCTTATAAATATTTCAACTAGTTTGTAATAAGATTCTATAAATATTGTTTAATATAAAACTATTATGTATTTATTGTTATATATGTATTTTCCTTTTCTACTTTATACGTAAATATTGTTTATTTTTATTATTTATTGGTTCAAAATTTTATTTTTCTCGTTATAAAATATTTAATATTGATTTACTTCTATTATAATTTTTCTCATTATAATAAAAATAAAATTATTAAAAATAAAAAATAATATTTAAAATATTTTCTTATCAATAATATTTATTATTGATTTACTTATATTATGCAATTTAAATTAAGAATAAAGGATAGTAAAAATTTGAGATAAAAATGCATTTTAATTCATTAAGATAAAAATAGTGTAGATAGGTTTAAATTTATAAAAATGCATGTTATAATTTGATTTAAATTTTATAAATAGATTTCAAAGAAACTTTTAAAAAATATAACACATATGCATTGCCATACTTTAATAATTGAATGGTTCTATTTATCCTTAATTTAATAATACATGTATAAAAACCGTTTTAGTTTTTAATTCTCCATTTCATTATTTCAATTAAAGTTTCATAATGTGGCAGGCGTCACAACATTCCTAACTCTAATGATCGTGCTGAGTACAATAACCCCCCTTTTTATTTATTAAAAAGAAAAAAAAAACCGGCAAGCTCACGTTCTAAAATAATTCCAATTTAAGAAATCGAGTCTGTACTCTCATAACCAAATTTTACAAGGTCTATACAATTTTTGGACTTTCATCCTCAATTTGGGCCAAAATGATCGATCCCAGTAATGCCCAATATCAAATTTTGGAATAGATTAATAGATTTTTCGATCATTCAATTTTATTATTTGTTATGTGATAACTGTTTAAATTTTTAATTATTTAATTTTAAGATTGAATTCTATTTTTTTTTTGAAAAATAATAATTTTATAACCACTTTTTAATTTCAATTTCAAAATTAAAAATTAAAAATTAGATATTTTTTTTATATGACAATATTACTTACTAATTTTTGATTTTTTAAACTTTAAGATTCAATTCTAAAATTATTTTCATAAAGTTTGATTAAATTTTTTCCTTTCTAATAATTATTTTGAATAAGATTGAGTATTTGAATATAATTAAATATGATTAAATTATTAATGTTTAGTGTCGAAAAATTTTTAAAAAAATAAAATTTTAATTTCAAATATATTGAATATAATTAAAAAAATTATTATCTTATTAAAAATAATTTTTTTCTTATATGATTCATGACCCTTTTCTTTATATAATAATGAATTTTAGCAAACAATAATACTTTTTTTTATATATATATATATAACAGATAATAATACTGATAATGAAATTTACTGAGATGTAGATGTTCCTAGGATTTCAGCTTTCGTTGTCTGGTCCAATTGTCTACTTTTTTCAACTTTCAAGTCTCAAAAGTCCAAAGCATTTCGTTGATTGAGGATAATGTTTTTAGGTAAATGATTTTTTTTAATTTTAAAGAAAATGAGAAAAAATATTTGTTAAAATTACAAAATAGTATGTTTTTATACAAAGAAATACATTAACGCGCCAGGTAGGGGTCGAACCTACGACTTTCTGCTTAGGAAACAGACGCTCTATCCACTGAGCTACAGGCGCTTGTTGATAAATGTGTTTAAAGTATGATAATATCCTAAAATATAATGTACGGAAGTGTCTTGTACGCATATACGGAAGCATAGGTATAAACTATCATAATTAACAAAATACGGGGCAGGTAATTAGATATAGATTATAGATTAGTGTCATGGCAGCCCCTATCTATAGTTAAAATTAATATTTTGTATTAATTCAAAATAATATTTTATATAAATTTTAAAACCTGCTCCTATACGAAAGATTTTACTAATTTACATGATACAATAAAAGGGAAAAATCGTGGTTAATTACTCTATTGTTTAACCTAAAAAAGAAAATGTGTTTGGGGTGAGAGGTGAAATAGTTTTTTTATAAATGACTATTTTAATTTTATAATTATTTTAAAAATATATATCATTTTAAAATTATTGTCTAATTTTTTTAAAAAATTATGGAAGCATTAATACTCTTATTAAAAATAAAAATAAATAAATACTTGTACTTTACCAGTTATACTCTCAATCTTCCTCAAATCAAATGTTTTAGTTCATCTTTAATATTAAGGATAAGATAAATAAATAAATAAATAATCTAGGAGATGATGCGAAGGTAAATAAAAATATGAAACTATAACTAACGATGAAAAATTCTTAAAATGGCATGCCCGTATATTGATTTCATCAAAAAATGACATCTATTTTCTCTCTTCTTTTTTAAAAAAAAAATATATTTAGGAAAGCCAATTTGCTCCATAAAGGAAGAACTCGTCGAAAAAATCTAACTTTTATATCAATAGAGAATTATAATTATAAAATATTATATATTTACATAAAGTTATAGTTAAATTTAATAAGTTTTATTAAAAAGTATTTTTTATATTATTAATTTAGTATTTTAATTATTAAAATATAATATAATAATTATTAAAATAATAAAATAATAAATTTAAGTATAATTATTATTTATATTTAAAATCTATTACATAAAACATAATAATTAAAATTTTATATAAATTTAAATTATTTAATATATAATTGATATTAAATTTTTTCTTTACTAAAAATCTGATCTCCATATAAAATTTAAAATTCTGACGAAGAATTCACTTCCTCTCTAATAATCATTTAAATGAGTTATAGAAAGTATTTTAATCTCACCTACTCCGATTTACATCCCTAAACCCTACGTTAATAAATTAAAATCTTTATACAAAAAGATAATCTCAATTATAATAGAAAAATCCATTAGTTAAACTACATAGTTTCATTGACTTATAGCTCATTTTATTCCAATATCTTTACTTTTTTTATTTTTAATATACGTTCCCTTTTTGTAATTAGTTGTATATGTTAGAAAATTTGGATAAAATAGTATAATCATAAATTCTCCCTTCTAATATCTTCCTTTGAAGAATATCAAATAATAAAGAAATATATAATACACAACACAAGAATTATAGTAGAAACTCCAAATTAGAGAAAAACCACTTTCGTTGTCAAAAGACAACTAGAGAAAAATTCACTATGTGAAAAATTGTTACAACCACACTCTCAGTAATTTTCTCATACACCCAAAAGATAAGAGCAATTACAAGGCCAAGAGAATTTTCCCACAAAATTCTCACTCAAGAACTTCTCATACAAGGTTTTCTCTATTTTGGGATGATTATCAATGAAGAAACGTATTTATACTTCAAGTTCTCGCTTCATACGACAAACATTTCTTCATTCAACAAAATTAGGCTACCTAATTTTCCTATTCTTTATTCAAACAAGGTTAAGACCTTCCATCTTCGACAATAGAAGTCACCTTCCATAAATTTTCTTCTAAATTAGTCACCTTCTATTTTGACTAACAACCCTAATATTATTTTTAATCAATAATAACAGTATAACTTTATAATTGTTTATACAATTGCACCCTTTAATTGTACAACCTAAATAGGGATAGGTCCAGGTGTCCCATTTAATATATTAATGTTTTAAATATTTTATATTGTTAAAAAAAATATTTTAATTTAGATATAAGTATCTTTTATATAATTTTTGAATAATAACTAATTTTTTTTTCTTTCTAAAATATCATTTTTAGCATTTCAATGAATGGTTTTTCTTTTTAAAAATTAACTAAAATTGAAAATATGATTTTTTTTGTTAGAGACTGGTCCAACACTTTGTACTAAAAATTAAAATTATTAACTTTTTATCTTTCAACAATAAATAAATATTAAAAAAAAAATTAATATTTTAATAATTTTATTATAACATAATGAAAATATTTTTCGTAAGCAGTTGATAGGGATAAATTAAAAAGCAACACAAACATTATTATTTTTGTTTATTGGTTATTTTTTACAAAGGATCTATTATATAAGTTTCATTAATTTTTTAATAAAAAATCTAAAAACTTAACATTTATAGATAAAATGTCAAAATCTAATTACGAATAAATAAATCATAAACGAATATATCTACAATGTATATTCTCAACTGATGAAAGAAGTAATTTATATTAATAATATTGTAAAAGCAAACAAAGAGCTTCTAAAAATTAACAAATTTTTATTTTTATTTTTTAACTCTTAGTTAATTTTTAAAAAGAAAAAAGATTAATCCTTCGTTAAAAGGTTAAAAATTAGTTACTATAAAAAATTATAGAAATTTTTTAATAACATAAAATATTTAAAACATTCGATATATTAATTAAAAATTAACAGTGATCCGTTTACATATATATACTTATTCATAAAGCGTAAATTACACACATTTTCTCAACACAAAATTTTATACTTCTTTTGTTACAGCCTTTATATAATATTGTGTAGGTAAGGGTTGAAGTATCATTAAAATAACACTTAAAATGAGAGGGGAAAGGTTAGTATATATGCTCATATTTTTTAAGGTTAATTATTAAATTATTAATTTAATATTTTATTTTATAAACAATCATTTTAATTATTTTTTTAGTCACTTACCTTAAGTTACTTTATTTTTTTTAATGAGAAGGAAAATTATTGAAAATTAACTGATATATTTTTTTGTCAAATTTTTAACAGTATTTTTAATACAATAATCACATGTTTATAAATATATCATATTACATGTAAATTTTTTTAACAAAAACAAAATTCATAAAGTTACGTACATTTGTATAAAAATATGTTTTAAAAATTGTATAAAATGAAAAAAATTAATTGATTTTCAACTATGTTTTTTATCATTTAAATATTTTTCTTTAATTTAAATCCAATAATATAAATTGGAGGTAATTTATTCATTTTAAAAGAAAAGTGATTTGGAATGAGTTACGTAAAAGAAAAATGATTTATTTGTAAAAATAAAATGACTTGTAATGTACCCTATCCATTAATTTATATATTTATATAATTAATTCTTGGAGATAATTATATAATTAATTAATTATTGAATTGTATAATTTTTTCTTCCACCAATCTGAAAGGGAATATATATATTTTTGGTTTCAAAAGGAATATGAAAGGGAAGTTGAGTTGTATAATTAAATGCGAGGAAAAAGGGTTATTTCCTTTGTTTAAATTTTAGGTTTTATTATTCTATTTATTTTTAATTAGTGTCATTTAGTAATTTTGATTAGATGAAGGACATTTTTAAAATATTTTGTTATTAAATTTGAGTTTAAGTTTAAAGAAAAATGTGTATTTTCTTAAAGGTCAAGAGTAAAAATTTAAATTTAATTAAAATTACAATAAAAAATAAAAATAAAGAGAGTGATGAGTTTGTTGCATTTGGAGAAAAAAAAAACATATAAAATAACTAAAATACTTTTTTAATAAATAAAAATTCTATTAAAATGATAAAAATATAAAAATATTGATATTTAAATAACGATTGTCCTTTTGTGATTTGTTTTAGTAACAAAAAAAAAAAATTAAATAAATTTTACAAACAAAAGTGCTAATCTAATTCAAAATCATAAATAAAAAGGAATACAACCATACCACATCTTAAATATAAAGTAAAAGAAGGTATGATGAATGAATAGAAATTTTGGTATATAGGGAAATTAAATCAAAAACGACTTTCCTTTCTAGTCTCCACTTTATTAGGTTATTCGTATGCATAGACAGCATATCATATACTACGCTTTAAAGTCAAAGAAACCGATAAATCTCGGTAAAAATAAAATTATTAAAAATTATATACTGATAAATGTAATTATTTCTTCGTGAATTAAATTTTTTCTTGCAAAGTTCAAAGAAAGCTTATACACAACATATAGAAAATACATTTATCATAACTTTCATGTATGTATTATTATATAATTAAATTATTGTAAAATTGTTATTTTAATTTTTAATATACAATATAATAAATTAATTTATATATATCATGGCAAATGATGTACTGGACTGGGTCCAACTTCATGTACCTAATGAACAACAATAGGAACACCTGTTATCAAACAAACATTTATTTCTTACAACCTACTAGAGTTTTCTTTCTTTCCTTCTCATTTCTCACATCACCTTGATCACACACTTTGACACTCTCAAAGCTTCGTCTGAATTGCTCTATTTTGAGAGAGCTTTACAACTGTGCTTAATTCGTTGGAGCAAAGTGGTTGAATTGCTTTCAGTTTCTTTAATTGGGTTTTGAATTGTGAGTCTGTGATAAAGTTTATAGAATTTATAGAAAACCAGTACGTTATGGAGGAGGAGGATCCCAAGAAGATTGAATCTGAAACGCCTGGTTTGTCCACAAAACCAACTCAAGAAGATCATGTGATTGTTAAGACAAAGGAAGAAGAAAAAACTCAGGATGATATTTCCTATAAGGAGAAGATTGTAAATCCCTTACTTGAAGAGAAGGCTGCTCCTGTATTACTGGTTCATCAAAGTACACCTCTCTTGCTCTCTTTTCAATTGTCCCAATTTTATTTTATTTTAATTTTCCCTCAAATTTTGAATATTGATGGACTTTTTATGTGTTAATTACCTTTTTGTTTCCTTTTTTTTTTTAGTTTTCGGTAGTTTTATTGTTATGTAAATTACCCAGCTTGTTCTTTGATTTTCTTTAATAAGTTCATGGGGATGGATTTTATATTTTCTCGTAATTAAATTCCAGTTTATGAAAATCGATAAAATAGTTGCTATATGTTCAGGGAATCAGGTTGTAATATTTTGCATGCTAAAACAGAGTATAGTACTATGCAGCAGTCCTTAGTTTAATTAAACTATGGTAGATTCCAGTTTAGATTAATTAAACTAAGGTAAATTTCAGTTTGGATTAATTAAACTTAATTTAATTAGATATGTTTAAATCAAATTATAATAATTTAAGTTTACTTTATGTTAAATTGATTATTTTTCCATATTATTTATCTGTATTTTCATCATTATAACTTTTTAGAAAGATTATTCAGTAATTTTTCCGTTTTTATGGTACAATAAAAATTCATTAGTGTCATTTCCTTTGTCCAAAAAAATTTATTAATCTGTCCCAAGAAAAATAATGTTTTTAGTTACATAAAAGCCCACACAGCCTAAGCCCTTAGTGGGACAATTGTGTCATAGTTATTGTCTCAACTATTTTTATTGAATCTTAAAACTATTTATTTAATATATAATATATTATTAATCTTATCTTAATTAATTTTTAATAAATATAATCTGATATTAGAGTTGAAGATAACGAGTAAACTCAAATAACTCTTAAAATTGTATTCAAATAGTAGTAGAAATTGCAGATTCTCGTGAGGGCAAAAATGCGGAGGGTCCAAATTCAAATGACAGGGGTAGGTGCCTAAATATTCACTAATTCTTACTTGGTTACACCTATAGTATTTTTATAATTAAGAGCAATAAATAATTTCCATTACTTTCCTCATATTTAGATGCTGAACTTGCAAGAGTTGAAACAGAGAAAAAGTTGGCCTTAATCAAAGCATGGGAGGAAAGTGAAAAGGCTAAAGCTGAGAACAAGTATATCATTTTCAATTTGAATTCTACTTACTTTCTTTCCTTGCTATACTAATATTATCATATCATATATGTAATGGGTAAAGATAAACAAGAGTTCTTAATCAAGAGAATATTACAATCTAAATAAGTTTATAAGTGCTTAGATTACTCCTTCCAATAAAATTTACATTTTGAGTTTTAACACATGAAGAGATCAATATTTGAAGAAATAAACAGAAGAAAAAATAAACGTTTTCTTTCGTATATTTTCTTAATTATGTATCGGATATTTACATTATTTATATAGACAAATATTAATTACTATTTCAACAACCACTATTATTGAATTACATGATTTACAGCTGTTTGGTAGGCGTCGTGTATATTGAGAGGCGTTTGGCGTCGGTGCAGTATTTGTTGAATTCAACAAACCCCCTCAAGTTGGTGCATAGATGTCTTTCATGCCCAACTTGATTGAAACTTCTGTGAATACTCGATATGAGACTGATTTAGTGAGGATGTCAGCCAATTGATCTTCTAACTTAATTTTTGGTAATTCTAATGAATTTTCTTCTAACTTTTCCTTAATAAAGAACCGATCAATTTTAACATGTTTTGTACGATCGTGTTGAACTGGATTATGAGAAATATCACATGCTGCTTTATTGTCACAAAATAACTTAATTGATTCTTTAGAAGGATATCCCAAATCTTTCAAGAGAGTTTGTAACCACAAGGCCTCACAAAGCCCAAGTGACATGCCTCTGTATTCAGCCTCTGCGCTTGAACGGGCAAAAACATGTTATTTCTTACTTCTCCATGTTACAAGGTTTCCCCCTACAAAAGTGAAGTAGCCTGATGTAGATCGCCTATCATTTATTGATATAGCCCAATCAGCATCAGTATATACTTCTATTCTTTAGAACTCTGAGTTTTTTAGTGAACAATACTCCTTTTCCAAGAGCACCCTTTAAATACCTCAAAATACGAATAACTACATTCATATGTTGTTCTCCAAGATTACGCATAAATTGGCTGACAATACTTAAAGCATAGGCAAGATTTGGTCTTGTGTGTGCCAAATACATCAACCTTCAAACAAGCATTTGGTATCTTTCTTTATTTGTTGGATCTTGATCAACCTTGATACATAACTTCAATCCTTCCTCTACTAGTGTATTAGATGGTTGACATGCCGACATACCAGTTTCTTTTAATAAATCTAAGGCATACTTTCTTTGAGATAAGAAGATTCCTTCTTTTGATCGAGAAACCTCAATCCCAAGAAAATATTTTAAGGAACCAAGGTCTTTCATTTCAAATTCCTTGGATAAATAACTTTGTAGAGCTTTCCTTTCTTCAAGATCATTTCCTGTTACTGTCATATCATCAACATATACAATAAGTGTAGTGATCTTACCATACCCTTTTTTCAGAAATAAAGTATGGTCTGAATTGCTTTGCTTGTAGCCAAATGCCTTCATTGATTCTGTGAACCAGCCAAACCATGCTCTTGGGGATTGTTTCAATCCATACAGTAATTTTTTTAATTTACACACCTTTTCATCATGGATTTTGGATTTCTTAATTCCTGGTGGTAAATCCATGTAGGCTTCTTCAATTAAATCTCCATGTAGAAAGGCATTTTTTACACCAAATTGATTTAATGACCAATCTAAATTTGCAGCTATAGATACCAAGAATCTAACAGTGTTAATTTTGGCTACATGCGCAAATGTTTCTGTATAGTCAATCACATATGTCTGAGTGTATCCTTTTACCACCAATCTTACTTTATAGCGTTCAATCATACCATCTGCTTGATACTTTACTGAAAAAATCCATCAACATCCAACAATTTTCTTTGTTGGTGGACGATCGACAAGTTCCCAAGTTCTATTTATTTCTAATGATCTTAGTTCTTCATTCATAACATCTTTCCATTTTAGGTCAGCTAAAGCTTCCTACACACTGTTAAGAATAGATACAACAAATAATTGATTCACAAATGATACGTTTGATTTTGACAAACGATGTTTAGACATATAGTTACTCATGGGATATTTGACTTTACTAGAAATCCCAGGTTCATACATGGCTTTAGGAATACCTCTGTTAGGACGTGATGGAAGTATTTTTCCGGCTGGTTCAATAGTTGGAACATTCTCTACAAATGATTGGTTAGGTATATCAGCAGCTTGTGGAGAAGGAAACTCGTACTCACTTTGTGGTAGTAAGGAACTTGCTTGATGATCTTGAAGTTGATGAGGACTTGATTCCATTTCCCTTGAGTCTTTTCTACATTGAGAGTTATTACCATCTGAATTCAAGTTATTTGTATGT
The DNA here is from genome assembly GCA_033030585.1 of Hippophae rhamnoides. NCBI lineage: Eukaryota > Viridiplantae > Streptophyta > Magnoliopsida > Rosales > Elaeagnaceae > Hippophae > Hippophae rhamnoides. The sequence goes on along the minus strand of CM065428.1, from coordinate 66,023,394 downwards.
TCCTCACATATAATTTGTCTTTCTTCATAAGGAAGCAATTTATATGTAAGGGTCTGAATTTCAGCATGGTTGTACTCCCCCTGAAATTCAGGTGAAGGCGAGAAATACATTGTATCTTCATGAAAAATAACATCCATGGTGGTAATCATTTGTTTTGTAGAAGGATGATAACACCAATACCCTTTTTGTTGTATGGCATATCCCATAAAAACACAACGTATTTCTTGTGGATCCAACTTGCTACGTTGTTGTTTATGTAGGTGTACAAATGCCACACAACCAAAGACATGAGGAGGTAAATTGGGAACACTTGGTGTAACAATTGCTTCAGTGATGGCTTGTAGTGGTGTTTGGAAGTTAATGGGACTGGAAGGTACCCAATTGATCAAATATGTAGCAGAAGTAATTGCTTCTCCCCAATAAGATAATGACATATTAGGTTCGATCAATGAGGGACAGACAACTTCCAACAAGTGTCGATTTTTTCTTTCTGCAACTCCGTTTTGTTGAGGTATATCAACACAAGTAGTTTGATGAATAATCCCTTCTGTTTTAAGATATTCTTGAAGCTAAGAACTTTTATATTCTCCTCCATTGTCACTTCGTAGAACTTGAATCTATGTTTTATATTGAGTATAAACTATTTTATGAAATTTTCTAAATAATACGTTTACCTCACTTTTAGATTTCATTAAACAGGCCCAAGTCATTATACTAAAATCATCAATAAATGTAACAAACCAACGTGATCCTCCCAAAGTAGAGACTTTGGAAGGACCCCATACATCAGAATGTATAACCATAAACGGAAATGGACTTTTATTTAAGGTTACGAGAAATGAGAAACGATGACTTTTTGCTAGTTCACAGACATCACACTTTAACGTAGAAAGATCTAAGCTCAAAAATAAACTTGGAAATAATTTCTTTAAATATCCAAAAGAAGCATGACCCAATCTCCTATGCCATAGCCATATATTTGATTAATCCTTTTTAGATCCAGTTGCTACCAATGCATGATTTGTTGAATCCAAGTCCAAATAATACAGGTTATCTTGCCTAACACCACGACCAATCGTTTGCTTTGTTTGAATGTCCTTGAACACATAAAAGCCAGGCCAAAAAATAACAAAACAAATAAAACAGTGGCTATTTGAGAAATAGATATAAGGTTATACTCTAAATAGGGAACAACTAGTACTGAGTCTAAATTCAAAGTACTAGTGAGAGACAAAGATCTTTCCCCAATGATTGGGGTTGTGTTACCATTGGCAGTGCAAACAGTTTTGTGTGAGAATGGTTTTGAGATTTGTTTAGAATCAAATGTCATATGATCAGTTGCACCTGAATCAATTATCCATGTATTATTTAAAACATGAGAAAAAGCTTTAAGCATCTTACCAACATTTGTTGAGGAGTTTGCAACATGATCTTTTATTGTTTCAGCAATGGTGGTAGTAGACATTTATCGTGGATTTTTCTTCCGAGAGTCACGGTTGTGATCCCACCAGTCAGGATATCCCATAAGTTTAAAACATCGTTCTTTAGTATGACCCTTTTGATGACAATGGGTACATTTAAATGATGATTTATCAATCACCCTTTGTTCTTGCTGATTGGAAAAAAAGAATGATTTTTAGATATCATGGCGGAAGCGTCAACGTCTCCAGATTTTTCCTTCAATGAGATTCGACATACTACCTCATGTTGAATCAAGGAATAACAACCTTCTAAATCTGGGATAGTTTCTTTTCGAAAAATTTCTCCACAAACCTGCTCAAATTCATCATCCAATCCAGCAAGAAAAATATGCATCCTTAGTCTTTCAACAGACTCTTGATATGATATTAGATCATTAGGGTCTTTCATGACCACCTTATCACGATGGTCTAGCTCTTGGAAAATTTCAGTCAACTCTCCATAATACTCTGAAAGTGATTTTCCATTTTGTCTGGAAGTAAATGCTTTTTGGTTTAAGACAAATACCTGTAATTCGTCACTTCCATCATAGAATGCTTTTGCCAAAGCACCCCAAATTTCAAGAGCAGTAGGTATGCGTAAATATCGCTTCATGATTTCTGGACTCATTGACATAATGATCTATTTCTTCACTTTTTGATTTTCTGCATAACACTTATTATAATTGTTTGATGTTTTTTCTGGTTGCAAATTTTTTCCATGCAATATGCATTTCCATTATTTGAGACCAAACATCATAATTAGTCTCAGTAAGAAAATTCCAACATTAAACACACCTTCAGACTGAACCGATTGTACAACAATTGGAGTTGATTGCTCAATAGGTAATGAAATTATACCCTCTGTCATGATATTATGGTAAATAAACTAGAAAATGGTGTAATAATTTTAGAATTGATTTCTTTTCCTTTTTTCTCCCTTTTTAATGCACTAAATTGGATAAAAAACCACAAAATCGGGTAAAAATTGGTTTAAAAATATGAAAAACTGGACCAAACTGGTTTTAGAAATCCAGAACCGGGAAAAAAAAACCGGTTCAAACCTTTAAAAGGGACCGAACTGGCCAAAAATGAAAAAACTGTGAAAAACTGAGAAAACCGAGTTCAGACATGAACCGCTGGTTGAACCAACCTGAGTCGAACCGATGCGGGCCGGCTACGCCCTCGAGTCGAGTTGTGCCGCGCCAAACCGAACCGAGCCATGCCGAAATAGCCGAGCCGAGCTGAGCCGAATGACACATCATCGTCTTCAACCTCCAGACGGCGCGTTACGGTGCGTGACGGTGCGTGGAGCGCGTGAAAAATGTTTCCTTCACTTCAGGCGACGCGTGGGGACGCGTGTTGCACTTTTCTTCTACTCTATTTTTACCAAAATGTTCACAATTGTGTTTAGAATAATCTGGTAAAATTAGGTGGGACAAATACCGCTTCAAAAATGATGTTTGTAATTAATATTTGTAAGGGTGTTTAAATGAGATTTTTTTTCACGAGAAGAAATATTTTCAGAGAAAGAAATCTCTGTTTTAGATAACAAGAGTTTCAAATTTGTATAAAGCAACGACTTGGCTCTGATACCATGAAGAAATCAATATTTGAAGAAATAATGAGAAGAAGAAATAAACGTTTTCATTCGTATATTTTCTTAATTATGTATCGGGTATTTACATTATTTATATAGACAAATATTAATTACTATTTTAACAAACACCATTATTGAATTACATGATTTATAGCTATTTGGTAAGCGTCATGTATATTGAGAGGCATTTAGCGTCGGTGCAATATTTGTTGAATGAGTTGCAGTATTTGTTGAATTCAACAATACATCATAACACTTTATGTGAGGCTCATTTATCTATTGAGCTTACAAAATATTGCTAGATTTAGTTGCTTAAAGGAGTCAAAATCTATTGAAGTGTAAACTAGTGAACAACATTGCTTTGGTTACTTTTAACCAAGACATGCTTTCTTAATATTTAATTAGGTCTCATAGTGCTTAATTTGTACTATATTAGTTGAAATACTTCATGCATCACTGCTTGTTGTACCTTAGATTCTAGAACTTCAACTTGACATAATGGAGTGTCAAGTATTACGGTAGTTCAGTTAGTTGAATATACCCTCAAAACGAATGGAGCAACATCTAATCCTATCATTCCCCTTTTTATTCCTTTAATAATATCATTTAGTCTAAAAAAAAATTTGAAGATGAGCTCATGTTTGCTTTAAAATGTTAAACAGGGCATATAAAAAGCTCTCTGCTGTTGCAGCATGGGAGAACAGTAAGAAAGCTTCTGTGGAAGCACAACTGAAGAAAATTGAGGTAAAAAAAAAGTGATTTCTTCATTATACTTTCTATCTTAATGTTAGTGTAAGTGTCTTACTATTATAAGCTATTGAGATAATGAGATAATGAGATAATGATTATCGTTATTTTTATACATCTATCACTTCCTTAATTTTTATATTTGACATTTGTTATCTTGTCACTTGGTGCATGTCCATGATAGGAAAAGTTGGAGAAGAAAAAGGCAGAATCAACAGAGAAAATGAAAAACAAAATGGCTGAAGTCCACAAGGCAGCAGAAGAAAAGAGAGCTATGGTTGAAGCTAAACGAAGAGAAGAATTCCTCAAGGTTGAGGAGACTGCTGCAAAGTTTCGAGCTTCTGGCTATTCACCTAAGAAATTGCTAGCATGCTTCAGCAGCTAATTGGGTGAGAGGTTGCAAATCTTATTTATTGCCTTTTGTCAACTCTGGCTTGGTTTGGTTTGTTATTTGTGTTAGCGTGTTTGAAATTTGGATTCTTAAAATTTCGTTCGTTTTATATGTGCAATAGACAATGTGAATCAGTTAACCACATTCTGCATACATAAGGCTTGACTTTTTAAAAATAAGCACTATAAATCACTTAATTTTTTCAAAATAAATGTTTTAATCTATTTGTTTTTTAAATAAGGAGATTTATAACATTCTATTTAAAAATAAAAGGATTAACGTGTAATTTTTTTTAATTAAAATCAATTCAAGTGCACAACTTGTGAATGAAGATATTCTTTTAACTTAATAATTAAAAGTAAGTTAACTCAAATATTTAAATGCACCATGTTGGAAAAATTGGGTATATTTTCCCTATTCTAAGTAGTTATTATTCACTTATGATTTAAATGAATAGAACTCAAACTAACCCGACAAAATAATGCTATTGGAAATATAATGCTAAAATAAACTAAAACAGATATTGAAACAGAAATATTAAAGCAGAAAAATAATAACACCAGAAATTTAACGAGGTTCGGTATAAATGTTACCTAGGTCCTCGGGCGTCGTTGACCACTTCCACTATCTTCAAATGAATGAGCTTCAAAATTACAACTAATTGGGCAAAATTGAGCTAATCAATTACCCTTACAAAAGAGAGGAAGATTCCCAAAACTTTGCATGGATAATCATTATCCATGAAGACAACTCCACCGTCTAGTTCTTCAAAGTTAAAGAACCACTCCTTGTTAGGAGACATATGGAAAGTACATGCTGAATCAAAAATCCAATCACCAGGATGAGATGATGTTGACGAACCAACCAATGCAAAATGAATCAATTGCTTTACCACACATGCATCGATTGCATGCCTTTTCCTTTCTTTTGCAGCCGGACAATTTTTCTTCCAATGGCCTTTCTCATGACAAAAGGCACATTCATCTTTACCAAGTCTTCCATTTGATGTAGATCTACCTCTCTTTCCTTTATGTTGTGTTTGCGGACGCCCTCCTGCTGACAATGCCTCTACCGCTTCATTCCTCGCTTTCTCTTTTATCTTTCTTTCTAATTTCATAACTATACAAAGCATTACAAACTTCCTCAAAAGACACTTTATCCTTCCCAATGAGTAAGCTCGTAATAAGATGATCAAACTCATCGGGAAGGGAGGCTAACAACATCAAGGCTAAATCTTCATCTTTAAAAGTTTCATCCATATTTAACAAATCTGCTACTAATTGATTAAAAGCAAGGTAATGTGGTCGTTATTGTAGTACTGAAGGTATTCAAACTGGAACAACTTCTTTTTCAAATAGAGCCGATTTTGTCCACTCTTCTTCATGAACTTGTTCTCCAACGCCTTCCACAACTTACTTGCAGATGTCTCCTTCACGAACGTGTACTTTTGTTCTCGAGAGACACGAACGGATTGTACCACATGCCAATCGGTTGATATTTTTCCACTCTACTTCATCTGTTCCATCTGGTTTCTCTTCTTCAATGGCGATGTCTAGACCTTGTTGAAACAGAGCATCTAGAACTTCGCCTTGCCACATGCCGAAATGACCGGTTCCATCAAATTTCTCCACCTCAAACCTTGCGTTCATCACCATAGTTCTGCTTGACGTGGATGACTAGCCTTTGTTTGAAAGAAATTTTTCTTCCGCCATTTCTTCAAATTACAACAACTAGCAACTATATTACAATAGCAAACAAACGGAATACAAACAAATGCCTAGGTAGAAAACCTTCGGCTTTGATACCAATTGTTAGGAAAATCGGGTATATTTTCCCTATTCTAAGTAGTTACTATTCACTTATAATTTAAATGAATAGAACTCAAACTAACCCGACAAAATAATTCTATTGGAAATATAATGCTAAAATAAACTAAAACAGATATTGAAACAGAAATATTAAAGCAGAAAAATAATAACACCAGAAATTTAACGAGGTTCGGTATAAATGTTACCTAGGTCCTCGGGCGTCGTTGACCACTTCCACTATATTCAAATGAATGAACTTCAAAATTACAACTAATTGGACAAAATTGAGCTAATCAATTACACTTACAAAAGAAAGGAAGATTTACAAATTTTGGGATATTTACAAATTGTGAAGGAGGGCCCAAAATCCAACACCCATCTTCATTTCTAACCAATGTGGTACTTTTCTAATTTTCTCACTAAGGAGCAATATATAACATATCACTTAAAAAATATAACACACCAATTAAAAAATAAGTTCAGCGAATTAAAATCAGAAAGAAAGAAAGAAAGAAAGCATATTATGCAATTTGTCCTGCAAACAGAATGACACGAGGCATCCAATTTCCCAGTAAAAGATGTAAAACCTGGACCTACAATCAAATAAGGTTTTGTCACCCAAATTCTTCATCTCGGATCAATCACCATTAATATTCACTTAAAATACTTGAAATAGTATCACTAATTAATCTCATGTCATTTGTAAAAGAAGAACACACTTATGAGGTTTTAATAGCTAAAATAGTTGCATGTACTCTCCATTAGCATAATATATATATATATAGAGAGAGAGAGAGAGAGGACTACCTTCAATTGTATTTGGATTTTTCCTTCCACTATGTACCAGTATAATAAAGAGCCCATGTGTCTATTACTTCAATAAAAAAAAATGCTAATCATCTCGATTTGAGATAATATCTTTGTTCAAAATGAGGGTAAAGACCTTTCTTTTAAAAGTTACTGTAATAAATTTAACTTTTACGATAATGTTCAAAAATTGATAAAAATCTTACATTTTATCACGTAAAATAACACAATATTTTTTTCCTAAAAAAAATGATAAATTTATTTAGGTTTAACCGAGAAAATATAAAAAATACTTAGTAACTATTTACTTATTCTCTTTTCCATTTTTTTCAACAAACTACTTATCACTCAAAATAAAGAGATACTTATTCTTAGCATTACATGTTGTTGGATCCTTCGTACAATATTTAGATTATAGGTGAATCATTATGTGTACTAGAATCTCAAGCATATTTAAAAGTGATATGATAATATTTAAATAATTTAAGATTTAATATATCTAATATGATATGAGTCTTTAATGTGTAAAGATTTAAATATAATATTTATTTTAATAATGAACTAAAATAAATATACATTTATTAATTATATATATAATGGTTATATTCTTTAGATTATATATACTTTATTCATCTCATATGATATCTCATCACAAGATATAATAGAAAAAAATTTAAAAAGTTATCTAAGAAAAACGTATAGATCTATAAGACTAACTATTCAGTTAAATAATTAATTAATAATTTTGGATTTATATATGTTTTTGTATATTTTATTTTTGATCCTTGGTGATACAATGTGAGTGTTTCTGTGTTATTTTTAAGTGATGATTTTTACTAAAAAATATTATTTTGTTTTAACAATTAGTATCAAAGATTCTTCGTATTAAATAATTAAGAATTAAATTTATTTTTGATTTATGATAATTTTAATATTATTAGGTTTGAAAATTATTATGTTATCTTTTAAAGAAAAAGAATATTTTATACTTATAAATATTTAATTTTAGATTTGATAAAGATGATTAATATATGAATTTTTATGTTATTAAAGTCATTTTCGATACTATTTGTATACAGATTAGATTCAAATATATATATATTATATGGATCATTATTACCTTTGTTTCTTTTGATACGCAAGATGATTTATTCATCTTTGAATGAGCGGTTATATTAGCTAGGGTTTATTTTTGATATTTCAGATTTTGTGGTTTTTTTTACATTATGTATTGAGTTCACCCATATAATAATAATAAAAATAATTCCGCATTTGGCGGTTGTGAGGCAGCAGCCAAGCAATTGAATTTTTTTATGTTGCAATTATTGTTTACTTGTGTTGCAATTATAATTTTAGTTATTAAGTAATGTATTTGATTGAAGTTTAAAAGTAATTATTTTTTTCTTCTAAATTCTCCGTATAATTTTCTTTTAAAACCTATAAATATTTTATGTATTTGAAGAAAATTTTAATAAATTTAAAGAAATGAATTAGAACTAATGGATTAAAATATGGATATAAATTTTATGACTCAATAAGTTTTGATTCAATAAGAGTTTATAAGTATTTACCGATGTTTATAATTGATTTTGATTTAAATTATTTTTATACAACTTAAAATTTAAATATTGGTATGTTTTATCAATATTTTGAAATAAATTAATTCAAACTACGTATTGTGAAAATCAACTCTCATGCAAGTTAATTTATTAGAATATAAATAGTTGTGTGCATATAGCTTATGTAAATATTGATTGGTCCAAAGGAATGTTAATATTAACATAATTGTATGTACACTTGTGGTAATAAATACACGATGATTATTTAATTTTTATATTTGAGCAATAATTTAGCCTAAATAAAGATTTATTATTCGACATGTTCTTATTATCAATATTTGATTACTACACCAAGATGTCACTTACAAGTTAATATTGTTGTACACACATGAAATATTAATAGAATGCTAAATATTTTGACATGAGATTTACATTTGTTTTAATTTATTATTTTAGTTTTGTGATTTATGTGAGTTTGTTTTATTTACTTATTATTTTCTAGGTTCATCTATGAATAATCTTACTAATATTATTGACAACCTCAACTTTATTCCTATAATAAATGACACAAACTTCAAGTCATGTTAATAGAATCTCTTGATAGTTCTTAGAGTCATGGATTTAGGTCTTGCGATAAGGGCTAATTCTCCTACACTTCTTACAAATAAGAGTACTTTTGATGAAAAGAAAGAAAATAAAAAGTGAGAGAGATCGAATTGCATATGTATAATGATCGTGAAGAAAGCCATTCCAGAAGCATTAATAGACATAATGTCTAAAAAGATAATTACTACTAAATATTTCTTTACAGACATTGAAAATAGTATTGTTAAGAATGAAAAGGATGAAATATGTATGCTTTTGACAAGTTTAATTTCAATGAAGTTTGGGGTAAAGGCAATATGAGGAAGTATATCATGAAAATATCTCATTTTGCTTCCAAATTGAGAGCACTTAAGTTAAAACTCTCTGAAGACTTATAGGTGCATTTGATTTTGATATCTCTTTCTACACAATTTAATCAATTTAAAGTGAGCTACAATTGTCACAAAGAGACTTGGTATGTGAATGAGCTCATTTTATATTGTGTTTAGAAAGAGAAAAGGTTGAAACAAGATTAGACATAAAGTGTTTATCTGGCCTCAATCTTTAAGTACAAGAACATAGGAAGAAAAAGAAAGAAGGATAAGGAAACTATAGATACAAAAACTCAAAAGAAACAACAAAAAAAAATTGAATGAACCGGTAGATATTGGTTGTTTCTTCTATAGAACTAAAGGGCACATGAAGAAACATTGCACCAACTATCACATATGACATGCTAAAAAATGTATGCTTTTTAATTTTGTTTGTTTTGAGATTAATTTAATTTTGATACCTAGACACACATGATAGATACATTATGATGCAACAACTTGCATCTGTATGTTTATGCATGGTTGCCTATGTTGTCGAGAGTGATTATGAAAGATACATCTATGTGAGTAATGACAAGACTATTCAAGTTAAGGTAGTACAAAAATTTAGGGTATTGTTAAAGATTGGATTTGATTTGAATCGTAACGAGACATTTATTATACTATCTTTTGGATGAAATTTGATTTCTATTTCTACTTTGGACAAATTTAGTTATTCTTGTTCATTTAGTAATGGAGAATTTAGTTTGTTTCATAATTCAAAATTTGTTAGTTTTGGTTCTTGTCAGGTTACGATAATCTTAATTTAATTAATACAATTGTCTTATCTAAGGGATCTCTACAATTAAGAATACAAGATCAGTGAAAATTCGACTACATTATGTCACATGAGATTAGGCCATATCTCTATATAGAGAATAAAAAAATTTACGTTTGTCAAAATTTTAGAACAATTAGATTTTACAAATTTTGATATTTTATGTTAACGATATAAAGAAAAAAACAAACCAATAAATGGGGATTTGAGGCCAACAAAACTTTATAAGTTTTAGAATTTATATGTATAGACATTTGTAAGTCATTCCCTACAATTACTTAGAATGATCAACAATATTTTACAACGTTCATATATGATATCTTATCGTCAAAGAGAATAGAGAGAAAACTAAAATGTTTTCTAAGGAAAACTTATGGATCTGAAAGACTACTACTCAATTAAATAATTAATTACTTGTTATGGATTCAAATACGCTTTCACGTACTTTATTTTTTATTCTTGATGATGTAACGTGAACGTTCTTAGGTTATTTTTATGTGATGATTTTTAACAAAAGTTATTATTTTGTTCTAACACAAGTCCCACAATTTCAAATTCAATTAAGAATGTAAAAGTAATGATCGGTGCATAATTGATTCAATTATTCATTTAGTTTCACTTTAATCATTTAAGTAAAAAAAATATATTCATTTTTTTAAAATATTAAAAATATAAACATAAGTTTTTTTTTTTGATAAAATTTAAAAATAAACTTCATGTATAAAAAAGAATTATAATTAAATCATAAAAATATACAAATCTTATTGGTTTATATTCTTAAACCAAATAAATAAAAAATATATAAGAAAATTACCTTTCATAAAATTCCATTTTAAGATCGTCAAATATATAAAAAAAACAGAGTTCCACCACCAAAAAAACCAACAAGGTATGGGGAACATCAATCTGGATAGACTTGGTCAATACTCAATATATAATATATATAACATTAGCTATATATCATCTAAGAATATTTTTATGTTCCAAAATTAACGGACATGGATCTTCATGAAAATGTACGTATCTCCTTCTTCACCCATTGTCCGTTTCATTTGGAACACCACTAATCCACCTTGGCCGATTACATAAAAAAGGCCAAGTTTAGTTCATTAATTCTTCTCCAGTTTTCTAACAAAACAAGAATTCAACTCTCCTTGGTTTCTCACTGATGTAACTAGGGCATATTCTTAAAAGGATTTTTTCTTTCCATTGCCCTATTACGTACGCTATCTTTTTCCGTGGTAATAATTTTTTCGACCATTTTTTTCCATCAGTACCACAGAGGAAGAAAAAAAAAAATGACGTTCAGTGGAACCCAAGACAAGTGCAAGGCTTGTGACAAGACTCTTCATTTCATAGACATGTTATCAGCTGATAGTGTTATCTATCATAAGACTTGCTTTAAATGTAGTCACTGCAATGGAAAACTTGTGGTATGTATCTTTGCAACTTATTTATTTATTTATTATTATTAATAATTTATCTTTTTAATTGAAAACTAAATGTTTATTTCTATCTATTTGTTTTAATATTAAATAATGGTCAACTATATGTTTGGGTAGATGAGCAATTATTCCTCCATGGATGGAGTCTTGTACTGCAAGCCTCATTTTGAACAACTTTTCAAGGAGACTGGTAGTTTCACTAAGAAATTCCAAAATTGTAAGAAGAACCCAATTTATTTATTATAATTATGATTATATATTTCTTAATTTATTATCCATAATGAGTTTCTAATTAATATATTCATGCATGCGTATGTTTTGCTCTCATTGTTGATGATCAGCTGAAAAGACACAAAATGGGCTGGTACAAATCTTTATCATTTTCTTCATTTTAATGAAATTACTTGCTCTTTTTAAAAGAAAAAAAAACTCTAATTAAGGTGTAAACTTTCTCATCTGTAGATCAGGACTCCCAGCAAAATGTCCCTGATGTTTTCTGGTACTCAAGATAAATGTGCAGTCTGTATTAAAACAGTATATCCATTAGAGAAGGTGTGCAATCTCATATTTTCAATGAGGTTTATTAATAAGCTCATAGATAATTTCAAAATAATTTAAAAATAAATTTACGTTGATTTTGTACATATCCTTTTCAAGATAAAAGAAAACTTACAAAATTACAGAAAATAATATCCAAAAATTTATAATAATAAAAATAGTACTCAAATTATATTGAACGTGGTCTAATTAGACGATATTTAATATTGAATGAGTTAAAATAGTCATAATTTAATTTGAATAACGTTTAATATAAAATAATATATATAAGACTTGTTTTATAATAATAAAAATGTATGAGTTGAACATGAATGATTATATCTGTATGGTTATAAGTTTTAAGTGTGATATTTTTTTTTTGTTTTTTCGAAAAAAAAATTGAATTTTAAAAAAAGAAATTATCATGGTAAAAACTTCCAATAATTTACGTTAATTAATCATATAAGAAGAAGATATGTTAGCAGGGTATTAATCGAATAAATGATGAACAATTTATAACAGATAACTATGGAGGGAGAGTTCTACCACAAATCATGCTTTAGGTGTAATCATGGAGGGTGTTTCTTGACAACCTCATCTTATGCTGCTTTAGATGGAATTCTTTATTGCAAGCCTCACTTTGCTCAGTTATTCATGGAGAAGGGTAGTTATACTCATCTTACTCAGACCGCTTCAATCAAGAAAAATGGATCCCCACCATCCGAGACTGAGGACGAAACAAAACCATCAACAGTTGTAGAGGAACATTAGGGAATATGATGTTATGTGTAATATTGGTTTCTTATATGCGTTGGATTTAGCTTACACGTTACGTATAACTTCTTGTTTGTTGATATAAATTGGTTATGAAAAATGGAATAACCATTTAATTTTATGCAGCTTAAAATCTTTAATATGTTATTTGTTTTGTATTAAATTCAAATGAAACAATTTAGACCAAATTTATTATATATTCTTATTAAATATTTAATTATCAAATTGTCCTAATTTTTTAAAAGAATTATAACCTTTTATTATTTTAGAGACATCTTAAAAAGATTTTTAATTGTAAATCCTATTTACACATAGGTTAATTATATGTCATATAAAATTTCGTAAATAAGATTTTATTTTTAATAAATAATTTTTATTATCATATAAATAATTTTTAATCCTTAAGTAAAAAAAAATATATGTTTATTTTCTTTAAAAATTATATTTTTATTTATGTTATAAAATATATGAATAAAATACAACAAAATTATATAATTATATTTAACTAAACTATTAATTATATTTATGATATATTTTTAAGATAAACGTGGTACAATCTACTGTTATAAGTTCAACGTTCTTTGTTAATTTTCAACGAGACCAATGAACATGTGTCAGCAAAAGGGAACCCCTCCGATTCATTCATCAATAGCCAACCACTTTAACATTTATTTGCCATCTGTGTATTTTCTAAAACGACATACCAAAAAGTTCAAAGCCCCATAAATTTGACAGGGCGAGAGACGAAGTCATTGAAATATTTTGATCGTTGGCGAAGTCTTGGATTACGTTGATTCCTCATCGGATATGTCAGATATCGGCAAAATTGTTACCGTGGAGTTGCCAGAGTGGCTTCCCGCTGGCTGGACCCTTGAGTCCAAAGTGCTAAGGAGTGGTCGACAAGTTGATGTATTAGTCATTTATTGTAGGGTTTATTTGACTGGGTGTTGACTTCTTGGTTTTTTGATTTTCAGCTGAAATTGAGTTCCTTTTTTCCAGTTTCATAGATAGATTCATCTCCGATTTCGAAATTATCACCGAGTTTGATTGTTTCATGAACTGCATGATAATATTTTCTATTTGGTTCTCCTGATTTGGGGAATCCTTGTTCTGGGTATTTCGTGATAATGTGATAATAGTATAACCATGGAACTGAGACGAACTTGGCTTTGATTATATGGGTTTGTGAAAAATTCGCACTAAACAAAGGATTAAAGATTTAAAGGTTGTATGATCATCAGTGTCTTTTAGTTTATATCTTGTAAATTATTTCTGTTTTTCTATTTCTGATTTTTTTAGTTTGACGCTTTGACTCAAAGGCGCTTACAAATATATTTTAGGCTTTTTTTACTTGCATGGTTATCACTAAAATTGTTAACATGTTGACCTTTATTTTTTCCCCTGAAACTTTGGAGTCTATACATTGCTCCAGTTAAACATATTCTGAGCAACATTCAAGGGCAGTGACTATAACCGTTTGAGTAGTTCTATATTGAGCGCATGTTAGAATTGATGAGGTGTACTGGGCACGATGTCAATTGGAATGATCGTATACGTTTATTAGATGACGTACAGACCTCAAAATGTTTCCTGTTATTTGCTTGTAGTTGTTTGGATTCTGGGAATTTTGTTATTTTAGCTTTAATTTTTGGCATAGAAGTGAAACCGGATTTAGAAATCATCTTCCTAGTTATCGTTATCATTAGTATGTCATAGACATGTTTGAATTTGTACTTTTTAATCTTTTCCTTTCCTCTGTGCCTTGTTGTCTGAGATTTTAATTATGTGCCAAAGTGGTCAAGTTAAGAAAAATGTGTTGGTTTGGAAAGGAGCAGTTACTTTCTGTGCCAATTTATGCATGTATAGAGATTATTAAATCCAAAGACTTTGCTTCTTGCAGCTGATATTCCCTTATTTGTTTCTCTCTTGTAGATGTATACTAACAAGGAAACGGGAAAGAGGCTATTTTCCAAGGATGATGTCCTGCACTATATTAAGATGGAGTATGCTAACTGTGGAAATCCTCAGTCAACTGATAAAAGCCTTGAAAGGGACTCTGAAATAAATTCTTCACTGGTGAGTCAGTAATTTTGGTCTTGTTTGGTATTTTTTTCCTCATTTTGCTCCATCCATTTCAATTTGTTTGTCGTCATTGTTGTTAGATTATAAATGAAAATGAACATCCAGAATGGTTACCTAAAGATTGGAAAATGGTGGTGAAAGCGAGGTGCAGTGGAAAATCCATGGGAAGAAAGTATAAGGTAATATATAAATATGTCAGTAGTAATTTTGGATGGGTGCCTAGTGCCAACATCGTTGCTCATCAACATATGTTTACCATTTGCATTAGATTTTTATAGTCGATTCATTTTACCCTCTCTGCCTAAACTCAAGTTTAATCAAATGATCTTTATTGTAAATATCATTTTTCTCTGCTATTACAACAATAAGAAAGAAATTGGTGCATCTAATGTCATCGATTTACTTTTTGGTGCACTGTTGTAGCAATGGCACTATTCCTTTTAACTTTATTAATTGGTATTTCCATTGCAGATTTTCATTGATCCACTTAATGGACATAGATTCTTTTCAAAGCCAGAGGTAATTCGATATCTCACGACTGAAGAGCAAAAGAGCTGCAGGCCTAGATATCTCCAGACGGTAAAACACAAGAAAAAAAGCATATCCGAAAAGAAGAGTAGTGGCACTGGGGAGCAGCCTGTGAGCAAGGTTTATTTCTTTTATCATGCTACATTGCTTTTTCTTAAAAGAAAAAAAGAGGGAAAAAAAACTAAACCTCTAAAAGACACCAATGTGGATCTAGAAAGTGCATTCTTAGAAGAACTTGTATTGAATGTCTGCTTAATTTTTATGATGTCATCCTAATTGATTGTCATTTCCATAAAATCTTTTGAATCATGTATAGTAAGTGGTGAATCTATTTGTTCTGATTTTCTTATATTACTAAAGAAGATAAACGCAATGAAAATATTTTTTTAGAGAAAACAAATAAAGGATTTTTTTACTTAAATAGTTCATGTCAGTTGTAAACTTGTAATATATCTTTGCTCAAGTTATGTCTATTGAATTCATGATTTTTTGGTGTAGCATTAAGCTCAAACACTGTGTCACTGCTAACCTGACATGATACCGTAAAACCAAAATCATAAGAGCTATACACCAATCAACCATGACAGAAAAGAGCTTGATGCTTGGAGCACCATTCCAAATTAGGAAATGCAATAATGTAGTGAAACTAGAACATCAAATGTAGCATTCTACCATCGTGAATTTCAAAATTATAACATTCACAGCTCTGATGGTGTAAGTGCAATCTAGGTCCTGACTGACGTGGAAGGTTTACCACCAGGATGGATAAAGAAGATCAAAGTTCGAAGCTTTGATCCAAGCAAAAAAGATCCAGTATGAAATATTATATTCCTTCTATTAAATGAAAAGCTTCATTTTGTTTATTTTCACCGCTGGAATTCAGATTCCAGTAATTATGTTTGTTGATCCACAATGTGAAATACCTATTTAACGTGATTTGAATGGTCTCTGTTGCTACAGTTTTATATAGATCCAGTTAATGGATATGTATTTCGCTCCAAAAAGGATGTGATGCGCTATCTGAAAACTGGAGATATCAATCAATGTGCATATAGGCCAAAGAAAATGCGTAGCAATGATCAAGATCTGACTAGTGATGAAAAGGAAGTAGCTGTAAGTTTATACTCCTTGTTCTATTATGCTCAACAATTTCCTTTTGTCACTTTTACTTAACAGTGATCAATATGATACTCAACATTTTCCTTTTGTCATTTTTATTTACGTTATAAAAAAAATAAAAATTCTGTATAAAATACAATAAAATTATATAATTATATTTAACTAAAAATTATTAATTATAAGTATGATATATTTTTAAGATAAGCGTGGTACAATCTACTGTTATAACTTCAACGTTCTTTGTTAATTTTCAAAGCTGAACGAGACCAATGAACATGTGGCAGCAAAAGGGAACCCCTCTGATTCATTCATCAATACCCAACCACTTTAACATTTTCTTTCCATTGTGTATTTTCTAAAACGACATACCAAAAATTCAAAGTCCCATAAATTTGACAGGGCGAGAGACGAAGTCATTGAAATATTTTGATTGTTGGCGAAGTCTTGGATTACGTTGATTCCTCATCGGATATGTCAGATACCGGCAAAATTGTTACCGTGGAGTTGCCAAAGTGGCTTCCCGCTGGCTGGAACCTTGAGTCCAAAGTGCTAAGGAGTGGTTGACAAGTTAATGTATTAGTCGTTTATTTTAGGGTTTATTTGACTGGGTGTTGATTTCTTGATTTTTTGATTTTCTGCTGAAATTGGGTTACTTTTTCAGTTTCATAGATAGATTCATCTCCGATTTCGAAATTATCACCGAGTTTGATTGTTGCACTGCATGATAATATTTTCTATTTGGTTCTCCTGATTTGAGGAATCCTTGTTCTGGGTATTTCATGATAATGTGATAATCGTATACCCATGGAACTGAGATGAGCTTGGCTTTGATTATATGGGTTTGTGAAAAATTCGCACTAAACAAAGGATTAAAGATTTAAAGGTTGTATGCTCATCCGTGTCTCTTAGTTTATATCTTGTAAAATTATTTCTGTTTTGCTATTTCTGATTTTTCTAGTTTGACGCTTTGACTCAAAGGCGCTTACAAATATATTTTAGGCTTTTTTTACTTGCATGGTTATCACTGAAATTGTTAACATGTTGACCTTTATTTTTTTCCCCTGAAATTTTGGAGTCTATAATTTGCTCCACTTGAACATATTCTGAGCAACATTCAAGGACAATGACTATAACCGTTTTAGTAGTTCTATATTGAGCGCATGTTAGAATTGATGAGGTGTACTGGGCACGATGTCAATTGGAATGATCGTATACGTTTATTAGATGATGTATAGTGATGAAGTAGATCTGTAAGTTTCCTGGAATAAGTTTCTAGGTTTGAAGAATCTGATTGCTCGAATCAAATACTCGAAAGAAAACAAAACACAGCTGCTATAGTCAGTTTTTTTTGGGGAAAATATTCTTTCCTTTCATTCCATCATTTCAGCTATTAAAATAACAAAATAAGGTCATTCGGTTACAGATAAGACAAATTCCAAATAACAAATTGATAAAAATAAAACAATTCCCAAACGACAAAGGAAATAACAAATAACAAATGACAATATAAAATAAAACGACACATAAGAAGGAAAACACCAAACCATTCTATACTACATCAATTCCCCTTGGAAAGAACTCGTCTCAGAGTTCTTAGCGATGGTCGGGGCATTATCAGGAAGGAAATACTCATAGAGATCAGAGACATTGAAAGTGGATGAAATCTGTAAATCTGGAGGAAGATCAATCGCATAAGCATTGTCGCTTATCTTATGCTTGATGCGAAAACGACCCAACTTCTTAGCCTACAACTTGTTGTATCTTCCAATAGGAAACCTATCTTTGCGAAGATGAATCATAACCAGATCACCTTCAGCAAAAGCCTTCGCACGACGATGAACATCAGTAGCAGCTTTATAGTTGGCATTGGCCTTCTCTAGGCGTTGTTTTACCTTGCGATGCACCTAAAATATTTGATCAGCAAAAGTAATAGCTGTTTGACTTCGTGTCTTTGGAAGGGTGATGAGGTTGAGGGAGTGATTTGGCGCCTTAGTATAAACTACAGCAAATGGGGTTGAACGATTGACCTTGCTATTAAAAGCAAATTCAGCCTGAGAAAGAGCTAAATCTCATTGCTTGGATTGGTCTCCAGCAATACAACGAATCATTGTGCCAATGGTCCTGTTAACTACCTTTGTCTGACCATCGGTCTATGGATGATAGGTGCTACTAAATTGAAAGGAAGTGTCAAAATGCTTCCACATAACTTTCCAAAAATAACTGACGAATTTGACATCCCGATCAGAGGTGATAGTGCGTGGAATGCCATGAAGTTTGACTATCTCTCTAAAGAACAGGTTGGTCACATTGCTTGCATCCACTGTCCGATTACAAGGAATGAAATGGGCCATCTTAGAGAACCTGTCGACAACTACAAACACAGAATCCACATGGCATTGAGTTCTAGGAAGGCCAAGAACAAAATCCATCGACAAATCTTCCCATATGTTTGCAGGAATAGGCAGAGGAGTATACAAACTGGTATTCTGGGACTTTCCTTTAGCAGATTGACACACACCACAACGTTCCATGACACGCCCAACTTCTCTCTTGAGATGAGGCCAAAAGAATTGCTCCTCAATGACCAAAATGGTCTTGTCCTTGCCCGTATGTGCTACCAAACCACTAGCATGAGCTTCACGAACTATAAGTTCACATAAGGAGGTGCAAGGGTTGCAAAATCTATTCCCATGAAAGAGGAATCCTTGGTGAATATGGTAATCACCCAAGGGTCACGGTTCAAACACTTCTTTTATATCACCCCGAAATCGTCATCTTCAGCATACAACTCTTTGAGATTGTCAAAACCAATCACTTTTATCTGCAAAGTCGTTAGCAAACACCCTCGTTTGCTAAGAGCATTATGTCACGTCCCGCCCAAATTGCCCCTAAAAATCCAAATGTTGGCTGCCTAAAGGATCTAGAACTAGACACATGGAAAGTTCTAGAGTTGTCTGCAGGTCTACAGTGGCACGGGAGAGCTTGGATGGACTCAACTCAAGCTCAAGACCCTGTAATGCTCCAGACCACACTGTAGGTGCTAGAATGGGCCGAGTATTCTCAGAACGCACCTGGATGGTTCTAAGGTCATAGGCCGCCTGAAGTCATGGAACATCCCTAAGGTGCGTACGAAGTGAACCTGGACAAACCTAGAAGACTCTGAGTTGGATGTATGGTCCTAGAACCCCATGGGCAACAGACATAGAACTCTCAGATATTCTCAGAGCTAGAAGGATCTAGAGAAACGTGGCATACCCCTAGGCTCACACACTATAAATGACCTCTTTGGTCTTCATTTGTATTAATCTTGGGAATTCTTAGCAATTGTATCATAAACTCTCTCAGAGCAATACAAAGCATTCTTTGCAAACTCTCTCACTATTCTCTTTGGAGTTCCATTTTCGGATTGAAAGCGGGGCTTAGTGCGACGGGACCGAAATGCTAAGGCCGCACGATCGCTACTTAAGAATTTAAGGTCGTGACGGTATCAAAGAGGTTAAAGATTCTATCTTTGGCAAAGATGAAGAACACCGCCCCCAGCCTACACCAGCACGGACGTTCCACCAATGGAACGTGGCGTGAGAAGTACGGAAAGCCCCAAAGGAATCTCGAGCCAAGTCGAAAGACTTGCTTTCTAGCTTCGGAAGCACGTGTTGGGAGTGCGCGGCGATACCGGGAGCCGTTTGACGGGTTGACAACTTAGAGGAGCGTTGCCGGTAGCTTGGAGGCCGAGGACGTGGAAATCCGTACGGCGGTTAAGATGTCACTCAACGAGCTGCGGTGATCGAGGCAAGAGATTGACGTGGGTTAAAGGCGGAACTCGCTAAGGTAAGCGGATCTTGTCCAAAGAGAACTCGCTAACGTATCGTGCATAGAACGAGGATATGGGTGGCGTGATCTAGTTTCTACGTAGTCGGGCCATGGCGCGGGAACTAGTGCGAACCACCGTCACCCAGGCCAAGAGTGGCGACGTTCCCAAGCCCAAGACCTTTAACGGCGTTAGGGAACGCCGTGGAAGCTGGACAACTTCCTATGGGGGCTGCAGCAATACTGGCTACTGGCATAATCCGGGACCACGCCAGCAAGAAGATCCGAACCGTGTACTTATCCGATACCGCGATGTTATGGTGGAGACGGAGACGGGAGATGTGCAACTAGGGGTTTGCACGAAGAGAGGAGAAGGTGCGGGCCGACCGCGACCTAAAAGCAGACGGGTAGCATAAGGGATTACGTGAAGCGAGTTCACAACCCGTCGCTGGAAGTCCCCCGACACAACCGACAAGGATGCCCTATTCTTTCCGCGACCTGCCTCCAATCGTGGCTAACTCGAGCCTGCCGAGCGACGTGGCCCAAGATTTATCTTCGGCCATCATGGACACAGAAAGCTTCATTGACTACTCCACAAACAAGGAGGGCTCCAAAGCCACGTACAAGAAGTTTGGGCGGAGCAGAAGAGTAATGGAGGCCATGCCAAAAGTCGTGATCCAAAAATCATAAAGGCAACTCTCATTCAAGCCACGGGACAAAGTAAGGAGCATGAGGATCGGAATGCCTCAAAGCCCCGTGTGACGTGCTTTATTTGTGACGGACCGCACGGGGCACGTGAATGTCCGAAGAGGAAGGCATTGGAGTCTTAGTTCCCACACACGGTCAAGATGGGAGGCGTGAGGCTCGGACGTACGGTGCAAAGACGGGTTCTTTGCGCCTACTGCGCATTGCAGAAAGGCTCCGCCACCCCCAAAGTGCGGTCGACGTACGATGCAACCATCAACGGGAAGGTCGCCAAAGCCTTGGCCGACACTGGTGCTGCCTCACAACTTTGTTTCGCAGTGGGAAGAAGCAAAGCGACTGGCCCGAAGGTTGTCACAACGGAGGGCTCTCTCAAAGAAGCTAACTCAAGAAGACTACCATTACACCTGAGTCGTCATGAGTTGGCGTCGGGCTTGGGCTGACGAAGTAGACTGTCGGGCCGGCGCCATGGACGACTTGGCCAGATTTGGCATGGAGTTCTTGGACCGGGTTAGAGCTTTCGGTGCCAAGCTCAAACTCTGTGTACCGCTGACCGCTCGGCGCACGTGCACCGACCGGAGAGGACCACCGCATCTACTACTCAAGCTCTTTCGGCGCTTCCCAGAAGGGATCAAGAGGGACGAAGAGAGTTACTTGGCCATCCTAAAAGAGTACGACGATGAAGAGGTGTCACCAAAGCCAAGCTTGCACAACGAAGTGCAAGTCTGTAGACAAGTTCCAAGAGGTGACGAAGCATTGTCAAAGCGTTACATTCCGAGGAGGGGAGGTAGACCACGAGAT
This sequence comes from Hippophae rhamnoides, assembly GCA_033030585.1. NCBI lineage: Eukaryota > Viridiplantae > Streptophyta > Magnoliopsida > Rosales > Elaeagnaceae > Hippophae > Hippophae rhamnoides. The sequence continues at coordinate 66,001,496 of CM065428.1, read as the reverse complement.
AGAGTTGGAACTCCACACTGTGCCACCAAAGAATGCAGTCCCTATCTGTCGGACGGCGAACTGAGTTAGGCTGAATTCGCGAAGCAACTTGGATGAATCACGGGATTGTGCTTTATAAGGCCTTCAAAAGCCCCCTTTCGGCGCTTGCCCGTGCTGTTCCAAAAAGAAGGCATGATGGCTCGTCATGATGCAGTATCGACCATATCGCCTAAACAAGATCACCGTCAAGAACAAGTATCCTATCCCACTTATTGCCGATTTGTTCGACCAATTGGGGAATGCAAGATACTTTACAAAGTTGGATTTGCGATCGTTACTACCGGTACGCATAGCGGAGATGAGCCCAAGACTACTTGTGTGACAAGGTACGCGTGCCTATGAGTTTCTTGTCATGCCATTCGGTGCCTCACCAATGCACCGCCACCTTCTCGCACACTCATGAATAAGATTTTCCATCCCTACCTCGATCGGTTCGTGGTAGTATATCTTGATGATATCGTGATATATACCGACTTTGGAAGAACATCTAGAGCATTCGAGGGGCGTGTTCGAGGTCCCGGCGTGAGAATGGTATACGTCAAGAAGGAAAATGTTCCTTTGCCCAAGACGGTTGATGTTCCTAGGCATGTAGGATAAATGATGGAAAATCGATGATGGATGGTGTTAAGGTGAAAGCCATCCAGATCGGGGAGCCTCTCACCAAGTGTTCCCGAATTCAAGATCTTTCCTTGGATCGGTAAACTATTACAGAAGGTTTATCAAGTCCTACTCAGAGAAGCACTTCACTCACTAACTTGCTTAAAAAGAACAAGGCTTGGGAGCTGGACAAACGAATGCCAAGCCTCATTCAAGACTTGAAGAAAGCGGGTTAGTGAAGAACCTGCTTTGTCTACCGTGACCCCTTCCAAGACATACTGAGGCGCATACGATGCTTCAGACTTTCGCCATTGGTGGAGTATTGATGCGGGAAGGACGCCTTGATAGCCTACGAGAGCCCGCAAGCTCAACGACATCAACGCCGCTACACCGTACAAGAAAAAGAAATGACACCATCATTCATCATTAAGGTGTGCGCGACATTATTTATCGGGTTCTCATTTTGTTATTACGACGACAACGTGGCGACAAGTTACTTTCGTGACCAAAAGAAGTCGAGTCCTAAGCAAGCTCGGTGGCAAGATTTCTTGGCTGAGTTTGACCATAGGTTGGAATACAAGCCTGGTAAGTGCCAACGATGTGTGGGCGATGCTGGCCGAGTCGCAAGACGGAGCTAGCGGCCTTGAAAGTAGGCCAAATTTTCGCCGGATAAGATCAAAGAAGGGTCGGGCGTGATGCCTGGCTTAAAACCTCCTCGCCTCATCAAAGGAAGACGAGGCGATTTTGAGCGACGGACTGACTCTACGCCAAGAATCGAATCTTCGTGCCAAAATGGGGAGCTTAAGGAAAGAGCTTATCAAGGAGTGCTAACATGATTCGTGCTATGGGCGTGACACCGAACGAGGCGTACACTTGCTTTGATCAAGTCCATCTACTATCGGGCCTCAACTTCGGACGATGTAGAAGCTTATGTGAAGACTCTGTCTTACGCCAACAGACAAGATTGAGCAAACATGACGCCTGGGCGGCTGTTGTTGGGCCATTGCCCATTCCGGAGAGAGTGGGAGAGTTGTCTCTATGGACTTCATCACTTGCCAAAATCCGAGGGATTTGGCAAAGATTATTGTCGTCATCGACCGGCTTCAAAGAAATATGCGACATTCATACCGCTCAACGGAATCGCACGGCATGAGACCGAGCGCGGTTGTTCCTCAAGAATGCTCAGGAAGCATCGGGGGAATTCCTTCCAATATCGTGAGTTGATCGAGACCCACGATTCACGCGAAATTTTGGATCGGAACTATTCAAGCCGGATCGGACCGACTTGAATTTCTCCACAAGCTTTCATCCACAAAGCGACGACAAACGGAGCGCGCCAATGCATTGGCCGAATCGATCTTAGGCACTTTGTTAGCTGCCAATCAACGGATCGGGGCGGTTCGTCGATGTAGCCCATTCTCATATAATCTGCAGTGAGTCCACCGCTAAGAGTCCCTTCGAAATTGTCAGTGCAAAGAAACACTTACGACCCCCGTGCTCGCCACGAGGGCTATGAAGGAAAGAGCTCCAAATTTTTCAAGTTTGCCAAGGCCTGGTACGAACAAGCGTAGTCAGTCCGAGCCTATTTGCATAAGGCGTGCCTAAGATGAAGAAACGGGCCGACAAGAAGAGAGTGATGGTAGAGTTTCGGGAAGGTGATTCGTCCTCGGTAAAACTATTGCCCCAACAATTCAAGTCCTTGCAGAAGGTTCATGCGGGGTTGGTACTAAGTACGAGGGACCATTTCCGTCCCGAAGAAAGTCAAGGTGTCATACAAGCTACAACTCCCTCCAAAGCTTAAAATATATCCTGCTTTTTTCATGCGAGCATGCTAAAACCTTACCACGAGACGAGGATGACATAAGTCGGGAGCATCAAAAAGAGCACCTACCGCGGACAACCTCCTTTGATAAGGAAGTGGACTCAATTTTGGCGGACCGCTGATCCGGACGAAGCGGGCGTACCAAGTTATAAGGAATATTTGGTCAAATGGAAAACGCCCCAGAAGAAGAAACAAGTCGGGAACCCGAGGATTCTTGTGGCGGGCAATCGGAGACATGCTTATGAGAGGTTTCAACTCGAAGGCGCGACGAGTGGCGTTGCGAACTCGAGTGGGGGAGTGGTGTCACGTCCCGCCCAAATTGCCCCAAAAATCCAAATGTCAGTCGCCAAAGGATCTAGACACATGGAAAGTTCTAGAGTTGTCTAGAGAAGTCTACAAAATTTGGAGTCGATGGACTCAACTCAAGCTCAAGACCCTAGAATGTTCTACCACACTGCAGGTGCTAGAATGGGCCTGGAGTATTCTAGAACGCACCGGATGGTTCGGGAAGGTTGTAGAAGGCCGTGTGGAAGCTTGCGGAACATCCCTAAGGTGTACGAAGGAACCGGACAAACCTAGAAGACTCTAGAGTTGGATAGAAGGTCCTGTAACCTCGTGGCAACAGTACGTAGAACTCTCAGATATTCTAGAGCTAGAAGGATCTGTAGAGAACGTGGCATACCCCTAGGCCATACACACTATAAATAGACCTCTTGGTCTTCATTTGTATTAATCTTGGGAATTCTTAGCAATTGTATCATAAACTCTCTCTAGAGCAATACAAAGCATTCTTTGCAAACTCTCTCACTATTCTCTTTGGAGTTCCATTTTCGGATTGAAAGGCAGGCTTAGTGCGACGGACCGAGCTAAGTGTCGCACGATCGCTACTTAAGAATTTAAGGTCGTGACAATTAGCTACCCTATTTTGAAACCCCGCACGGTGCTTAAAAACAAAAGTGAATCACTGTAAGAATAGCACCCAATGAGCATGCATCCTGCTTAGAGTTTTCTGCGAGTTAACAAACTCGCTATGGATCAAATAGTGTTCCTAATGTTGAAATGCTCTTACAATAGCATACAACTCCTGCTCATACGTTGTCCATTTCTGTCGTGCATCATTGAATTTCTCGTTGAAAAACTCCAATGGTCGACCTTCTTGAATAAGCACAGCCCCGATACCCAACATAGATGCATCCGTCTCTACTTCAAACATTTCATCGAAGTTCAATAATGCCAAAACTGGGGCAGTGGTTAAGCACCTTTTGATGTTGTCGAAGCTATCTTGTTGTTCTTGATTCCATTGAAATTTTCCCTATTTCATACACTCAATAAGGGGTGCCATGATAGTACTTAAATTCCTGATGAAATGTCGGTAAAATGTGGCTAAACCATGAAAAATTCTCACATCATGGATTGATTTTGGAGTGGGCCACTCACGAATGGCTTGAACTTTCCTTTCATCAACCTGAATTCCATCAGATCCCACAACAAAACCAAGGAATAACAGCTGGTCACTCAAAAATTCACACTTATTAAGATTAAGATGCAGTTGGTTCTCTCGCAACTTGCAAAATTGAACTCAAATGTTAAAAGTGAGACTCGATATCCTTGTTGTACACAAGGATATCATCAAAATAAACCACAACAAATTGCCCAATATATGGCTTGAGGATTTCATTCATAAGGTGCATGAAAGTACTAGGTGCGTTGCTAAGTTCGAACAGCATCACCATCCATTCATACAGCCCCTCCTGCGTTTTAAAGACCGTCTTCATTCATCCCCAGGTTTGATTCAGATTTGATGGTAACCACTCTGTAAATCCATGTGGGAAAAGATCTTAGCTCCCTCCAATTTATCCAACATATCCTCCAAATGAGGAATGGGAAAATGATACTTCATTGTGATCTTGTTTATCGCCCGACCATCCATACACATCCTCTACGAACCATCCTTCTTTGGAGCCAATAACACGGGCACAACACGTAGACTCAAACTAACACAAATGAGTTGTTTTTGTAATAAGTCATCTACTTGGGCTTGCAAAACCTCGTGTTCTCTTGGACTCATTCGGTAATGAGGCAAGTTGGGTAGGCTTGCACCATGGACGAGATCGATGCAATGTTGTATATGTCGCATAGGGGGTAGATGGTTGGGAAGCTCATCAAGGACAACATCCTCGAACTCAGGCATCATTTTTTGAATAGATTCTGGAATTGTTTTGCCTAGTTCAACTTGTTCTTGCAGTACCACCATCAGCAGTGTCTTAGCTTTTTTGACCTCCTGTTCAAATTGAGACCCAGTCACGGTGAAGAGTGTGGTAGTTGACCCCTGCCCAACATCATTCTTTTCAGATTTAAAGCGTAAAGGTAGCAAACAATTTTTCTCCCTTGCTAGCGAAAAGAATGAGTGTTTGCCTCACCATCATGGATTACTTTCCGATCAAACTGTCATGATCGTCCAAGTAGCACATGACACTCATCCATGTCTATTACATCACATAGTAACTCATCCTTATAGTGCTTAACTATGGAAAATGATAGTTTATAGACTTTAGTTACTTTCGGTACCAAGCTCTTCTTAATCCATCCAATTCGGTAAGGATTAGAGTGAGGTTTAGTGGGCAAGGTTAGAGCCTTTACCAAAGATTTGGACACAATGTTCTCCATGCTCCCACTGTCAATGATGATATCGCACACCCTTTTGTTCACCGTACACCTTGAACGGAATAAGGCATTTTTTTGAGTCAAAGAGGTTGCTCTGGGAGAGAGCAGCACCCATTGGATGATACAAACTGCTAAGTCTCCTTCGTCTCCTGAAACCAGCTTTGTTTCATCTTCCTCATCTCCACATTCCTCTACTGTATATCCAGCCCTTGCCTCAATAAATTCCTCCACTAAATTTGTCCGTTGAACACGCTGAGGACAATCATTAGAGCGGTGTCCCGGTTGATTGCATCGATAGCAGCGTCCTGGCATTGGCTTCGCATAAGGGTTATTCTTGTGTTGGATTGAAGGAAGCTTTGATGTATTCCTCTGCCCCACTTGTATAACCTCTGGTTGTTGTCTAGTCTGAGTACTGGGACCAACAATCGGAGGAGGGGTGCGAGGACTCTCAACGTGACCCTCTTGCTGAAACCTTCCTGCTGGAAAATTCTTGGTACATTTCATGAGGCTAGTTTCCAGTTTCAAGGCTAGATTCACAGCTTGGTTGAGACTCCAAATAGGTTGAAGATTGAGGTGAGCTTGGTACCTTTCCTGCAAACCACCCAAAACCCGAGTTACTAGTATACTGTCAGGCTCCTTTAAGTCGATCCGAGAGTTTAATCGATAAAACTCTTCAACATATTCCGAAATGCTCCGTCCATTCTGTCGGCATTGTTGATACTGCTGAAATAACATCTGTTCATAGTCCTCAGGAAGAAATCTAGCCCGAAGCAACTGTTTCATCTTAGCCCAAGTACGAATGGGTTGTTTTCTTTCTCTGTGCGTACAATTTTGTAGTTGTTCCCACCAAGAAGAGGCACTTCCCCTCAGCTTGTAGGAGATTACCTTAACCTGCTTTGATACCAATTGATGTAGCAAAATTGTAAGTTTCCTGGAATAAGTTTCCAGGTTAGAAGAATCCGATTGCTTGAATCAAATACTCGAAAGAATACAGAACACAGCTACCATAGTCAGTTCTCTCCTTTCACTCCATCAGTTCAGCTATTAAAATAGCAAAATAAGATCATTCGGTTACAGACAAGACAAATTCCAAATTCCAAACTGATAAAAATAAAACAATTCCCAAACGACAAGCCCAAACGACAAAGGAAATAACAAACGGCAATATAAAATAAAACAACACATTAGGAGGAAAACACCAAACCATTCTGTACTACATCATACAGACTTCAAAATGTTTCCTGTTATTTGCTTGTAGCTGTTTGGATTCTGGGAATTTTGTTATTTTAGCTTTAATTTTTGGCATAGGAGTGAAACCGGATTTAGAAATCATCTTCCTAGTTATCGTTATCATTAGTATGTCATAGACATGTTTGAATTTGTACTTTTTATTCTTTTCCTCTGTGCCTTGTTGTCTGAGATTTTAATTATGTGCCAAAGTGGTCAAGTTAGGAAAAATGTGTTGGTTTGGAAAGGAGCAGTTACTTTCTGTGCCAATTTATGCATGTATAGAGATTATTAAATCCAAAGACTTTGCTTCTTGCAGCTGATATTCCCTTATTTGTTTCTCTCTTGTAGATGTATACTAACAAGGAAACGGGAAAGAGGCTATTTTCCAAGGATGATGTCCTGCACTATATTAAGATGGAGTATGCTAACTGTGGAAATCCTCAGTCAACTGATAAAAGCCTTGAAAGGGACTCTGAAATAAATTCTTCACTGGTGAGTCAGTAATTTTGGTCTTGTTTGGTATTTTTTCCCTCATTTTGCTCCATCCATTTCAATTTGTTTGTCGTCATTGTTGTTAGATTATAAATGAAAATGAACATCCAGAATGGTTACCTAAAGATTGGAAAATGGTGGTGAAAGCGAGGTGCAGTGGAAAATCCATGGGAAGAAAGTATAAGGTAACATATAAATATGTCAGTAGTAATTTTGGATGGGTGCCTAGTGCCAACATTGTTGTTCATCAACATATGTTTACCATTTGCATTAGATATTTATAGTCGATTCATTTTACCCTCTCTGCCTAAACTCAAGTTTAATCAAATGATCTTTATTGTAAATATCATTTTTCTCTGCTATTACAACAATAAGAAAGAAATTGGTGCATCTAATGTCATCGATTTACTTTTTGGTGCCCTGTTGTAGCAATGTCACTATTCCTTTTAACTTTATTAATTGGTATTTCCATTGCAGATTTTCATTGATCCACTTAATGGACATAGATTCTTTTCAAAGCCAGAGGTAATTCGATATCTCACGACTGAAGAGCAAAAGAGCTGCAGGCCTAGATATCTCCAGACGGTAAAACACAAGAAAAAAAGCATATCCAAAAAGAAGAGTAGTGGCACTGGGGAGCAGCCTGTGAGCAAGGTTTATTTCTTTTATCATGCTACATTGCTTTTTCTTAAAAGAAAAAAAGAGGGAAAAAAACTAAACCTCTAAAAGACACCAATGTGGATCTAGAAAGTGCATTCTTAGAAGAACTTGTATTGAATGTCTGCTTAATTTTTATGATGTCATCCTAATTGATTGTCATTTCCATAAAATCTTTTGAATCATGTATAGTAAGTGGTGAATCTATTTGTTCTGATTTTCTTATATTACTAAATAAGATAAACGTAATGGAAATATTTTTTTAGAGAAAACAAATAAAGGATTTTTTTTACTTAAATAGTTCGTGTCAGTTGTTAACTTGTAATATATCTTTGCTCAAGTTATGTCTATTGAATTCATGATTTTTTGGTGTAGCATTAAGCTCAAACACTGTGTCACTGCTAACCTGACATGATACCATAAAACCAAAATCATAAGAGCTATACACCAATTAACCATGACAGAAAAGAGCTTGATGCTTGGAGCACCATTCCAAATTAGGAAATGCAATAATGTAGTGAAACTAGAACATCAAATATAGCATTCTACCATCATGAATTTCAAAATTATAACATTCACAGCTCTGATGGTGTAAGTTCAATCTAGGTCATGAGTGACGTGGAAGGTTTACCTCCAGGATGGATAAAGAAGATCAAAGTTCGAAGCTTTGATCGAAGCAAAAAAGATCCAGTATGAAATATTATATTCCTTCTATTAAATGAAAAGCTTCATTTTGTTTATTTTCACCGCTGGGATTCAGATTCCAGTAATTATGTTTGTTGATCCACAATTTGAAATACCTATTTAACGTGATTTGAATGGTCTCTGTTGCTACAGTTTTATATAGATCCAGTCAATGGATATGTATTTCGCTCCAAAAAGGATGTGATGCGCTATCTGAAAACTGGAGATATCAATCAATGTGCATATAGGCCAAAGAAAATGCGTAGCAATGATCAAGATCTGACTAGTGATGAAAAGGAAGTAGCTGTAAGTTTATACTCCGTGTTCTCTTATGCTCAACATTTTCCTTTTGTCACTTTTACTTAACAGCGATCAATATGTTCTCTCTAAATCCAAAAAAATAAACTAAAATAAATGTTCTCTGTATTGGATGTTGTGCGTCATAATATAGTTCTGGATTTGTTATTCTACAGTAGATTACATGCTATAATTGTCATAAACTTGTCATAATTTTGAATGACATGTTTGAGGACTAAAATGAGTTTGATGAATTACTATTATCTAATGTTTGGTTGTTTATAAAAGTGATCGAGCGATGTATAGTGATTTTTATTTCTTTTCCAATAGGTTTAAAGTAAATGCCTATAGGTTCGTTTGTACTGAACTCCTTAGTGGGTGAATCTAATTCTATTGATTCCAGATCATGTTATTGATGGTGAAACTAGTAGATTAACTGCGTCATAACATTCAATAATTGTCTATTGGATTGCCTTGTATAGTCATTCTTTTATTTTACCAGACAATAAGCAGTATTTTGCTAGATTGCACTTGCAGTGTACCGAATAGTTTCATATAAGCAGAATGACCATATAATTTTATTTTTGCTATCAATAATTACTAAGGGCATATCCAATCCTGCACCAAAACACCAAATTTTGGTACAAAATTTAGTACGATGAACAGTATTATCCCAAATTTGGCACAACATTTTTCATTGCACCAACACTGTTTACGCTGCTCCCTTTTTTTTTTAAGAAAAAAATTCTAATTTTTTTTATCATATCTATAATAAATTAAAATTAAGTATATGATATAAAATTATTAAAAAAATTTACTAAATACAATTTTTAGTGTAATAGTTGATGCAACTTTTGGTGTAATAAAAGGAATATTCTATTTATAAAGAGATATAGTTTTTAGTGTAATATTTTGTGTTTTGGGTTGGAGAGAAGTAAAAATTTGGTGCAATTTTTGATACAAAATAGTGCAAAAGTTGGTGTAAACTGGTGTTAAGGGTTAGAGATAGTCTAAAGACTTGTTTAAACTGAAAATAAAGATCTCTGATCACACAATTCACAACCATTACCATTCTAGTAGTCTAAAGGTGCAAACACAGATTTTTTTTCCTTTCTTTTCTTCTCCTATGGGAAGCTTGTATCAAAATTCATTGGAGGCTTTTTGTTCCCGTTGATGTCAATCCTTAATATCTTATTCTTACACGTTTGCTTCTTTTTTGTTTCTATATGTTTTAGTCATCCTCTATAGCTAAAAAGCAGAAACTAAACCACCCTGCAAGCAGGCGACAACTTTTTGCAGGTGAGGTTATAGTAGAATAGACTATTTTCAGAGGGAGGATAGAATATTTACTTCAATAGTTTAATCCAATATAGAGAACTAAATTACAAGTACATCCTAAAAATCATTACATTGTGGCAATTGCTGCTGCAGATGAGATGAATTCTGAAACCAGCATCTTAGCACTTTCGTCAACTGAAGGCAATTTTGGATCCAGTGATCCGTATGCTGCCAGAGCTGACATTCTTCAACAGAAACTTATGCTGGAAAATTCAGTTCACGAGAGTGCTGAAACTAAACAGAACTGTGCTTCAGATAGTTCCCTGCATTTAGAAGCTGAAACATCGAAGATAACTCCAGGCATAAGGAATATTGCTGAAACTGGACATGATTCAACTCCTGCACCTGATATCCTGCAAGAGGATTCACTTGTTGGTAAAACTCACATAAAGTCCAGTAAATCGAAGGAGAAGAAATTGCTTAGTTTGTCTCGTCGTTGTTCAAAGAGGCTTGCTGGGCTTGAACCTTATGATGTGGTGAAGCCATTTCCAGCAGAAAAAGCTCGTGAAGATATTATTGAAAAATCTGGTATTGTTGAAGCCACTCAAGATGTAAGTTTGATGACAAATAATTTGGTGAATGTAGCACCTCAGCAGCCTGAGGCTGGACAGGAAACAGAGCTTCCACATTCTGCTTCTAATGATGTGAATGCTTTGTTATGTCTCTGTCCATCAAACAAGAGCATGATGCCTCTCCAGATGGTTGAAGCTGATAAAACAGATGCGGAGGAGCCAGAACAAAAGCTTAACTTTCTGTTTGACTCAGATCCCTGTCTTGAATTTGCATTCAAGACCCTTACAGGTGAATTACCAGTTACTGACACTGCTGATAATGGACCCATCTGTTATCCATCAGCTGATATTCTTGAAAGCAAGTACTCACTTGATAGTGAGATGAAAAATTGCCACAGGGCTAAACTACAATGTACATCAAGTAAGTCCAGGAGATGCAAAGAGTGCAACTTGCCTTATCGGTCCTCAAAGCGACTTGCTGGGCTTGAACCTGAACCATTAGAAATTGGAGCCACTGGTGCGGCAGATTGGCCAAAAACAGGTATTGAAAACTATGCTTACAGTAACATAAGTACTTCAGGAGAGCCTTGGAACAAAACCAACAAGTCTCCGAAGGACCCAATTGTGCCTAGAGAACAACCACAAATGCTTGGAACTCAGAGTGAAGAACTTGAGAAGTTTAAACCACAGCTTTCCTTCTCACTAGGAAATTGTCAATCTGATCTGAGCTATGATTTTTCATATAAGACTTTAACAGGTGCAATGCCTATGGATGATAGCTTGTTACAGGGACGCTTTAAGGAACAACTTAATAGCTCTCAGAACCAGAAGGATAACCGTTTTTTCCTGCCAGATTATAGCTCTTTCAGCTTTTTTCGAAGTGATGTATCGTCCTCCTTTGATACATCATTAGGATCTGTATCGAGCCAACAGAATTCTCAAGAACAATTCTTGGAGAGCAAAAAGGATTTTCCTGGAAGGTAAAATCCTAGAAGAAATACTGCGTTCTATAATGGATGGTTTTTGAAACGTAGCCATTATGTCTCATAAAAGTAAGGAGTGTCATATGGATATAACACCCCCTCTCGTTCTTTCTCCCTCTCTTCTTTTTTCCTCCTCCCTCTCTTTTTTAAGTGTCTCCTGGGTCTTGTTGTCATGTGTGTTATCCAGAATGTATGTAGCCTCAAGAAAACTTGTTGACACAATAGTCATTTGTAAACTTTATGTTAACGACTATCGAGTAATGAACTCAACGAAAATGACTGGTGTCATTCTTTGTTTATGCTTAGCCTTAGATCTGATGCCTTTTTTTAGGTATTATTTACCACCTACAGTTCATAGTCATTATTTTTCCTGTCCAAACTGTAGCTAAATTGTGGACCGACCAGGTGATGTCCCTATTTGGTCTCAGCATGAAGTATAATACAAAATGAATTGTTGGCAATAAAAGTGAAATACGAAAAGAAGTTTCATGAATATTCATAACCAAAATCAACTCCACACTTGGAAAAGTTATTGACTCTTGTTTCCCCGGTAATCAAAACTGAATAATGCAAAACCAATACTTTATCTTTTCACACTATTGTCATTTTATAAAATGCCTCGCAAATAGAAAATGTCAGATTTTATTTCCAGTTTGGACTTTGGAGCAGTTCCTTGCCCTGCATTTATAATTGAAGGGAAAAAGCTGTAGATAAGCAGTTTCTCATTACTAAACTGCTTATGTTCGAAAACAATTAACAGTTTTTTTTTTTATATATTTTTGTTCGTAAAAGTAATTCACAATTGAACTCTAGTATTGAATATATAAAAGGGCATGATGAAATAGGTAGTTTCATAAGATAGTGATTAAGTTCATCGTTACATTATGTATATGAGCTGTTTTTTTATTTAACAACAAGACATAATGAGGAGACAAAAAAAAAATCACTATCCATCCCAACCGATCACATATGAGACCAAAACAATTTGAAAATATTTTCGAGACATTGACACTATCCTATGGAGACAAACTTTTTAATTAAAACCACCCTTCTTCATAGGTATAAACTCAACGTTCTAGTGTAATTCGATTTGGCTCTAATTAAGTATGAAGTAGTCCTAACCAACCCTACCTTAATAACTATGGAGACAAACTTTGAGCCATAATTTCTACTATAAGATTGACCTGAACTCAATCTGAGATGTACATTAAGTTTAAATTTTATTAAATATATGTACTTTCACAATATCATGGCCATTATATTGTGAGTTATTTTATCATATCAACTTTGATCATCGGCTTTAGTTAATTTAAAATCAATAAAAAGTTAAGTTCGAATCTATAATTTTGGGTTTTTATTTAACCTGACATGGCCCAAAATATATATGGACGTCTATACTCGAGCCAGGCCCATACATTACAAATCACAATTACAGCCCATTCTGGAGCAATATGTATGGCAGTAAATGGGCCGAATCTCATATGACACCAAAATATCACCCACCTAACAAAAATTGGGAAAAGAACGGAGGTCGAAAACCGTGTTATGAGCGTTTTCTGTTTCAAAATGTTATATTATTATTGATTGAAAATAACCGCCGTTGGATCATTGTTTGTTCTTTAACTTCCAACGCAAGCTTCTTCAGCTTCTTCTTCTTCCTTGACTAGAAAGACAAGTGCTTAAAATGAATGTCCCACTCGTTCGCAAGAAACAAAATCTTAAACACTCATTCAGTTAAACTTGTTCGAAAGGTAAACAAATTCCCCCAAATCCAAACCACTTACTTTTCTCTTGAAGAAAACACTCACTCTGTAAGTTTTCTGATCTCTGTCTTTCTTTGAGCGGTTAAATTTTTAAACTTCAATTGATGAAATCACAAAGAGTACACTCTAAACCCTAGAATTTTTCTTATTCTTTTTGAACCTTTTGTGGCTCTGCCATATCTTTCACCCATGTTGTGCTGTTAAGATTTTCGTATCATGCTTTATTGTATTTATTTTTCTGAAATTATTGTCTTCATAGTTTCAATTCAGTTGAGATATCTTGTGATTTTGTTGGAAAAATATATATGACGCTTCGGTTTTGTGTGCATTTGTACCTTTCTTCTGTGCTTTCCGAGAAACAATCGGAACGTCGAATTTCGGGAAATTTGTTTGTTAATGGAATCCTTTATACTTTCCTGACCAAATTTCCTCTTTTCTTAATCTGTTTCCGGTTTCTGGTTTGTGATGCGTAGGGAAAAAAACGGCCCACTTGAATTGAGATGGATACCATGTTAAAAGTTAAGAAGGAACAGTATGCTTTGATTGTAGATTCTGACTCCCCTGTTCCGAGAATGAAGATGAGAATGAGATCTCAATGGTAAGCCTTTACCAAAGTCCAGTCAAAAAGGAAAACACAATCCAAAGAGACAAGTTAAATTGTTTTCTTAGTTCATAACGTTATCATGCAGTTAACAGAGTTATAAAATTCCTGGCTATATGTGAAAGAGTTCAAAATCTATTTTTCATGTGGTTATGTTTGCTATTTGGCAATTGCAGGAGAACTGGTCCAACTAGACGCTCAACAAGGGCACGCTGGACAATAGAAGAGGTAAATCACAAAATCTATTTGCCAAAATAAATGTCTTTAAAACCAAAGAAAAAGAAAAAATACTTAAAATTATGATGAGACTTTTGGTGAACAGGACAATATTTTAATTGAGCGAGTCAAGAAGTTCAATGGAAAGAGTTGGAAGAATATAGGTAAGTGTGCTTGTTTCTCTAGCTTAATTTTGATATGATGTATTTAGATCTAGAAGTGACGTCCATTGGGTTTTAATAGCTTGATTTTGATTATATGATCTCTTTTTCCTTTTATCTAGCTGCATGTCTCCCTGGAAGAACAGATGTTCAGTGCTTGCATCGCTGGCAAAAGGTTCTGAATCCTGAACTAATTAAAGGATCTTGGACAAAGGAGGTAGAAATGAGTTTTCCTCGTATGTTTTTTATTCTGTCTGAAGATGAGGAGTCTGCTTTATGTATATGGTAAGGCTTATCTGATTCATGGTATTGTTTGTATCACATTTTAATTTTTAGGAAGACGATCTTATAGTTGAGCTAGTTAGAAGATACGGTTGCAAGAGATGGTCTGCTATAGCAAAGTCTTTGCAAGGTCGCATAGGCAAGCAATGCCGAGAGAGGTAATCTACTTCTGGTAGCTACTCCAATTGTTGGCATGAGCTCAACTTCTCATTGCTGCTAACTTGCTGAATATTTTTAGTTCAAGTTTTAGGTAAAATGTTGGCGGAAAAAATATTAAGTCAAATGTAAAATATATATGTATTAGGATAACATCTTAGCAGTATTGTTTGACACAAGAGAACTCAACTTGTACATTGAAGTTTCCGACTTAGCAAAAGATGATATTTTTTTATTGCTATTATGTTTGTTGATAGAGTTTTGAACTATTTAGAACCCCTCTCAGGTGGCACAATCATTTAGACCCAGCTATAAAGAGAGGTGGATGGACAGAGGATGAGAAATCAATTCTTACTTATTACCACCAAATATATGGTAACAAGTGGGCAAAGATAGCGAGGTTTTTACCTGGAAGGTATAGTGAAGTAGTTATAGCATTATATTGGATTAATTTCTGTATTCCAATGCTACTTTTGAGGGCCTGAAATGTGGGTTACTACAAGTACTAGGATGGAAAATTGCATCTCTTATGATCATACAATTGTGGTAAAAGTCTAGGAAAATACTGCATATGACTCATATCATATTCCTTAAGTTGCTATTGAGGCATATTTTCATTTTCCTTTTTTTTTGCATGCATTTCAAACTTTCTGCATGTTGGAAATTGTCAGGACCAATAATGCAATTAAAAATCACTGGAATGGAACATTGAAAATGAGATCGGATTTATACTCACCTGATGGTCCTCAAGCAAATATGAACAGAAGTAGGTCACCCAATTTCAATAGTTGGGAAATATATGATGGGATGGACAAAGTTAAAGTAGAGAGAGAGAGTTATGATGAAATGATGACCTCTCCAGATTGTAGTATAGGACTGAAGGTAGATAACAACACTTGCTTCACAGAGTTAGGCCTTAGAAACTCTTGTGGAGGCACCACTTTTACAGAGGTATTATCTCTCAAGGAAGGAAATTCTTGCCCAATCAAGCTGGTAAAGCTTTCAAGTCAGATACAGCATGATGAGACTTCTGGATCATCCCATAAATGTAATATTAAGCACGCCAACAAATGCAGGGTCTTGAT
The DNA here is from genome assembly GCA_033030585.1 of Hippophae rhamnoides. Lineage (NCBI taxonomy): Eukaryota > Viridiplantae > Streptophyta > Magnoliopsida > Rosales > Elaeagnaceae > Hippophae > Hippophae rhamnoides. The sequence continues at coordinate 65,985,917 of CM065428.1, read as the reverse complement.
AGACTCTTCTTCAGATGTTCCAATGGATGTGCAAGCTTACTCTAAATTAGAATTAGAGGATCATGCCTCAAATGCAACAAAATCTGGTAACAGTACTAGAAGTTTGGCGCTTGCCGATTTAGCTCTCGGAATTATTCCTGACAATCCTTATTCAAGTGATTTTACATTAGGGCTAAGTGGGGAAGCTGATCAGGTCAGAAATGGTAATAACTCCCAGAAAATGCAGGTATGTACGGGGAAAATTAATCATGATTGGTTTGCTTATGATCAATCCAAGCAGCAAGATTTGGATGCTACTAACAACTCTAATGGATTTCCGAGCACATATGATCATTTAATACATTCCAACAGTCAAAATATCTACTCCACTCCCACTAGTTTTGCGAGGGCTGTATACGAAAATGGCTGCAGCCTTGAATCAATATTGAGGAAGTCAGCAATGACATTTAAAAATACTCCTTCCATTATAAGGAAGAGAAAATCCTGCACTCTCGTCTCTACGGGATCTTCTGATGTATATTATGCTGAAGAAAAAGATGTTGACAGCACAGACTTTTCCAGCTTCAAGAAAACTTCTTTGTTTTGTAGACCTAGTAATACCTCTGTTGCTGTTAGATCTCTAGAAAGGTGCCTGGAATATGATTTTGATCTAGAAATAGGCTCATCATTGGTATTACACTTGTAAAATAGTATCTACAACTGAATCTCCAGGTGTTGGTTTTGGTTTTGTAACTTAATATTTTGTGTTTGATTCTATAATTTGTATGCTTGAATAATGATAATATTAGGTAAATTTATATTTATTTTTACACCTATATTTTATATTATGTTACGGATTAAAATTATTTTATAAATTAAAAAATGAATTCTTATTTTTCTGAATAATATTAACACATGGTATATAACAAGAAAAATTTGAACTTAGACTTGTAAATTTATGTGTCTGTGATATCATAAAAGGGAAAAGTGTTTAAGTGCTCTTGGAAGAAGAATTATTCATGAGTTGTGAGAAGTATAAGTTAAATAAATTAAATTAGTTATTTTTTTAATTAATTATTATATATTTGTGTATTGTAAAAAAATTATTACATTAATATTATATTTTATTAGTTTAAATTATCAATTCATTATATATTCTAAGAAGAATAAATAATTTCTCCTCCTAAACTAACGAAAAAAACTTTTATATAAATGATTTCTTCGTCTGATTTTGGTTCTAGGCATACACACTTAAAGCCTTAAAGGTATTTGATTTTGGTTCTAGGCATGCACATTTAAAGCCTTAAAGGTAATTAGAAATAAAGATTTAATTCTGAAATTAAAAATTAATTTATGAGTTAAAGAGTTATTTAGACTTATAAGAAATACTGTTGTCTTGTTTTTTATCTATGTGGGACTTAACATACTCTTTTCACATCAGTTTAGAATCTAAATTTACAACATAAGAACCAATTTGGGTGAAGAAACCAATAATCCATCTGCTTTTCATTAAAGCATTACCAATATCCTGGTTATTTTATATATAATTGAAAAATTCTTTATATACTTGCTGTTATAATTATAAATTAATTTATTTTTAACTTATCATTATTTTTTAAGAAAATATTTATTTTCTTAAAAAATAATTAATAAATTAATTGAATTAGTAAGTGTCGTGCGTAACCTAAGAGACTATTGGCGTTTTTTAACAAAAATAATAATAATAATAATGATAATAATAAAAGACTATATATTAGCGTTTTAGAATCAAATCTAAATTATAGTTTTTCATTATTGGAAATTACAGTGAATGTTTATTTTGCCGAGTCTTCAGTCTCAAAATTCGTTGGGGATAGTTCAGGTTTGATTGATAGCTGTTATTAATTACAAACTTCAAAGTGAGGAGAAATAATAAAAAAAAATATATATTAAAAAGTTTAAAACAAATCTTAAGACGAAGCTTCCTCTTAACGAGAACGAAACTCAAAAACAGAATTGAACAATGAATGATTATTATAAGTCACATGTGAGCAGTGAGGTATTTATTAGCTTCCTCTTAACGAGAACGAAGTCCAAAATTAATATAATGTTGGAAATGAATTTAAATAAAAAAATATATTTTTTATTATTTTGGCTTAATTATTATTTCATAAATTACGAATCGCTATTTTCAAGCAATTATGCTACCATTAATTTTATGACCGCTATTCTTAACATAATTATGTGGCCAATTACTACTTTTATGGCGACAAGTTATTTTCAATTATGTGGCCGTTATTCTTTTATGATCAAGTTATTTTTATAATTATGTGATCAAGTATTTTTATGATCGTTATTTTCATAATTATGTGACCGTTATTTTCATAATTACGTGTGTCCGTTATTTTCATAATTATGTGTCCGTTATTTTCATAATTATACGTCGTTATACACATATTTTTTTCAACTATAAATAGGCAATAGCCCTGAGTTTAGAATATAACTTAACAACTCCAAAAATAGTTCTACGATTTTCATAGCAAAATAAAAGAAAAGAAAATTGAATTGTTTTCTCGATTTCCAGCAACATAAATATTTGAGAGGTGTAGTATTAGGACTTCATCGCCAAGAAGAAGTCTTGGCGAAGAAAAAGATTCTGGGTCGTTTTATCCCTGGGACAGTCATGTTTCGTCACCTGATTTCGGGGCAAGAAGCCAGCAAACGCCTTAAAGAGAAATGACTGATTAAGCGACTCAACCCAAGCATTATATTTCAGTATATCGGTAATATTGTTCCTACACTGTTTTTTATAAACTTGCTTCAACAATTTTAAGACGTTACAATCTGCCATGTCTACTGAAATGCTAACTGCTGATCTAAACAAACCATTCCGTTTTGAAGGATTACACTTTAAAAGATGGAGACAAAAAATGTTGTTTTTCTTAACCATGAAAAAAGTTGTTCCTGCTCTTACTACTGAAAAACCAACACAGTCTAATCCTCCTCATCAAGTCAGAATTTGTAAGGATTTAGACACCGGATGGAAAATGATTTTCTCGCAAAAATTATATTCTTAATGGTTTAAGTGATGACTTGTATGATTAATTATAAGCGTGATAAGTACCGCTAAGGAAATTTGGGAAGCACTTCCAAAAGAAATACGACACCGAGAAGCTGGAACTAAAAAGTATCTTTGTCGGTAGATACGAAGTTTCGGATGATTGATGGAAAATCGATGGAAGCTCAATCACACGAATCGAGAAGATAAGCACACGAAATAACTTCTGAAGGTATGACTTTAGATGAACAATTTCAAGTAGCTGTTATAATAGATAAATTACCCCCTGCTTGGAAAGATTTTAAGAATACACTTAGGCATAAAACAAAGGAATTTTCTTTAGAAAGTCTTATAACCAGTTTAAGAATAGAAGAAGAAGTCAAAAAATAAGACCAAAGAAATGAAGTACTCGTTGTCTCAAACAACAATACCAATAAGAAACCCTCATCTGCAATTTGGAAACCTAAAGGTAGAAATATGAAAACTCATAATCATAATAATAACCAAAACCGCAACCACCAAAATAGAAACAAAAACTATCCTCTCTAGAATGGACCTTAACCCCCTTAAGGAATAACACATTCGTGTGTTAAAGTTGTAACAGACCTGGCCAATTGGCTAGGAACTGCCGGAACAGGAATCGTCCTGCCACGTAGGCGAACCTTACCGAAGATCAACTTATTGCTATGATTTCTAAAATCAATTTTGTTGATGGATTCGAGGGGTGTCAGTGGACACCGGTACTTCTCGCCATTTATTGCTATAATCGAGACATGTTCAAGTCCTACTACGAGTCGAGGATAAGAAAGTGTTGTTGGTGACTCCCAGCTCCACTAAAGTTGTTAGTCTTGGTGAGGTGGAATTAAAGTTTACCTCTGGAAAGATTATCATCTTCGAAAGATGTCTCGTATACTCAGGAGATGAGAAAGAACTTAGTTTCGGGATATTTTCTTTACAAAGCCGGGTTTACTCAAACTATGTGGGCCGATGAGTATACAATAACTAAAAATAATATTTTTTGTTGGGAAAGGGTACGCCACTAATGACATGTTTAAATTGAATGTTGAGTTCCTTTAATATTTGGCATGCTAGACTTTGTCATGTTAATAAACGCATAATCAAGAACATGAGTAGCTTAGAACTAATTCCAAAACTATCTTTGAATTATTTTGGATAAATGTGACTTTTATAGTCAAACTAAAATAACAAAAACTTCACATAAGTCAGTAGTTAAAGAATCTGAATCTTTAGAATTAATACATTATGACATATGTGAACTTGATGGAAATTTAACAAGAAAATGAAAACATTTATTTTATAACTTTTTATAGATGAATTGTCGGATTATACTTATGTATATCTAATGAAAAAATAAAAGTGAAGCATTTGACATGTTTAAAATATTTATAATCGAAATTAAGAATCAACTTAACGAGAAAAATAAAAAGGTTTCAAGTGATAGAGGCACTAAATATGATTCCAATATCTTGATGATTTTTATAAAACTCATATGGAATCATTAAATGAAAAACAAAGACCTTATTCTTCCGAAATGAATGGCAAAATTTGAAAGAAAAAAATAGAAATTTTACTAAATCGAGTTACAATTTTATTAAACTTTAGTCAGTTTCCCGTTGGTGGGGAGAAATTTTATTAACTGTTTTCTATGTCTAAATATAGTGCCTAAATCTACTAGTAAATTAATTACCATCCGAAATGTTGAAAAATAAGAAATTAACTTATTTTAAAACTTGAGATTGTTTAGTCTATGTTAGGATCCTAATTCTTAAAAGAAATAAAACTTACTAGTAGAACATACGAATGCATATTCATAGGATATGTTGTGAATAGTAAAGGCTTATAAATTATGACTTAAATGATCATAGTTATAGAATCAAATGATGTCACTACTATGAACATAGGTTTTCATTTAAATTGAAGAATAGTGGGGGCTCGTCTTAGTCGTTTACCCATAACTAGAACTATTGAACAAAACGAAGAATTAAACACCGAAATTAGAAGAGGTAAACGAGCTCGAACCGCCAAGGATTTTAGGTCGATTTTTATGCTTATACCTGTAGAGAAGATCCCTAAACTCGTAAAGAATCATTCTCTTCTTTAGATGCCAACTTAAGGGAAGAAACCATAATCGATGAAATGGACTCATGAGTATAATAAAACTTGACATTTAGTTAACTTATCTCATTTGCAAAGACCATGTAGGATGTAAATGGATACAAAAGAAGAAATTAAAACTCGATGGTACTATTGAAAAGTACAAAACTTGTATTGTAGTTAAATGGTATAGGCAAAGGAAAAATGTAGATTTATTTGATACATTTTCACAGGTCCACGAATAACTTCCATACGTGTACTTTTTCCCTCTTCTGCCATCCATGATTTAGTAGTACATCAAATGGATGTTAAAGCGCTTTCTTAAATGGTGTTTTAGAAGAAAAAAATTATATGGATCAACCGCGAAGGTTTTGTTATCTCGTGTCAAGAAAATAAAGTTTGTAAACTAGATAAATATATGTATGGTCTAAAATAAGCACCTAAGCAATGGCATGAGAAATTTGATAATATAGTTAACTCCACATGAATTCAAAATAAATGAAAGTGACAAATGCATTTATTATAAATTAGAAAGATAACATTCGTAATATTATATGTTTATATGTGGATGACATACTTATTTTTGGATCAAATATTCATGTTATGAATAATGTGAAAACTTTATTAAGTGTTAACTTTGATATGAAAGATCTCGTAGGTTTAGTGTAATCCTTGGTATAAAGATTACTAGGTGCAGAAAAGGGAATTTCTTTAAGATCAATCTCATTACATTAAGACAATCTTAAAGAAATATAATTACTTTAGCGTAAACGCTTCATGTACTCCCATGATCCTAGTGTAAAGTTGTTCAAGAACAGGAGACGGTGTTAGACAACCGGAGTACGCGAGCATCATGGTAGCCACGTTACGCCATCGATTGCACTAGACCCAGACGTAGCTTATGTTGTGGACTACTATGTAGGTTTACCGCCAGTGAACTAGTGTAGAGCATTGGAATGCTATTGAAAGGGTTATGAGATACCTTAAGAGAACTATGAACCTTGGATTACATTATAATAAGTTTTCCAACTTTGTTTTAGAAGGATACATCGATGCGATTGGAACACTATATCGAAGACTCAATGCAACTAGTGGCTATATTTTTAACATAGTTGGAGACTGCTTCTGGAAGTCTAAGAACAAACAATATTGGCTCAATCTACAACGGAGTCTCGAATGATAGCACTAGCCATTTGCTAGTGAAGAAGCGGTAGTTAAGAAGTACATTAGAGATCCCTTTATGGGAAAGATCGATACTTGTCTATGATCCACTTGCGATAGTACAGCGGCTATTGCAAAGATTTAGAAGCAGATTACAACGGAAAGAGATGACAGACATACGATCTTGTTAGAGAATTTCTCTCTACAAGAGTTTGTAAGAATGGATCATATATGTCTTGATGAAAATTTGGCTGTGATCCTTTGACGAAAGGATTAACGAGAGAAGGTTTTCAAAAACCTCGAAAGGAATGTGTTGATCACGCCTTAGAATGAAGAGTTACTCGTGATGGTAACCCAACTTATAGTGGAGATCCCAAGAAATAAGTTCAACGGGTGTAATAACAAGTCGTTGAAGTGATACGAGATGGAATCATGCTATTTATGAAGTCACAATCTATATTGTTAAGAAGCGTGAAGTCTGTGACGTAAAGGATGAGTTAATTATTAAACTCTTGTGGAGTTCTATACTCTACATGTGGAGCCGTGGAGTACGTAGCTGCGAGTACTCATAGACTCACCTATGTGAACGTGGAAGTATGGTCGCTCTATGAAAATTTTGGGCAAAATTTACTTGAGCATTCACTATCTTGGGATACACGTGTACGTCGTAAGCACGTTTTTCGAACTACACCTTGGAAAGATTGTGTGTGTGATGTTGTTAGAGATAGAGTTCAAAACTACGAGTTACTCTAGTATATTCTAAAGCATTAACACTACGCAGCTTGCTCAATCGATAGACACCATGATGATAATCTTATACTTTTAATTGATTGATTCTTTCGATGAAGCTATTTTTATTTAAAATTCAGTGGGGGATTGTTGAAATGAATTTAAATAAAAAATATATTTTTTATTATTTTATTACCAATTATTTATAAATTACGAATGTTATTTTCATAATTACGCTACCATTAATTTTATTAATTTATTCATAATTATGGCCAATTACTTTTATGACCAGATTATTTTCATAATTATGTAATCACATTTTATGATCGTTATTTTTATAATTACGCGATCAAGTATTTTTATGGCCGTTATTTTTCATAATTACGTGACCGTTATTTTCATAATTATGTGTCGGGTTATTTTCATAATTATTAGTCTAGTTATTTTCATAATTATATGGCCGAATCTACACATATTTTTCAACTATAAATAGGCAATAGCTGAGTTTAGAATATAACTTAACAACTCAAAAAATGATTCTACGATTTTCATAAAGAAAATAAAAAAGAAAAGAAAATTGATTGTTTTACCGGATTAAAGCAACATAAATATTTGATAGGTGTAGTATTCTGACTTACCGTGGTCTGAGCTCGGTCAGAAAAAAGATCATTGCTTTATCCCTGACGACGAGCACATTATTAAGACAGCCAGCAGTATTTCATAAACGCTCTTAAAGAAACTCAATACCGCGACTCAACCCGGCGATTATATTTCAAGATATCTAATATTGTTAAATCGTTTTTTTATAAACTTGCTTCAACATATAATAAAATAAAAAAAGAAGTAAATATAAATTAAATATGATTGTGTACATGCTAGCTAGCTTCATAATCTGTTCTTTTCATGGCTAATTTGATTGGATACCATACTTTACTCCTTACCATTTATCAAGTTGGTTACGTATCAAATTGTTTGAAAATGACAGTCATATATATATATATATAATAAGAAGGATACTGATTGGACGGACCTATTTTTGCATTCTCAACTTATATATTTTCTTTTCTTTCTTTCTTTTTAATAAAAAAATGCGAATAATATATAATTTTTCATTTATCTTTACACTCAAATTATTTATATCAAAATTATTTTAAAATTAAAAAAATAATTTATTTTTTTAAATAATATTATAACGTGCTTTAATATTAGAGAAATACTATGAAAATATTTGTATTTATTTTACCATCTATGTTATTTATATTATAATAGTATCAAAATTATTTGAAAATAATATTTTTATTTTTTTAAACAATTTTGTTTAAATGTAAGTCGAAATATATATATATTTAAAATACTTAGAAAAGGCAGAGTAAGTACAAAATCTGAAATAAAAAAAGATAAGGATGCAAATGTCTTGTCAAAAAATTTAATCGGAAATAAATGGTCAGGGATCGTTAAAACAATGGAAAAGCGCGCCAACTTACGAACAAAATATAACCGAATACGCTAATAACAGATTCCCATACCACATCTCAGTCTCAGTTTTCACTCACTCACTCTCTATCTTTTTCTATTTTCATTTTATCTCTTTATAAATTATCGAAATATTAATAAAATTTAAAATTATTAATAAATATTATTATACTTTAAGATAACAAATAATACCTCTTATATTTTTATTTTTTATTTCCTTTTTCAATACTACTTGTCCAAATGACCAAACAGCCTGCCTCCTTGATTTCATCAACCCTTCCTCGTAAAAAAATATTTTGTCTTCAAATACTCTCCCATCCCCTTCCAAACTCTCTCACTCCTTTTCCATCTTTCTTGGTTTTTTGTTTTCTCTCTCTTACTGTCTGTGAGTCGCTCTAGAGTTCTTCAAAATGGGGTCTGAAGAGCAGTCGATACTTGTGACTGGCGGAGCTGGTTTTATTGGCAGTCACACTGTGGTTCAGCTTCTGCAAGAGGGCTTTAGGGTTTCTATTATTGATAACCTTGACAATTCAGTAATTGAGGCTGTTGATCGGGTTAGAGATTTGGTTGGACCTCAGCTTTCTAAGAAGCTTCAATTCCATATTGTATGTTATTTGTTCCTCTTTTATTTTTTTGCTTATTTCGTTCTTTCTTCTTTCCGTGTTTGGTTGCCGAGGATTTGAGTGTGAATCTGTGATTGAAAAAGAAAATTTATGATACTCAGATTTTTAGAATCTTTGTTTTCTTGTTTTGCTTTTCGGCAGATGTTGATGAACCTAAATTTTGTATCGAGGTTTTGGGGGTTACGTACCTAGTTTTTACTTCCTACCCAAATCATACCAATTCTCAACTGGCGACCAGATAACTAAATTTTAGTTATTAGTATATTTTGAATTAAATTAAATAATTTTTTGGTAAACTAATATCAATTCATTCATTTTAAAGTATATTTTTTGTCTATTCATATTTATAAATATTTTTTAATTATTTTAAAAAATCTCGTTAAGCTATCTATGTTTGATTTTTTTTTTTTTGGTATTTTTATCATAGGACAACATCATGACCATCCATTCACTTCAGCTTTTCACACTCCAACTTTATTTATCAGCCTAAAAATAAAAAAAAATAAAATCCATATAAATAATATAACTTCGTGGAATTTCTTAAAATAATTAAAAAAAATATTACTTATTTGAGCAGACAAAATACCATTTTAAAATAAAATAGGAGAATTGATATTAATTTTGGAAAAAAAATCCAATTAATAAAAAAATTTGTTTAATTTAGCATAAAAAGTACAATGACTTAAATTTTGTTATCGAGGTACTCTAAAGGTACAGAAACGTTGTTTTGGCGTTCCTTTTATGATTTCAATGGCTCGTATATGTTACAGGGTGATCTTAGGAATAAGGACGATTTGGATGAGCTGTTTTCTAAGAACCGGTATTTTCATTTTCATTCTGACATTTCTGTCTTAAAATCGTCAATTTGTATAATCCAATGTTTTAAATGTAGAGTCATTGGCTTCTGTTTATTACTACTCTGTGTTTGTCAGATTTGAGGCTGTAATTCATTTTGCCGGCCTGAAAGCTGTAGGGGAAAGTGTAATTCATCCTATGCGTTACTTCGACAACAATTTGATTGGCACTATCAATCTTTACGAGGTCATGGCCAAATACACTTGCAAAAAGGTATGTTTGAGAAATTTCTTGAGCAGGATTTATTTTCTTGAACTTCTTTTATCTTGATTGTGTTTTTTACTTGCAGATGATTTTTGACGAAGATTGTACTAGTGCATTTCTTACTTTCATCACTAATTGTAACTTTTTAAGAAATTGATCATCTTATGATTGGTATTTTAATATCTTTTTACATGATGTAACTAAATTTTGCATCTTGCTTTGCCTCATGCTTCCACTCTTGATTATGTTTTATGGTTATCTAGATGGTTTTCTCATCATCTGCGACTGTCTATGGTCAACCTGAAAAAGTACCATGTGTTGAGGATTTTTCACTGGTTGCTTTGAATCCTTATGGGCGAACCAAGGTACATATACTATACTTAACCAATAGGTTCAGAGTGGAAGGTATAAAATTTGAAAGGCAACTTAAATTTTTCATCATGTGATTCTTTGCACTTTTACTAGCTTTTCCTTGAAGAAATTGCTCGAGATATTCAAAAGGCAGAGCAAGATTGGAGAATTATTCTATTGAGGTACTTCAACCCTGTTGGTGCTCATGACAGTGGTAAAATTGGTGAAGACCCAAAGGGAATACCAAACAATCTCATGCCTTACATTCAGCAAGTGGCTGTTGGAAGATTGCCTGAGCTTAATGTATATGGTCATGATTATCCCACGCATGATGGCACTGCGGTAAGTCGTATATTCTGGATGTATATGAGCTGTGGTCATACAAGGTATAGACGGGCATCGATAATTATTCTGATCTAAAATTATTTCTGGGACAGATCCGAGACTACATTCATGTTATGGACTTAGCAGATGGTCACATTGCTGCGCTTCGAAAGCTCTTTACCACAGAAGATATAGGTACTTCTTCTCGACTATGCATACATATGTGTATTTTGTCATAACCTTTGTTGGGTCTAGGATAATTTCAACACTCTTGTTTCACATTTTTGTTTCCTAAACAAGTTTTCATGTATTAGGCTGTACTGCCTACAACTTGGGTACTGGAAAAGGGACATCAGTGCTTGAAATGGTTACTGCATTTGAAAAAGCTTCTGGCAAGGTAATCTTCCCTTCCACTTACTCTATCAAAGGTACACATACAATGTTATAGTAAAGCATCCACTGAAGTTCTTGATGTGTATCAGAAAATTCCAATGAAACTATGTCCAAGGAGGCCAGGAGACGCTACTGCTGTTTATGCATCTACGCATAGAGCTGAAAAGGAACTCGGTTGGAAGTATGTTTTCTATATCTTAAGATATAGGATATTACATGAATAATCTTATGTGAATGAACATAGAAACTGGTTGGTTGTTATCTTTTCATATAGTTTGTAGAGTTGCGCTCATATTTTGTCTTTTTCAGGGCAAAGTATGGTGTAGAGGAGATGTGCAGGGACCAGTGGAAGTGGGCAAGCAACAATCCATGGGGTTATCAGTCGAAACCTTGATGAACGAGACGTCTTTATATGCACCGCACTAGGAAATATCAAATTCTCCAACTACTATGTTTTGGTCATAGGATTTGTACAGGAACGTAAGACCTCAAGTTACTGGACTACGTTGCTTGAAAGTATAAATAGAAATCATCTCAAGCCATAAAATTTAGCTTTTTTTTTTCCGTTTGTTTATGTTTTTCTTTTGTAATAATCATGTGACGAGCTGGAGTGAACACTCCATTTGAGCTATGAATTTCATTTTTTATGTGACTTATATACCATTAAATTCAGGTCAGGATGCGTAACTACGAAGTTGCCGTTGACATATGAGTCGTAGACTTATCTTACTAATTGACAATAACATTAGGACAAGACCATTACTAAAAATTACGATATTTTTACATTTAAATTTTTGACGCTATAACATTATTATATAGTCATGTGGTGAATGAACAGTATTCATAGATTCAATTATATTCCAAGTATATAACTTTTCCCTGGGACATGGTCAGACTCCACTATTGGATTGAGATTCCAATATGGGGTCCATATTTTTTTTATTATCTGTAAATTATTATACTTGAAAAATTAAAGGATTATTTACAAATATCACTATCTAAATTTTTTAAAATAACAAAAAGATTCTATAAATTTAAAAATATTACTCTCTTTTTATTATTTTTTTACTTTTTAATAGAAGTATTTTCAACAAGAGTTATGAAATTTAAAGAATATTAATATAAAATAATAATAGAAGAAGTGTAATTGTTGATTTTTAAAAATTTGAATGAAATTTTTACAATTTTAAAAAATTCTATAATAACTTTTCAAAAAATTAAATATAAAATATTATATTTAAAGGCTAATGATATATTATCATTACTAATTTTGTTATTCTACCATTAAAATTATATAAAAATATTCATTATATTATTTTTATTAATTATAATTTATTATTATTATTATTATTAGATAAAAATAATTATAAATAGATGGATTAATGTGTTATTTTTAGTGATAATATTTTGTAATACAACTCAATTGTTAAAATTAAACACCAATGGAAAAATACTAATTGAATCTATACTAATCCAAATAATACAAAAAAAAATTAAGATTGAGTTAAAAAAATATTTATAACAAAAATAAAATAAAAAATAATTATTATATATTATTAATATTATTTTTTATACGGTGAGTCTGTTTGTTCATACTATTAAAAATTGGTTGTACTTATCCTTGCCAATAGCCAGCAAAAAGAAATACACGTACCGTACAGCGTATATTTCTACCGCTTTAGTATCCATATTTTCTCTCACTTTCTATATATATATATATATATGGCTCTGGTGGGACCCGTTTCTTTTACCCTTCAGCTCTTCACTGATGCCTCTTTTTCCTTCAACTTCTCTTTTCTTCTGGAAACCACGAATTCTACTGTTATCTCTCCGCTCTCATCATAACTCCGCACCCCCAGAATCTTCTAGAAACAACAAAATCCAATCGCGCTCCCTCTCCCTCTCCCTCTCCCTCTCCCCATCTCATCCGTCTGCGAATTAGTGTGCTCATCTGAGCTAAGAACGGTGATCGTGAAGATTTGTTCTTCGTGTTTAATCATTCAATACTTCAGTTTCCTTTTGGTGGTGAGTATCAGTATTTAATTTGTTTTTTTTTTCTCGACAATGAAATATTTGGCCTTCCAGCTATTAATCTCGTCTACCTTTATATTGCTCACCCGACCTTTCTCTTCACGCTTTGGGAACTAAATCAAAAGAATGAATAATGAAATAACCGGACAGCAAAAAATAATATCTAAAATATTTAACTTTTTTATTCCATGCAAATTCAGTTCGCAATGAAGGTTTTTATGAAATTTTCATTTTATTATATTTGGTTCTAAATTTAGAAAATTTGCAACCTTGAAGAACTTGTCGCGAAAGTTCCAGTTTGCTACTAGGATACGGATCTGAGAGCGAACAAGTCCTATGGCTCCATTGCCGGTCGAGCAGACCGGCGATTCTGGATGGAGTGGAAGTGGAGGAGGTAGTGGCGGAGGCTTGGAGTCCCAGAGATCTCTTCCGACGCCGTTTTTGACGAAGACCTACCAACTTGTCGATGATCCATCTGTTGACGATCTAATCTCCTGGAACGAAGATGGATCAGCTTTCATTGTTTGGCGACCAGCTGAATTCGCCTCAGATTTGCTCCCTAAGTACTTCAAGCATAATAACTTCTCTAGCTTCGTTCGCCAACTCAACACTTACGTTAGTCTCTCTCTTTCACTTGAAAATCTTTTGCTGATTTTTATTTTTATTTTTTTTATTTCGTTCTCCTAAACAGTATAGAAAGTTAATTTTTTGTAACTTGTTCCTTTGTTTTATCATAATTTTTAAATTTGGTTTATTCAAAGGGATTTCGGAAGGTTGTTCCAGATCGATGGGAATTTGCTAACGATTGTTTCCGTAGAGGCGAGAGAAGTCTTCTGAGAGACATACAACGCCGTAAAATCTCGTTGTCTGCGGCTGTGACCACGGCAACGGAAGCAGCAACTGTAACCGTGGACGCCGTAACGGTGGTGGCGCATGCGGTATCTCCAACGAACTCCGGTGATGAGCAGGTAATATCCTCCAACTCGTCGCCTGCTGGTGCAACCGTTGCAGTTCCCCGAGCTACAGCTACGCAGGAGGTTCTACAAGAAAACGAGCGATTGAGAAAGGAGAACATGCAGATGAATCATGAGTTGACTCATCTGAGGGGCTTATGTAACAATATACTTACTCTTATGACAAAGTATACATCTAATCAGTTGGAAAACGTCGTAGCTCGGGAAGAAGAGCCTCTGGAGCTATTGCCGGGGAAGCAAGTATCACCGCCGGAAGAATCTGTGGCACTCGAGTGCGCCGATGAGATGACGCCAAAGCTGTTTGGGGTTTTAATTGGAGTAAAACGCGTGAGGAGTGGGGAAATTGAAGAGGAAGGGGACCCACAGGAGAAGAATAAAGAAGAGCCGCCAGGTGGAGATCGTCATGGACCTGAGGTGATATTAGAGCCGTCCGATGGTAATAGGAGTATAATGAGCACTCTGGCCGGCTCGAACTTGGCAAATCATAACACTTAATTATATATATATATATGCTCACACATTGTTGTATGAGCGCACGTGCGATGTCACGAAGCAGCTTCTAAGGGATTACATGTGAAAACAGAAAAACTATGTCGGAGAACTCTCTTCAAGGTTGTAGTACCTTCTAGTGGAAATAGAAGCCACCTCAGAGTAACGTTAAGCATATGTTGGGTTGGATTGGAATGGATTGTTTTGGATTGTATGTGTCTTTTGGCAGATTGCGACAGTGTTTTTGATCGGCAGATGGAATCTTAAAACCTCGAGTTGGCAAGACGAGAAACGACAAGTGGTGGGTGTATAAAGGTTTGTGCTACTGCTATGTCCAAACCAATTTTAGCTCAAAAAGCTGTAAAACTGAAAGTGTAGAAGTCTTGAAATAAATTATAAGCACTTTCCATCGGTTAATGAATTTGTGGTATCACCATGTTTGTCATAGAAATGTCCGACTCAGTTTCGATACAAAAGAAGCTTTGCCAAGTCAACTTATTAGTGTTTCGATATGTAATTTTTTTGTTTGTTTGTAATTGTTAATTTGTGATTGATTTATGTTAGTTTTTAAGATAGTTTTGATTTTTGATTTTTGATTTTTTAAGTGGTTTTTTAATTTTTGTTAATGATTTATTATTATTATTTTAATTTTTTAATTTTTTTTATGAAAATATAAAGTGATGTATAAATATTTAAGATTTTTAAATTTAATTTTTGATTTTTGATTTTTTTTTTAAAATATAAAGAATAAATTGAGACTTATTGTATTTATAAATATTTAAAGAAAATGATTAAAGCTTATAAATAGTAAAAAAAAAATTCTATATTTTTTAAGTTTTTGAAAAAAAAAATATATCATCAAATAATTTGTAAATAATTTTTGATTTTTTTTTCTTGAAAATCATAAAAATAAAAATCATTATTAAATATATGGATGATTATTTAAAAAAATTATAAATTATAAAATTAATTATTTAATCAAAAATTATTATCATTATCAAATAATTATTAAATTTTTATTTCATATAATTAAAGGTGTGTGTTTATTAATTAAGAAAGTGAAATGAAAGAATAAGAATAACCTTATTTTTCGTGTTTACTGTAAAAAAAAAAAATGTGTAGGAAAGGGAATGACTCCAATCACTTTCTCTCGTTCTCTTTTCCATTCTCAAATCCCTCTACAATTCGTTCACAACACAATCTCTCTTTGTCATTCGTTCCCTTTTTGGCTTTATTTATTTTTTCTTTTTTTAATATAAATTTTGAAACTATTTTATCCTAAAAATATATAATATTCTAGAAATACCCTTAATACAATAAAATGGTACAATTATTCAAATAATTTAATTTTTTAATATAAATTTTGAGAAAATTTTATCCTTTAGTTTTTCATAAAATTATTATTATATTAATTTTATTTAAAAAATAAAACTAATATATTAATAATAAATTAAACATAAATAATGATTTATTTATAGTAATAGTTTGTAAAGTGTAATTTTTTATTATTATGAATTTTTTATTTTATTTTTTAAATGTAATTTATTTTCTATTTATTTCGATTCTTATAAATAATTAGTAAATATTATTAAAAAAAATAAACGCATTTATTTCAATTCTTTTTTATTATGATCATGATATAAATTATTTCTTATTATAGATTAATAAATACACCTTGTATGTTTCAATCCTGTTTAAATTGAGATCTTTGACTTTATATTGATCTTTCTATATGCTTACACAGTTACATTCATATTTAATTATAACTAAGGGTTTTAACAGGCTAAATACTGGATTATAGTGAACAAGAAGTTACATGATGAAGGTATTATTTGAATATATTTTTTATCATTTAGATTATTTTATTTCTTTATTTTTATTGAATATTTATTCTTATAAAGAAAATATTGTATTAATCTTAAATTTTATTGAATTAAAATATCATATTATTAGATAATCTAAAAATAATAAATAATTTCTCACCTATCATTTTTTACTTTTTTTTTTCCTCCTGGAGAAGAAGATTTGTACGAGACATGCAAAAAGGCCGGAGTTTAGAAAGGTAAAAGCTCCAAGTAAAGGTACGAATTTGGAGGTCTGTAGTTCGGAAATTATGTTGAAATACTCGGTATATTGCGCCTATTGGCATGTATGTAAAGTGTACACCTAACATTTTGACAGCCCACTTATGCCTACGGGCATCTTATTAGCTCCCAAGACAGTATATCATTGGCAACTCTAAGCTTATTTTTCTTCTTTAGGAAACACACGAAGAGACATAAACATTTCATTTTAAGGCTAATTAGATTTATAAATTCCGTAAACAAAAATACCTGTATTGAACACTTTTTTCTTATTTACAAAAAATAACTGTATTCACTTTTTTTTTTTTGGTATGTAAAGAACAAGGAATAAAGGAGAATCCCATGACCAAAAAAATTGCTAAAAGTGTGCTAACGTTAGTTGTGTTAGGATTAAATTGGGAACATATTAAATAAAAAACATTTAAAAAAACAAATAAACTACGCGCACACCACACCCATAACCAAGATACAAACATTAAGCCTTTTAGATGTCCAAATTAGATACATTCCGTTGAATAACAAACTTGTTGACAAATAAGAACACTAATTAATGATCATTTATTCATCTCATGAATAAGATATATATAAATACATAAAATATAGGAGTCATCGTTGTAAGCATTTTGTTTGAGGTCTGACGTATATATGGTAAAATTTCAAGGAATACACAAGTTGTTATACAAAAGGTGTTATTCCTAGGTTGTACAAGAGACTGAAAGGCATGTGACACTCACGAGATCACATCCACCAGGTCGCATGATGTTGAGCTTAATAACAAGTCAAGTCATGTTTATTAGGCATGTTATTGAGTTTACTTGAAATCCTCCATAAGAGTTGGTTTGATTATCTACGAGGAACAAATCTCTTATATACATGTTGTTAAACCTGAATGTCACATACACCATATTAACGTGGTGCTTCAGGTCGTTAGAGTCGTGTACCTATTACATAGATGATACCAAATATTAACTCCTCTATTCTATTAACTTTGAGAAGTTAACTGAATACTGAAGAACCAACTATACCTTTTAGATTTCCTTTAAACATTGACTTTTATGACCTTTCTTTTTCCCATATCATGACTATTAGGGCCCTTATAAATAGTAAATTTTTTTATCATTTATCATCCTGAACCTAACTTAGCATAAATTTTCTTCACAAAATCTGAGCCTGTTATTCAATTTCTTAGGCTGTACCTCTATAGTTCTAGGCTTTCTTCACACAATTGTGCATGGAATTTGGTCCAATTTTTTTGCTACTTAATTGTCATATTATCCTATTCAACACTTGCAAAATGCTCATCAACCTCCAATCAGCTCGCACTCAAGCCCCTTTTTACGTACTTCACTCTTTTTTTAGAATGTCTTCAACAAATAAAGAAAAACAATCGTCAAACAACCTTTAATGATTCTTCATCAAGTCATACCAAAAATGTTTCCTAAGGATCGGAACACCTCGAGAGCCTTCTAGAGATTCTATCCATTCATAATTAGGTCATGATTAAGCTAAGCGACCTATAAACATCACGCCAGGTCGTGGTTAGGAAGCTTATAGTACATTTGTAAGAGAGAGTTTCATGGCTCTCCCTACTTTGTCCAACTTTATTCCAAGCTCCACCTTGTCATCATAAGGTCCAGTACATATCATTCCATGACTACGATGAATGTATAGCGTCCAAAGAAAAAAATGCAACTCCAAGGGTGAGCCTACATATATGGAGAAAATTGAGAAAATGCCCAACAAGCTAGACGTTGACGATCTATCCCAAATATGGAGAAAATACAAGATCCCATCCTCGGTTAAGATGATGCTCTTCTCACATCATCTTTATAATACAAACGATCCCCTTGTGATGTGGTGGGCTATCCACTCCATAGCATTCAAATTAAGACTCAAGTGTCCATTCCCTAAAACAGTAGCTAATGTCCTAAACACCTTTGACATTAACATAGTCCAAGTTAACCTAAATGGATTGTGGAGTCTTTTATGCCTCTCCATTGTTGCTGGGGAACACGAGATGGAGTTGTGATATTAATAAATAAGATGTATGCACTGCTTAAAGAAAACAACCTCGATAGGGGTAGGGTGAATATTTCAGTCCTGATTAGGCATGCGCTCCATTTAAAATCCATGATAGCTAGTTAGGAACGTGCTCTATTTAAAATCCCTGATAGTGCCTCGGGTTGGAAGAACAAATAATTTTACATCCAATGAGGCATTTGGGGTGACGAGGTAGAGTTTCTAGTTCGTATAATCACAACTTCAACACAACCTGACCTTGTGTCAACAAGCTTATTAATAAATTGGATCCTGATGATAAAGAAAAGATCAGAAGGATCAAGCTTCAAACACTAATAACAAGATTTATATGTATATTATAATAGAAAATTCATTTACAAACTCTGGTATATTGAGGGACTACAATTATAAATACATAGATTATTTTTTATGGCAGGGTACAAAAGTTTAACAATCTGGATTACAAACTAATTTAGTTCATTTATATTCGCAGGCATAACCTATACAAATGTAAACTTGGAAGACCTGATTGATATGTTAGGTGTCCGTGACCTAAGGCCCACCATACCAAGGATAGCCTAAACCTTGCCTTTATAGGCTGAAGATTCTATTTGTCTAGACAGTGAGGCTATGAAAGTTCATCATCCACTTTATCAAGCATCCTTTGCTCGTTGATGTTTCCACCTTTTTCTACGACCTTTAAAAAAAGGAAACTACTTGAAATCTTAACTCCTTCTATATAGGCTATGGACCTAGCTGATTTCGAATTTGTTGAAGTCATCTCGAAGGATGTCATAATGTTAAACACCCTAGTAACTTATTTTGATGAGAATGTCTTTGGTGGCCTGAGCTGATGATATATCTCTGTAGTACTTCGATAATGATGTTGAACGGGCTAGGGTTAGAGAAGCCCATAAGGAAGAAAAGTATACTAACAAGGAAATGATGGTTGATCATCCAATAGAGATAAACTATTACACCCTTTTTCTACTTCCTAAATTCACCTTGCTTTTATACTACATTATTTCACTTTTGTAATTTCTAACAATTGTGTTTTATTAATTTTTGGCACCAGTAAAGAAGGAAAGCTCTCACTTATAACATATAAACGTGAAGTGCAAGCAAGTTACTTATAAATAGCAAAGTATCAGAAGGCTGTAGAGGACAAACAGACTCTCTTACTTGAGAACGAGGCTAAGATTTTGAGCCTTAAAGGTGATGTCCTTGTTAAGTCTAAAAATTTGAAGAAAACATACATTTTTTTTCTACGAGCAAAGTATGAGAATAGTCTGTTCTGATGAGGAGGCTAAAGAGGTTAAGGTTATAGCAAGCTCCCTAAGAGACCAGATAAGTTCACTAAATTAGAAAATGAACTTGCTAACTGACTTGGTAGAGACTCTAAAAATAGAGTGTGCTCAAGCTTATAAAAGTGGGGCGAGCTTTGTGATAAGTAGAGTGAAGACTTAGGCCAAAAATTTAGACCTGATTGTTCCCTACTTTACATTAATGCTAGCTTTTCAAAGTAGAGGAGTAAATCATCTCTTGCCAGTACCCTACTTCCCAAACCTCATTTAGATGAGACAAGACATGGAGGCCATATTGAGGGACAAATCAAAAAATCCATCTTGTAGTGGATATAATTTTTTAACTTGTTCTTGTAAGCTTATCTTGGTGTAGCCTTCTGATTTAATGATATCACCCTCAATACTAGCAATTGATAGCTTTCTATCTTAGGACTTTACTTTTCCTATGTAATCGGTGGCTCTTTTATAAATACGCTTTGTACACCTATCACATATCTTGAAGTGTATCCAAATAGCATTTATTTTGTATTTGAACAATATAATTTTATAACTTTGAATTTGTCTCATAGCTAATGAGTGATACATAAATTCCCTTAGTAATTTTTTCTCCTCTATTTATATGTTGTATTCGGTCATTTGATTTCCTCAATCTTAAAATTTTCTCGACAATCAATCTTGATTTTGAGTCCATAGTTTGGATTTTGAGTTCATTAACTATAAACCATGCCAAACTAAAACTAACCAGTATTAGATTGAAATCATTTCATATAACTTATACCCCATGGATTATTCAAAGGTCGACCTCGATGATTTAATAAAATTATGGTCAGGTTTTTCTTGCACCCCAAATTCCCTTTAATAGATAAGATAGATCGCCCTATGTCATCATCCTTAAGTGATAGGGTGAATCAAATACCTTAACTTCCTACCTCGTTAATAGAAAAAACAATAGGCTCTATGCCTTCCCTACTTGATCCATTCTTTTCATACTCTCTACGGCATCGGCCAGAGATACATGTAATGATGGACTTCTGAAAGGAAATGTGACTCTTTCTGATGTTCTTGTTCTTCCTTTAAGTATCACTACTAGTTTAAAACGAGGTGGATTCAGGCATCTATTAATGAAAGGCTTCCTTTCTTCCTCTTTGTTACTAGTGGTAGGCTTATCCAAAGACTGAACCAAAGAGCTTTTTAATGACTTCAGTGCGTTGATAAATTTTTAGGCCTCTTTGTAGATTGCTTCTAGGGAACGTGGAGTATTTTTAGTCAGCATAATGAATAGACCAGTACCCCTCTTAATTCTCTTACAAAAAGCTTCAATAATGATAAAGTTTAGACATTGAGAGATCTTTATTTTTTCTATTTTGAATCTTCTCATATAGGTCTTTATTGTTTCATTATTCTCCTAAATGATGGAAAATAAATGGTGTGATTCCTTCCTGATAGGCTTGCTATACGCATAGTTGGTGACAAAATTTTAACTAGACCATTGAAATCCTTTACGCTATTAGGATATAATTCAATAACCATTTCTTGGAAATGGTAGCAAATAAGTTGCAAAACATGACATCTCTTTTATTCACGAGCATGCATATGACGGCCATAATCATCTTGAAATGAATAACATACGCCACAAGATCTTTCGTTTTCTTATAAAAAGGGCACTTTAGAGCAAAAAATTTAAGAGGAGGTACTACTAATTTAATGTCATTAGAAAACGAGGACATTGACAATTGGTCACACATAGTATCGATATCATTCAAAGGAAGTAATTTTCCTTTATTTTTTAATTGATTATGCATTTTTGCTTCTATTTTTTCCTCCATCTTTTTAAAATTATCATCCCAATCATTGTTAAAAGGGCCAGGTTGTACTTGGTGTCCCTTTGGAACATGGGTTTCTAAATCTTGTGGTCTTGGTAAGTGTTGAGAGGTAACTTGCACTAGATGTTGATGAGTCATTTATACTGTGTTTGAATTGGAGTTACAAGTGTGGGTTGCTCGTAAGTTGAATTCGGTCGATAGTGCTAAGGATACCTCACATGTTCATGAGTGGTTTGTTTTGGTCTCCCTGGATGGAGTGACCTCACAAGAAGAGTAGTTGTTTGAAATGAATTTTCAATCTTCTTTGAGTAATTATCTTGTATCAAATGTTATCTGATTTTCTTGGCATTGTGTGACCTAATAAAAGCTTGTTGTAGTTCTACCACTTGTTTTTTTTTTCATTTTAGCCTATCTTTTAAGGGAAGTGCTTTCAAAGCTATAACTAACTGAGTTTACTGGACGAGGAATCGTTATGTTTGCCTCGAGTCTACTCTCACGTAATACTGGTCGTATGGGGTCATACCCTAGTTCATAATGTGTGGTGATTATAGGTGATATGAGTGAATTTTTCTGTGACACAGGCTAATTCTCAATGGATATTAAATTAAAGGTCTCAAATTCTAACTAAGGATTAGAAATATTTAAAACCACACTATGGGTGTGAGTTGTTTGAAGAATTGTTAGTGTTAGAGATTCTAAAGAGATGTTAAATAAAAAACTAATTTAGATTGTTTATTCATCTCATTAATGAAATCTAGATAGATACATAAATGATAGGTGTCACGTTACAATGGTAGGCTTTCTATTTGAGGTGTCAAAATTGATTTATATATGATAAAATTACAAGAAATACGTAGATTGTTATACATATGTCATTATTCCTAGGATGTATAAGATGGATGCTAGACAAGAAGGCATGTAACATGCACGAGGTCGTATTCACCAAGTCGCATGGTGCCGAGCTTAATAATAGACCATGTCATGTTGATTAGGTCACATGTCATTGGATCTATTTGAAATACTCCATAAGAGATGGTTTGATTGCCTCTTAGGACCACATATTGTTTATATAAATATTATTAAACATGAATATCATATATATATATATACTGTCAAAATATTGTATTTCTCTGATAATTATCAGTATATTTAATTATTATTTTTGTTCTGTTTTACAAGAATTTACAATATATGTATATAAGGAAAACGAAAATTAAACAATAATCATAAAATCTGCACATCCAGGTTTTATGGCTCCACTAATATTATTGTCTGCTCCATGTTTCACTCTATTTAGCATTTGTGTCTGCTACTATTATAACACACACCAACATATACTATATGAATGGAGTGTTTCAATTTTAAGTTGTTAAGAATGAATGGGATGTTTCATGTTGTTAGGATGACGTATTTGTCTTATAGATAATACCAAACACCAAAAATATCAAAAATAATTATAAATCAAATTTATACGTAAAATAATGAATAATTCAACTTATTATTAATGTATACATTTTTTTTTACATTTACGTAACATTAGATCTAAGTCCCATTTGTTTTGTTAACACGGTGTTGGCAGTAAAATGTTACAAACTTTAAATCCTTGTATCCGTATACATCACAAATTTGTAATACTTAAAATTTTATAGGTTTGGGCATATATTATTGTTGGGAAAATCGGGTATATTTTCCCTATTCTAAGTAGTTACTATTCACTTATGATTTAAATGAATAGAACTCAAACTAACCCGACAAAATAATGCTATTGGAAATATAATGCTAAAATAAACTAAAACAGATATTGAAATGGTAAATATTAAAGCGTAAAAATAATAACACTAAATTTAACGAGGTTCTGTGATAAATGTTACCTAAGTCCCCAAGGCCGCATTGACCACTTCCACTATCTTCAAATGAATGAACTTCAAAATTACAACTAATCGGGCAAAATTGAGAGCTAATCAATTACCCTTACAAAAGAGAAGAAGATTTACAAATTTTGGGATGTTTACAAATGGTGAAGGAAGGCTTTATTTATAGCCCCAAATCCAACACCCATCTTCATTTCTAACCAACGCGACTTTTCTAATTTTCTCACTAAGGAGCAATATATAACAAATCTCCACCCAGCGACTTAGTGGTTTTAAATGATTTCTTCAATTGCATAGATCAACGACGCCAACGCTAATTCAGATTTGTAGGATGTTAATCAAGTCCAGACAATGTTTGAACTTGATTGCCGTTACCACCTCGTCATCATATCTCATGGATTCTCTGTCGTACTAATCTTCTAAACTAGTACTCCACCTTCTTCAATAATCTCTCGCACGAAATGATAACGAACGCCAACGTGCTTTGTACGTGCATGGTAGACTTGGTTCTTTGCTAAATGAATAGCACTCGACTATCACAAAACACCTTGATATGTTTTCGACCAACTCCCAAGTCTTCAAGCAAACCTCGTAACCAAATAGCCTTCCTTCACAGCCTCCAGAATCGCCATATACTCGCCTCCGTAGTGTACAAAGCAACCGTGGACCGCAAGGTAGACTTCCAACCGACCGGTGCTCTAGCAAGAGTAAACACATAACCTAGTTGACCGACGCTTATCTAAATCTCCCGCATAGTCGTAATCACAATATCCGACCGCACATCGACCAATGGTATTATCCCGCCGAAATACTAAACCAACATTTACGTATTTATAATATACCGTAGAATCCATTTACGCCCAACCAATGTCCTTTACTGTGATCATGCATGTATCCGCTTACAACACCAACCGCATGAAATGTCAGTCTCAGTACACACCATTGTGACATACATCAAGCTACCAACCGCATTTGCCAGATATGGTACTTTTGCCATATATTCTCGTTCTCGCATCATTCGAGGAGATAATCGAGCACCAAGCTTAACGAGGAACTAGCAGAGTACTTACAGTTTTGTCCGTTCATTCATACCAAAACGTTGTAAGTATCCGCTCCAAATATTGACTCGGGTCAAACTAAGCTCCCCTTCTTCCCGTCTCTTATCTCCATACCGAGAATCTTCTCGCTTCTCCCAAATCTTTCATCTCGAACTCGACTTAGTTGAGCCTTTAACTTTTCAATTTTTGCTTGGCTCTTCGATGCAATCAACATATCATCGACGTACAATGTGAGATAGACGAAAGACTCATTTTTAGTTTATAAAATACACACAATGATCGTGTGTGCTTTTGGTATACTTTTTGTTGCAAACATAAACTGATCAAATCGTTTGTACCACCGCCTTTAGAGATTGCTTCAATCCATACAATGATTTGTTCACTTACAAACCCAATTCTCTTTACCAAGAACAATAAACCCTTCCGGGCCGAGACATATAGATTTCTAAGTCACCGAGTAAAACGCAGCTTTCACATCAAGTTGAACTAGTTCCAAGAATCAAATTGCTACCAAGGCCAACAAAATTCTAATGGAAGAATGTTTTACAACTCGAGAAAATACCTCATTATAATCGATTCCTCCTTCCGAAATAGATTCTTAGCCACCAACCTTGCTCTCAGAATAATACCATCTTTGTTAGAAATCCATCTTTTCTTTGCATACACCCATTTGCATCCAATTGCCTTTCTCGCTTTTAGGTAGTTGTGGTCAACTTCCATGTTTTATTCTTCCTGGGCGGACAAAAGTTCTTCATCCACGGCTTCCTTCCATCTTTCAACTTCAGGGGCTTTGATTGCTTCTTTATATATGGAAGGAACATCATCATGCACAACCTGAAAGCGCATGTGCACCACCGTATTCTTAAACCGAAAGAGTGTCTTCAAAATCCTCAGTATCGAGTGTACCTTGACATTTTGTCGCTGCGTGGCCTATCA
Organism: Hippophae rhamnoides; assembly: GCA_033030585.1. Taxonomy (NCBI): domain Eukaryota; kingdom Viridiplantae; phylum Streptophyta; class Magnoliopsida; order Rosales; family Elaeagnaceae; genus Hippophae; species Hippophae rhamnoides. The sequence continues at coordinate 65,960,084 of CM065428.1, read as the reverse complement.
ATCAGCATTTTCTTCTCATACGCGAGGTGCCCTGGGTTAAAACCTCTTCATCCGATTCATCTTCTCACAATTCGAGGATCAACTTCGCCTTATCTTCACTAACTGGATTAACAATTTTGCTTTCAACCCACTTGTTTCTGAGTTTGCTCCACCTACTCTAAAAGTGCCATCAATCTTCTTAGTTACCTTTCTCAACAATGCAGATTCATCAAAGGTAACATCTCTCGCTTAAAGATTATCTTTTCGCTTTCAAGGCACCATAGTCGATATCCCTTAGAACCGTATGGATCCCAAAAAAAATGGCTTTCTCGCTCTCGGGTCCAACTTTGATTCGTTACACGGTAAGATGCAATTGAACCAAACACATGTAAGAAATCGTAATCTCTAGCAGTTTTCCGCACCATACCTCCATAGGCGTTTTGCCTTCAAAAGCAGACGATGGTAGACGGCCATTGACGCAGATGACATGCATATATCACAGCCTCGCCCAATAACATCGCTTGCCTAAACCAAAGATTTGACAACATACACCGAACCTTTTCCAAAGAAAGTTCTGCTCATACATTCTGCAACCCGTTTTGTCGTGGTGTTTTTCGAATACGTTGTCGCACTATCCCTTCTTCTTCACAAACTTTCATAAATGGATCATTTGCGGTACTCTGCCATTATCGTACCTCGTACGCTGATCTTTTACCACCGAGTCTCGATCATCTTCTTCCACTTGAGAAAAATACCTAACACTTCATCCTTTTTCTTCACGAGATACACCCAAACTCTTCTCGGGAGAAATATCAACGAAAGTGACATAATAATGTTCCACACTCATGGACGGAGTTTCTTCGGCTGCCCCCATACATCGCATGGATGTAATCCAAAATGCCCTTTGTATTATGAAGAAGAAGGCTACAAAGCTTACTCTTTCTCGCTTCCCCAATACACAATGCTCACGTAATTCCAACTCACGGCTTCTCGCACCTTTTAATGTGCCTTGCTTTACTAGAATCAGAAGCTTTTTCACCAAAGATGTCCCAAACGTATATGCCACAACTTGGTAGTTTCTAAATCTCTTCTTCATCCGAAACCGTCACGCCGTTGCCCAATAACCGTACTACCAAGGCAGTAGTACAAAGTTATTCTTCCGAACACCTTTCATCGCCACAAGGCTCCGTATAACCTTCAATGCCCCATTTTAGACGGTCACAACAAGCCTTTTGATTTCAAGACTCCCACAAAGAATGCAGATTCTTCTTCATATCCGGAACATAATGAACATCTGTCAAGACCCGGCTGAACCATCTTGATTCTTCAAACGAATCGTACCGATTCCCAAAACTTTGCATGGATAATCATTACCCATGAAAACAACCCACCGCTTCAGTTCTTCAAAGTTAAAGAACCACTCCTTGTTAGAGACATATGGAAAGTACATGCCGAATCAAAAATCCAATCACTGTGATGAGATGATGTCACGAACCAACCAATGCAAAATCCGAATCCGAATTGCTTTCACCACACACATGCATCGATTGCATGCCTTTTCCTTTCTTTTGCAGCCTTCGACAATTTTTCTTCCAATGGCCTTTCTCATGACAAAAAAGGCACATTCATCTTTACCAAGTCTTCCTTTTGATGTAGATCTACCCCTCTCCTTCCTTTATGTCAGTGCTCATGGACGTCCTTCATGTACAATGCCTCACGCTTCATTCCCGCTTTCTTTATCTTTCTTTCTTATTTCATAACTATACAAAGCAAGACAAACTTCCTCAAAAGACATACTTTATCCTTCCCAACGAGTAAGCTCGCACAAGATGATCAAACTCATCGTAGAAGGCTAACAACATCAAGGCTAGATCTTCATCTTTAAAAGTTTCATCCATATTTAACAAATCTGCTACTAATTGATTAAAAGCAAGAATGTGGTCGTTTATTGTAGTACCCGGAAGGTATTCAAACCGAACAACTTCTTTTCAAAGAGCCGATTTTGTCCACTCTTCTTCGCTTAACTTGTTCTCCAACGCCTTCCACAACTTACTTCATAGGATGTCTCCTTCATGAACGTGTACTTTTGTTCTCGTAGACACGAACCGATTGTACCACATGCCAATTCCGCTGATATTTTTCCACTCTATTTCATCCGTTCCATCCGTTTCTTCTTCTTCAACGGCGATGTCTAGACCTTGTTGAAACAGAGCATCTAGAACTTCGCCTCTGCCACATGCCGAAATGACCGGCTCCATCAAACTTCTCCACCTCGAACCTCATGCTTCATCACCATAGTTCTCGCTGACGTGGATGATCGGCCTTTGCTTTGAAAGAAATTTTTCTTCCGCCATTTCTTCAAATTACAACAACTAGCAACTATATTCCAATAGCAAACAAACGGAATACAAACAAATGCCTAGTGTAGAAAACCTTCACTCGATACCAATTGTTGGGAAAATTCGGTATATTTTTCCTATTCTAAGTAGTTACTATTCACTTATGATTTAAATGAATAGAACTCAAACTAACCCGACAAAATAATGCTATTGGAAATATAATGATAAAATAAACTAAAACGATATCAAACAGTAAATATTAAAAGAAAAATAATAACACCGTAAATTTAACGAGGTCAGATAAATGTTACCTAAGTCCCTCAAGGCCGTTGACCACTTCCACTATCTTCAAATGAATGAACTTCAAAATTACAACTAATTGGGCAAAATTGAGCTAATCAATTAACCTTACAAAAGAGAAGAAGATTTACAAATTTTAGGATGTTTACAAATGGTGAAGGAAGGCTTTATTTATAGCCCCAAATCCAACACCCATCTTCATTCCTAACCAATGTGTGACTTTTCTAATTTTCTCACGAGCAATATATAACAATTATTATTTTTGTTTTATCTTCAAAAGCTATTTATTTTGTCAGAAATTTGCTGCAAATTATAGCTGTTTAAACACGCTTTCAAGCAGCATCTTCTGACTTTGAAAATTTAGTTCTTAAATAAATTGTAAACTGTGCAGCCAAGAGTGACAATTGGCCTATTTTATTTCCAAATTCATGCATCTACGGCTGGCAAAGTAGCTTAAAGTATATGTTTTTTTTTTCAATCATTAGAAGTTTAGAACTACTAGGAAGCAACGTATAAATTTTTTCGATTTGAATTCAATCTAATCTAAATTATTTAATTAAAATTCGATTTAATAACTTAATCAATTCAAATACAAAATATAAATTTTTTTAAGATAAAATAAACTCAGATTAATATTAAATTTTATTTATAAATTATTATTATATATAAAATACGACGTATATAATAATTAAATTTTAACTTAATATATTTGTAAAAAAAATTATTATTTATAATCACAACTAAGATAATCAAAATAATAATAATTATGTCTGTATAATTATTTTTTAAGTTAAAATAATAATATAATGTATGTAATATTTAAATATAATAAATTATAAAATAAAATATATATTTATTTATAATTTAATATTAATTCGAATTGGATTAAATATAACGAATTATAAATTTTTTTAATTTTAATCTGATTTGAATTTGAACAAATGTTATATTTTTCTATCCGAATCCGGTTTAATTATAAAATTTATTAATCTAATCCGATCTATAATTTAAAACTGATGAATTGAATTATTTAGTAATCTATAATTTAAACATGTTGACTGCTCACCCCTAATTAGGATCTCGTTAGTCACAAATTGTTTTTTAAATACAATACAAACTTGATTGTTTTTATTATTTGACATTCGCATATTAATTATTTATTTACATGAGTTCGTTATTTCATTCAATTGCAATATATCTTAAGTTATTAAGGTTTTTATGCAATTACACTTTTCTCTTATAATTGAACAACAAATAAAAATATAGCCACACAAAGCAAGTGCTGAGCAATTAGTATTTCTTTAAAATATGTATTTCCTATTTATCCTCAAAGCATTATTATTATTGTTATAAAAATTCACGAACAATATTGCTTAATCTCAGCTCTAATTATTTTTTAAATAAATAAAAGATTTAAATTAAAGTGATTTTTGTTAACATTAATGAAAATGATAATAAAAATGATTTAAGTTATTTTTGTATTTAATTTTATTATTAATATAAAACTGAACGTAAAATATTCTAATAGTAATAATAATTCTTATTCCTCTTAGATCCCTCAAAAATATTTTTGAATATTCTATTTTTTTGACACATTTATATAATCATTTATTATTTTCTTAGTTTATCTCATTTATAAATAAAAAAATTATTTTCTAATTTCATTTTGATTTATAATTTCATTTTAATATTTATTATTATTTTTATGATATTGTTTAAACAAATATAATAATACTAATATTATTTTCATTAAATTTAATTCTTATTACATTTTTATTCTACGAAAACAAACATTACTTAAATTATCATAAAAACATGTTATATATATATAACAAACGTATACTGATTGAATTTGGTGGAAAATCTTAAAGCTTACAACTCAGAAATGAGTCATGACCAATCCACTCTATGCTCGTTGCCTACTGAATTATTATATTCAAGACACTAACAGCAAGCCTATGGGGACTTACGGAACTAAAAACAAATAAGTCTACATCAGTATTTTTTTTTTTTTTTACTGTAAAGCAAAGCAATGCTACTTCTCTCTTTCTGGAATGTTTTGAGCAAGTCAATTTATGTATTAAAAGGAAAAGGAAAAGGAAAAGGAAAAGGAAAAGGAAAAGGAGAAGGAAAAGAGAAAAAAATGAGTTTCTCATCTTCTTGGAATTCCCCATACTGTCTTGATGTGTTTGATTACTGGTTTATTGTTTTGTTTGTTTACTGGCTTTTATTGTCTTGTTTCTATTTGTTTGAGTCCTAAAAACAAAAACAAAAACAAAAACAAAAAATACGAATGTCTGTCTAGTGTCAAGTATGTAAATATTAAATATTTAAGTAAATATTTGCACTCGTTTGTACTAAAATAATATACCAACTATTTAAGTAATTAACATTTTTTTCTTCAAGTATACAATCTGTATACTCTAAACTAATTAGATAACACGTTCTAAAAAAAGTACATGAATAACAATCAAATATGGAGTAGCACGTCCATGACACTTAAAAATGAGTAACTAATAATTAAAAACTACTTATAATAATATCCTTATAATTTATCCTAATAAAAATAATCTTCAATCACATTAAACATCGTTTAATTAATCAAGATTTAATTTAAATAACGTCAACCTATATATTATTTATAATATTTTTATAATTAAATCAATTTTTATAGTAAAAACTTAACACAGTAGTTTTGCATTGATAGTATAAAGATTAAAACATTTGATGTTATCACCGTTATCCACCAAAGACTTGTTGACCGTAATTAGTTATAAACCATGAAAATTGCATAGCTACTTGTCTTGTCTTCGCTTAAAATTCCATGTTATCAAATATATTCCACAAGGAAACTGCGCGGTGACTAACCTCTGAAGCTCACATGAAGCATGAGCTACCCCTCTTTCCTTTATATATTAATTGATCACCTCTCTTTCTTTCTTTCTATTTATATATATATACATACATATATTAATTAAACAACTCGCTCTTATTATATCAATTATGTCCATGCACATTAATCGCCAGCTTTTTACTTTAGAGATTACAGTAATATCAGCAGAAGGCCTCAAGCCCTCATGTTCTATTCTCTTTTCCAATCGTCTAAGACCTTTCATCACTCTCACTACTCTCTCTGCACCAGCTCCGTCCAATCATGTCAATGGCTATGAGGAACCCCACGCGTACCATACAAGGGTGGATGGTCAAGGGGGTATCAATCCCAAATGGGGGGATAAATTTGTAATTTCTTTAAATTCTAATTTCTTCGCCAACACATATTCTTGCATATATCTCCGAGTTTACACTAAGAGGCTCATAGCAGGTCAGACTCAATTGGGATGGTGTCAAATTCCGGCCCATGATATTGGGTTACCACCGGTTGGTTCAGTCCGGTACTTGAGCTACCGACTACGGTCTAGAGACGGTTCAAAAACACGTGGAGTTCTTAACCTGTCAGTAAAGTTGGAAGATTTAGCTAATACTACTTGCAGTCAGGGAATGATATCTAACTCCATCCCATCTGGAATATACACTTGTCAGACAGTTATTGGTGTATCGGTTACAGGGTTTCCAATTATTGCTACAAAAGCTGCCACATGTGAAGCATAATTGGAAGTTATTTGTACTATTAGGAGGATGGGTGTATTTATAGATGATAGGGACTACTGAGACGTTTGATAAGAATCTGAAAGGCTAGCAATCTCTTTGAGTTAAAAGAACAAAACAAAAAAAACGCTAGCGATCTATCTTTGTGTGAAAAAAAATAAAAAGTTTGCTTTTCTTATTCCTTCATGTATCCACTTAAACTAAAAAGTCACTTTTTTCACTTTTATCACACTGATATAATAATTGTACATGCTATATAATTAAAGTATAAAGTGAACATATAAGTTAAAATTAATATAGATAAAAATGATAGACGAAAAAGTAAACATGTAAGTCAACCACGTTGTGATTTCGAATTTAACACTTTTTTATATAATGTAATTATATTATAATTAATATAACAATTTTTTATTACATATAATTATATAGATATATTTATACTTGTTAATAATACTATCACATAGTTTGTAATTTATCACAATAACAAATAGACTTTCCCTTTGGAAATTATGGTTATAGATTATAGTGTACTAGCAACGTTAAGAATTTAGAAAAATAAAACAAAAAAATATTACTAGCCAAAAGAAAAGGAATCAGTGTTAGAACAGCTATTTTTCTCCAGTATTGTTGCACGGCTCACGTAGCACGTCATAATAATTTTTAATTTGCTTTATTCTCTCAATAACAATTCAAACATTTAATTGTATCAAGAGTTCAAGACCAGCCGTGTAGCTTATTTAGCCGAGCTGAATAGCAATGTTCAAAGAAAAAGGGTTGTCTTTGTCCTCACAAATTCAACTCCAGCTTAAACAGTACTTTGAACAAAATTTGCAGGGTATAAGATCAAGACATGTTAAGAGAAAACAAATACCCAAAAGAACCATGAAAAGTAGGAAAATGCTTGGCAACACAACTTCTGTAGGGGTCACGACACTATCATGACCTTTGATTCATATACTTATTTAACTTTTTAATTTCTCTCTCATTGGATGAGATGTAATAGTGGCACGGAATATAACTCTAAAATCATGTTTCATAGCATTACTCTAAAAAGCAAGAAAGCAAGCAAAATTGGATTACTTTGTGAACGCTGTCTATACATCTCATGCAGAGAGGAGGAGGAGGAGGAGGGAGGGGGGACCACAAAATTAGTCTCTAATGGATATAAATCTCTCAACAAATTATCTTGTAAAGCTACTACTACCAACCTGCATTCCTGATCTCTGACGTTGCTTCTTGTAACTTTTTCTTGAATGATTTGAAACTACTTGGACCATTATTGCTCCAGCGAAATGAAGCATTTTGTATTACATCGGTCATAAGAGGTGATCTGAAAGATGATTCCTTATATGGAATATCATCATACTCTGCAGCAAATTTATAAACTGGTAAGACTAACCAGTGGCCGTGTTGTACGCCAATTAATAGATTTTTGATGTGTTAAGAAGGAGAGATTAATATCATCAGATGAAAACAATGATGGTCTAGCAATAGAAGGAAAATCTTTCTTTGAAAAGCAACAAGCATGCAGGTGCTAACGTTTGAAAGCAGGGAACGAACCAAAGACATCCAATTAAAGCATTCAGTATCCACAAAAAGAAGTTAAAAACATTCAATAGAAACATGCCTCAAGGGACATGTAATCACCTGAGGAAGTAGGAAGCTGATATTGTCTCTTTAAGAACCTTGAGGCTTCTCTATCTTTTTTGTGGCATAGAACACGTAATAAAGTGTGGACATTAATTGTTTGCATCTGGCCATGATCCTGAGAATCTAAGCCCAATGAAATTTGTTCACTCACAGTCATCAGCATTTGGATAACTGTTTCAGCCTGCAAAACAGAAGTCAATCACACTGCCAGTTTTCGGTGTTTGATATAGACCATGGAATTATCAATCAATGCAAGCAAACCTGAAGCGAATACAGGCCTAGGACTTGTTCGGCAAACTTGGCCTCTTTCTCAACTAGAGAACATGGTAGCCCTTCCCCCTCAGCTACAAAGAATTCCTGGTAAGCAACATAACTAGTTATAAATATGAATAGTATCTACTGATTCATCAAAGTGTGAAATATCATATACGGCAACTAGGCAATAATCTATAAATGCAATTGAATGTGTTACACTGTCAAGAACCACATATTCAAACCCTCTTCATCAGCAAGGATGGAACTATTCAATTGAGCCTTGGAGCTGAATGCAAAATTTTCCAACCATGGTATATCCATACACAACTTGATAATAACAAGATCTCAGAGCAATACATACAGTCAAAGGCACATTCACGTGATAAATTTTGTAGGAAGGTATTTTTGAATTTTACTCGTAGAATCTTTGAATTTTCCCAGAGTATTGCCATGTCAAGGACTTCTTTCTGAATGATATCTCTAATATCCAAACCTTTACCAGCCCAGTAATTCTTATATTTGCATACAACAACTCCTTAATTTGAACTAGAATCAACTTAGTCATATAGTTTCAAAATTAAGATCATAATCTTTTCCTAGTTTTTGTATTGACTAGGAGTTAATCTAATCTGAAACCAGTAGGGTTTTGACTGTATATAATTAGAGAAAATTTAGCCGACAAATCCTTTCAAGGACAAGACTGAAAACATTTCAAACTTTGAGAACCAAAGTAAATCAACATTTGAAATGATGTAATGGACCAAACATTTTTTAAACTGTTATTTTTGGATAATCAAAATAATTAAAATGTATTAATCTAAGGCAAACACAATAAAGCTATGGAGTAGTTTTTAAGAAAGCATCTTATAATATGTCTGAGGATCTTTCATGACTAAAAGAAGCCATTGGTCAAATCTCACAGCAAAAGAAAAAATCCATTGGTCCAATCAGAGGAGAAATGTCGAATCATTTGTTCTAAAGGTTGGGAACACTATATTATAGCTCTGTATTTTGAACTTCTACTTCCATGATGATAATGTTTGACTCAACAAGAATCTAAGTACATAAATATTTAAATGAAAAGTCATTTAATTTCCCTATACATACAAGATTGAAAAAATAGATACCTTCAACATTATAAGGTCATCCTCCATCAGGAGAATATCTGAATTTGAAAATGCACGAGAAGGACCCCCATCAAGCAACACCCATGAATAACCTTCCTGAACCACACATAAAATATTAATACTGCTAGGGAATCCCTCATCAAAATGTTTAGATAACAATAAGGATGAAAGATACCAGTGATGCTCGACAAATGCTTAAAACCACGGTATCTCTGAGATTATCGTCAGTTAGACCACATACACGGTTTAGGACCTACACAATGCCTCATGGGTTAAATGATCCATTTAATGAAATATTGATAACGAAAAGAACCATGTATAAGCTACTGCAATGTACATTGATATATATACCCTCTTGCTAATGTGATTGCACTCCCAAAGATACGAAGAGGTGAAGGGAGAAAGAGAATTTTGTTTTAATGTCTTACAGTATCGACATGTGGAAGAACACTGTCCAAACGTGCAGCTTCAACATTACAACGATATAAGCAAGAAAGATATGCATCCCTGAGATCCCAGAACACAACTCTTGCACCTGAGGTTGAATTTAATAAAATATAATGGAATATTGCTTTCCAAGTCAGTTACCAAGTACAATACGTTATGTTGGTTCAAGATACAAACAACTAAAGTAATTATCAAGGTTTAAAGTAAGACAATCATGAGGTTAAGCATTATGCAATGATGCTTCCCATGACACAAAGTACTTTCTGACTGCCAATAAAGCATATATTCTTGTGTAAAAAACTCAAGCTATATGCATGCAACATCATCAAGGTTTTAAGATCGCAATATGAATATAGCACATCCATTACTAAGTACATACATATTGTAAAGGGTAAAAGAACAGTTTTTAACCAAGAGAGATGATGTTTTCATTAAAGAAAAGTTTGGCCATGTAACTTAGATCCACATTGTCAGGCCAGGCTGTTAGAGCTCTTAGCTTTAATGAACTAAACAAGAAGCATGCTTGTGCACAATCAGATTCAAAGCTACCAACTTTATCTCAATCAGCTGAATGACAATGACCTATGATCGGAAGAAGACATGCAGAATTGGGAATACCCCTTACTGTGTTTGGAGGTTGTATCGCCTGTGATAATATCAGTTGCAAGAAGGATTCTTAAATTGTAGATGAAATCAACTAACTCACCTAGAAAGTCACATATATTGCTTGTAGCAATTGATGCAGTATCTCTGTTAATGTCAAAGGTGGTGGCAAACAGCTCATCAACCTCTTCCATGGATGTAGTTTCTTGTGGCTCTTCTTTGGCTAATTGAAGGAAAGATAAGTTCAAGTCCTTAAAAACATACAAGCATCTTCACATAACACAACATAAAAAACACAGAAAAAAAACCAAAAGATTGGAAACTATCATACAAAATATGATATACGGCCAGCCCACTAGTAATAACAGCGTAAAAGAAAATGCAATGGACAGATAAGGTTGAGTTACAAAGTACTTTTTCAGTAATAACTTTTGTTTCTCTAAAGTCTTATCACAAAATTAATGTCCTGAAATAATGTTCATTATGATAATATAGACACTTCCTACCTGACAAAACCAGGAACATAAAATACATACAATAACATAGTACATGATAAAACAAACTAATTATACACACACAGAGATGTTAGATATAGAAAAAGGTACAAAAGGGGAGATCAAAAGGAAGTCTGCTATTCAAAACATGAATTTGGCATTTTAGTCTTATATATCATGTTTTACTAAAGTGCCAAAAATAGTACACAAATTGTACAGAATCAAATTAGCCCCAAAATAACATATTAACTTATACATATAGTGTACATAGACATATCTAGTTTACATACTCTTACATGAATATACAATATACAAAGTCTATACATATAACATATGTGCATGCTATGTACAACTGATATCTGATGTGTTATTTTAGGGCTAATTTGATTATGTACAACATGTGCTTGTTATTTAAGGCTAGGACTCTTATCATGTATTGAAGTGCAGTCATCCCTTTGGTCTACATTTTTGTACCTTTTCCTATATCTAATATTTGAAAATGTTTATTCCCACTTAATATATGTCACAAACTTACCCCATTTTCTATTTTCAGATTGTCTGGCAAGTTCCCATGATTTTCTAATTCCATCTTCAAGTGTGTCAAGTTGTTTCTGAATATACTGCATCAAGAAAATAAATAACAACTTATCCCTACACTGGAAAGTAAAATAATGCCTTCAATGTAAAAACAAGATAAAAAAATTTTGGGGGAGGGGGATTACTGAGAGAAAATATTAACTATATCAATAATAAATCAGGTCTAGCGTTGAAGATGATAGTTTACATTTTACACCAAACTTAATGATGATAGAATCTACTCTAGTAAGATAAGAAACCTCAATGAGATATCTGTACTAAAAATAAAATCTCTAAATTTCTAGGCTAACAAATTATCCTACATTATATCAGTCTCATAATACATTAATAAGAAATGCTTCCAAGTTCAACCAAATACTTGACTTTTCAAACAAGCATTAGCAACCAAATCATATACCCTATTTGATGTGACAACAACTTGATTTAACAGTACTTGAGAAGCATTCAAAAATTACACCATCAATGAAGATTAATTAAACCATGAAATACACTTACTTGTAGGGTGTTCAACCTGATACAGAGCTTGGGAACTGTCAATTGATTTAACTTGTTCATCACATTGTCATCCAAAGGTATACACTCGAGCATCTTTTTCTTTATTAAAGAATTGGACGTCTCTTTGTATCGAGTCAAGGGAGGAGCTGACGGATATAAGTAAGTCTTTTCAACTGCAATAGTGATAGTATTATGACAAAAATCTTTAACAAATAAACATGACATTAATAATCTCATGTAGAAAAGATATCAAAACCTACTCAAAAGCTCATCAGTCAATTAGAAAATATCATATGAACTCCAAATGGAAGATCTACTTGATTAAGGGGCGAAGAAAATGCATGTATGATCATTGTTAACCACAAAAGTATAAACACTTGTCCCTAAGCACCTTCAGAATGAAAGCCCATTATCAAAGCATTATGCAAATTGTTTGGAAAAAATAAATAAATAAATAAGCACGAGCTGCATGTACATGAAAGGAATAGACCACAAAATATTCGAAAAGCCACAAAAACGGTCCCCTTCCATGTCCAATGGCCTGAGAATCTCTCTTCCACCATATACTCATGGCCTTCCCACGAGGAAATAGTAATTCTTTTTTTTTAACCAAAAGTTACATGGGGATGGGGAGAATTGAACCGTGGCATTTCCTGGGAAATACGAGAGACCTTTATCACCCATTGGCAAGGAAATAGTAATAATGTACCAAAACAAGTCTTCCTTGGAAGTTGTATTATTTGTTTTCCAATAAAAATCAAAGTTATATCAATCACAACATCCAACTTTAATATGCTAACAACAAAGTGTGTAATACCTAACTGCCTGAGCATTTTCTGCAAATAGGCATCCATGGTATGAAAGATCATAGACAGTACAGCTTGTAAATGTGTGACGTCCATTGGAAGATTAAAACTAAAGAACTGATCCACAGTCTGCAGACCAAATTAGATTAACAATAAATAAATATAAGAAGACACAAGCTGGTACGCATTTATTAATGAACTTTTACAAGATACAACTAAAAGGGAAAATGCAATATACATATTTATTGTTAAATTAGCACCAAGGTGCAAGCATGTCACTCACTCTTTTATTTGTCTTTCCTTATAGTGGGTATTTTTACCAGTTAAATATAACAAGTAGAAAAACTAAAAGATCAAGGCACGTTAAAAAGCATTTATAAGTGAAAAAGAAAACATAAAAAGCAACTAACATTCTCTTTGGAGTCACTTGTAAGTCCCACCTAAATAATCAAGCTATCTAGAGGATAAAATTTTATAAATGTAATAACTGAAGTTTTTGGTATGTTTAAAATATGATCTCATATGCTTCAGAAAAAAGTATATACCTCCTCTACAATCCTAAAGACTTCAACTGCAGATGCTGCCTGTTTTTGCTGCAAAGACAGAGACTCCCAATCCTGCACATAAAAGAAAGTGATTTTTAAAGAATACATCAACAAGGAAGGACATCCATTCACTCTTCGCTTCCACCAAAGAACTGAAGAGTATCAGTACTTTGATGGGCTATTGCACAAAAGAACAACAGAATTAGTAGTTCATGGTCGACTACTCAAATCAATTGTTCTCTTAGTCAATCTAAACAACATATTGATTAAATAGACCAGAGATTTACAGAATTCCACGCTCAAATAAATAGTCCACCGTAGCAACCAACCTCAATATCAAATGCCCGTCCAGTCCATTCCAAGATCCGTGAATGTTGAGCAATCACCCATTCAAGAATAATAGGCTTTGAAACTTCACCGATCTACAGAGAGAAGAAAAAGAGTTTGGTCATTAGAAATATAATATAATGCTAATGCATACAGAGCATCATGTTCACAGTACTAGAAGCATATAGAAATGTCAGAGGATATTTTACTCCAATACAAATCAAGAAGCAATATGATGTAAAAGGCAGAATTTTCCAGAATATTAGAGAGAGAGCATGTAATCACAATACATGACATGATCATATGAGTGAATATGAAATTCTAATTAGAAAGCTCAGAGACTCAGATAACTGATGAGTCAAGAGAATAATAAGCTAACTGGATAATGATGCAGATCCTGATGATTAGTGCCGCTAGTAGTAGTATAAAGCTGAGTTAAGTCGCAATCCAACATATCAGCAGCTGAAAGCACCAATTTTGCATCTTCGTGATGATATGGCACTCCATTGAGAAATATTTCCTACAAAATGACACTAAACCATAAAAGATCCACCAATGAGAAGGATATAGAAATTGCTTCCTTATGTAACTAACCAGTCTTTCCCCATAAATCTGGTGTAATGTCATAGCAGCGGTCATCCCAGATTCAGGGTACCATTGACGCAATACTGGATAGAACACACTGATCTCTCTCTCCACAATCTGCCTAAGTTCATTAGCAAGCAACACCAGAGGATGTTTTCTTTCCAATTTTGACTCTAGATCTATGGTACTTGCTACCTATAATTAAAAATATCAACATCATCTACCAATAAAGAAACATTTTTACTATAAAACAAAGATAAATCAGAGATAAGACCCACTCGCTCATATGCAGCTTCAACAGATCTCTTCACATAGAATTTAAGCATCTTAGTAGCATCATCATGCAATAAATCCAGTTGGGTTAACTGCAAGCATGAGTGCAATTTCAAAATAAAATAAAATAACGAAGAAAGAAAGAAAGAAAAAGATTGGTGTTAGCTTCAAACCCAATCATGTTTTCCTGCTATCAAATGACATGAAAGTTAAATGAGTAACTCATGAAGGGAGGGCAGATTTCATGAGTTCAACTACAGCAAGGCTAACCTTGGTATCACCAAAACTACCAGATGTCAAAATTCCAACTGCTGACAACAAGGTCATCACCCTCCTGAAGTTACCAGGTTGCTGAAATAAATAATGCATTGTTAAAATTAGAAATCGGGATCCATATTTAGTTACAAAAGTTCCATAAAAGCTTAAAAATTAAAAAAATGGTAAATGACCTCAAAGAACAGCACTAAATAATGAGTAACTTTTTTTAACTTTGGTCAAACAAGATGAAAAGAAATAATGAGTAAATTATATCTCATACTAAGAATGACACTAAATAGGAAATATAGACCTGACTAAAGTGTAGATGATAGTCTTGCAGCTTACTGTCACACCAAACGCTTATTGAATAGAAAATGGCCTGCACCAAACTTGACTTTACTTCGGTGCCTCTGAATTGCACTGAACATATTAGGCTTTCCATGTAAAATTTCTCCTTTATGTCGTCATCTCCTCCTGATAAAACTTTCTGCAACTCGAGGACTGAATATTCCAGAAGCATAGCTTCATCTGTCCCAACAAACTATTTCAAAGTTCATTAGATAAATGACTAATAGTAGTCCTGAAGTATCATTTTGAATAGAAGAAGCCCCTTATCAAAATCAAAGATAAATGAAGCAAAGAAAGAATTCCCATTATAATCTTAAATGGATGGTCAAGATGCATTTTTGCTCAACCAAATTCAATATAACTACATGTCCAAGATATTAAACCATAAAAATATATGCAGCACATTCAAATAAAATAATACTTCCAAAGGTAAACATCAATCAACTCCACCAGGTTCTCGTTTTCACGTCCACCCCAAAAATGAATTTGATATCATCATAGGATAAAACATTAGAGTTGACCTTTAAAGTTAAGGGCATTATGCCAAATTTGTAATTTTACCAGGAAAAGTAATTAAAAGTGAAATTATTTTATAAACAAATAATTTTTTTGTATTTCCATTTTCTGAAAAAAATAAAAATAAAAGTGAAGTAAAAGTGAAAACAAAATCTCATCTCTTCTCATACTCTCCCTCACCCTCTCCATCTCCAAAGAGTTTGAAGAACCTCAGCCCTAAAAATAACTTCACCCTTGGCTAAACCTCAGTCCTACAACCATTTGCCCAATACCCATTTCTCTTTCAGCCCCTTTCACTCCACCAATGAACCGTGCAGTTGTGTATCGTCTAAACCCATTTTCCAGCCTTGTGTTGCTGCTCTCACCCTTTCAAATTGCATCTGATGGAGTCCACTGCAAAAATCCTCTCTATCACAATTTTTTACTTCCTCATCAATTAAAAGATGAGGATATCTACCGAAAATCTAGGAGTTTTTTTCTAGCTTTCCATTTGGGGTTTGAATTATGGGGTAAAGCTTCTGTCTTGATTCCAAACATTTCATATTCTATGTTTGGATAGAGAGAAAATTTAAAGGGAAGAAGATATTTGTGTATTGTACCGGAGATATTGTTCACTGTTAGGAATGTTTTGGAAAATTTTATGATTTTAGAATTATGATTTGAAACTTCTATTAGTTTCTGTTGTTTCCAATTTTTTGTTCAATTATTATCTCCTTTTTTTAATATTGGATACAATTACAGACAAAATTTATGGGGTATTGCTCATTCAAGTGTTTCCCAAATTGAATTAATTGTTTTGTTGGATATTTAAGTCGACTCCAATCTTTTGTCCAATTTTTCCGTTTTTCATTTTGGATTCTTTAATTTCTTATAGCAGTTTCTGGGTTTAATTAATTAATTTATCATTCAATTTTCAATTGATTATTTCAGATGGTACTTTGTGTTTAAAGTTTTGTGGGTGGATGGGGCAAACTCGAGAATTGGATGTATAAACTTTTTATTTTCTTCTCAGTTTAAGCATATGTCAATTAACCATTCTTGAAAGACATAAAGAAACTAAACTGCAGTTTCAATTCATTTTCATAAAAAAATTCGTCTATTCTATTTTAACTTCTTACTGTTAACATGTTTTTTTTTGGGGTGGGGGGCTTGAAGATTCTCATAACTTTGGTATATGTATGGTAGATACAAAACTCCGTTTTGAGGGCAGACTGAATAACGAATTACCCATAATACTAATATAAACAGCAGTATGATTATTCTGCTGCAATCATTTAGTCAGCCCCATGGCCACTAAGAAAGAGTTTATACACAGCACCATTAACGCCACAGTTTTATTGGTTATTACTATTTAGTAGTTAATGCTTACATCAATCAGAAAGCAAACCCCCGATGAACAACCAGTCCAGCAGAAGCATGATTATATGGCAATAATGAACACTAATAACTCTGTCTGTGCTACCGACAGAAAGACATCTGGTAGTAACATATTCTTTAAAATTATTGCATCAACAAACGAGTAGTATGACAGCTAAGCATTAGCACGATAGTATATACCTGTTGAAAAAGGACCCATCCAAAAATTGCATTATGCATTTTCTGAGTGATGCCTAGTACAGACCAGGTCAACTTGATAAGCATCAGGTCTTCATCAGCTTCCTTATAAACACAAATTCATATAACAGAAAAATAGAAAATCATTCAAAAAAGTACAACTAGTGCTGGGAACTTTTCAATATGGCATAAAGAACCATACACCTCAATTAGATGCCTTTCATCAAGAACATCAAACACGCTAAAAAGTAGTTTCTCATAGAGCCTAACGTTCAAATAGTACCCAGCAGTCCAATAGTGAGTCTCATTTGGGATGCCAAATCTTCCAGGAAGAGATGACAACTTCAGAACTACATGTTTGATAGTTGACACAATGGCAGCATGCTCAGAAGAAGACATTGACATGTCCCATTCCTGTGAGATCCACAAAGCCAAGCAGGTCTAATATCAGATTGCTAAAAATTAAATAAAACATAATGGAAGGTATTACAGCAAATAATAAGAACCAGTCTCTTATTTATGACAATCCTATGATCCTGTCATATATAAGGAAGGGATACCTTTGTGTTTCTGACTCTTGCAAGAGAATGCTTAATGGAGAGACGCTCAGGTTCTCCGACAATGGCAGAATAGTAGAGAAGTTCTTCCAAAATAGTGGCCTAGAAATTTATTGTTGATCATCAAGTTAAGTCCAAGCTTTAAAATATCCATGATTCTCCAGCCATAATTTTTGTTTGGCATGAACGCAGAATTATCTCAATGCTCATCCAAAACAATTTCTTTTCCTATTCATTGTATTCCAAATTATGGCATGTATAAGATCTCTTACTGAATTTCCAAAATCAGGAATTCTTCATGCCAAATAGCAGAACACAGTGATTGGTTAGAAAAGCATTAAAATAAATACCCAAAATAGTAATTACCTGTCTACTTTTCCATTTCACATAAGACTTCTCATGTAAGATATCAGACTTAGAAATGCTATTTAAAAGTCCAAGAGAAATTTGAGGAATGTCAATTTGATCCCATGTTCTCCTCACTGTTAACTGTGTCAACCTTTGTCTGATGCATGCATCTTTTGCTTCTGAAATCTACAGAAGACAAACCATGCTCTTTTGAAATTAGCAAAACTGTCACTCTCAAATATGTCAGTTTCACAGTGTAGCTAAGCACACGACATGGAAATTATTTATAGAACCTACCAACTGATATTATGCTGAATAACATCAAGAAAAGAAGATCATTCTTAAGCATTTCGATCATGTGAGAAAACAAGTGGTATGATACCTTTCAAGGCAAAAGAACAGAAATGAATGTTGAATGAGGGCATTAATATTCAACGATGAAACAAAGCATCCATGCTTCAAATCAAACACATGGTAATTAAAGGTAAAATCGCTTCACAAACTAATATCATAACTTGCCTGCATTTGTACACGGATGGTGTTAATGACTGCCGAATACCTTTCAGGAGGTTTGGCCTGCACGTATGAATTCTCTCTCTTACTTTTCAACCTTGACAAAAACTTGGGGCTCTTTTCTTTCTTTTTATCCTCAACCGAATATACTTCAATCCTAAGGAACAATTAAAAAAATAAAAGACTATACCAACATTATAAATTAAAATTAAAATAAAAAAGAGAAGCCTTGCATTAGACATGAGTTTCAAATGTTTGAATTAATATAAAGATAAAGAAGGTAAATACTAGCAGAATAATGCCAGCACAAATATATAGACTGGGGGAGTTGAGATAGACATTACCCAGAGGACACCAAAGATGCCAGAAATATTTCATATGCTGATTCTTGCAAATCATCATCTGACAATCCTTCAAGAATCCTGAAGCTATGTATCAGTTTATTCAAAAATAAAAGACGCAATTCAAAATATTCAGAGTCAAATATTCATAGTTCACAACTATTGGTTATAAAGGTAAAAAAATCAAATATCTTCATGAGGTGTTTTGAGAAGCAGAGGCTGCACCTAGTTATTCAACCTTACTGCCAGACTATTCTAGCTTTACATAAGATTATCGTAATCAAAACAACAATTCCTAATGAAGATAAAACCCACTAACATTAGATAATATTTGCAGAAAATATTCCTGAATGTGCAAAAATTATTCAATGGAATTTTCAAAATCATGAGGAGGCCATCCTACCACACCCTTTCTATCAATGCTAATGACAATTTTTTTATTAAACCTTTTTATTTCACTACTTCAGTACAGTTATTAAAAAAAATCATAAAACGAAAACATTTTATTTCATTGTGTTCTTAAAAAAAATCATTATGAAGATGGAGAATTCAATAATACCCGTATTCAGTTTAGACAACCCTAATGGAGGAACTTTGACTTGTTCTACATAATATGTACTTTTAACTGCTGTAGTAGCTCTAAGCTGAGAACCATGATTGTACCCATTAGCCATACTTCTCCTTGAATTTAAACCATCTAACCACTTAGGTGATGATGATGTTTCATTAATATTTTGTTTCACATCAATTGGTGGAGGTGCACGCCTAGGAGGTGATCCAGCGACCTCTGGATCAGTTAGTAGAAAATAAGAATTCCCCGACTGAGTTTCAACCTTTCAAAATATAAAACATCATAGAAAGTGTTACAGAAAGTACCAAAAAAGTAAATAATAAATTATTGATAAAAGAAAACCTACAAATCAAAATACCAAAGAAAGCATTGATATTTGGAACAAATGCTTGACCAGTACATACACTAACTAAATTTCCCCTCAACAAAGCAGGACAGGCAATCAGAAGGAAGCATAGAACAAAAATAATTATTTAGACAGGCAAAACTAATATCAACACATAAACAAGAGGTTCAGCGTCAGAATTACCATAAAAGGGTAAGCAGACTCGAGCGCGTACTTCTTATATGCCTCCGACAAATCAACCCCTTGACCTAAAAACAAGAAAAAAAACGCATAATTCACCAAGTAGAACCCAAATGGGAAGAAAAAAGAAAAACAAATCAAGCAAAAACTAGAGAGAAAGTGAAGACAAACTTCACTTCATCAACAATAACACAAAGGGCATAAACTATCTGAGATCTACCGAAGTAGAATTTATGATGTGTGTGGATGTTGACGTTAATTTGATATTTTCAAATAATAGAGGCGGGGCGCCACCGATACAATACAGACAAATATTTAGAACTCGCAGTACATTGATAGAAATAACATTGCAGCTCATCAAACCAATATTTTGCGAAAAAACAAACAATAAAATGTTGATATAATATGGGGGATGGGGGAACTCTTTTTCACCTTTCAATTTCATATATTGTTTCTGGGAGGAGAAGCAGAAAACAACATACCAGAAGCGAGGCAATCGAGAACATAATCAACGCTGAGAGCGTCAAAATTAATGTTGGATAAAGAGGCGGTGGAGCCAGACGGAGTTCGGAGCTCCGTTACCAGACCCGTCGAAGACGACAATAGAAACTCTAAGAGTTTCTGACGGTCACGGCGATATCGCTGTAGAAGAGAAGCTTGCTCCATCATCATCAGCAGCTAATCGCTGAAGAAATGACACATTTCAAAGAGCGCCAAGAGGCCGAAAGGTTAAGAAACCAATTCGACAATTTTGATCACACACTTCCTTTAACTGAAGACTTTCTTCGAAAATTTTATGGAAAATATATTTTTTTTTTTGAGTGAAGTGCGTTTAAACCTTTGGTTATAAAAAGTGATTAATTAATTAATTAATAACAAATTCGATTAAAAATAATATGATTTTTTTTTCCACTAAGTAGGGTGTTCAGCCTCTCTTTAGGTTTTCTTACCCAAGAAACTCTAGTTTAACCTTAATAACATTTAAAACCTAGAACAACATTTTTGTCCTTATGCAAAGAAGTGACTGTTCTATTGCAACTATTTTGATATGGAGGCTCGCGGAAAGTAAATACAACATGAGAAGTTATTGGAAAAGCTGAGAAACACAAAGCTAGTAAATCTTGATGATGACGATGATGAGGTGGCTCAACGGGAGTTGCTGGAATTTCCTTTTGAATTGGCATGTAAATTATGTACAACTCAACCAGTACCATTAGACGTTATGATTAACACTCTTAGAACCAACTGGAGCATTTGGGTTCATAGGGAAGGAATGGCTCCTCTTTGGTTTGATATTCGATATAAGAAATTGCCTTTTATTTGCTTTGCCTGTGGTCGAATTGGACAGAATGCATGAGCATGCCCTGATATCGAAAGAGTGATGGGGGGAAGTGATGGTGAAGATATACTTGGTGTCTAGATGAAAGCTTAATTGAAACTACAAACACTTGAAACAGTGAAATTTCTTCAATCACATGGTGAGGACGATGATCCAGTGGAGGAAGGCTTAAACGGCCAAACTGATGAGCAAGAGACGTGGGTGAGTGGGGCACCTCATGCGGGAATTGAGGTCACTAACTAAGAAGCGCCAGGTAATCTCTCTTTAAATTCAGGAAAAAGTCCGGCAAGGAAAGTGCTTGAAAAGCTTATAAAAGAATTATCAAATAAGCCAAGTAGGCCTAAGGAAGGTGGGCTGATAGATCATTTGAGTGAGATCTACACACTTATAACTTCCATAGTTTCAGCAGAGCTTCCAATTTTTGGGTTAAATAATGATTTAGGACTTCAAACAATTGAAGATGCAGACATGGAAAGTACTAATACAAATGCAAGAAAAAAACAACCCAAAACAGTGGTAGAAGCTGAATTACCTCCTGATTACTCAAATAATGGGAAACACGTGTCTTGGCCAATGGGCAATCCCGACAAGAGCAATGATGATCCTAAGTTGGAATGGTCGTGGTTGGAGGAAGCCACGATCCAACCACGGGAGCTTTGAAAACTGTTATTCAGTCTCATTCCCCATTTTGATTTTTTTGCAAGAAACCAAAATGTTAAACTCAGATGGGAGGCATTAGAGTTCAAATGGGCTACCGTAGTTGTTTTTTGGGGTGGATAAAAGGGGTCACTGTAGTGATGGACTTGCTTTGCTTTGGACTAGTGAAATTGATGTGTCAATTTGATCCTACTCTTCGGGCCATATTGATGCTAGAGTGGTACTGGCAAATGGAATAAACTTTGGTTTTAGAGATTCTATGGGAATCCCGATCATACTAAACGAAAATTTTCTTGGGATTTGCTGCTCAAATTAAGGATGTGTCCTATCTTCCATGGGTCTTGATGGGGGATTTTAATGAAGGCTCGGGAGATGATGATTTTTCGGGCCAAAGGTTGAGGCCCAATTGACCCAATTTAGGGATGCTATTATGAATTGTGGGCTTTATGATTTTCCTTTCATGGGGTATTGTTTCAAATGGGATAAGGGCAGACCACCAATTGTAAATACAGAGGAGAGGTTAGATTGAAGCTTTGTTAATGACCCTTTTCGAGAGCTATTCGCCGGACCCCTGATTCGCCATCTACTCAATAAATCATCCGATCACCTGCTGCTACTAGCTGCGCTAACAGCGGACGAGCTTGGGCGGCTTCACGGGTATCAACGGAAAGGTAGATTTCTCTTTGAGGCTGTGTGGTTAAAAGACGAACAATTTGCCAGGGTGGTAGAGGATGGTATTTGGCAAGAGATGTAGAATCAGGCTGTGCAATAATGGAAAAATTGGGTGGTAGTGCAGCAAAACTGGAATGATTGAATAATTCCCACTTTGCCTATTTCCAAAAACAAAGAAAGGAAAAAGAACTGAAGATGAAATTTCTTTTGGAGGATGATGGAGGAGTTGATCGGAATTTAATAAAAACTCTCCAAACTGAAATCGATCAGATTTTATAAAAGGAGGAAAGAATCTGGTACCAACGTTCAATAGCAGATTGGCTAAAATTGGGTGATCGAAATACCCGTTATTTTCATGAAAGGGCGCGCAGGTAGAATGCAATTTGAATACTTCATTAAGTGAAGGGAACGGCAACTTTATATTATGTTGCTATTTGTGTTGCTTTTTTGGATGATACTGATTTATGCACCATTTATTGAGGAGGATATCCGTCTAGCTCTATTTCAAATGCCATCATGTAAAACCCCAGGGATAGATGGTATGCCAGCTCTCTTTTTTAAGAAATTTTGGGGCTTTCTTAGCAGGGAAGTGGTGAAGTTGTGCTTGAATGTTTTAAATGAAGGTGGTGCCTTGGAGTCCTCCATAAACCACACTCTCATATCGCTTATTCCCAAAGTTGGTGATCCAAGAAGAGTTACTGATTTTCGTCTGATTACCTTATGCATTGTCATTTACACGATCATATCTAAAGCAATTAAAAACAGACTCAAATTGATACTGCCTGATGTAATCACGGAATCTCAGAATGCCTTTGTACCACAGCCGCAAATTGTTGATAATATAATTTGTGCTCAAGAGGTCATCACTCCATGAACAAAAATAAGCAACAACCTTCAATGGCTCTCAAGTTAGATATGAGCAAGACATTTGATAGAGTGGAATGGGGTTATCTTCGTGCGGTTATGCTTCGGATGGGTTTCCATGACAACTTTATCTCACTGATAATGAGGTGTATTTCATCTGTTTCTTTTTCACTACTGGTACGAGGACAACAAACTGAAATTTTTTATCCACAACGGGAGCTAAGACAAGGTGACCCATTATCACCTTATTTGTTTCTTATTTGCACTGAAGAATTTTCAAGTCTATTACAAAGAGCACAACAAGAGGGGGATATAGCTGGAATAAAGGTATCGAGGCATTGTCTGATCATCTCACATTTATTATTTATGGATGGTAGCATTTTATTTACAAGAGCATCAGCGGATGAAGGAGCTATGCTTTAACTTGCAAAATATGTCTCAGCATCGGGACAATTGGTAAATTATGATAAATCTACTGTAGTTTTAAGTAAGCCTACCCCCAAAATGTGAGTCGCAAAGTTGCTCAAGTTCTGCAAGTTAAAGAAGTGCCTCACCATGAGAAGTATCTTGACCTCCCCACCTTCATTGGACGCAGCAAATATCATGCCTTTTGCATTATCAAAGAGAGAATTTGCAACGCTGACAAGGTTTAAAGGAAAAACTCTTCACAAAAGCTGGAGAAGAGGTGTTAATTAAAGTAATCATTCAGTCCATTCCTTGTTACACAATGTCACTTTTCAAACTTTCAAAGAAGTTGTGCTCCGAGCTACACTTGAATGGCACAGTTTTGGTGGTCAAATTTTAGCGGAACCAAATCAATTTGTTGGCTTTCATGGGACAAATTATGTAAGTCAAAGAATAAAAGGGGACCTGGGTTTCGTTCATTGGACTCCTTTAATCAAGCTCTTTTGGAAAAACAAGCATAGGGACTAATGGAAAATCCGCACTCATTGGTAAGCCACACATGGCCAAGTATTATACTCGCTCAAGCTTCTTAACAGTCAAATGTGCAACAACCTCTTCATTCATTTGGAAAAGCATTTTATGAGGCAGGGACCTGATCGATAAGAGAATGAGATGGTGGATTGAAAGGGGTGCTCAACTGTCAATTTATGAAGATTGTTGGCTACCGATAGAACCCTTTCTAAAGGTGACTACCCCAATATGTTTGCATCCTAAAGTAACTGCTCGGGAACTCATTTTGAATCTAAACAGTGGAATGAAACCATCATTCATGCTGTTTTTTCTCCACATGAAGCTGGAGCAATCTTTCAAATCCCATTGCCTATACACTCACCTGAAGACACTATTATGGATTTTCACAAAGGATGGCCGATATGTGGTCAAAAGCGGGTACTAGTTTGCACAATCCTTAAAACACCCACAATAAGAAGGTACAAGTGATGTTAGTATGCTGAATTGGTGGATACAGTTGTGGGTTCTCAAAGTTCCAAATAAAACAAAGGTATTCCTTTGGAGAGTAATATCTAAAATACTGCCTTGTTATACAAGTCTGTTTAGGAGGAAAATTTTCAAGTCTCCATGTTGTGCTAGGTGTGGTTTTAGTTTATGATGATTGAATGCATGTTGTTTGGATGTGCTCTTTTGCCAAAGCAGTGTGGAAATTATTAATTTTTGCAAATCAGCTTAAACGCTGCTCAACAGGAGCGGTTGTTGATCTAATTTTTTATTTTGCATCCATATACTCTAGTAAAGATTTTAGGGTGTTTGTTACCATTTCATGGAGCATTTGGAATGATAGAAATAGAGAATTACAGGGAGGCAAAGGACAAGCCACAACTCATGCTAGAGCTGACAGTAATAAGGTGGGAAGAGTTTACGAATTTATGTAAAGAACACAAGGCTGTTTCTGGGGTGCTTCCACGGCCTTAAAGGTGGACAGCCTCGGTGCTTGTCATTTTGCTAGATATTTCCACGATGAGAATGGGAGCTGGATGTGTCCTGCATGGGGTTGAAGGGGATGTATTTATATCATCAGCTTTGCCTATGCAAGGCATTCATACAACAAATACTGATATGATAAGGGCTATTTACATTAGTATTATTCTATCAATAGAAATCGGTTTCAGCTGCTTGGTTATTGAAATGGGCTCAAACTTGGTCTGTGAATTTCTAAAGGAAGATAAGAGATGCTTGGCATCAGAAGGTGGCTTAATCGATGATATATATTATGTTGCTAGAAGCTTGGAATACTGTGAATGGGCAATTTGTTCAAAATCTTTCAACAAGGTGATCTACACGCTAGTTTCAATACCGGTCAATGCCCAAAAGGAGCGGATTTGGTTGAGGAACTTCCTCCATTCATTGTCTGATAGTGTCATCTTAGGAAAGTCTATTGAGGCATGATTATTATAAACGAATATTTGTATCTAATGTTTGATTGAATGGAAATTGCTTACATTAAAAGATAAAAAAAAAGTGGAGTTTATATTAAAATAAAATTAGTTAGAAAGAGATATATTAACTTATTTATCAAAATTGTAGCAATTACTACATGTAGTCGGTTTAGGGTACTGATTTCCCCTCTCTGCAAAATAGTCAAATAGGATATTGTTAGAGATCTATTAATTATTTCTCAATTTTTTTTTTCTATTAGTATATCTTAAGCTGCTGCTTTTTTAAAGGTAAATAACTAACGATTAACAGAGTCGCACATTTTTATTAGTAGCAAGAAGAATAAAAATAATTATTATCAAAGGAGAAAAAAACGACGAAAAATACTTGGCAATAGGCAAAGATCTGAGCTGACCTGGTGGGGGATGACCTTTCCTTGGCGTTAGAAAAACGCAGAAGGCAATTTTCTTTTCCTTTAAATCCGCCTAAATTATTTCAAAGTACATCCCTTTAGACGTTCCTCGGGAGAGAAACAAAAGGAATAAAATAAATACAAAAGGATGTAAACAACTAGCCACCTTAAAAACTACCGCCAAGAACCCCCTCATTCTACACAAGGACTTTCAACATGCCCACATCAAAACAGAAAGCCACAGTTGTCTTTTTGTCATTATCAATAATACAACCATCGCTACACCTAAAACTAAGAACTATGATATGAAGTAGAACAAAAAAGGCTGCAGCATATTGACTCGTGGGACACTGTCTGCATTTAATTAAGTCGAGCAAGGATATACGTAGGGGGTGCATATACATATGCAGGCATTAATCGTTGACTAAACTTCATCATCACCATGGTTGGTACTCTTTAAAATGTTGTACTTGCATAAAGGGCAGGTAGCATTTATGAAAAGCCACTTATCTACACAGGAACAGTGAAAATGGTGTCCACATGGAAGTTTCCTTAGCTCCACTCCGTCTTCGTAAGCAGATAAACAGATGCAACATTCCTAAAATTTAATAAAGATGCCATGTCAAGTGTATAATTATGTATAAACAGGCTGCAGAGTTTGCTTACTCACTAAACCGATAAACACTATTGGTGACATGAAAACACTAGAATTTCCTTACGACATGACTCATGAGCATGCACATGAAATATTTGAATTTCCCAGACCAGTGCCAACTGTCAACATACCGCATCTTCTCGCGGGAGAACATGCTCAATGGGAGTATCCACACCACACTCTGTCATTATTCCTCCACCAGGGTTTTGTGCATCACCATCAAGTTTCTCATTGTTGTCTGTTTTTCTAAATTTGAATGTCGTTAGCTGTTCAATGTCTTCTTTGGAAGCTCCTTCCTGTTTTCACAATGATACATAAAGCAGAATTGAGGACAAAAACAATACGTGGATTTACTGGATTATAATACCCACCTGAAATTCCTTATTCATGATAATCAAAATGCTGAATTCCAGTTTAACCCTAATTTATCCGGTTTAACAATTAAAATAAAATAAAATTAAGTCCTCGTGCTACATATCATTCACGGTCAAGACTTAAGAATCCCATAATCAAAATCTCGGGATAAGAATAGGGATTATTATTTTAAACAATAATAATTCAATTGCGGGGACAAATGGAGATGGCAGCTTTCAATAATGAACAAAGACATAGATGTTTTTCTAAGAGAAAAAAAATTATAAATATATGTATTCGATGTAAAACTTGTGATTCAGTGATTGACAAAAGAGTGAAAGACAGAGGACTATATGAAGTTCAACCTTCACGCCAAGGCAACAGTGGCCCGAAAGTATACTTATTGTTAGAATCCTGCTATTTAACCCGTCCAAAGGCATGGGTGGTACAAGGTTGTTTCACACACATATCCAACTCACCATTAATGAGGAAGCAACGTGAGAGTCAGGGTAGCAAACAGCTGAGACTTAAAAAAATTTCCTTATTGTTATTATATGTTTAGGTTAGAGACAGACTTCCATAAATTGAAATCAGATTGGGATTTCTGATAAGTTGGCAGGAGATAAATCAGGCACAGGAGTCAGTAAAAAGGAATTGGTGGTAAAAAACACAGATGATAAAGGAACATGCAGAGGTAAATTAAATCTACCTGGTCTGCCACAGCATACAAGAGTGCAATAATACATGGAAGGCAGCAGCAAACAGCTATCCCAATAATGCATGCCAAAGCAACACAGAAAACCACAAAGAAGACATCAAAACCGAGGAAAACTATACAAAGCCTGCAAAATAGATCACATGCAAGGTAAATAGTTGACTGTAGATTTATTTTTAGATTTCAATTGGATAAACAAGAGACTGCACAAACCAGTAAAGCTTAGGGGAAGAATGTGCCAATGATTGACAAGCAGCAGATACCCAGTAGAACCCGATGATCCACCAGATGAATGAAAACATTGTATTTGCAAATTCCAGGTGCTTTGGTACACTACTGGGAAATAAAAGCTGGCAAATGTTAAAACCCCAACCAGAAACGACTCCACGTGAGCAAAGAATCAGCATAGCATGAGGCAAATCATGACTGGGGTAACAATGTTGATGGTCTTCAGCTCTACTACAGATTACGTACAAGTATACCATAGTATAATCATGTACGAGGCATCAAATACGCCCTATGGGCAAATGACATATAAACAGGCCTAGAAATATAACACGACAGAGTCGGGTCTCTATTTAATTCAATGTCCATAAAAAAACTACAATCCTCGTAAATTATGGTTTTCTACATAAACCTGTAGCTCCAATCATCCCAACAAAAAATAATTAATATCAATCCTTCTTGAGCTCCAGAAATATAAAAAGTACCGGGCAATATTCTTCAGCTAAAAGAGTAAAGGTGACGAATTTCAACATACAAGGAGGCAATTAATAATTCATATCCAATAAGTGTCAAACAAGATATAACTTTGCCAATGAATTCAATTGAATGAAAGCAACAAAACGTACCTGGTACTCTCCCCCTCCAGACCTGCTAATGAGACGTACTGCGAATTACCTCTTGCCCCTGAGCTCAAATTCCCAGCACTAACAACCCCTTCTTCCGCCACATTCGCCAGCCGATGTTGATGATTTTGACGCCTCTGACGTCGCCGATACTCAATACAAACACAAGCCATATGCAGAACGCACTGCAAAGAATACCCTACAATCCACAGCCTCAAGGGCATGTCTGGCGATTCAGACCGGCTAAGAATCAACACCGTCGCAGCTACAACAACAAAAGCAAAGTTCCAAATAATATCCAAAATCACCACCGGCTTCGAATACGCCCAATCGCTCTGCCTCTCCTCCAATTGCTCTGCCGCTGTCTCACGAACGAGCATCGAAGGCTCGCGCATAATCCTTCTGCTGCTGGCTTGGCGTAAAAACCTCGCCGCTTGGCGTAAGCTTTGTCTCTGAACGAATCGTCGCCCCGAATTGCTTTCATCGGATGATCCAGCTGAACTACCTAACAATGGTGTTGAATCCATGATATCCTCAGAGGATCGGGTCGGTGACCTTGTCGAGGCCATTTCGAAAAATCAAATTGTCAAAATTTTCACCTCGTTCGGAGACCAATCTCGGGGATTCGAATCGGTTCAGCCTATTCAAATTACGAAAGGCGGAACTCCGAGACTTTATGAATTAAAGTGAAGCAAAAAAAAAATAAGGAAAAACAATAAAAAAGAAAAAAACAGGGGGATATATTGAAACTATGGGTGGATTAGAACGGTTGTTTCGAGCTCTGCCATGATAGAACTATGGGACATCGGAGATACAAGGCACGACGACGAAAATTGGTAAAAAGTAATATTTTAATTTTTATATTAAAAATATATGACATAAATTAAATTTAACGATCAAAACAATGATAAATAAAGAATTTTATTCTTTCGTTTTCAAAGTCTTCAAAATTATCTGAAAAATTATTTAAAAACTAATATTATTAAATTTTATAATAATAAAAATAATAATTAATGATATTAAATGTGTATAATTAAGCTAAATAGTTTTAATATGTAATGTTTAAAATAAAATAATACGTTAAAAAAATTATAATAAAAATAATACTCTTAAAATTTATAATTATAAAAATAACATTTATTATTCCTACCCATTTAAATATAATTTTAAATATCTTTTAATTAAATATAATTTAAATTAAATTATAATAATTTAAATACGTTTAATATAAAAATATCTTATAATTTTTGTTCAAGATTATTGAGATAAAAAAAATTGTTATTTTAAAAGTATTATTATTATTATTAATTTCTCAATTATTTTTTTTTACGTATTTTGGTTTTTGATTTGAAAATGAAAAGTCTTATATGATATTTTAGTTTTAAGAAAAGGTATAGAATAATACTAAAATTATAATACTTTATTATCTTAAATAGTTAAGGAAGAAAAAGATATTAACCACTACGTATTTGGTATTTCCTATGAAAGGCATATAAAGTGTTTATGTGGAAAGTTGCATCAAATGCATAGAAAATCAAAGGTAATCTTATTAAATTTCTACCACGTCTAAATCCTATGTGATCTTCATGGGAATTAGAGATTGAGATACTAGATCATATATTAATTTAATGTTTGATTTTACCTAAACTTTGATAGTTAAGAAGGGGCATAAATTGGAACCATTTATATAACCCGATATCATCTTTTTTATAAAATTATGTTTAAATCTTTTGGATGCTCTCGTTACTGACGTAGATAATAAATTATAATTATTTTATATATAATCTTGATTTTTAATACAATGATGAGAAATGATTTGATTTTCGTAAATTTAAAACAAAACTTTAAAAAACTACGAAAAATAAATTTATAT
Source organism: Hippophae rhamnoides (assembly GCA_033030585.1). Classification (NCBI taxonomy): domain Eukaryota; kingdom Viridiplantae; phylum Streptophyta; class Magnoliopsida; order Rosales; family Elaeagnaceae; genus Hippophae; species Hippophae rhamnoides. The sequence continues at coordinate 65,929,380 of CM065428.1, read as the reverse complement.
TTTATTTAAAAAGTTTCAATCTCAAGTGGTTTTAATCAAAATAGCTCCTAAGAATTAGACAAACTTTCAAAGATTACATATTCAATCTTATCATAAACCCTTAAAAATGATGTATTAAGTTTAACTAACTATGTTATATATCTTCAATGTCCAGAGATAATTTTTGGTAATGTCTTGGATATTTATGGCAGCTCACCTTTTAAAATATTAATTTTATGCTAATTTTTTTTAGCTAGCATCTTAATAATCATTAATTTATTTAAAATTATTTTTTATCAATTAAATAATAAAATTATCATTATTTAAAATATTAATAATTATCATTAAATTTTTAATCAATTAAATAATTAATTATTAATATGTAAAATATTGGTAATTATCATAAAATCTATTTTAAATATAAGTTGTATACTCAATTTTTAGATAATAATAAAAATACTATAATTTTGATTAAAATAAAACTTACTGTTACTTATTTTCAACATTTTAATAAATAAATTTATTAGTAATTATTTTCAACATTTTAATAAATTACCTGTAACCATGCGTTTATGACTATTACGATTATATTTTTACATATATTAATTATGATGTATTATTAAAAATATAGATATAAAATAAATTATCTCATTTTATTTAATATTTTTAATTAGTTTATAGTTTAAATTTTTTTCATTCGTTTAAATATTATCTCATCTTAGAGAAGTAAAGTGAATTATTTAATCTCATCACATATCTTATTTAGTGTCTCTAATAGACTTATGGTATAATATTATCTTATTTTATTTAAATAACATATCATTTCATTTAGATTTTAATCATAATATTCTTAACTTTAAAGATATGTTATATAATTTTTTTATATAATATACATTATAAAAAATATTAAAAATAAGTTATATTTTATACACATTTTTATATTTATTCTTTTATATTTATGTATATTTTATCATCATAATAAATAAAAATATTTATTTTATATTTATTGATAAGATATTAATTTTCTAGATTTTTAAGATATTTTTAAGATTTTTATAAAAAAAATTATAATTTTTATTTCACACGTAGATATATTAATAATAATAAGTGGGTTTAGTCAGTGAAATAAATCCAAATTAAAAAAATCCTCGTACATCTGTCTCATGTTTATATCTCTTCTTGTCTACAAAGTTACCAACTGTTACGAAGATGAATTACCACCATCTTTTCCAAATTCTTCTACACGCACATATGTATATCTTCAATGCTACTTTCGCGATTGCGTGTATACTTTTAGATATATTAATACTAATACAACTCAAAAATAAATAAGTTTTTAAATATATATACAAATTAACATATCATAAAATACAAATAATATTATAATTGTATAAAAATTAAAAAAAACAAACAAATATAAAAATTACTTAATTAAACTAGAGGTAACAATTAAAAATAAAAAGATTAATGAAATAATTAAAGAAATAAAAAACTAAAATTAAAGACAAATATCCTTAGATCTTTTTTCTATTTTTTTAATTTTCTTTATTTATTGTTTTCTATAAATAACTAATTTTATAATTAATTTTCTTTGATTTGAAAACCTTAGACATGGATTACAATATTTAATATGATATATAATATTTTATTCGATTATTATTTTATTAATTTTTAGTTTTATTTTTGTAAGAATTTATTTGATTATTTAAATGTATAATTAAATAATCAAATTAATTTATCGTTAATAAATTTAGTTGATTGGTTATGTAATCGGTTGATAAATTTAAATAGTTAGTAATAAATTATTTGTAATTAGAATTAATATTCAATATAATTAAATCGATTTTGTGTATATAGTTTTGATCTAATTTACTTATTTAAAAAATTAATATTTTTGATAGATTAAATTTAAAGAATTTATTATACATTGTTTATTAACAATAATTGGATTAAGAGTTTATTTAATTCAATAAATAAATATAAATATATATTTTTTCTCTAAATTGATATAATAATAAAATAATAGAATATAATATAATTTTATTCATTCTTAATACATTACGGTAGAAATAACCTTAAATCATTTTTTTATTCGAATTTTCATCATAATCTGGAATTGTGCCCCACTAGTGTTACTGATTATGTTTGTTAATATCTGATGAATGAGTGCCCAGTAAAGGAATATTTTTTATTATTCGATTCCTACACAACTGTGTCTTGTTTTAATACTCAGATTTTTAATATATGGGCTTATTTGCTACGAAATATTTTGGTATTTCCAGGACTGAGCTTTGTCGATTCAATGGTGCCAAGATATATCCCGGGAAGGGTATTAGATTTATTCGCTCCTGATTCTCAGGTACCCATTTGTTTCCAGCCTTCAATTAATTGCGTGTTTTAGTTCTATTGCCGTTGTTTACTTTGATCGTGTGACTGGAGCTGAAGCTGAACTGTGCTGATTTTGGATGATTTTTTATGCGAAGGTTTTCCTCTTTGCCAATTCGAATTGCAAGAGGTACTTCCACGATCGCCTAAAGCCATCAAAGCTTACATGGACTGCCAAGTACCGCAAACAACATAAAAAGGTATTCTTCTTCGTCTTCTCTGCTATTTAAATACCAGTATTATGTTCCTTTCTTAATTGAGTAGCACATTGCTAATATCCACATGAACACCATTCCTCACAGGCTGGTTTTGTAAATGTGAGTTCTTCCAAAAGTGGAAGTTATCATCATGTTTTCCTTTCTCTGTTAAATGAGAAATTCAAATATAAATTTTAGTCAATTGTTACTGAATACTTTAGTTTATGGTTACTGTAATGCAACTATTTCAGTTGTAGCAACTATTTTTTTTTGGTGAAATTGTCGAAATTTAACGAGAATTTTTTTTACTAGATTTGAATAAAAATTATTTCCCTGAAATTGTTATTACCTGATGTCAAACCAAAGCCTAAAGGTGCCCCTCATTGTGGGTTGGCCTTGAACCAAACCTGTTGCTCGTGTGATGGTGGTACAGAACATTGCAGCTGAATAAGTGAAGAAGTAGCGCAGAACCACCAAGAAGCCATATTCAAGGTCCATATTTGGTGCCTCATTGGAAGTTATCCAAAAGAAAAGAAGTGAAAAGCCAGAAGTTCGAGATGCTGCAAGGGAGGCTAAGTTGTTTGATAGTATAGGAGCTAAAAACGTAAACCCTTGGAAGCGATTTTTGAATCTTAAATATTATCTTAAGAAGTGCTTGGGCTTTGTTTTTATTCGCAGTGAAATTAAGGGGAGGATAAAGAAAACAAAGGATGAAAAGAAGTCAAAGAAAGCAGAGTGTCACGACCTTAATTTTTCAAGTATCGATCGTGCGGCACTTAACACGGTCCGTTGTACTAAGCCTGCCTTTCTCCGAACGAATTTTCCAAAGAGATTAGAAAGATAGTTTGTAAAGAATGTTTTGTATTACTCTAGAGAGAGTTTATGTTACAAATGCTAAGAATTCCCAAGATGATTACAAATGAAGACCAATAGGTCTATTTATAGTGTGGCAACAAGCTTAGGAGTATGCTACATTTTTCTAGATCCTTCTACCTCTAGAATATACAAGAGAGTTCTATGTACAATATACCACAAGGTTCTAGGACCTTACAGCCAAGCTGTAGTCTTCTAGGTTTGTCTAGTTCCTTCATGCACGTTCCGGGATGTTCCGTAAGCTTCCAGCGGCTTCTACATCTTTCCCGAACCATCCAGCACATTCTAGAACATTCCAACCCATTCTAGCACCCTCCAGCGTGCTCTAGAACATTCTAAGGTCTTCAAGCGTGAGTTGAGTCCGTCCAACTCTAGCCCTTTCTAGACTTCTCTAGAACTTTCCATGTAGAATAGTCTAGATCCTTTAGACAACCACCATTTATTTTGGATTTTTAGGGACATTTCGTGCGGGACGTGACACCCTCCCCCACTCAAGTTCGCGACGCCCTCGTCGCGTCTTTAAGCTGGAACCTCTCTATGGCATCTTTGAATTGCCATAAAGACTCCTCGGGTTCCCAGCTTGTCTCTTCATCTCGGGCATTTTTCCATTTGACCAAGTATTCCTTATAACTTGGTACGCCCCTTCGTCGGATCAAGCGGTCCGCCAAAATTGAGTCCACTTTCACGCCGGCGAGGTTACTACCGCGTAGGCGCCCCTCTTGGATTCTCCCCCTACTCATGTCTTCCTTGTCTCCATGAAAGGGTTTTAGCGTACTTACATGAAAGACCAGGATAGATTTTAAGCTTCGGAGGAGTCACACATATGACACCTTGCCGACTTTCTTGAGGACGGGGAAATGGTCCCTCGTATTTCCGCATCAACCCCATGAACCTTCCGGCAAAGGACTTGAATTGTTAGGGCAATAGTTTAACCAAGACCAAATCTCCTTCTTGAAATTCCACCATCCTCCTCCTCTTGTCGACCCCATTTCTTCATCTTCTTAGACGCCTTGTTCAAATAGGCTCAGCTAACTCATTGTTCATGCCAAACCTTGGCAAACTCAAGTCATCGGGACTCTTTCCTTCATAACTTGTGGCGAGGCATGAGTCGTGCTGTCCCATGACAATCTCAAAGGGACTCTTCGCGGTAGACTCACTTCTTTGCAAATTGTAGGAAAATTGGGCTACATCTAACAACTTCGCCCAATCCCGTTGATTAGCACTCACAAAGTGCCTAAGGTACAACTCCAGCAACGCATTGGCACGCTCCGTTTGCCCGTCGCTTTGGGGATGAAAACTGGTAGAGAAATTCAAGTCTAATCCCAATAGCTTGAATAGTTCAGTCAAAAATTTTACCGTGAATCGTGGGTCTCGGTCACTCACGATATTAGACGGGATTCCCCAATGCTTCACAACATTCTTGAGGAACAACCATGCCATCTCATCTGCCGTGCAGTCCGTTGAGGCAGGTATGAATGTCGCATATTTGCTTAAGCGGTTGATGACGACAATTATGCTGCCAAAGCCCTCTGATTTTGGCAGACAAGTGATGAAGTCCATAGAGACACTCTCCCATGGTCTCTCTGGAATAGGTAGCGGCTCTAGTAAGCCTCCGGGCACATGCTGCTCAATCTTGTCATGTTGGCATACAAGACAAGTTCTTACATAAGCTTCAACACCGTCCCGTAGTTGAGGCCAGTAGTAGATTGACTTAATCAAAACAAGGGTGCGCCTCATTCCTAGGTGTCCGGCCCAGAGTGAATCATGGCACTCCTTGATAACCTCTTTCCTTAAGTTCCCCCACTTCGGTACAAAGATGCGATTCTGCTTGGCGTAGAGTAGTCCGTCAATTAGCCAAAATCGCCTAGTCTTTCCTTCCTTAATGAGGGCAAGGAGGTTTTGAGCAAGGGCATCATGCTCCAACCCTTCTTTGATCCTTTCCAATAAAGGGCTACTTGGCCTAATCAAGGCTGCTTGCTCCGTCTTTCCACTTGGCGGGTCAACCACCATGCTTTCACCCGATTTTTCCACCTTATCGGGGGCTCATGTTGGTGGTCTTGTGTCGAGCTCCAACTCATCTTCATGGTCCACCTCACTCGGAGGTAGAACCGTCAGGGCGAGGCCTCATGACGCCCGCCTACGGGACTTATCTAGGGTAGCTTGCCCTTCCGTTGGCAAGCTTGACTTTGGTGACGCCTCAAACATCACCTCATGGGACTTATTTGAGACAACTTGTACTTTCGTCGGCAAACTTGGCTTTAGTGACTCCTCGTCTTTGTATTCTTTTGAGATGGTCAGGTAACTCCCTTTTTCTCTCTTCAATCCCTTCTTGAATTGAAGTGCCAAGAGAGCTTGGGTTGTACGTTTGGTGGTCCTATCCGTCGGTACCACGCAAGCCTTCGAACCATCCATGATGCACATGGAGTTTGAGTATGGCACCAAGAAAGCTCTAACCTGGTCCAAGAACTCCATGCCGAATACCATCGAGTAGTCATCTATCTACACCGATAAGTCCACTTGGCCAATCTATGCACAAGAGTGACCTTAACTCTCGAGCGACTCATGTAATGCGGTCTTCTTGAGTTAAGCGCTGGCAGAACCATGCGTAGACAACCTTCAGCCGAGTCTCTTTCCTTCTTCCACCGAAACAAAGTTGTGAGATGCACTCGTGTCAACCAATGCTTTGGCGACCTTCCCATTGATGGTGGCATCCACGCACATCAAACCTTTAGGGGTTTTTGGGCGCTCTGCATTGCACAAGTAGGCGCAAAGAACCCATCTTTGCACCTCCGTCCGACTCGCACTCCATCCCGATCACGAGTGAAGCAAACATGCGCTCAATGCCTTTCTTTCGGACATTCATTCGTGTCCCGATGCGGTCCGTCGCAAATGAAGCGCGTTACACGGGCTTTGAGGCACCACAATCCTCCTTTTCCTTCCCCTTGTCCCGTGGTTTGAATGAGGAATTGTCTTTGTGGTTCTTAGGTCCCCGACTTTTACCGTGGCTTCCCACTCTTTCCTCCCAACAAACTTCTTATCCGAGGCTTTTGAGTCCCTTGTTTGTGGAGTCAATAAAAGCTTTTCGCCACGGCCGAAGATAAGTCTTGGACACCACGTCTCTTGAGCTGCCAGCCATTGGAGCACCGTCCACGGAACAAGAACAGGGCATCCTTATCGGACGTGTCGAACTTAAAGCGACAAAGTTGTGAACTCCTTCACATAATCCATATACCATGTGTTTGCTTTAACCATCGCAAAATCGACTCTTGCATCTTCAAAGATTAATTGGGAAGAGCGCATTTTTTGAACTCCCTCGGAAATCTTCAAAGGTTTCAATCGTCGGCAAACCCCTCGTTGCACATCTCCACGCTCCGTCTCCACCACAAAATAGCATTAATGGGACAAATACACGGGTGCAGCGGATCATGTTAGCATGGTCCGTTATGCCAGTAGCCTCAAAGTAGTGTTCCAGCCCTCATAGGAGGTTCTCCACTTCCCTAGCGTTCCTAACGCCATTGAAGGTCTTGGGCTTGGGAACATCCATCCTCTTAGCCTCAATTACAGTGGTTGTGCTAGTTCCCGCGACCATTTCCCGCTTACATAGAGCTAGATCACTACCCATGTCCTCAACTCTATGCAACACATTAGCGAGTTCTCTTTGGACGAGATCTCTTACCTTGGCAAGTTCAGCTTTTAATCCATCAATCTCTTGCCTTAGCCCACCATCTAGCTCATTGAGTGACATCTTAACCGCTGCATGGATCTCCACATCCTCGGCCTCCAAGCCATTGCAACCCTCTTCTAAGTTGTCCACTCGGTCAAACAGCTCCCCTAAGATGTCCTGTGTACTCCCCACTCATGCTTCTAGGCTAGAAAGTATGTCTTTCGACTTGGCTCGAGATTCTTTTGATGGTTTCCGGGTTTCCTCACGTCCACGTTTCATAGGTGGAACATCAACGCTTGGTGTAGATGGAGCAACGTTCTTCATTATGCCAAAGGTAGAAATGCTTCAACCGAAAGCTCTGATACCAACTGTCATGACCTTAATTTTTCAAGTATCGATCGTGCGGCACTTAGCACGGTCCGTTGCACTAAGCCTGCCTTTCCCCGAACGAATTTTCCAAAGAGATTAGGAAGAGAGTTTGTAAAGAATGTTTTCTATTGCTCTAGAAAGAGTTTATGTTACAAATGCTAAGAATTCCCAAGATGATTACAAATGAAGAACAATAGGTCAATTTATAGTGTAGCAACAAGCTTAGGAGTATGCCACATTTTTCTAGATCCTTCTAGCTCTAGAATATACAAGAGATTTATATGTACAATATGCCACAAGTTCTAGGACCTTCTAGCCAACTCTAGAGTCTTCTAGGTTTGTCTAGCTCATTCATGCACGTTCTGGGATGTTTCGTAAGCTTCCAACGGCTTCTACATCTTTCCCGAACCATCCGGCACGTTCTAGAACATTCCAGCCCATTCTAACACCCTCCAGCGTGCTCTAAAACATTTTAAGGTCTTCAAGCGTGAGTTGAGTCCGTCCAACTCTAACCATTTCTAGATTTCTACAGAAGCTAAGCTTGTAATAATTACCAGATCGTTTAGACAACCACCATTTATTTTGGATTTTTAGGGATCTTTCGTGCATAACGTGACAAGAGTCTGTGAAGTCACAGAAGACACAGACAAAGAGCAATGTGTGCCCAAGGGTGCTGGTCCTAAAGGGGCCTTAGCTTGGAGGTGGTGGTGGGAAGAGGTGAATCACTTTCTATAATGTTTTCTTATTTCAGTAATTTATTGGCTTTGAAGGCCAATCAATTTTTATGATGTTTCTTGATATTTTGAATTTGGCATTAGTAATTTGTTGATTGTTAGGTACTTCAGCTGAGTCTATCTAGTTATGATAAAGTTTGGTGTCTTTTTCTCATGAATATCAGCTATTTGATAGTCAATTTTATTTTATTGATCAATATAAAAGACAAGATTGACAATATTAATATGCCACTAACCTTTGCCAACACTGCTGTAACTTCTCCACTGTTGCTATCCTCTCTCCTCTCCCGTGCCGCAACGAGAGAGATGATGGTGGATAGGAAGTAAATATTGAATTCAACAAATGCTGAAAATCATTCCATAGATATAAAACATATAATTCAACAAAGAAAATCCTTCGAAAAATACTACAAACACACCAAAAGTTTATCAATATATACAACGCATATCAAACAAATATAAAACATATAATTCAATCATGATGTTTGTTGAAATAATAATTAATATTTATCTATATAAATAATGTACATATTCGATTTAAATTAAGAAAAAATATATCGAAAAAAACGTTTATTTCTTTTTCTTCAAATATTGATTTCTTCTTTAAATTCCAATTAAATAAGCTAACTGAAATCCAGAATTTTGGATTAGGATCGGACTTGGCTGGACTTTCTATGCTCGCATATATTTTTGGCTGTGACAAGATCTGTCGCAGCATGTTAATCATTTATATTGTGTTTGGATTGAAGAAAGTAAAACGAGTAATCGCTTGTAATGCAGGACTTAAAACGTATACATTCATGTAACTTGTATGTGAAAATAAGCAATAATTACATCAAATGAGTGAGTGACTCGTGGAGAAGTAATGGCAATCGGTAATAAATAAACTAGGCATCAAATTCACAATTGGATTGAAGTTTTAAAATGAAGATGAGCCAACCAAACAGTTCTCCTAATATTAGAAGTTGATATATAGTTGGTGTTGCACCCCATGAGTGCCTAAAGTGTTAGCTTTTCTATTGTTAGAGAAACGGCCATCTGAAGCATTGATGTGGCGTTTCTTTAATGAATTACACATTATAGATCTTCACCCAGTTACTTGTCTGCTCAAACGTCCTGTTTAGAAAGTCTTTATATAATTAAAAGGAAAAAGTTTCTTTTTTTTTTTAATAAATCTTTTAAATTACTTTCAATTTTTATTTTTAAAGTACAATGCGTTTTAAATTTTATATTATTTTGATGTTTCTGTTAAAAATATTGCTAATTATATCATGTGACTAATAATAAGGTCATTTTGGACATTTAACATATTGGAAGGAAACAAAACCCCACCATGTCACATCCTCCTTCCCTACCCAGTTTGCGGTCCCAAACGGGAACGCCATTGTTGCTTCAAACACCAGCTGAACCCAACCCATCTCCGCAACAGCGCAAGAAAAATTGTGGAAACAGCCACCAAAAATGGCGACTCAGATGTTATGACTACAGATACTAACTCAGAAATATCGCAACCCAATATAACATTTTGCAGTCAATGCTTAAGTTTTAGATGGGCTGCCAATTTAACCTTCAAGTGGCTTTCATCATCATATAATAAAATATCAACACTGCTGATATTCAAGCTGGTGTCGCGGTGGAGCTACGGTGACGTGCGTTGGTCCACGGTGGATGGGAACTTCTATGAGTGTTTGAAGCGACAGTGATTAAACCCTAAATGTTTTTAGTAATATCCCATACTCAATTAAAAATAAATTAATACAAAAATTCTTATATGATAATTAATACAAAAATAAGTATATTAACTCTATACTTATATAACTAACTAGAAACGAGGGTAAGAAAGTGAGGTAAAGTAGTGGTATTTCTTTTTCCCATATGTTAAATGTTCAAAATATCTTTATTATTAATATAACATTACGATTACATGATATTTTTCGTCTATAATTAACATTTTTTAATGGAAATATTAAAATGATAATAAATTTAAAATAATTTAAAGTATTAAAGAGACGTTTGTCCTAATTAAAAAGAAAAAAAAAAGTAAGAAAGAAATAGGATTGGCAAAGTCCAAGTCCTAATTGAAAATGAAAAGAACTTATCAGAAGGGTGAGTTGGATAACAGATGTCAAACGTACGGAAAGTGTCTTATAAGCAATCATTTTCCATTCGTAAAGTTACAGAAAAACCAACTAAAAACCTACCATCTTACTAATAAATTATTCTCTATTATTAAAATACATGATAATACATTAAATTAATAAAATTTAAAATTAATACAAAAATATGTAATAAATTTTGATAGAGAAGAATCAATATATTTAATAAATAATATACTCTAAAATTGATAAATAACACCAACCATCTCATTATCAATATCCAATACCAACTTTTAGATTCTATTTTTGAAGTGCTCGGTGGGGTTCATTACTTCAAGTTGGTATTATTATTTTATTTTTGTATTTTTTATTCAAATTTTAGATGTTTTATCGTTATTTTATAATTATATTTTTAATATAATTTATTATTTAATTAAAAAGTAAAATAATATATATGTAATATTCTAATAATATTTTATATGATAAATTAATTGAATGATATTTAAAAGATATTTTGAGACAATTAATTATTCAAAAATGTCATTTAAATATAATATTCTATATATATATATAAAATAATAAGTATCTGTAAATTGTAATATCTAATATGTGCGTGAGGTTGAGTAGTGTATTTCGTGTACGTTTCCGCGTAAGCTCTGGCAGATTGCCTCACAAAAATCACACCAAAAGCATAAACCATCCATTAGTCTTCTTATTTTTTATTAACAACTCCAAATTCACTAGATATAAAAATAAATAATTAAAATTTGAAAACAAACATAAATAAATAAATAAATGATCATAATCTTTTTATATATCATTTTCTCCTTTTATTTATTTATTTATTTTCCCTCAAGTGAAGTGCTTATTATTTGAGTCTATTTTTTTTTTTAAAAAAATCTATATAAGGAGCTTAAATTCATTTCATCCACCAAAATTAAAATATACACATTGTGGCAGCTGAATTCATTAAATAATTATATGACACTTACTATTGATTAAATATAATCTGATAGGAATAATATTCTAACTAGTGCTCGCACAATAAAACCATTTTTTGACAAAGAATGTGTTACTGAATTGGATTGACAAGGGCAATCGCACCATGATACATAGCGTAGAGGCTCTGTAGCTTTTAGACTCAACCGGCAGCTTCGGAAGCTAAGCAGCCATGCCCATTTTTAATGTATTTGGTGGCCATATAAGACTATCAGTTCCACACAATAAGACTCTAAAATACAGCCTTTCAAGCCACGCAAATGCCCTCAAAAATAGCCTGCAGTTTCGCAGCTATGACAGTAGTAAAATCATGCGAGTATGTGACCCCAAGACTTGTTTTTAATAATGTTTATATTTGGTTTTCTATTTATGCCATTACACTATAAATGTATCCTTCCAATTCGCGTTTTATAAATGGATGTAAAATTTCTATTTTTCCACAATTTATCAATTAAGAAAAAATAGATTAAAATAAAGCAAATGGGTATGTATGTATCTTGAACCCCATTGATGCTACCAGGTAACTTTATGGTTGCTCGCACCGCCAAATATGTTACTGGAAAAAAAAAATCAAATTGAAAAATGTTATAAATTTTAAAAAAATATATCATAATTATAAGATAATTTAAATTAGCAGTATAAATATTATTATGTTTTTAAATTTAAATTCAATAAATAATTAAATAAATTAAAACATGCATTCATTAAATTTAAATTAATAACTATGAATAATTTGTTTCAACGATCTGTCATATATAATTCATCATTTTTAAAACTATTTTATCACTTAATATACTATCATTAATATGATATAAATTTATATGCAAATTTATGATAATTATTATTTATAATATAAACTTAGAGGAAAAACACTAATAAATTCATTACCTCCAGGCTTCAACGGTTAAATCTATGGCCGTTACTTAAATATAATCTACAATCTGCAAACAGACTATAGTTCTTTTTTTGTTCCGGTTCTTCTTTCTTTACTTAATTGAAACACTACTACTATCTTCCAAGTAACTTCTCAACCTCTGTTTCTTTATTTTCTGCTATAAATAAATACACTTGAGTACCAAACTCCTGAGACATTCACACAATATTAGTCCTTGAAGAGAGAACCAGAGAATATGGCTAACGAAGATCTGGAGCGAGGAGGGACGAAGGCTAGAGGAAACTCTAACCCAACTGGGTACTATGCCAATCAATACTCAATCGACAGCTCAGAGCGGTTAACGACTTCCTGGTTGGTTCCTTCAATCGTGGTCGCTAATGTTGCTGCTTTTATAGTGCTTATGTACGTTAACAATTGCCCTAAGAACAATAAAGGGCTTTATGGGGATTGTGTGGCTAAGTTTCTGGGGAGGCTTTCGTTTCAACCTCTTAAGGAGAACCCTCTCTTTGGTCCCTCTTCTTCCAAGTGAGTTCCTTGCTAATCCATCTCTCAATTTCGGACATTTTCCTGTTTATATGATGTGGGTTGGGCTTAGTTATCTTATTAAGTTTGAAATTGTAGGTCGGATTTGATTTCAGTTGTAGCTCTTTGTATGATTTACTTCTTTTTCGTGCTTCCTGTGCGGTTCTCAATCCATGAGAGATTGAATTGATTGTTTGATATGCTGTCGGTTACAAATGTTGGTTCTAGTTGGCAGGAGATAGGAATTGTTTTTTAGATATGTTTTTAATATTGGTAAAGATTTCGTTTACTATTCGAACTTTTACTTTGATTCAATTTGCTATTCTAACTTTTTTCCTGACTTAATTTGATACTCAAAGTTCATTTGATTAGATTTACTACTTTTGTGAACAAAACTTAAAAAGTAACATAATTTGCCTTGTAGAACTAAAAAAATGGGTCATTGGAACTAAAAAAGAGAGAGAATGAAACCATAAATCCAGTGAAAAGTAGTAAGTTAATCTAATTGTGAAGTTTGAGTACAAAATTGAATAAAAAGGAAGTTAGAATAGTACATTAAGTCAAAACTGAAAGTTTGGTAGTAAATGAAATCTTTACCTTGTTAATATTAGGTTGTAAATCTCTTGCTTATTGTGAGAGTCTAGAGGCTTTTTTTTTTTTTTGGTCAGGAAGAGTCTAGAGGCTTTTGATCAAATATGTCATGTGCATTTCCGGAGAATGAAGTAATTTAGATGGTGTGAGGGTTAGCTACACTATGCTTGTTTTCATTTATGTTGAATCTATTAATTAAGAGTACGTTATACAATTTGTTTATGAGTGCGCACTGCTTGTGGTGAGTTTTTCTGTAATTTCAGATATTGAGAAAAATTGAAGAGGAATGACTTTTTTTTTATCATGTTAAAAATATGTAACACAATTGAGGGTTCCTACTGATTTTTGCCGGCTTTAGTGGATGAAATTTTCATTTTCGTATATTTTGTTATTAATGAAGTCCTGTTAATGGGGACTACTTTCTGATTTAACTGAGTCATGATTTCTTGTGGTAGTTTTTATGATTCAGAGGCTATTGATTTTTTGTGCATCACATTCGTTTAATTTCAATATAGCTTCAGCAACCAAAAGAAAAAGGAGATTTTGTTTGGTCTGGTTAGATATTTGCAAACCATAAAAATTTGTCATGAGCATGATACACCAATAGAACAAACCTAACTAATTTGACGTCTTGAAAGTGCAATTATGTTGTTCTCTTTGTTTGTGCCATGCTTACTTTTTGAACCACTTGCTCAGATTGGACAAAATGGGAGGATTAGAGTGGAACAAGGTTGTGCACGAACATCAAGGATGGAGACTTATCTCATCTGCTTGGTTGCATGCTGGTGTGATCCATCTACTTGCAAACATGTTGAGCTTGGTCTTTATCGGGATCCGACTTGAACAGCAATTTGGTTTTGGTAGAATACTTCTATTCCTATGTTTCTATCAAAATGAGCCAGCCTATTGAATAAGCAGAAAAATGACCTAGGGATAACATTATTTCTCAATTATGTCTAATTGGAGTTCAGTTTGTTGTCATCTTGCTTGTGTTATATAATTTCATTATATGCATCTGGTGACCTTATCCAGTACACTTAAAAGACAATTTGAATTCTCTCTCTCTCTCTCTTTCATCTGTGAATTGGATATTATTTTGGACACTCTTACCATATTCTACTTGATGCAATTTTTTTCTTGGTTCAATATATTTCTAACATCATCATCTTTCGGTTTTAAACTGGCAGTGCGAGTGGGGATAATTTACCTGTTGTCTGGATTGGGTGGGAACATATTATCTGCTCTTTTCCTCCAAAACAGTATCTCAGTTGGTGCTTCCGGTGCTTTGTTTGGCCTTTTAGGAGCAATGCTGTCTGAACTTCTTATCAATTGGACTATATATTCCAACAAGGTTAGCTGCTTAGTTTAGTTTCTGTGAAATTACTTATCCATCCTTTAAATGTATCTTATAGGATGGAATAACAAAAATGTATAGGTGGTATTTAATGTTTGTAATGCATCTTGTAAATCATTGTTTTTAATTCTTCTCTGTTTGCTTGCTCTTGTAGGCTGCAGCTCTACTTACCCTTGTATTCCTCATCATCTTGAACTTAGCAGTTGGAATCCTTCCCCATGTTGACAACTTTTGTCACATTGGAGGACTATTGACAGGTTTTCTCCTTGGTTTCATTTTTCTATTACGCCCTCAATATGGTTGGATTGAGAATCGGCATCTTCCACCTAATGCTCGTCTGAAACCTAAACACAAGGCTTACCAATATGTGTTGTGCATCATTGCCCTTGTATTACTGATTCTTGGGTAAGCTTGTCAACCACCAGAAGTTGCATTTTAAATTTGATTACTCTGTTTTACTTCATTGCCCTTATGATGCACAATTTGAACAAGCCATCGTATCAAGTGACTTTGCATGCAAAATATAGAACACCATATAGTAAGATATGACATTTGGACATGGTACTTACAGATTTACAATTCAGCTATTAAAAAGGGTTTCTGCAGCCCACAGTCCTGCTTAAAACCTTTATCAGTCCTTTAATCACTAACTTAAAGTAACCGAAGCTATTAGAGACTGATTTTAAATTTTCTACTTAACTGATGCAGATTTAGTGTGGGATTGGTGATGTTATTCAAGGGAGAGAATGGCCATGATCATTGCAGCTGGTGCCATTATCTGAGCTGTGTGCCTACCTCAAAATGGAAATGTGAGAACCAATAAATAATGAGGGTTTTTCCATGTCTCTTTTAGAATTTCACATTTTGTCTTCTCATTGTATACAATTTTTTTTTTTTTTTTGTAGTTGTGATCACTAGAGTAATCTTTTAATCTGTTTGTTTCATGTAATGTATTTACTCCTGTACATGTGTAGTTTCACAATAAACATATGTTTTGATGTAAAGGTTGTTCTTGATTTATGTCCTTGTATGATCTTATTTCTCTTCTTCTGAGGTCTTTTCTTTGTTCTAAAATTAACGTAAAGTTATTCATTTTCTGGTATAGCTTATGATAAATTGGTAATAATAAAAAAAAATCGATCAATAAATTGGTAATTAAGTACCTAGATTTTAATAGAAAGCTATAAACAACGGATTAGAATGTGACCAGAAAATCTGATTGTTATGAAACCCGACATTTATATACACATAATCCATTTACATGGTTATCTTACTCAAAATTGGGTTTTGATAAACAAAAAAAATTGAAAAATGGCTTCGCCCGGGTTCGAACCGGAGACCTTCAGTGTGTTAGACTGACGTGATAACCAACTACACCACGAAACCCCTTATTTATTTGAAAACAAGTCAAGATTTATATACATTTTGTAACGATATTCAAGATCACAACTCAAAAGAGAGAATGAAAACAAAGAAATATGCATACATTATACTTTCATTTAAGGTTAGAAGGTAATATTCTTTTAATAAACAGATCTAGCAAGGATATATATTATCAAAACATTATAATAGTGGTATTCATTTATTTTAATTGATGATCAACTTTTTATTTTTTAAATTGAGATTTTCAACTATATATATCATATAAATAAAGAATAATTGTATCATTAAAAAAATTTGATACTTTAATATTATCCATATTTTTATAGTAATCTAATAGTAATCTTTAAATTTAATTATATTAGTGATCGAAAATTAAAATTAATTAAAAATTTCAACATATGCTACACACGCATAGACAAAAAATTAAGTGCACACTCATCTTTAAAGTTTTTTACTACCGATGAACCACCTCTTAGTCTTTAACTCTTTATTTTTTCTACAATTTTTTGTATAAGTATCATATTACATGATTTCATCGAATAGAACTAAAGTATTAGATTTTTTTTAGTTATATTATATAGACATCATCTTCTCTAATTTATTAAGTTGTTCTCTATGTTATTTAGTATATCTTGTGTTTATCTGTCTCATATTATTTAATACTCATCTTTTATAGCTTAAATGCTTAAGTGTTGTCTATATATTTCTCTATCATTGTAATTTGTTGTGATTTATCATATGTATTTTTATATCATATAGATTGTTTACTTATAATTAAGATTCTTGACTTACATACATTATTATGACTAAACTACTATGTTTATTGTGTATGATTTAAAAATTAAATCTTTTAACCTACTTAAATATTTTAGTATCAAATAAAAATCTTAAATTTTTATTACAAAACCATCCATCATAGTTTTGATTTTTAGGAAAATCATCGTATTTAAAATAATTTGACACCTCTAAAGTTTTTTTCAAAACTATTCCTTAACTTTTAGTAATTTCATTTTATTTTTAAGTTAAATTATATTTTTTAATTAATAATATTTTAATGGATTTCATTTGTTCTTTAATTATCAAACCATATTTCTTTATGTAAATGATGAAATTTTTAAATAAATTTTAATTTTAAAACATTGATATATCTAAAATTAAATGTAAAAATCACTAATATATTTTTTTTAAAAATATAGATATACGTGTATAAATAAAGATATTAATACTATTTATATAACATGTTAGACACGTGATGAAATCACACACTAGAGATATTATATTGAATCATTTGTATGCTTTAAAATAAATAAAAAACTACTATTAAGCTACTTTAAATATATATACCATATAAGTACATTTTGATTACAATGATACTACTAATTACCAAACATTTCATTTTTTTTCCTTCAAGTAAAAAAAAATAGACAAAACTAACAATACCTAAGAACATCAATAGGCTTTTTTTCAGTAATTGCTTTGAGTGAATACAGAACTTGGCTGGTTGTCACCAATGATTAGAGCGTTTAACTACATATTTAACTGGATAATATGATACTTTTTAATAGAAGACCAGTTAGCAATATTAGAACAAAACAAAAGCTAAGATGGTCAACTACTTGTCCAAACGGCCAGATCCTGGATAGGTTTTATTGGTGAAATTAGAATGCAAAGTACACATCCTCGGTGCACTTGATTCAAATAAACCAACAGAACATTTCTTTGCTGAACTAGACCTCTCATACTGAAGCCTCATCTTTGGTGCACTAAGAGATCTCACCTTAGCCTTTGAAGATTCAGTGCAGGCCATGTAGCTTGGATAATCTGAGTCGCCACTCAAGAAAATTCTGGACCCATCACTCTTTCTTGGGATGAACGGACTTCTCCTTGAATCATCACAACACCTTAAAGAGGCACAGAAGAATTGCGGACTATTGTTTGTTGTCCAAAATGAGCATTCCTCTACCTCATGATGAACAAGTTTCAATCGACTCGGGGATTGCACTTCGTGTTGGTCCAACTGATGTGGGCCAGCCACAAAGAAAAAAAAAGGAAGAAGAAAAAGGTAAGGAAAGTCTCTGGCGCCGAAAGAAAAGGAAGAAAAGGAAGAAAAGAAGAAAAAGTTCAAAAATCTCTCCGTATAATCCGGAGAGAAGGATGAAGTTTTTGGCTTTATAAATCCTTAGCTTCAATCTCAAATATCATCAGAAGCGGAGAAAACAAAACGAGAGAGAGAGAGAGAAAGTTTCTGAAAGATTTTTGAGAAAGAAATTAAAAGAACCAATTTGTGAAGTTTTATCCACAAATTGAAGATACATATTTGTTGTATTTTTGTGAGAGATCCACCTGAAGTTGAAGTGTGTAATCTCATCTTATTATAGTAGAAGTTTAAGTGGCCTACGGGTCCCGTGGTTGTTACTTTCATTTTGAAAGGTTTTTTCACGCTAAAATCTTGGTGTCATTTTTATTCTATTTTGATTTGGAAAATTATCCTGGATGTGTGAAATTTATCTCTTTAAAACCATCCATTTTTCTCAACAAAGTGGTATCAGAGCCAGGTTATTTTTAGTAAGAGACTGTACACATATACAGTACTTTCATATATACTGTATTATACTATTCACAGGTACTATTCATTGATACTATTTGGAGGGTACTATTCATTGTCAGAAAAGTATCAAGTTTGGCGAAACCTGGTGACTGGCGATTCAAATGGAGGAAAGCACAGGTAATATGATAAAATTAACCGCATTTAATTATGCAATCTGGAAGCCGAAGATGGAGGATCTTTTATACATTAAAGATCTATGGAAGCCAATTATAATGTCGAAGGAGAAAGAAGTAACCGATGCAGACATTGAATGGGCCGTTCTGAACCGAAAGTGTGCTGCTCAAATCAGACAATGGATCGACAAAAGCATTTTTCAAAATTTTGCTAATGAACACGATGCTTATGTTCTTTGGCAAAAGTTGGAGAAAATGTATGCGAGGACAACCACACAGAATAAAGCAAATATGATGCGACGATTAGTCAATTTGAAATATAAAGACAGAAGCAGTGTATCAGAACATATGAGTGAGTTCCAAGGCATTGTAGATCAACTCAACTCTATGAAGATGACTGTAGATGACGAGCTACAAGCGTTGTTGATGTTGAGTTCTCTACCAAAAAGTTGGGATACTCTAGTTGTGTCAGTTAACAACTCAGCTCCTGACGGTAAGCTTACCATGGATATAGTAAAAGACAAAATGTTAAACGAAGAGTCTCGACGAAAAGATGAAGGATATACTCCTGACACTAAAGCACTTGTCATGCAGAAACAAGGCAAGCAAGAATGGTGGGGGAGAAGTAAAAGTAAAAATCCCCGTAACCAAAGTCAACAAAGAGGACGGTCGAAGTCTAGATCAAGGTATGACATGAAGTGTCATCATTGCAGTAAGCCTGGACATTTCATTCGAGAATGTAGAAGGTTAAAGGCGGAACAATCCAGAAATCAGGAAGCAGAAACCCAAACAAATGACACCACAACTGTCACTGAAGAAGTTGTCATCGTTCGAGATGCTGATTATGTCAATCTTGCATGTCAAGACACTACTTGGGTAGTTGACTCAGGTGCTTCCTATCATGTCACCTCACGACGTGAATTCTTCTCAACCTACACTCAAGATGATTTTGGACATGTGAGAATGGGAAATGATGATGCATCAAAAATTGTCGGCATTGGAAATATTTATCTAGAGACTAATCTTGGATGCAGATTACTTCTGAAAGATGTGAGGCATGTTCCTGATATCCGCCTCAATTTAATCTCTACCGGTATGCTTGATGATGATGGATACAATAATTATTTTGGTGAAGGAAAGTGGAAGCTCACCAAAGGCAATCTGGTAATAGCTAAAGGCAAGAAAGATACATCACTCTACATCACAGAAGCCAGACTGTGTAGAGGAGAAGTAAATGCCACAAGGAAAGAAGTTCCTACCGAGCTATGGCATAAGCGACTCGGCCACATGAGTGAAAAAGGTCTCAGAATTCTTTCTAAAAATGAGGTCTTGCCAGGAATGAAAGGTACACCCTTGCAAACTTGTGTTGACTGTATTATGGGAAAACAACATAGAGTTGCATTTCGTAGTCTCGCACCATCTAGAAAGGAAAATATTCTAGATTTAATACACACAGATGTCTGTACAATGAGTTGTAAGTCATTAGGAGGTGCTCACTATTTTGTGACCTTTATTGATGACCATTCAAGAAAAGTATGGACTTTTGCTTTGAAAACTAAAGATCAAGTGCATGAAGTTTTCAAGCAGTTCCATGTAAAAGTGGAGAGAGAGACTGGCAGACGTCTGAAGTGTGTACGTGCAGATAATGGTGGTGAGTATCGTGGACCATTCGAAGAGTATTGCAGAAGTTTTGGCATCAGGCTGGAAAAATCAGTACCAAAGACACCTCAACACAACGGTGTCGCAGAGAGAATGAACAGAACCATATGTGAAAGAGTCAAATGTATGCTCTCAAATGCAAAACTGCCAAACCCCTTTTGGGGGGAGGCAATGCGGACAGCAGTCGATTTAATCAACCTTTCTCCATCAGTTACACTAAACTACGATGTACCGGAAAGAGTTTGGATGGGGAAGGACGTTTCTTACAAACACTTGAAAGTATTTGGCTGCAGAGCATTTGTTCACATCCCAAGAGATGAGCGGTCCAAGTTGGATGGAAAAGCGAAACAATGTATCTTTATGGGATATGCCCATGAAGAATTTGGCTACAGACTTTGGGATCCTATTAACAAAAGGATTGTCAGAAGCAGAGACGTGGTATTTCTTGAAGACCAAACAATCGAGGATTTTGAGAAATCCGAGAAACCACAGTCAGATGAAATTCCAGTTAATCTGGACCCAGTCTCTCCACCAATAAATCCTGATGACGGGGGAGTCACACCAGATACTGATGATGTCAATCCACCAACTGGCAGTTCAGAACCAGAACAAGTCTCTGAACAAGTCCAACCGTAAGGGCTGCATACGAGATCCACCCGAGTACGACAACCTAGTCGTATATATTCTCCTAACGAGTATGTGATGCTCACTGAAGGGGGAGAACCAGAGAGTTATGACGAAGCTATCACTGATCAGCATAAGACTAAGTGGCTTAAAGCCATGCAGGAAGAAATGAAATCTCTGCATGAGAACCACACATTTGACCTGATGAAACTACCACATGGAAGAAAAGCTCTCAAGAATAAGTGGGTGTACAGAATCAAAAGTGAAGAAGGTAGCTCGCAACCACGCTATAAAGCAAGATTGGTTGTGAAAGGATTCGAGCAGAAGAAAGGCGTTGACTTCGATGAAATATTCTCACCAGTGGTTAAAATGTCTTCAATCCGAGTTGTTCTTGGTTTGGCAGCTAGTCTTAATCTGGAGGTTGAACAACTTGATGTAAAGACTGCATTCTTACATGGTGATCTTGATGAGGAAATCTATATGGAGCAGCCCAAAGGTTTCCAAGTCAAAAGCAAAGAGAAGTTGGTATGCAGACTAAAGAAAAGCTTGTATGGTTTGAAGCAAGCACCAAGGCAGTGGTACAAAAAGTTCGACTCATTCATGGAGAAAAATGAATACAGTAGAACGACGGCTGATCACTGCGTCTTCATCAAGAAATTCTTTTATGGTGACTTTATTATTCTTTTGCTTTATGTTGATGATATGTTAATTGTGGGTCAAAATATTGACAAGATTAACAAGTTAAAGAAGGAGTTGAGCAAGTCCTTTGCAATGAAGGACTTAGGACCTTCCAAGCAGATTCTTGGCATGATGATTACCCGTAACAGGCAATCTTCCTGCATGGATCTTCCGGAGTCTCAAGCATCACCTTAGAAAGAGTATTTGGACTTTCATTCTCTTTCTCTAAATTTGTTTATCTCGGCATAACAGACTCGTCGAATGTAACATCTCGGCTTAAGACGATCTTCTTGGATTCACCACACCAAAGTCGAAATCCTTTAACTCCTTCCTTAAAGCCCAAGAAAATAGCTTTCTTTGCTCTGGGATTCAGTTTGGATTCACTAACATGAAAATATGCAGGACATCCAAATATTCGCAATGAATCATAATCAGTAGCAGGTTGTCCAGACCATACCTCTTTAGGAGTTTTTCCATCTAATGCAGTCGCAGTAAGTCTATTGACTATATGAGTTGCATATGACAAAGCCTCAGCCCAAAATGCCTTGCTTAATTTGGAATGAGATAGCATACATCGAACTTTCTCAACCAAAGTACGATTCATTCGTTCTACAACTCCATTCTGTTGTGGTGTACGAGGAACTGAAAAATGTCTGATTATCCCTTCATCTTGACAAACTTTAAAGAAAGGATCTGATTTGTACTCGCCACCATTATCAGATCTGTGCCTTTTAATCTTCCTGCCTATCTGAGTCTCGATCATTTTCTTCCATTTAAGAAAGATATCCAGAACTTCATCTTTGTGACTCATAGTGTATATCCAGACATATATAGAGAAATCATCAATAAAAGTCACAAACCAACGTTTACCTCCAAGTGAAGCATTCTTGGAAGGTCCCAAAACATCCGTGTGAATATAATCAAGAGATCCCTTAGTACGATGAATGGCAGTGCCGAACTTGACTCTTGTTTGTTTTCCCATTACACAATGCTCGCAGAAATCAAACTTTCCAGTCTTGGCACCTTTCAAAAGACCTTGCTTTATTAAGCCTTGCAAAGCCTTTTCACCGACATGCCCTAAGTGTATGTGCCACAGGCGGGAAGAATCATTTGCCTTTTCTTCAGAACTACTTGAGACAGCTGCTCTTTCTGTAACTGTACACCCATCTAGGAAATACAAGTTCGCCTTTCGAGTACCCTTCATTGCTACAAATGCACCTCGTACAACTTTCAAGACTCCATTTTCCAATGTTACCTTGTAACCATCAGAATCTAGAACACCTAAAGAAATAAGGTTTTTCTTTAGGTCAGGAATATATTTTACATTTGTAAGTCGTCTGATTGTACCATCGTGCATCTTTAGTCGTATTGTTCCGATCCCTTTTGTTTGACAGGCATTGTCGTTGCCCATAAGCACAACTCCTCCATCGAGCTCCTCAAAACTCGAAAACCAATGTATGTTTGGACACATATGATAAGAACATCCAGAATCAAGGATCCACTTATTTGAGTAGGTTTTTGATGATGAAACTGAAAAGGCTGATTCTTCATCTTCATCGGCCTTTTGTGCAACATTTACATTTGACTTGTCCTTGTTTGGACAATCTTTCTTCCAGTGCCCTTTCTGGTGACAATACGCACACTCGTCCTTCGTAGGACGTCTTCTGAATGACTCTCCTCTGGACTTTGATCTAGATTTCCCCCTATTATTTGATCCGCCAGATTTTTTGTTGTTAGTCCTACCTCTGGCTGTCGTCAATGCTTCTGATATTGAGTCTCTATGATCATGTTGATCCTTCTTTCGGTACTCGTTATTTACCAAAGCATTTGAAACATCTACGAACTTAACCTCATCCTTTCCATATAACAGGGTTGTAGTTAAATGCTCATAGCTCTCAGGTAATGAATTCAACAACAACAAAGCTTTATCTTCATCGATAATTTCAACATCTAAATTTTACAGATCGGTCAAATTTTTATTGAAATTATCTAAGTGCTTCAATCATGTGGTACCTTTCTTGTATTGGAAACGGAAAAGTTTCTTCTTCAAGTAGAGTCTGTTCTCAATACTTTTCGTCATGTATTTGTCCTCTAGTTTCTTCCAGAGAACTGCGGCTACATTCTCTTTCATGACAAAGTACTTCTGATCTTTTCCTAAGCACAGTCGAATTGTGCCACAGGCTTGTCAGTTGACATAATTCCAATCTTCATTTGAATAATCTCCTGGCATGGTCTCCAAGGTTATATTAGATCCTTCTCGGAACAATAGATTTAATACTTCACATTGCCACATGCCAAAGTTATTGGTGCCGTCGAATTTTTCCACCTCAAACTTTGCGTTGGACAACATAGTTCTTTGAATAGAACTTGGTTTGCCATAAATTCTATGGTCAAATTGTTCACCTTCTTCGATCTCTCCTTTATCAGCCATAAGTATAAACTGATAACAGAAATTTTGCACTTACAACTTAAAACAGTGTTTTTCCAAATTTTATACCTTATTTGAAAAAAACGGAGTCTATAGTTGAATCCGGAATGGTCTAATTAGCTAGGAATAGATCCAACTCAGTTGAAAACGGATGAAAAACAGACCAACTCGGTCCAAATATCACTAGTGACTGAGTTGACTCGGTCCAACTCAGCGAGTTGACTCAATTGCTGGCAGCAGGACTCCGGAAGCTTCTGGTGGTGATTCTAACTTCCGATTTGAGCGATTCTTTCACCATTGCGTTCGTCTCGTCGAGAGCTTCGATTTGATATATAATACTACTATATTTGGCTCTGATACCAATTTGTTGTGGGCGGAAGCAATAAATAGCGGTATATGAATATATCAAAGCGATAAAATGAACACACAGAATTTACGTGGTTCGTAAATTCGCCTAGGTCTAAAGGAGGCAGCAGATATTATTTGAACTGAGTAGGAAATATACAGAATACAGATACAGATTTCCTCACTAATAATATCTCTCAAGTGTTTTCCCAAACTCATAAGTATTTTTTCTCTTTGATTTTGCTTATACTCTCTCTGATTTTTTCTGATTTTTGCCTTGTACTTCAATGCATGAACTCTTCCTTATTTATAGATGAAGCAAGGCTCTCTTTCCCTAAATTGTGTCATAATTTAAGCCTTAAATTAGGCCACCAATTTCCTTAAATTAGGCCACCAATTTTCATAAATCATGCCACAAATTAGGCCACTAATTTCCTTAAATTATGCCACTAATTTGTTACTTTTAGAGCCAATATTCAACAAGTTGGACTGAGTATCCTCTTTACCTGATGAACTATTGTGGTTGACGATGCTCTCCCTAGAGCTTTGGACCTGTTTACCATTTGGCTGTCCAATGCACTCACTTGAAGAGGCCAAAAGTGTTTCTTTGTACGTATTTGGTACTTTGCATAGATGTACTTATGAACCAATTCCTATAGTGGCAGACTTTCCTAAATTGTAACCTTTGTCCTTTACTTTCCTTAATAACAAGGCACTGGTACGACAGGGTTGATGCCTTCGAATCTCTCGAAGAAACAGCCTCATTAGTTACTTTACTGCTCATTTGTGAAAGATGATATGCACCATTTTGTCGAGAGCCTCCATCATCTTCATTCTTGGCATTACCAGTTCGCTTAATCTGCAGCTTTGCCAGGAAATTTGTTGCCTGCATCCATCTCATTTTAATAGTCTAATAGAAATTAAGAGAAACCATGCACTGAGTATATGATGTAAACAAAATTTATATTCACAGGTGATATCATCTTTGCTAGGTTACAATGATCAAGCCCTTCAGTTCAAA
Source organism: Hippophae rhamnoides (assembly GCA_033030585.1). Taxonomy (NCBI): domain Eukaryota; kingdom Viridiplantae; phylum Streptophyta; class Magnoliopsida; order Rosales; family Elaeagnaceae; genus Hippophae; species Hippophae rhamnoides. The sequence goes on along the minus strand of CM065428.1, from coordinate 65,903,863 downwards.
CAGCAAACAGTATGTCAATACAGTAGTTAAATATTTGATAAGATCCGTGAAGGTGTACCTGTTAATTGGAAAATAAAGGAAGTTTTAAATTATTAGGGTCACTTGTCTATCCAATAAGAGGACAACCTTCAAGACTTATTCTTACAAATTATAGTTCCAGCTAATTATGGAATAGATATAGAATCAAACATTTATAAGACAATGAATACACAGCCTACAAGTAAATATATTTCATAATTAGGTACCTAGTTTGCCATTATTTGAGACTTTCAGGGGAAAGAAAATAAAATATCCAATATCATAAGTCACGAAACGTTAGACAGAGACTCACCAGTCTACCAGGTCTCTGTGCTATGCTTGGTGTCTGTCACACAGTCCTCTCTATCCTCAGATGTGTTGCTCGAATTCTCCCGATATCTCTGCAAGCGAAACTTTGAGGCCTGATGATTCATTGCAAAGTACACAAAGCTGACTTCAAAAATTAGAAGGAAATATGAAAAAGAAACTAGCGAAAAGTACAACTTTTCTGTGACCATTGCAAAGTATAATTAGCTCATTATATGAGAATGGGCTCTCGATGACCATTGCCATGAATATTTGACCAGACCTCTTCTTAAAAGGGGAACTGACCTGACCATGCTTGTCCAAAGTACAACTTTTCTGTGATTTTCTGTAGAGGCAAACAATACTCTTTATTGACAAGGATTAAAGAATTACTTTGTCCAACAACTTCATAATCCTTCTATAACAATTAATGAATTAAAGTTTTGTTAATATTAAAATAACATGTAATATATTTTATATAGTTTTCTTACTTATCAAATAATTTTATTATTAATTTTTAATTTAAAATGTAGAAAAAAATAAAAACACTTAATTTTAGAATTAAAAATTCAATATTTATGTATGAAATATTAAGTTATAACCAAATACATAAACTTATAGAAATTATATAATTGTAACAAACATGTCTATAGTACTCTGGTTTGTTAACAAAACGACAGCAAATAACTCGTCAAAACGAAGGATTAAAACACGTTTTGATCGTGTGTAACCTTTTTCAAGTAGCATTAAAACGTTTTGAGTTCCCAAAACTCACTATGATACAAGAAAGAAAATTAACATGCTGAGTCACAGAATTATAATTATGCAAAGTGTACTTGTAGATTGGGGCGAAGAGCAACTTTTTATACAACTATCAGCTTAGAATAAGCACAAGAAAATCGATTTTGTTTCGGTCAAGTGTCTGATATTCTTTCTTCAGCCTGTCTTCTACAAAACCTATCAGTAGCCATCATCACTTACCCGCCACAAAAAGAAAATTGTTACACGTAGCTAATTGATTATTACAAATATCAATCCATTAATATTTTATATCAGTGAAAACCCCATCCAAAAAGATGATCAGGAAAACTTCCGAATGATGTATTGGCCTTCTGATCCCTGATAAAAGGGCTTTGTTACTTAAGTGCATTGAAAAGTTTGCAATGGAAAAGCCATTGACAGCACAATTATCCAACTTCCAAGCCTCAATATTTGGAGAAACAAGATCCGCTGAAAATGAATAAATGTGAATAGCTGTATTTGAGCTTAAGATTTGCTATCTTCAAGCTTTGTAATAGATTGCTTTTGCAGTTTCCGATCGTGATTGAGTGTAGCACTGACACTCTCAGCTACCAACACAATCTTCACAAACAAAGGCATGCATTAGCAAAATAATTAAGCTTAATATTCTTAGGTTCAAGAAAAGGTTAGTTTTTAAATTAATAGTTTGATTTTCCATTTTCCATTTTTATTTAATAAATCCAAATGTTATCTTATGCTAAGTAGATAAAAAGACTTTTTTTTTGGCCGAATGACGTTAAGATATTTGTCAGGAATAATTTTTTTCCCCCTTTAAATGCTGACATGACACATATCTAGAATCTAGATCAATAACTCCTGGTGTATGTTTAGACAAATTTGATGAAAAATCGTAACTTGGTTGATATGCCAGTGCATCAAATTGAGCAATAACATGAGCGATAATTTATAAGAGTTATGAGTTGGTTACTATTTGTCATGTCTTCCTCTCTATAATGCAGGATCTAGGTTCCAGAAAACAAAGGTGCCACCTCTAGGTGAGGTGCCAAGAGGCTGTCTCAAGGCGTGTGCCTCAGGAGATGTAGATGAGAGGCTTACACCACTGCCGCATGCAACTCAAGGCAACCTCAACAGAAATTTGATTGCTTTTATTAAAAGTTAAATTTTTCATGAATTTTATGGAGAAACAGATGATCTATAATTCATTAATGACCTCTCAACACCCAATGTTAGAGCCTTGCCTAATTCCGGAAACTACCCAAGTACCCATATTTGAACCTTGCCCACAATTAATGATCATCAAAATACTCCCGTCTCAAATTGATATGAGGAACTAAAATGATTGACTGGAATTTACAAACCTGCAGGCAGGCATATGCCATTGCTGTTGCAAAATAAAAATTTGCATTCCCAGTGCCCTGCACATTTCATTAATTCAGTCACAAAGTGAAGATGTAATTTATAACAGTTTGATAAACTGCAGAGATTAGCATACCCTCCATATCCATAGGTTGTGCATCACAGGACTAAGGGAAACTCCCACATAAACACAAAATAGAAACAATGAGAACTGCATATCTGCATAGCAATAGAGAGAAATGTTAGATGCCAGACCCTGCCAAACTGTGTTAGTGACAGAATAGAACCAACTTGCCTGCTAGTTCATTAACAAATAACCCCATCAAACCCAAATATAGAGCTGCATCTCCCACCTAAGCAAAATTGGAGAAGTATATAAGGAAGAAAAAAGGTTTCTAACTTCTCTGTAGATTCATAATCATAAACATCAAAGAGAAGACACAGCAGTGGAGTTAATTACTATGGGATTAAGGCTGACAAGTGACAGAATGTGACTTTAGGATCCACTTCTGCACTACTTCTTTTCTTTTAGTCGTAATTCTTTTGGATAAGTCATGGTTACTGGTTCCTATTTTATTGTTAGTTTTGTTATTCATGGTCCTTCATTTTCTCCTTGTTTACAGGACATGATTCCAAGCTTTTGTAATTTAAATAGCTGATCAAACTTTGTGAAAAATACACCTCATTTTCCATATTAATCTTTTTGCCGTTTAACAAGGTCATATAAAACATCGGTTGTAAAACAGAATGGACTCTTTCTTGAAAATGGTAGGTTAGACATGCAAAAGTTTTAGACAGTAAAGTTTTGCATAAGAAAGTTCATGGATCATGATCTTCCCATCAAATTTCAACATTTACTTATTCAATGTATAACAGATCACAGTCTGCATAGGAAACTCTGTAAGAAAGCAAGAACTTACTGAAGGATATGACTTGAACATTGATGATATTGTGATGTACACAAAAGCCAAAAAGCAGGGGCGATGATTCAGCCGTATGGTCAATGGAAGTACCATAAACAAAATATTTATATGGAAAACAATCAGAAAGAAATTTCTAAAGACATGAAAAACTTCTGCAAAGAAGTACCTATACCAAATGATAATGAATATATCAGTACCACACCCGGAAAGTATAATATTTTGTTCCAACAGAGGTAATAAGAAGCTCACCATAATACACCTATATTTGGAGACAAATCTTGCACAGTGAGGATGAATCCATATGTTCTGCAAAACAGACACAAATAAGGAAACTGTCAAGACAACTTAACGAAGTAACCATTAGATTAAGACATCAATGGATATTATTGAAGTACCAAAAGACATCACAATTCATTGCCATGTACATACTCAATTACTAATTTACTAACTTTGAAAAGATTTAACAAACTTTAAGATTTATGCCATAACTTATACACAGTTGGACAATCGGATCTCTAATAAAATGCTATTTGACATGCTTATAATAATAGAATGCAACAACTTGCGATGCAAATGAAATGGTGTACTTGAACATGAACTTTGATAATAGTCATCCAGTACCTGTTAAGCATCTCTTGAAGGCCACCATACTCTTTAGTATACAAGCCACAGAGGGCTAACACATAAACTAACCATAGAATAGTCCACACAAAAAATTGTACGGCTAGTCTCCAAGAGAAAGCTTTGGGTGACATTTCAGGTTGTTTTAATGCTTTCCCCCTTTCAGAACTTTTAGCACTTGAGGATCTTTCTTCAATTTTATATCTCCCTAGAAGTGAATATTTTCTGGGAGGAGAATCTGGACCATATCCTAATAAAAGAATCACCTGGAACAAAATTAAAATTGCTCATGATTAATATTTAAACTAAATGTTCAAAGATTGGATTCAGTGCTGTAATCATGCCGAACATGAAAAACATGAGGCTTACTGGAACAATTAAAATCACTGGGTAAAGAGACAGATGAGTTGCCATGACCCAACTGAAAGCTGCCAAGGGAACTCTTCCTGCAGACGATAAGAATGACGGTATTTATTGGAAAATGTCATTAAAATATCTGTCTCATCCTCATAAAGTAGCCCTTGTTGATGTATCAATTAATCCTAATATCCAACTAATAAAGTATAAACATAATGGGCAAGTCTCATAAAATAAAACCAGTAAACAACGTCATTTACAAACAGTGTCAGAATTAAACTGGAAATAGAAAACTATTCTACCAAAAATTGTGTGTGACAAAGGATTTCAATTTTCAACTTCATTAAATCATTACAACATACATGTATTTCATGTGAAGAAGAATAATAATAGAAGTTTATTGTTGATAAACACAAGCAGAAGCAATTAAATTATTTTGAAGAAAACACATTGCCATGTAAGCAGTATCTAGTTCCTCACCAATCACTTTGGTTCATGTATGATTCAACTTGAAGAAATAGATCATTAAACAAACAGATCAAAGCTTCAAGATAGATTACAAGAAATCTTTACAGCCAATTTTTTGCTAAAGGGCCTCAATTAGAGAAATTTAAGTTGCCATAGATCATTCATTCACAATATTGACTAACTGAATGATAAACAAACATTGTGGTCAGTGCTGGATCCAAAAGTTTAGTTCAAGAGTGACATCATATGAACAGTAAAAATTAATATTACTTATTTTTTAGTTTTTACATGTTTTTTTTATCGAAAAATGTATATGTATCCCATTTGAGTATAAATATGTTTATATTATTGAATTTTTAATTTGTTTTTAAGTGATAAAACTTTAAAAATTAAGTCTCAAAAGGGATACAAACCTATTTTATCCATGTAATTTGTCTACAATTGCATAAATATTATACTTAAAATACACGCTATCAAGAGTTGAGAGGTAACCATGCTCCTCCTGACCCCTACATAGTTTTGCCGATGGTGGTGGTGGGAACCACCAAAAAAAAAAAAAAGACATGCATAAAACATGTAGAAACCTAAATTATTAATTTGACAGATAGCCCAGCATAAATAAAGGACATATCATGTAAAGTCAAACAATAACACAAAAAGTAAATTAGTATTAGCCAAACTTCCAAAAAAACATGGTTTGTGTTGTTGCTCTTCTAAAGAAGGATTAATAATATATATTTTGCATGCTTAAATAAATCAATGTCAGCAAAACTGGAAATAAAGCATCAGAAAATAGTGTAAAAATGCAATCAGCTCCTTACTTGTACATGCTCCATAAAGAGATGATAAGATAGCCAGATTTTCAATAGGTGACGTTGACAAACCCACACAAGCCACTATGGTGAAAGGATTCCACAAGTAGACAATAGCAGCAATTTCTTGAGAAGGAAGAATTGCTGAATCAAATACAGATACTGCAATTTGTCAGCTGGCAACAAGGGCGACTGCAGTGAGAGATATGAAGATAAAATGATTGATCATGCTTTTCTTATGACATCTCTTTATAAAATGATTACCTGAACTTTTTGTTAACGTATCACGGTCTAATAATTTCAAATTCTGACTATGTGTAGTCTGAAGTATCCGACCGATGGCCCGTAAAAGCATTGCATTCACAATATCTGCAATCACAAATACCAAACTGTATCCAAAAACAAGACAAAGTTAACTGCCTGACTGTATATTCGAAATAAATATGACAGAAAAGAAACGAAAGCAAGAACAAAGTCCTGAAAAGGAGAGAAGTTTGGTGAAACGTATGGCTTTTTTGCTTATCCATTTTCGGAAGCATGCATGGGTGTTACTAGTAATGGCGATAAAAAAATAAACTCCTGAACATCCACTTTAAATGATGAGGTAAAAGGAGGGTGTTTATGTTAGAAAATGACTGTGGTCCAACATTCAGGACGAAATAATCAAATATGAACAAGTAATGAAATGGAAAGTTAAGATAACCTGCATAAAAGATGTTTGGGGCTGCCCTTCAATTCTGCGGCAAGAAAAATAAAATTCCACAAAATTAACACATTACGAAAACCAGCAGCTATAGAATATTCAAAATCATAAGACGTAGTGCAAGGCAGCTATGCTTAAAATATAGCTCCTAAATAGATTAATACTTATCCTATAAATAGCATCCATTCGAAGTTAAAATTCATTAACCAACCTAATAGAAGTACAACCCAGCTTGGATTCAGCACCTGGGTCTCTCACTCCTAAACTTAGGCTCAAAAAATTGAAACCCAAAAGCAAATAGCATAGCATAGCATAGGGCTAACTAAACTAAGTTTAAGCTTTTGAGGTACCTCTTGACAGTGAGAGGCCCAAGAACAGATAGTAACAAAGGAGAGCCGTGGTACATAGATCCTGAAAAGACAAGAGAAAAAACACGTAACCTTAGATTCAAAAGAACACCATGCATAAGGTCAATGGTAACATAAATATAAACAAAATCGATATTATGAAAATTTTATTCAACAAAAAATGCTGGAATAACCTGCATAAGGAGACACTGAAGACTGTTTCAACCAGTAACCCTCAGCCACTGCGAATAATATAATGAAGGAAAAATTACAATCAAAAGTAAAAATTAAAAAGAAGGAATATGGAATTAAACATCCGAGCTAAAGAGAGAAAGAAAAAATACGGCGACGAAGACTAGTGAGAGGAGTTGAGACTTCTGGACGAGAAGATAGATTAAGATTGTTGGGAAAATATATGAGAATGATCCTGAATAAGACCGCAGTTATGGCCCATATCCAAAATCTTCCTTTGTCTTTCTTCTTCGGCATTTGCTATGCTATGCTTGGCTTATGGTGTTGTGGTCTAAAGATACAGATCTCAAATCAAAGGGACAGAACTAAAAAAAAAAAGCATGAAGAAACTCGAACGAGCTGTTTAATCGAGCGAAGCGAGTCAATGGCAACAGAGCCACTCCCTCCTTATATTCGATATTTTATTTTAATGGGTGCCGAGACGATTTAATTTGTACATCTTACTCTATTAACTTATATATAATATATCTTATAGATCTAATAAATTTATAAGATAGGACATTAAAATTTGTAATAGACGTATAATATAAAGATATACGATGCAAGAGTTCAAAATCTTGCACTGTACTCGTCTCAATGAAAATAGCTCTCCCTTGCTTTTTCTTTCTTTTCTCTCATACTCGTTAAATAGGGTTGAAATATTGTAGCATACTGATGTCTGCTTGTACTAATAATTAGGGGTTAGGTTTATATGTAATAAGTGGGATTGTATGGATGTGCACGGGTTTTAATGCGTATCTTAAATTTGAGTTTATCTTATCCAATTTAACTTATATTTATAAGATTTAATTCATTAATTAAACAATCATAATAACAATACAAAATTATAATTTAATAACATTATAACGTTAAATTTAACATAAAAATAAATAAATAGACAATTAAGTTGAAAATGTAAATACTTCAAAAATATTTAAGTCAAAATCTATTAGAAAAAAAAAAGAAAAAAAGTTAGAGAAATTAATAATATTATAATTCTTTACCAACCGTAAAAGTTAAATAAATAAAAAATATATATAATAAAAAGTGATTAAAATTTTAAAAGAGTAAAATTTTTTGTAACAATTTTATTAGGTTTTAATTAAAAATAATATAATTATACCTAAAATTTTAATTTAAAATAACTTATATATAATTACAGGGAAATACTAGTTATTAAATATAATATAACTTTCACCAAAATTATAAAATTATATTTTTAATCAATTATATGTCTTAATTACCACAAGGATCGTCCTCTGCTCTGCATTGAGCAAAATAAAGAAGATAACAATAGGGAAAAAAGTTAGGATTATATTATTATTATACTTAAACATCAAGTTTAGCACTTGGACAAAAAGTCTGTCTATGATCTGATAATTCAACCTTCCAAGAGGGTAAGAGGCGTAGAAAACCAAAAAGCACTTTCACTATTTTAGCCCTCTATTGCCTAATAGCTAATGCTAATACACCCCCACCTTCAATAATAGCTGCTCCTGTATTTATACCCAATTGTCTTTCTTTTTCTTTTGCCACTATAAATAAAACTCAGACCACTAATCCAGCACAAAACACTGAAAATTGCTGCTTGGATTTGAATTGTATTCAGTTTTCAATGGCGAGCCCTAATCAGGAAGCAATCGAGACTTTCATGAGCATTACCGGTGCATCTGAAGCAATCGCTGTGCAAAAGTTAGAGGTATTTGTTTCTTTAATTAAAAAAATCAAAATTTTAAGGCTTCTACAGGATTGACTGCAACTGATTACTGATTTCGATTATTTGCGGTATGGTGTTGCAATTGGTTGATGTTCATATCGGTTCGTAACTAGGGTTTGCTGCATTATGCGGTGGAATTTTGAAGTGCTAATTTATTGTTATTTTACTGCTGTAAGATTATGTCGATTACTCGCGTACGGACATGCAATAAATTTGGAATGGGTACCTATTGAGAAAACGGTGTTTCTCTTTTTGATAACATCTAAAATTCCAAAGACTAATATTCTTAGTAAAAGGAACAGCTATGTAACTGTGATAACAGCTATTGAAAATAACTCAAACTTTAACTTTAAATAATGTTAAAATATTGATATAAGCAATCAATCGTGAACATAACTATAAAATATGTAAAATAAATAATATAAACTGTGATTCTACTGTTCAAATATCAATTTAGAACATAAGAAAAAATACAAATATAAAAAGTCAAATAGAGGGATAATGTGACTCATAATGCAACTCAGTGACTAATAAAATCTAGAGTTTTCAGAGGTAATAAAAAGAAAGGTGATAGACGAAGGAAGATCGAAGATTGCTAAAGAAATAACCCTAATCACGTTTGTTCATGATATTTTTCTTTTTATTTTTCTTATCTATGATTTTTCACTTTTTTTAATTTTGTGAACTGAGTCATGATTTTATGGACAATCCATGAACCAACTTAAAAATTTAACCATTTGAGGCTAAAACCTCAATCAACTCAAGGTGTAAGCCTTAAACCAAAAAGGTGTAAGCCTTAATTTACCACCCGAAGCTATAACTAGAATTTTTTTTTAAGCCTCAACTCGAAACGAGCTCAAAATAGCCTTTTACAACAATGTTAAGCCACAATTATGGCAATATTATCTAGTTTTCTTTAAACGCAATGATATTTAGATGATTTATAATTTAAGGCTTAAGAAGGAAGCACTGAAAAACTCTTTCTCATACTCATGTTGTTCAACCTAAGTACAAGAAAGAGATTCTGAGTGCTTCCTTCTTAAGCCTACTAGTGGAAGGTAAATCATGAATGTGTGTTTGAGCAAGTTGATATCAGTCATGTGCCTTGACATTTTCTCCTTGTGGTTACATGGTAGTATACTGATTTCCAACTTGGAGATTTTTGTCGAGAGAAATTTGTAATGGTCTTATTTTTCATTATTTTATCTGCAATTAGGAGCATGGTGGTGATCTCAATGCAGCTGTGAATTCTCATTTTAACGAAGGAGATAGAGTCACTTCAGTCAAGTATGATATTTTTACCTTGTTTTACTTGGAACTTCAAATAAATCATCACATATGGTCACTAAATTTTGCTGTTACCTATTAGCTTTCACGGGTCTAAATTTCTCTTGTGTACAGTGTGCATGAAACATCTGTTGCTGCTCAAAATGATTTCATGGATATTGATGATCCAGTACAACCTGGTGCCTGGGGCCCTCCTCAGTCACTTCTTTCTGCAACTAGACATGCAAACCCATTCTCTCTTATTGATCCGAACTTCAGAAGAGCTATATTTGATAGTGGCACAGATTTTATTAACCGTGCACCTACTGTTACTCATCCAAGGGAGGTGAGAGAGATCCCCATAGAGGTAAAGGATGGCAGTCAAGGGTCTGGTCATTCAGCTCATGCTCCTGTAATTGAGGATGTCACTGAATCAGCTCATACACATGGTTCTGATATTCGTGGCACTGTCATCATTGAAGATGAAGATGAAGTTCCAGCTACCCCTCCAAGTGATATTTTGCGTGATGAATCCCATGACCGGAGTATTACATCTAGTGCTCCCCAATTTGATGAGCTGCAAGATTGTAACAATGATATCGAAGAAGCAATGGTTCGTGCTGCCATTGAAGCATCAAAGCGAGAGGTGGAAGAAAGTTATCCAAATCAGAAGTTTGAAGAACACAGTGTATGTTTTAACAAGTTTAATGTTTGGGATACAGATGGAGTTGTGATTTTTTTGTTCTTTTCCCTACTGTATCTTTCAGTCATAATCTTTAGCTATCAACTTGTTTTATATTAATGTAGGACTTGAATCATCTTGGTCCTCAAGAAAGACAACCTCATTTGGAGGATGGTGAACTTGCACATGTGGTTTCATTATCACCGAAGGTCTGAAATAGTATATTTTCTTCTGCTTGTTTTACTAAAGATTGGTCTTATTCAACATGAAATATGTACAGACAGCCGAACAAGAGAAATCATTGCACGAGCAGGAGAAGAGTTCTGCTGCATCAGAATCAGGAGCTTCAGAGTCAGCAGCAGAGGTAGAGCTTGTTAAATTAAAATCAGCCGATGGCAGGTAAATTTCTTGTCTGCTACATATGTCATGAAATTACATGTTTTAGCCATGAAATACCCAGTGTGTGTTTGTGTCTCTTTCTGGGTTTGAGATGGGAGATCTTATTTATTTTGCATTCAGTAAATTTAGGTTCGAAGCAGGAAGCTCATTCATCCAAGAAGATGTTCAAGATTCAGATGAGCAGCCACTTGTTAGGCATAGATCCAGATGCCCTTCTTCTGCTTCTGCTGATTCTGCCAAAGAAGTTGGGGTTATTGAGGATACCCCACCATCAATTCCTATACAGCTGGATAGTGGTAACAATCTACAACAAAATGGGGGTGCTTTTCCCTCTGATGAGGTATACTCTGTTAAATATCTTTTTTTATTTGAAGGTTCAACACCTTTTTTTTTCAATGTTCCAAGCATCTTTACTTTGACCTTTGCTTTTTATCAAATTGAAGTGGGGAGGCATTTCTTCTGAGGAGCATGATGAAGCAGTCATGCTTGAGGCTGCAATGTTTGGTGGAGTTCCTGAAGGAACTGGGTATCACTTTCCATATGCACCTCATCTATTTAGGCAATCTGAGAGACCTTACCAGCTTCCAGAACTTCGCCCTCCATCACCCTCTTTGGCTGCTCAGCGCTTGATACGTGAACAACAGGTTCAATAGCTGAGTTAATACTTAAATTTGTGGTCTTCATCATGAATCTTTCTCTTCCATAATAATACGATGCAATGCATACAGGATGATGAGTATCTTGCATCACTGCAAGCTGATAGGGAAAAGGAACTGAAGGCTAAGGAGGAGGCTGAAGCTCTTTGTGAAGAAGAAAGAAGAAAAGACAAAGAATCACGGAGAGAGTTAGAAGAAGAGATGGTACTGTGAATTGATATGCATGTCTCTAATGTTGCATTGTGTGAAATTCTTTTTATTTTTTGACTGCCTGCCTTTTTTAGCACAAATTTTAGTTTGATTATTCAAAACAATTGTAATAGTTTTGATTGAAAGCTTGAAGTAAAATAGGAAAGACCATTGAAACTGATATGGAAGCCACTTAATGAAAACATCTGAGAACTGAAAAGTATGTTGTGTATGTGGACTAAAGGTTGAAGTAAATATCAGTGTGATTAGAACATACTTTCTTTTCTTCTACTGATAGGTTGATTTTTCTTAACATCAATTTTGTAGTGATTCATGTTTATTAAAGACAGGAGACAGTTGTTTTTAAATATCATTAGGACCAGAGTCTTTAACAGTGGCGCTTTTGAGATGATGGATCACATATTTTTCTCCAAATAATTTGAGGGTTAGAATTTAGGCCAAGGACCAATAATTGCATTTATGGTGGCAATTTGTTAAATTTTTTGGTCATAGCATGATGTGCTTGGTAACTGTTCTCTGATTATCTTTTGAGACGGGAAGCACTTAGGCTTTTATTATTGCCACCAGACAGTTAAGGAGAAGTCTTATTCTGGGTGAGCACACTTTCTGGGGTTTTCATAGATGCATTGCGTTTGATTTTTATTAACAGGAATTGGAGAGGCAATTAGCAGCAAAGGAAGCTACCCTTTCTCAAGAACCACCAGCAGATGATGAGAATGCTGTAACCCTCTTGGTGCGAATGCCAGATGGAAGTCGCCGTGGCCGTCGATTTCTCAAGTTCGACAAGCTACAGGTTTTTAGTTATTTTAATTTTGGAAATAACCGTTCCCCATTCGTTATTCTGGGCGTTTTATGAGACCTGAACTCTATCGTGATTTGGTTTACAGCTTCTTTTTGACTTCATAGATGTTGGTAGAGGGGTCAAGCCTGGGTCTTACAGAGTGGTGAGTGGTGCATAGTCGTTACTTTTTCAATGGCTGATTCTTTTATCTATCCCATTTTACTAGTGTCTGCAGTTTGTTACAAATTATTCAGCAAAAGTGCTGTCTGTGTATTGGGGCAGAGTTAGACTTGCCTTGCATGCATGTGCCTACAGATATTGTTTACCTTTTAGCTTACTTTTATGGTTTCTTATTCTGCCAAATCTCCATTACTACCAACAGGTGAGGCCCTACCCTAGACGTGCTTTCAGTGATAGTGAGAGCGGTATGTCACTAAGTGAACTTGGACTGACCAGCAAACAAGAAGCCCTGTATCTGGAATTGATTTAACATATGACCCCAACTGTGGGGTGACTCTCCCCTAAAACATATTTAATTGGTCAAGATATAGAGATACTGGATGCCTTTCAGTTTCGATGACTCTGTGGAATATGAGGACTAGATGAGCAGGATGGGAACCTAATGTTTACATTATCTCTTTGCAGTGTCTTTTAGCTTCTGCACAGCATTTTGTATATAAATTCTAGGTATGACTATATTTGATCAAATCTTGATCTTAGGTTTGTGCTTTCTTGTTGACTTATTTGATTGCGAGCATGTTTGCAGTGGATGGATTTCGCTGGACATATAATAGATGACAATAATACACAAATTCGCACACACACCACTTTGCAGAATTATTTTGGAAAATAGCTTTCGCAGATTGATGAGTTTTTTGGCTGCTCGATGACCTTTCAAGCATGAAATATTGTAATCAAAACTACAATGCAAGATAAGAGGTGGAATTGTTTGCATGGGTCAGCTTCATTCCTCATTTATGGGTGTTTTTAGCGCGCCATAAAAAAAGGGAAAGAACAATAAAATATATTCAACCCAATAAGAAAAAGAAAAATGCTAAAAAGTAGCAAGTTCTGTCTCAAATTGAGAAAAAAATTAGATGTAAAGTTAATGGTATTTTTGTCATAAAATCATAAAATTGTATGTTTAGGTTTTGATAAGAAAAAAGGGCATACCTGTAATGCATTAATGGTAAATTTTATTCCCGCCCCTTTCTCTTTTTGATCTCTACTTTATATCTGACATTTGAAGTTTAAACCTTAAAAGCCTCCGAACTCTTCTACTGGAGAGTATCTTTTTTTTTTAATAGAGGAATGCTCTATATGGTTGGCTGTATTTCTTCTATTTTAGCTTTTATTATTTGTATGTTTGTGGTAAATTTTCCTCTTAGTTGTATTCTGGTTAGGCCTACCAATCATGTATGTTGCATCTCTATATGGTGCTCAAAATGATACAATTTGTTTGGCGCCCTCAAGGTGTTCGATGAAAGCTCTGAATGAGTTTATACTACATGCTTGTTGGGATGGTATGCAATCTCATTTTAATGGAGCTCAACAAGTATTATTTGAAGGAAGGCGTACGTGCTGACCTTTGCTTGTTGGCGTTTTGTCATCCATGCTAGACTTTGTGTCCTCTCTTAGGGTTTGGTATGTCGTGGTGTGTTACCTTTGAGCGCCCAAGTATTTGTTACTTATGTGAAATCAGTTAAACAACAGAGACAACAAGATAAATTGGAAGAGTGAGCTCTAATTAAGTTTTTAACACGCAAAAATATCACTAAATTTTTAACCTTAATAAAATTATTATTGAACTATAGCAATTGATATGAGGGCTATATTGGTTAAATTTCTTTAAAAAAAAATTACTATAAAAGTCGCATTCCATTATCGTTAAAAAGCAATCCGTGAATTTCTTTGGCAAATTTAGTGGCACGGATGCTTATGTAACAATAGTTAGACTTGATACTTGTTTTATAAATTTTTGTGGTATTTTTTTTTTTAACAACTAACGTGATTTTATAATAAAAATATCATGATAATTTTTATTAATATTATAATAAATTAGATGAAATGATAATTTTATATTTATTATTAATGATAATTTAGTATCATTATAAAAAATTTATTAATAAATTATAACACAACATCCTTATTATTACAAAATCTATTTAGTATAATAAAATTAATAAAATAAATAGATTTTTTTTATTAATGATATTAGAAGATTATTACAAAATATATTATCAAATTTTTATTTATTATTTTTATATCGTTAAGTTTTATAAATATTATAAAAATATAATTGAATATTTTTCATTAAATTTTATAAATATTATAAAAATATTATCTAGATATTGATAATATTTTTATAATATTTGAAGGTAAGAAGTTAAAAAAAATTAATAATAATTTTAAAATTAATAAATGTGATATTTTTATAATTTTAATGAAAAAAAACTATTTATTCAAATTAAAATTTGAACGTAATAAAACGAAAAGCCGAGAGGGTACATGCACGTGCAACCTGCGTGAACATCAACAGAGAGTCACAGTCCCCAAAAGAATGTGCCAAAGTTCCCTCAACGGTCATATTTCACCGACATGACCCAACGGTCATATAGACCCTTCGTTGCCTACAATGTGATCAGAATCTTACGGCCAAGAAGACCCTTTTCACCCTTCCGTCATTGTTGAGGGCTGTAAATCAAATCAGTAACCCAACTCAGAGAGATAAAGAAAGAAAGAGAGAGAAAAAAAGAACGAATGATCGAGACAGCTATGGAAGTTGTAGTGAGCAACTGAAAGCCAAAAGGCATAATATAAAAAGCAATAGTCTTTTTTTAGTTTATGGTTTCTTTGGTTGTGAGTTTTAGGGACTTGATTGTTAGTTGATCGGCCTTTTCATGCACGTTTGAAGAAGGGTATTTTTCCCTCACAGCTGGGCTCTAATGGGTGCTTCAAATGCTGATACAGGTCTAAAAATATTTCAGTGTTTGAGATACAAGGTTGAAATTAATGCATATTTCAGCATTTATATTCTTTGTGATTTCATTATTGTGAAGAAATATCAAAGCTTTTTCCAATGAAGTTTCTTTGAACAGTTTGGAATCCGATGATATTGTTATCGTAGGTCTATAATCTTCGATTTAATATTAGATTCGAATTCTTTCATTATTTTGGGGTGGGTTTAGCACATTCTTTTATTCTTTATACACATATAGGAAAGACTTGCACTTATACACCATTTGTTTTATTAAATTTCTGCACATTCATCGGATTCCTGTTCTTATTCATTCAGTTTTTTTTTTCTTTCTGTAATAATTCACTCACTTACATAGATTATCTTTCTGGGTTTCTTCTTTTTTCAAATTCTATTCAAAAAGTTACTTAAACAATATCATAGAATTTATACAGAATTTATCGTACACTTAAAAGAGTTTATAACGTTTTTAAAAGCAAAACAGAGGAAGCTGGGGAGAGAAAGTAGTTCACTGAAAAAAGAGAGGGGAAAAAAGAAGAAGATAATTGGAAGGGCATAGAGAGAATGTTGGCTGGGTGCTCTAGTTGCACACTGATATCGCCAAGGCATAGATTGAGGAGTGAAGCACCCATACAATTTCAAGCCTGCCATTTCCAGCCTTCAATGAACACACAGAGGTTGGATTTTCCCTGCAGTTTTCCTCGTAAAGACAGCTCTCGGTCGCAACCCATTAGGCCAGCTAGTCTTTCTGTTGAGAGACCGATCGAATCCAAAACTAGCAGTTGTTCTCTCAAGCAGAGTATTCGACTACCATCGTTAGCTACAACTGCTTCTTCAGCTGCTACTCATACAGCATTTGGCGAAGGAAGGAAAGATATCAATGAAGCGTTTTGGGAGAAAGGTAAGAGCTTGAAGAGGTTTGCAGAACAAAGTAATTTGGACGAGTACTGCACAAACCGAACGAAGAGGAAAAAGGGTTGTAGTGTTAAAGGCGAAGATGGTATTTTTGAAGTTGGTGAGGATCATGGCTTGAGTTTGGGCCAATTGGGTTCTGGGCACTTTTGGTTTCACCCTGGTTTTGATACATCTCGGTCAGTTCAGAATTCCACGGGCCTTAACCCACCTCAGCTTCCTTTCTCTTGGACATGTTCAGGGGATGAAGAGAAGGTTTGTTTTGTGCCTAGTGAAATAATTTCACAACCACTGTCATTTTCGAACAACCCTTGGGTGGAAGAAAAGGATGGTGAGACAAGCCACGGGCCAACAAAGGAAGCTTCTGCTTCAAGTGCTTCTTCTGAAAGCCAGAGCTCTGGCCCAAGGCTTAACGAAGTTGTACCTGAACACGAAGTGGGTAATACGTCTAGAAATCCTTGTACACGTGGAGTTGCTAAAGCAGAGGAGGAAGATGAAGCAGAGCATCAGGGGTTTGAACTTGTTCGCTTGCTTACGGCTTGTGTTGAAGCAATTGGGTCGAAGAACATTCCAGCAGTCGACCATTTCATAGCCAAACTTGGAGAATTTTCTTCTCCGAATGGAACAACTATAAGCCGATTAATTTCTTATTATACTGAAGCTTTAGCATTAAGAGTCCCAAGGAGGTGGCCAAATATCTTTCATATTACACCTCCTAGGGAGTTTGATAGAGTGGAAGAAGATTATGGCTTTGCATTAAGGCTACTCAACCAGGTTAGTCCCATTCCAAAGTTTCTTCATTTCACATGTAATGAGTTGTTGATAAGAGCATTTGAAGGGAAGGAAAGAGTTCACATAATTGACTTTGACATTAAGCAAGGGTTACAATGGCCTAGTTTCTTTCAAAGTTTAGCTTCTAGGACTAACCCTCCAAGCCATGTTAGAATCACTGGTATAGGAGAATCCAAACAAGAGCTTAACGAAACAGGAGATAGGCTTTCTGGTTTTGCTGAGGCATTGAACTTGCCTTTTGAATTCCACCCAGTTGTCGATAGGTTAGAAGATGTGAGACTTTGGATGCTTCATGTAAAAGAACATGAGAGTGTAGCTGTGAATTGCATTTTTCAACTGCACAGGACACTTTATGATGGAAATGGAGGAGTTTTAAGTGATTTTTTGGGACTCATCAAAAGTACAAACCCAACAGTAGTTGTAATGGCAGAACAGGAGGGTGATCACAACGAGCCCAAGTTGGAGGCAAGAGTCTCCAATTCAATGAAATACTACTGTGCCATATTTGACTCTGTTGATTATAGTCTTCCTTTGGATAGTCCTACCAGGATGAAAATAGAGGAAATGTTCGCAAAGGAAATAAGAAACATTGTTGGTTGTGAAGGAGTTGAGAGGTTAGAAAGACATGAGAGTTTTGAGAAATGGAGGAAGCTGATGGAACAAGGAGGTTTCCAATGCATGAAGATTAGTGAGAGGGAATTGCTTCAGAGTCAATTGCTGTTAAAGATGTACACTTTCGATGAATTTAATGTAAAGAAGCAAGGGCAAGATGGAGATGCACTAAGTTTAGGTTGGTTAAATCAGCCTCTATATACAGTCTCAGCTTGGTCACCAAAACCACCACCACCACCACCACCTGTTGATGATGGTTGAGGCAACTCACCATCTAAATATCACGTTTAGTCTGTAGTAGCGATTATTTGTTGAATACAGAAAAAAGGGATACATAATTCTTTCATTATTTTCTAGCAGATAGATTGTTAGTGTCAATACTTTCCAGTTAATGTTTCTTATATTTAGGCACATTTATTAGTATTTGGAGTCAATTTGTGCTTATTAATTATTCCATTCTTTGTGTATGCTGATATTCTTTTGTAATAAGCCAAGTCATGTTTATCAATTTCATCATGTACTTATTGTTTTATTTGTTTGTCCATTCAATCTCTCTCTCTCTCTCTCTCTCTCTCTCTCTCTCTATTGCTAATTTGGAGTCAACTAATTACATTCTAGATCTTTAGATTGTTTCATATTATAGTTTAGTTTGTGCTTAAGAGACTTGCAAATTACTTGCAATACAAAGCTTTTAAAGTTTTTGATGAGTTGAGCATCATCCATCAACTGAGAGGGGAAAAAACAACTTGTGCAGATATATGAGTCAAAATACCATAAAAGTCTCTTCACAACTGTCAGTCACATTTATTAAGTCAAGATAACGATATTCGCGTTCTTAAACTAATTCAACTATACTTATCAAACCATTAGTGAGGAGACTACAGTTTCTAAGTAAATATTCCATCATATATATATATATATATATATATATATATATATATGATGGAATTCTATAAAAATAAACTATGCTTTTTTTTTCTTCCAATAAAGTAGAGTCGAGTAGTCGACAACTTATGACCCCTATAAAGTTTGATGAGTCTAGCATCCATCAACTGAAAGAAAAGAGAGAGAGAGAGAGAGAAGAAACAGTTATGTAGATATACGTGAATTGGTGGTATGTTTGAATTATTTTTAGTTTTTGATATAAGTTTTATAATTTTTGTTATTACGCTATTTATATATTTAATTATGTAATCATTTTATAATTTAAATTACGATTAATTAAATCAAAAAAAATTTAATAATTAACCTTTTCTCTTTCTTTCTCCTTAGCTCCCTCACTGTTTTTTATCTCTTACCATTTATTCTTTCTTTCTATCTCCTTTACGTTTCCCTCCCACTCACTCTTTCTTAGGGAGAGAGAACAGGAAAGAAGAGAAGATGATTTTTTAAATTTTTTTTATTAATAAAATATATAATTCTTATTTTGTCTCTTAAAAAAATCTTAATTTTTAAAAAATTCAGATTTAATTGAAATAATATAACTAATATAACTCACTTAAAAGACTAAAATAACACATCCTCTGTTCTTGGTTTTAATACTTTTTTTTATTATTATTATCAATTGATATCTTTGTCTATTTAGATTATGGATATATATTTTGGTTAATTTTAATAATAATTTTAATAAAATAAATAAAAATACTTTAGAGATATTATTACAATTTAAATCGATAAAAATAAATATTAATAATATAAATAATAGTAATTTATAGATACCAATTAATAATATATATATCAAAACAAACATCATATGTTAACTTAAAAGTTACCGACCCCATGGTTAAAATCCCATAAAAATCTCTTCACAACTTTCAATCACATATATTGAGTCATTTAACAAAAAATAAAATAAAAATAAAAGTCACATATATTAAATCAAGAGAGTGCTACTCCCATTCTTAAACTAATTCAACTATACTCTCTTTTTTTCCATCAAGTAGAGTCGAGGATACTTTAATAAATATAAAATTTAAAAAAATTTCACAATATACCTATGTTTCATTGTTATAAAAGTGGAAAGTTCTAATATACATACATGTATATCCACTCTCTATAAATGTATTATTAGTTGAACGAAAAAATAAAATATTATTGGGTAGTTATTAAATTTAAAAAATTTCTCGAGAATAATTTCTTTATGGGTGGAATTAATTTAAAAAAAAAAAACTTAATGGCTCAAAGTTATAAGATGTATCTTATAAGCAATAACTTGGATGAAAACCTATTTAATAACTTAGATGTAATATTGATATAATAATAATAATTTTTATTATTATCATATTAAAATTAAATAAAATATATATTATATCTTTAATATTAATTATATTTCAATATTATTATTATTAAATAAAATTACCATCAATATATAACTCTTGCTTATGGATATTATTTATTAGGTAGTAAGTATAGGCAAAAAGAAGAAAAAAAAGACCAAGAGACTTGGTCAAAATTAAATACTTTTCAATAAAAGATGTTATTACTTTTCTGAGTATAGAAGACATTTTCTTTGATGAGGAAGCAAATACATACAAAATTGACGACAAGAAGCAAAGACACAGAAAGGTTCAACCCAAAAGAAACAATAATATCTAATTCAAAATTAACATATTCCAATTGCAAATCACCTGCTGTATTTTCTTAGTAGCCTTGGACAAGTATATTGTTAGAGATTATTGTTATAAAGCTCTTTAATTTAAGGAGTAAATTAAGGAGCAAAACATGGAACAAAACAAGGAGTAAAACATGGAACAAAACAAGGAGTAAAACATGGAGCTTAATTAAAGGAGCAATTCAAGGAACCATTAATTTAAAGAGTAATTCAAGGAGTGAATTTTCCTATAAATAGATGTGTAATTGTAATGAATTAACCATCCAAAGTTTTCATTCCAATTGAGAGAAAAGCTTAGAGAGCAAAGCTTTTGTGAGAGAAAATTGAGAGTAATTTTCTTGAGTGTAATTGGGTTGTGGGTTGTGAGTGTTGTAAACACCTTGTGTAATTTCTACTCTTTTATAAAAAGATCTGCAGCAGGTCCGGAGACGTAAGCAAGATTGGTTGAACTCTGTTATCAAATTTGTGTGTTATTTTATATTCTTGCTTTCTCATAAGTTTGGCTTATCGAGAATTTGCGTTATTTCCCAACAACCTGGTATCGGTATTAGGTAGTGATTACGGTAATTTTACGCAAGAAATAATCGAGAAACGATCCAGGAAGTTAGATTTTAGTGGGAGCAACGGCCGTAGATGAAGGAAGAGGGTGAAACTCGAGAAATTTGATGGCCTGATTTCGGGTTTTTGGAAAATGCGCAGATAGAGGGATTATACGTATCAAAGAAATCTATATCAACCTCTCGAGGAAGAAGCCGGGAGGTATGAAGGAAGAAGATTGGAATCTTCTAGGCAGAGACGAAGCCCTCGGAGTTATTCGATTGACGTTATCCGTAATGTTGCCGCTTTCAACATGGCAAAGGAAAGACACGCGGCGAGTGCTTATGGCGGCTCTCTCCAATATGTATGAGAGCCATCGGCCTCGAGAACAAAGTGCACTTGATGAGGCGCTTGTTCAATTTGCGGATGACGGAAGTAGCATCGGTAGCTCAACATCTCGATAGAACTCAACACGATTACAACCAGGTTGAGTTCGGTGGGAAATTGAATTCGATGAAGAAAGTACGAGCATTGATACTTTTGTCTTCTGCCGAGGAAAGATGGAATACTCTTGTCACGGCTGTGAAGTAGCTTTCATCGGGAAAGCAATAAGTTGAAATTTGACGATGTTCGTGATTTGGTTCTCGGTGAAGAGATCCGACGTAGAGAGACAGGTGAATGGTCGTCAACCCTCTTGAGTTTTGCATACCTGAGTCAAGAGGAAGAGAAATTCAACCAAAGGAAATGGACGTGGTAGAATCGACTCTGAGGTAGATCAAAAGACGGGAGGAGGTCCAAATCCGGGAATCCTAATAATTCCCGTAGCTCGAAGACTATCGAGTGTTGGTGTGGAAGAACTAGAGGCCTACAAAAATCGGTGCAAGAATACGCACCGAAGGACAAACAAAGTGAAGGCAGAGGCAAATGTTACTTCCACGCCGAGGAGGAGATGATGCGTTGATATGCTTTCTTTGGAGAAGCAAGGAAGAATCTTGGGTGTTAGACTACGGAGCATCGTTCCGTACTACTTCACAAAAAGAATTCTTCGAGAAATATGTCCCAGGAAACCTTGGAAAGGTATATCTTGGTGATGATCAACCAATGTGCTATTTTTGGCAAAGGTGTAGTGAAGATTAAGTTGAGCAGTTTGTTTGAGAGCGAAGGATGTCGGGGCGTATTCCCGATCTCGAAGGAACTTAATCTCGGTGGGGTAGTTGGCCGGTGAAGGCTACACTTTACGATCTTCCGTAGTGATGATTGGAAGATTTCAAAGGGAGCATAATGATTGCTCGAGGCAAGAAAAGTGGCCTCTTTACACGGCCGCGGAGGCACGTTGTTCAATTACGGTTACTGACGCAAGCAATGAAACACCAAAGCTGTGGCACGAGAGACTAGGCCATATGAGTGAGAAGGGGATGAAGATTATGCCTTTCAGGGAAAACTTCCGTGCTACGGTTTACGGAGATAGACATGTGCGAAGATTGCATACTTGGAAAGCGAAAGTGACTTTCGGACAAGTTGCGAGAATCCCAAAGAAGGAAAGGCTAGAGAGCTTATTCACTCGATGTTTGGGGACAGCGACCGTCTCATCTATTAGTGGGAAACACTACTTCCGTGACTTTCATCGATGATCACTCTCGGAAGGTATGGGTTTACTTTCTAAAGCATAAGTACGAAGTATTTGAGGCTTTCGTAAGATGGAAAGCTATGGTGGAAAATGAGACGGGTTTAAAGATCAAAAAGCTCAGGCAGATAATGGTGGTGAATATGAAGACACCAAATGCAAAAATTTCGCTATAAGCGTGGGATTAGAATGGAAAGAAGCTGTGCAGACGCCTCGCCTGATGGTGTAGTTGAGCGTATGAAGCCGAAACGTTGACAGAAGAGCGAAGCATTCGTATACGGTCCAGTCTACCGAAACAGTGCAGGCGAAGCGATCAACACGGCAGCCTGACTTACTTGATCAAGCGAGGCCCATCTGTTCCATTGAAGCGTAGAATACCGCAGGGGTATGGAGCGGAAAAAGAGGTGAAACTATCACATCTAAAAGTTTTCGGTGTGTAGCATTTGTGCATATCGGTTGATCGAGCGGGGAATAAGCTTGATCCCAAATCCAAGAAATGCCACGTTCATTGGCTATGGTGAGGATGAGTTTATTCTGGCATTTGGGATGACGAAAAGAAGAAAGTTATCCGTAGCAGAGATGTGATTTTCAACGAAAGGGTGATGTATAAGGACATGCGTAAAATAGTACGCGATGACTGAGCCAGAATGAGTCGGTATTTGCGAGATGTAGATGATGTCCCGGAATACTTCATAGCAGAACCAATTGTAACAAGTCCTCGGCCAGGAGAACGAGCCGAGACAATGGTACGTAAAGTTTGACGGTTATGCCTGAGAGAAGGTTTCCAAAAGTGCAATGCGCCGATCATTATTGCTACTTCAAGAGATATAGGTCGGTTATATCATTTTACTACTTTATGTTGATGATATGTTAGTAGCAGGTTCGGATATGGATGATATTAAAAGGTTAGGCAAAGCCAATTGTCGAAAGGAATTTGACATGAAAGTCTTGGTCCGACAAAGAAGATTCTTGGAATGCAAATCACGAAATAAGAAGAAAGGATCCGCAGGTTATCTCAGCAGAGTACATCAATCATGTTTTGCAAAGATTCAACATGGCGATGCCAAGCATGATTAACGCCCTTGGCAGGTCATTTTTGCCTATCGAGGATCAGTCCTCAAACAGAGAGGAAGAGAGAGAAATTCATGGCTAAGGTTCCATGCCTCGGCCATTGGAAGTTTGATGTCTTGATAGTGCGTACAAGACCAGACATTGGCCACGCAGTGGGAGTTGTTAGCGGTTATGTCAAATCCGGGGAAAACTCATTGGGAAAGCGATCGAGTGGATTTTGAGGTATCGCGAAGACGCGAGAAAAGTGTTTGTACTTTAGTGAAGGAGAGTTAAAAGTACAAGGATACGTAGATGTGCACTTTGGAGGTGAAGTTGATCACCGAAGAAGCACCAGTTATATATTTATTGTTAGAACTACGGTAGTTGGATGTCACAAATACTGAGAAAATTGTCACTCTATCCACTACGCTGGCCGAAAGCGTAGCGATGCTTGAAGCTAGTAAAGAGATGATATGGCAGGTTTGTTATGGCGAGTTGGGATTCAAACAAGAGAAGAATGTTACTGCGTAGTGATGGTAGTCAAAGGCAATACACTTGGCGAAGAATTGATTTCATTCTAGAACCAAACATATTGGACTTCGTTATCACTTCATCATATCTCTATTAGAAGATGATGTGTTAATCTTGGAGAAGATTCAAGGAAGCAAAATCCAGCAGGATATGTTAACAAAGGTGGTGATTATTGACAAGCGAAGTTGTGCTCAACTTGGTTAGTCCGCTAAATGTAACAAAGACTAGAAAAAGTTCTTTGCATTGATCGAGGTGTGAAGACAGATTGAAATCGGTCTTGAGTGGGAAAATTGTTAGAGATTATTGTTATAAAGGCTCCTTAATTTAAGGAGCAAATTAAGGAACAAAACATGGAACAAAACAATGAAGCAAAACAAGGACTAAAACATGGAGCTTAATTCAGGAAGCAATTCAGCTGAACCATTAATTTAAGGAGTAATTGAAGGAGTGAATTTTCCTATAAATAGATGTGTAATTGTAATGAATTAACCATCCAAAGTTTTCATTCCAATTGAGAGAAAAGCTTAGAGAAGCGAGCTTTTGTGAGAGAAAATTGAGAGTAATTTTCTTGAGTGTAATTAGGGTTGTGGGTTGTGGCGTTGTAGAACACCTTGTGTAATTCTTTCTCTTTCGGTAAAAATATCTTGCCAGTCAGGAGGCGTAAGCAAGATTGGCGGCTAGGATTATCAAATTTGTGTGTTATTTTATATTCTTGCTTTCTCGTAAGTTTGTCTTATCGGGAATTTGCGTTATTTCCAAACATATATGCATATCTGATCACTTTCATAAATGAACATTTAGAAACCATAAAACATATGCACTACTTTTGGAAAGAAGAAAAAAAACATATATTGATTACATGAACTATAATTTCAGAATGATAAACATCAGAAATTACTTATTCAACAACTAATAAGACAGAGGACATAATGTTTTCTTTAAAGTAATATTTTAGCTTGAGGAATCATAATTAAAGGGTCTTCCATAGTTATTACAATACCAAATTGTTCACTCATATCTAAATCTTTAGGATTCTTTCCCTGTGGTAGAGACCAATCAAAGTAGTGAATCAAACTAGCAAGAATTAGAGGAACCTGCTTAGCAGCCATAGGCATACCAGGACATAATCTTCTTCCAGAACCAAAGGGTATGAATTCATAGTCATTTCCTTTGAAATCTAGACTTGAGTTGATACTGAGAAACCTCTCTGGTTTATAATCTAATGGGTCTTCCCATAAATTGGGATCTCGTGCAATTGCACCATAGTTGACTATAATTTGAGTGTTCTTTGGGATGGTATAATTCATTACTTGACATGTTTCAGCAGCTCTATGAGGAAGTAGAAGTGGTGCTGGTGGGTGCAATCTCAAAGTTTCTTTAACACAAGCTTCAAGGTATTTCAATTTTGGAAGATCTGATTCTTTTGGACCTTCTAAGTGGTTGATTTCTTTGGACAATTCTTGTTGAACAATTCTCATACATTTTGGGTTCTTTATGAGTTCTGCCAATGTCCACTCAACGGTTGCTGTACTAGTATCTGTTCCTGCAACTAACAGTTCCTGCAATTACATTTGAATTATTAAATAAAACTTTAGCGGTTTACAAATAAAGTTAAAGTTTTGTATATATTTTTTTTATTTAGTATAACGTAAAAAATATACAATAAAAAATAAAAATTATAATTTTTAAAAGGTTTAACAACGAAACAGTTATCAATAATTAAATCATATAAAAAAACGGTGTATTAAGGACACAAAGTGTTAAATTTTATATGCGTCTGTGTACATACCAGAAGTATTATGGAGATTTGATCAATGGAAGAACCATTATTGATGAGAACATCGAGAAAATCTTGTTGGGTTGTTGAGGCAATATTTTCTCCAACCATACTCTGTTTTCTCTGTTTGACAATAGTTTCCCACAAGTCATAGCTTTTACGAAACAGTACCAAAGACTTTTTTCGTAATTTTTGAAGATCAAATGGAGCTAAAATCGGATAAAAATCTGATATATTAGGAGCAGAACCTGCATCCATCATTCTTCTAATGACGTCACTTATTTCTCCATTTACACATTCATTTTCAAAGTTAATAAGATCCTTCGAAACCAAAACATTACTCAACATATTAAAAACAACAGCAAAAGTCACCTCTCTAATCTTCACCAATTTACCTTGCATATTTCCAATAAAACCCACCATTTCTTTAATCTTTTTTTCTCTTATAAATGTTTGAGAATGTAGTGCTTTGCTTGAAAAAAGCCCAGTTCTAGTAACATTTCTTAAGTTCTTCCAACTATCATGACACTCAAGAACCCATGCAAGTGAAAGATTGTTAAGTTCTGGGGCCTTAGCATGCGACACATGTGGAACATATCTAGCAGATAAATTACGATCATGGGTCTTGAGAAATTCTATAGCAACAGTTGGTGATGATCCCATAATTACAAGTTGGGTTCCAAGTTTGAGTGAGATTAAAGGGCCATAAGTCTGTGCTAAACGTGTTAAATCAATGTGAGGTTTCTTTCCAATTTGAAGAATGTTACCTAAAATTGGCCATTGAAATGGACCAGGTGGAAGTGGTGGAGATTTGAATAGATACTGAGATTTGAAAGGTTTGAGTATCAACACATATAGAAAAGGTAAGAGGCAGAGGAAAATAGTTGGAAACAGAAGGTTATGGGAATCTAATTCTTCAACTAGAGAAGTACTAAAAGACATTATTGGTTTTCACTTGGCATAAACCAGAGAGCTAAAGCTAAGATTGGCTTAATATTAGACTGCGGGTTTCATGCATTGTCTGTGAGGAGTCCCATTTATAATTCTTACCAAGGAACACAAATAAAAGTTTAAATTTATTTATTTATTTTTTTTTTTTTTTTTTGATAATTTGACACCTTATATAAATTCTTACGCTATGCTAATATTATAGAATTATGAGCAGCAAAAGAATGCCAAGTTAGTAAAAAGATATTTTATTAATAATAATTTTATTTAAGATAATTATATTAAGGCATAAATAACACTATGAATAAAATAAATATTTTATATATTTTTATTATGTTTTTATATTTGTTATTTTAATAGAAAAATTTATTTAACAAATATTTGTAATAAACTATAAGTAATATATAATCAAATACACTTTATTATACCTGATAAAAACTATATATTAATTATAATTAAAATATATAAAAATAATAATAATGTATTTCGAAGCATCATTGATCTTTCCGAAAATTCTCACCAACCATAAGGATTCAACAATATTAAATAAACGAAAGCCGCCTTTTCATCGATTAAAAACACCAGCCCACGTTTTTTTTTTTTACTTAGTTCTCTTCGAGGACGTATTTTCTAATATATATATTAATAATTATAATTATTTTTATACTTTAAATATTTACATATAATTTTATTTTTAAGTTTATCAAATCTTTAAAAAATATCAATTTTTTCAAAAAAAACTTAAATATTCAGATTCTAGATAATAATAATCCAATTATATTTTTTATAATTATCACATATAGAATTACATATTGATTCAATATAGGTTATTATTTAAATCAATTTTAATATTATATAATAAAGATATTAATTTTTTTAGATAGAGTGATCGATCCTCTCTACAGACGAATTAACATTATTATAGATTGATTTATAATTGATCACGCTTTGATACTCTCTTTCCTGTCTAAAAAATTAAGCATTACAAAGAGGAATTAATCACCCTTATAAACATATCGTTTTCTCTTGGAAGAATCGATCTAATTTCAATTCTTTTTCAATCATGTTATGTTGACGAAACTTGTTTTTGGGAGTAATCAATCTATCTCATAAAGAAATCGTTATGCTATTGAAAAATATCGTATTTCGTTTTCTCTAAATCATTTTTTAATCCCAATTGATGATACAAAAATTGGTTATTTTTTAATACTATTACTAATTTTTCTGACAATGACACTAAAAATTTGATGTAATAAAATTTAGTATACAAATTTTGTATTATTTATAAAATAGATTGAAAGTGCATGAATCACTTATAGATTGTTAGTATACTTATAAGATTTGTTTAAAGATGAATAACATGGTTTTTAAATAATTTAACAAATTCTTGAAGTCGAAAATAAAAACCTAAACATCCTGTTACGATTAATTGTTTGGTTTAGTAAATTATAAACTAATAACATAAAATAAATGATAGATTTAATAAAACAATTGGTAAATAAATATTTTCATTCAATGGAAAATTTATAAGATATTTTAGTTAGTTAATCATACTTATTCAATATTAATTAAGTCATTAAAGATATGAATTAAGATTATTAATTTTCTTTTAAAAATACAAATATAATATTAATTAGGTCTATCATTTGTTATTAATTAAAATCACTTAACGCCTTCTATCAGATTTAATAATTTAAACTCTTATCAAGTTGTCAAAATTAAGTTTATAATTTAATTATTTGAAAACTAACTTTCATATTTTAAAAATATAATAAAAAATATGTTATCAATATATTTTTCAATAATAATTATTATAAAAATCTTCAAAACAAAATTCTTTAAAGATTAGAATAATCAAATCCAAAATCGAAAATTTGACTCCATATTAAATTCTAGTATAATTAAATCTTAAATTTAAGTGTATTGTTCATTATGAAAAATACTTTATCAATATATATTTTTTTACAAACTTCGTTTAAATTTTGATGAAAAAATAAAACTTAATTGATTTTATAAAAATGTTTATTTACCTTAATATTTCACAAGTATAATAACATTAATAATATCACAAAATATTTTTAATTAAATGTTCTTAATTTAATAAATAATCAATAAATTAAATATAACATGTAAAAGTCTCTAATGAATGATAAAAAAATTTCATTATGTGGTCCATTAAAAGAAGATAACATGAAAAAATGAATGTTTCTCAATTCATATTTTTTAGTAGCCTCACCCAATTGGATTGAGAAAATAGCAGTGTTAATTATTGGCTTTGCATGCTTCTTCGTTGTTGTTTCCCTAATTGGTGGATTCTCCTCCTCATTTAATGGTTTAGGTAGAAGGTCAAGGTTTTTTATTCACAACTATGTTTAATTAAAGGCTATAGGACCTCAAAATCCAACATTTTTGACAATTTATTGGATATATTTATATTATTTTTATACTATATGAGAGGGCATCCTGAGGGTATCATGAGGGCCTCTTATATTACATAAACTTTTTAAAATAGAAATTAAAACCGCATGTCAAGTAGAAAAAATAAAAATATAAAATAAATATACAAGTATATAACATATTACATATTTGTACACAGAAATAATAAACACGTAAAAATTAAAAGAATAAATAATAAAATGATACACATATTAATAAAAGAAAATAAATTAGTATATGAAATTAATAAATATAAAGTAAAAGAATTGGTAAATGAAAAAATAAAAAAAAAATTTAAAAGAAAAGAAAAGAATTATTTTAAGAAAATTAAAAAAAATTATAGAAGAAAGGAATACATTTTTTAAAAATAAATAAAATCTTAAATGTTTTAAATGTTTTAATATTTTAAAATATTATTATTATCAAATAAAAAAATTATTTTTTAAATTTTTTTTATAAAAGAAAGGAATATATATATTTTAATTTGAAATATCTAAAATTAATTGATAATTTATATATTTTATGATTTTAAATAAAAATTACAATATTTATAATACAAAAAGTTTTTAAGAATTTGATAATAAACATTTAAAAACGTTGTTCCTCCCTGATAATGGTGCCAAAAATTTAATGATACAAAAGTTAACTAGTTTTTGACACCATTATCAACTTCTGTGATAATAATGCCAAAAACTTGATATACTAAAATTTGGTGTATAAATTTTATATGATTTATAAAATAGCTCGTAATTGCATGAATTCCAATATTGTTGTAAAAATAAATGATTTTAAAATAATTCAACAAATTCTTGAAGACGAAAATAAAAACTTAAATATCCTATCATGATTGTTTTGTTTGGTAAATTATAAACTAACGACATAAAATAAAAAGCAAATTCAATAAAATAATTGACAAATAAATATTTACATTGATAGGAGGATCTATGGAATAGATTAGTTAGTTAATCATATTTGCTCAATAATAATTAAGTTATTAAATATATAAATTAAAATTATTGATTCTCTCTTAGAAATACAAATAAGAGTTTAATTAAATTATGATTCTTTGTAAGAAATTAATAAATTATTTAATTGATGCTTTTGATTGGATCTAAAAATTTAAACTCTTATCAAGATCTCAAAGTTAAGTTTATGATTTAAGTATCTGAAAATTAACTTTCAGATTTTAAAACTATTATGAAAAATATGTCGTCAATATTTTTTGAATAATAATTCTTATAATTTTTTTTTGAAATAGAGTTATCTAAATATCTAAATAATTAAATCTAAAATCGAAGAGTTGACTCTACATCAAATTTAGATAATTAAATCTTAAATCTAATAAACTTTCATATATGAGCCTAATATGCTAGTATAAAATTGAGCCTATTTATTTCATATAATAATATTCAGAAAACTTTTTCTTTATTAGGATCTTTTACGTTTAGATCAAATAATTATGTGTGTTATTATAATTATTTGATTTAATTATTAAAATTTAAATAAGTTATTTTTACTGAACTTGTGCTTAATCTGTTTGTTCTAAGATTTGTTAATTGACTTGATTTAATTGATATATGTTTTGAATAATCTAGTTAAAATTATTCATTATTAAATTCATTATATAACGTATACAAACAATTGTATTTTTTATACTAATTCTAATTACAGTTGTTTTGTGAACGTATTTGATTGTAAAGAATTTATTAGAACGTTAGTTTGAATACCGCTTATGTTAATCTTGAAATCTGTGATAACATAGCAAAAACTCGTAAGTTAGGCACATTATGGTAATATCTTAAAGAGCGTAATGTAAGATTGAGTTTGTACTTGAACGTTTGGTTTTCATAGTAAGAAGTTAAATGATTTAGTAAACCATTAGTTTTACTTTAGGTTATGATTGTAACCTATGTTATTTTCACCGATAAAATATTGCGTGTTATTTTTTATTTTACATTTTACTTTTACATACGGTTGAATGTTTGATTGATTTGTTTAGATTATTAAATTATAAATTGATAAAATTTAAAAATGACATGTTCACTCATTCTAGGCTTATTAGGTTCATATTATAAACTTTCATATATGAATTAATGTTTTTTTTTTGTAACATGTTGTCACTTTAATTTAACAAAATCAATCATAATTATTATTTTTTATAAAGATCTTGTAAATATGGTGATATATTTTCACATAGATTTATTCTAATTTAATTTAGATATGTTTTTATTTTGATAAATTTATTTTGTAGATATAATCTTAAATATAAATATGTTATTTTATTTGTTAAAAATGATGATATTATAGTGATAAAATACATTAAATAAATAAAGTTTATTGATAAAATTATACTTATTAAAATAATATAGAAAAAGAAAAAAAATACTAATAAATTGTTAATATCGAAAACATCATAAATGATGTTTATAGCTACTTATTTTATTTAATTATATATTTGAATATAATTTAAATGAATTCATGAAATTTTTATGTTTTAAAAACGTATGATATTTGTTTAATGTTAATATATTTCAAAATTTATTTTTAGATGAATTCATGAAATTTTTATGTTTTAAAAACGTATGATATTTGTTTAATGTTAATATATTTCAAAATTTATTTTAAAAATACATAAAATTAGTGTTGTCAAAACAATGCTACCATCGCAACGTAACCGCCGCCTCATTCACCTACCTAATTAGTAATGACTAATGAGACGTCCCTGTGTATTAGGTGATTTTGAATATTGAATTACAAGTACTCTCAACTCTCAAGGTGTCACGATTAATTAATTCACCGTACATATTTTTATTTTGACTAATTATATATGTATTTAATTTTTATGTCTATTAAATAATATATCAGTATTTAATTGAATATTAAATTAAATAAATAAAATATTAAAATAACTAAAAAATTATTTCTTCTGTCTTCTTCGACTTTTAGGCGCTATAGATCGTGATGTGTGATCACGTACATATTTGATCATGGGTGAGAGGGATAAAAATATAGTATATATTTTGTGAAAAATATATTTTAATATTGTATTTTTTCTTCCAAATATTCCTAATTTTGTTATTACATATAAATATAATTAATTTATAATTATTAAAATTAAGTAAGCACTCAAATTTTTTAATTATTAAAAAAATAGACTTTAATTTATAGTATAATACATTTGATTTAGATAGTAAACAAATAATTAGAATGATAATGAAATCGAATAGAAAAAAAAATATTAATACTACTAAATTGTTTAGTTTAATCAATAGAATTAAAGAAAAAATCAATATTACAGTTTTTAGTTTACAATTAAAATAAAATATAAAATATATTATTACAATTATTATTTTTCTAAATAATTGCTTAAAAATATTATTTAATTTTATTTAAAATTATTTATTTTTTAAATTATTATTAAAATAATGTTAATTATTTTTTACATATAATTTACATGTCTTTTAAATTAAGAATAAAATTGGAATATAAATAAGTATGAGAATGAAATAAAGATTACCAAAAGGACAATGAAATTATTATTCTTTCTAAATGGATTCTATTCCATTCATAATTTACAACACAAATAAACATAAAAACGTATGTAATTAATTCTATTTTTACTCTCATTCTTACCAACTAAACATGCCAGTATATTTTATATTAAAATATCTAATTTTTAGAAATAAAAGACTAAAAATATCAAGTATAAATTATAGAATTAAAATATTTTTTTATACATATTAATAAAACTATTATGATATTTTAGTATACTATTTTTCTATTAAATTGATTGGAATAAGAGAATATCTAGCCCTTATTTTTGAGAAATTATATAACTATATGATATTAAATAGGGTTAAACTAGATAAAATTTAATATTAAATAGGTTTAAATGATCATAAATTAACTTAAATGACATTTGATTGGATAATATGTGATGTCAAATGATGTTTCGGATTTTTTTAATAAAACATATATGAATCGGATATAAATACTATTATTTTATGGTTATAGATTTTAAAAAGTATTATTTTTATTATTTAATTATTTTTTTCTTCATAATCAAGTTTTTTTTACTAAAAAATAAGAAGAGTTTTCTTGACCCAAAAATAAAACAAGAGAAGAAAAGACAATGAGATGATGCTTTAAAGAAGAAAAAAGATGGTGATATGTAAGAAAATATAAGCTGTATTAGTGATATATGTGGTTTATGTGCATATTATTTTCTATTAGGTTGAACAATATCTTTACAACTAAAAATAAAAAAGAAAAAGAAAAAAAATGGCATAATTTTATTTTGCAACCATAGATGTTGTTTGCCTTCCTTTTTTAAAATTTTCAAAATTATATATGTATTTAATTTGTTATTCTAATATATATTTTTAAATTAAATAATAAATGATAAATTAAACTTATTATTTAAAACTTGAGAGGTTGTGTCCTATTACTAAGTAAATAAATAAATAAAAAAGCCATCTTAAGACAGTATTAAAATTAATCACCATATTTCAAATTGAATGACTTGACCAAATATGTTATTTTATTTATTTATTTAAGATATTGACAATTTTTCGATTGGCACAAAGTTGATGACAAATCAACTGAATTATTGACTATTTCTGTCTTATGTATATGGAAAGAAAAAAAAAAACGATTCCATGGGTGCTCCACATAAGTGCCTACCAATTGTTTGTGAAATTATGTAATTTATTACAAATTCATAATCACCAATATTGCTAGCAAACTTGGCAGATATTCATCAACTTCATGTTTTCTCCTATGTTATATTCTGAAATCGTGCATTCATCATTTTAACACGAAAAACAATTGGAAAAATCTGTCACATTTCTTCAAATATTTTTTTTTCCAGATTTAAAACAGCATCGTGTTATCTTAAAACATCGACATTGTAGTAACTGTCAAAATATTGTGTTTCTTTGATAATTATCATTGTATTTCATTATTATTTTCTGTTTCTGTTTCTGTACAATAGTTGAGATATATGTATACAAAGAAAACGAAAATTAAACAATAACCATAATTCTTGCATATCCATGTTTTATGGATCCACTACCATTATCAGATGCTCCATGTTTTACTCTATCGAGTCATCGCGTTCCCACAACAACACACACCAACACCTCTCCTCAAGTTGGGCATATATGTCTCTTACGCCTAACTTGTCGAGTCAGAAGCTCTCACAGCATACGCATTTTGTGAGTATATCACCCAATTGATCTTCTAATTTAACAAATCAAGCTTAATAATCTTTTCTTCAAGATTCTGCTTTGATGAAGTTCCGATCCACTTCAACGTGCTTCGGCGATCATGTTGAACCTGGATTATAGCGATGGCAATGGTCGCTTTATTATCACAAAATAAGTTCATTTCAGTTGTGAGCAACACCAATCTCGCTAGAAGTTTTTTCAACCAAAGCGAGTTTCACATATTCCCTCGACCATTCCTCGAAATTCCGCTCAAAGACTGGATAAGGCAACTACATTTTGCTTCGCTTTCTCCATGTAACAAGATCGCCTCCACGAAAGTAAAGTACCCAAAGAAGAGATTTCCTATCCTTCATATTCCCCGCCCGCCTCGAATCAGATATCCAAGGACTTCCAATCGACCATTCTTTGAAAACATAAGTCCTTTCCCGTGAGGATTTTAAGTAACCAAGTACGCGCACGACCGCATCCATATGGTCTTCACTGGGCAAAGGTACGAATCGACTTACGACACTCACAACATACGCAATATCGTCGAGTACGAGATAAATATATTTAGTTTACCTACTAACCGTTGATATCTCCGTTTATCCGCCGGTACTCGTCCACATATTCTCCGAGTTTATGGCGATTTTGAACCATTGGAATATCTACAGGTTTACAATCTAGTAGTCCCGCCTGCTAAGAGTCCAGAGCATATTTCCTTTCTGGGGAAAGACATATGCCTTTGTTTTGATTCGTTACCTCAATACCTAAGAAGTATTCGAGCCCTCCCAAGTTCTTCATTTCAAACTCATTCGACAAATGTTTGTTCTCGAAGCTTTTAGAGATTTCTTCTTTATCATCCCTCGTAATGATCATGTCGTCTACATAGACTATAAGCAGTACGTTATCTTCCCTAATCGATGTTTTAGGAAAATAGTACGATCGCAGTTGCTTTGTTGGAACCCATATTTCTTCATCGTCCGAACTCAACCTACCAAACCACGCCGATGTGATTGTTTTACCATACAATGCTCGTTGTAATCTACATGCGCTGCTTTCCCGA
Source organism: Hippophae rhamnoides (assembly GCA_033030585.1). Classification (NCBI taxonomy): domain Eukaryota; kingdom Viridiplantae; phylum Streptophyta; class Magnoliopsida; order Rosales; family Elaeagnaceae; genus Hippophae; species Hippophae rhamnoides. Next base: position 65,868,168 of record CM065428.1, on the reverse strand, counting down.
TGTAACAAAGATATCTCAAAGGGATATCCATGTAAATCTCTTCTTTAAGGTCACCACGAAGGAAGGCATTCTTCACGCTAAGTTGGTGCAATGGCCAATCTAAATTTGTCAGTAAGAGATAACAAAACTCTCACGCTTTTAGTTTAGCCACAGTGAGAAGGTTTCTTGATAATCTATCCCATGTTTCTGTATATCCTTTTGCTACAAGCCTCGGCCTTGTAACGATCAACTAACCCATCCGCTTTATACTTAATGGAGAAAATCCACTCGCAACCCACCATCTTCCTCCTCGAGGTAACTCGCTTAACACCCACGTGTTATTCTTTCTCGCAATGCCTCAAATTCCTCTTTTATAGCCGAGCCCATTTTGGATCGTATAAGGCTTCTTCAATGCTACCTTAATTTGACACGAGGAGCAGTGTCAGGCAAAATGCCCCGATAAGTTATGATAATCTCGAGTAGATACATAATTTGCTATTGATACTGGGTTGTCGTCGTTCTTCTTTCTAGTGAGTATCGATTCGAGGTTTACCTCGATCGTGTCCGAAAGGTAAAACATAACCAACAGTGTGTATCTCTAGCATTAGTTTGTAAAGGTGCGATAGATAGCTTACCCTTGTTGTTCTCGCAAGAGAGGATCTGGGTACTGTGAGAATGGGAGTGGGTACATCAACCACTTCATCTTCTCGGAGATTCAATTACTACTCGCCTTCGCCTGGAAGTTCAAGCTCTGGGGTTCATACGGCTCCTCCATATTATTGGCACGATCCGAGTATGCTGACTAGTGTCTAATATTTCAACATCAATCCAATTTTCGTTCTTCACCATAACTCTCCTCCTAAAGAGTGTAATTGGATACCGGTGATGGGAAAAACATTCGATTCAAGGAAAGTGACATCCACAGTAGTATAGTTTCTTTTAGTAATTGGATCATAACATCGGTACCCCTTTTTTGTACACCATACCCCAAGAATACACATCGGATAAAGACATGGATCCAACTTAGTTCGTTGATTTTTTACGTGAGGTGGACAAAAGCAACACATCCAAAAATTGGGCGGAAGCATTAAAATAAATAAGGCATATCGATTCAAGATAGATACACAAATTGTAGTAACAAGATCACCCAACATTTATTAGGCATAATGTGCACCGATTAGTAAGCGCCCGAGCCGTTTCTAAAATATGCATATTCTTCCTCTCCGCAAATTCCATTCTCAGGGGGCTCAGGAACACAAGGTTTCATGGAGAATACCACGGTTGTCCAAGTATGTCCTAATTGTTGATTAACATACTCCTCCATTATCGACCTAAGTATCTTAATTTTTTCGTAAAATCAGGTGTCAATCACGCGTGAAACAGGTGAAATGTAGCAAATACTTCATCTTTATGTTCGGAAGGTAAAGCCATGTCATTCGGGTACAATCATCAACAAAAATAACAAACCAACGATTTAATTCTAAGACGTAATAACCTGGGAAGGTCCCCAAACATCGAATGTACCAAAGCAAAATGAGTCATACTTTTATTCATGATCATAGATAAGACGCCCTATGACTTTTGCTAGATACAAGTATCACATTTGAAATCCGAATGTGTGATATTTGAAAAATAAACTAGTGAGCAGGCGTCTTAAATACCCGAACGACGATGCCCAAATCTACGATAACATAGCCAACTGCTGCTCCTTGATAATGAGTGGAGATAAGGTCACCGTTCCAGCCCCGTAATCCGGATAAGGACCCCATTTGCATTGGCAACACTACTCCGTCTTCGCCGGGTTGTATCGAGAGATCGTTCGTTAAATGTCAGCGTGATCTCAGTAGCTCCGCAGTCCGTAATCCAATCCTCTTTATCACTATGAGTAGAGATGTGAAATGCTTTACTTGAAATACCCGGATCCCGGGAAGATTCGGCCCTGGGAAGTGGTGGATAGCGAGGCATTATTGTAGCCACACTGCCGTCAAGGTGTCCCGTTTCTTCCGTGCTTCAAGATCATTCCACCATTCTCGATACCCACGGAGTTTGAAGGCCACGGTGTGTTTCGGAGTTTCCACAATGGCCACATTTCTATGTCAAGAGATGGTGGATTTCCGAGGATTTTCGCTACCCAGCAGGTTCCTGCTGTGGCATCGACACAGGTGTCCTCGACCCCTTTAAAAGCCATAACCGCTCCCGGTGTCAGATCTATACCCGTGATCATCACGGTCTTTCGACTTCTTCCCTACGCATTTAATCCATAGGCTTGTTCCACCGTAGGGAATGGTTTTATTTCAAGCACATCACTTCGAGTTTTGTTTAGTTCCGTCATCAAGTCCACTGGGCCGAAGGTATACACCTCGATCTTCCGTACGATGGACGAGCTTGTATTTTTGTATGTCATTTGCACACTCCATTGGATTAGGGCTGACAAATCAATTTCTCGCCACAACCCTCAAGGTCATTGTAGTATTTTTTCAATGGATCCACCCGCCCTGCTTCATACGAGTAACTCGACGGAAGATCATACACCCGAGACGTGTCTCGTCCCATCATGGGCGTATGGTAGCATCGTAATCCCAAACTTGTTTCGGCAGCTGGGAATCGAATAAAATTTGCAATCAAGCGAGGGTCCATCGAATTGATCAACCATCCTTTAACAATGGAATTTTTAGCGCGCCATCTCCCGAACGTAGTGGCTCGCTTGTGTCGAGGAAAAATCCCCATTAATATATCCCGCTTGTCTTCGCGAGAGATATACATCTCCACCACCCTGGGACCACAAGGCATAGTCGATCCTCCCAACTTGATACCACCTCGGGGCAACACGCCTACTGACGCGAGGTCAGGAGTCGATCTGAGCTCTAGTGAAAACTTCCGTCATTTTCGCCGCCATGAAATCTAAATTTTTTTTTCTTCCGTCATTTTTTTTTTGCAAAATAGCCACTATATAAATGAAACAAAACTTGTAACCCTAACCCTAATTTCTCATTCTCGTAGGCGGCGTCTTCTTCTTCCTGAGCGATTTCGAAGAAGACGGTCGCTAGCTTCTCTCGCCAGCCTTTCCTCTCGAAGGCAAACAGCCGCTTCTTCTTCGAAAGGCACACAGCCTTCTTCTGCGCGTTCCAAACCCTAAGAAAAAATTCCAAGCTCGTGCAGCCTCTTCTCACCCAACTTCGCGCAACTTCTTCTCAACCAAATTCACGCAGCTTCTTTTGCGTTCCTTAGCCAACTTCTTTTGCGTGGCTTCACAATAACTCTTTCTTCACGCAGCCTCTGTGTAGTTCCTTCTCGTTCCAAACTTGTCCGAGCTTAGAATCGCAAATGTACTTACGGCTCCAACCACTTACACGCACGAGACAAAAACACAATACGTGTTGCTGCGTTTCAAGTTTCCAATGGAGGCAGAACCCCGCGCGTTGCTCACGACTACGGAGATCGCGAACAACTCAGACTCCATCCGTAGATACAGCAGATGCAATGTAACGTAAGCTCGGCCGTCGTTTATCGCTTTGTTTCCGTTTCTTTTCCGTAAAAGAAACTATACGTGCGGAACCTACAGCAAGCGTAACTCACAGCCCACGACGCCCATCGCCAGCCACGACGCCCATCGCCACCACGATCAACAATCAAAAAATGTAAATCGCACCACAATCAACATTCAAGAAAATGTAAATCAACAAATTTCACAATCAACATCCATACTAATCGGGACCGACATTAGCAAAAACACGTAAATCAAGAGGGTAATTCCATTAATCAGCAATAACCTGCTCTGATACCATGTCAAAATATTGTGTTTCTTTGATAATTATCATTGTATTTCATTATTATTTTCTGTTTCTGTTTCTGTACAATAGTTGAGATATATGTATACAAAGAAAACGAAAATTAAACAATAACCATAATTCCTGCATATCCATGTTTTATGGATCCACTACCATTATTGTATGCTCCATGTTTTACTCCATTGAGTCATTGGTGTCTGCCACAACAACACACACCAACAGTAACTACCCGTAGAAACTTTCACTTCATAGTTGTACACGGAAGTATAATAATAATACTATCATACAATATATATACAATACTCAAACTTATATTATTAATTTTGTTTATAACACACCTAGGATATAGAGAGTTCTTACTTTGATGTTCAAATTAGTTCTTGATTATTAGGGACCAACTTGTTTCCCAAGGTTTACTTAAGGGTTAGGTCCGGAGTTCGAAAGCTGAGAAGAGTGAAACAAACACGTATTAAGGTATGATAATCCTACTAGTCAAGAATTTGTTTGAGCATTAACGTCGAAACTCCCTGTATCTCACGTAAATATCCCGAGATGTTTTGTAGCCTCTGCTAGGCATGATACAAACATCAAAAGATGTTTTTTTTTGCTAAAGATATCTACGTAGAGGCCTAAGATCTGACGTTCATGGTACAAGCTTCTAAGAATATGTGGCTATAAGGATATGTCATAGGTTTAAAGCTGAAAAAGTGTTAAAGAAATAAGTGTCAGGTTAGCCACCCCATCATGAACATAGATCGATAAGAAGCATCAACGCCAGATCCTAGGCCCCGCATAAATATCTTTAGCAAAAATGATGTATTTTGATATTTGAATCGAAGTTCTCCGATTTCAGGATATCTACATAGGGCCTAAGGTTTTGACGTTGATGCTCCGCATCGATCTATGTTCACAATAAGACGATCATAACCTAACACATGTTTCTTTCACTTTTCTCAGGTTTCGAACCCCTATCTTAACCCTTAAAATCTTATTATGGAGTAAACTGGTACCATCTGAAAACTCAAATTCAAACAATGTTTATTAGAAATTTTAGTACAATTTAAGGGACTTTTATGAATCATTTCTTCAAATAATTAAACCTTGCAATATTCGTTAAAGTTTTTTTTCGTAGTTTCATTAATATAAGAAGATTACAAAAAAAAAAGCAATTTAAAAAAAATAATAAAAAGTTAAAAGTTGTGACATAGATATATCCAATTAATCTATATACGATGATAATTTAACAATTTTATTTTTACAGATTAAATATATTAATTATTTTTACTTTGTTATTGCATTTTTAAATACTTTAGTGATTTATTGTAAATTTTACTTTTTTGAATAATCCTTTAGAAATATATTTTTTAAATATGATTAAATTAAATCTTATTAACAAGATAATAATAAATAATTGAAGAAAAAAATATCATAAAAAGTTAAAAAAAATACAAAATAATATAAATAAAATTACGGTGATTAAAGCATTTATTAATATAATAATTAAATAATTAAATTATATTAATTTAAAATAAAATTATTTATATATCTAATTTTGAAAAGTAAAAAGAGAAAGTAAAGTGATTATAAATGTATGTTTTTTTAACCCAACAATCCAAAGTTAAAAAAAAATATTCTTGAGCAATGGCTTTGAGACTCATATAATAATAGAAAGTAATAAAATTATTTAAAATAATAATTATAAAACTTTTAACAATAATAATAATTTTATTTTAAATTAAAAGTTATATAAATTATATCGGTGGTAATTTAATGATTTGTTAGAAAGTAATAAATTTACTTAACATAGGAGGAATCAAAATCTGTTAAAGCTCGTGGGTGGGGTCAAGTTTAATTCACGAACTAATAAAGTGTTCACGTTGGATCATATACAATAACTTAGCCAAAAATTGTTTTAAATGAGGTTAGATGTTGTATATTTTAATATATTAAATTTTAAATTAAAGATAATAAATTATAATTAAATAACATAAAATTTATATTGAAATTATTGATTTTAAGTACTATTTACGAATGTTTTTTTTAATTTATATTTTATTTATTCATACGAAAAACAAAAATAATTAAATTAATATATTTTTAAATTATTTTATAAGTAAAAGATAATAATCAATTCATAAACTTAAATATTATATAAAAAGTAATTATTTATAATGAATATATGATAATTTGTTAATTTTATCCTCGTAAATTAAATATATTTTTTATATTTTATAAAATTAGTATATTTTATTGATGTCAATTAATATTATATTTAAAATGTTTTAGTCATTTTTTATCAAACTTTTTTTTATTTTTTATTTTCATTTGAAATAAAGATTGAATTAAAATAAATCTTATTAGAAGAGAAATATATGTTTGAAGATAAAAATGTCTTAAAAAATAAAATAAAAAAAATTATAATTACAAAAATTTACATAAAATGATTAATTAAAATGTCTATAAATATAAAAGTAAGATAAAATATATAATTTATATACGGTTAAAAATTAAAAAAAAATAATAATTTAACATAAAGTATAATTCTTTAAATTTTATTAAAAATAAAAAAAATATAATTTATATACAGTTAAAAATTAACAAACTATTTTAAATAAAATATTTACCGGAACTGTCCGACTCAGCCTACGCAACTGGCCATATAGTATTGTCCTTTTGAGGACACTACTAATCAAATTATTATATACGTAATATATATTCGGTTACAATTAAAGTAATTATTAACCTCAAATTGACCTGGCTCAAGTTGCCTTTGTTTTCCCACTAAAAAAAAATCTCTCTCAAGAAATAGGCAGAACATAAAATTTTAATGTTTCTTCTGAACAACAAAGGAGAGAGGCATTTTCTTTAGAGACTAAATAAAAAAATTAAAAAAAGTATGCTGTAGAGATAGTGACACGTGTGATTTATGTGCATATTATTATTTTTTATTAAATTTAACAATATATTTACAAACAAAAATAAAAAATAAGAAGGAATTAGACAACCATGCCCTTATTATTATTATTTTTTTTTTGCATACATAGAATTTGTTTGCCTCCCTTTTTCAAAATTATATATATATGTATTTAATTTTTCATTTTAATATATTTTTTTTAAATCAAACAATATATTATAAATTTAAACTTATAAATTAAAATGAAAAAAATGTGTTTTTTATCGTTAGATTAATAACCCAAAATATTAAGGGAAAAAAAAGCCATCTTAACATATTATTAAAAGTAATAACCACATTTCATATTGTATGACCCGACCAAATATGGTATTTTATTTCTTTCTCTTGTATATGAAAGAAAATCATATCCACGGATGTTACGCTATGGGTGCTCCAGATAAGTGCCTATCACTTGTTTGTGAAATTATTTAATTTATTAGAAAATTGAGAACCACAAATTACTAGCAAACTTGGCATCGTCTACTTCATGCGTTCTCCTATATATGTTACATTCTGATGTTGTGCCTTCTCATACTAGTTACTTTGTATACTTCAATTTATATATATATATATATATATATATATATATATATATATATATATATATATATATATATTTGGATCTTTAACAATTTTTCCCAATTTTTATTTTTTGGATTTTCTTTTAGAGAAAAACCAAAATATCATTGAATTGAAACTTCTTAATAAATATTGTTAGAGATTTGATGAGAAAAATGTCTAAAATGTTAAAAAATGAAAGAAAAAAATTGAGCAAAATAATCAAAATTAATTTAAAATGATTAAAATATGTATTGATGTAATAATAAGATGAATAAAATGTATTAATTTAAATTTAAATTATTAATATATTTAATTGTTAAAAAATAAAAGTAGTATAAATACAAAATCAGTTGATGTTTATTTCGTGAGCAGTGGCTTAAGAGGTAATAATAGCTCCCTTCCCGTAGGAGGAATGAAAATCTGTTAAAGCATGTGGGTGGGGCCAAGATTAATTCATGAACTAACCAGATTGTAATTGGGATAGATTCAAGTTGGGCCATATAGTTGGTTCTTTCAATACACTAGTAATAGCATGAGATTGAAATTGGGATAGATCACATGTTGGGCCATATAGTGTTGTTCTTTCAATACTCTAGTAACCGAGTATGAGATTAATAACGTGGGCATTTATATTAGAAATAAAAATGATATGTTTATTAATTAGAATATATATTAATATATATATATATATATATTATTAAAAAATTAAAATAATTTTACATTTAATTTTTAATAAAATTATACAAAGATAATATTATATTGAAGATTACTTATTATTATCGTTATCATTGATCACATTAGACGATTATAATTAGTAATCATGTGAGAGTTCTAATGACCATATTTGAATACCTTTGGAAACTATCATCAGAGAATTTGTAAAGCTTACAAGATAATAATAATGATACTAGTTTTAATTGAGATGAAAACGAATATCCAAGATGCATGTGTTATAGGTTGTGAGGTTGAGAAACTTGATGAGAGGTAAGTGTTCTATGCAATTGAGACATATAATAAAGGTCACCATGTTGCTTATCCGAGCTAAACATCTTTCCCTTAGTCAAGTCCTGCAAAACACATAAAGTAGGAAAAAAATGGCACAACAATTTAGAACAATTATGATTCTACTAACAGGCATCAAATTTAAATGAAAGGATGAGACACACAAAACTTTGTGTAATGTGATATTATAGTTGAATGATATATTCCTATAGACACTATAAAGGCTGGGGATCTAGTAAGTAATTTTACAATTGATTTTGGTGATGTGTCTGTAAAGGTGAAAAGAATGGGATCTATGATAATATGGTATGTTGCTTGTTATCCAGTATCCAAGGTTTAGTAGAAATAAAATTATTAGCATCGAAAGACGAAAATAGACCTACATCATTTGCATATACATTGTCATTATTGATGGTGTGATGTGGTGTCATTTGATACAAGGCACAAACAAGTTGTTGCAATTGATCAGCAATAAACCTATATGTTATATTCAGTGAGTTGTTGCCTTAAGAATTGACTCCACGAGTAGATTATGAATATTTTTGTATTGACAGTATGAAAAGGATGGGATCTATGTTGTTTTTATTGAGATTGATTGTTTCGATTCTTTAGCGTTGCTGAGTTGTTAGAATTTCAAGTGCTATTTTTGAATCTACACCTATATTCAATGTGACCTCTCTTATAACAAAATTTACAATAAAATTTTAGAGTGCCACAGTTGTCAATAATATAGTCATCTCTAATGCAATGATCACAATGTTTATCTTTGGACTCGTTAGAATAATTACTCCGGTGGCTTTGAGTTATTGATGCAATGGAAAAGTTCTCTATACTTTATAATGTCATTTGTTGCTGTGTTTCTTCTTAAATAACAAGGCTGTGTACTTGATGCACATTGGTTAGCTACAACATCATAAGGATGTTTCTATGAACAGTGCTATAAACGTCACTGAGACCCATGAGGAATTACATCATTTAATCTTCTTCTCTTTACTCAATATATGGTTTAAATTGATCACAATGATGGATGATTCAATATAAGTCTAGTTAATTCGATAGGACTTTAAGCTTTATGTAATATGAAGATACAAACATATTACGTTGTGAGAGTGATTTTAACGATTTTTTTAGCTAATAGATGGTTGGTGCATTTTTTTACGAAAATTGATCCTTAAAGTCTTCCCATACTTAATAAGATGTCTTAGCATGAATGACCCCTTTGGCTAAATCTAGTTTCACCGAATGAGTGTGCCATAATAAAATGATGTTATTGCATTGATTCCAAAGAGCCATTAAGTTGGATTTTCTGTTTCTGATAAAGGCTTGATATAAATTGATTTTGTTCTTGGTTATGATGGTATAGATCATGGATTTGCTCCATTATTGATAGTTAGTGTCATTTAATTTTGTTAAGATGAATATGAGGTTAAGATGATCAGGATGGTAAACAAAGAATAGATTGGATGAGTCTATACTTGAATTGTTTTTGTTGGTGTTTAAGAGTTTGAAAAAGTTTCGAAGAAAAACTTTCTTTAATACCATAATAAATTATAGACGAGAAGTAAGAAATGGGATTAGAATTTGTAAATATTTTTTCGTATTGAAAAAATAAATTATTTGTTAATTTTAAGCCTAATATATACCTTGATCCTATATAAAAAAGATATTTCCTAAAATAAGAAGTTAATACATAAATGGAACAAATACAAATAATTGTGAGATAATGCATAAGATTCGTAATATATTCCATAGTTATAAAAATACCAAATTGTTCATTGATATCTACATCTTTGTGATCTTTTATACGCGATAGACACCGATTAAAGTAGTAAATCAAGCAAGCAAGAACCAGAGGAACATGTTTGATAACATGGATGATTATTGCAATACTAAAATTATAATTAACCGAAAACAAATATATATTAATATTATTATTTTATATACATATAATTACATAGAAAAATATAATTTTTATAATAAAACATAAAATATTTTGTATAATTATATTAAATTTTATTTATTATTACTTTATATTTTTTATTTTACTTTAAAACATGGGTTAAATAGTTAAAAAATAAAAATTAATGTCAATATTTTAAATAATATGATAATGTAAGAATTAAATTAATACTTTTTTAAATTAAATATATTTTTGAATAAATTTTAAAAAATAAAAAACGTGGTTAAACTGTAAGATAATTGTTATAGATTTATAACTGATAATTATTAACCGAATATACCTGAAATTGGTACGAGATGATTATGATTGTTATTATAACCGTCACGTCCCTCCCTAGTCTCATTCGTAGCTATAGGTAAAACTATGACATATTTTTCTTCAAGAACCCAAGGATCTAAACTCAAAGTCATTCTTTGTTAGGTTTGCCATTATATACTCAATTTTCAAGCTATTTGTATCTATTCCTGCTACTAATAGTTTATGCATTTGCATGTTCAACCAATTAAACTCAATCGAAGCATTTACAAATGATGTTATGCCTCTAAAGAAAATTTCAAATATGTATTCAAATAAGTTTTATTTTTAAACTGTAGTTTTAAATATAAATTGAGTATGAGTAACAATGAAAAGCAGTTAAAAAAGTCAAAAATATAAACCACTTTTTAAAGAGAGTGAGAAATTATACGAGTATATATCTACATAGCAGAAGTATAATGCTAATTTGATCATTGGAAGAACCATTGTCGATGAGAGCATCAAGAGAAAATCATTTTGGGTTGAGTCAACATTATCTCCCATATTTCTCTGTTTTCTTTCTTCGACAATTGACTCCCAAAGCTAACAGCTTTTATTATAAAGTTTCAATAACTTTTTCGTAATTTTTGAAGATCAAATGGAGCTAATATTGGATAATAATCTGATATATTTGAAGCAGAAGCCACATTTATTATACTCCTAATGACCTCACTTAATTCACAATTTACACATTCATGTTCAAAATTAATAAGATCTCTTGAAATTAACCAAAATATTACTCAACATATTAAACACAATAGCAAAACCCATCTCTCTAATCTTCCCCATTTACCTTGCATATTTCCTATAAAATCCAACATTTATCTCATCTTTTTTTCTCTTATAGATACTTGAAATTGTAATGCTTTGTTTGAGAAAACCCTTGTTCTACAAACAGTTCTTAAGTGCTTCCAAGTATCAGTACATTCAAGAACCCAAGCAAGTGAAAGATTGTTAAGTTCAGGGCACTTAACATGTGAAACATGAGGAATATACCCTAGTAGATAAATTGCGATTGTGGATTTTGAGAATTTCTATTGGCAGCAGTTGTTGATGATCCCATTGTTAGGAAATTTGGATCAAATAGTATAATCACAAATTCTCGCTCATAAGATCCTCCTTAGTAAAATATCAAATAATAGAGAAATAAAGAATACACAACACAAGAATTATAGTGAAAACTCCAAATTGGAAAAAAATCACTTTCGTTGTCAAAAGACAATCAGAGAAAAAAATTCACTATGTCAAAAATTGTTACAACTACACTCTTAATGATTTTCTCACACACCCAAAAGACAAGAACAATTACAAGCGCGATATAATTTTCCCACAAAATTCTCTCACTCAAAAACTTCTCATATAAGTTTTTCTCTATTTTTGGGATGATCAACAATGAAAAAATGAAGCCATATTTATAGCCTTTAAGTTGCTATTTCATATGTCAAACATTTCTTCATTCAATAAAATTAAGCTACTTAATTTTCTTATTTTTTATTCAAACAAGGTTAGGTACCTTCATCTTTGACAATATGATAAGTCATATTCCATGAATTTTCTTCTAAATTAAGCACCTCTTATTTTGACTAACAAACCTAATATTATTTTTAATCAATCACAACACTCACAATCATTAATTGGTTTCCAAGTTTGAGTGACACTAGAGGGTCATAAGTCTGTGCTAAACGTGGTAAATCAACGTGAGGATTCATTCCAATTTGAAGAATGTTACCTAAAATTGGCCATTGAAATGGACCAGCTGGAAGTGGTGGAGATTCAGATAGATGTTGAGATTTGAAAGGTTTTAGTATCAACAAGTATAGAAAAGGTACAAGGAAGAGTAAAAGAGTTGCAAATAGAAGGTTATGGGATTCTAATTCTTCAATAATAGAAGTAATTGAACACATGATTATTTCTTCTTCGGTAATAGCATGGTATCTTGGAGGTGGCTAGCTCATAGATAATCAGAAAAATACTAACATGCATCCTTACTATCGTATTAGTTTTAAGGGGAAGGAACCTATATAATATATATTTTTCAATAAAAATTGTACAAAATTTCATAGTTATTAAATAATGGATAAAAAAATATTATAATTTTTAAAATATATGTAAATTAATTTTAAGTTAATTATTTAACTTTAAGTTTTATTTAGATTAAAAATTAATTAATTTTTTGATTAATTTATAATTTTAAAAATATTTTTTAAAATATAACTATGTATTGAGTACGTGTTTCTTTTAAAAACATTGATGAATTATCATTTTAATACAGATATATATTTTTAAAAATTATAAGAATTTTATATAATATTTAATAATTATAATTTTTTTGTATATATTTTTTAAAAGCTATAAAAATTTAAGGGTTATTTATTCTAGATTTAAAATTGTATTTTATTGATAATAATTAATTAAATTACAATAAAAAGTATTTTTAATTAATTTATTAAGTCCCCGAATATTTATCAATAGGTGTTGTACTACCTGAAAACCCACGCCGTAAATCCGTAAATATGTGTACGTCAAAAAGAGTAATATTGATATAAATAAAGTCGTGGGTATTAAGTAAGACGGTAATTTGTATCTTATCTTAATTTAATGAATTGAATTTGAATTAATTTAAATAACTTAAAAAAATAGAATAGATTTGAGTTTGTTTCTAACAACTTTGTTAATTCAAAATATTTAAAAAAATAATACAATATATAAAAATTCAGTTAAAAATTTAAAATTAAAGAAATATATTTTTCATTAATTTCTAAGTGACTCATCAATTTTATATTTTTTCAACTATTATCGATAATCTTTCATTTAATAGTCTTTTATTATTCTCTAATATCCATTAAAATAGGTTAAAATATTTTTCATATTAAGTTAAAAAGATAACTTTTTTATGTATTATTATTATATAGTAAATATAAGAAGAGAACTTTATATATAATTGGTCAATTTTTGTGTAAATTTATTATTTAATTTTATTTATATTTTAATTTATAGAAAAAATTATATTAATATTTGGAACTATTTATTCAAATATGAGTTTACGTAAAGACATAATAACAACCTTTGATTTTTAGAAATATATTTTTATTTTAAGAATTAATTTTCTTTAACTTATATTTACTACTATTCTTTACATGCATAAGTTATTTATTTAATATTAATTTATTATTTATTTTAAATACTTGTTTTAATATGAATTTTCTTATTTTGCATAATGTTATTTGAGTTTATGAATTTTAATCATTAAATATTTTTTGATTTATTAAAAATAATTTTAATTAATTAAAATATATATAATTAATAATTTAAATTAATTTAAAAAGATTTAGAAAGTTATCTTAATTTATTGTAAAATCTTGTCAGAGATTTTGACTTTGACGTATAACGGAAATAAAAATAGGACGATAATATTAATATAACCATTTTTATTAAAATACATACATTATCTGTTATATTTTTATTATAAATATTATTTATATAATAAATTTAATTGTCTCAGTATGACGAACTAAAAATATATCAGAGACAAAAACAATAAAAAAATATTTTTTTTGTTTTGCAGTAGGTTTCAAAATTTATTTTGACTTTTAGGCGGGTAGATAGTGACTGAAATCTAAGTAATGTGCATATTATTTTGCAAAATATGTTAATTTAATTTATTGTATTAAAGAATAAGGGTGATGTCCATATTAAAATAAAATAGTGGGAAAGGTTAAGTTAGCTTCTCTTTTATTTTTTTTTACGTGAATATGCCTTCAAATTAAATAATTATTATAAAATTAATATTTAACTCTTATATTAAATTTTACTTTTTATTAAAAATTAGTTACTACACAGAAAAAAGTGAGTGTAATTTATTCTAAGTTTTTTTTGTTCTTAACAAATAAGTACTTAATGGATTAAACATGAATGATATTAAATTTTTAAACCATAAAATTGTAAATTAAAAATAAACATAAAAGATAATTAAAATAAACATTATAAAACAAATGTAGGATGATATCTAATGTATTTAAGGCAAAATCATATTTTCTTTATAAATGTTTGAAAATATGTGTACGTTTTTCTCATATAGGTCCTATGATACTTAAAATTATTTTCATAAATTAAAATTTATTCAAAAATTTAACTATCCTATAAAGTCAATAAAATTAGTTTATTCATTACATAACCTATAATGTCTCATTGGTGTACAATCAAACTCATCTTCATATATCTAAAGGCAACTATTACACATGACATAATAATGAGATCATCGAACCATCTTTTGTTCCAAGGGTTTATTGATTCAAATTGGAGAGATTTTCATGATGATAAAAGATCAACAAGTAGACTAGTCATTTACCTTAGAACAAATCCAATTCAGTAATCTCATAAATAGTAAACTAGTGTTTTTAGATCGAGCCTTGAGATAGAATATAGAGCTCTCAACAATGTTACAACGGAAATTACTTGGATTGAATCCTTATTAAATGAAATCAAAATTCCTATATATCATTGCCCTATCATTTAGTGTGATGGCTTAAGCATTGTTGCTCTTGATGCAAAAACATTTTTTCAAACTAGAACAAAGTAATTTAAATTTGATGATAAATTAAGAAGTTAAAATGATATGTTAAATTAAATTTGAGATTAAATAATTATTACAAATAATATAATTGAAAATATCTTTATTAGAAGTTACAATTATCTTTTTACAACAGAAATTATATAACTATAAGGTTACATTTTAAATTAATAATTAATAAAAATGAGATATTCTTTTATCTTTGTTTTCTGCATCTTTCTGTTTAAAATCTTTTCATCTATAATGTGTTGGGTGGTTCTATGGTAAACTTACTAGGTGTTTGAAGTTCTGCATCTATAAGTTCTATGGAAGCTATAAACTATGTGGTGTTTTTTTGGTCTCAAATTTTGTAGCTAATGTATTATATAAAAGTACCACTAATAAACTATTGTTGTCATACTTGTAATAAGGGATGTTTTGTTAGTTCCAATCTTAGATTTATGGTACGGTTACTTGAATAGTTGTACTACATTTCGTTTGTTGTACTTAGTTTTGAATTTATGTTTGATGTTTGAACATTGACGATTACTATGATGGCTGGTAGTATGTGTATTATCACGGCCATTAGGTGTTTCATCTTTTAACATATTGATTTCTTATTGGAATTACCAAAAGGAAGAGGATTTATATGTTAAGAAATTTGGATAAAATGGTATAATCATAAATTCTCCCTCCCAAGATTTTCCTTACCATAATATCAAATAATAGAGAAATAAATAAAACACAATACAAGAATTATAGTGGAAACTCCAAATTAGAGAAAAACTACTTTCGTTGTCAGAAGACAACCAGAGAAAAAGTCACTATGTGGAAAATTGTTACAATCACACTCTAAGTAATTTTCTCACACACCCAAAAGACAAGAGCAATTACAAGTCCAAGAGAATTTTCCCACAAAATTCTCTCACTTAAGAACTTCTCATACAAGCTTTTCTCTATTTTTGGGATGATTATCAATGAAGAAATGAAGCCATATGGTAAGCCACCTTCCATGAATTTTCTTCTAAATTAGCCACCTCCTATTTTAACTAACAAACCTAATATTATTTTTAATCAATCATAACATCATAATACACTACTTACACATCTTTACTTTAATTTTTTTTATCGATTAAGTGGATTCATTAGATTACTAACAAATAAAATAATATAAATGGACCTATTATATTGACATTTGAGTACTCTTAGGGAT
This sequence comes from Hippophae rhamnoides, assembly GCA_033030585.1. NCBI lineage: Eukaryota > Viridiplantae > Streptophyta > Magnoliopsida > Rosales > Elaeagnaceae > Hippophae > Hippophae rhamnoides. Next base: position 65,851,869 of record CM065428.1, on the reverse strand, counting down.
CATGATTTTTAGAGTTATATTTGATACAAAACTCAATATAATTCATAAAAATATAAAAAAGGTAAAGTAAAAAATATGGAATAGTATCATAGAATACTATTCTAAAAGTCGCTATACATTACATTTTTTTCTTATATTTAGTGGCCACTATTATATGGCTATGTAGGATCTTGTTGTGAATTTTGTAACACAAAGTATAAGTCGTGTAATATGAGTAACACACTATAACTTTATTAGAAAAAGGATATTGTTATATATGAATTGTTAAATATTTTAAATTATATATTATTGATTGAGATAAAAATAAAGATAAAATAATTTTTCATACCAATAATTAACTTGTTTAAAAAAGGTAAAATAAAGCTATCAAAGGCTAATAGAGTTGTTAATCGATAAGAATAGGTATACAATATTAATTAATAAATAGATCTCATGTAACTACAATCTGGTTGTCTTTCATCACCAAGGAGAATGTTAAAGTCTCACATCGATTGGAGATGGTGTCCACGCTGTGCATATAAATAAGGACAATCTTTCATCTCATAACTTGGGTTTTGAGATGGAGTTAGACCTAAATTTAATATGGTATCAAAGCAGGTTACCTGATCGGTACAATTTTTTCGTCATTGGTGAGTGATGCATTTTGCCACTTGGGTTTCATAAGTTCAACATTTCCGTCGGTCTCAAGGGGACAGACCCTTGCCGATGTGGGGGGTGTTAAAGTCCCACATCGATTGAAGATCGCGCTCACGCTGTGCATATAAATAAGAGCAGTCCTTCATCTTATAACATGGGTTTTGAGATGGAGTTAAACCCAAATTTAACAGAAAATAATATAGACATAACACCCAACTCAACCATCAATAATATATTTAGATTGTCTGATTCTCCTTAAACCTATCGACCCAAATTCATCGCCTTCTATTATTCACTTTGCTATTCAAGCAATGAAATGCAACCTTCAATACTTAGATTATATCTCAAATCTCATATCAGAAAAGGAAGGTCAAAAATGTTATGATTGATTAAAAATAATATTAGGTTTGTTAGTCAAAATAAGAGGTGCCTAATTTAGAAGAAAATTCATGGAAGGTGACTTACTATATTGTCAAAGATGGAGGTACCTAACCTTGTTTGAATAAAGAAAAAGAAAATTAGGTAGCCTAATTTTGTTGAATGAAGAAATGTTTGGCATATGAAATGAGAACTTAAAGGCTATAAATATGGCTTCATTTCTTCATTGATAATCATCCCAAAAATAGAGAAAAGCTTGTATGAGAAGTTCTTGAGTGAGAGAATTTTGTGGGAAAATTCTCTTGGGCTTGTAATTGCTCTTGTCTTTTGGGTGTGTGAAAAAATTACTAAGAGTGTGGTTGTAATAATTTTCCACATAGTGAATTTTTCTCTGGTTGTCTTTTGACAACGAAAGTGGTCTTTCTCTAATTTGGAGTTTCCACTATAATTCTTGTGTTGTGTATTATCTATTTCTCTATTATTTGATATTCTTCAAAAAAAGATCTTGGGAGTCAAAGGAAGATCTTGGGAGGGAGAATTTGTAATTATACCATTTTATCCAAATTTCCTAACAACAAATATTTGATTCAAATATCAGATCGTGAAAGGGCGAAAGTTTAAGAAGCCTCTCACTATTTGATCCAATTTTTGATTTAAATATGAATTTTCATCTCTTTTTTCCCACAATCAAGTTGCTTATTAAAATTCCATAGTTGACAAAGAATTTCCATTGACAAAGTCGTATATATAGTTCAACCTCCAACTATAGGTGTTGTTCGACGTTGTCCTTCAGTCCACCTCCCTCCTCTGTAATACAAATAAGATCTCTTTCGATTGGTCATTAGATTTCATTTCTTCAAAAATTTCTTCTCTCTAAACCAATTTTTTAATTGTGTGTTAAATCGCAATCTATGTTCATGTGTCTTTGGGTGCTATCTAGAATTGCTTTCAATCCACTTTTACTATTAAGTTTTGTACGTTTAGGTAATTTTAGTGGTTTGAATTTGTTATATGTGTTTTGGTATAGATAATACGTTTAGTAACATATATAATTTTAACATTATACTTAAATTTTTTATTCATGATATTATCGTTTGATTCATTAGTCTTAATGCTTTGATGATTAAGTTCTAACGAGTCAAGATAAACATCTAAGAAATTTTAACGATGTTAGAGTGTTTGTATTCTATTAGTTGTTTAATATAGTTTGATATTATTTATCATTTGTATCTTTTAGATAGTTAAATTTACTAATTTTTTTAGTTAATCAATTAAAAACGTGTCTAATATAGATTTTGATTTAATGAATATAATTTATTCTATTTTTGCTTATTATTTTAATAGATTTCTTTAGTTTTAATTTTTTTTCTTGAGTTATTTAGTTGGATTTTTTTGAAAGAAAAATAATGTTATTTATGGTATTTAATTTATTGTTGTTAGTTGTATTTCTAATCATATGGTTAGCTTTAAATCTTAAAATATTTAACGTGTATAACAATATTAAAATTATTAAATTGTATTTTTTTTTAATTTAATGAATTTTCTATTTCCCTAAAAAAAAATCTTATTTGCAAAGTATTTATATTCAAAAAAAAGTCATTAGATTTTTACAGTTGCCAGAAGAAAAAGTACAAGTTGATTGCGAAGAAGATTTAAGGCCACTACTTCATCGATCGAGTAGCTGTTGGCGTCACCATCAAATGCATGGAAGTCGAATACAGCTTTCTTCTTTATTACTGCCATACATGTAAGTAAGTGGTGTACACTACAGGGCGAAGAGTGGAGATGTAAAATGTGTTCTACCATTTTCTCTCCTCATAATTGACATCTTTGGATCAAAATTTGTGATCAAAATTAAATTCAACGTTTTTTATCGTCCACTTATTCAATACTAAAAATAAAAAATATCCATTTCTTCGATAGATATCAAAAATAATCACATCCCATCCAAACAAAAAAAAATCTAAATTAAATTGAGAAATTTATTTAAAAATATAGAGAAAATTAATAATTAACGTATACAATTTCTTTTTATTGTAACTTTTAAATTTTCTAAATCTTTTAATAACATAAATTCATTAATTATGTAAATAATTAGTAACTTCATATAATTCTTTTTATCGTTAAAATATTTTATTATCATTGTTATTTTTATAACGATTTAATTACGTTGTTAAAAATAAATACAAGCTATCAATTTTTATATTTCTTTGCATTTTTTTAATCACTGTATCTACTTTAGACGTTAATCTTTTTTTCTTTTATTTATTCTTTTCAATATAAGAGATTAATCATCGTTTATTTTTTTTATTTTAAATACATATTATAAATATATTTTTTTCATTTCGTATAGATTTAAATTTAATACAATAATTTTTTAACTTAAATATGATTTATGATGATATTATAAATATAAAATTAACAAAAAAAAATTAAAGTATATTTATTATAGATAAGTAATAAAGTATATATAAAAAAAAGTAAGAAATCAAATTATGGATATTCACGTCTATTTAATTCACATATAAAAATAAATCAGACCGAATCTTCTCTCAGCCATTCTCATCTCTAAGAAAGTACATTAAACTTACGTTACATACTTATAACAATGTGGCTGGACCGCTGAAAAATTAGACTTGCATATTAAATTTTAAAAAAAAATTTATGACTAAAATTAACTTGAAATTACGGCAATAAAGTCATTATTACTGTTTATTTTTATAAAAAAAAAGTGAAAAAATGTATAACTTATTATTATAAATTTTTCTTCAATAGCACTCATCTAAAATTTGGCATAACTTTTTATATATATATAACTGATTTACCAATTATTCTACCACTTTATCGATGACATCAAATATTTTATTTATATATTTTGTAAATTTTTTGAGTTTCGAGGCACAATTTTACAATTTATTAAAAATTTAAGATATTTTTTTTAAATTACAATTTATTAATTTTATAATTAATTATAAAAAAAATAAATTATTATAATAATATAAAGATGTCAATAACATCGATAAACACATTTAAAGACTAGACATTTTAACCTCATTCATACACAACACAAGTTTAAGGAACCTATCATTCAGATTTTTTTCTCACCAACTTGATGTTGGGAAATAACGCAAATTCTCGATAAATTAAATTTATGAGAAAACAAGAATAAAAAAATAACACACAAATTTGATAATCTAGCTCATTAATCTTCACACGCCTCCTGATCTCCTGCAGATCTTTTTACTGAAAGGGGAGAAATTACATAAGGTGTTTACAACACTCACAACTCACAACCCAATAACACCCAAGAAAATTACTCTCAATTTTCTCTCACAAAAGCTTTTCTCTCAATTAGAATGAACACTTTGAATGATTAATTCATTACAATTACACATCTATTTATAGAAAAATTTACTCCTTGAATTACTCCTTAAATTAATGGTTCCTTAAATTGCTCCTTGAATTAAGCTCATTGTTTTGCTCCTTGTTTTGCTCCATGTTTCACTCCATGTTTTGCATGTTTTGCTCCTTAATTTGCTTCTTAAATTAAAGAGATTTATAACAATCTCCAACAATCTCCCACTTGAAGACTGATTTCAATCTGTCTTCACACCTTGATCAATGCAGCAGCTTTTCTAGTCTTTGTTACTCTAGCAGACCAACTGAGGTTGAGCACAACTTCAGTTTGTCAATAGTCACCACCTTTGTTAACATATCTGCTGGATTTTTGCTTCCTTGAATCTTCTCCAGTATTAACACATCATCTTCCAAAAGAGATCTGATGAAGTGATAACGAAGTCCAATATGCTATGTTTTGGAGAGTGCAATCCAGACGAGACACAAGTGCGTGCCCGGTTTTTCTCACGCGGTTCGGCGTGTCTGTGGGGCCCACCTGCCGCGCAGGCCGGCGTATAGAGTGGGACCCACATGTCGACTGCGCATAAATTCTCCCGAGGTGCATCACTGACCGTTGGATCTCTTGAATGGTCCAGATTGAAGCGCGTGGAACCAAGCTGTCGCGCACTGAACCGTTCGTGTAACAATCGTGTGTGACGCGGGTTATGGAAGCAGCGTTCATCCTCAGTTTTTACAGAATAAGAATATGCCACGTGTCCCACTAATATTTAAGCAAATCATATTCCGACACGTGGCATGTTATCATGAGCGTGAGAGCGCAGGATTACGCCCACGTTTCAGCGTTGTCTCCCGTGCGATAATCCTTCGCATGCCCGTTTCCCGCAGCCAATGAAATTCTGCCACGTGTCCGCATTAAATCCTCGCAGCGAATTAGACGCTGACACGTGGCATGCACTTTGAATTTTCAAAAATCTGAACGGCGGCCCTGTTTCACACGTAAATTAAAATAATATTATATCGAATATCGATACGCGTCGATTCTATTTTCGATACAAATTCCTTATGCGTTTAAAAAAAAGAAATGTATTATTTTTGGATGTATTTTTTAGCTATAAATAGGAGATAGTTTTTAGTTTTAAAGAAGTTTTTTTTGGTTTAGAATTTTTGTGTTGTTCGGTTTTGGACTGCAGAACACGCAGAAGCCATTTTTTGGCTTTTGTTGTGTTCTGCGTGTGCCAAATATTTGTTCTATGTGATGTTTTAATTTTCCTTCTTGTTCTTCTAATTTTTCTGCATCTATTGTAATTTTTATTTTAATTTAATGAAGTAATTTAATTTTTCTAGGGTTGCATTTGATTCAAATATATGAAGCTTTGATTTTAATTATTTTTGATAGATTTATAAGACGTTCGATTTGTTCGTTCTATTTTGTGCTTAATGCTTTTTGATTATTTACGAATTTTATCAAAACGATTTGTGGCATAAAAATAAACTTGAGAAAGGCATTTTTGTGTATATTGCTCGTAAATAGAATGACATGTATGATGAATGATATGAATATACCCTAATTGTATGTGTGGCCATTTGAGAACTTAGAACTTAATGAATCTTAATAATTTTAATTCTCATAGAGATATAGTGAATTAATTTAACGAGGTGTGTTTATACGGAGCTCGGAAGAGATGTATGAATAAAAAAGAAGTTTTCAGTTGACAAATTAAATGTACTAAAAAATATAAATCAAAAGAAAATAACATGATTTGAGTGAATTAGTTTGGTGAAAAATTGCAATCCTAGAGTTCTCTTATTTTCTTTTATTACCTTTTTGTTAAATCAACGATTGTTTTGGATAAAATCAGAAAGATACAATTTTAGTACTCAACAAACTATAGTAACAAATCCTCGTGCGAACGATACTCTACTTACAAATATTTATTACTTATGACCGTGTATACTTGCACGATTTCTGTGTGTTGCAAAACACACAACAGTCATCCCAAATGCGGTAGCCAAACTCATCTTCACCATAGCCAATGAATGTGCATTTCTTGGATTTGGGATCAAGCTTATTCCTGCTTTGATAACTGATATGCACAAATGCTACACAGCCGAAAACTTTTAGATGTGATAGTTTCACCTCTTTTCCGCTCCATACCTCTTCTGGTATTCTATGCTCCAATGAAACAGATGGGCCTCGATTGATCAAGTAAGCTGCCGTGTTGACTACTTCTGCCCAGAACTGCTTCGGTAGACCTGACTGTATACGAATGCTTCTGGCTCTTTCTGTCAATGTTCGGTTCATACGCTCAGCTTCACCCGGTACACCCATTTGTTGTGAAGTGCCTTCTTTTCCATAGGTAACTCAGCTAGTTCCCATGTCAGGTTGGAGATGAGATATTTCATTTCTTCTTTCATAGCAAGCTCCCACTTGTTGGAATCTCGAGTCTGACAAGCTTCATCATAGCGTTCAGGCTCCCCTCCATCAGTTTGTAACATATAGTTCATGTATCTCCTGTTAGGCACATGAGGTCGAGAAGACCTTCTCAATACAGGAGCTGGAGTAAGAGGTTGTGGTGTGTCGAAATGTTGTGTACTGCTTTGTCCAACAAGTTCCTCTGGTTGAGGACTTGTTACAATTGGTTCTGTTGCAGAAGTGTCTGGGACATCATCTGCATCTGCAAATACTGACTCATTCTGCTCTGAGTCATTGGCACCTATTTTATTCATGTCCTTATACATCACCCTTTCGTTGAAAATCACATCTCTGCTACGGATAGCTTTCTTCTTTTCGTCATCCCAAATGCGGTAGCCAAACTCATCTTCACCATAGCCAATGAATGTGCATTTCTTGGATTTGGGATCAAGCTTATTCCTGCCTTGATCACTGATATGCACAAATGCTACACAGCCGAAAACTTTTAGATGTGATAGTTTCACCTCTTTTCCGCTCCATACCTCTTCTGGTATTCTATGCTCCAATGGAATAGATGGGCCTCGATTGATCAAGTAAGCTGCCTTGTTGACTGCTTCTGCCCAGAACTGCTTCGGTAGACTTGACTATATACGAATGCTTCTGGCTCTTTCTGTCAACGTTCGGTTCATACGCTCAGCTACACCATTGTGTTGAGGCGTGCCTAGAACAATTCTTTCCATTCTAATCCCGTGCTCATAGTAGAAATTTTTGCATATGGTGTCTTCATATTCACCACCATTATCGGTTCTGAGCTTTTTGATCTTTAAACCCGTCTCATTTTCCACCATAGCTTTCCATCTTCTGAAAGCCTCAAATACTTCAGACTTATTCTTTAGAAAGTAAACCCATACCTTCCGAGAGTGATCATCGATGAAAGTCACGAATTAGTGTTTCCTACCAATAGATGAGACGGTCGTTGGTCCCCAAACATCAGAGTGAATAAGCTCTAGCCTTTCCTTCTTTGGGATTCTGCAACTTGTCTAAAAGCTGACTCTCTTTTGCTTTCCAAGTATGCAATCTTCGCACATGTCTATCTCTGTAGACTGTAGATCTGGAAGTTTTCCCTTTGAGTGTATAATCTTCATCCCCTTCTCACTCATATGGCCTAGTCTCTGGTGCCATAGATTTGGTGTTTCATTGCCTACTGCAACTGTAATTGAACAATGTGCCTCTGTTGTAATGTAAAAAGTGCCACTTTTCTTGCCTCGAGCAACTGTCATTGCACCCTTTGAAATCTTCCAATCATCACCATGGAAGATCGTAGTGTAGCCTTCACTGGCAACAGCCCCACTGAGATTAAGTTCCTTCTGAGATCGGGAATATGCCTGACATCCTTCAGTTCCCAAATAGATCCGTTCAACTTAATCTTCACTACACCTTTGCCAATAATAGCACATGGTTGATCATCACCAAGATATACCTTTCCAAGGTTTCCGGGGACATATTTCTCGAAGAATTCTTTTTGTGAAGTAGCATGGAACAATGCTCCAAAGTCTAACACCCAAGATTCTTCCTTGCTCTCCAAAGAGCATATCAATGCATCGTCTCCTCCTCAGGTGGAAGTAACATTTGCCTCTGCCTTCACTTGTTTGTCCTTCGGTGCACTCTTGCACTTATTTTTGTAGTGCACGGTTCTTCCACAATTCCAACACTCGATAGTCTTCGAGCTATGAGAATTATTAGGATTCCTGGATTTGGACCTCATGTCCTTTGATCTACCTCGGTAGTCTGTTCTGCCACGTCCATTCCCTTTGGTTGAATTTCTTCCTCTTGACTCTGTATGCAAAACTGAAGAAGTTGACGATTCACCTGACTCTCTACGTCGGATCTCTTCACTGAGAACCAGATCATGAACATCGTCAAATTTCAACTTATTGCTTCTTGACGAGCTACTCACGGTAGTGATAGTAGCATTCCAACTTTCTCGGTAAAGAAGATAAAAGTATTAATGCTCGTACTTCTTCATCGAATTCAATTTCCACTGAACTCAACTGTGTTGTGACTGTGTTGAGCTCATTGAGATGTCGAGCTACCAATGCGCCTTCATTCATCCCCAAATTGAACAAACGCCTCATCAACTGCACTTTGTTTGAGGCTGATGGCTTCTCATATATATTGGAGAGAGCTGCCATAAGACACGCCGTGGTCTTTTCCTTTGCTATGTTGAAGGCAACATTACGGATAAGCGTCAATCGAATAACTCCGAGGGCATTCTGTCTGTAAGATTCCAATCTTCTTCCTTCATAGCTTCTGGTTTCTTCCCTGAGAGAGGTTGATATAGATTTCTTTGATACAGATAATCCTCTATCTGCATTTTCCAAAACCCAAAATTTGTGCCATCAAATTTCTCGAGTTTCACCCTTCCATCTGCGGCCATTGCTCCCACTAAAATCTGACTTCCTCTGGATCGTTTCTGACTATTTCTATAAATCACCGTGTATTAGAACACTTTGTCAACGAACAAATATCGTCAATAAAATTTTCACTATTCACGTAATTCACTATTAACGTAAATAGTAATGTTGTAGAAAATTGACAGAAATCACCACCAATAGCTCTGATACCAGTTGTTGGGAAATAACGCAAATTCCCGATAAGCCATATTTATGAGAAAGCAAGAATAGAAAAATAACACACAAAATTTGATAACGGAGTTCGGCTAATCTTGCTTACGTCTCTGGACCTGCTGCATATCTTTTTACTGAAATGGGAGAAATTACACAAGGTGTTTACAACACTCACAACTCACAACCCAATTACACCCAAGAAAATTACTCTCAATTTTCTCTCACAAAAGCTTTTCTCTCTAAGCTTTTCTCTCAATTGGAATGAACACTTTAGATGATTAATTCATTACAATTACACATCTATTTATAGGAAAATTCACTCCTTGAATTACTCCTTAAATTAATGGTTCCTTAAATTACTCCTTGAATTAAGCTCCTTGTTTTGCTCCATGAATTGCTCCTTGTTTTGCTACATGTTTTACTCCTTGTTTTGCTACATGTTTTACTCCTTGTTTTGCTCCATGTTTTGCATGTTTTACTCATTAATTTGATTCTTAAATTAAAGAGCTTTATAACAATATCCGACAATTGAAAAGAGATAGAATAAAATTAAAGTTGAATATTTCAAAGAGGGAGTTAGCGACTAGCTGTTCGTGAATAAATTCCATCTCATAAGGGTTGAGAGATATCTAGAACCCTTTTTAATTCCTCCTAATGTAAGTTTTATAGTGTATGCTTATATCTAATCAATCCTTAATAAATAAAAATTAAAATATGACATAAATTTATACACATTCGTATATATTATATTATCAAAATTAAACTTAATTTATGAATTTAAAAGTAAAAATATTATAGATGAGATGAACATGATATAATTATCAGCCTTAATCTGATGTAATTGGTAAATACTCACAATGTCGGAAAGAAGAAACTGAAAGTTTACTTGAACCTCTATTTTATGTTAGTGGATATGGAAAGTAGTAACTACATCTTCAATAAATAAAGAACGACTCTGTGTGCTTCAATTGCCGTGGTATGCATTATAATTTGATATCTGACACTTAGATTTCCTATTTCATGTTTAAATTATTCATTCATAATCTTATCACTAAGTTTACTCTAATTTATTATTAAAATTCTTACCATTTATTAAAAAAAAAAAAAAAACTTTTGGTCGGCGAGTGGGAGGTGTGAGTGTGTTTTTGATGGTTTGTCTTACGTTTTTTTTTTTGCAGTGAGATTTTATTGCTTTCGCATTGATTGTCACCTATTTAGTAAATTATTAAATAAAATTGGTGGCCATTGTTTCATTAAAAAAACAAAGAGATTTATGTGACAATATAAATTAAAATTTTTAAGATTTTCTAATTGTGAAATAGTATTTCTCAAGTTTTTAAGTAATAATTATTCATTTTTTAAAAAAATAACTAAAAATAAATAATAAGATTAGGAATAAAAAAAATTACTTAAAAACGTGTGTTTATAATTATGCTATGCCTAAAAAATACGCTTAAATTTTTTTTTAAAAAAAGTGTTTATATATCACATGTTGAAAAAAAGTAATTTTAATTTTCAAAATTACTAAATATTATAATTATATAAATTTTAGATTTATCTACCACTTTTAATTCAATAATTTTATCGTTGTTTTCAAAAATCAGGTTTTTTCCATCCAAAAGTAGCGTATCAAAATTGTATATTTTTAATTATTAAAAATATAGAGATTATAAATAAAATTATTTAAAACCTTATTATATCTAATATATTATCTTTATTTATTAATATTGAAATAATTTAATTTACAAATAATTTTTTTAAAACATAATAAAAATAGATCAAATAAAAAAAACCCTAAAATTTTAATAAAATAATCTCTTAAAAAAAAGTTTTTAAAACAGTAAAAATATTTTCTTTTCATTTTCCGTCGAATACAATCGGAAAATTCCAAAACCTGGAACAAGGGCAATGAAACCAGTGACTCACTCCTTTATATTTTTTATAAAACCAATGACTCATTTATTAAAAATAAAAATGATTTTTGTCTTAACTTTCTCGGAAAACAAACAAAAAAAGAAAAAAACCAACCCATATCCCGTACTAGCGTTCATGTACAAATTACGCCATGTTGCTGCCACACCTGACTCTTTTCCCAGAGCAAATCTGACGCTAGCTCTCTGAATCTTTTAATTTCTCCATTCTCTCTGATCTATGGGTCTTACTTTCTCATTTTTTACTTCAGACCCAGATGGGTCCTTTCTTCTGCAACCAAAACCTAATCTTGGAGATCTTCCTGAGAGTTGCGTGGCTTTGATTCTCGAAAATTTGGAACCACCGGAGATTTGTAAATTGGCAAGACTTAGTCGAACTTTTCGTGGAGCCTCCTGGGCAGATTTTGTTTGGGAATCTAAATTACCGTCTAATTACCGAATTCTCATTGATAAAGTGTTTGGAGATTCCTTGGGGAATTTGGGCAAGCGAGCGATATATTCAAGGCTTTGTCGCCCCAACTATTTTGATGGCGGGACCAAGGTGCGTTAATTTGATCCTATCCGGTTGATTTCCGAGAAACCATGGGGAAAAAAAATAAGCCTTCAAGTTTCTTTGCTGAGTTTCATATAATTGTTTGTTTTTCTCTCTCTGTGAATGCCTTTTGAGACACGAAACTGAAATTTATTCTTGAGCTTACCATCGTTGGCTCCACTGGTGGGAAGGATTGCAATCTATTTCGCTCTTGAAGGGGAAATAATAGGAAAAAATTAAGATTTTTAATTTGGAATTCTTCTAATATGTTTGGTCTTACGATCCAACATCTAGTCGTCCTCCTCGGCGGTGGTGTATAATTCTTTTGGTAGATTTTCTAAGAACCATCTTTCTCGTTTTGGTACAGAGAACCACTTATGTAAACTAGAAAAAACTGGGTATTAAACCCTAGATATTCTTTATGGAAAATCTAGACATCTTGATTGATTAGTACTGGTTTCCCCCCTTCTTTATTTCTATTGTTTTAGCCTGATGCTGATGATTGTGAAATTTTGTGTTGAGTGCAGAAGGTTTGGCTGGATAGAAGTACTGGGGGTCTTTGCTTGTCCATTTCTTCAAAGGGATTAGCAATCACAGGAATTGATGATAGAAGATATTGGAATCATATTCCAACTGAAGAGTCTAGGTGAGATAGAAAGCTGTTTCTTTTTCTCCAAATCCTTTTCAAACGTAAGAGATTCCTATTTTTAAGTGAGGGCTGAAATTATTCTCATAACTATTCAAGTGGTGGCAAGGTTTTGTATGCTTACGAGCAAAATCTGTTTAGCATTTACTGTGGTTATTATATTATGCACAACTAATTCTCCATATTTGCAATATATATATATATATATATCAAAACATTAATCTGTTTTTTCAGTTTAAGCCATTCTTCTATCACTTGCTGTTTGCCATCTTTTGTTTGAACTGATGTCCCAATCAGCTAGTTGGTGTCCTGTGCCTGAGCTTCAATGTGGCTTCTGCTTCTTATGCTAGGTTGAGGCTGGCATTGGTCCAGTACGATAATATAACATTGTCCATGCAGTTTGATCATTACGGTGGTAATTGAGTTTTTTTTCCTCTTTTGGTTGATGCAGATTCCACAGTGTTGCATATTTGCAACAAATTTGGTGGTTTGAAGTTGATGGGGAGGTTGAGTTTCCGTTCCCACCAGGGACCTACAGCCTGTTCTTCAGGCTCCAACTGGGGAGAATGTCCAAGAGGTATGGGCGCCGAGTCTGCAACACCGAGCAAGTACATGGCTGGAACATAAAGCCAGTACAGTTCCAGCTTTGCACTACAGATGGACAAAATGCCTCGTTAAAGTGCTTTTTAACTGAGCCTGGCAAGTGGATCATCTACCATGTGGGAGATTTTGTTGTAAACAATTACGTTGCAAATACTAAGATCAAGTTCTCTATGACCCAGATTGATTGCACTCACACCAAAGGAGGTCTCTGTCTAGACTCTGTACTTATTATTCCAACTGAATTCAGGGAGAGGTTAAAGTATTTTTAGATTGCACTCGATTTTCTAGGTGAGAGGTAGGTTGTATTATAGAGAAGTAGGTCAATCTATAGAAGGCGGTTGTAGATAACTCTTATAAGTCCTATGTACAGCAAGGCAATGTGAATATGTAGCAATAACGGTTAATGTTGAGTATTTGTGCTTAATGAGAAAGCAATTTTGTATGCCAGTATTTTTGCCCAGGGCTCTCTCTAAGACTCTTTAACTCATGTTGAAGCATGCATCAATTTATTACATTTCTTGAACTTAAAATTCATTGCATGGGAAATTACAATAACATTTTCTGCTGTTTTTCAGGAATAGTTATAGCAGGGTAGGGTTACTCCGATTTTAAGAGAAAAATCAGGAGGAAGGCTTCTGAGCTGGTAGGATATGTTTTTCCCCCGGTAAAGAAGTGCTTTCAAGGGACTTAAACAAGTCCATATAAGGAGCACTTCTCGACTGGTCAATCCTACCAGCATTACAACCAACCAAGTTTTCAGGAACAGGTGCATTATAGAACTTGGTTACATCTTCAGTGCTATGCTTAAATCCCATATTTTTTTCACCCGCATCTGTTTGCCGGACCTTTAATGTTGAATCTACAATTCCATAATCAATTTCTTCCTTCTCATCCTTTTTCACTGCTCTGCTGTTGTTGATCATATCCTGCAGAATTTTCCAAATCATCCCATACTCCGAAATCTGGGTCTGCTCTGCGCAAAGCAACTTGATGTCTTAGGACTGTGGATTTGATTAGAGGAGGCTGACTTCTGCTTAGAAATGCGTGATCTTTGTTTTGTTGTGTTTACACTAGGGATCATGAAGGAGTGTTCATCGGTTAACCTGTGGAAGCAATCAGGAAATGTGGATGCCATCGGCTGTGAGATAATTTTGTGTGCTTTACAAGCCACATTCGGAGCACTACCACAACACCTAGCCATCAATTTATCCTTTGCAGTTGTAAATCTTGACCCCTCGCTAAACATCTCGTATCTTGTAATTCCACTCTCTGAACCTCGGTGAGCTGGGCTTTGAATCTTTTCCAGAATAATTCTTCAATCCCTCTGCAAAACCAAACTCGTAAGAAACTCTCAGGCATAATAAGGATGCAAATTTTATGCTTTCATCAAAACAGATGATCAGAAGCATGGAATAAGGAGCATGGAAGAGCTTCTTCAACATAACCACAATGTCATCCACCATTCAAGCTACTAATCATCAAAATTTATTACCCTAAGCTTTCATGCATAATACAGTAGAAACATTGAAAAATGTAGCAACTACATAGAATCATATGTGAATAATTCATCGTTCATCCAACTGGCACAAAAATGATGAGGGAACTGTTAAAGCAGAAAGAAACAACAAATGCAGATTATTAGAAACTCATAAACTCACCAATTGGTCCACTGTGATTGTCCAGGCAAAATGTCATTAAATCTTTCATACTGTCAACAACTTCAACAATCTGTTAAATAGCAACAATTGGAACGAATTGGAACAAATACGGACTGAGAAGTTTAGGTAATAGTTTAACGGCAAACAATTTTTTTTTCTTTTGGTTAACTACCTGCAAGCACCGGATGTATCTCTTACAAAATCCAAACTCATCAACGGACTGCGAGTCCAAGTTCATTGCAAGCGAAAATCCAGCTTCTTGTATCCTAGAGTAGGATATAAAACATCACAAGGCATGTACGCAGTTTTTCATTCTCTTCAGAAGGCTTTTTAGATGTAACAGCCTCTCAAAATAAGGATACAAATATATTTCGTAAAAAAAATAAGTCTTACGAGTTGCAATTTCCAAGTAAATCCTTTGGTGAAACTCCATCATATCCTTTATCATTAAAAGCGCTTTGATATTTCTGTGCAGCATCAAGCACCTGAACAACCTAGAATAATAACATTTGAAGAACTTGAATTACTTCAAGGTTGCTGGATGATGAATCCTGACATCCACAGGTTCAATTAGGAAAACTATATATATTTGAGCACTAACTAGTATATATCACAATGTTGTGATAATCTCAAATGATATATATACCAGTCCCACATGATTTTGATATCTACCAATATCAAATATTTGACTAACTAATCACTATCCAACACATCTTTTGAGATCATCAAAAATTTGTGATATAAAGTATTTCTATATTATCCCTGCTTACTAGCAAACTACAATTAATGTTGGCTCAATCCCAGCCACACAATCTGCATTGTATTAATGATTCAAATAAAATTGTTCATCCAAATAAGTGTTACATTGGAGACAAACTAACAGAACTAACTCACAAATTTTTAAAGTACGCGAATTACTAGAAAGAATACTCACATGAGGTATAACCATGTTTCGACGCAAGAACACCTCATGACGTTTTGCACAGAATTCCCAGGACAATAGCTGAAGAGAACAAATGTTAGAATATCATCATATTATATAACAAAGCTAACAAAGAAAATATTTGACAGAAGACACACTGCAACAGCATTTTCCAAAGCAGAAGAAAGAGATAAAACGAGACTCACCTTCAAATCATGAGTGAAGACCAGACGAAGTTGACCCTCGTGAACAACACGAAGCTGTTCATAGACAGTCTCTTGAACTGCCCTTCCACATTCCAGCATCATTAATCCTGAAGCCAGTCTACACTCATGAGGCATATCAACATGCAAAAGTTCATCAATCACCCCATTGTCGTATGTCAATTTACTCAGCCTAGGTAGTACTTCATATTTTGCCTCTGACATGAGTTAATGACCACATGAAACTAACAGAAGTCAGAAATTACACAAAAGCAAGAAAACAGCTTTAAACTGAAAGATTGCTCACCAAAACCCCTGCCTGACTGACACCCACATATATGACAATACCATACATCCTGCAAATTGAAAGCCAAAAAAAGGCCATGAAAGAACAAAAAGTAAGGGGGAACAAAGAAGGCAAGGAACTTAATATACAGAGAATTTCAATATAAAAAATTAATATACAGAAAAATGAGAATCACATTTTATTCACTGAAATATTGAAAATTTAACTGGAAGCATGAAACATACCATAGCTTTATGGGGGAAAATACCTAAAGCTTGAAGTTCAACATTCTCATACAAAGAGAAGCACGACCTTTTCTTAGCACCAGGAGCATAATACTCTTCCACGAAGTCCCTCCAATAGGTTAAATCATTTTCCTAAACAAAAAAGAAGAGAAAAAGAAAGAGTTAAATTACATTGAAGTACTATGGATAAATCAATATGAAATGCAAGATAAAATTAAAGGACAAATACGACATGGAATACATAATAGTTAAAGAATATGATAGCACTGGCTTATACTCACATGTGTTCGATTACGCAGGTGATACATAAATTGCATCAGCCGGCGAAAACAAGCACCATTTGTTAATGGGTGCACTATAGATGCTTCCTGAGGTAGTTGGCTTGTCATCTCTTGCTGCTGCTGTTGCAAGTAACTACCACCTTGAATCTTAGGAACAGCTTTCAAAACATTATGCTTAGTGTTACTATGATTATTCTGAAAAAATGTCGGTAGCAGAGGACTTTGTCTTTGCAACTGAACAGATCCGATACTACTTAGTAGCTGCTGAGCAATAGTAGAATAGTAATTATTAGATTCATCTTTGATACCAACTTTGGTTTTTTTATTCCTGTGACTCTGAGTAGAAGAACTACAGGTGAGCACATTAAAATTGGCATCAAAATTAGTGCTAGGATTTCCATACATGTGATGACCCTTTGGAAGTGCTAAGTTAGCACCCCTGATTAAAGAACTTGCCTTGACATCCAACCCTTCGGTCAGCATTCCAGCAGTATTCAGCAAGTTCCCAGAAGAAGAACTCAGAAGAGAATCCAAAACAGTCTGGTACTGCCCATAATTTTCAAGTAAATTATTAGAGTTTGAGGACTGCACAGTGCCTCCAATGGGTGCCAAAGACTGAGCTGCATATTTGAACTTGGGATCAAAGATGGCATCCAGAGCCATGGCCACTTCTCAGTAGAAACCAAATTCAAACATGGACCTACGAGAATAAACCCTGCAAGAGGAACCAAAATGCAAAAAAAAATCACTTCTTTGAAACAGAGTATTGTTAAGAACTTAAAATAGGAGAGAAAAAACCACACAAAAAAAAAGCAGCAGCAACAAAGATTACGAAGAAGACGCAATTGGTTTGGAAGCATCTGCTATTCCATCTCTACGTAGCCCCATATAAAAATCAATACTAGTTATAGCAAAGGAACCAAAAAAGACACTTTTTGTTACTTAATGTAATAATCATGCAAACATCGGATCACAACCAAGATATGTCAGGGATGGATAAAACTAACAAAATCTGAAACAAAACAAGCTGAGTGCGATGAATTAATCATCCAAAGTGTTCATTCCAATTGAGAGAAAAGCTTAGAGAGAAAAGCTTTTGTGAGAGAAAATTGAGAGTAATTTTCTTAGGTGTAATTGGGTTGTGAGTGTTGTAAACACCTTGTGTAATTTATCCCTTTTCAGTAAAAAGATCTGCAGCAGGTTCGGAGACGTAAGCAAAATTGGCCGAACTCCATTATCAAATTTGTGTGTTATTTTTCTATTCTTGCTTTCTCATAAATCTGGCTTATCGGGAATTTGCGTTATTTCCCAACAACTGGTATCAGAGCTATTGGTGGTGATTTCTGTCAATTTTCTACAAGGTTACTATTTACGTGAATAGTGAATTACGTGAATAGTGAAAATTTTGTTGACGATATTTGTTCGTTGACGATATTTGTTCGTTGACGGAGGTGTTCTAATACACGGTGATTTACAAAAATAATCAGAAACGATCCAGAAGAAGTCAGATTTTAGTGGGAGCAATGGCCGCAGATGAAGGGTGAAACTCGAGAAATTTGATGGCACAGATTTTGGGTTTTGGAAAATGCAGATAGAGGATTATCTGTATCAAAGAAATCTATATTAACCTCTCTCAGGGAAGAAACCAGAAGCTATGAAGGAAGAAGATTGGAATCTTCTAGACAGACAAGCCCTCGGAGTTATTCGATTGACGCTATCCCGTAATGTTGCCTTCAACATAGCAAAGGAAAAGACCACGGTGGGTCTTATGGCAGCTCTCTCCAATATGTATGAGAAGCCATCAGCCTCAAACAAAGTGCACTTGATGAACTTGTTGGACAAAGGAGTACACAGCATTCCGACACACCACAACCTCTTATTCCAGCTCCTGTATTGAGAAGGTCTTCTCGACCTCATGTGCCTAACAGGAGATACATGAACTATATGTTCTTGCGATGGAGGAGCACGAATGCTATGATGAAGCTTGTCAGACTCGAGATTCCAACAAGTGGGAGCTTGCTATGAAAGAAGAAATGAAATCTCTCATCTCCAACCAGACATGGGAACTAGCTAAGTTACCTATGGGAAAGAAGGCACTTCACAACAAATGGGTGTACCGGGTGAAGCTTAATACTATCAGATCAGTATTGAGTATTGTAGCCATCGAAGATCTTCATCTTGAACAGTTGGATGTGAAGACTGCATTCCTTCATGGAGATTTAGATGAAGAGATATACATGTACCAGCCAGAAAGTTTCTCAGAAAGAGGGAAGAAGAACAAGGTGTGCAGACTTAAGAAGAGTTTGTATGGCCTGAAACAAGCCCCGAGACAATGGTACAGAAATTTTGACAGCTTCATGCACAAGGAAGGTTTCCAGAAGTGCAATACTGATCATTGTTGCTACTACAAGAGATATAGGTCCAGTTATATCATTTTACTACTTTATGTTGATGATATATTAGTAGCAGGTTCAGATATGGATGATATTAAAAGGTTGAAGCATCAATTGTCAAAGGAATTTGTCATGAAAGACTTGGGTCCAGCAAAGAAGATTCTTGGAATGCAAATCACAAGAAATAAGAAGAAAGGATCCTTGCAGTTATCTCAGGCAGAGTACATCAATCGTGTTTTGAAGAGATTCAACATGGGTGATGCCAAGTCAGTTAGCACACCCATGGCCAATCATTTTCGCCTATCCAAGGATCAGTCCCCTCAGACAGAGGAAGAGAGAGAATTCATGGCTAAGGTTCCGTATGCCTCAACCATTGGAAGTTTGATGTACCCAATGGTCTGTATGAGACCAGACATTGGCCATGCAGTGGGAGTTGGTAGCAAATTTATGTCAAATCCAAGGAAAAATCATTGGGAAGCAGTCAAGTGGATTTTGAGGTATCTGCGAGGCACCACAGAAAAGTGCTTGTACTTTAGTAAAGGAGAGTTAAAAGTACAAAGTGCGTGAAGCCTTGACTTTGGAGGTGAAGTTGATCACAGAAGAAGCACCGTTATATATTTATTGTTTGAACTACGGTACATTGGTGGATGTCACAAATACGAGAAAATTGTCACTCTATCTACTACCAGAAGTGAGTATGTAGCGATGGCGAAGCTAGTAAAGAGATGATATGGCTTCAAGGTTTGTTAATTGAGCTGGGATTCAAACAAAAGAAGAATGTTCTGCATAGTGATAGTCAAAGTGCAATACACTTGGCGAAGAATTCAGCATTTCATTCTAGAACAAAGCATATTGGACTTCGTTATCACTTCATTAGATCTCTATTGGAAGATGATGTGTTAATACTGGAGAAGATTCAAGGAAGCAAAAATCCAGCAGATATGTTAACAAAGGTGGTGACTATTGGCAAACTGAAGTTGTGCTCAACTTCAGTTGGTCTGCTAGAGTAACAAATACTAGAAAAGTTGATGCATTGATCAAGGTGTGAAGACAGATTGAAATCAGTCTTCAAGTGGGAGATTGTTGGAGATTGTTATAAAGCTCCTTAATTTAAGGAGCAAATTAAGGAGAAAAACATGGAGCAAAACAAGGAGCTTAATTCAAGGAGCAATTTAAGAAACCATTAATTTAAGGAGTAATTCAAGGAGTGATTTTTCCTATAAATAGATGTGTAATTGTAATGAATTAATCATCCAAAGTGTTCATTCCAATTGAGAGAAAAGCTTAGAGAGAAAAGCTTTTGTGAGAGAAAATTGAGAGTAATTTTCTTGGGTGTAATTGGGTTGTGAGTTGTGAGTGTTGTAAACACCTTGTGTAATTTCTTCCCTTTCAGTAAAAAGATCTGCAGCAGGTCCGGAGACGTAAGCAAGATTGGCCGAACTCCGTTATCAAATTTGTGTGTTATTTTTCTATTCTTGCTTTCTCATAAATCTGACTTATCGGGAATTTGCGTTATTTTCTAACACTACCCTTTCAAAAAACAGAGAACGCAAGCCTTGACCTTTCCTACGCATAATATAACTAAATGACAGAATCATAAGACGACCTACTTACTTTTAGAAGGAAATGCTATATAGGCGTTGTTGGAAATAATGGTGTGCTGAAAAAAAGAAGAGAAAGAGTTTACCGGCTCAACTCGTTATACATTACTTTTTTACAATTTTTTTTAGAGGTGTTTATAAGGCAATGAATGGAGACTAGCACCCAGATGGATAAAGAGACAAACAATCGCCGGTCTATCATACATGCATACTGCCGTTTAAATGAACTGATTTCGAGTTTGTGAAGTGACAGTCAGAGAAAACGCAGTCACAAAAACAAGTATTCCTCCGCCCCTTTCCCTACCACAGCTCATTCAATTAACAAATAATTTTTATTTTCGTTGAGATTTTTGGACGATTAAAAAATTAGCAAAATACTCTTCTTCTTTTTTTCTCCCTATAAATAGAGATAGTCGCCTCAGTGATTTTGAAAACAAAAATTCGCAGCTCTCTCTTCGTTTATGAAACATTTATCTCAGCTCTCTTAAAAAATCTCTTCCAGTTTTTTCCTTTATTCTTTGATTCCAAGTAACTCATTTCTAGAAGGTGTATAATTCATGTCTTCAATACCCCCACTGAAGATCCGAGACAACGTCAGATTTTGAGTTGTTTTATCTCGAATATATCAGGACTTAAAATTGCTTTCACAATTTAGACAAAATCATGAAATGTTTAAAGAAAACGACTCAATCTACCACTCAATCAAAACAATAACTTTAACAACTTCGCTCATTCTTTTATTACTTGTATAACAACAATTAACTTAAATTATTCATCACCCCTTAACAAGATCTCAATGTTGATATACATTATCAAGAATAATATCTTCTTATAAAAACGATATATGTCATAAATTTCAAGTATATTACTTAATTATCATATAAAGTTTTAATAAAATATTGATATCTTAGGGTTGTTTTTTAATATTGATTATGGACTCTATATATAGAATATTTATTTGGTATTAAAACTTCATTGATCAATGGCCAAGTCAAAAAATCAAATGAGCATCACTGAAAAATACATAATACTTGCAAAAATGAAATAAAAAAAACACATCCGAATAAAATTCAAATATAATAAAAACATGTTAAAAATTGAGATTAGCTAGCCTGTCTACTTTGACACAATAAACATGTATTTATACGCATTTAAGCAGAAAATGTGGTGAAGCATTTAGCATAAGCATAACTTAAAAGTAGATGAACTAAACTCCACAAAAACATTTAAATTTTCCTCTGGTTGCTAACAAAAAAAACAGGGGAAAACTTTGACCAAAAAGCAGACTTAACAACGGAAGAAATTTCAGGAAAAGAGACTATCTTCTTTTAACTTTATTCATTTACTACTTTTTTTCTCAAGAAACAAACTGGACCTTCATGTTTCTCCGAAAATGGTATATGGGAAGAAAACATCAAAATTATTCCTTTGCTTTATCCTTTGTTTCTTTTTCAACATTTTCCAGAACCCAGTAAAGCAATTAACCAAAGCAAAAAACAATATTGGTTTTATTTCCTTTTCTCTATCAAAGAAGCGTCCCATATAGTCAAATTTTGTTCAAAAAGAAAAAGGAAAACCATTTTTTTAAAGCAAATGAAAGAACAGGAATTTATCAAGTAAAGAAAAAAAAAAGTTTTAACAGAATATGAAATTAAAAACCAGCTAACCTAGTAGTGATTTGAAGCTTTGATGAGTAAAGACCAAGAGAAAGAAAGTAGATAAGAGCGAACCGCTTGAACAAAGCGGCAACGCAAAGGTCATATGCAAGAGACCAGAGAGCAGGAAGTGACACCGGGTGACTGAGAGTAGTAGTACTCACTAGAATAGCTGCCTTGTGGAGGAGAAGTGACCGGCTGTAAGCGGTTTATGGGCCTGCATTAACCGGAATATGAGTTAAATACCAAGACACGCGTCATTGATCGAAAAGCCACGTAGTTTTGTCCTCTCAAAATATTGAACAGTAACGTATGAACTATTCTGTCCCTTTCTGCATCATTCTGTTTCTGTCCATTGACATTTATGAAAAGTTATCAGACTCCCTTGCCGATTCATACATAATTCTCTTTCATTTTTTATATCGTAATTATATAATACTTAAAATTAACATTAAAATTAATTTTAATATTTTAAATAATATAATAAAATAATTTAAAATTAATATAAATAATATAATATAGTAAAAATTACGTTGAGATTTAACTTTTTAATATAAAATATATTTTTAAATAAATATTAAAAATAATAAAAAAATAAAAAAATTATTACTAATATAATTATAATTATTAATATAATAGTTCTATATCCACACTTATTGCTTTTTAACTTGCTTAGATAGAAAGAGATACCCTTTAAAAAAATGTAAAGTGGTCGAAAAGATTTTATATTTATTTAAAAGTGATATTTAGATAATAATAAATAATAATTTTTTATGTTTTATTTATTTATTATTTGTATTTTTTTAATTCTTTAAGTTATATAAGTTATTATAATCTTTATCTAATATAATTAAAAAAAAATAAAAATTTATCTATGATATTTTTTTGTAAGAATTAAATTAAATTATTATAAAAAAATAAGTAAAAGATTTAATTAAAAAATAATAAATATATTTTTTTCTTAAAAATAAGTATTGGATATTAATAATATCTCTTAATTTTTTAAAATAAATATTTTAATTTTATAATTTTTAAATTTAATTATTTATAAAAGTTAATTATTATAAAATTAATAAAAATTAAAATTTAATCATTTATTTTTTTAACAAAATAATTATACTATTGTAAAAATAAGAAAATAAATTCTTTTAACTGTCGGGATTAAAAAAATCATTAATACGACGTTATCACATGCACAGTAAGCCAGCAACATGCGTAACATCCTCGATAGCTGGAATGGGATCAACGGTCAACACTTCTTCCTCCTAATTGAACTATTGAAGGACGCGAGAAACTATCTAGTGATTCTACATAAATTAATATGTCACATGTCTACAAAACTACAGCCATGGACCTGTAAAATG
The DNA here is from genome assembly GCA_033030585.1 of Hippophae rhamnoides. NCBI lineage: Eukaryota > Viridiplantae > Streptophyta > Magnoliopsida > Rosales > Elaeagnaceae > Hippophae > Hippophae rhamnoides. Next base: position 65,828,138 of record CM065428.1, on the reverse strand, counting down.
GTCTTTATTCTTTTATTGGAAGTTTAAGATACACGCGCAGAGAAAATTCAAATCAAATTGTTGTGAAGCGATGGACCTGGACATGGAATCCATGGGGGCCGCCATAGGGGTCTCGATTCCGGTTCTACGCTTCCTCCTTTGCTTCGCTGCCACAATTCCCGTCAGCTTCTTCTGGCGGATCGTCCCCAGTTCAACCGCCAAGCACGTTTATTCCTCAGTTGCGGGTGTTCTGCTTTCTTACCTCTCTTTTGGGTTCTCTTCCAATCTGCATTTTTTGGTTCCTATGTTATTGGGTTATGCTTCCATGACATTTTATCGTCCTCAATGTGGGATCCTCACATTTTTTCTTGGATTTGGTTATCTCATTGGTTGGTACGTCTCTATTGTTTGTTTATATTTCGTCTATGTTTCTTGTAACTTTCAGTTATTTGCTTTTCGTTGAGAATTTTAATTCTGTCCTTTTTTCCGGGCGATAAATCTTTTGTGAAATTTGGCGGGTTTTTCCTGTTCATTTCGTAAAAACAACTTATTTAATCGTAATATTTATGAAATTATAAAAAAGTTACATCTATAAAAATAGAAATGTGCCTCCCAAGAATTTAAATTTAAAATTTTAACATTCAATAACTCATTATGAACTAATAATTCGAACATATTTATAGTAAAATGAAATAAGTTTCTTTATTTCTTTTCATTAGAAACAAGTAGCGCTAATTTTTATTGTTTATATGGTGTCATCCTGAGTTCAAATCCTAGATCTGCCATTTCTGCAATGATCGGTAAAAATTATTGGTTCTATAGATTATCTAAGTTTTCATTCCATGAAGCTTAATCATGCCTTCAAAATATATTTTAGTTACTTGTAGGTTAAAATTATTTTTTTCATCTGTGATTTGTAATTGGGATGCTAACTCCATTTGAGATTTATTGGCTCAGCACCCATTGTCTAGGTTGACAATACTTTCCCACTTTTTTGTGATCCTCATGCTTCTCTTCGTGTTAAATTCACATACTATTTTCTGCAAATTCTTGAATTGTATTTCATTTCAGAATATCAACAATTTGCACATTTGTGTAGCCATGTATACTATATGAGTGGGGATGCGTGGAAGGAAGGTGGAATTGATGCAACTGGTAAGCAAAATATGGGATTTATATGTATTCCTTTCTGAAAGGTGAAACTTAAATCTATATTGTTTTACCAACAACTTGGTTTTAGAGTTTTTCTCTTCTCTGCATCCATACATTTGATTTAAAAGGCTCCCAGTCTTTTGATATGATTCTCTGTACACTTATTGTCTTCATTCCTAGACTTTTCTAATATTAGTTGGATTTCCGTTAGTATCCACTGGGCTTCTTTTACTGTATATATATGCCCAAATCCCAAAACATTATAATACTGACAACCTGAAATTTTTATACAAGTTTCTGAATTCATTTTCGTTTGGGAGATTCTGTTTTGCTATAGATGGCCGGCTAACTATGGATTGTCTTCTCGTGCTCAGGAGCTTTAATGGTATTGACACTAAAAGTAATTTCTTGTGCAATAAACTATAATGATGGGCTATTAAAGGAAGAAGATTTGCGTGAATCCCAGAAAAAAAATCGGTTGATTGGGTTGCCCTCACTGCTTGAATATTTTGGTTACTGTCTTTGCTGTGGCAGCCACTTTGCTGGTCCAGTTTATGAAGTTAAGGATTATCTGGACTGGACTGAAGGAAACGGGGTAGGTTTGTTATGCTCATAAGTCATAATGTCTTAATTCCTACCCTGCATTATTTATGCCTTGATAGTATTTTTATTGTTAATGCTGCCTAGACCTACAAATATTTTGTAGATTTGGAGTCATTCAAAAAAAGGAGCTTCGCCATCACCATTTGTGCCAGCTATTCGAGCACTAATCCAAGCAGCTTTTTGCATGACCTTGTACGTCTACCTGGTACCCCAGTGTCCCCTGTCTCAATTTACTGACCATGTGTACCAGGAATGGGGGTTTTGGAAACGGATGGGCTACCAGTATATGGTTGGGTTCACAGCAAGATGGAAATACTACTTCATCTGGTCAATTTCAGAGGTTTCTATCATCCTTTGTGGTCTGGGTTTCAGTGGCTGGACACAATCTTCACCACCAAAGGCCCGATGGGATCGTGCAAAAAATGTTGATGTTTTAGGTGTTGAGTTATCGAAGAGTTCAGTTGAGCTGCCAACTGTGTGGAATATACAAGTCAGCACCTGGCTTCGACATTGTAAGGGTTCTTCTCACTCATTATAAATATTTTCTTTAGTTTTCATGCGTTCTATGCTTTGGAATGTTGATAATAACATTAATAACAAAGAACATCCCAATGTACACTGATAGATTTTTTTAACCTTTTTGAAAAGTCTGGTTGTCTTAAAGTTATAATGTTATTATTAGGATCGAGTTGAGTAAATAATTTGGCCATGAATAATAATCCTTGTTTGTCTATATTGTGTTTCTGTTTGTTAATACTTATTAGCTCTGATTCGGATTTTTAGTCAATTTTTAATGGTGATGGCTAGACAAAAGAAGTTGGTTTACAGTGATAGTACTTGACTTAACTCCATTTGACACTTGACTTTTGTATTGGGCTTTAATATCTTATATTTTGTGTTATTTTAGATGTTTATGATAGGCTTGTTAAGAAGGGAAAGAAGCCTGGTTTCTTCCAGTTGCTTGCCACACAAACTGTCAGTGCAATTTGGCATGTGAGTATATTCTTAAAACTTGTCTATGTGTTCTTGTTGTTATTGTAAGTCTGAATAATATTCTCGAGCTCAATTCACCTTATGGGAATCCCATCTCTCATTCGGATTGAATTTCATCTTCTTTTAATAAAGAAGTTGGAAACTTTATCTTTGCTTCTTTTTAAAATGTTTCTTCTGAATATGATATTTCCCTTTTCTGGATGTTAATAGGGATTGTATCCAGGATACATTATATTCTTTGTTCAGTCGGCATTGATGATTGCTGGTTCAAGAGGTAATTGTTAAGGTGACTTTATTTACTATTGTGTTCTTTTTCAGGATAACTAACTACTTACTTTTGCCTCATATATTGCCTACTTTGCAAGCAGTAATTTACAGATGGCAACAAGCCTTCTCTTCAGACAGGGCATTTTTGAAGAACGTACTTGTGTTTTTCAACTTTGCTTACACCGTTTTGGTTCTGAACTACTCTTGTGTTGGTTTCATGGTTAGTTCTACCTTTCTATATTGAAAAATCAATGGTTAAGCTTAGAGCTCTCTCTCTCTCTGGTGCTTGAACTTAATTTTCTGTTTTATATTTATGTTGAAAAAAAATTATTCGATTAATTTTTTTATTTTTTTCATTAATTTCCTCTTAAGTCGCAACAAATGAAAAAAAAACTTAGAATATGGTTTTCAAAACCTTTTTTTTTTAAGTTTCAAAAACAATAAAAAGTAGGTGGAAAAATAAAACTGAATTCCAACCTAGTTTTAAACTTTAAAATGAAATTAATCATCAAACAACACTCATTTTGAAAACTTGGTTTCAAAAATTAGAATTTAAAAACATAATTTGTTACAGAACAGACACTTAGTTTTGGGTTTTTAATGCGTGCATATGTTCATCTGGAACAGGTATTAAGCCTGCATGAAACAGTAGCCGCTTATGGCAGTGTGTATTATATCGGAACCATCCTTCCTGTTGTGATGATCGTCCTTGGTAATATAATCAAACCAGCAAGGCCTGCCAGATCAAAATCTCAGAAAGATAAGTGAGCTCATTGCAATGAGAGTAGAAGCTCTACTTTTCTGACTTTTCTCATATATATATATATATATTTGCTAAAAAAAAGTGTTGAGATTCTTTCATATTTGAGATGGCTAACATTATGTTATTTTAATCAATCCATTATACAAAACTTTTGTAGGTAGTCTTACAGAAAAGAAACAAGTGCCACCTTTTGGTACTTTTTTTTTAGTTGTAATTCTTGTATTTTCCATCAGCCAGAAATTTTTTAATTGTGGGGTTAGAATTGAGTCACTGATTTGGTATTATTTAATGTGTATTTGGTAACATTGCAGCAAATTTAATTGTTTTTTCTTTATAAATTTGATTATGGACAACATTTTTATAGATATTTTTGATCTTTTTATTAGGTATACCAAGTTAAGGATTATCACTTCTTAAGGATTATTAGTGTTTGAAATGATCAATATATTGCATGTATATTATTGTTGTGCAATTTTATAATTAATTATAAATTAGTTTTTACTATTAGAATTTTATAAATATGTGATATCTAACTGTCCAGAAAGCTGAGATACGTTGTAATTATTCGGTATTAATTTCTAAGATACATTGTAATTCAAATTGAAGCTGTTTTTAATTTTATATGTAATCTTAAAAAAATAAGTAAAAGTTATTTATTCCTCTAATGTTACATGCGTGTATTAGGGAGTAAATAAAGGACAGCTACGTAATTTCAAATATTCCAATCGATACTCCTGCCGGGCCCAGCTCCTATGAAAGGTTCGTTTTCGGCCCAAATTTAAATAATTTTAATATTATAAAAATAAATTATTTTTTTGTCAAATTTATTTATTAATAATAACAATAAAATTTCAATATCTTCAGCAGCATAAAAAAATTAGTAATTATTTAATTAAAAATAGTTTGTAATATTAAATCGTGTTTATATTGTATGTTGTAGCACGATTTGTCAACCATGTTTTCCAACACAAGGTGTTTGTGTGAGACAGTGTTATGAAGGAATTTTTTAAGTTTATGTGAATGAAGAAAATCTTTCACCTTCAACTTAAAAAGAAATTATATAAAATAGAATTTTAAAAATTATAATAATAAAAATAACACTCTTATAAAATTGAACATGATTGTATTAAATATAGTTAAATATTGAATAAATTTAAATATTCATAGTTTAACTTAAAATTTATTAACATCTAATTGGACGATATTTAATATGAAATTATAGTTAAAAAATTTTAAAATGATAAAAAATATGACTCATATTTTAAGAGAATATTAGAAAAAAATATAATGTTTTATATTAATTAAAAACAATTATTGGGTAGAATTTATAAAGATTTTGGTGTGTTTATCTTCACTGAGGTTAACTTTTTTGGGATTGGTTTACACATAGTATTTATAAATTTTTCACGATATTATAGGTTAAAGTAGATTAATGGGAGAAAAAGGGAAAAAAAAATATCTAATAAGCCTCCCTTAAAAAACAAGATGATGAAAGTAGTAAATGAAATAATCGAATGAAAGTAAAATTTTGAAATAAAATTGACGAAAAGTATAATATTGAGACAAAATTAAAAAAATACAAGAAAGTAGAAGATTGATATAAAATAAAAGAAATAGAAGAAAGTATAAAATTGAAATAAAAGGGAGAAATTAGAAAAGTGAACTTAAAGAGAGAGTAAAAAATATAAATAAAATATAAATTGTTGGATTAAAAGAGGCTATCATATTTTGAGAGAAATATTATGTATAAAAAGAATTAAATACGATATTAATATAAGTTTCATGAGTAATTATTGGTACCATTATTCTTGAGTTAATTATTTTAATTATTTTAAGATCGAAAGTAAATGAATTTTATGAATTTTAATTGTTGATTTTTGCAAAAAGATCACTAATGTTCATTTAAAATTGATACTTTAAAACAATAATTATTTTACAAAAAACGATTGCTGTAATTAAATATTTAAATAATTATTTATTATTCAAAACCATATCTTAGTTCATCTTTCTAAAAAAATGTTAGTCATTTTTCTAATATTAATTTTTTATTTATATATTATTTTAAATCACAAACTATTTATTTTTGATAAAAAAAATTATATAACATTTCATCGTAAGATGAAAAATAATGTAATAACCAATTTTTCAATTTTTATTTACATGATGAACACTATCAACATATTCATTACATATTCCTTCAATTGGACTCACTTGAAATTATTAATTGCTGAAACTTTTAGATAAAATAAAATATAATTCAAAGAATACAAATTATAAATATTATTGAAACATATAAAAAGTAATTATAATTACCATGATTTTTCTTAATATGGTCTCGATAATATTGATAGACAGTATAAAAAAATTATTTAATTTATAATTTCAAATGAATCATAACTCTTCTCAAGATTCAATATAAATATAAAAAAATCAATCTATATTATAATGATAAAAGTAAAGAAAATTTATCATAAATCATCATCGAAGACATCAAAGATAGAAAAATAGAGTAAATAATAAAAATATTAAAATAATTCATCAAATTAAACATTAAAAACTCTAAATAGTATTGTTATATAAATCTTCCATATGAATTGGAATAAAATAATAAAATAATTTATAAATTATTAGTAAATATTTTTTTAAATGAATACTTTATGATTTAAATTAACAAGTAAATAAAAATCTAAAACATAAAAAGTAATAAAATTATTAGTGGTAGAAAGATGAGCACGATGTAAGGTGAACAAAAATAAATGTAAATACCCTTTCAACTAGAGAACATATATTTCACAATCAAATAACAACTGATTTAATATGCATAGCAAATTCATAGTATCTTTTATCCTTATTTCTAATGTTTCACAAGAAACTACTGGCTTAAAAAAAGAGAGAGAGGAGCGCGAGCTTTTACATATTTTATTGATCATATTGTTTATATGAAAGAAAATCTCTAATATAATATGAATTTTTTAGTACTCTATTTTAAAATAATAAAGAAAAATCCTTTATTTTAAAATAATTTTTATTAATATGTTTAATATATTATTTATAAAACATCTTAAAAATTAATAAATTATAAAATATTTGACTTTTAGATATGTAGCTTTCAAATCAACAATTTGGTATTCGAATGGAATGATTAAAGACCAACAAAACAAGTGGTCGAGAATGAACTCATTAAGATATTATTATTTAGAGTCATCAAGTGATCATGGAAGATCACATAAGAGAACGAGACAACGATCTAAGACCAAGTAAATTGCAAAACTACGAGAGATAGATTTTGTCAAATCAATTAAGGGTTGTAAAGAGTGATGTCGGTATGCTCCAACAAGTAGATGAGGACTATGAAGCTTTAAGGTTTTTATTTTCTTGAAAAATAGTAGATTACGTCAAGTTATAATGTCAAACTTTATAAAATATAGAGAAAGATTTATCGATGATTACAACTATTAAGGATGACGTTATTTCATGGTAGCATATTTTAAGTGAAAATATTTTTTTGAGATTATTTATGACAATGATGCCATACAACTTCTACAAGAAGATACAAAAACATATCATAAATCAAAGTTCAAAGCAAATAAAGCTTTGTACTTGATAAGAAGTCTCGTGTAGAAGAGTTTGTTCCCAAAAATACAAGAAGAGATGATACCAAAAGAAGCATGAAACATCATTGCAAAAGTGACTAAAAATGAAGACTTAGGAAAATCCTTTATTACATCCATTATATTCTATGAATTTGACAGAAAAGAGGAAGAAAAGGAAGAAGAAAATATAGAAGATTGGAATGATAGGGAGCAATCATTCAAAAAAAAAACAAGATTTACAAAATGAGAATATAAATATTAGAAAATAGGGTAATTCAATAACATTTGAGGGAAAAATAATAAAAAACAAGGATATATAATAACTAGATGAATAATAAAAACAAGGTAGTTGTTGGAGATTGTTATAGAACTCCTTAATTTAAAGAACAAATTAAGGAGCAAAACATGAAGCAATTCATTGAGCAAAATAAGTAGCTTAATTCAAGAAAAAATTTAAGAAATTATTAATTTAAAGAGTAATTTAAGGAGTAAATTTTCCTATAAATACATGTGTAATTGTAATAAATTAATCAACCAAGTGTTCATTACAAATGAGAGAAAAGCTTTTGTGAGAGAATATTGAGAGTAATTTTCTTGGGTGTAATTAGGTTGTGAGTTATGAGTTGTGAGTGTTGTAAGCACCTTCAACTTGTGTAATTTTTTCCCCTTTTAGTAAAAAGATCTGCATCAGGTTTGGAGACGTAAGCAAGATTGGTCGAACTCCGTTATCAAATTTATGTATTTTTTTGTCTATTTTGCTTTCTCATAAATCTAATTTATCAAAAATTTACGTAATTTTTCAACAATAGTATCATGTGTAATTGAAGTAAAAATTTTATAATATTCAAATATCATTTGTTGCATCAAGATAATAGATTAAAGTGGAGTTAACCTCAATCAATCTAACGCATTCTGAAAGATTTGAAAACTGTAAAAAAGAATAAAAAGTAATAGAGTTATTATCAACGAAGAACATCTACAAACAAACACTGTTTTTTGTTTTTGTTTTGAGAGGATTGGTATTGAAGGGAATTGTTGAAATAAATTTCATATACTTTCTAGAATATTTTATTCTAGAATAATAAGAAAGAATATTTAATTCTAGAATAATCTTTATTAATATATTATTTAATGTATCATTTATATAAATTTTAAAAACTAATAAATTATAAATCATCTTACAAACTAATAAATTGTAGAATATCTTTAAATATAAGGTTAAGTTTCTAAGATTATTAGTATTATTTAATATTAATTTATTAAAAAAATTTATTTTATATATATGATTTTCAACTCAATATCTTTAGTATGGATTTTTTTTCCTTCTATATACAATACTGACTTAAAATTACTTTGACAACGAGGACAAAATTTAAACCTATTTAAGAGAGTACGTGGAATCTTCAACTGCTATCGGACTACTTGAGTATTACTAAAGAATAGTTACATGTTACTGTTTATGATATTTCTTTGAATAAATTTTTTTATAAGATTTAGTAGTGCATACTTCTTTTATTTCTTTAGTTACAATTGTGTATGCCTTTCATTTATTTTGTTCTTAATGGTTTTATAACTCAAATATAACCAACCTATTTAAAAACCATCACATCACACCCCAACCCAATATTACATGAATTATCATATAGCTCTATATCCATTTCAATTTCATTTTGTTTCAAAAAAAAATTAATGATAAGTTGAGTTTTTTTTCTATTTTTAATTTCCTCGACAAAATACATTTTTTTAATAACATGATATTATATTTTTTTTAACAACTTGAACTTTTTTTTGACAAATAATATATAAAATATTTTATAATAACATGACATGAGTTTTTATAAAGAAGAAAAATGATATATTTGAAAACTAGGGGTAAGTATCGGATTAAAACTGATTGTTTTTTTTTTCAATCCAAATTTAATTCGATTTTAATTAGATTTGAAGATTTTCAATTCGAATTTAATATGTAATCAATCAGAATTTAAATAGATCGAATAAGTTTAAATTTATTTATGAATTATTGTCATATATAAATCATAACATACATAATATTTAAATTTTAAATTGATGTATTTATGACAAAATTTATTATTTATAATTAATAAAATCAAAAGAATAAAAAATATATCTATACAATTATTAAATTATTATAAAAATTTATATTTATTTTTAAGTTAAAATAATAATCTAATATAATTATTATATGTATAATATTTAAATATAATATTATAAAATAAAATATAAATTTATTTATAATTTAACAGTAATTTAGTTTGAATCGGATATAACTAATTATAAAATTTATCGATCTAAATTTTTTTACAAATCCAAAAATTTTGCATACTTTTTAATACGAATTCTAACTCTAAATTTTGTCAATCTAATTCGTTACAAATATGATAGATTTGTCAATTTAATCGAATTGATTTGATTATTTGTTTACTACTCTTGGAAATCATTTAGTGTAAATGGGATATATTGATTTCTCACGTGTCAATTCCATTTCAATCTATTAAAAATATGAATCGGGGAAGATGGAATAAATTTCTAAATATAATATGTTTGTATTATGAATTAAATAAAAACATCACATTTAAAGTTAGTAACTATATGCCCCTACTTGACGGACCAACACCATGCTGCTTCGGATATATATATGGGACTCTTCTAGTATTGTATGATTGTGGACATTGCATGAAACACAATTTAAATATATCACTAATTTTGTTTTTAATGAATTGAGATAACGAAGGCCAACCCACCATATGTTATTAGTTTGTATCAATTTAGTAAGGAAATGTTTTGAGACAGGATGTCATTTTAATAATAGAGAGACATTATTACCACGTAGTACTGCTGCCTGCTTAAATTGTATAAATAGATAGTTTGATTTTTGGTATAATAAAACTATATATTTAATTTGGTTGACTTTTTCTAAAAGGAACAATCTAATATTGTTTGCGTAATGTGTTTAATTATGGGGTTTTAATAAATTTTTTTAGAGGAAAAAAAAAAGGGAAGATAGGGATGTTGGTGCACATCCAAACATGCATATGCCTCTATCTGACATCGAAGGGGCAACATAAATGTATGCATGCATGAGGCTCCCATACTGCTTTGCCTCGTATAAACCTCATCTATATATATATATATTATCATTTACATCCTCCATCCACCATTTATATTGGATATTTGATTAAATTAAACATTTCTTTAAATAAATAATTTTAATGAATAGATTGATTTAAACAAATCTAAAGATTCTTATATAGGTTATTGATGTATTTTACAGGCAGTAGTACATCATGACCCTAAAATTAATGAAGAGGAACATATGCTATTGCTAGTTAACTAACTCATTTTATTACGTACATGAAAGAGGATGCCATAAAAATCGTTCAGATTCAGCTCTTCAAGAAGAATATATAGAGAGAGAGGATAAATAACAACAATTTATTATACAATCATATCTAAATTATTTAAATTTATAAAAAAAAATATGCTTGTACATACCGCCAAAACGGATGTAGAATATATACAAGTTAAAGGGATAAAATTGGTATTTTTTTCGCTTTTTTATCTCTCCTTATGTCATGTTATTGGTTTGAACTAACATGTAATGAATAATTATATTTTATTAGTTGCATTTATTCTAAATTCTTTGAGTTACATAATGCAATTTATTTTTATTTTTTTTTTAAATTCAATTTATTTGTTTTTTGTTATTCTTGTAGGATTTTTTTGTTATTTTCTCTCAACAATATGCTACAATGATCGATATCTATCAATTATGTTGTTTGAACATGGATCGCAGTCGTTGAAATAATAATTTCAATTATGATTTCTCTGAAATTATATACATACATAATTATATTTTTAAAATTTTACATCAAATTATCATTAAACGTGTATTTTGAATATATGACTTATAAATAGAATAAATATGAGTTTTTACCATAAGAGATAAGTTAAGGAATTGCTTTTTTTTATTAATTATGAACAAACGAATGTTTACAACCTATTTATACAAAAGAAAAATAAAATTGTAATAATTAAAAATAAACACAATTATGGATAGTCATGTTCTTGGACAACCTATCCTTCCTCACCAAGTTTTTGATGGCTGCTTTCTGTTGGTGTGTTGGTTGTCACCAGTTGGATCTCAAGTTCTTTAGCATTCCCCCTAGAGTTAGAATATATCTTAATTATTCCTCACTTGTGAAATAAGCTTAAGAACTGTGGAAAACTCAGGGATTTGATAAATATATCTGTTGGTTGCTCTAATGTAGATATATGATAAGTTTTGATCATTCCAACTTGAAACTTTTCTCTTACTAGATGGAAATCGATCTCTATGTGTTTGGTTCGCTCACGAAACACTGGATTTGATGCAATGTTAAGGGCTGCTTGATTGTCACAATATAACTTGGTTGGTTGAAAGTGTTTGATACCCAAATCATCCAAAATATATCGTAACCAGGTTACTTCGTAACATGTTGTTGCCATAGAGCGGTATTATGCTTCTGTACTTAATCGTGAGACTGTATTTTGTTTCTTAGTCTTCCAAGAAATTAGCGAGTTTCTAAGAAACATACAATATCTTGTGGTTGATCGTCGTGTATCTGTACATTTTGCCCAATCTGCGTTACAGAAAGCATTTAGCTGTAATGAACTAGTTGCTGAGAAAAAGAGACCTTGTCCTGGTGTGTTCTTGACACATCGTAGCACTCGTTGAGCTGCTTCCAAATGTATTTGACGTGGTTTATCCATATATTGACTGAGAATGTGCCCGGCATACACTAAGTTTGGCCTTGTGATCCTCAAGAATATTAATCTCCCAACAAGTCTTCGATAGGATGAGAGATTACTGATGAATTCCCATTCAACCTTATTGACGGATAAATTTTGTTCCATAGGTGAATTGTTAGATTTGGCACCAAGATAACCCATGTCCTCTAATATTTCAAGTGCGTACTTGCGTTGTGACAGAACAATTCCCTTCCTAGAACGTGAAACTTCTATGCCCAAAAAATACTTTAATTCACCGAGATCTTTAAGCTTGAATTGTCTCATGAGATGATTCTTAGTTTCTTCAATGTCTTGTACATTGTTTCATGTTATGATTATATCATCTACATAGACAAAAAGAGCAGAGAAGGATTTACCATGGGTTCGGATGAACAGTGAGTGATCATACTTTGATTGGTTAAAACCATCTAGCTTAAGTGTTATTAATAACTTGATAAACCATTGTCGTCAGGCTTGTTTGAGTCCATACAAAGATTTATGTAGCTTACATACTCGTGTTTCCTCATTTCGTCCAAATCCAGGTGGAAGGGACATGTAGACATCTTCGTGAAGATCACCGTAGAGAAAAGCATTATTGACATCGAGTTGTCGAAGATGCCAATTTTGAATAGCAACAACGGCAAGGAGAACAGTGACATGTTTACCTACTGGTGCAAAAGTTTTTTGTAGTCAAAACCTTCAATCTGACTATATCCTTTGGCCACTAATCGAGCCTTGTATCGTTCCACAGAACCATCAGGATTATACTTGATTTTGTAGACCCATTTACAACCAACTGGTTTCTTGTTTGAAGGAAGCTGTTGAAGCATCCAAGTGCCATTAGTTTCAAGAGCACTAGTTCTTGTTTCATGGCAAGCCGTCATTTTGGATCATTGAAAGCTTCAGCAAATGTGGTTAGTTCCCTGAGAATGGAAATAGAAGTAGCAAAGGCACGATGTGCAGGTGATAATTGGTCATAAGTAAGTACATGTGATAAAGAATGAGAAGTACCTTTGTCTTTGGACGATGCTGAGTGAGACGACGGGAAGGACCGAGAAGGCAAGGAAGCTTCTACATGTTTTTTTTAAGGTAGCTAGGAACATTGGTGGATCGACGAAGCCTATGTGTGACTGGTGTTGAAGGAGTTATGTATGGTGGAGAGGTTGATTATGATGTTTGTGGAGATGAATTTTGAAGATGAAAAGTGTCTAAGTTGATTGTTGGAAGGACAGATGGTGTATGATCAAGTGATGTATTTGGATTGGTTGATTGACGAATGTTAGGTATGTTATCATAAATAGTATCTTCTTATGGAGGAAATAGAGTTGGAGTGTTGACAGCGAAAGTGAAATAAGGAAATACATGTTCATGAAAGATAACATCACGAGACACTAAAGTCTTGCTTGTTTCCAGATTGTAGACATGATAACCTTTTATCCCAAATGGATACCCAATGAATATGAATTTATGTGATCTAGCATCAAACTTGGTAAGTCGATCATGATGTAGAGACACAAAACAAAGGGAACCAAAAACACGAAGATGTTCATACCTAGGAATTTTGTGAAAAATGACTTCAAATGATGTTTTACCCTTCAGAACAGGTGTTGGAGTACGATTTATGAGGTATGTGGCTGTAAGAATGGCATCTCCCCAGAATTATTTAGGAATATTGGCTTGGAAGAGCAATGAACGAGCGACATTGAGAAGATGATGGTGTTTGCGTTCAGCAACATCATTTTGTTGAGGGGTAGAGACAACTGGTTTGATGAAGGATTCCTTTGGTAGAAAACAACTGGGTCATAGAGAACTTTGGTGCATTATCACTACGAATGAATTTAACTCTGGATGAAAATTGTGTTTCAACAAGATTGATGAAGGTGGTAAGAAATGTGCGTGTATCAGATTTAGCATGTAAGAGATAGACTCGTGTGCATCTTGAGTAGTCATCAACAATAGTGAGAAAATAATGTGCTCCGTTAAGTGCTGGAATGTGATAGCCACCCCAAATATCGACATGAATCATTTCAAAATATGCTTTTGTATTGATGGAACTTAAAGGAAATGGATTATGTGTTTGCTTAGCTAGTGGACAAATAGAACAATCACTAATGGAACAAAAAGGTGTGTTGATGGAAATAGAAATTACATGCAAACTGTTATTAGATAAATGATCAAGTCGTTGATGCATAGATGATAGTTGGTAGAAGTAGTATTTGAAACGGAGAAACATCCAGCCTTTTCAGAAATAGTCAGGTAGTAGAGTCCTACTTTCTCAATTCCCATCCCAATCGTCTTCCCTAAGCATTTGTCCTGAACAAAGCATATACTATTAGTGAAGGTGACATGACAAAATGAGGTTTGAGTTAGTTTGGCTACTGAAACTAAGTTTAATTTGAAGGAAGGAACACACAAGACATTATGGAGTATGAAATTATTTGAGAAATAAACAGTGCCAATATGTGTGACACAGGAAAGAGAATGATGAGGTAAATACACATGCTGATTAGTGACTGGAATGCTGGAGCTCATAAGGTTTTGGGAACAGACCATGTGATCAGTTGCCTTCGTATCAAAAATCCAATGAGTTTCTGAATGGAAAACAGTTGCACATAATATGTTACCTGAAGAAGTAGTCACTTGACTTGCCATGCTACCTGATTTGGATTGATTGAGAAGTGTAAGAATCTCTTGATATTAGGCATATGTAAGGTTATGGGATGATGTCTTTGTGTCGGAGTAGCTTTCCTGAAAGTCAGTATGATGAGTTTTGGAAGGGAAGTCATAACTTGTATTTCTCTTTTCTTGAATTGCTCATTTCTTTCGACACATGTTGATGTCATGTCCATTCAAACCACAGAAATTACATTTGAGACGCTTTCGGCAATTTTCAAAATTGTGTCCATTGAGACCACAAAAATCACATTTGAGGTGACTTCGGCAATTTTTAGAATTATGGCCTAAATTGTTGTATAGATTGCACTTGAGATGTGGGTTCCTTGGTGGGTAATTTTTGTGAGGATATTGTGGACGACTATCTCTGGCAACAAGTGCAGTAACTTCTGGCATCCTTCATATGTTTTGTGTGGAGACAGCTCTTTGCTTTTCATCTTGAACAATAAGTGAATATACCTTATTTATTGTAGGTAATGGTTCCATGAGCAAGATTTGTCCACGTGTTGATCTGTAAACCGTGTTAAGCCCCATGAGAAACTTTATGGTTTACTACTTTTGTTGATATTCTTGTAGTTTCCTTCCGTCATTTCCTCCACAATGTGGAAGAGCACATAGTGCATCACGACTATCCCATAAGCTTTTCAATTTGGTATAGCATTCTCCAATGCTTACACCTTCTTGTATGCAATCATAAATCTCTTGCTCAATGTGGAATAGGTGCACGATATTGGTGTGCGAAAAGCGTTTATTTAATTCTTCCCATAGCTCATATGCAGTATCATTATACATGACACTTTCTACAATTTTGGGCGATATGGTGTTGAGGATCCATCCTTTGACAAGAATGTTGCAACGAGTCCATTGTTTGATTTCTGCTTCAAGGTTTGTTGATGGTCTTTTGATTGTGCCGTCAATGAATCCTTCTTTGTTTTTGGTTATTAGAGTCATGAGCATTGCATGACTCCAAATGTGATAATTTTCTTGATTTAAGGATTGAGCTACTAGAACCATGCATGGTTGGTATGAGTGGTGTAGATATAATGAATGGCTAGGGTCATCATACTATTTTGGTAAAGTAGGGTTGGTATTGGTAGTTATAGACATTATTGTTGAGTAAAATAAATCGAAAGAACGGGATAGATTTAAGTGTGTTTTAGACAATAATGATTATTTATGAAATAAATAATGGAATAAAATATGCTTTATCTTATAGAAAATGAGTCAAGGATTACCGAACCGAAAATTTAAGCCGCAGAACCGGTCGTAGAGTGGGTGAACTAGCGTCTGGAGTGGCTGCAATAGTGGAGCACTGAACCGGATGAAGACCGAACCAAACCGGACTGGATGGAGGACCAAACTAGGTGAACGACATGTCGCTTGCTTCAGCGACGCGCGAACGACGTGTCGTTGGAGTCGTCTTCCTCAGTAGCTGGCACGTGTGAGCGGGTGAAGGGTTATTTTAGCTTGATTTTAATTGCAGATTCCTCGGATTCTTCTGAATAATATGATAGGATAAAATTGAAATTATTTTGTGAATCAAAATTGATTTTGAAAAAAAAAAGAAAAAAATTATGTGAGTTGAATTTTCTGGGAATTATTTCTTAAGCTCTAATACCATGTGAAAAATGGTTTTTTATTATTATGAATAAACGAATGTTTATAAACCATTTATATAAAAAGAAAAATAAAATTATAATAATTAAAAATAAACACAATTATGGAGAGATATGTTCTTAAAAAGTATATATTTTTCCACCAAACTGTTGGTGGTTGTTTTTCGATGACGTGTTGGTCGTAAACAGTTGAATCTCAAGTTAATTAAATTATTTAATAGATAACTAAGTAAACTAAATACATAAGATTAAAAAATGACTTATTATAAAAAATATGGAAAGTAGGAAAGGAAAATCTTACCATAACGAAGCTTGAAATGTTGAGTTAATATCTATTCACTTCATTGATATATATGCAGTAGCTTACTGCGTACATGCATCTCCTTTTTATTGTACTATTACAATAAAGTATACTAATTAATTAAGGGATTTTATATATTCTTCTAATCCAGTAAATAATGTCAAAACATTACCTTAATATCGTTAAAATATACTATGCGAAAATTTATAATTGTCTGTCAAACTCATGTTACCAATTAAAACGTACGTGTGTTTATTAGTTGATTACTAATAGATGGTATTAAATTAAGTAGCGTCGAATCAAAATTATAAACCATTAAACAAATTAAGGTAAGCAGCTAGCTGTCGCCTCCACACTAATCGGTCCAAAATATTCTTATGTATGTGTTTCATGCGTAAGGAATATTAAGTATACATAACTTCGTACATATTTTGCTCACAAAATATTATTATTTCATATATACAATTAAAATATTATTAGTTAAATAAGGAGATTAAAATTAAAAAATTAATAA
The DNA here is from genome assembly GCA_033030585.1 of Hippophae rhamnoides. Lineage (NCBI taxonomy): Eukaryota > Viridiplantae > Streptophyta > Magnoliopsida > Rosales > Elaeagnaceae > Hippophae > Hippophae rhamnoides. The sequence continues at coordinate 65,810,896 of CM065428.1, read as the reverse complement.
TTTTAACTTTTATTATTTAAATCATGACGTGTAAATATAATTTTAATTAAAAAATATTTAAATATTGATGGTGTTATTATTCAATTATTTTTATAAAAACAACTTAAAAACCCATTATTACTAAACTATAATAACCTAATATAAAACATAATTGCAACTCTTCACAATTTCATTTATCTTGCGAAGAGAGAGGTTTTGGATATTCCTAAACTCCTAATTAAATTACATAAATAAAAAACTTAGGTTGCAATAAAGGACAAAATCTAATAAGGTTAAGCCGGCTCAGACCTCCCTTTAATTTTGTCCTTTTAAGATTAAAGCATAAAACACGTCCGGCGGCGTTTAATTACTATATTTCTCTAAACGTGCCCCATCCAGTAGCTCTTATGAGCTACCTTTATTTTTTGATCAAACCATCATGACATCGAATTCGCTGGTAAATTTTAAATTATATTTTCTTTTCCTTTTATCTTTTTCTCTCATTCTTCAGAATGTAAAGTAGAAATCAGCAAAAAAAAAAAAATTTACATATTTAATTATCTTTACTATTCAATTTTTATTTAATAAATTTTAAAAATAAATATAATTTTAGTTAAAAATCAAACATTAGACAAAATGTACCGTTTGAATACAATTATACCGATAACTATAATTTCCGTACATAAAATTAATTATATTTATTTAATTAATTTATATATTAATTAATAATTAAGATTTATTAAGAAATTTAAAAAAAATTTAAAAACGATTTTTTTGAGTATTTATTTAATAAACGTTACCCACTATTAAAAAATTATTCTCAAATCATAACGATTTTAATTACAGATTTTATAATTTAATTAAAGAACAATTATATCAAATATTATTATCTATATCCGTATCCATCACTAGTAACCGTATACATCACTAATGCGAGTTCAATCATCATATTCATTAATATTTTTCTCCTCATTTTATTAGTATTATTTAAGAAATTGTAAGTTTAACTACCAATGCGTTGATTGCTTGCCATAAGGCCAGGCGTGTGTATGAGTTTGGCATATGTATCTCTCTGAAAATTGTTTTCATTAAATACTATTAATTCAAAGAAAAAAATAAAGATTATTAAAGAAATTGAGTTCCCAAGTTGAGCTACAAGTTTAAAAAAAATATTTAAAAAAAAATATCGATAGAGTAGTTTGGTGATGATCTTGACTGAAATATCATGCATAAGGCTATTATGCAAGGACAAATAATCTATAAACAAAAGTAAAGACAAATCATGAAAGTATATGTTTTTTTTTTTACCACATTTTAAATTTTGAATTAATAAATAATTATTAACATTAAGAAAAAAATATCAAATTATGCCGAATAAAATATAATAATATAATATAGTAACAATTAATTTTTTATTATAATATATATTTTATACATATTATTAATTATATTTAAATGTTATTATTATTAAATGTTATTATTAATAAATTGTTGTAACTTACCTCAAATAAATTATTCTTTATTTTTATAATATATTTATAACAAATCAAATTAGTTACATTTATAATTAATTATTTGATATTTATATATTTTTAAAAAATTATTATATTAATTTTATATTTTATAATTAATATAAAATTGCACATAATTACAAATTTTTCTAGTAAACAAGGAATAATATCCCTAATATCGATAATAACGGTTATATAGATATAGATGCCAAATTCAGGCATGCATTATATATGTTTGGACAACCATGCGTTAGTTACTTCGATATTTTCATATAAATGACATAAGACAAAGGATAACAATGTATAATGAGATCACAAACAATTTAATGCATTTGTTTTTTGTTTTTGTTTTTTTTTTTTTATGACTCCCATGTTTACAAAGTTTTATGAGTCCCACCTAATTTTTGTACTTTTATTTTTATATATTTATGGGATTCAATTTCAAAAAAATATATATATATAATTGGCTGCCCTTCCTAGTAGCATAGTCATTATTTATAATTTTACATGGTGCCCATACACATTATAGATCCTAGGTCCGCGCGATATATATATATATATATTAACTTAAAATATTTCTCACTTTAGATAAAATTATATCAATTCTTGCAATTTTATTACCTGAAATAATTATACTAATAATCATAAATATTTTATATTAATTTTAATTATAATTAGATAATAATCATTGGTTATGAATCGTAACAGATTTTTTACGATTTAATCATATTTTTTATTAATATATATATATATATATATATATATGTTTAAAACATAAAATTCATTTATTATTAAAAAATACCAACAAAATTATGTATTAATTAATCATAAAAATAAATGGTACACTTAATAGTAAAATCTCTTAATATTTGAGAAAAATAGAAACAAAATAAGAAGAATGTGTGTAATGTTTTTTACTTAAATATACTAAATTTAAGAACTAAAAAAATAAAGGAAAAAATAAAACAATGAAAAAATATATTAAAAAAAAGGAGTAACACGAAAATGGATAAGATGAGATAATGCTTAATATTTGTTCTTCATTTAGAGCAAGTTATTTATATATTTTTGTTTAACTTCTTTTTTGTATTATTTAAGTAATGATTGTGTTATCTATTATTTCAATAGTTTGGTATGTTAGATACTCAATTCAATCTAGAAACATTCATAAAACTATATGAATTCATAATTTAAATGCAGCGGAAACAAAATTGGATTGAAAACATACCTCCTGCCATTGATCAAATTTCAGCACTTACACGAGAATTCCAATGATTTTCATGCTCGATGCCATACAGTTTCTCACACTTATTCTCTCGTGTTGATGGTGTAATCAATTGTTATGCAGCTTATTAAAGTGAGTGACCCGATACTTTATTAAGGTTCTTCCATCAAGAACCTCGTTCTGCTGACCGACGAACCGAACCGTCACCACGCTCACTAACGTTGCACCACTTGATTTACATTCTCCCACTTGGTGCAAACGTTAAGCGAAATTTTCGAGTAACAAAACAAATGAATCATAGCTGATAGTCCTCTAAGAAATGTTTACAGTATTATCTTCCATGTATTACAATGTATTTAGTTTCTCAAGTATTATACTTTATGTGGTAACTAAACTTAATGAATAAATCCTATATTTATTCTTGGTCCAATAAAATATATATATATTCTCAAATAAATTAAGGTGCATACGAAGGAAAATATCACAATATATAAGAGTTTCATTAATTAATTGTATATATACATTTACAAAGTGGAACCAATTCCCATTTTCTCTCATGATCCTTGAATTTCATTGTGGCGTACGCTTCTTTAGTCAAAGGATCGAATCATCAACTGCTTACGTGCTCAATGACCCACTTTCTTTTCCTTAACACGCTCTCTTAACATGGCCAAGTACTTAATGTCGATGGTTTACTACGACTACCACTTTTGTTGTTCTTAGCCATAAATACAAGAAATTAGTTATCACAAGATAATCTTAATGGCCTGTAGAACAGAGTCAACTACTTCTAAGCCCGTAAATGAAACTCTTTAACCATACACCATGCGATGTGGCCTCAAAACATGATACGAACTCGGCCTCCATAGTAAGTAGCGCCAACGATCAAGTTTCATGACTCCTCCAAGACACAAATTTCGCACGAAGCATATGAAAATGTAACCAGATGTTGATTTTCGTGGAATCAATACAACAAGAAAGTCCGTGACGGAAAGAGCAATTACTTCAGTTCATCGGTTCGTGCCTATACACGAGCATATAATCCTTGGTTCCTTGTAGAAAATTTCATCACTTTTGCCCTTTCCAATGGTCAACACCTGGATTACTCTCGATATCTCCCTAGCATCCCAATAACAATGCAATGTCGTCCGCAGACCGAAGCATACATAAGGCTACGGTTAGAAGCATATGGAATGGTTTTCATCTGCTCTATTTCAAAATCATTCTTCGGCGTTGGTCCAAATTGAACTTATCACCTTCACAACGGGAGCAACACTGAAGTAACAATCCTTCATCCAAATCTCTCTAAAACTTTATTGACATATAGGTTTCACGAGACAAACCTGAAGACACCTGTCTATCTCTACGATCTTAATGCCAATGACATAAGATGCCTCACCCATATCCTTCATATCAAAATTTTGCAGAGGAATTGTTTTACCTCACGTAGCAAACCCCTATCGTGAAGCAAAATATCATCCACATATAGCACCAAGAAACAAATCTTACTCCCACTAACTTTCTGGTATATACATTGATCCATGACATTCTCTTCAAAACCAAACGGCTTAATGACGTTATGGAATTTCAAATACCATTGACGGAGGCTTGCTTTAATCCATATATGGATTTATTAAACTTACAAACCAAATGCTCACCATCACTAGAGAAAAATCCTTCAGGTTGTTTCATATAAACCTCTTCCTCTAGGTTACCATTAAGGAAAGCCGTTTTCCACATCCATTTGTTGCAAATCCAAATCAAAATTGGGCAACCAATACCATGACCACAGAAGTGAATCTTTCTTAGATACAATAGAAAATGTCTCCGTGTAGTCGATTCCCTCCCTTTCAGTGAATCCTTCGCAACGAAGTCTTGCCTTATGTCTCTCAATGTCTGCCTTGTGAGTCTTTCTTTGTTTTGAAGACCCATTTACATCCAATGGCTTTCACACCATCGAGTAACTTGACGAGATCCCGGACTCGGTTAGACGCCATAGAATCCATCTCTTCTTTCACGGCATCATACCATAAGCTCGAAACCTCGTAACTCATGGTCCGTGAAAACGCCTCGTGATCATTTTCGGCTCCAACATTATAGTCACATTCTTTAGATACACAACATAATCATTAGGTATCGCTGATTTCCTTACTCTAGTAGATCTTCTTAATGTTGTATCAACATTCTCCGAGCAGGATCACGTGTTGTTCGCTAGTTGTTCAACGATTGCAGATCACCGTTGAACTTCAACATCTACTAGATCGGGATCAACACTTGTGGTACTTCCAAGACCGGTTCTTCAACACACGTGTTTGTACTCGGGCGTGTTGTTAACAATAATGATCACCCATTACTTGAAGTGGTACACGAAAGCATCCGAATGATCTTTCTCGTGAACCAATGCCCTGGGATCGATCGCTCCCACTAATCAAGTAATTCTCAAGAAATTTTGCATTTCTTGATTCCACAAATCTAGTGTTGTGAGATGGACAATAAAATCTATAACCTTTAGACGTTCGGCATATCCAATGAAATACCCACTAATGGTCCTTGGTCCGCTTTTTCTCAGGATTATATATCCTCACTTCAGATAGGCATCCCCAAACGCGCACATATGTTGCAAACTCGGTTTCAACCTTTCCATAATTCAAATGGTGTCTTTGAGACATACCTTGGTCGGAACTCGGTTTAATATATACACGCCGTCTTTAAAGCTTCAATCCACAAGGATTTAGGAAGATCGAAAGTTGCTAAGCATACTCCGCACTACGTCCAAAAGTGTTTGGTTTCTTCTACATAATTATTCGTCCGGTGAACCAGGCACGTAGTGTATTGGGCAACTATCCCACGTATTCGTGAAGAAATTTAGAAAACTGACTGCGCCATTCATTCTCGGTGTATCTACCATAATATTCACTACCTCTATCCGATCTCACGATCTTTATTTGCTTTCCACATTGTTTCTCTACTTCAACCTTAAAGCTTTTGAAGGCATCCAATGCTTATTCTTATTACGAAGCATATAGAGATACATATATCGAGAAAAATCATCAATAAATGTGATAAAATATTTTTGACCTTGAATGTCCATGTCCCTGGACAAATATATATCCGTATGTATGATTTCTAATATGTTTGAACTTCTATTGGCACCTTTATTTGACTCGTTAGTCCGCTTTCCTTAATCCAGTCCACACATGTTCAAAATCAAGAAAAATCTAGAGTACTAAGTACCCCATCTTTCACTAATCTTTTAATTCTTTCTATAGAGATATGTCCTAATCTCCTATGCCATAACGTAAGAGTCATCGTCAATAATACACCTTTTAGTACCAAATTGAACATGCATAGCGTTATGAGTGGCATTATTTTGTAAATTAATGCAGAAAGACCATCGACAAAATACCATTCCCAACACAATCAGATTTATTAAATAAATTGAAAGATGTTTCTACGAAAAGTGAAAGGAATAACCATAAGGTACAAGTCTTGAATTGAAATCAAGTTTCTAGAGAAACTTGGAGAACATAAAAAGGTCTTTTTCTAATTTTAAAATAAAACCACTACTTAAAATCAAACTACATGCCCCTACAAATTTCTCCACGCGAGCCTATCTTATTCTGGGATAAAGATGTATCGCTCACTTCCCACTGGCTTCCTTAGATTTTGCATACACCGTAAGGAATTTGCAACATGGATTGTAGATCCGTAATCAATCCACCAGGTGTTAATATTAACATTAACCATATTAGATTCATAACAAACAAACGAGGTTGGATTACCTTTATTCTCAAGCCATTTCCTGGAATCGATACAATCCTTCTTCATATGTCCCTTCTTTTTACAAAAGAAACACTTGGATTCTTTCTTAATATCACCATATGGAATTATTCCCTTTCCTTTACGCTTGTATTGAGATTTTCCTTTCGGTACGTTGTAGCCAACATTGCACTTTCACCAAATTCCATAACAAGCCTCTCTTCCTTCAACACACACGGTCATTAGTTCATTGACGACCATTTATCTTTACGTGTGTATTGTACGAGATTTTGAAACGGCCCGTACTTAAGCAAATTTTTTTTTAATAAAACTTCATCTTCAACCTTCTAGCCGTCAATACTAATTCGCTTTTATACTAACGGATACTCCTAACAGTATCTTTCTATTCCTGGCCGACTTTAATCCAGCTCTTTTTATCAAAATTCCTAATTCAATTTACGAGTGATTCTGTCAGGTCTTAATTTTAAGTAAAAACTTCATTTTAAATAAAAAGTTAATTAATGAAGAAATAAATACCCACTAAAATTGGATTTATTTTTTCTTCATTGTTTTTCAAGTTTAATTTCTGAGAATCATTCAAAAATCAATATTGAAACACTTTATAATTTCCATATGCATCAAAAACAATCAAAATAAAAAACCCAAAATTTCGAGTTCTCGTGAAACAAGCAGCAAACAAACAGTTGTTTTCAAATTGCTTCCGATACCAAACGTTAGACACTAATTCAATCCGTAGGAAACATTCATAAACCATATGAATTCATAATTTAAATGCAATAAACAAAATTGGATTGAAAACATACCTCCGCCATTGATCAAATTCTCAAAGACTTACACGAGAATTCCAATGGATTTTCTCGTGCTCGACGCTTTCACTTGTTCACATTTATTCTTCCAGTATCGATGGTGTAATCCTAATCGCTACAGCTTAATAATAAGAGGACCCGATACTTTATTAAGGTTCTTCCATCGCTAACCTCGTTCGCTTTCGAACGCATTTGCCTGATTTAACCGAATCAATACCACTCGGTTCACTAACGTTGCACCACTTTGATTTACATGGTAGTGATATTAGTATCTTACCATCATTTTGGACGTGGTTTCAAGTTTTTTGATAATTTAAATTATTAATGAGCGTGAGTATTTTAAAATAGGTTCTATAGGTTAAATACAAAAGTTTAAAAAATAACATAAATAACGCATTTTAATATTTGAAAATATAAAAATAGTATTTTTTATATGCAATAATTTACTATTAAATAAAGGTATAATTAATCATTTTAAATTAAACGTAATTCAATTGAAGTAAAATTATGATTATTTAGATTCGTTATTTTATAAAAATAATACCTAATAATATTGAATAGGTATTAATTTTATTTTTATAATTTTTAACGATGTTATTTTATATAATTTCTCAAAAATTATTGATTAAGTTAATATATTTAATTTTTAACAGGTTTAAAGAATATTAATTTTATATACATAATATAAAAAATTCATTCAAATTTTAATTTCGTTTGAACCCACCCAATCTCCCACATCCCTCCACCGCTGGTAGCAAATTAGTTAGCTAAGTGAATATATTTTTTATTTATGTAAAAAAATCTTAGTATGATTTAAAATAAGAGAATGGTGAGGGCTAAGTTACAATTCTCAAATGATAATTTAAACTTTGTATATATTTTTAAAAATGTCTAGTCTTTATAAATTATATTAGAAAGTTACATGAGATATTGGATAACTTGAACGATTAAGTTAAAGCATAAACAATAATATGTAAAAATAAATATATTGATTACCCATTTAAGATCTTTATACTATTCACCTTTCAGTCCATATAATTTTTCAAAAACGAAATTGTTTCAAATCCTCCTATTCCTTTATTTTATTTATACGAGAAAAATATTTTTAAAATATTTTATTTATTATAAAAATAATATTTATATCATTTACTTGTTTTTTTTATAATATTTTACTCGTATTGTTATTAAGAAATTATTGCACAAAGATAAAATAATGTATTTAAATTTTTTCATTTACATTAGATAGAGACTTGTAATATAAATAAAAATTTAAAAAAAATTAAAGAAAAAATAAAAAATAAATAAAAATATAAAAATAATTATTAATTTTTGTGTAGTCAATTTTTCATAACAAAATATCTAAATTGTTATAAAAAATAAATATAAAACTTAAGTCTCTCTTATAAAATAACTATAATACCTTTATACGTATTTGTATTTATATTTTATTATATATAAAATTTTAAATATATCTTAAGTTTTAATTTTGACAAAAATATTTTTATTTTTTAAAATAATTACGATTTTATTAAAGTTATTAATAGTATCATATATCAAAATAAAAATAAACATATATTTTATATCATAGTATATATTACATAAATAATAAATTTTATGTTAAAATATTAAATTAATTAGAGTTATAAATTATTTATGTGTCATTTTGATTTACTAACTATTGAAAAAGTATTATAATAAATTATAAATTTTAATGCTTTATATATAACATGTGTATGTGCACACGTTTATAAGTACTTACTATTTTAAAGCCTTACGAGATGACTTGAATTTGTTTTTTCAATTTTATCATATATATATATTTCATATTTTATAGCATTATCCTTAATAAATTAGTTATATGGTTTATTATTAAATATTATTTAAATCAAAATTCTTCGAAACTCAGGATATCTGGTTAAGGTCCAGAATTCTAACGTTGATGTTACTCACCGATTTATATACACATGGTATCTGATTATTCTTTAATAAGGTCTTAAGGGTTAGGATTTGAGTTCGAAACTTGAGAAAAACGAAAAAAAAACATGTGTTAGATTATGATGATCCTATTGTGAACATAGATTAGTGATTAACATCAACACTTTGGATCTCATGTGAATATCTCGAGATCGATGAAATTCGATTCAAATATCAAAATGCATCCTTTTTACCTACCACAACTAACAGAGTTTGGATAATTGCATGGACACTCGACACTTGTGAGATCTATATTTGTGACCAAGTTGTACGCATATTTTTTTTTACTTCTGCAACTCTTGAACTCGATACTTAAACCTTAGATACCTTATTAAGAAGTTAGTTATTACTATCTGGACAATGATATCAAGTTATTCTCTAATAAGTTCTTAAATGTTAGAACCGAGGTTCGAAGCCTAAGAAGAGTTAAAGAAATACGTGTCTTAGGTTGATTAGGAACCATCAACGCCTAATAATCATACGTGGATATCTCGAGATTTTAAACACCATAAATTTTAACAGATTCAAACAAATATTTATGATACATACCTCATATTAACCATATTTATACATAAAATAGTTCTTTTGCATATATACCTCCAAGTTTTTATCACTATATAGAACTGTATTATACAAGGGACAAATTCGTAGGCTTATATGCCATTACATAACTCAATAAAAACTATTCCATTACATAACATAGTATAAAAGTTTTTAAAACAATTTCGAAAATAACACATATTAAATGATATTTTTCTAAGGCTTGCGATCCCTGTATAATATTATCTTCAAAATATAAATAATAAAATTGTTAAAGATAATAGGCAGAGTTAAACACCTTATATTAATTGTTATAATAAAAAAAACCTTGTATTAATTGTGATAAGTTAGACCCTCTAACCTTATATTAATTGTGATAAGTTAGACCCTCTATTTGCTAATCAATTATAATTTAGTCAACCTTCATCATGAAAAATATTATCATCATATAATTTACAAAGGGTAATCACATATTAAAAAAAAGACTATATATTATCAGAAAAAAATTAATATATTATTCATAATTTTAATATTTAATACTTTATTTTTATTTAAAAATAAATTTATTAAAAATATCAACATTAAACTTAAAAATAACAAAAATTATCAGTTATAAAATAATAAGTGAAAAATACCAAATTTTTAATTAATATGAGATTATTTAACCATACAACAGAAAAAAGGCTTATATTAGCTTATTTTTTAATTTATAAATATGTCTGGGTATTTTTAAGAGATATTATACATTATTTTTAAAATATATTTTTTATTATTTTGACTATTTTTTATTTTTATTAAATATTTATTTTTAAATTAAAAATTATACTAATTTTAAATTTAATTAACTTTGAATACTATGTGTTTGGTGCGTTAGACTGTCACGCTCATTTCACATAAACGCTGACACACTCCGTGGTATCTCTGTAATGGGAAATTCCCATTTCCACGCAGTCACCGATCACAAACATTTCAAAACCATTTTTATCTTTTTCTATTTCTGAACTACCAAACAAATAAACAATTACAAATCTGAATAAATTATTTATTATTTTTAAAATATACAGTAACGTAATATTTTAAAGAAAATAAATAATCAATAAAAGAATAAATTAAAATAAACTGATTAATAAAAAATATATTTTAAAAATAATAAATAATATCTACTAACCTTACCAACCAAAATTTTCGGATAAAAATAGGCAAAAGAACCAAAAGAGAAAAAAGAGAAGGAAAATAACAGAAACAAAAAAATTTCAATGCCATTACCTATTACTGGTGTAAGTTAGGGTATGAGTTGTGAATCGGTACAATTTATATCATTTTTTTAAAATTAATTTTTAATAAAACAATACGAGATTATATTCATTAAAATATTTTATTTATTATAAATATGCAAAAATATAATAAATAAGTATTTATAATGTAATAATTTAATAAAAAATGATAAAATATAATATTTAAAGTTAATAAATTAAGTTTAAAATTTAAATTAGATTAAAAGATAAATAGATGTACTGAGATAATATTTAATATAAACAATAAATATAAATGAAACGAGACAGCAACGACACTATCAATGTTTGTACTTTTTATGAACAAAAATAGAAGCATTGCTCTGTTTCTCATCAACATTATGATCGTGAACTACAAAAATGAATAGAATCAAAGGCTTCACACTGCCCCTACTTATCCCTTCCTAGTTTATACTCCACATTCCGATCTTTGCAACAAAATGTTGTTTTCTGTAAGGAGAAAAAAAAATTCAAGAATCCCATTTAATTTGGCCTCTGAGTCAAACAGGTAATTTATCACAATCTGCAGTTTGTAATAAACTTGAAGAATCTTTTTCATCGTCATCGTCATCCATTGTTTTCTCAATGTCTTGAGGTTGATCCTCAACAGAAACCGTTCCTGTGAGCTCCTTGGCTCTCTGGACTTGAAGTTCCCAATTGGTTCGAGCCAAAACAAACAACATTGTCACAACACAAGAGCCCTGAGCAGCTAAAAGACCCAACCACAATCCCTTAAAATCAAACCCTGCAAAAACGCTTAGCCAAACTGCAATCGGCATTCCCACAAAATAAAAGCAACCCAAGTTTATATTTGCCCCAAGTTTAGGCCTAGCTGTACCCCTAAGAACACCACAACCTGTTGTTTGTGGGCAGTTTCCAAGCTCACACAGACCAATTATTGGCAACACCATTGATGTTAAAGCTAGGATATCTGAGTCCTTAGTGAACATTTTGGCCCATGTTTTTCTCACCATAATAGAAAATAACAATGCTGAAAATCCCAACACAAAGCTACAAGAAAGGCCTACTATTGCAGCAAGTTTTGCTCTCTCTGGACGGTTAGCTCCTAGTTCATTTCCAACCCTAGTAGAAACACCAAAGCTTAAAGAAGATGGGAAGATGTAAATTAAAGCTGTGGTTTGAATCAAAATACCCATTGAAGCAACAGTTGCTTGGGGATTAATTAACAACCCACAAAGCAAAATCATAATCTCGTACCACCACCATTCAAGACAAACCGAAATGCAACTTGGGATTGCTAAATTCAGTAGAGATTTCCATTCTTTAAAGACTTGAAAAGAAATTTCACACCAAGTTTTTTTGTAAACGCCCGAGACTATAACGTAAACAATCAAAGCACCAACGAGATTGAAATTACTCCAAACGGCGCTTAATGCAACGCCTTTGATTCGGAGATTGAAAACTGAAACAAGAAAGTAATTCATGGGTATATGAATAAGAATTGCCAGAGACGCACATAATGTCAGAGGCAGAGTAATGGATTGAGTTCTGAGATAAATACGCAATGGGTGCAAAAGGGATTGCGCTATGAGATCTGGAATTGAATAAAGAATGTAATGTTGAGCTTCGTTAGCTATATTTTCTTGTTGACCACAAAAGAGCAAAATCTTCCTCATGTTAAACCATAAAAAAGAAATGGGTATTGAAGTGAGCAAAAGCAAAATCACAGTTCTCTGCATTGCGAGACCAAGCAGTTTGTATCGTTTTGCTCCAAAAGCTTGACCACAAATGGGTTCCATACCCATAGCAAGACCAGAGAGAAGAGAGTAACCGGTAATGTTAGCAAACCCAATTGCAAGAGAGCCACCGGCTAAAGCAAGATCACCTAGACGGCCAAGAAATAAGATGGAAATTATTGAGCGAGAGTATAGAAGTAAACCGGTCAAAACCATAGGAAAAGCTACATTGATGATGGATTTGGCTTCCTTAAGAGCCCGATAAAGATGGGTTTTATTGGGATTGGAGTTAATTAGTTGATGAGATGTTGGGCTTTTGGGGATCAAATGGGTTAACATGTCGGGTTCTTGTAACTTGGTACTTGAGGGAAGATTTGTTTGGTCTGAATTGCATTTGCAGAAAGGTAGAGAAGAAGATAACTTGCACATGGTTTTGGACTTTCCTTGTGATAGAAAAAAAGAGGGAAAAAGAAGTGAAAGATAGAGAAAGAAGACAGGGTGGAAGAGTTTGTAGTAGTGTGTAGGTATTACAAGGTGTGGTGGAATTTAAAGGCAAGGTCTGGACTCTGACTCTCAGGAGATTTATAACTTAGAAGAGTGTAGCTAAAGACAAAAATTAAAAAAAAAAAAAGTCTTTTTGGACGGCATTTCAAGAGAATAGTAAAATTTAAAATCTTGAAAGAAAATTTATTTATAAATCGCCCAATTATGCTTTTATTTTTATCCATTATTACTTTTCAATAACTTAATTTTAAAAAAAATAAAAAAATAATAATATTCTTAAAATTTATAATAATAAAAATAATAATCTAATAATATTGAAAACAAATTTAAATATTAATAAAATTAATTTTATTTAAATAATATTAAAAAAAAGTCTTTTGATTACAGGTACTATTTAACATGTTTTTAAATAAACTTATTTTCAAAACTGAATTCAACTTGAATATATATATTAATTATGCGTCGAAAAATGTACAGTAGTGTAAAGGCGTTAAAAGAAAAAAAGAAGAAGGGAAAACTCCTTAAAAAGTTACAAAATACAAACTGTTCAATAGTTTTTTTTTTTTTTAAATGACCGACCAAAATTCACTGTTGGTGCCTGCAAAAAGAGTACAACAACAGGGACAGGGACAGAGAACTAGTATGATATTTATAAAATTTTAAAAAAAATATTTATTAAAAACACGGAGAGATTTTTTTTTTTGTCGAGGAGAGAATATTTGCAATGTTGAAATTTTCAAATGCATCAAAATTGATGGTCAGAACCTCAGAGAATTCCAAAAATAGGCAAGTAATTCAGAAGAAAAAAAAAACTAAAAAAATCTTTAATTCATAAGTTAAATTACATGCTTAAACTTTAACTATTTAATTATATCAGAAAATTAGTATTTAATTAGAGGTTATTATTTTTATTTTAAGTTCTCTCTATTAGATGATTAGATATGGCCTAATTATTGGCGGTTTACTTAAAGGGTGATGGTTTTAGAATTTTTACATTTTAATTACTTTAGGAAGAATATTTTGATCACCTTTTAAAACTTATTTAATAAATTATTTTTAATCAGAAAAAGCTATTATTTTAAAGTTGTATTTACTTTATATCTTCTAATATTTTTTTTTCTTTAATTTTACTAAAAAATAGTTATAAAATTAAAAATATAAATAACTTTCGACTATATTTCTTTATTCATTTTAAAACTGAAAAAAAAAATCAATTATTATGATTAATAAAAAAAATTTATGAAAAATATTAGATAACAATACCCAAAAATGTTAATATTTTTAAATTTATCTTTAAAAAATAAAATTAATACAGAATAAAAAATATTTAAATCGTTCTTTAAATATACTTTATTATTTTGATAATTTTTTTATAAATAAAATAATATTATATTTTATCATTAATATATTTTATTTTTATTAAAAATTAATTTATATGTTTATTATAAAAATAAAAATAATGATTAAAATATTTTAATAAATATAAACAAAATAATTACAAAAAAATATTTAATCTAGTCAAATGCAAAGGATTGGCCGGTTAATATTTAAATGTGGCCTTGAATAGCTTCTGTCTATGATAAATGCAATTTAGTACGGATAATGCTACCACTAACGTTAATGGAAAAAGTAATAATTTAAAACTACACGCTTACACATACATTCGTGTCAATCTTAATAATTGTGTCAAATTATTTTAAAAATTATTTTAAAAATAATTATTAAGAAATTTTTTTTACAAAATTTGCAATTAATGAATAGGTTAAATAATAAAAAAATATATCTTTAAAATTTATAATTATATAAATAACACTTTTTATAACTATGTTATATTTTTATTATTATTAAAATATTCGGATACATTATTTCAAATCAAATTCAATTTAATTTAATACTATTTTAATTAAAATATATCATTTAAATATATTTAATATTAATTATCGTTTAATTTAACTTTATTTATTATTATAAATTTTATATAATTATTTTTTAAATTTATCAAAACAAATTATTTAGTTGCTAATAAAATTCTTACACGGAATAAAACCTAATTATTGCGTGTAAATATATAAATATAATTAACATTTATTTAATCTCAGTAAATTAATATCGGGAATGAACACTGTTGCAAATATTGGAAATTGGCGATGTGAATTTCTATGTAGCTGAAGAAATTTCTAGATTCGTACCCCTGCCAATTTACCAATTTTGGTTACACCAAACCGAAATTATTAAAATATAAAAATAAAACTGTATTAATTTAAAATATCATTTAATTATACGAAAAAACAATAAATAATTTCTAGAAATTAATTATCATTCCCATTCAAAGAAAGAAAGAAAAAAAAACAGCATGTGTATCAATTTTGTCGGCATACGGATTTCAGTACTATATAGTGTAAAAATTTAGCTATTATTCACGTGCTTAGCCTTAGAGATTGATGAAAATATATTACAAAAAATGATAAAAACTATTATTATTTTAAAAATAACATAATAATATTCATTTACATTTGATACAGCCAGTGAGAAACACACTATCTTATTTAGGCAACATTTTGAAATGACGTCCATCTCCATCTCCATCTTGTAAATGCAACTTTTCTTTGGACTCCACACACAAACATTAACTCAACTAAATGAATTTCATTTCACATGAACTCCACTAGATGGAGTCTGAAAGCTACATTATCCCAATTCATGTATATGAAGTCTATTTTTATGGTCAATCTTTCATCAAAACCAATCCCATTTCATAATTAACTTTAATCAATTTCTTAACGTGATTTACTTAATAATTTAATTTTATACTTTCTTATTTTATTAACATATCAATTTGTTAAGGTTACTTTAATTATTATTTTTCCCACTTTTTGTTATCTCTTACCACATGTTATTTGATATATAGCATTTGTTTCATTAATATATTATCTATATATATTTCAAAATTTTAATTTTTCAGTTTGTTATCCTGGAAATTAATTCATGCTCGTAGAGTAAATGCGTGATTGATATTGTAATTATTATTACGTTAATTGCGTGTCGTGATTTCATTTTTGTACAATGAGTTTCGTTTTCAAACCACTCAGAAAAGAAATTAATTGCGTGTCATGATTTCATTTTTCTACAAAGAGTTTCGTTTTCACACCCATAAAATATAAATGAATATCATTTTTTTTAATTAAAATTAATATTAAAAATAAAATTTTGTTAGATAACTAAGTCATTTATCCCTTTAGTTTTGAATAGGTATCATTAATTCCATTCATTTAAAAAATTTATCAATCTATAAAAAATTATATAATTTTAATGATTTTTTTGTTGAAACATTCTTTTCCAATCAAATGTTTAAAAACGATACTTTAACAAAATTAAAGTAAAAGTTTATTATAAATTTATTTAAGAAAAAAACAATAATAATAATAATAATATTTTAAAAATATATATTTAAATTTTTTAAAAGATTAAAATAATAATAAAATACTAAAATAAAATATTAAAAACCAATAATTATAAAACAAATTTTTTTATATTAATTATCACTTTACTATTATTAAAGATTCGTATTTTAACATACAATCATTTAATATAAAAAAACTATATTTTAATTAAAAAATTATTAAAATAATATAATTTATCTATAATTGTTCTATTTTTCTTTATTAGTGCATAAAAGACCTCGTT
Organism: Hippophae rhamnoides; assembly: GCA_033030585.1. Lineage (NCBI taxonomy): Eukaryota > Viridiplantae > Streptophyta > Magnoliopsida > Rosales > Elaeagnaceae > Hippophae > Hippophae rhamnoides. Next base: position 65,793,904 of record CM065428.1, on the reverse strand, counting down.
ATTTAATATGGTTTAACTTTTAATCTCCTAGTAAAAAAAATATGCTTATTTTCATACAACGTTAAAAAACAAAAATATTTATTTACAATGCAAAAAAAATAAACATATGTTTTTTCGTGAGATATTAAAACTAAAACTATATATAAATAAGGTTATACCATGTAATTAAAACTTTTCAATAGTTATAAAACTAAGAGACATTTCCAATCTAATGAAACTATGATGAACACAACATCAAGTCCCAATAACGGTGCCAAAAATTTGATGAAGTAATAAGATCGGTATTAGATTAGTAATCTCGATCTTGCAAATACTTTGGTTTTATATTTGTAAAACTCTCGCAAGTGTAGGAATCATTTTATAGAAAATGATAATATATTCTCAAGATCGATCTAAGAAATGAATATATGTAGTTTTTAATTTATTATTTAAATTTTTTAAAAAAATTAAATCTTAAATATTTTTTCACGATATTTTGATTTTTGTATTTCCTAATCTAATAACAAAAAAATAAACATAGTTATGATTCAATGAACATTTATGCAAATTTTTATCATTCATAATAGTAGAGTATTTATAAATTTAATAATTACGTTAATTATGTTTGTATATATTATTTAGGTTATTAAAGATATAAACTGATATTTATTGATTTTCTCTTTTTGGTATAAAATTGAAATGTCCTTAGACGAGACCCAAAATTTTTTGTTTAATGTTAATTAACTAATATCCTTATGCATAGCCTATTAATTAATTAAGTATTAAATTTTAGTTTTATTTCTAAGAAAATAGCAAAACTAATCAAAGATTTAGGCAGAGTCTATTTATTAGATTTTATTCAAAGTATCTAAACTAAATCTAAGAAATTAATTATCTGAGCACTAACTTTCAAGTTTTAAAACTATTATTGAAAATATATTGTCAATATATTTTTGAATAATAATTCTTATAAAAAACTTTTGAAATATAGTTTCATTCTAATTACCGGACGATTGTACCAACAAATAAAATAGCACTACTCTAAATCAGACGGGATAATTAAACCTTAGAATATAATTTTCAGATTTAAATTTGTAATGAAAAATAATATATTTTCTATTAACAAGTTTAATATAAAATCTTGAATAAAAATAAAATCAATTTATTTTATAGAAATGTTTTACCTATTTAATATTTCTCAAATATAACAAAATTATTATTATATCATATTTACAAACAGTCAATCATGTTAAATTTAATTACAGATAGATTAAACATAACATGTAAAGAATTCATTTAAAAATTATACCTTAAAAGAATCCTTACAGAACTTTAATGTTAATTTTGTTGTTAGAAAACCTCCAAAGGAAATTACATTTCTATTTATTGAATCAAAAACTAGAAATATATAAAAACATAACTAGTTTTTTCTCAAAAAAAGAGGAACCTTAAAACTAAAAAAACTAAGAATTAAAAAGAAGAGATTTTGAGAGATATGATTGATTTTTATAAATGATTTTTACAATGGGGAAAATAGTTCTTTTCTAGATTAGGAAAAGACCAAAAAAGATGTGAAAATATCTCAAAAATTAATTTAGACATGTTTCGACAAACTAGCACGCGTATATGGAGTGAGATTAGTGACATACGGGTATTGGTGGGGGCATATGTTGGGCATGTGATAGGTGTGTGTTTGGGGTGTGGTGGTTGTGCACAAGCGTGTGTTGACGTGCACGTGACTTGGTATTTTTTACATTTTAACAATTTTGATTCATTTTGTTCTATTTTTTTTAACATATTTGTGATGTATTGTCTCAAATATTTTGTTTAAGTTTTTAAATTATTTTTTTGAATAAAAATATTTTAAAAATAATAAAAATACCTATGATTCTAAAAATATAAATTAATATAAAAATATGATAAAATAATACAAATATAAATTTATTTAATCAATTAAATTATATTAAATTATGATAATTTTAATAATTTTTAAACAATTATCAAATTATATGACACCAATTTTATAAAGTTATTTTTATTATTTAAGTGAATTTTTTTGAATCAACTACAAAGTATTGTTTAATCTAATGGTAAACAACTATCATAATGAAAAAATTGCTGTCTTTATTCATAACGAGTAGTGGTTAATTTTATGTATTGAATATTTTAATGGTCACCACTTGTCACTAGTACGTATGTGAATTGTGGATTTCAATGAAAACTATCTAAATGCAAGTTGCAATTAAGTTGATAGCTGCCTAGGCTTTTAGGGCATAGTTGAACCTCCCCCCAACAAATGTTTGTATTTGGCGCAGGTGGGCTAGAGAACTTGCGCAGCTTATGTGAGTATGAATTAGTTACTTATTATTACCAAGTTAAAAAATGGGAAAAAAATGCCTACTAACTTATAATATACTACCCCCAGTCCTAGAGCTATAGGGCCACAATATATGGGCGGTGGCAAAGGCACGCCTAACGCAGCTTTCGTACCTGACCTTATTTATTTATTTCATCTTTGGTTCCCACCACCTTTGTCTAGTGTCGTCTTTGTACCTCTCCATTTTTGTCCAAAAAGCTACTCCTCTTGTCCTTAAAGAGGGAAAATAGTACATATAAAATAATTGCCATTTGCAAATCAATATATATACCAAAAAACACACGAGGGATTTTTTTTTTCTCTTTCTTTCCCATGTGTAAAACTATATCTTCATGATATATAGTAAAAACTTTGAAACAAGAAAGGTCTTCTCAATTGATATATAAGATTTTGATTGAATAAAACTGTTGGGCCAATTTTTATCTTCTTGCTTGTTTTGCCATATTTAATGTGGATGGTATTTGAAATAACTCTCAGGCGAGGCTATTGTCTCACATGTTGTGCTAACCTTCCCCTTATCACCTAGGAATAATCTAGAAATTTCAGTTGAAAAGAGAGAGAGAGAGAGAGAGAGAGAGAGAGAGAGAAGAAAAGAAGGTGGTGCTCTCATTATTTTACACTATTTTGCTTCCAAATTCATGAACAAAAGGTTTCTAAATTTGGTGTGATCGTTTTCTTTAGAGAAAATGCCAAGTGTTGTGATAATTATAAATGATATGAAATCTTATTAGTTAAAACATCATTTTTTGTGGCTCGTATTACGTAAATTGCGAATCTTATCCTGCCATTCTATTTGTAATAACTAATATCACATGTTGTAGTATCTTTATTTATTTTTTTGTGCGAAACAAGACACCTTTCAACGATGCTCCTTCCTTCCTATACATAGCAAGATGCTAATACCAATTTATAATTATTGTTTTTGAAATTATTATAAAAAAGAGATTATAATTAATGAACAGTTGACTATATTTATGCCATAAATTTTATATACATATTGTTGATCGTTGAAGTAGATTTTTACATTTTAAAAGGATGAACAAATAATTAGAATGCTCAACACCAATCGTAAAAATACACTCTAATATTTAAATTAATTATTTGATAGCATTAGAAATTGTATATTTTATATCTGTATTACGAAATTATTTATATTTTATAAGAATTGAAATAATATAAATAAACTCTAAAAAGATATCTCAAATCCCATGATATACTAAAAATTATCTAATTAATTAATTAAGATAATTATATTATGTGAGAATATTTTGATCCCGTCATAGTTTATTATTAAATTTAAACTAATATGTTTAATAGTAAGATAAATATATTTTATCGATCAGATAATTATAACGTGGATCAATCGAAGTAAGTCATGAAATATTCATGTATTAAATTGTCACCAATTATCAAAATACACTCTAATATTTTATTAAATTTAATCAAGTGCATGTATCTAAAAATGATAAGTTTAGTATGTTAAGACTACTCTTATAAATTTAGAGCAAGATTTGTAATTTGTGAAATTCTAATAAACACATGAAGCGTTAAAACTTGAAAGATTCAAGAAGGGGTCCTCCTCACTTAATCACAAAATGTGTACTTATTGGAAATCAATACTCAGTAATAATCATGCATGCTATAAAAGACGTACGTCCTTAAATGTGGAAAGAATATCACTGGGCAGTTTTTTTTTTTTAGTTAGAAAATTGAAACATCAAAAATTATATATTCATCATGAAGTAGTAATAATTAGATAAATTATTGATTGTTTTTTAGAATAAGTGTTAATATGATAATAATGTAAGTTAATAAAATTTAAAATTAATATTTTTTTTTTATTTTTTTTAAAAATAAATATCAAATGTAATATATTAATCGGTGTGAAATAAATATTAATTACTATTAACGATGTGTTGATATAGACGAATGGGGAAATTAATTTTTTTCGAAAATCACAATAATTTATTATTATTATTAAGATCAATAATCAATAATATTAATTGAAAGTAGATAATATTATAACATTTATTATAATTTATATGAAAGCATATCATTAATACTGTTGTCATCTTACTTTGACTCTCAATATGGAATTTTGGCCCAATCAAACGTCAATTTCTGGGATCGAGCCAGACACAGTAAGTAAAATAGCAAGCAAGGGGGAAAAGCACAAGCATAAATCATGCAATACGAAAAGCATAAAGTAATAAATAAAATACCATAGCATGGTATAGCACTAGTGAACGTAAAGGACTGGGAATCTAGTGTGTGCTAATAATAGTGCTAATTATTCTAGAAAGTAGAAACCGTATTTGTTTGATATTTGAATTTAGCCACCTAAATTCTTATTATAATTTTCCCAAGTCTACCCAATACTTCTTAAGTAAACGAAAGCAAGACCAGATCAACGGCTCAGTGACCTAATGCTACGGTACTTGGATTCTCATCATACTATTATGATTGTATTTATTTGTAAAAATATTTAAGTTTTTTTTAAATAAACATAATCGAAAATTCGTTATATGACATAATTATTGTTATACCGAAACTTTATCTAATCAAAAATTAACATATATTAAATTTTTTTCATTTTATATACATATAATTATATAAAAATATATAATTTTAATAATAAAACACATAATATTCTGTATAATTATATTAAATTTTATTTATTCTTTCTTTTATACTTTTTTATTTTACTTAAATATGTACTAAATAATTAAAAAATAAAAATTAATGTATAAATTTTAAATAATATAGTAAATTAAGAATTAAGTAAACATTTAATTTTTTTAAATAAATGTTAAAAAATAAGAAAACGTAATTAAGTAATAAAAAAACTAATAACTATTCATAACCGAATATACTCAAAATTGATACGAAGTAGTTATTGTTATTAACATAACCATACTCACGTTTAAATTTTAATATGTTATTATTAGTTTGATAATGAAACTTAGGATTAATATATAAATAATAATATAACTATTTATTATAACATGAATTAATTATATTTTAATAATTTTTATTTTTTTTATTTACACATAATTTATACTCTTTTTTTAGGAGTGGCCTCTCTTCTCTAGTAAATTTTATTTATTTTTTATTTTAGAATTACAATGTGTATTTTTTTTCAATGTTGATCTAAGGTGACATATTTATATACTCTTAAAATATATTATAATAAATTGAATATTTAAAATATATAAACATAAACGATTATAATAGAAGTAATTGTAGGAAAATAATTTGAATGTTTATCCATTAAAATAAAACTTGAAAATAGAAATAATAACGATAAAATTAATATAACAAATGCATAATCGCTTCATATCTAAAGGTGTTTGAGTATAAATATATTAAAAAAAAATTATTATTAAGTCAATTTCATGGTATGGGCATGGCTACTTATAATAATCATGTTCTTGTCCGATAAGAAGAATATAAGGAATGATATTAATTAAAACGTGCGATATATTATATATAAGATATTTTTTTTTTGTAAAAAATATATTAATATTTTTTAAAAGTAATTAATATCCTATAAGTAACTTAATTAACTTATATAATTTTTTTATGTACTGTATTATTAAAATGTTATATTTTAGTATCATAATTTAAGTATTTATATATCTTATAGTTATTTTTAATAATGTTTTATCTTTTTTGATCAAAATTAGTTATATATATCCTACTTATCAAATTGAACAAAAAAATATAATAAAAGAAAGAATTACGATTATATTTCTATCAAGATAAAAATGATATAATTTTTTTATGGTAAATTTTTATGTCAATTTATTAATTTTTTTAAAATTTGATTATTGATAATAATTGCAATGTATTGACATAAAAATGAATAACAAATTTAAATAATTTTAGTTATTGTTATATGAGTTTCAATATCTTAATTAATGTATTTATATTTTTCATGCACTAAGTTATTTAATTGTTTTGTTTAATTACTATAATTTAATTATTAGTATCTGTTTTATCTATTAAGTTGTTATTTTTTGATACCATCCTTTCTTTTTTTATTAAATTTTCATAAATACTCTTATCTAATTTCATATATAAGATATATGTGTTCTATTTTGACAAAAAAAAAGAAGAAGAAGTAAATATTATTCAAAATGTCTAAAATAGTTACTAATAAATTAAGATATCAAAATATAAAATTTTAATAATATCAAATATAAAGAGTAATTAACAATACTTTTTAAACGATATATTTAGAAATTTTTACGGAATAAAGTAAAAAAAATTATTGACAGTAGTAGATAACTTGTTTTTAACTTATATCCGACACATAAATTTTGCAACTAGTAGTTTTAATGTGAATAATGTAATTAAATGATAATAAAGATTAATAATATAGAAATTTCTTTTTATTCTCATATTGTAATATGATTTATTTTTTTTATAATTTTATTAAGTATTATTACTATGTAAATAGTATGAGAATAAATAAAAATGTAAAATTATGTCGCCATTGCTGATTCAATGATATATATTCACATGACATTTATTCATAAAAATCTCTCAGTCAGATACTTTGACAAAAAAAAAGTAATTAATTAGGTACACACAATTTTCAATATCAATTAATATTTATAACTGAAAAGGAAATTGAAAATAAAAGTTGTGATTGGATGTTGAAGATGGTTGTGAGTTTTTAATATTTTTCATTGACTCCAAAACAAAATTAGAATTGTCAAAAAGTTAGGAAACATCTTAAACGCGGTACAGAAACCAATATTGGGTCATTAAAGTTTTGTTTTTGATGGCGAAAAGCATTATTAAGAGACACATTTGTGTTCTAACTTCTTAACGCTCATCATTCGAACAAACGCGTTAGTTTGACCATAAACTATCTTTCTTTCTCTTTCTTTTTTTAATTTCAAATAAATCTTAATAAAAAAAATAAATTTAATATATTATCAAAATTTTCGAGAACAATATTTATATATATTTTTTATAAAGTTTAATTAATGATTAAATTCATATACATTTAATGTGGTTGTTTCCACAATATATATATAGATAGTACTACTATATTGTTATATTAACTGAAAATTACTGGTCCCAATATCCTATCCTATCCTATCCCACTAAAGTTTCTCTACTTTTCTATTTAGGCCAAAAGATACAAGACACCAATCTCTCTCTCTCTCTCTTTTCTTTTATTTTTTATGATCTTTTATTGATATCATGATTTCATACAATCTCGAGATAAAAAAAAATTTTGAATTTATTATTTACAAATTGTATATATATAATTATTTTAATTTTAGAATCAAATTAACATGATGATACTTCTTAAAAAAAATAATTAATTTAAACCAAACTAATAAATTTAAAAAGTAATTAACTAGAATCAATTTCTTTTTTGATTTGATTTGATTTGAGTTGAGTTAGGTTAGTTTAGGTTGGGTAAAAAAAAATTAATTTTATAGTTTTGAATGTTAAATTCAAGTAATTAAAATTTGAATATAATTTTAAGAAAAAAAGATCGATAAATACTACTAATAATTCATTATCTATATCAATCATAAAACATAAAAAAAATTAAACCTAACAAAATTTACTAATTTTTATATCTAATTTATCTATAAAGTTGTTTATACTATGTAAATCAAAAGAGCAGTAGAAAATCATAAATAAAATTAAAAAAAATAATTATATGAATAATATATATATATATATTTATATATTTATATATAGATTGATTCGGTTTTTATTAGATTTTAAGAAATAAGAAATAAATTTATCTAAAATTTTGATTCTATAAAAATAAAAACTAACACAGATCAATAAAAACCAAAAAATAAAAATATTATATTGGTTTAATTCAAATCATATAAATTAGGTTTGCATACACACGTAAGAATATGACTTTAAAGAACTTTGAGTAATTTTATTTAGATTAATATGTATGGATGATATTAATCTAAGTTAATTTAATAGTTAAAAAAGGGGGTATATATCTTATACATGATGTAAAGTAGAATGTATAGTTACGTAAATTTAATCCAACATGCTAAAATCTCTAATGACTCGATTCAAAGTACGAGTATTGTTGGGAAAATCGGGTATATTTTCATTATTCTAAGTAGTTACTATTCACTTGTGATTTAAATGAATAGAACTCAAACTAACCCGACAAAATAATGCTATTGGAAATATAATGCTAAAATAAACTAAAACAGATATCAAACGTAAATATTAAAGCGAGAAAAATAATAACACCGTAAATTTAACGAGGTTCTAGATAAATGTTACCTAGGTGCCCCAAGGCGTCATTGACCACTTCCACTATCTCCAAACGAATGAACTTCAAAATTACAACTAATCGCAAAATTGAAATTAATCAATTACCCTTACAAAAGAGAGGAAGATTTACAAATTTTGGGATGTTTACAAATGGTGAAGGAGGGCTTTATTTATAGCCCCAAATCCAACACCCATCTTCATTCCTAACCAATGTGAAACTTTTCTAATTTTTTCACTAAGGAGCAATATATAACAAGTATCCCAAAGTATCTATATCTAATATTTTATAATTGGACTTATGGTAAGTAATATACAATACATTATTTAAGTTTAAATTTTATAAAATATATAGACATTTTAAAAATTTATAATTTTATTTTATAATTTATAAATAATTTTGTATATTAATTTAAATTAATTTAAAATGTAAAAAGAAATCAAACTATTCGAATAATTTAAAATTTATATTTGATATATAAAAAAAGAGTCCAGCTTAACATGCTTCGTAAATATACGCGTGCCTACAAAAATTTGGCTGGGCTCGAAGCCTCGTGAGAAGATTAGAATTTACGTTCTTAGGAGAATGGCCCAATTAAAAAAAAGTAAGATGATACAAGTATAAAATAAAAAATAAAAATAAAAACATGTTCATGGATGGTTTGATAATTCGATTTATTTATTTGGATGTAATTAAAGGTTTTTTTTAATTAAGTCTTCTATCTTTATTTTAAAGTTGTTTATTTCTATAAAAACAATAGTATTTTTGCATGAAGTTTGGTAAAAATAACTTAATGGGATAGTTTATCATAGATTATGAAAAATATATATCCAATTATCTTGATCAATAATAAGATATTTATAGTAAATTATTTCAACTTATTTATAGTTAATATGACATAAATTATAGGGATAATAATTTAAGTGAACTAAATTGATTCGAATTAATATAGTTTAAATTGATCCAATCCTAATTTAATTCAAATCCAATTCGAAACTCAAACACAAACCAATCATAAACGAGATAGCTCAAGTTAATCCGAATTGTTAATTATATATATTTTTAATTAATTGAACATTTTTTTATAAATCAATAAAATTGCTTAATATTTTAAAGAAATAATAAATTAACACTACATGAATAAGTCATTTGCACAACAAAGTCTACAAAGATAATACAAATCCTCACAAATACCTATTATATTATAATAATTGGCTAATTATAAAACATGAACACTATTAAATATAAACTAAAGAAAGTTAATTCTTAATATAAGAATTCAATTTATAAATAAATTCAATAAAGATAAACTCCATCAAATTTTTATCGTGCGAAAATCAGATTTTATCTTCATGGAAACTCACAGTTTGAACGAGTAGTTTCAAATATCTATAAAATTTATTTTAACCACTAAACAAGGAAATATATTAATAAGGTTAAATAAATAATCTCATCCGACCATTAAAGAAAGAGTACAATATATTTATCTCTTCATATTTTTAATTTTAAATTAATATAGTACATGTAATATGAGTTTTGTGCACAAATATATATATTATAAATTTACTATATATCTATCAATCATACTCTCACTGCTTTTTGTTAGCACCTTAGTCCCTAAGCACAACTATGTTATTAGAGTTTTAAATATCAGCTTCAATGGTTAACTCACTTGCAATATCTTCATCAAATTTCTCCACTTTTAAGTTTTATCCTTGCGTCTTGTAATGTTTACACAAATTTTTTTATTTTATTTTGGATTAATAGATTGGCTCGAATCCAACTCGATTTTTTGGATCATTTGAGATGACTATAATTTGATCCAAATTTAATTCAATTCGAGTTCGATTTGGATTCGAATTGATCGATCGAAATACGACATAAATTAACACCCCTAGTAAATTGATTAAAACATAGTTATAATAATCCTTAAAAATTATATTAACAAAATATTGTTTTATAGTATAACTAAAAAAACTTCTCTCAATCATTTTATCGAGTTGTTATATTTTTTAAATGTTAAACTCCCACTTATGAAAAGTTGTTTAATATGATTCAAGTTTTATTTTTATTATTATAAATTTTATGGGTGTTATTTTATATAATTTTAAATAAAATAAACTACTATTATTTTGAGATTAAATAGCAAATGAAACATTTTAAAAAAAAATATTAACCTTGTAATGTAATACGATATAATCTAAATAAGTAATAAAATGTTACAAGTTCTGATCCTTTGGTAGATAATAACACAAGTACATTAATTATGTCAAAATCGTTTGTAAAGATATTAAATTATTCTAAGAAATATAATTAAAGAATTATGTGTAAAAAGTTTTTCCAAACCCATTTAATTTAAAGTGTGTCATGTACGTAAATATAATAAAAAATAGAAAAAAATATTATCTTGTTCATTTTCTTTGAATAAAAGTATTGTTTAATTTTTTAATTTTTAAAAAATATTCATCAATACTTCTACTTAAAAACACATAGATATTAATAATTTTAAATATAAAAATTTACTCACTGGTCATTTTATTAATAAAAAGATAACTAAAAAAATATTTTTATTGATAAATTTTTTTAACCAAATATTAATAAATATATTTTCTTTATTTATTCTCAACTTATCAAACCAAAAAATTATAAATATAACCGTAAAAATATTATTGTTTTTTATTATCACCCTATAACTTGAATATTTTTAATAATTTAATTTTTAAAATAAATTTAAAATTATTAAATATTTTTATTTTTATTTTTATAAGTAAATAGATTAAATATTTTAAAAAATTAAAAAATTAAATGATATTTTTTTATATAAATAAAAGAATTAATGTGACCGATTACTTAAAAAAAAAAACAGCTAAAAGCAATAGGGCTCTGAAAAAGAAAAAAAGAACATGTATGTACTAGGCTAGGAAACTCCTTATCGGTATAAAATTGACAGAATGCTGTTTTGGACCGTACAAGATGTCTCCAATTCCACCTTCGGTCTGATCTGGGGGGTGAGGAATATCTTTTTGGACTACTTCTAACTTCTAAGCTTTCCCTCTTTTCTTTTGATTTTTTAATTAAAATTAAATTAATTTTTTTATATATATTTGAATAAATTATACGTTCATAAATTCATTAATTTTTAAAAAAGTTTTAAGTTACAAAAATTATTTTATGGACAAAAAAATATTGTTTATTTTAAAGATTTAATTTTTTTTATTTCTTATTATATTTTAACAAAACAATAAACAATATTTATGACTTTAGCCTGAATCTTAAAGTATTTATGATGAGGACAATGGATCTACATAAAAGGTTCAAAGAAGTAATTAATGGGTTGATTCATTAGATTCAATATGATTCTAAGAAGATTCAATTCAGCATGTACCCAAAAGAAGATCACGAGTTCTTTTCATATATATAAATAGTAGATTACTTGTTTATTTAGTATTTATTTTATTCCCCTATTATATACCATTTACTTGCATTTTTTGCAATGGGATTTTCCTTCTTTATTTATGCAAAGAGCGTGAATGGGCTAAATAGTTAAATTATAACAAATATTAATCTTCAAGTCTCGTTTTTCTTTTTGAGTTTCATAACATTTTTTTTATTTTAAAAAGTAATTTAATAATTTGCTTTTTAGAACAAGTTTTCGTAGGCATATTAATTATCAATTGTGAAATAAATATAAATAATAATATCTTTATATATAAAAAGAATCTAATATTTTATTCGTTCTTTATTTATTTTTTATTTTTCTTGTGTTTTTCTGCCTTTCTATATGCTTTACTTTAATTTTTTTAAAAAATTGAAGTTTATTTATTTTTATCTTGTACACTAATAAATATAAATATATTTTTATAAGAAATAATATTTATATAATTTGTATTTTATTATTTTAATGTATATTTATTTTATATTATTAATCTTTAATTATTTTTTTAAGAGTCATAATTATATTAAATTGATATTTTTTCTTATCAATATCATATTATATCTAATATCAATTAATAAATTTTCAATTAAACTGCATTACTTTTAATTAAAAAAATATTCAAAAAATACTTACTAAGTTCTATCAAATTTTGTGTATAGTTAAATTCATACGTATTATTCTATTCTATTTAATTTATTTTTTAAATCAAGTATCACACATATTTAAATTGTGTGTCATTGTCATAAAATTTTATACATATTACTTATAAAATAATTATTATTGTATATATATTTTTCACTAAAGTAATAAATAAGTAATATTTTTGATAATAAAATAATTATTGTTATATATTTACTCTTCGTTAAAGTAACAAATTAATTAACTAATTATCTTAAGAGCATTTTTCACACCTTCGTATAAATTTTTAACATTAATTTTTCAGTTTATAATAGTTAAAGAATTTTCAAATAAGAATAATCATTACTGGATAATTAATAATATTATATAATTATCAAATTTAAACCATTATTTGTACATTTATATAAGTCATGTTTGAGCATAAGGAATGACTTGTTGTCTAAACTTGGTATAACCATAACCTTAAGATATAATGCTCAAGCTTTAAGGTTTCTTAGTCTTTGAAACATTTGCATGAGTCTTGATGTGTCCTAACATTGAGATATAATGCCCGAGCCTTGAAGTGCCTTAACCTTAAATATTGATTCTACAAGCTTCCTTACAAATCTAGAACATTCTGGAACGTTTGATACTTAATCATATGCTTGATTCCTCAACGTAGTCGAATCTTAATTAATTTATGCTTACTCATGTATCTCTAATACAACATAATGTATAATTAACATGTGTACATATAATTTCTTATAGATATAAGAACGAGGTGGCTAACCAAGATCAAGAGATTCTTATTCTTTAACATCTCTTTAATTTCTCTCTCCAAATAAGATTATCGTCTAATAGATACAAAACTACTTTATATCAAAATATTTAAATTCTCAATTGTTAAATATCATTTTATCATTATATGCCTTACCAATATCAACCATAATCATTTATTAAAAAAAATCAAAAAATTATCCACCTATAATTTAAAATTGTTTTTTCTTAGTTATCTATAAATAAAATATAATTAAAATAAGATAAAATTTAATTAGAAATGTAATATAATCATATAAATATACTTCTAGGATAAGATGTTACGAATATAGTTATCGAATTCATTTACTTATGACTAATGCTTGAAACACCTAATTTTGCACTTTGCACCTTGATTTGCACACAAGTTAACCATTGAATACCCCATAACACAATGTTTCAAAGTGTCAACATAATTACTACGTGGAATACGGTGGTATCGATTTTTGTCCTTAATTTACACCCAATACAATGGTTAGCTTGGATGCAAATATTGGTATAAAATTGGGGTCACTTAATAATGTTTTTCTCTTATATTAAATATTGAAAATTATATGACAGTATAATAAATAGTGAGTGATAAAACAATATCAAAGAATATCACATTAAAAAATATACATTATTTTATTCTTTTATTTACATAAAATTAAAAAATAAATATCACAATTAGTGAGTTAAACGATGCCTATTTCATTTGTATAAAAAATCAAGGCCAAACTTACGTTACAAGCCCAAAATATCCGCATGTTCATAATATAATTCAATTTATGACTATTTGACAACGCAGATTTTTAAATACACCACAATTATCTTCAAAAACTTATATCATGTTGTAAAATAAACATAATTCAAACAATATTATAAAATTTTCTTATATTTAATACTTATATTAAGTGATTATCGAGAAATCCAAATAGTAAAATTACTATAAAACTAACAACTTTGACACTAATCGATCTCTTTTCATACACCCTTGTTTCAAACAAAATATAGAGTAATGATAAGTAATATCGATGACATTTCTATAAATTTTTGATTATTGGTTAGAGTTCACTAATATATAAAGAGTTGTTAAATATATGTCACTTTTAAGTAATATTCAATAGTGTATGTAATGTACAATACTTCGACTATATTTTTTCAAATGCCAACTTCTATCTAAAAAGTATGTTGCCCAACCATGAGTTTTGGTGGTAAAGATTTGAATCCTCTCCATATAGATAAAAGTATCATTAGCCAATGATCCTTTTATCTAAAGTGAATATTATATGGATAGGAAAGAAAATTAGACAGTACAACCACCTTTGCAGGCCAACATCTTCTAATAGAGACTAGTATTTCATCCTCCTCAAATTACATACTTGCGCCAATAACAAACGCAGTTCATTTCTTCAATTGGCAGTGTCTTAGTCTCTATAGCTACTGTTAATGAAATTACTTATACAAGTCTACTACTCTAACTTCAAGTACGGCAAAGAATCGCAGTGAAGATATCAGATGTGTATTGAGGATACATTTCTGAGGCAGTAGTTGTTTTGTAACTAGAATTTATTTCATACGAGTATCGAGATTAATTAAACTTTATATTATAAATTATTCGGTAATAAATAAATATATTTTATATGATAAATAATAATAAGATATTTTTTACCATATAAAATATTATATTAGTTGTTTTGTTTTGTTTTGTTTTTATTTATTTATATATAATAACGATGATGATTTTGTTATAATAGTAGAGATTAAATTTTTTTATTTTATCTTTAAAAATGTTAAAATTTATATAGTATTAGAAAAAAATTATCGAGCTAGTTAGCCATAATTCACTCCAATCCCCTAGCTCTTCCCTCAAAAGAAATGTTTTTTTTTAATAGAAATATATTTTAATGTGAATTTTACGTGTAACTTAAAATAATAAAATCTTAAATCATAAAGATTTGAGAAATTAATAAAGGAAAAAAAAAGTGAAAATCGCGTAGAGAACCTCATTTACATTCAGATAGTTATACAACTGAACAAATTGCATCCAAAAATAAAATATGTTTTTTTTCAAAAAAGTGCGTGCATGCTAAAATGTATTTATATGTCAATTATAATACACAAGTGATTTATGCTTTCTCATTAGTGAAAAAAATACATGTATTCTATATATTTTTCCTGAAGTGTTCTACAATATTTAATAGAAAGTAACGTTTCATTTGAATGTATAGATTAGCAGTAATTTCTTTATAAGTTCATAAATGTAAAAAAAAAATTATTCTTTAACTATAAAAATAATACATCTTATCATCAAATCATATATTTAAATATTTAAAAATATCCCGATATATTAATTCACATTAAATATCATATAATTTAAATCAAACTATGTTCGGTTAGAATTGTTTTTGGGCCTTTTACTTGCTTTTACATTAGGCTCCAACCCATGTTGAACCAGCCCAAATTGTAATATTTTATGGTGGTAGGATTGGAGAGAGAGAGTATCTTCTTCATAATCTGAGCCCATTTTCGTTACTCAATATAAACACAGGTTTTGTACAACTAAAAAAAATAACCATCAATTTTAGAAAATAGGTAATTATAATCCTTAAATTGTTATTCTTTCTTAGATATATTAATTTTATCCTTTTGTTTTCAAACCTCTATCCTAAGAAGATTTAAAAAGTAACTACAAGGGATATAATTTTTTTTTAACTCAAAAGTGTATTTTTATAATTTTAATAAATACGAAGGAAGCTATTTATAATTGACTTAATATTTAAATCCAAAAAATTAAATTCCATAATACTGTTCAGAGACTATTAGAGACTATTTGTCAATGTAGCTTACTAAGAGAGTCACATGTTTGGTTTAAAAAAATAAAAACTCAATCAAAATAGTTATTATTATTATATTTATTTGATTGGTAAAATCAAAATAACTATAAATATTAAAATAAAATCTATAAAATAAAAATGAAGTAAAATTAAAAAATAAATAAATGATTATACAAATATATAAAGATGATAGAACATTTTAACGTATTTTTCAAAAATGTGTAAGTAATGAGTATTTATGGTAATGTTCGAATACTTTATATTTTATTTTAAATTAATAATCAAATAAAATACAAATATATTATAAATTATTTTCATTATCATTTTTTATCATTGTTAATACAAATAGAACCGGAACAAAAAAAATATATATATATACCAAAATGTTACTCTATTTGTTTATTTTACGCACGCTTTTTTAGTACACATCCATCATCCACCGAAAATTACACAGAAGATTGGACACGGAAGAGCATTGATTAGTGAAAATATTGATTATTAACAGTAACGTTCCTAATTTGTGTTTAGAGCTGCCTTCCATGAACAGAAGTTGCATTAATTAGTTAAAGACAACATACGAAACAAATTAAAATGTCTCAAACTAGGGATGGAAATGAATTTGTGAGTTCAAATAATGGTCGTCCCAAAATAACATTAACGTCCAAAAGAAACATTGTATGAAACACTACCATATTGCATATATTTCAAAACTAGGTTGCGCATTGCAATTATCTAACTACCAATTATGTCGAAATCAATCTTCTCATCAAGTCACCAATGTACAGTGCACATGATCGGGTCAAAACCTAATTTCTTCCTAATAAGACTACCATGTTAATCCTAATCATTAGGTATTTAGATTATATATTCAGTACATAACAGAGATACTTAATTTGTATACATATCATCTCACTTTTATATTAATTAATTATTGTAAATGTATATATCTTCTGAACTCTTTGGTGTGATTTCGAGAGTTAATCAAAATTATTCAATAATTTTTTTAAAAAAAATTAAATTATTTTAATATGTGAAAAGATAAAAACCGTTATAATGAAACACAATAAACAAAAAATATTATTTTTATATTACAATTAATAGATAAATATGGGTAATGGGCTATAATATATGTTATTTTTATAGGTCATTTTTTTTTCACTGAACATTAAATCCTATATTCTAAACACTAAAAAATTAAACTTTAAATGTAAGTAAAGAACGAGAAAGAGAATAGATGACAAAAATTAATAAAAACTAAAATATTCTCACACTTATTAATTATTATGTAATTATTTTTTAATGATAAAATAGATATCTTTTAGATAATAACATTCAAAAACTTGATAAGTAGTAAAAAAAGATTATTATTAGTGTGAACAAGTACCTAGCTCACCCCTTAATTTAGATAATTTTATTAAAAGAAAAGAAAAAAAAATTGTAGTGATATATTCTCTCTCAAATTAATCACAAAAATAAGTGAATAACAGCACCCGGCCTTCTCTCTTATCTATTTTTTTCCTATTAATACGAGACAATGTGTGATCCAAGAAGTACACTCGGCCACCAATCCACCACTAGTTAATATCCGTTGACTAGTTTCTCTACTTGGATCAAATAAAAACGGCGAGTCACATGGCCTCGTCATCTTGTACGAAAAAACATCCTGTTTATAGAGGGATCCGAAATAGGAGTGGAAAATGGGTGTCTGAAATCCGAGAGCCCCGTAAAAGTAACCGAATATGGCTGGGCACGTTCCAAACGCCGGAAATGGCGGCGGCTGCCTACGATGTGGCAGCTCTAGCACTTAAAGGAAACGAAGTAATTCTAAATTTTCCAAACTTAGTTGAGAATTACCCAATTCCTGTTTCTTCATCACCTGCTGATATTCGTAGTGCTGCTGCTGCTG
This sequence comes from Hippophae rhamnoides, assembly GCA_033030585.1. Classification (NCBI taxonomy): domain Eukaryota; kingdom Viridiplantae; phylum Streptophyta; class Magnoliopsida; order Rosales; family Elaeagnaceae; genus Hippophae; species Hippophae rhamnoides. The sequence goes on along the minus strand of CM065428.1, from coordinate 65,775,679 downwards.
CTGCTGCTGCTGCTGATCAATTAAAAACTTTTAAATTTACGGCTGAGAATGATCAGCCAGCTCATGTTCATCAACATTTGAGTAATATTACGACAAGTACTGAAGACAATCATGAATTTATAGATGAAGAAGCACTTTTTAGCATGCCAAATTTGTTAGTAAACATGGCTGAAGGTATGCTTGTTTCTCCTCCAAGAATGATTAGTCCACAGCCTTCTCATGACTACTACTCACCAGATAATTCAGATGATGGTGGGTATACTACTTTGTGGACTTAATTTTAATTAATTAAGAATCATATAATTATATTCAAATTAAGTTATAAATTAAACAGCGTGTACGTTCATCAAAATACAAGAAGAAGGAGTTGTTATAAGACACATAATGAAAGAGGATTCAATACAGACGAGAGCTTATCAACCCGGAATTTTCCTAAAATTATTTCCTCCATCTTTGAGTGCGTCTGCAATAGCTTTGCTGTTTTTTTTTAAATTATATGCATTTTGTTTTGTTTTCATTTTTTTTTAAATATCATTTCCCTTGTCTTTTTTATATTGCATGTTTGGACTTTTTGAATAAGATTAATTGTGTAGGTTTTCTTCGTTAATATATATATATATATATATATATATATATAATATGATAAGTGGTTATCAAATATTATTTAATTTTTTACGCTTTAATGATTGATTGATGAAATAACTTATTTAAATCTACAAATTATTTAATATTTTATAAACACTGTTCTTATTAATATCTACATTTTATTAGAATAAATTATTTGTGGTGACTTCTTTAAAATGATCATTTTATTTTTAATTCAATGACTGAAAGGTTAATTTAAACTATTTAACAAAAACAGTTGAATAATGGGTTTTATAAGAATCCAAGACAGGATCTGTTAGGAAAAGAAAAGAAAAGAAAAGAAAAAAACATTTATATCACTGCATCGCGATCAATTGTGACCAATATTCACTGCATGTTTTGAAAACAATTTTATGAATATTCCATTTTATTTATTTAAGCATTTAATACAGATAGGAAAACAGACAACACTTGCCCGAAAATAATCGGGTGCCACATGATTGGGCTGAATAGTAGTGCTTTTAATGTATCACTCCATTTGTTTTTAACGGATGTATTTTAATCTTATTAATCATTTAAAAAATACAATTAATTTAATCTTTTTTTTATTAAAAGTAAAAAAAAAACTTTAAAAAATGTGCATTTAAAAGTTAAAAGTGACAACCATAAGACTATCACCGTCCGTCGACACAGTCGGTGTGAGAGGGAGTGTTGAGGAAAGAAGGTTCCACATCGAATGACCAACATAAGAAATTATAGTCTAATCCTCACCAGCCGCTGCGACAGATAGAGTTAATCAACACAGATCGTACATGAAGCACGGTGGTGGAGATACTACCACTGCAAACCATAAGACCATCATCGTCGTCATTACACAATGTGAGGGAGAGTGTCGAGGAAATAAGTCTAACATCGACCATGACCAACATAAGAAATTTGGTTTATAAGATAGCCTCACCCTTAAAAACGCTGCTGCGATAGAGTTTTTCTTAATCAACAGTATTACATGATATTTTTTATAAATAAAAAATTGATTAAAACGACACCGAAACTTTTATCATATTTAAGTTACACAATTTATACAAAACAGTGTAAAAAAAAGAACCATTTTGTATTTTTTTTTTAGTTTAACCAGTCAGGTTCAATATGGTTTAAATGTTAAGAAAAACACAGTCCAGATTGATTTATTAACGAATATTTCAAAGAACCCGGTTAGTCCGGACCCGATCCACCTTTTATATTGAATATTTGTACGATCATAGGTGTTAGTGGCTAAACCAATTTCAAAATATCGTCCAATCTATTAAAATCCAATACCTTTGTGCTTTTCCATCATTTTAGTCGGAAAAGGAAAGAAAGAAAAAGAAACAATATATGCTCGAGAATAGGACTAGTATTTCCATTTTCAGTACAAAATCCAACCAACCAGGGCGGCATAACTAATATACCACTTTTAGCCTACAAAAGATTCTGCTTTCATGTCATGTAGGCCCTTAATTATCATATGTTCGTATGGATACATGTCCTTGTACTAAACTTTATCTACATTTTTTTATTAAGTATCTAATTATTCTATTATATTTTAATTTTAACGATAACATTATTTGATAAATATTTTTTTAACACTATAACTCTTAAGTAACGTGTACTCAGATCTATTAAATAGAATCATATATAATATCAAGTAATAGATAATTTTTGATGTATACATCAAATACAACCTTAAAAATCAATTAAATTTATTAAATTTTAATAATAATAATAATAATAATAATAATAGTATTAAAGTGAATTTAATTGTGTAACTCCATTATTTGACGCGTGTTATACTATTATCAATCAAATCACGAGGAGTTTTTTAAGATGCCATTATGCCAAAGGGTGGGGCATGAGCATCATTAGAACATAAAAGAGAAACATAGCCGTAGTGGGGTCTTTTTTTGGGGGGTGGGGGAGGGGGAGAGAATTACTCTCATTATGCATGAAAATGAAAAAGTTTAGTTTCCTTTTTTGGAATATACTTAACTACTACTCTTCTAGTTTTATAAAAAAATTAAATAAATTTAAATCATAATTTCCTATTTAAATTAAATAAAATGATATATATATATATATATATGACTTTCTTCTTCATTGTCAAAATAATATTTCAAACTTTTTTTTTGTTATATATGAATTTTTTTTAAATAGTTAATTATTATATGGTGAAATTATTAAGTTATATTTGATTAATTATGCATGTGATTATGTATAACAACTAGTTTTTATGATGTTATATTAATTGAATATTTTTATTATTTTTTGTTAACTTACTTGAACTAATCATTAAAATAAATAATTATAACATTAAAATATATATTCTAAACCATTTATTTTAGATAGAGGTTTTCTTGCATTTATTTTATAAAATATCCAAAATTAGCAAAAATTCATAAGAAAGTTGGCATCTTCGTGTCAATGACACAATATAATAACCAAAATATTCTTAATGTATATCTTCAATAAAATGATAATAGAATTAGATCCAATAAGATATTTGATAAAATTCAAACGCTCCTCGACAATAATCCCATTGGAGCTTTTGGAAGAGTTTTGAAGACAATCACATCATATAAGTATTGACGCAGTTTCCAAGAGGTCATCCCTTAAAATGCTAGGAATGTAATGGGAGCAGCATACAGTCTCCTTGGAACCAGAAAGCAAACAACACAAAAGTTGTAGTGCACCTTCTCCATGATATGGTGCATATGGTGATATACTTGCAGATGAGATTGATGCCCATCTATAAGATCTTATGAGTGAAAAATATTTTGTAATAGAAATTTATTAAATAAAACAAGGGAGGGAAGGGAGATTCAGGGAGTGTTTGTGTTCTTTATGTTTCTGTTGATTTTGTGTCATGGTATCAAAGCACGAGTCATGATTTTGAGCATTTGTGTAGCCAAATTGGGTCCTTGTTTCTCTATAGTCCCTTTGTTCTCTATAGCATTTGTGAGCATTTGTGAGCATTTTGAGCATGCTTCACGAAAAGAGGTGTAACTTTTGATTCGTCCGTCAGAAGTACGGTAAAAGTGTGATTTACTAACTGTCCTTGAGAGAAAAAAAATGTTTGGAAATAATGGAAGTTCTGACAAAGAAGAAAAATCTGAGGCGGTTCTCATTTTAGAGAGTTTATCCGCCACCTTGTCACAACTATTCCAACACAAGACGGGTGATTCCAATCCTGATGGGCTCAATTCCGTTATGGCAATCAAACTCGATGGGAAGAACTTTAATATGTGGTCGCGTATGTTTGAAAATGAAGGCTGTCGGGGAAGGGTAAACTTGGCTGCATCGATGGTTCGACTCTCGAGCCAGCTGCAAGGCGATAGAAGTTACCGGGAAGTGGCGGATGGAAGACTGCCGGGTTAAAGACTACATGATCGAATCCATGGATCCTCGCGGTAGGTAACTTTCTCTCTCTCTTTAGCCGAAAAGTTTGGGACTCGGTAAGAACAACCTTTTTGATGGAGATGACGACCCAATACTTTGAGGCGAAAGAAGGGTTAATCGAGTCAAACAAGCCGGTGGTCCAGTTGATTACACCTAATTACAGGGGTTATGGAATGAGTTAGATGTCCGTAGGCCAAACCCTATGACCTCTCCAGTTGATATTGAAAAACACAATTCTCTTGTTCAAGAGGACCGTGTATTAACCTTTTCCCACAATAGAACAAGCCTTTGCATTGGTTTGTAGAGAAGAAAACCGTCAGTCAGTAATGTTACACAAAGGGGAGGGAACTGAACCTTCTATGGTTATCTTTAGCGAGAACAGAGAAATTTAGTCATGGAAACAACGATTTCAAACCAAACTCGGGTGCAGGCATTTGATGGGTGGACTTCTTGTCGTAACACTGGCATACTAGAGATAAGTGTTTCAAGTTAATTGGCTACCCACCGGGTTGGAATGATCGAAGGAAGAAGAGACAAGGAGATTGGCTACCATACAGGGGTGAGAGCCTGAATGGTTGTGAGGTGCTTCGGTGCAGCTCTGATTAGGTCGGCTCTGCTGGGTCGACTATTCTTGAATCGACTCAGCGATTGCAGCTTCGGTTTCAAGGGGTGGCTACTCTGTCTTACCAGGTTGAGAACAAAAGAAGCGATGGAAGGTAAAAGTTTTCTTGTTTCTAATAGTTATAAATGCGATAATTTTGATGGATAATCGATTTGAGAGACCGATCATATGACCTCTCGAGAAAAGGATCTAGTAAAGAGTTCTACTGAGGAGAACAATGATAGTCAATGCCAATGGAGAAACATATCCTGTGATGGGTGCGAAGATGTTTAGGTGCTCACTCTCTCGCTTTATCCAAATACTTTACTTGTGCTCTCCTGTCAACTAAATTATTATCGTTGGTCGATTTGTGAGGAACTAAATTGTGTTATTCTCGTGTATCCTTAGTTTTGTATATTTCAGGGATCTTCTCATAAAGGAGATTATTGGTCGTGGAACTAGAAAGAGGAAGATTGTATCATTTGGACGACATGGTATTTGGAAAGGCTCATTTTCTAAAGGTTCCTCAGCAAATCGGATCTCTCATATCTGGATGTGGCATAAGAGACTAGGACATCCATCTTTCGGGTATTTAAGAAAACTTTATCCAAGTTTATTTTTTGGTTGTGAGAATGAAAACTTTGATTGTGAAACCTGTATTAAAGCCAAGAGTCATCGGGTGTCTTTTCCGAGTAGTTTATATAAGAGAACAACTATTTTTGATTTGGTTCATTCGGATGTTTGGGGTCTGTCCCCGGTTAATTCATCTGTTGGAAATAGATGGTTTGTGTTATTTATTGATGATTGTACTAGGATGACTTGGTTGTATGTTCTTAAAAGAAATGATGAAGTGACATATGTCTTTAAATCTTTTTTTAACATGGTGCAAAATCAATTTAATAAAAACATTAAGATTCTGAGAAGTGACAATGGAGGTGAGTTTGTCAATAGCATACTTCGAGAATTTCATAACTCTAAAGGTATAATTCATGAAACAAGTTGTGTCGGTACTCTCATGGCAAAACGAATGTGACGGAAAAAACGGACATGTCTTAGAAACTTGACTCGGTTACTATGTTACTTGAGAATGCATTTCCCTGAGCCTATTGGGATCATGTACGGTTTCTCTTGCACTATACCTAATTAATCGTATGCCATCGATGTACTAAATTTTCAAACTCCACTTCAAGTACTTTCTTCGTACGTATCGGCTACCATCGACTCTTAACCTCGCTTAAAAGTATTTGGGTGTGTTGCATTTGTTCACATACAAAAGCATCAGGGTCTAAACTTGAACCATGTACGTAGAAAGATGCGTATTTCTCGAATATGGTCAAAAATCAGAAGGGTTATAAATGTCTCGATCTTGTTTCTAAAAAAGGTATTTGTTACCATGGATGTCACTTTCACGGAATTAGAAGTTTTTTAGAAAGGACACGATATCATTCTCGGTGGAAGTTCTCGAATGAAAGTCTGTCATCTGCAATAGATCTTGGAATCTTGGTTCGGAACAAACCGCAGGGAATCAAACCGGAGACGGAAGCTGCGGTAGAACCACGCTAATTAATTGCTATTGGCCCGGACCGTTTGCTCTTGATCCATGTTGATCACGAGGCACGAAAGTGAGTAGAGACAAATGATACAATCATCTTTACCTACTGCACGGCCAATCTCACAGCAACGAGGTAACCTCGAACTGCGAATTTCTAGATTCACGTAATTCTAACATAGGGTTATAGATTACGACTGACGAACACTTGCGATTCTGCGAAGGAGTTTGACGTTACTCTTGCTTTTGTTCGGGTTCAGGAAAAAAATTGAAGAAGCTATGAGTGATCCCCAGTGGCTAGAATCTTATGAGGATGGAGATGGAGGCATTAGAGAAAAATCACACGTGGCGGTTGGTAAGTTGCAAAGGAAGAAAAACGGTGAGGTCGTAAATGGGTATTTACTATAAAGTATGGTCCAAATGGGTTGGTCGGCCAGGTATAAAGCTAGATTAGTTGCTTTAGAGGGTTTACAAACATATGGTATTGATTATCATAAAACCTTCTCATTGAGTTTCTAAGTTGAATACCATCGAAATTCTATTATCTCTTATGACTAATCTTGATTGGCCTGCATCGATTCGATATAAAGAATGATTTCCTTCATGGTGATCTTGAAGAGAGGAGATTTATATGGAGATTCCACCCGCAGTACAACCATTCGGGAGTCTCGACGGTTGGTTACGCAAATTGGAAAAAAGCACTATATGGGTTAAAACAATCTCCTAGAGCATGGTTTGGAAAATTCTATAGTGATATGAGAAAATATGGGTATTCTCAAAGTGATTTTGACCATACTTTGTTTTACAGGAAGGGAACGTGAAAAGATAGGCTGTCTTAATTATATATGTAGAAGCGATATGATAATCTGATTGATGATCTAGATGAGATAGAAAGTCTAAAGAAGAGACTCTCTAAAGATTTTGTAATGAAGGACTTAGGTGGTGAAATATTTTCGGACGTTGAAGTGGTAAGGTCAAGCAAGGTATATCTTTGTCCCAGCGGAAATATGTACTAGATTTGCTAAGCAAGGCGGAATGCTTGGCTATGACAGGTTGATACCCATGTTGTCCAAGAAACCTTAAGTTAGGTGAGTTTCGGGCTCGAGAATCGACGATAAAGAGAGATACCGGCGATTGGCAAACTTATTTACTTGCCATACTAGACCCGGATATAGCATATCTTTGTGAGTTTAGTAAGTCGGTTCATGTATGTCTCAGTGAAGCGTATATGGGCAGCGTGTTTAGAATTCTCGGGTACCCAAGGTGCTCCCGAGGTAGAGGAATTTTCTTCCCGGAAAAATGAACACCCTAAGAGTGGAAGGGTATCTGATTCGGGCGGGGAGACATCACGAGATCGAAAATCCAACACGGATATTTTGCAGCCGTTGGAGGTAATTTGGTAACATGGAGAAGTAAAAGCAAAGGTGGTAGCCCTTTTCTAGGCACAGAAGATTTGAGTTTATTGGCATCTAAGGGTTACGAGGAGCTAATTTGGTTAAGGATAATCCTAAGTGAACTTGGTTTTGGTCAGTGATGGAGTGAGAACTCTTTTGTGACAACAGGCGGTAATTGCCATATCTCGAATCCCGGTACAACATGGCCAGGTACAAAGCACTTAGAAGTGAACAGACACTTCATTCGACAAAATCTAGAAGAGAATACCATCTCCTTCCATTTGTGCGGCGGTGATCAACTAGCATATATTTTAACAAGGGAGTTTCAAGTTCAATTTTTCATGACTCACGGCAGCAGTTAGGCATGGCGGATATCACATGCACCCGACTTGAGGGGGGTATTGGCCGTGGTTTCAAGAGTCGTCCGCCAAAATCTTGGGAATGTAATGGGAGCGTGACGACGACCTCCTTGGAACAGCAAACAACAGCAAAGGCTGTAGTGCGCATACTCCATGATATCTCTTCGTATCTTTGATATACTTTGCAGGATGAGATTGATCTTTCGTATATAAGATCTTATGAGTGAAAAATATTTTGTAATAGAAATTTATTAAATAAAACAAGGGAGGGGAGGGAGATTCAGGGAGTGCTTGTGTTCTTTATGTTTCTGTTGATTTTGTGTGAGTAAGTGCCAACTTACATGTATTTTTAAGAAAATATATGTAACGTATCACATATACTTCAAAGTTTTATTTAATATCATTAGATATAAAGTTCAAGTTTTATTTGTTATATATAAAAAAAATTTCTTAAGATAAAAATAATAATTAATGTATAAAAAAAATATTATATCTTACTATTAAATAAAAAATGGATGTAAGATTTTTCGAGTCAAAATCTCACCTATTTTACCATAATTACAATAAAAAAAATGAAAATTTGTGTGCAAAAATAGAAATTAAAATGAAACATATATGTTATTTACTTTTTTTCCGTCATTGAAAATCGGACATGAAATCTAAGAGCGGGGGGGGGGGGGGGCTTCTAAATTGTTACCGGAAAAGGTGGTGTTGTAGTCTCTCTGTTTGTTGTCTCTATTCCATCAAAAATGACAAGTGTCCAAGTGGGGGTTGTATGTATATATATCTTTTTTGCAAATTCGAATTAATTAAGCAAAATGCTCTTTAATTTGAGTGCGTGTTTTAACTAACCATCGTGGCCGACAACATATAACCCTTACTTTGCTTTTCTTGTTCATCATCACACTCTCGATTCATGACGAGCTTTTTATATATAACTCTATTCTAACAAAAACTAAAAATTCAAATATTAACATATCTTGTTTTCTACATTTTTTTTTCATATGAATATATATATATATATATATATGTTTTTATCATAAATTTTTAAAAAAACAATATTAATTATAACATAATTTAAACGTAGCTCATATTTTTTTATTACATAAAAAGAAAAAAAATTGTTCAAACATTATACAATGATTACCTTTTAAATTTTACTCTATTAAATTATATAGCATTTAATATTAAATTTATATAAGTTAAAACTATTTAATAATATTAAAATATTATTATTATTATTATAAATTATAAATTAGTTTTAACATGCTACGATGGTTAGTAAAATACACAGTTTCATTTTTAATTTCTATTTTTGTATACAAATTTCCATGTCATATCTGCATAAGGTTGACTGTTACGTGTTAGAGATTACTCCTCTCAAGTAGCAGTTGGGTAGAGAGCTGTGATTATTAGCACAAATTCAACAATATTTCATAAAAATTAATTGAAATCAAATTAATTAAATATATATTAATATTATATATTTTTTATATACATGTAATTACATATTAAAATAGTTTTTTACTGTTAAAAATATATAAAATACTTTTAATAATTTAATGGGCCATAAACATCATATTAAGTAATTTAATAATTACATATTAAAATAGTTTTTTACTGTTTCTTGCCATCCGTAAGTGTGGGCACATAAACCTCATATTTTAATATAATGTTTGAGTGTATTAATTGGCCATCACTCACAAATTCTGCATAAGGTTAATTAAGTTCTACGACATGAGCCAACAATTAATATATACTACCCTCTTCTAAATTAATGTTTACGTAACATATTTTTCATAAAAGCAACTTTTTGCTTCTTATATGATATTTCGTTTTTTTTTTAAATTATGATGTTTACGGTATGTGTACAATTACATAATTATTTTTTTTTTCTTTTTTACATAAATAAAAATTAGCATTAATCAAATTGAAAATATTACATTTAAAAAAATTTACACAAAAATATCTACAGAAACGACCAAAGGAAATGAATTCTAAAGGCAAAGCAACAAACATCTGCATGTACTCCTTCAGATTTAAGAGAGATGACTAACTCAAATGTTAAAAATATATTACACCAAATGGTGCACAACAATACCTTACTAAGAGGGAACAGGGCTAGCAAAAATGAGAAGAACACAACAAGAAAAGGAAAATAATAATAATAATAATAATAATAAATGTGAAAAAAGAAAGGAGGCTACCAGAGATAAAACTCCTATGAGAAGAAATTTCACATCCAGTAGTAGGGAGGCATTTGGTTGGGGGAGGGGGGGTTGGGTTTGAGGGGGCAAGGACCGTGGAGAAAAAACAGGTACAAATATAAAGATTTGGATATTGAAACATAATAATAATAGTTAGTATTTGAAATGAATTTAAATAAAAGAAAATTGATGCTGAGAATAAATGTTAAATTTTTACTCTCTTAAAATTTTGTCCTATCTATTATTATTTTATATTTTTTAAAAGATGTTAAAATAAATAATAATTGACTATTGAGTTTTGGTCGAGAAGCCAAGTACCCTAGTAAAAAAAACATGTACAAATATAAAGATTTGGATATTGAAACATAATAATAATAATAATAGTTAGTGTTGCAAATGAATTTAAATAAAAAAAATTGATGATGAAAATAAGTGTTAAATTTTTTGTCTCATATTATTACTTTACATCTCTTAGTAGATGTTTAAATAAAGAATGCTTGATTATTGGGTTTTGATCCCAATAGACAATCATTTTTGTGTAAGGGGATATGAATTAATCAAATGTGATTCCAATATACATGATTGTTATTTATCATAATTATCACATATTTTTCAAACTATAAATAGAGTGTCTTAGCTCTCAATTTATACATATCATTTTTTAAAATAACTCTTAAAAAGAAAAGAAGAAGATACTAAATTGTTTTTACATTTTTATGAGCTGCATAAACTTTAAAGGTGTAACATTCTGGACTTTATTAGTACAGTTAAGCTCCGAGATAAAAAAAAATCTGAGTTATTTTATCTTTAAAACGACGAATTTGTTTTTACTTACAAAAGTTTAAGTAGAGTTACGAAACATTTTAAAGAGAACAACATAATCTGTGACTTAACACAGAAAGTATATTCAAGTATCTCCTTGATATTATTCTTATATTATTTTCACGTACTTGTTCCAACATTTACTAATTACGTTATATAAATTTTTTAACATATATCATATATATACTTTGTTGTATTTTTGCTTGAATATTGGTTTAGGAGTATTTATCTTTCATATAAACTTATTCTAATTAGATTTAATTGCCAAAATTGGAAACTTAATAATGAATGAGAGAATAAAATTAAGTATAAAAATTTGTGCAGTGGCAAGCTCATAGTACAAATAAGTTTTAATAATGGTAAATGGGCACTTTCAAAGTAATTCAATCACTACCTTGCTCTAAAAGATGTCCCGTTACCGATCCAAATCATTGTGTTCTTTAATGGAATTAAATTAACTTTGAATTTATCGTATACTCGTTGAACATATTCGTCATGATTACAAGTATAGTATATTTAATAGCAATCAAATTGATTATAGATCCTTATATAAAAACATTGATGATGGATTGTTGTCATTTTCTCCATTGAATAGTTAACAAATTTATCCTACAGTGGGTCTATATTTTCTTTCTTCAATTACTGATTACTTATTTATCTAAAACATCATGAAACTAAAATATTAAACAGGGTGAACGGCAAATTTAGTGTAATAGCTTTGAAAAAAATGTATTAAATAGTATTAATTTAGGGAATATTTAATGCTATCAGTTTTTCCTAATAAATGTTCTTATCTTGATCTTGTATAACTGATATATATATATAAGTATAAAATCTTATATGTATCGTAATTATACTGATAGATAATATATTTGAGATGTGTTAGAGTTGATCTTGTATTAGAACATATATGTTAATTAGATATATGATTCATTGTAACATCTTAAAATTACAATCCGCTTATATAAGTTGTTTTTTATAGAAGTGGAGAAGAACTAAGCAATTGTATCAAGTCGAGTCTGTGTGTGATATGTTATTTTATTTTTTTAGAAAAAATTTTATTGTTAAAATAATTTTTTCTAAACAATCAAAAATTTCGTTCTTATCCAAACTGAGTCACCTAAAAATTAAGCATTATTTTTTGGACTGTTTCGTTCCATTATTGCTTGAATATTTTCGCTATTATTGTGTGAATGTTTCACTATTATTGTGTAAATGTTTCACTATTATTGTGTAAACATTTCTTTGTGAACGATACACTCATGTTCATTCTTTTTTCAATTATAAAGAGAAAGTCATAGTTCTCAATTTTATAGAATTAAAAAGTTGTTCTTCATAGCAAATTCAAGAAAAAGAAAATTGAAATTTGTTTTTTTAGTTTTTCGAGAAACATAAATATTTTAAAGGTATAACATTCCAGACTTTATCAGTGTAGTGAAGCTACGAGATAGAAAAAAGATTATGAGTTATTTTACTTTAGGGACGACGAAATTATATTTACTCGCACAAATTTAAACAAAGTCACGAAACGTCTTATCTTTTTTTTACATACCTACTACAAACATGAATTTATTAGAAAATTTTGCAAACTCTATCTAATTAGGGTGTGTATACTTAGTCCATAGCCCACCTAATTGAGTCCAAGTATTTGAAAGATAAAAAAAACATACAATTTCACTCCAATGTACTCAAATCTTTGATATCATTTCATTAGGATAGGTCAATAGTTAGGTCATTAAGGTCGTTACCCTAACCACGTAGGCAATACCAAACAAATAGTTAGTATACTATCTTTCAAGTGTATTTTAGTTTTTGGTTCAAAAAAGGTCATTTCGTCATAAGATTATGACATGAAATATCATTTTTTCAATTTTAAGAGAATTAAATGATATTTTTTATTTATTTTAAGATGATTAAAAAGTTTAATTTTTTAAAATTTTTAAAAGACTAAACAACCTATGTCAAAGTTAAATGATTGATATTATCCAACGGGTTAATAAATTAAAAAAAATGTACCTCACTTAATTCATGAACTCAAAATAGTTAAAATTGCAAAGCTCATGAGTTTGCAAGGGACCTTATTTAACAAAAAACATTTATCAAAAAATAATACTATAATGTCATTATGAAAAAATACACTTAAAAAGATAGTGTTTTTTTATCTTTATTTTACAAAAATGTAATCAAATATAATATTTATTTTTGTTCTTAAATAAAATTAGAATCTTTTTTATTTTTTACTTTTAAAAAGATATAAATTAGACAACTCGTAAGTTATCCCAATCAACTCGCGTAAAAAGTTATATGAATTGAGCTCAATTTACATAAAATTTAACAAATTCATATAAGTTATAAATCAACTAATTTGAGTTAAAACTAATCAAAATGAATCAACTCATTTTATTTAAATATATTAATTTTGTATTTAAATTTTAATTAAAAAGATGGGATTTTCAAAGTAAACTGAAAACTTCATATATCCTTGATACATTCCCATTTAAAAGTAAAATTAAATATACCATAAATTTATACGAGTAACCCCTAATTTGACAGTAAGTTAATGTTTGAATTTAAAAAAAAATGCAAATATATTGAAGAGAATATTGTTTTGATGTGAAATTAATTGTAAGATTATCTATTAATAAATAGCCAATTTTATTACAAGGCATGTATAAATTGTAGTAAATAAATAAAAAAAGAATGAGAACGTTCTCATTTCTTTGAATCAAAGTAAGTCGAGAAATTTTAGAAGGAAAGAAAATTATTCAAAATCTCTGTAATTTTACTTGGAAAATAAATCCAAGAATTTCCGCTCGACTTTAATGATTCGGTCCCAAACCATAAAAAAAAAAAAGGTTAAAAACCTTAATTATAGGCTTTATTCCCTTAATAATCCTCACTCAATCATCATATTTTACTTATGTTCAAAATTAATTCCTGTAATAAAAAGAACATATAACTAAAATAAATTTACATTGCAGCTCATTCTTTGATTAAATTTAGTTTAACCTGTCATAAGTTTGTCACTTGTATTGAAATTAAACTTGATTGGCTCTGTTATATCATTAAAAATGATGTTTTTGTTGAATATATATAATGTTTTTTTTTATTATTTTACAAAAAAGTTAAAAGAAGATTAATTTTGGCTTTATTTAAAGAAAACTTTCAATAATATTAACGAAATCTTTCAAAAATATTAACTTGGATATAAAAAAATTTGACTCCGTCACTCTCATAAGTTAATAAAATGTAAAATTATTATAATTATTTTCTGAAAAATACAATCACGAAATAATATGATTGGTGTGACAAAATTAATAAATAGGAATTGTTCCTATAATAAATAATTTAAGTATCGCACGCAAATCATTTTTTTAATTTTCATATGATTACAGATTACCCCATTAAGGATATGAGCATATTTAATTATTTCTCCAAATTTCGAGTTTTCAACATAATAATGGGAGTAAGAAAGGAGTTTTGCCTTTGCACTTTTGACCCAATTTGGAACTTAAAATTTTGAGCTGAATTTCCAATTATGTGTATCTACAAAAGCATTATATTACACTCGCTACCCAATATTATGTTTGGAATGCATGTTTTTTTTTTGTCTCTCCTATTTATTTATATTTTAAATTACATTTTTTTTAAAGTACAAATTATATTTTGTATGGTTTCATTTTTATGTATAAAATGGGTGCACTGCAATAGTGCATAACTATTTGTGATAGATAAAATAAAGTTAAACAATCCTACAAATTTTAAATTTATAAAAACTATTGACATAAATTAAAAATATTATATATGGATTGAAGGGTGGTATTATTCGGAATTTAAATCTTAAATCAAGAAGAATTGGATTCAGGATGTCTTCAACCTAGGTATTATACGCTAATGACTAAGCTACGTTCATTTCAATGATGTCGTAATTAAATATATAAAATGATTTGTTTTATTTAATTGCATAATATTTTTTTTATAAAATATATGTATTCTACTATACAATTCAATTTTTCAAATCTATTCCATTAAACAATTTATTTGTCCACTCTTATTATAACGTTTGAGATAATTTTCTCAATTTTATATATTTTTATGGATAATAGTATATTTTATATTGATAATAGTTTAACCAATAACAAATAGTTAAGAATGTGTAGGAAAGAAAATATAAAAATAAAAATCTTTAGAAAATCTTTAGAGTTGTGAGAATAATTAGTAAATATTTTCTTATTTATAATTTTAAATAAAAGTTCATTAAAATTCATAAAAGTTAGTGAGTTTTAAAATCTTTTAAAATCATTATTTTTCGAAGGTAAAAGTGTCTTACAAAGTGTAGCTTTAAGAGTTATTAGTACTTTTCTTTAGAATGTATATTTTTAATTCATTTTATTTGTGAAATTTTTATATATAAATATATTTAATTAAAATTAATTTTTAATTAAAAAATTACTCATTTTTTTAACTATTAAACTTTAATAATATTTTCATGTGTGTATTAAACTATGAAAATTTTATTGAAATTTTTTTTAATATTTTTTTAAAATAATTTCGTAAGAAGATTAAATAATATTTTTAATTAATATTAATTTTTTATGTATATGTATATTGAAAAATATAAACATGCATATAAATCATTTAAAAATTGAATGTAAAATTAACTTTGTATGTAATTAATACCTTTTTCACAAATAAATGAATTTAAATTATTTTTTTATCGTAAATAAAATAACTTAAAAATATACTTTTAAACTAAGATGTTAAACAACACATTTTATTTATAGATAGTTTAGATACTTTGCCTTTTTTTTAAATTCACTAAATTTAAAAAAGAAAATCTATAAACAACACATTTTATCTATAGATAGTTTAGATACTTTGCCTTTTTTAAATTCACTAAATTTAAAAAAGAGAATCTATAAAATCTGAATTAAATTTATAGTTTTTTTTAAATTTTTTATATATAATTTTAATTAAATACATCTAAATATTTACTAAATCTTTAAAAATCCTAATTAAATATACTGAATTTTAAAATTCAATAAAAATCATTAAAAATATAAATTGAATACACTTTTATTAATTTAAATGCCTACATTTTACCTAAACATGCATTATCATAAAAAGACACTTGTAGAAATATACCTCACATTTTTATCGAATGCGAAATAAGAAATATCCAAATTATATTGTGGCCTTTTTAGAATCTCAAGCTTACACTGTGAGTAATGCCGAAGAGTTTGCTCTAACAATATCATGGAGGAAATTTATGAAATGTTAAGAAGCTCTGAAATTTCATTAGATTTAGAAGTTAATTGCAAGAAATCAAAATGGGTACCGAATCAAATACCAATTCTGAATTAAAAATAGGAAGAAGAAGAAGAAGAAAAAAAGCACATATCCCCAAGAAACATAAAACTAAAAAACAGAAATAAGAATTGCATTCACACTATACCAGCTTGGCAATCCCCCCCCACACACAAGCGAAACATCATTGCCGCTAAAAAAAAATTTACAAAAAAATAAAAATAATTATAAGTATACTTTTAACTTAAAATAAATATTTTATTTGTAATAATATATATTTTTTAATTTTTCTATATGCTTTTTGATATATAGTTGTATGTGTAAGTAATATTTAACATATATGTGAAAAAATTGACTTAAATAAATTGCTAATGAAATTGTTAAACATATATATTTTTGTTCGTGTATTTGACAAACATTAATTAATTATATATATATATTTATAATAATATTTGTTATATAAAAATATATTTCAAATAAATATACGATAGTTCAAAAAAATTCATATATTTAATTTAATTCATGATAATAGAATAAAACTATTAAATATTATAAAAATTAAATAAGAAAAATAAGTATAACGAGAAACTTCAAACTAATGCGAGGTTTTATCATTTATATTGTTAAAGTTTTTCATAATTTTTTAACTTTAAATTTTAATCTTATTTAATCTTATATTATTTCTCTTAATTTTTCATTTTTTTATCGATACTACAAAAATGAAATATTTCATCGATTTTAAAAAAATCAATGAAACAAACGTAGATAAAAAAATATTTATATTTATTAGTATTTTTTTTATCAATATATATTTTAAATATATTCTTAAGGTTAAAATCCTAAATCATATCTTATTTTTTATATTTTAATAGGTTTCTTGTAGTTTTAATTTTTAATACGTATATATGATATTAATACTTGTTAAATTATTATATTTATATTTTTTATTTATGTTATTTGATTATGTTCTAAGTTATAATATGTTAATTATATGTCTCTCTTGTGATGTAAAGTTAAATTTTTATCTTTAATTTAAAAGAATTTATTATAACTCGTAATTTTTTACTAAATCTACACTATGATATATTTTTTATTTCTAAATATTTAACTATAATTATTTATTTTATATAAAAAAATTATACTTTTAACTTCCTCGAAAAAAAATTCCGACTCGCCATTGCTCACACACGATCTATACCATACTTTTCAAACATAACAAATCTATAACAATATACGTGATAAGGGTGTTCACGGTCTAGTTCAATTTGGTGTGATTTTGAGTAAAAAATAATAATCAAATTAGATCAGATCATTTGGTTATTAAAAATGTTGTAACCGAAGGCTTTAATCTGATTTGATTAACAGTTTTCAATGATTCAATTAATAATACATAAATATGATATAGTTTAATCCAATAAATGATTGATAATTTTTGTTTTTGTAGATAGATGAAATTCATTACCATGCACATTGCATTCAAGATAGTTGGTTACAAAAATGCACAAGTATTAGGACAATAAATTTTTGCATATGAAAGTTATAGTTCATGGATCAAGATTCCTAATGAATTTCAATATTTACTTATATTTTTTTTTTAAAAAAGAGAAGATTATGACTTATTCAATATAAAACATATAAGAGTTTACGTAGAAATCTTTTCGAAAGAAAGTAAAAAAGTTATCGAAGGATATGATTTGAATATTGAAGGTATTGCAATGTAAACAAAATCCAAAAAGCAGGAGAGATGGTTAAACAATATAGTCAATGGAAGTATTATATATCAAAGGGTCATGTTCGGTTTGTATCAATTAAATTCGTTTTTTAAACGATTCGGTTTAATTATATTAGTTTGTAAACCCGTCGGACCGTACCGAATTAGTTTTAATAATATGTTAAATTTTTCATATCATTTCTCATAAATTGTTGATTAAATTTTTCATATTTTAATTAAAAGTATATCATTAAGTGTATTATTAAACGGATTAAATAATTTATCAAATCAGATTAAATCGTTCGATCATAACATTTTTAATAATCAAATAATCTGATTCAATTCGATTTGATTAATATAAACAGTTTAATTTAATTAAAAAAAATTATTTAAAATCAAAACGAACTGGATCATAAACACCCGTACCCTAATACGTGGTTCATCGTCGTCATTTTCAACCGTTACATCAGAGTACAGGAGGTTCCCAAAATTAAGCAATCAAATCCTGGAGTTATATAGGTCCAGAAGCCCATATACCAATTACCTAATGGAGAAGTGGACACTCATATCTGGTACCAACTTGATTTGGGCCCAAAAGTCCAATCTTCTCTAATTATAAGCGTCAAGAGTTCTACTATAATGAATGCACTATTTGTTTCTCTCAATTCTCTTAACAGTAGAGGGTCACATTGCAACATATATTACTATTCTTTCTTCCTATTTTCTACCTTTTACTTGCATTTATTGTCCTTGACAGGCCCATCAAACTACACACATTCTTTAGCTCGCTATACACTTAATTCTAATGGTTTTGAGACTTAATTAGAAGAAACACCTTCATGGCTGCTTCATGTTGTTGCTATTTTACATTTATTGAATAACTATCTCATTGATTTCAAAAAATAAAAAAAATAAAAAAATTACACATTACCAATCCTCTGTAACATCTTTATTCTGTAATTTTATTTGCTATTAATAATTATAAAACATATAGACATAAATTCTATTTTTCACACACAACAAGAATACACATTTTCAATGGTTTCTATTCACATATTTGCATATATACCAAGAGTGTAACAAGATTATTAGACTCTACTATCAAAAAAGATTTGTTTATTCCATACACTAGATATTATAATATTGTTAATAAAGAGGCTTAACGAGATCGAAAACAAACATTTTAAAACATTTTTTCTCTCTTGGCGAAACAACACTTTAATATTTTAAATTTTATCTTTAAATTAATTTAATATTAAATTGTAATTATAATTAACATAATAGAATTAATTCTTAAAAATAAAAAAAAACTAATCGTATCAATCAAAAATATCAAATCAATTAAAATAAATAAAAAAAATTCATTTAATTTGAGTTGAATGGATTGGTTTTGTTTTCTTTATTTATTTACCAAACCTTTAACATGTACACCACAATGTTTTAGATAATACAAATAACATGACACACTAATTAGTGGATGGATAAGTTTTTTGATTTTTTTTTTCGTTACATTGTAAGCTTAAATTTTTAATTCCTTTAAAATAATTTAATTTATAATTTTTTTGTTATATTATTTATATCAAGGATAAAAATAGAATTATTAAAAGGATAAGATGTATACTCGATTTAAATTCACTGTTCGTTTATTCATTAATAATTTGGGTAGGTAGCATAAAGTCAGAACGATACCAAATTTGGTAACTAAGCTGGTACTAGTAACTAATTTAATTTTATTGATCGATGGAGAGTTAAAAATAAATATTATTTAAAAATTATAATTATAAAATATAATTTTTTATATCTAAAACATATATTTTTATTATTTAAAAAATTAAATTTATCACTTTTCATATTTAACGTCGTTTAAAACAAGATAATTATATAATATTGAACAATTTTTAATTGAACTAATTCAACGTTATTATAGTAATATTTTTGTTGTTATAAATTTCAATGATTTTATTTTATAAGCTTTCCAAAAGATTATAGTATTTATTTATTTAAAAAAAAACTAGATTTATATTAAGTAAAAACAAGATTATAATTAAATTAATTTAAAAATATATTAAACTCTAAAAAAAAGATTTAAATAAAATATCAATAATATTTTAAGAGTATTAAATAATTTTTTTGTTGACAACTTACCAAATGTTAGATGATCCAATGCTCAACTAAAAGTAAGGTGTTACTCTCAGTTGATTTTATTTATTGTTCTTCTAATAAATTAATAACAGATTATGTTTTTTTTTTAAATAGAAAAATTATGGTATATGCAACATTATTAATGGTATAAAATGGCCTGGCCCACAATAACGAAAGGTTCATTAGGATGGCATGTTGGGTTCAATTGAACCTATTTAATATGTGAGCTAGATCAGTCCAACCACATCTATGTTATGGGTCGGCCCATTTAACTTTTTATTTTTAGTTTTCCTTAAACTTGGCAGTCTCTTACGAAGAAAAAGAAAAGGAAAAAAGAAATTAATAATTGATAATTTTTATATTTTTTCATATATTAATTAATGACAGTATTCATAATATTTATGATATTCAGTAAAAAAAAATATTTAAATAATAATTTAAAAAATATAATATTTAAAAGGTAATTTATTAATATTTTTGAAAATTTAATAAAAATAAAAATATTATATTTTGCTATTAAAACGTATAAAATAATAATATTATTTGATAATTTCGATACGATTATGTCGACGAGATTTTGAATTTGTTAGAAAAGTCGTTTTCAAATGGGATAGGAATTATTGTTGAATGGTAAATTTTGTTTGTTAGTACCCATTTTATTAATATCCTTACCCATTTAATAATAATTATAATAAATTGTAATGTTGTTTTCTTTTAATACATTAAATGTATAAAAAAATCTCAAATAATATCTAAAATTTAACATTATCATTTTATTAAAATTGATATTAAACAAAAAAAAATATATATTAAAAGTACATAATTTTATATTCATATAATTTAAATTTATTATATGTTAATATTATATAAAAAAATTAATTTTTTTTATAATTTTTAAAATAATTATGATATATGTAAATATTATGAAGTAAAAGTGTATAAAATTAGATTATATTAATATTTTTATTAAAAAAACTCTGACATTAATAAAATAATATTTTTAATTGAGTAATTATATTATCACAATGTAAATTATTAATGTCTCATAGATATTTTATTGATGATAATTTTGTTCAAAGGTTAAACACTACATGTAATTAATATTATAAATAAAATAAATATTTTATATATTTTTATTTTAATGATAATAAAAATTATTATAATAATATTATTATCTCATTTTATTTTAATTTAATTTAATCATTTTATCGTTGGAGCTATCCTGTGTTGATTTTTGATGCAACGGCAGGTTAAAAACTTGATGTATTTATTTCCATTCAACTATGGAGAGCATGAAAGTAAACATTATGAGCAAAGTGTTTTTTTATTAGCATTGAGTATTTATAACTAATATATCATATCATCACTTAATATAAAAATAATAAATAATTTCTACCGAAATAAATAACATCGATAAACTTTCTTACATCTAAATTAACATTTTAGAATGATAAAAAAAAAATAATAACTCTCTAGATGGATAAGAAAAAAATAAATGAGCAAGTGTTCTGTTGTGTGAAGAAAGAAAATGTTTGCTTACTTTTTAAATTAACGTAGCATTATGAAAAGAACAAAAACCCTTGAGTTTTAAAGCATTTATCGAGTGATAACCCTTTTACATATTGTTGTATAAACTACAAAAATTTAAGTCACGGACTTAATCATGGAAAATAAATAAATATTTTTTTTTTGTATTAAGTATAATTAAAAATTATCAAAACTATTATATATATATATGTGTGTAATTATATCTAAATAATATAAAGTGAAAATAAATACTGATATAACAAATGATATTTTATATGAAAACAACCTATGTCGTAACAATGACTTAAGAAAAAAACTTTCGGTTCATCGAATCACCCAATTATTCATTATGAAAATCAATCTAATTACAAAGTTATGTCTTAAACTATACTTCGTAGATAAAGTTCCTAATATAATTTACTTACAAATCGTCATTTCTTTCATAATCTCTATAAGATAAGTGTATTGATTCGGATCAACGTTTTGACATCTTAAATCACACGAGTAATAAAACCCATCAATAAACACTTGAAAAACTAGCACAAATGGTGAAAATGTAAAGTATATCCTAGATTAGATTCAACAACAAAAGACCCTAACTAAAAGATTCATTATGTAAATCAAATAAATTAAATCATCTAGTAAATCTTAAAATAAAAGTTAAAAACACAATATCATAAAAACAAATAAGCTCATGATTTAATCAAACATAAACACATAACATTTGATAGATTAAATAAAAAACTAAACTAAATAAATGTAATCTCGTTTTTATAAAACTTTTAAGAAAAAAGTACAAAATAATCAGATAAATAAAATATGTGTAGTTATTTTAAAACAAGAAGCACTAGAATGTTTAAATAAAAATAATGAAACACTAATACTAGATTATGAGGCAATCGGCATTCTATTCATAGAACATTTCATATAGTAATAATAAATAGAAGTAATATGATAATCTATAAGTTTGGTTCAAGTAAGAAAAAGATTTTAAATTGAAAACTTATGTGCACGATCGATCTAAACTTGGCTCAATCTAGCCTCTCGATCAATTGAACCTAAATTTCAATATACTATAATTAAAAACCAACCCGAGAGTAACTAGATCATATACGATTGATTGACCTAATACTCGATCAATTGACCAATATCAAAATGAAGCTATGATGTTTCTTCGACTTGAATAATGGATGTGGAAAGTTGCGCTTAGAAGTTAATTTACATTTAAATATTTTATTCACGAATATTATTAGTACTCATTAACCTTATAACCTCTCATTTTGGCATATTCATGTGATAAAACTTTTCTTCTACTACATAATGCTTATAGAAAAATAAATTTACAAAGTGGTACTAACCTATGATGTGATAAAACTAGTTTCACTTGAATCTTTGACTACTTATATGTATAATGAAAAATAAATAGATAAATAGACACACAATTTATCTTAAAATACTTATTATTTATAAATTAAATGTCCATGATAATAATAAAACGAATAAAACATAATCATTAAATAGTAATCACTTATATTTTTTGTTATATGAAAAAATAATTTAAATTTAAAGCAGTATTAGCAAACATACAATTTATTAAATATATAAACAACAAACTACTTTCAAATCATGAACATCCCTTCTGAAATTTTTTACATGCCATACCATTTAAGAGCAATGCAATTAACTCGATCATATTTAAAGATTATCCAAATTAATGTTTTTTTTAATTCTAATTTATATATGTAGCTTCTGGATACGATTACACCTAATTGACATATATACATTTGACTTTTTTTTTTTGAGTGGTGTAAATGAAAACTTATTATCAAAAATTAATAATTTGTCTATATCACACAAACAATTTCTGATGAAAAAACATAAAATATCAGCCGTGTGAGTAACAAAATAGGACCTTGCTCTAC
Source organism: Hippophae rhamnoides (assembly GCA_033030585.1). Lineage (NCBI taxonomy): Eukaryota > Viridiplantae > Streptophyta > Magnoliopsida > Rosales > Elaeagnaceae > Hippophae > Hippophae rhamnoides. The sequence goes on along the minus strand of CM065428.1, from coordinate 65,752,121 downwards.
CACTCAGCTGCTACCAGTTTGCTCTTTACATGAAGAAATAAAATACCTTTTTTTCTTTTTCCTCCTCCAAACTTGATCTTATTCTTCTTTTTCCGCTTTGCAACCAAACATTTTTTCTTCTTCTAAACATTACAAATATTATTAAAACAACATTAAAGATTACAAAAAGGAATCAAAATTATTAACATGTCTAACCCATTGTATTAATTATTGATAAGTTGTGATATTAATTTAATTCCATTACAGATTAATTATCATTATCAATAATGATATCATGAATAATACCCATACCTTGTGCAATCTAAAAATTGATACTAGCTCAACAGCATGATCCTAATTCCAAGAAGTATTAGTATTAAACTTTAAAAAGAAAAAAAAAGTAGTAAAATTATCTTTTTTATTAAATAAATGGTAGACATATTAGTATTAACCTTAATAGCACCCATGTATAGTTTCATCCAATTCATAGTGTTAATAGTAGGTGAAACATTATACTGAAAATTATATGGTTAAACAAACATTCACGTAAACACAATAATCTTCATATTCAAATGTTTGGTTGCTTTTTATATTCAACCAATCATTTGAATATTGTAGGAAGATAATTAATTTTTGTATCTAACTATATCATTTTTTTTTATGTTTCATGTGTTATTATTATATAAATATAAATTATTATTTTTTAATTTTTAAAATAATTATGATATATTATAAAATATTAATACCAAAATATGTAAATTTATTTTTAAATATATAAGTTGATTCATAAAATAATATAAAAAGAGCAGTGTAGGTAAAGTAATATTGTTTATTTAATAAAAAGTTGGTAGCTTGTCATTGGCTAGAAAGTTAAAGAAAAGTGGTACACCTTAATGAAACATGGTTTTTCGTGGGGAAATTATTTATGGGTGTTAGAGTGGTTATAACATACTAATTTAATTTAATAAAATTTTAAATTAATATAATTATTTTTTCAAAAGATAACAATTAATTTATGTTTGATAAAAAAATAAATAATTTCATCGGCAGAGTCGGGAATGATGAATGATAATTCGTTTTTGATCAGTTTAAATTAATTAAAAATTCAGTTTTATTTTCATTTTTAAAATAATTATACAACTTATATATTTTAATTAAAATATTAAATATTTTATATATTTCAAAAACCGACGTACTACAAAAAAAAAAGGCCAATCATTAATTTTCTTAGGCGAGTCATTATTTACCGGCAACATTAAAGATAGTGAATCTTCTTCCATTTTCATTTGCACCGCGATTGGCGTGAATCGCATGGTTCCTCGCTCGTATCTATTTTTCATTAAATATATTTTATGCTTTCAAACCCTCCAACTATAGAATCAATCAAAAGCTGGTGTTTGTTCCAAATTTTAAAACACTTTTTTTTCTCTGTCCCTCCTTTAAAAGAGGTACGGTAGATTTTCTCACGTAAATAACAGCCTGATTTCGAAATCTTTTCTCTTTCACATTAGAAAGCCAACCTATTTGAAAACTTTTCATTTTATATATGCTGGAGTTTTTATAAGGGCATTGAACACAGTATTTCGGTGTCTTTTTGTCAGTGTTTGCTCTGTTCGCTTTTGATTTGATTTTTGTCTCCTCTCCAACGTCATGAAGAAAGAAGAACAAAACATATCCCTCTTTGGGATTTCTCTTACTGATCGTTCTAAATGTCAACAATTTATGATTTGCACTTCTGGGTTCTTCTTTGGTTACCTTGTCAATGGTATTTGTGAGGTTAGTTTCTCCTTTTTGATTCATTTATTCTTGTTTTTTTATCAAAAAATGTTTCGTCTTGGTCACTATTCTGCAGTTTGCTGCGAATACAATACAAAATATAATTTTCTAAATTTTCTTGCTCAGTTCTTGTTTTCGTTTTTCTTCCACACACAAAAAATGGGAATCAAATTTTTTTTTTTATTTGATGAATTTGAACTTTTGACGTTTCTTTGGAGGAACTAAACTCAGATGAGTTTCATGAATTGGTTTATATAAAATGTTCAAAATATGCCATCATTCTCGTGCAAATCAATATGAAGCAATAAATAAATAAAAAAAGACACCTTGTTTTTATACGATGATTAACATTTATTTTCCCTGGTTTTAGGAATACGTCTATAATCGGCTTCAGTTCAGGTAAGGTCTTATTTTTAGCTTTGCAAATCAATATGAAACAATCAATATATATTCTGTTTTGCCTAAATTTCTTTCCCTATCTATTTTTTTAGTTATGGATGGTATTTCACCTTTATTCAAGGATTTGTGTACATCGCCCTTATATACATCCAAGGTTTTACCACCAAGCAAATGGCGAACTCATGGAGGACATACGTGAAGCTTTCTGCTGTTCTAATGTCTTCTCAAGGATTGACCAAAGGGTCCCTGGCTTTTCTTAATTATCCTGCACAGATCATGTTCAAATCCACTAAGGTAAACATTTGCCAACCCTTTACTGTTATTATCCATTTGGTATTTTCTACCTTTATTGTGGTTTATATATTGACAAATTAAGATTAAAATTCTCTCCTCCTCTTACATTTTTACTAACCATAACAAGAAAAATAAAGGGTGTATATGCCTATGTTTATGTTAAAGTGGTTAAGTCAAAAGTGTTTCTAGAATAAAGTGCAAAGAAACTCATCATTTCTGGTGTAACTGTTCTTTTTTATAGCTGAAAAGCTTAAGATCTTTTTGGAACTGTTTTTATATTTTGGTTGAAAGTGGTTTCTCAAAACACTTCTTAGGGTGTTTGACAATCTCTAAGAGAAGTGCTTCTAAAATTTTTAGAAATCTTATTAATGCTTTTAAGACAAGTAGTACTTATTTTTAAAAGTAGCAGTTTTGGATCAATATTTTCTTCCTAAAATATTTGATGAAGTGCTATTGAAATCAATTCTAATAGTATCATCCCAAGCACCTAAATGCTTATCTTAAAACCACTTTAATCAAACTATTTCATTTTAAATCACTTTTAAAAGAAGCACATCTAAACGGGCCCTTATTCTTGAGAGGGTTCATTTTCTTTTTCTTACCTTATTTTAAGGTTTTTTCTTGTAATTCAATATATGAATGTGAAAATTTCAGGTATTGCCGGTTATGATAATGGGTGCTTTCATTCCTGGGTTGAGAAGGAAATACCCACTTCATGAGTACATCTCTGCTATGCTTCTAGTGATTGGTCTCATCCTTTTCACATTGGCAGATGCTCAAACATCTCCAAATTTTAGCTTATTTGGTATTATAATGATATCTGGTGCTCTAGTCATGGATGCTTTTTTGGGTAATTTACAAGAGGCAATCTTTACCATGAATCCAGATACCTCACAGGTTACCCCAACTCTTCTTGTGTATTATGTACTGATCGTCAAAACTTCAATCTTCTTGTGTTAATAATTTTTTATTCTTTTTTCTTTAACAGATGGAAATGTTGTTCTGCTCAACAGTAGTTGGATTGCCCTTCTTGCTTCCTCCTATGATTTTAACAGGAGAACTCATTAGGGCCTGGACTTCTTGTTATGAGGTAGAGTAATAGTCTCCAATAAATCAATTTGCTCTCACATCATTTAATATATATTTCAAGCATTCCTTTTCTAAAATTGCTGCTACTGCTCATAATGTGTATTTTTAAAACTTGCAGCATCCTTATGTTTACGGTGTCTTAATATTTGAGGCCTTTGCCACATATGTTGGTCAAGTGTCTGTGCTCTCCCTCATTGCTCTTTTCGGTGCAGCCACAACTGCCATGGTAATATATTGTTTTCCTCCTATGCTTCATCATAAATTGTCATTTTTTTTGTCTTTTAATCTTATATTTCTCAATCGAAAATCATTCATAAGACTGCCCAATTATTTGTCATTTGTTGTTGCCACATTTGTATGTTAAGTGCCTAGGCGGTACGTGTGCAATGGTTAACATGTGCAATAAAACTATGTATGTTTGAACGCAGATAACAACTGCTAGAAAGGCATTGACCTTGATGCTGTCATACTTGATATTCACAAAGCCGATGACCGATCAGCATGGAACAGGGCTGCTACTCATTGCATTGGGAGTATTTTTGAAGATGGTGCCGGAGAAGAAAATTAGCGCTGTAGCAAGGCATGCGAAATCCACATTCAACATGGTGGAGAAGAATAAAGTAGCGAGTGCAAGTGTAGAAAATGAAGAGGATAAGCCCTTGGTTTAATTAGAAGTTTCATTTTTGTATTGTGACTATTTCTTTTTTTCTTCAATTTGTTTCTTTTTCCCTGGACATTATAGAGGGGAGTTATATAGAACCATAGATTTGTCCCGGAAGTAACAAACAAAGAACAGTTGAAGAAACATTAGGTAGTTATGTAATTTTCTGCGGTGAAACTGATTCACGATGCTATGTTATTGTTATTGAATGGACGACAATCATAAGCTGCTTTTGCAATTTCCCATTTGCAAATTGTGTATGGATCAGTATTCTTTTTTCAAAGTGATATTTCTTGGCCAAAAGTACACATTACACCCTCGAAAATTACGTATCGATTGAACTATTTTTTTACTTGAAAAACAGCTTAAAACTCGCACTAGCAATGTCTATCGGTCCGATCCGATCCGATTTGAAAAAAAAAAAAAACCGGACCAGACTATTTGAAACGGTTTAAATTAATATAATAGAACTTTTTGATTTATAAAATTGTTTGATTCGGTTCAATTTCCGATTTGATTCAATTTTTGGACATCTCTAATAAAAAATATTATAAAATTTTAATATATTATTAAATCGGTCTGATCGGTTCGATCAGTTTAAAAATTAATACAAATCGGACCGAACCGTTTGATTTATAAAATTGTTCAATCAAATCCGTTTTTTCAGTTCGGACCGTTTTATGGACACTCTTAATTCGCACTAATAAAAATAACACATTTTCTAAATTGAGTGACAATGGGTCGGTGTTATTGGTGTTTTTTTATTGTAATTAGTTTTAATTAAGTGTTTTTTATTTTTTATTTTTCTAAAACAAAGAAAAAAATAGTAAAAGACTGCTTTACCCTTACCATGTTATTAAGTATACCAAAAACCATTTTTTTTTAAATTCTCTCTTTAAGATTTCATATGTACTTTTAAATTTTAAAATTTAGGTAATATCAAATATACCTTTCAAATTTTTAAATATAGAATAATAGGATATTAGATTTCATTTTCCCTTATTATCTGTCAAAAGAATTTGTAATTATATTTTGAAAATAATACTAAAGTAACCCTTATAATGACCATTATTTTTTTTAAAGAATAATGGTCGACATGTTATTTAAGGTTTTGTACTGAATAATTTTTTTTTTCTGAAATTATAATTTTATATTTAAAATAACTATATAAACTTTATAAAAAAATTTAAACATTAGTAAAATTAAGATCAGTAAACTTTAACTAAAAATTAAGTTGTAATTAATCAAGAGGAAAACTTTAATTGCCTTTGGTTCAGTTGGTATCAATTTTTCTCCATTTCCAAGCTGCTAAAATTTTAAATTTGTGGTCTTTTTTAACAAAATTAAATTGTATTCATATTATGCATTTTATTGTTAAATTTATAACCATTATTATTGCTTGAATGCAAGAAGGTGGTGGGATTACCAAGAGAAGACTGAAGTGATGGAAATGCAATTGTAAGATTGGATTTCATTTTTTATTCTGTGTGGTTCCGTTGACCAGGTCACGAAAATTATTCTTTTTTGGAAGTTGGGGATATTTACAATACTCACGATGATTATGTAATTTTTTATGATATAAATTCATTTAATTTTTAAAAAATCTAGTAAGCCATTAATTTTTAAATGAATTTCATTCATAAATATCATTTTAAAGGAAATATATTTGAAAATTACAAAAAATAACAACTTAGAATTTATATAAAAAATAACATTATAATAATATTTAATAAGATCCAATTATATTATATTTAATGCTAAAAAAATTTAAATAATCATAATTTAATTTAAACAATTTAAAAATTAAAATAATATATTAAAAAAAATTTAAAAATTAAAATATATAAGATGGATATAAATGTTTTATTTTTATAGTTAAAAATTTTAATAATATTATTTTTATTGTTCTCTTTATATATTTTGAAAATATATATTTTATATACATGATCGAAAAATTAAAAAACTACTTAAAATTTATAACAATTATTTTATTTTAATAATATTTAACGAAATTTATTAAAAAATCGTTTAATATTAAATTGGTATAAACATTCGTGAACTGGCAACCGCCATTTGGCGGTGGATTTTTTGTAGGGGCGGGGCTCAAATGAGGGATAAAAGGGATTTTTGCCCACCCTCTCCACTTTATCGAACGGCTATAAGAGGCCTATTGTTTACCGCGATTAATTAAAAGTTTAAAAATAAAAAAAAATGCGCTTTTCCTCCTTTGTTCTCGTTGGACATTGGCTGTTTTATACGAGCGTAGCTTGAAACAACAAGCCTAAAAAAACAGACTTTTCAAAAGAAAGAAAAAGAAAGAAAGAATCCTAAAAATTAAGGGTTTTTTTTTTTGGGTACTTGGAAAGCTTCTCTGGTTCAAACGATGGAAGGAACGAAACGTTTAGCCGTATCGGACTCTAACCCCGACACCGACGATTCGGCGGTTATTTTGCTGTCTTTTCCTTTTTCTCATTTATCTAAAGTTTCCACTCTTTTGCTCTCTTTGAATCAATCGTCAGGAACCCGAATTTTGTTATTAGTTTCATACGCTGTGTTTATCTTTACACCAAATTGCTACCTGGAGCTTCGGATTCTGATGGCAATTTTGGTTTTTGTTTTTTTAAATCCATATTGGATAAAGAGAAATAAAGTTCTAATTTTGGTATATGTTTATATTTATATAGTTTACGCTTCAAATGGAAAATCTAGGAACAAATGTTGGGAATCGGGAGATTAGAGCTTGCTGAACAGAGTTTTACTTGTAAGGTTTTGAATTGCTATAAAGCTAAAGAAAATAAGTGTTTGGAAATTGGAACCGATATAACTGAGCAAATTTTGTGCCTGGTGATGGGATAGTTAGTTGTAGATATTCTTCTTTCTGATTCAACTTGGACTTGACTACATATGTGTGTTTTCCGGGAGTACATATGAAAGTTAGAAAAGTTTGGGAACTTTGGTTTTGATAAAATGAGCGACTTTATTTTTTTTAAAAAGAGACACTAAGTATTCTTTTTATTAATAAGTGCAAACTACACGAGTGAGGAGTTATATCACCTATATCACAGGCCAATCCCAAAAACAAGGTCGGAAATTTTACTTAACCGCAGAGTTTTTATGGGATCCAGTGTGTTAATGCTTGTATAATTGCATCCCTGTTTTTTTATTTTTGTTGTTATAAGTTTTAGGGTGTTATTTTATGTAATTTTTTAAAAACCTTTTGAAAAATTACACAAATAACAGTTAAAACTTATGACAACTTGCGATCATAGCTTTTCACTGAATGTGGTTTAGTCAGACATGGGCAAGCTAAGCATTTTGTGTTTTTGGACAAAACTGTGGTTGGGCGGGTATTCATTATATCCATGTGAGTCCTTTCAATCATCATATGATCTTTTATGTTATATTCCTTTTTTCTAATGATTATGCAGCTCCGAAATAAAAGAGCTATATAAGGATCCCAATTTGATGCTCACAGGGCAGAAATTTCTTTAGAGGAGTCGATAGCTACACCTCCATTGGAATTGCAGCGAGCTGAGTCATCTATGGAGCATGTGAGAGCTCTCAAGATCCAGTTTGCAAGGTCCTTATTTTTCTCTAAACATGTGCTTTCGTGATGTACTCTGGATATGTCACTATTTGAATTGAACTCCACTCTAGTATGGTCGAGTCTAACTTAATTATTTGTTTCTATTTTGGTATTATTATTATTATTATTGTTTTTGATTCTCTAGTTGTGTGTTGTGATTATTCTATTCTTTATGGACATGTTAGAATTAATATTGATCGCTCTATTACTTGTTTCAATATGTTTCTCTATCAAATGGGTGCAAACACAACTGAAGAACCATTCCGATGAACTTTGGGAAAATGGTGTACGAGACTACTTATCTCATGCTTCAGACATTATGGTAATGTGATATCACTTCCTAATCATGTTCTGTTCCATGTTGGCAAGTGTACTCTCTTTGAGCTCCATTTGATAGGTTGGAAACTTAGTTTTAGAGAAGCTAATTTGTGCTGTTTCATACCTATGGTAGTAGCAGTTTCTTTCGAAAAAAGTTATCCATAGTTTCATACAATATGTGTCAAGTATTTGGGTCTTGTATCAGGAGAAATACTCTGATCTTGTCAACTGGCTTAAAGCTAAAACTGCGAAGGGAGAAAATTTTCCAGCAGTGGGATTTCAAGCAGCTGAAAAAAATAACAATAATGTAAAACACATTTCAGGCAAAATCTGGTTTTACTTCCCTGGGTGCAACAAGCAGTTTTGCAGCTTCATGGAGTTCTGGGGCATTTTCCAATAATCAAAGGTCTAAAGGAGTATTGTCAAACAATCAAAACTATACAGGAGGGCTGCCTAACATTCAAAGCTCCGTTGGACCAATTTTCAGCAATCACAGCTCTGCAGGAGCATTGTTCAACAATCAAAGCTCTGAAGGAGTACTTTCCAAAAGTCAAAGCTCTTCTAGAGTCTTCATCAATAGTCAAAACTCCGCTATATTGTCAAATAATCAAAACTCAGGACTATTCTCAAATGGTCAAAGTTCGTGTGTATTTTCTACCAGCCAAAGCTCTAGGTTATTCTCCAGCTGCCAAAGCTCTGGCCAACTCTCCAACAACCAAAGCTCAAACATAGTATCTAACACTAAAAGCTGTGAGCAATTCTCCAGACTCAAACTTCTGTTGTATTCTCAAACCCTCCAAGCTCTGTGTTGTTCTCCGATACTCAAAGCTCTAGTTCATCCTCTAAAAGTCAAAGCTTTGGGTCATTCTCTAATAATCAAGCCCCTATATTGTTTGGTTGGTTCTTCTGCTTACTCTTGTTCTTTGAAGAATTTCATGTGTATATATCTCTAAACGCTGCACAGGATATCAAAAGAACTTAAAATGTCTAACTTGAGTTTATTTTTGAAACTTAGGTCAATTTTAATGTTGTTAAGAAAGAACGCATGATGTCCTAGATAGACATGGTGCATCAATAAAAACCAATGATTTTGTACATTATATTGAGCCCCTGGTTTCAGTAATGAAGTCTAAGAAAACCACTTAGCCGGGACATTTATAGGTTATAAATGCATGGACCAAATAATAGCTGAAAGACTAAACAATATGAACCATTCATCTGGATCTTTTCTTTCGTTGTCTCCAACAAGTCAACAACCATATATCTAATTAGAGATTACACGTAGCATCTTACTTTTATGTAGATTTTAATATCTTATGTTTTAACTTAAGCAGGTAATCAAAGTTCAGTTTCCTCAAACCATGATGTGTCAAATGCTGAGGATGACAATGAGAGTAAGACACTGAAACTTTGATCGGATTATCTTTCAGTGGTGATGATTTTCAATCCTTTATGGCGTTACTGGTGTGTATGTGTGTGTGCACATGTGTGAACATGCATTCGCATAAAGAGAATGAGCCAAGGGAATGTCTCTTAAGTATGCCATATGGATATGATAATTATGCTTATCAGATTTGTAGTAATCTCATTTCAACCAAATTAAGAATTTTGTATTTTGGTAAAGAGAAAAGGAATTGGAGCAACCTGACATTGTCCATGAAGTCAAATGCAAAATTTTATATCAAGGTATTTGTTCATGAATCTTGTTTTGTGCTACCGTTACCAATATATTTTGTTTTTATTAATGCTTTTTGAGATATTTCTAAAATGATAAATAACGTTCACTATTTCATTTGCATGCATAACTAAGATTATAGTTTTATTATTTTTGAAAACCTGTTTGAGTGGTAAGTATCAAGGTGAATATTTGCTTATCTTGGCAAGTGATTACTCAATGGCAGATAAGTTGCATAGGTCAACTTGCAGGCAAGTAGTGTTTTTTTTGCACTTCATGTAGATCCAATCTTGATCTGCAGTGTCTCATCTTTGAGTCTTCCAGGTGGCTGGATATAATATCATCTAATTGTTACAATTACCATGCTAAACTTTAAGTCAGACAATCTTATCAGTAAATTAACACTGCTTTGTGTGCTCTTGTGACCCTTGCCTAGAAAACGTGACTGAATTAGTGGCTTTAATGCCTCAGTCGTGCTCCTAGTATATTACTTCAAATAGTTTCTCCTCTTGTGACATATGTTATAATCATGTTCTTAGCTGCTACATAGAAGAGCTTCTGAAACGTGGCTAGGCTGACATTCTATCTATATATTTAATGTAATGACTATGTAAATTAGGTGGTTGTTCTAACCTTCTCTTTTTCTTTTATATGGCTAGTCAATTGATCCTGTTGATAAAGATACGTCGAAAGATAAAGGCACAGGCAATCTTTCCATTAAATGCAAAGAGGGTACGAACAAGGGTGCAAAAGAATCCAAACCCACAATTGTTATTCGAAATGATGCAAGTTTATTCCAAATAACATGTTTAATTATGTGACTTGTCCTCTAATGAAGGAGTTGTGTTTTGTTGCCATCAGTTATAATAATCATTTATTTTCTTTTTTACATAGAAGTTCGGGAAATTTAAGTAAAGCATTTGTGCTTTTCACTAGTCAAGTGGACCAGCTTTGATTCAATAACTGTTTTTTTTTTTTTTTTTGTCTATGGTTTTCCACTTCCTCGTCAAAATATATATGACTGTTCTTTTGTTTCTATTCTTCCTATTTCACTTTATAGGCCCGAGCTTTAATTTAGTATTTTCCCATAGCTTACATGTTTAGTTCCAATATATGAGAGAAGCCTATAAATGCCCCCTATATTTAGTATTATCATCTTGAACCAAGCATTGACTACTAAAAATATACCATATATAACAAAACACATACCTTCCAGCTCCTGTTTGTATGTTTGTTTGGCTGGTGGAGTAATATCCTCTAACCATGAATGAGGTGCAACGTGTTTTAATAGTTATTGTCGAACTTTGAGTCAAGTTAACAAGGATGCACATAAACAGTGACTGGGAACTGCCTAGAGGGTTCGTTTCTTGAGTTTGACTACAAAGACATTTTATTAATTAATGACCAATTGCTGCTACCAGTCACTCCCTGTAATGACATCAAAATACAATCTTCATGACCCAGCAAGTGGATGACTATTGATCGGGAGACTGTGGAACCTATTAAAGTTGCCTTTAGAACAAAAGAAAGGGACATACAATCATATATAAACACATATACACAAAGAAATATTTTCAAGATAGCACGAATGAGCGTATAATGTACAATTCAAAATGGTCTTCAAGCCAACCACAACATGAAAACATCTTTAAACAATTTTAGTGTCACTCGGCAACTTTTCAAAGAAGAACCCCTTCTATATCTGCGATTTCAGAATTCATAGTCATGGTATAAAAATAAAATATATAAATAAATACACCAAATATTTAAAAAATAAATAGATCAAATATCAATATACTTATAATTTAAAAATAATAGAAATTAAAATGTGTACTGGAAGTATATATTCGATTTAATTGTGTGAATTTTATCAATTTTAAAACCTATAATTGAATCTATCAAATTAGTTTAAAAGATAAGTATATGCTCAATTTTTGGGATGATCGGTAGATTTAAAAAAAAAACCTACGTATTTCCTTCTAATATAAAACTCTCCGACTTTCTCAATCATTTCTAAAAACAAAATGCTATGTATCTTAAATTTAAAATGTAACATAAATATATAACATAATATTATTTAAAAGTATAATTTAGCTCATTAAACTATATCTAATAAAATATTATCATGTCAATAAAAATTATGAGATATTTATGATATATAGTAGTGCATTTTTTGAAATAAATATAAGATTCATGCATATTTTATCGTTGAGGATTTAACATTCCTATCTAACTAGGATACCATATATACAATAAAAATAATATTATATACTTTTCGAAATTATTTTTAATTGTAAAAAAATATTATGTGTATTATTTTAGTGAAAATATGTACATATTATTAAGTTTGTAGTAAATTATTGAATGTTAAAAGTATAAAATTTAAAATTAATAAGTGAAATAATTATATTTTGTGTATATAATTTATCTAAAATTTTATTTATTAATAATTGAAAGGGTGTATTCGCCTTTGACGCTGTGTGGGAGAACTCAACCAAACAATCGGTGGGCTTCCTCGACTTTTAGCTGAAACGTGGTACCTAAAGGCCAATTTGGTAATTTAATCTCAAACACTTGAACTTCAATTTACAGGAACGCCCCTTGCTGCCATGTGGTAGATGTAGTTCGTTTCACCCACTTACAAGTTACAACTGTATACAGCTGCTTGATTTACTACTCTAATTAAATGCAATGAAACTTTATGAACATTATACAATGTTTTAAACTATTATTTCCTCTTATTTTAGAATTTAAAAAAAAAATTGTGTTAACTATTACAGATCTTTTCGTTTTAAGGAATAAAAACTCATTGCATTATTTAGATATTTATTTATGAAATATAATTAACCAATTTTGTGGAATGGAATATTTTGAGTGGAATGGGTCATAAAATATCATAAAAGGATACCTACCTATTCTAATGATAAATAAGAATAAAAAAAGAAAAGAATAAAAGCATACTTATCCATCTATTTATGGAACAATATATAAAATTAAGTAAATAATTGATAAAAATTATCTGTTTTTGGTCAAAAATTTAATTTAATTTAAACAAATTTGAAGATTTTTAATTTAAATTTAATTCGATAATATAATTAATCTGGATCAATCCAAATTCAAACAGATTTAATTTTTTCTTATAGAATAAGATCAAATTAATATTAAAATTTATTTATTAATTATTTTCATATATAAAACAAAAAATACATAAATTTAAATGTTAAATTGATATTTTTATAATAAATATTATTATTTATAATCACAACAAAAAAATTAAAAGAATAAAAAGTATGCATGTATAATTATTAAATTATTATAAATATTTATATTTATTTTTTAAGTTAAAATAATAATTTAATATAATTATGATATGCATAATATTTAAATATAACATATTATAAAATAAAATATTTATTTATTTATAATTTAGTAATAATTTTGTTTGAATCGGATACATCACGTCATAAAATATGTTAATTCGAATTCTAATGGATTATAAAAAAATTAATCTAAATTTAATCCGATTATAAAATTTATCGATCTAATTTGATATGAATTTAAATGATCGAATAAAATTTATAAATTTAAATGAATTGATAAAATTATTTGTTTAATATGTAAGAGTAAGAGGGTTCTTGTTTACTTCGTAGGTGTTTTAAATAAAAGGTATCTAAATTCGAGTAATTTTAATGGTGTTAAATTCGTAACATTTTATAGTAATATACTTTGATAATTTATTTATTTGAAAGTAACATAAAATGCTTTCAAATTTTACTGATTTAATATTTTCAATTATAAAATTATTCTTAATTTTTTTTTATATAAGTCTGTCGTAAACTTTTAGAATTTTATCACTTTTAGAATTTTATCATATTTTTCATGTTAGTCATGTAACGCATATGCTTTTAATTCACTAAGGGTATTAGGCATGAAAAGTATTTTAATTATTTAATTTAAATAATTTAATTTCTTAATTATTGGATTATGTACTAAAAATTATATTTTTTTCTTAAATAAATATTTAAATCTTATAATTTTTAAATTTGATACATATAGTCATGTTATTTATGAAAATTAAACATTATAAATATTTATTTTTTATATGGACTAAAAGTATTTATTTTAATAAATTATAAGATTAAAAGTGTTTAATTTTCATAATAATAAGATTGAAAGTATTAAACTTATAAATTATGTGAATAAAATATTTATTCTAAAAAAATTATGAGAATTTGATTGAAATAAGCTCATTTGTTAATAATCACCTGTACGGCCTTTTTCTAATTTTACTAATTTAAGTTATCAAAATTTAAATTTTATGCATATAAAAAAAGTAATTGTCAATAAGCAAATATTTTTTTTATCCCGAATATGTAAGAACTCGAACTGAAGTGTTTAATTTTTTCTAGAAAAAATTATAATTATACGTTTTCGTTAATGTATTATTAATAAAGAAAAACGACCTGAATGAATAGTACAACTCTAGGCTAAATTGTCTCTTAAAAAAACACGAAGTTTATAGAATTGGTGGTGTTAGTTAGGGATATACAAGAGTACGAACGACTAATGATTTTGAAAAAATTATTCACAAATTGAATTATAAAGTATGTAATCGATTCGTTCAAAAATTGTTACAATTTAAAAATATTTTTATCCGTGTGTAACGATTCGAAACAGTTATTTAAAAATATTTGAAAATTTTATTTTTTCAATTTTTTTAATAAATTTCTTAATAAAAAATAATTATTAATTAATATATAATTTAATTTAATAAATATATTTAATTCTAATCACAAATGTGTACATTTATCGATATAATATACACGTTATTTTATGTTATTTTTTATTTAAAATCATATTCATTTTTAAAATTTATTAAATAAAAATTAAATCTATGGTACAAATAACTACAAATAATTAAACCTGTATATTTTTATCCATTCTTAACAATAGCGTTAGGAGTGATTTTATATGACATATCATATGATTGCAAACAAGTTACTGTAATTCATAATTCTAATTATTATTTTATAATACAATTATATGTATTATTAAAAATATTAAAATATATTTTACATTAGTTACAAATTTTTTAAAACATATGATTTGATTAATATAATAAAAAGTATTACGTATATCATTTTATTAGACAAACTCTTACTTTTTAAGCGGTATTTAATTCCGGGTCTATCATTGTTGGTATTGGGCATGATTGACGGTTGGTTACCAAGGTTTGGATATAATGACCTTCGTTTGCTATGTTTTATGATCATCTTCGGGCATTTCTTTTTTGGTGGAGCAATGATGCTCGTTGCATTGTGCTATTAAATAAATCAGTATTTTGTCATTTAATTTAAAAAAAAACTTATTATTCGTATGTTATTTATCATGTTACGTCTATCTTTCCTTCTAATTTTGATTTAGTTTTACAACGCAACTATAAAGTTGTATTTTAAACCTTCATGAAAAAAAATATTGGGATTAAATTGACACTTCTGCATTTGAAAAGCATAAAAAAAATTTAAAATCAATCTTTAACGAAAAAAAGTTTAAGTCGTTAAAAAATTCGATATTGGACACTTTTGTTTTGAAAATATGTTTAGAATTTATATTCATATTAATTATAATATATTATATATTAAAATAATTTTAAAAATAATAAATTTTATCATATTTTAAAAAAATTTAGATACTGTTATAATTAATAAAAATATAATTATATATAAATTTATGTATATTTAAACTCATTTTTAAAATTATATCCGCAACAAGTGAAACATTTTCCCTAATTAATATAAATTTTTTTATATACATAAGTTGGATATAAATATAAACGATTTGACACTTCTATATTCTCTTTCATACACACATGAGCGAAGTAATAATGGTACCGATGAGTAATTGAGTAAGATTTGGTTACATTTAAACTTTATATATTCAATGTGATGGGGACCATGTCAGGTGGGTTTTGTGGCGTGTATCGCTGGGACACGAACGACTATAACCTGAAATGGAGATTGAATGCGGTGTACCCAAGATTTTAACTATTAATAAAAATATCTAAATATAATTTTTATAAAATTATTATTATCATTGATAAAAAATTATATAAATTCTATCAAAAATATAATTTTTTTTTATAAATTATTAAATTAATCAATTATTTATATTTTAAATTAATTAATTTTTTATTTAATATATATATATTAAATACATAAAATATTTATACTTTGAATAATCAATTAAATATCATATAATAAAATATATATTATTTTTTGTTTGATACACTAGGATGAGTAGATAAAATATTTAAAATAATTTAATAAATTATATAATTATAACTACTAAATCTCCACGTTAATTTTTTTATTTTTAAAAGTATTTAAATTTATATAGTAAATACGTAAAAAAAAATAAAGAATATATTATCTATATAAAAATAAAAAAAATATTGAATTAAAATGATTATTTTGAAAGAAAATAAATAAAATGTAATTAAAAATTAATATTTTTCATATTTTATTTAACATTTTATCGATATTTTAGTGATAATTTAACGATAATATCTATAATATTCAAGACAATTTAATTTAAAAATATATATTTTAATAATAGTTTAATGAAAATGATATTTTAAAAATATTATTAATATTTTTGTAATAATTTAATTAAAAATATATAAATATTATATTTTAATATTAAAAAATGATACTGTTGAAAAAATAGGAATTTTCATCCCTGGGACCGCGGCTTCTCAAATAGTACAGACCAGTTTATTTATTTATTTATATATTAAGTTTATTTATTATATCTTTAAAAATTAATTATATTATTTTAATTAATAATTAAATAATATATTAATTATAATTATAATATTGCTTATAATATAAAAATACTTTTTTAAGTGACTATTTTATGCTTGTACGAATAAGAATAGACAGGGACAATTTTAATTTTTATAATATATTTAATATAACAATATAGATAAAAATAAAAAATTAACTATAAATTATTTAGTTAATTAGATGTTAAAAATTTAAAATAAAATATAAAAATTAAGATATATTATTATTGAATATTTTTTTTTATATATTTTTGTATTTAAGTATAATTTAAATTTTTATATATAATATAAATTATACTTGAATTGAAATTATTATTTTTATGTATTTATTTAAAATTTATTGTTGTTTATAATAAAACTAAATATATTATAAAGAGTTAAAAGAGTTAAGATCATGTATCTTGTATTAGTAGAGTATATAAATTTCATAGATTTTTAAACTATTATATAATTATTGTTGTTTTTATAAATTGATACTAAATTCTTATTTTAATTATCATATACTAGATTATATCACGTGTGATTAATAAAAAAGGGTGGAAGAAAATAATCAAAAAATTTATTTATAGCAAGTATATTTATTATAAAGATATTTTATATTTAAAAATAATATAAAAATTTGTTAAATATAAATTTGATAGTAATGATGTTATCAATACTCAAATATCAGTCAATACTATCTCACCATATATACCAATGCTTTCAGTTTTAGCAAAATAAATTTTCAATCGAGCCATTTGTGAATTGTGATATCATTAAAATATGTTATTTAAATTGACATAAAACAGTCTTACCGTTAAATTAAATTATTAAGTAAATTGGGAATGATTTATACATATTTGTTTTTCAATTATTATTTTCCTTCCCTCCAAATAAGAAAATAAAAAGTTGGGTAGGATAATAAATATAAAAGGTGATCTTTCTCATTTTACGTGCTTACTAAAGATCAAACTAAAAAAAATTAAAAAAGTTCAAACTTTTAAATATATTATTATCTATTAAACATCACATTGATATGGATGATGAAATATAATAATACAAATCATAAATAATTAATGAAAAATAAAAATCGTAATTTATATGGATGATAATATTATTATAACCTATTCTTCAAAATAATAATAATGTATAAATAATTTTTATACTTTATATTGATTTATATTGTAGTATTATTACTTTTAATACAAGTATTATCAACAAAAAAAATGTTTGTTACAATTACAATTTATAGAAAATTTGAAAGTGCCACCAAACATTTATGAAATAAAAGAAAAGGAAAAATAATAAATTTAAAATGAATAAATTATCTTCATCTTTTAGTTAGGCAGATGACTCAATTTGGGTAGAAAATATTATAGTTTCTTAAATTAGGTACTATATAGTAAATAATATCAAATTATAACTTATAAAATTTTATTTTTTAAATAAGAATTATTAGCTAACACATTTATATACACATGTATAACTAAGAGGTTTGGACTCATGTATTCTTAATATTCACACAAAACAAATACAATTACGTTACAACTCAAATGATTAATAACTTTAAAATATTAGTGATGAAATGATAAAAGATGATAATATAATATATAAAAAAAAGATAAATAATGTTATTTTAACTTGATATGAAATTTCTACTAAACTGTAGTAACTTATGACATATTTTCTCTTTTTATACGAGTTTAGATGGTATTAAGAAGTTACAAGTAAAAGTAATAACAATGGGAAAAAAATATGAAATAATTAAGTATAGATAGTTCTGGAAATTGATATGACATTTATGAGATAATTTATTAATTTTTTAAGTCATATCTCATTTTGTTGTAATTAATTTTTAGTTAGATAAAAAGGTAATAGAATAATATTAATTGAAATGTATTGTTTATCTCCGATAGATTTAAATAAGACAATAATAATATAAAAATAATAAAAAATATAATAATTTATAATCTAAGTTTAATAAGAAAAATAATATACACATATTTAAAGTTAGGTTCATTAGAAATATAATTTTTTTAAAAATGAAATGAAATTAGATAATATTTAAATAAAATTATATAATGTTGCATTACAAGCACATTAGATACATTAAATGAGATATAAGATGAGATGAGATAGCTCACTTTATATCTTCATATATAAAATAAATATTGGATGAATTTTTAATGTACGTTTAATTCCATAAATTATAAAATGTGTTTTTTTAACAAGTTAGTTTTGAGAAAAGATCAATAAATTATAAATAATTTTATTTTAATAATTTTTAAAAAATATAATTTTTTATCGAGTGAATAAAATTTGATAATTTAATTATGTAAAGTGAAATTTAATATAAAAAATTTTTAAAAATTTTTATTTTAATATTTGATATTTTATTTTTATTTTTATTGAAAAAAATATATATTTAAAAAATTTGATGTTATAATATTATTATTATTTATCATAATTTCATATTAGCAATTTGTACTTAAATCATATTTTAATTAATTAACATAAAAATAATATTTTAATAAAAAAAATATTAATTTTCTTTTACTTTTCAAATATATGAAACTCAACACCGTAGATTTAACTAAACAAACATTTAAAGTAGGATGGAATACTACATCCGTCTCCTTTATTTATAATATAAAATTTTAATAAAAAATTTAATATAGAAATTGATGATCATTATGTTTAAAGTGATACTGATTAAATTTATAATATATATGTGATAAAATTAAATTAAATTGAGTTAAGGTAATATAACTAACTTATAATGTATCGTCAAAATATGAAAAAGTTTAAATATTATAAATTTTTCTTACATTTTATTTGATACGTTAGAATTTGATTATATAATATAATTAAATTTATAAAATAATATTAAATAAAATCATGTTAAATTAATTAAATTTATAAAATTTTAAGGATATTTCTATTATCCGAATAAATATTTTAGTTATTTTTAAAGATATTTAATTATTAAATTAATTTTTATTACTTTTGAAATGTCAATTCCATTTTAATAATATATGGTAATGATTTAAAAATGTCGAATATATTCTACTCGTTTTGAAATGGACAATGCAAGTTGATAAAAGTTCTCCATTATTGAAGAATCTGACAAGCAAAAAGATATAACAGTCCAGCTTTTACCCCTACTTAATGTCCTTTTCTTCGTCTTTACCACTGCATGAATGCCACGTAGGATATCATTTTGTTTCAATTCAACGTCCACCGTCATCAAACTTTTAATTTGGGTAGTTTTATTTAAAGACATATTTTTTTTATTTTCAGAGAAAATTTTTATTTTTTTAAAAAATATAAAATATAATTTTTTTCTATTTCCTTTAATTTTTATCCTAAGAAGATTTACTTACAAATTTTAGTCATTGTATCTAACATAATTTTTAAAGTACATTAATTAAAAGAGATAAATTAAAGGTAGTTAAATAAATTCGATAATCTGTACCTATCGGGATAAATAAAATTTCTCTTTTAGGTTAGCTTAGTTGTCTTCTAACAGGGAATTAATTATTAATCTTAAATTAAGCTTACATGTTAATTAAAAAAAAAGCATTTTTAAAGGAATTATAAAATAATAATTTATTATTGGTTAAAGGAATTAGATCCATTTTTTAAATTTATAATAAACTAACAAATCAGTTATTGCCTTTAAAAAAGTTAATAAAAAATGACTTTTTTTAAAAAAAAATTCACATTTTATAAAAAGTAGATAGGAAAAAAATTATTTTATATATTTTTAGTTTTTATACTATTTATTCATTTTCATTTTTAATTTTTATAAAAAACATATTTTTATGTTTTATAAAAATATATATGTGTATTATATTTTTAAATACACAATATATATATATTTATATTATAAAAATATCTATATATACGTATATATAGATAAAATATAATTTTATTTTTAATTTTATGTAATTAAATATTTTATTTATTCTGCTATATCTCACTTATTAATATTCCTCGTGTTATTGACATAAATCAACATCTTGTCTAGATCGATTACTGATAAATAATTTTTATTCATATAAACTACAACTTCCCTACTAAAGTTAAATAGCTCTTTTGAAAAAAAAAAAATTAAAAAATTAAATAGTTCTGAGCTTATCTCGTCCTCGCATTGTATTTCTAACGAACTTTAGCTCAGGGGGTAAAAAAACAAATCTAGCGTATTACAACATTTATTTATAATTCATTGCATACTAATGTAATTTGTTATTAATTGTATTTATAATTTATTTAATGTCATTCAGATTATTATTATTGTATAATTTTCATACAATTATTTATTTATCTATTAAATAAAAATATATTATATTAAATAAATTTATATAATTAGTAAAAAAGATTATCCTATTAAAAGCGTAAATAACTAAATTGTAAAGCAAGATTAAAATCTCTTTAATTTTATGAGTATTTAATACCATATTTGCTTAAACAGTACTTCTAACAACATTGAAACCATCCCATATATAAGTAAAATGCTAAAAATATATTTATATTTTTAAAAAATTAGATGCTTTGAATCTCCTTTTGTATTATAGTTTCATAAAGAAAAATAAGAAACATCAAACTATATAAATAATACTTATATTTTCACATTTTACATTTTTTTTCTCTTATTATTTGATTCATTTATTTTTTAATTTTTATAAAATTAATTTAAAATATAAGATCAAATTTAATTTGAATTCTAATAGTGTAAAAAATAAAAGAATTAAATTGTAAAAATATAAAAATAAAGGAACAAAATTATAAAAGAAATTAATACATGAAAATTAAAAAAACAAAGATATTAAACTAAGTGAAAAAAGTACAGAATTAAATTGTAAATGTTAAAAAAATAAAACTAATTCATAAGAAAAATAAAACGACAAATGTGTAATTGTGTAAAAATTTAAGGATTATTTATGTATTTTAAGTAAGAAAATATCGATTATGTATCATAATTAATTAAGACAATTATTTCATATAAAACGCAGTGTTTAGGTCCCTAGTAGCAAACGTGTCTAAATGTCTCAATCATAGGTACTTTTAGTCTTCAAGAGCAGTTGAAAAAGTATAAAAAGTTATGTGGGGAGAGTAAATGTAAATCTAAGATGACCGAGATTTTTTTTTTCTCTTAAACCAACCCCATAATACAAAATGCCCTTTATTCAAAAGAAAATAATAATAATAACAACAAAATAAATAATAATAAGAAATTAAAAAAATAAAATAAAATAAAAATTCAGAATGCCCTGATCATTATAGAAATTACATAAATAATATGATTATTGATATTGTAAGAAGGCCCGGAATTATTTTAGAGCATTTTATATATTATAATTAAATTCATGTTTTTTAGTAATTATATTTATACAGTTTTGACTGTTTTTATTAATAATTATAGATAATGTCATTTATTATTTATAATAAATTTATAATAAATAAGCTTTTTCTTATTTTTATTATTATAAAAGTAAAAATTTATGTATTTTCAAGTATTTATATAATTAATAATATTTTAAATTATGTAATTATTGTTAAATAAAATTATAATTAATTAATTAATAATATTTAATAATAAAATAAATTATATTAATACCGTCTCCCAAAAACTTCTATTCGATTAGATAAAATAAAAATTCCTTGGCCTTTTCAGGAGGATGTGGTACATTTTGAAGTACCAATTTTATATTTGTCACTCCCAATTATCACAAATTTTAACAAAATAAAATAAAATAAATCTTAGATATAAAAATTTTAGTTATTATTTTACCTTAATCCAATAGTATGCCTAATTAATTAAGATTACAAAAATGGTAACAATTTACTCACAGGTGCTTCTGCCTACCTCATTTCAAACATTTTTTTCATTTTTATTTTGCTTGAAAATAATATTTTTTTATTATTTTAAGTTCTCATTTTTTTTCTTCCTTTTTTACCGTCCTCTTGTTTATAGATTATTTTAATTTAAATTATATATCTATTTTAATAATATTTTGAAAGAAAAATAAGTCTTACTGTTAAAATATAAAACGAATCAATACATTCTTTCATATCAAGTTATTTTTTAATAAATTCTTAAGTCTCTTTTTTAGTATTTTTGAGATATTACAAAATATAGTTTATTCAAGTTTTTTTAAAATGTATATTTGCAAATAATTAATGTTATTTTTTTATACAAAAATATATATATATATATATATATAAATAAACAAATGTAAAAAATGTGGATGAACAAAAACATTCCTTCAAATGGGTCAATTATAATATTTTGGGATATCTCAAAAATATATATATATATAAAAAAGATGATATTATGTTGAAATTTTATTATAACTTGTGAGTATGGTCGACAAATTTCTATGACATGATAAATCTTTATAGAAATTTTTTGTTAAAGTATTCACAATAATAAAAAAAATGAGGATACAAGATGAATATCCTCTTTTTAAAGACTAGCAAAAAAAGTAAAAGACATCAATTGCATTCCATAATCATTTTTCTAAAATTTTATAACTCTTTATTGTATTGTAGTATATTTATTATATTATAAAAATATACATTTAAAACAAATCAAAATATGTAATTATATTAAAACGTAAATAAATTTTTAAATATAATATATTATAAATTCATTCACAATTATATTATATTTTTCTTTATTTTAAAAGTAATATTTTATGTTAAACTTATTTAATTTAATTACAACAAAATATAATAATATAAAATAATGTTTTTTTGTAATTTATTAATAAAGATATTTTTAAAATTTTAGTAACAATAATATATTTTTTCTAATACTTTCTAATAACCACAAATATTATTTTGTTACCTTATTATTAATATTATAATCAAATAGAACTTTTAAAAAATCATATTAAAATATTATATTATTATCTGGATCACGATTTTCCGTCTGAGGCCTTCAGGCGTGCTACATGACCGTAGTCCCGACTGGTTGAAAAGAAAAATAATAATAAAATAGATATAATTTTTTATTTTATGTATTTTATATTTCATTAATAAAATTTTAATATATTATTATTTTAAGTATTTATTTTCATATTTACATAAAATATTAGTTATATATAGAAGGTCAAATAAAAGTGAAATAACTTTATAAATAAAAACTGTATATATATTATCACATAATAAAATTATTTATATTACTAATATATATTTATAATAAGATAAAATATAATAAATGATACTAAAACAACATACTTATATTTATAATTATCAACATGTTATATATGTTATATCTTATCATCTTTTAATTTTAATTTTAAATATATATATATATATATATATATTTCATACATAATAAATATTATATTATAAGATGAATTTACATTTTATTTTAATTTATTTATTTTGTTAATATTTTTTTTAAATTTAATAACTAAATTATATTAATATTTTAAAATTAATGTTTTTATTTTATTCTTAATTTTAAAATGATATTAGTTAGTTAATTTAATATATTTATGTATGAATTTTATTATGTTTTGTTTTTTATTTTAAATAATTTTTAAAAGATATTGTAATAAAATATTAACATAATTTTTTTAAATTTTATATTATAATATGATAATAAAATAATTAATTTTCAATCATTTTAAAAAAATAATTTATGACTCCACCACCGTTACCATCATGTAAAAAATTTAGGAATGGGAGGAAGATTTTCATTAAGGGACTGAAACAGGTAAAAAGTTTCATGGGTCACCTAGCCCCCACCCCTAATCATACAAATGACCTCGTTAGAAAATAATGATAGTTTTTATATTTTCTATTTTATTATGAGCCCACTTTTACTAGCTTAAATTTATTTGAAGAGAAATAATTTAAAAATAAATAATTTAATTATACTTAATTTTGAAAATTATTATTATAATTATTTTAGGAAAAAAATTATTTTTCTTAAAAATAAGTTTTTTTTTATTTTTCTTAAAAGTATTAATAATGTTTTTCAGTATTTTAATAGATTTTTTTCTATTGAATTACGTCTTTAAAAATTATTTCAACTAACAATTATTCATAAGTATTTTTTTAAATAACTATGTGATTTATTATTTAAATTTAAATAGCATAAATAAAGTACATGATTAATTATAAATTAATATTTTACGTTGGGCTTATCTCGAAAAGTTTATAAATTATAATTAATATTTGTAATATTAATAATTATAATTAAATTTATATAAATATATTTAATAAAACCTTACGAAATATTATAATTGTTATAAAGTTGCGATGCAACCATGTTATTTTTAAAAAGGCGAACCCTAAAATTGTCCTTTAAAGTAATTTTATAGAATATGCCTCGAGATTTTGTATTTCTAGGTAATTAGGAGCCAAGAAGATGTGATAATTTACCTGACAAAACCGCGAACCCAAGTTTCTCGTGTCTTTCAACTATTGTTTCTCGCTCCTTGAAAACATACCGGCGGCGATTCTTTTGTTTCTCTCTATCTCTCTCTTTCACTTACGTTGCTTTGCTTTAAGACGCCATTGTTTGGCTTTCCAACTCAAGGAGTGAGCAACTTTTCACTTCAACAATGTACGATCATCATGAAAAAGGTGTTCTGTTTTTTCGGTTTTTGTGACTTCTGTTTCGTTTTGATTTTGCTCTTTTTTTTTGGTTGACTGTTTGATGATATTCATGTGTTTGGCTGTTTTATTTCTAGAATCGGAAGTTCTTAGGAGTTTTTGCGTTTGGTTAAATGCATGTTATAATGGCTTTAAAGCGTTAAAAGGAAAAAAAAAAATGGAAACTTTGCATAGTGTAAGCTGCAATTTTTTTGTTGCTGATCCTTCTTAACCGATTTTGTTCTTAATTTAATGGGTTTTAGTTGTTATTGTGGTTGATCGTTGGTATGTCTGGTTTTGTTTACTTTTAATTCAATATTTTGATTTTGAGATGTTACTTAAACCTTGAGATTATGTTTCTGCCGTGGTTAATCCTTCATTTAAACGACAATGGCTAATGTTTTGAGTATGATGCTGGGCTAAATGATAGGTTAGGCATCTAGTTGCTAGTTGTTGGGCTAACTTTTTTGTAATTATATAATTTGTAAGCTCAATTTGTGTATGGGAAAATCAATTTATTTATGTCCCAAGCTGATAAATTTGCGTTGGATATATATATATATATCTTGTTTCCTTACTTATCCTTTGAATACTGGTCATTTTCTTAGTTTTAAAGGTGAATGTGTATCTGTATAACAGATTAAAGACCCTTTGATGTGTTTGCATTGTTGTTAACTTTCAAAACCAAGGTTCATAGCTTTGCCGCATATAACTTGCTTTAAACAAGTGAGACGGAATAACTTGAGTTTCCGAGGAAGTTGGAACATTCCTATTGGTTTGGTTTATAAGATAAGTTGCCTCCTCAAAATTATTGTCTCTAAAGGACTTAATGTAGGCAGTTAATGCAACTGTCTTAGATACTAAATATGAAGCTAATAATACAAAGGTTTAAAATATTACCTTTATTTACATACAAATGTGCTCAAAACACGTGGTTTGCAGTTGTGACCTGGATCTTTTGGATTTTATCTAGGGAGTGATTTATGATGTTGTTATGCATATTTAAAAGGTCATATTTCTAATATATATATGACTAATATGACTAATGTTGTTTAACTCACATAACGTTTTTTAATAACTTGGTTTGTCTGCCCTTCCAGGTGGAAACCCTGTATTTCAGAAGCAAGTCTGAATGCATAGTTTGTTTCCTTTAGATTATTATCACACCAATATAAATATTTTATCATTGAATTTATAATATTTTGTTATATAATCACATGCATTATCAAACAGTCATTAGTGACAGAATATGTTGTGTACACTTTTGGTAGCATGTTTGTCTGAGCTGCAAGGTGGAAACCCTGTATTTAGGAATCAAGTATGAATATATAATTTTTATTTTCTTTTAACTCTTGACACTAATATGAATATTTTGTCATGGAATTTTTAAGAATTTTGTTTTATAATCACATCCATTATCAAGCAGTCATTCGTGAAAGGCTATATTTTGTGTGCACTCGGAAAAGTACTTTGATAATTGTGTAAGAAAACACTATATGGTCGTTTGTCGCTGTAATTATTGGTCTAAGGCCATTCATTTAAACACATATTAGTGTTGATTTTTCCTGTGTGAATTATTTAATCAATTCAAGCTCTCTACTTTGCACCTGTTCTGTACTTCTGTTAAGCTGAAATTGTAATTTTTTTCAATTTTTTCCTATTGCTTTGTTTACTAAAATGTTAACATGTAACTTTTCCATCTATTTGGCAGGAAGGTGATTGAAAAAGTTATACGTGCTCGTACAGATATATAAGAGCTCTTGTAGAAGATTCAAGAAATATTACCGCAATAAGGTAGATGGCACTTTTAATAATTTGGAAGTTATGCGCTGTTACCCTGTAAAATAAGTATTTTTTTGGCACCTACATAAACATTATAGTCTATTGATAGGGGTTACAAACTGAAAGCCTACAGTTAGGAGCCTCATGGGCAATGAATTGTGGGAAGATGAAAACAAGCCATCTGGTATCTTGTCAGGCATAACCTTTGAAGTTTTAACTCAAGCAGATATAGTAAGCAATTTTTTATTCATAAGGCCAGTTTCAGTTTATAATTATTTTTCATGAATGACATTCTGTTCCTTTTTCTGATTGTATTTGTTGTTTTTCATGTGAAGTGATTGCATCAAGAGTTAGTAGAATTTATGGGGGGAGGGGAAGAGGAATGAACATGTATATTTTCCTACATCGTGTGGATTGGGTAATTCGATTCTTATAATGAACTTGACGTTGGAGTAATGGATTTAATGAGGCTGGTGTTGAGGAAACTAGTCCAAATGGATTTTGATTTCTGCATGCTTGGTCGTACTTTATGTAATTCAATCATACATGAGCTTTAAAATAGCAATAAAAGTTTCAGTATCCGTGATTGTGCTACTTGCACACAGATTGAATTGGAATTACATTTGTTTGAACTTTTTTTACATGTATTTATCCTTATATGCATGCATGAATGCACATTTTTTCATTAGATGTATTTAACTGATTTTTCCGATTTTGTAATTATTAGAAAAAATGAGTAAAGTTTTTAAAAGTGGAACCAAGTGCAAAATATTTAGCTTTATTAGTTTGAGGGGCAAGATTTGTTGTTATTATTTTTATTTTGAACGTCAAAACCATCTCAAAATAAATATATTTTTATAGTCTTTATCTATTCTCCAACTCATAATTTTCATAAGCTTGGACCTTAGGCTTTTAATATTTTATTATTATTATCTCGTTATAAACTGTTTGGCTACTAGTAGCAGATGCTATCGTATATGATGATATGTAATATGTAATTCAGCCCTATTCCATAATGGCATGCAGTTTTATCTTTGTTTTGGAACTTATAGAGGCGTTTTGTGAAGATGTGCGCATTTTTTGAGGGTTAATTACATGATGTAAACTCAATAAATTCAACTGTAAGTTATAAGAACAAATTGAGCTTTTTTTGGTTACCTATATATAACTTACATTAAAAGGAGCAAAATATAAACATGATAAATGAAATTACTATGATCTAACATAATATCAGCTACTTCGGATATGTCTATATTCTGTTCTTTATTAGCTTAAGGTAGCCAAAAAAAAAGGAAGAAGAAGAAAAGGGAAAAAATGGTTACCTTGGTTATCATGATGAGAAAGTGGAAACATTTGAACTAAATTACAGAAGCTAATTCTAGCACTCGATAACAGGAGCTGTGCTTAAATACTATACTCACAAGTGATTTAACTTCTTGCGTCAAAGCAACAATTGGGTTTGCTACATACCTTGTTAGTGCCTTTGAGAACATTTGAAATGAGAGCTGTTTACCTGAACTTGTTTATTTGTTGTGGTCCCCCAATTTCTTTGATAATTTTTTCTTTTTTGCTTCGGAACATTTACCCCATATATATGTTACAGTAGAGCAGGCCATTATGCCTTATGTTCTGTTTTTGCACTCATGTTAACAATTGGTTGCGTTGCTAATAATATTATCATTTCATTATTCATTTTCTGTGAAACCAGTCTTATATTTGACCACTTTCCTCCGAACAAGATTATAACTTTTGCATTAAATGTCTTTAATTATTGGATTTGGCCTTTTATGATATCATTCTTTTGCATCATTAATAAAATCTTGATTCGGTCTTCAAATCATTTTTACCTTTTTCAGTGGTTATTGTTTATGAATTCTCCATGTGTTGTAATAAATATGTCTTACCTGATTATACATCAATTTTTAATAACAGGAGAAGATATCGGTTCTTTCGATTGACACGGGCAGTAAAGTTAGTGATCCTAGGTTGGGACTCCCAAACCCATTATCTTACTGCAATACATGTGATGCCAAGGATATTAAGGGTTGTGAAGGTATAGATGGACACACATTAAAATTTTGTTCCCAATGAAGTCTATCTTTTTGTATTGTGGGGGATTGTTCTAAAACTCTATATTTACTTTTAGGTCATTTTGGGCACATAGAATTTCCTTTCACAATACTCCATCCATATTTTCTACTGGAAGCTGCACAGATTTTAAACAAGGTCTGTCCAGGATGTAAAAGTATCAGGCAGGACCGCTGGATCAAGGTCAGGTACCACACTCTTATAAATTAATATGTGATGGAGAAATTATATGGGAGTTTTTGTGGTAAAGTTTCCTGAGAAAAGGTTGTCTATTGAGTATTTTATGCTTAATGCTCTCAAAATTGGTAAATATCTTGAGCCTTAAATCCCAAATTTTAGATTTCACTTTAAGTTTGATATATAGGCTCTTAAATTTTTCAATACTTATGGGTTCTTCGTACTTTAATTTCTCTAGCTTTATGAAACACAAAATTTGCATTTTCACTTTAACTATATGATTTTGCTTTTTTCAAAAGCTGTTAATCTCTCAATGGCTTCGTGAGCTAAATGCTGAAGGTTCTTTCCATTGAACTTTTTTATTTTTTTCAATTAGTTTGGTTAAATTTTCTTGGCCCATGCAAATTTTTGCTCCATTAAATTGTTTTTCCTCCATTTCTTTTCAATGTGCCACACATTATTTTTGGTTAGCGATGGAACTTTGGAGTGAAATTTCTGAGACAATGACAAATTTTGGTTATGGATTAAGAAAATGGACTTCCGATGCTTATTCATAGAAGAGGGTTCTGATTCTTTGAATTGAAGATTGTACTCACATATTTATTTTTGGATATATGATATTTTACATGTATAGGACCCTGATTCTGTCTCTAGTAGTCGTCCATCAAAGGGATGCAGATATTGCATAGTAAGTTTGCTTGGCTCTTCCGTTTGTCTTCTTTCATTTTGGTTTCATTAACTTGATGCGCATTACTAACAGGGAAATGCATCAGAAAGGTACCCCAGCATGGTCTTTAAAGTATCATCAAAAGATGTCTTCAGAAAGAGTGCAATTGTAGTAGAGGCAAAGGAAAACTTGAAGAGACTGAGAACAATTTTGCCATCTGATTACTGGGATTTCATACCAAAGGATGAACAACAAGAAGAAAGTAATATGAAACCAAATATTAGAGTTCTGTCTCATGCCCAGGTAGCGTAGTCTCCTCGTATGTGCAAATATCAGATTTAACTGTTATTTTGATCTAGTAGGAAAATGCATGTTTATTTATCCTTTTATTTTGTACGCTAAAAATCAGAAAAAAATTAATTTTTCATAATCAACAGTCATTTGCATGATTGCTGTAATGTAATGTGACTTTAAGAACCTTACTAAATAATTTAGACTATTATAGTAGTATTAATTATAAGCTACTATTGTACATATTTTTCTGTTTATTTCTTTAAAAATGACTTTAAGTTCTTATGATTCAAGGGGTGTCTTCTGTGATCTTCGATGGTTTATACCAATACTTAAATGTATTTTCTTACTCTTTGTTTGTGTGTTCGTGTTGGGAAGAAGAGGAAAGCAGCAGGCTCAATGTTTATATCTCATAAATAGAAGTATCTTAACCTAAAAAGAGGATTTTAGGATGGGGTTATCTGGTATTTGTTATATTCTTGTTTAAGAGAGTTTGATTGGTCCATGTTTCTTATCCCTCCTGCCTTTTTGCATCATTATGTAGTCTGTAACATGTTGGTAGTTTTATATTTAGATAAGCTTTCAGGTCTTAGCCTAAGATGAAATTTCTTATCTATGGTAATCTATGGTCAATTGCTTTTTTTGTTACAAGTTTCTAGTCAAATGACCAAAGAGTTGCCAATTCTAAGCATTTATCTTGCTATATATGGCATCCAAATCGTTTATGACAGTGTAGTCTCTTTCACATTAATGCTTCAATAAATTTGTACTTTGTTATTTGTGATGTTTTACAACATATCATCCATTCGTTTATTTTCTTGTGCCAAATTGATAAGTTCATGATTTGTTCTTTATTCCAGGTTCATTTTCTTCTGAAAGATGTCAACCCAAATTTAATCAAAAAGTTTATTACAAGGCCTGACTCACTGTTTTTGAACTGCTTTCCTGTTACTCCAAATAGTCAGCGTGTTACAGAATTTATAACTGCATTTTCTAATGGGCAGACTTTGGTTTTTGTAAGAATTTATTCCACAGTTTTTCATGTTTTGGATGATTTAGCTTGCAAATCTTCTGATAATGTTATAACTATATGTATGCTTCAACCTGTTAAATGATTGTAGGATGAACGGACTAGAGTTTATAAAAAGTTGGTTGATTTTAGAGGCATAGCAAACGAGTTGGGTTCTCGTACGTTGGATTGCCTCAAAATTTCCAAGGCAAGCAAGATTTTATCGTTTTCTCTTTATGTGTGTCTAGAGTTAAACCTCTTGCTTATTATAAATTTATTTCACAGCTAAACTCTGAGAAACTATCATGTGAGGAATTGGCAAACCAA
This sequence comes from Hippophae rhamnoides, assembly GCA_033030585.1. NCBI lineage: Eukaryota > Viridiplantae > Streptophyta > Magnoliopsida > Rosales > Elaeagnaceae > Hippophae > Hippophae rhamnoides. The sequence continues at coordinate 65,720,567 of CM065428.1, read as the reverse complement.
AAGAAGTTTAGAGATTCACCTTCGAAAACATCTGGTTTGAGATGGATTAAAGATGTCATTATTGGGAAGCGAAGCGATCATTGTTTCCGCATGGTTGTCACTGGTGATCCTAACATCAAGCTTAATGAAATTGGCATTCCCTGTCATATTGCAGAGAGGATGTACATCTCTGAGTGTCTTAACAGATGGAATATAGAGAAGCCAGATGCCTTTTGGAATTTGCGCCTTATTGAGGAGGGTCAGATCTCTGTTAGGAGAAAAGGAAATCTGGTTAGAGTACGTCTTACTGATCAATTGCAGATAGGAGACATTATTTACAGACCACTAAATGATGGTGACATTGTGTTGATAAATAGGCCTCCATCCATACATCAACATTCCCTTATTGCTCTATCTGTCAAGGTCCTTCCAGTAGAGTCGGTTTTATGTATAAACCCACTTTGTTGCTCTCCTTTTCGTGGTGATTTTGATGGTGATTGTCTTCATGGATATGTTCCTCAATCAATTGTTACGAGAGTGGAGCTAAAAGAGCTTGTTGCTTTGGATAAGCAACTAATTGATGGACAAAATGGTCGGAATTTGCTTTCACTAAGTCAAGACAGTTTAACGGCCGCACATTTAGTCATGGAAGATGGGATTTTATTGAATACTTTCCAAATGCAGCAATTGGAAATGCTGAGTTTGCATCAGCAGCTGTTGCCAGCAAGTACCAAAACTTCTTCACTTGACAGTCGTGTATGGACTGGAAAACAATTGTTCAGCCTGCTCCTGCCATCAGGTTTTAATTATGCTTCAGATAGGGTCAATATTAGTGACGGGAAGCTCATATCTTCTTATGAAGGATCTTCTTGCCTGCAAGACACGGACAATAATCTTTTTCAAAGTCTCATAAAATATAGCCAAGGCTACACACTTGATATCTTGGATGCTGCGCAAAGAGTTCTTTGTGAGTGGTTGTCAATGCAGGGCTTCAGTGTTTCTCTTTATGACTTAATCCTCACTTCTGACTCATACTTGCGAAAAAAGATGATGGATCAAGTCTTCTGCGGTTTGCAAGAGGCAGAGCTGGCATGTGCTTTCAAACAGCTGCTAAGTTTTGATAAATATCTCACTGAAACCAATGAGAATAATGGAAGTTCCCTGTCAATTCAAGTAGAGCACTTGTGTTATGAGAAGCAGAAATATGCTGCAATCATTCAAGTTTCTGTTGATGCTTTCAAGAAAGTTTTTCGGGACATTCAAAGTCTAGCCTACAAATATGCTGGTAAGGAAAATTCCTTGCTGACAATGTTTAAGGCTGGAAGCAAAGGTAACTTGCTGAAATTAGTTCAGCATAGCATGTGTCTTGGCTTGCAACATTCACTCGTTTCCTTATCATTCAGAATTCCCCATCAGCTCACATGTGCTGCATGGAATAATCACAAGACATGTGATTTAGATCTGAAGCCTGACAGTACTCTTGAATGTGATAAGTCTTACATCCCATATGCTGTTGTTGAAAGTTCTTTCCTGACTGGTTTGAATCCCTTAGAATCATTTGTTCATTCAGTTACTAGTAGGGATAGTTCTTTCAGTGGCAATGCTGATCTTCCTGGGTTTATGACTAGAAGACTCAAGTTCTTCATGCGTGATTTGTATGTTGCTTATGATGGAACTGTCAGAAATGCATATGGAAACCAGCTTGTTCAGTTTTCTTACAATACTGCTAGGGACACAACTACTCCAGATGATACCATTCATAACTTACGTGCCGAGAGTCTTGCTTGTAATGGGATAGGTGGCCAGCCTGTAGGCTTACTATCTGCTTGTGCTATTTCTGAAGCTGCATACAGTGCTCTGGATCAGCCAATAAGTGTACTTGAAACTTCTCCGCTGCTAAATCTCAAGGTTATTTCTGTCTCAAGCTCCCATCTGAGTTTGGTGAACCAGTGTTTGATTGTTATTTAGGAAATGATTATTTTGAAGTTGAAGTACAGTTAACCTTTCAATGATACTTATGTGATATTTTTGTGTCTGTGAACCACTGTTCTTGTACCTGTCAAGGCCTTATAATCTTAGTTCTGCACAGTCAGTCATTTACCTTCACGTCTTTCTTAAATCCGGTCCAATTAGTTATGTTTATGGTATGCTTCCAAGCTAACGCACTTTCTTCACAATTACAGTCTCAGTATGTTTTAGATTACCTAGAAAACCCCAGCAATTCCAATTGCTGCGGACCTTATATATTGCATACTTTTTATATGGACGAATTTGTTCTTTCTTTAGACCCACCTTGTTTTCTTGCAAATATTGCCAACTGCACCCCAAGGGATTTGCTATATTTTATGAGTTACTGAATGCATTTACGGTACTTGCTTATCTCAATATGCTTTATTGACCTTTCTTGAGCTGTATAACTGACAGAAAGTCTTGGAATGCGGTTCAAAGAAAAATAGTTCTGACCAGACCATGTCATTATATTTGTCTAAGAAACTTGGAAGACAAAGGCATGGCTTTGAATATGCAGCCTTGGAGATTAAAAACCACTTGGAGAGACTATTGTTTTCAGACATTGTTTCTACTGTCATGATAATGTTAGTTTGTATGCATTTATTATTTATATCTGTCTATTTTTCTTATGTGCTTAGATTTGTGGAACTATTTTCCTATTGCAACATTCATGAACCTGCTATGATGATTTCAGCTTCTCCCCTCAGAGTGGTGGTGTTCAGGAGCGTTGCAGTCCTTGGGTTTGCCACTTTCACATACGCAAGGTAATAGAGTTGGGCTAATATATAAATTTTCCTTGATATAGGTCCTACTATCTGGTATAAAATTGTTGACACTTTTCAGGTTATTTTGCGGAGAAGAAAACTAAAAGTACTTCCCATCATTGATTCCCTTTCCCTAAGGTGTAAATCTGCAAGAACAGAATCAAAAATTGATTTTTCGTGCTTGCACTTTACGAGCGGGTAAGCTTTTCCTTTCAAGCTTTTTTAATTACTATTGTTGAAGAATATTATATTTATTATATTTTCTTTATTAGTCTATTTGGGTTTTCTGTTGTAGGCCATCTATAAATATAGATGTAATCTCTCAATAGAGAATAATAATGACTCCATTTTTATCATTCTCCTCTCATCTTATTTTGATTTCTCAACAAATATTTAGCTGGAAAAAGAATTACTTTTTCTTCCTCCTGGCTGTGTATAAACTTTCCTTCATTGTTAATGTTAACTTCTTAAGCTATTGAGATTGACACACATTTATCTTGCTTCCAACTAGCACAAGTACTAGTTCAGCCGAGTAAAAAGAAGAAGAAAAAGAGAGAACATGAAAGGCATCATGGAACATTTTACAAATACATCAACAATGATATATTTAATTTTATGGTCAAGACATCCCTATTATGCCTCCTATATTCTCTTAGCAGAACCTTCCAATTTCATTTCCAAATTGTTTTAGGGATGCCTTTACCATATCTTAAATGGTTTTACTCTTATTTCAGTCTCAAAGTTGTCGTACTCTCACCATTTGAAAGTGTTAATATATATGTTGGCCATTTCCCACTAGCTTATCATGTATTTCTACATACATACTCAAGCATGTAAAACAAATTAGTATGGACATGTTTGACAAATCTTAAAATCAAATTCTACCAATTCTTCTCATCCTTATTATTTTTAAATTTTCACGTGATGGTCTTTCTGATCTTTTCCAGTCCAAACATAAAGGAAGTTGTTTGTCATGTAACACATTGGCCTACCTGCTGCAAGCATAATCTTGTTCAAAAAATTGTAAACCAACACCCACTGACAAAAATAAAAAAGAATAATTATCACTTCAAAATGCTGATTTACTCTAGCCATTTCAGGGCATCTATGGGGTGTCGTTATACGACATAGCATCTTCTTACTAGTTTTTTTCCGTCCTTTTTTTACTTGGCTAATGAAATGGCAGTGACTGTTCGGTAACTGGTACATGGAAAGATTGTGACACGTGTTGCATTAGTGCCACCATAGTTGAAAAGTCCAAGAATAGTTTCTTACAGTTGGATATTGTTCAAGAGTTGGTGATACCCTTTTTGCTTGGCACAGTGGTAAAAGGTTAGTTGGGAGCAATTGTATGTTCCCTTGCATTTTCTTAATCTCATGAAGAACCTTTTCATCTTGTCAAAACTGCTGCCTTGAATTTTCCATTTTGACACTCTGTTTTCCATTTTGACACTCTGTTTTCATATTTGATTTTGAGGGCCCTGCACAGGCATGTTACTATGGTTAATACTTGTTTACTTTGGACACTTTGACCATTTATGATTGTACAATTAATATTAAAGACACATCTTAGGTATTTCATTTATCCAGTGGCCATATTATGAATTTGTGACAATTTATTAGGGATATATAGCTGCTCAACCAGAAATGGAATAATGGAAATATTTAAACCTCTTTTTTAATTCATTTACAGTCATTGATGGAGTTCAAGTTTGCTAAACTCGTTGTATTTGAACCTTTTAAGATAGGTTACACATATTATATCAATATTTTCCATACAGTTTATATATCATATGCTGGTAAGTTCTTAAGGTGCCAGTAAGAACTTCTAATAGTATAATCGTTCTACATATCATATTATGTCACATTTTGGTTAATCATTTCTTTATACTTTATAGGATTTTTGGAGATTCAAAAAGTTGATATTCTATGGAGGGATCAGCCAAAAGTATCAAAAGCAAGTCACGGTTCTTTTGGTGAACTCTACTTAAGGGTTTCTATGTCAAGGGACAGTGGTAAAAAAAGACTTTGGAGCATTCTTATTAATGGTTGCCTCCAGATTATGGAGATGATTGATTGGTCACGCAGTCATCCTGATAATATCTACGATTTCTGTTTGGTCTATGGAGTAGATGCTGGATGGAAATACTTCCTCAATGTAGCTCCTCATTTTTTGGCCTTTTTTTTGGGGGGGAGGTGATGGTTATCTGGGTATAAGAATTTAATGTGTTCTCATGAATATTTCTAACTAAGACGACATATTTTTGAGTGCAGAGTTTGGAGTCTGCAATATCTGATGTTGGCAAGACTTTACTTCCCGAGCATCTGCTACTCATGGCAGATTCCCTGTCACTTACTGGGGAGTTTGTTAGCCTGAATGCAAAGGGCCTTGCCCAGCAAATGAAACTTGCATCTGTCTCCTCACCTTTTATGCAAGCGTGCTTTTCTGTCAGTTCTCCTTCTACTCATTTTCATTTATGTATTTATCTGTTGATTTTTATATCGCATGATGATCTGATTTACTAACTAGATAAGAGACAATGAAGCAATGTAATTATGCTTTCTGGAATTGTTGCAGAATCCTGGCAATTGCTTTATCAAAGCTGCAAAGGCTGGAATGACGGATAATCTTCTTGGGAGTATGGATGCACTAGGATGGGGAAAAGTTCCTTCCCTGGGTACAGGCTATCAGTTTGAATTTGTATATTCTCCGAAGGTTTGTAACTAATAAAATTCACATTTCCACACTCTATGCAATTTAAGAAGCAATATGCCTGTAAAGCCAACATCATATTTTTCACTCCCTTGTTTAGTTGTATCAAAAGATATTTAGTTTATCACTACTTATAAATTTAGTGGTTAAATCCATAATGTATAACCACCAGGGACATGAGCTTGCTAAGCCAGTTGATGTATACAATGTGCTGGGTACCCAGTTCAGATCAGATAAGACTCTTTCAGAAGGGCATGTAAAGTTGGATCTGTCAAAGTTCATGTCAGATGAGCGAATGCTGAAAAAAATATTACCGGTTGAATTTGTTCTAAACATGGATCTTGTTTTGAAGAGGATCTTGAACAAGTAAGTTTGCACTGATGTTATTCTTCTTATTTAGCTCTACCCACTGAAATTGGTATCAGTAACCTTATTTTATATGGTGTACCTTCTCATGGTCTTGTATGATTGTGATGCCTAACACGGTTATTTTTCGTCCAATCTTAACTTAAACTTTGAGAAGATGTTTCTTATGCTTCTAGATTCTTCTTTTTTTTCCTAGAAACTTTAGTTGTTCAGGTTGATTATTGTCTTTTTGGGCAATGGTTCCCATGCAAAGTACTGATGAGATATTTCTGTATTTTCAGTATCAAGCCATTTAGACATATCAATTTTCTTGTGCACTGGGAAGTTGAAGAGCTTTGAGAATCGTACTTGAATTAATAAAAACCTATTAAATCTTAAAAGTATTTTGCTATACTGAATTATGCTGGTTCTGATGTTTTGCTTTTGAAGGTTTGATTTTCCTTTAGTTTAGTTGCCGATTTTTCAGTTTATCCCTGTTGGTCAACTTTCCATATTAACTCAAGCGATGTTTTCTAATTCTACCCTGAATGGAGCTGGTGAAGTGATTGCCCCAAAGAATAAAATAAAATAAAAATAATCTGGATGAAATAGTGAGGAGTTTCATGTGTTTGCCACCGCTGTGGGTGCAGGTACCCCATAAATCATAAGTTAAATGAAGAGGACAAGAGAAAGTTGATCGTTGCTTTGCACTTTCACCCCAAAAAAGATGTTAAAATTGGTGCCGGAGTTCAAGACATAAAGGTACATTAAATTAAAATAAGGTGAAATAATTTAGAACCAGTTTCAACATTGAAGTGTGTCAGTTTCATCGTACAATGTATCACGATTCAAGGGTAATTTTAAGAATATTATCTGTTAATCTGGGAAGATAAGCTTATACTACTATGAAATAAGATACATGTATCGTTTTGGATGACTTATTGATGTAGTGTCAGGTATGCATTAAGATACAAAGGTTTGCATTTGCATATGGTAGAAGCCATTACATAATATAAAATAAGATACAGGTACCATTTTGGATGACCTGTTGACGTAGAGTCAGGTATGTGTTAAGATACAAAAGTTTGCATTTGCATATGGTAAGAGTATATCCTATAAAAAAAAGATGGGAAAAAAGCTTTTATTATCTTTTTTATAGGAAACATGAACATTTTATTGAAATATATATAAATGAGAAAGTACAAAGTGGACAAGAATTCCAACTAAATATGCTAGTTCCTAAGTCTTAAGAGAGACAAACTAGGTATAACAAAAGCTTTAGATTGGCAAAACATCACAAAGTCCTAAACAATGTCTATATAGTTTAAGATACCTAGGAGAATGAGAAATGGAGATAACATATTATATGATCGTCTTCACTAATTTACCTTAATGACATTGATCTCTCTGGCTACTGAATTCTGGCTTTCTTTACCCAATTTAATTGAACGCGGCCTTTCTAGCATCAGTGACTATTCTAAATAGAGTTTGAAGGGGTGTTTTTGTAATTAAGTCATTCATTCTCATCTTCACTCAAAAATACTTGGAGGAAATATGCCCATCATGTTTAAGTTTAAAGTTGTAAAAGTGCTTATTAGATCTTCAGTGGCGCTATTCAAGTTTATATGGCTTCATTGTGGGTTTCATTATGAATTTTGTCCGCTTATTTTGCAGGTTGGATATCACCCCAAGTATGACAAGTCCCACTGTTTCATATTGGAAAGGAAAGATGGTACAATTGAAGATTTTTCATACCGCAAATGCATCACCCGTGCTCTTGAGATTGTAGCCCCTGCAAGGGTAAAAGGCTATCAGTCAAAAATGTTGAAACATTTTACTGATAAAGCCAGGGAGGATGTATTTTGAAGACAAAGTCTACAAGATGTCTATCTCTTAATAAGAGGACGATGAAGGATGTGACAGCAGAGTTTTTTGGTGTACATACAGTTACCTTCTAACGGCAAAAGAAGTGCCGTGAAATGTTATTCTCTATTAGACGGTTGGAGCCTTTCGTAGCTTTCCAGTTGTGCGTTCTACAATGAAGAAGCAAATGATACAAGGCGGCAACCATTTTCTTTTTGTAGTCAAGAACTTGATAAAATATCGTTTATAAACTTTGTTTATGCAGCATCAACCTTTACTATGCTTCTTTTTGCTTCTTCCACTAATACTTGTTTGCCTTCTATCTAAATAGGCAGATAAGATCTAGTTGAAGCAGCAACGAGAAGCTCCTAAAGGACTGACGATGTTTTTATTATGTTCCAAGGATTTCTTAATCCAAAGACTAGGCATTTCTGTTAAATTGTTTGATCATATGCTTTCTCTTACTCGTCGTTCTTACTCATCATATTTTTACTGCAGCTCATTTTCAACGCTACACTTGCATCCACTTGGTTATAAACAGAGGCTAAATATGCTATAAAAGCTTCTTGTTTACATATATGCAGCATGCTCATATATTAAGTTTGGAGTCTCTAGATTTTCACATAACATTGTTCATTTGGACTGTTTTTTGTGAATTTTTACTTGATATTTTATTTGTTTATCATTATTTATACGGTTAGCAAGTGCTTAGTTTGGTTTATTCTAATAACAGATCGACATCACGGTTGTCCCATCATGGAGCCTGCCAACTGAGTTTGGAGTCTGAATGTGATTGCTTTTTGGCAAAAGTTGTGCAACTGTATGTTTTTTAATGGAGTTAGGCTAAAAAAATTGCTAGTAACAACTCGTTTTCGGAACTTTTTAATTCTTTTATGTAATCATTGTTGTGCTTTTGAAGTTCATTGGGACATAATGCCCGTATTTTTCTGTATAATAGAGGTGTGATATTAAAAGAAAAAAGGGCCAACATTAGCTGATTAGGATTAGCATTAATGCAATAACCCTCAAGCGCTTATTCAAATGAAAGATTACAAATTGAAATAACAATCTAATTTCAAAACACACATCATATAATCTGTTAGGGTAAAGCTAATAAACTTAAACATGCCAAACTCTATCTCTCCCTCCCTCGAATTAAATGGGATATGATCTAGATATTTTTAAGAATTGTTTAATGCTACAGGAGAAATTCATTTTAGAACTCATAAATGAATAATCGACAACTGCAAGTCTGCAATATTATAAACAACGAAACAAACCACTATTGGAGAACAAGATCTTAATTTTAGAAGTGGAATGCAATAAATTTCACTTTAGAAATTTTTTACAAAAGAAATAGTTATGTAATCTTACAATATCTTGAACAAAATTATACGCGTTTACGTTTTGAAAAAGAAAAAGAAAAAAAACAACTTTACATTGTTTCTTCTCCTCTCATGCATGGCCCTATTTTCTATCAATGGAAAAATTAAATAAAGTTATTATTTTGATTTGAAAGAAGAGTTTTAAAGTTATATATGGATATTTTTAGATACCATGATTAGCTCTTATATTATATTACATAAAATGATATGTGCCGTTCAATAAAAAATGATTAAATGGTTGATATTATTTGTGAAATGCATTTGTTATAATCATTTATGAGAGATTTAAATCATGTTATTACATTAATAGTATATTTGGTGAAATATGAATTATATTTAATTGTATTATAAAAATTTATTTAAATAAATAATTAATTTTTTATATTTTTCTTACATTTAAAATAAAAACAATCCTATTTTAAATTCAAAATGAAATAAAAATATATATATATATAATTTTAGAATTAAAAATTTTAAAAAATAAATTAAATGTCTAATATACTTCAAACCAATACCTTATGATTGATAAAAATTTATATATGATTGTAGAATTTTTATGATATATATATACTATGATGAAATTTTATAATTAAATATATGATTATATATAAATTATATCGTGAGATTTTAATATCATCTACAAAATATGGTAAAAGTATTAACCATTTATTATTCTCCTAAAAAATTGTTGGTAAATTGCTACCATTTAGATAAAATTATCAAAATTAAAATCCACCCATTTTTAAAAATATAAAAAATACAATAGTACAATATACTATTAACCTAAATTTTATAATAATGATTGTTTAATATATAGATCGACCTTGAGTTCGATCTAACTAACAACTTGAGCTATTAAACCAAACGTCTTAAGAAAACATATCTGTGTCCGTACCCACAACGACACTTGTAATATGAACCTGCCTACGTATAGGAGCTTGGATCTTGGAAGACCGACCATCAGCCCGAGCCATGGGGTTGTCGACCTCAAGATTAAATGCATTTTATTGTACTCTTGTACCCCTTTGACATGCTATGACTTGTACCCCTTACGTAATCGACATGTGTATGTGTAATGTTCTATATATACATGTACCTCATAAGAAATCTACATATTCTACAAAATTATCTAACTTCTCTCTAGTTTTTCTCTCCATAAATCAGACCATCCCAATATTTTGGCACCTACAGTGAGGCTCAAATTCGAAGGTCGAGCTTCTCTTCTTCCCTTTGGAGGAGCTCGTTCCTTAGGAGGAACTTGTAACTTTTTGAGAGCTTGCCTCCTATTTAATGACCCTACTTTTAAGTTGCACCAACAGATCAACGACACTAAACTCCATGGTATCTATATATACAAGGAAAAAATGGGTGTTAGTTTTAAAAGGAGTCAGATTAAATAAAAAACAAGGTATTTGTAAAGTCTCAAGACTAATTCACTATCGTCTGTGAGCACTTCAAACCTCCCTTATAGTTTGTGGGAAGGGTTAGCACTTGGAATGGGCTCTACTAAGCCCTACCTCATCAATTCACATGCATCAATGCATGAGGTGTTTAGTAGTTGCCTCCATTGCATCTTCTTGGGCAAATAGTTCTAGATATCAACCAATCGTTACTTAGCCTCGGGGCTCAAGGTCGTGATAAAAGAGCCCATATTCCTTATCATAACCTTGGTCTCAACCTAGGTACTCCTTATCAGCCTAGCATCACTGCTTGGGGTCTCTCATCGACTAGATACATAGAATAAGTACTCTTTCTAATTCTTCTCATTTTCGAAGAGGATCACATTTATGCCCCGATCTTGTTTGACTGACATGTAAACTCTCATTGTGTTTATGGGATTCTGATTTTATACATATGCCTCATTGAACTCGGGCATTTCTAACTCAACCCTAAGCTCTTCGCATATTAGTGTGAGATAGAACATGTACCTCTACCTATTCGGCATCAGTTGGCCCGACGCTAGCTAAGTTCTAGCCAAGAATTTCCTTATGATGAGGTACAGTAGAAACCTAACCCTTAGCCACAAGGCCTTCTCATGAAAGGCTGTCTACCCAATTGGAGGTGGATTGCTATCAAGAACACTTAACTCGAGGATAATTATTTGAATCGAGAAGGGAATGTCATACATTTTCCATAGCCTTTCCTCATCCTGAGGAGATAACCTACTAGGTTTGAACTTGGCCGCCTAACCTTTGATATGACCTGTGGGTTCACCTATGCTTTTCTTCCTCAATGACCTCGAGATAGATATTTGGGTATATAGAACATTCAACCTAATTGTAGGTATGACCTATAAACGAGACGTAAAGGTGGAAGGGAGAGGCTCAGGCATCTCTGCTTCACTTGAGGTGCTTGTCACATTGGTAAACCCCGAGGCATCACTTTTTGCTTGGCCCATGAAGTTGGGATATTGTGGGCTTTCTTAGGAGAATGAGCCTGAAGTGCACTTTTTATGCATGGTCTCTACAAAATATTGCAAAACATAAAATGTTAAGGGACGAGAAATAGAAGTTATTAAAGGTCGAGTTTTGAAAGTAAAAGATGAGTGATTTTATAGACTGACCTTAAAAGAAAGCAGAAAACTATTAGTCTCAAGAAGGCTTATTTTAAAGCATGAGCAAGTATATTACTAGTCGTATTGATTTTATTACCATTTAGCTAAGAACTTTTGCAGCGCGAGTTGAAATGATAAAGCATTTTTTGTTCCAATTTGTGTTTGATATGTAGGAAACGATGAAATGAAGAGAAGCACATGCCCTTCCTTATATAAAGGTGCCTATTTTCTCTTTCCAATTAAATGACTAGCATTTATTAGGATGAGTTGAACATTTTAAATTCTTTGTCTGGTTGCTACTTTTTTACCCCTGTTGAGGAATCGCACTAAAAAAGTAGGGAGACTATATGTTTGAAATATGGATTGACCCTGAGCTCGATCCAACTAACAGCCCAAGCCATTAGACTAGTTGTCCTAGGAGGACCTGTCTATACCCATGCCCACAACGACGCTCATAGTATGGACCTACCTACGCATAAGAGCTTGGGTCTTAGAAGACCGATCATCAGCCCAAGCCATAGAGTGGTCGACCTCAAGCTTAAATGTATTTTCTTTTACTCTTGTATCCCTCTAATACGTTGTAATATGTATCCCTATGTAATAGACACGTGTACGTATAATGCTCTATATATATATGTACTTTATAAGAGATCGACACATTTTACAAAATTCTCTAACTTCTCTCTAGTTTCTCTTTCTGTATATCGAACCATCCCAACAATGATAAAAGGCAAGTTGTTCAACAATTAAAAAATGCTATTTTTATGATTGAAAATATTAATATTAACTTATAATTTAATATTTTAGAGTTTTTAAAAATAAAAATATTCATATAAAATTAATAAAATTTATTTTGATAATAGAACTATCTTAAAACAAACACAATACAAGATCAAAGAAAATGCCTTTTATTCTATCTATACTATTTCGTATAATTTGAATATCAAAATCTTATAAATTTTTTATTGTTATATTAACATTATTCTACATTTATAATCGTACACCTAAGTATAGAAACATACTCACAAGTATTATACAATAATATTTTAAAAAATAAAGGGTCTTCAACCTTGATGGCTAGGAATAGACGCGATAACAATTATGTTAATAAGCATAAACATCTCATATAAGTTTTAAGTATATTTGAGTAATAACGGTCATTTATAAATAAGTAGTAGTTTCTCTATGATTTAATTACTTTTTTTGTTTTTTAATATTTATTTAAAAATTAAAAGTTAATATATTTTTTACTCTACTATATTATTTAAATATTTAAATTAATTTATATATTTTTAACTATTTAGCACATGTTTTTAATTAAAATAAAAAAATATAAAAGTAAGAATAAATAAAATTTAATTTAATTATTTAAAATATTGTGTATTTTATTATTAAAATTGTATTTTTTATATAATTATATGCATATAAAAAAAATATTAATATATATTTAATTCTAAAAAATATATTAAAATAACCATTTTCTTCGATTACGATATTTTTTAGATAAAAAAAAAGAGTTAAATTTTGTAAGATAATCATAGTTTGAATTATCCAAAGATTATGATATAAATGCCCATCCGACTGATGCTACAGGCTATGAGTGATGATTTACAACATACCAAACTACTTTTTATGAGAGAGAGAATACAAAAAAAAGAAAAAAGAGTTTTATTTGTATTGTTTAATATAAGGAAGCGCAATAAAGATCTAACGGTAGATCGGGATATTAAGATGTCAATTGTGAAAGTAGGACAGATTTTGAATGGACATGAATGCTTGTAGTGCCCTTTATATATTTATTTTGAATGGACATGAATGCTTGTAGTGCCCTATCAATATTTGTGGGTCGCCATGTTTTGGATTCTTTTTGTCATTTTGCTTCTGTTTCTTTTTCAAACTTTTTTTTTATTTTTTATTTTTCATGAAGTTGTTGGGTCAGTACCGTCACAAACTCACAATGGTTATCACACACCCACAACACTAAAAAAATCACGTTTAAAGAAAGTTGACCTGTCCATTTCTTCATACATCTTACCTTCTTCGTCAATTCTTAACTATAGATATAGATGTATGGTAGATATTATATGTGTAAACTGGTTCTCCCATCCTAATTACCTATTATCATATAAATAATTCAATTATTTAAAATGATTTTATTTTTAATCCTATCAACTGAAATTCAATTCAAGAGATAACATTTACTACTGTTTTTTTTTTTTAATTTTAGAAACAAATTCAATGTTTTTATGCTATAATTTGTTCTGAATAAGTTGACCTATTTTTTTCTCGTCACAAATAGTTCATAGAAATTCATGTCCATAAAAAGTTGTGAGGAAATTTTATCAAGTGCCATAAAAGAGAATAAAAATATTAAAATTAGATATCGGCCATAATATTACTAGTAGTCATATAAACAATAACACAACGGTTGAATTTGATCAGATAAATTAATATGCAGCATATATTTTACAGATGAGATAAAAAAATATCTATGAAGCATGATAATTTGTTTATATATATATATATATATAGTAATGTATGAATTTAAAAAATTAGAGGAATAATTCTTACTTGAAAAGTTATTTCGTTGCGGAGCTTTTGAATCTGAACTATCTGATATTTTATCCCTTAAATACCCTTTAAAATGTGCAAAAACCTGAATATTTTAGAAAGATAAAGCTTTTTTTTTCTAGAAAAAAAATAGAAAAATTAGCGTAAGAAATGACGTTTTTATAGACACATTTTGGAAGGTATTTTAAGAATGAAATATATCAAATAGTTTGGGTTCGAAAACTCGACAGGAAAATAACTTTTCAAGTATAGTTTCTTATTCTAACTTTTTTTAAATTCATGTATTAGTTTGTAAATAAATTATATAGTAAAAAAATGGATGAAATTATTTTATAATTAATGTTATAATATTATAAATGTTGTTTAAAATAAAATATTTGTCATAAATATTTTATCATGTATATATTAAAAAAAATTATATAAATAAACAAATATCAAATGTTATTATGAAATTAACGTTGAAAATATGATATGTGATCTGAGAATTTTATGCATGTATCATAAAAATTATTTTATATGCAATCTTGCTAGCATTTTACTAATGTAATACTAATTAAAGTGACTATTTTTAAGATATTATAAGTATGTATTCAATCAAATATATTTTCCAAGTTTTTTCATCTAGGTTTTCTTGTATTATTGATCATACATAATCTTGAAGTTAGACTCTCCATTATTTCTCAGAGTTTGCCGTTTAGCAGGCTCCAGAGGGTGATTGCAAATAGATCTCAGAGTTAGATCTATTACTGTACTTCGAACATTTAAAAGATAGCACATATAATGTTGATTTGATTATAGTATATGGATTCGGATATATATAAATTAGTTATTTATTATTTTTTAAAAATATATTATAAAAATTATATAATAAATGATATATATTTTTTATATGGTGATTAAAAGACACGTTTTCAACATAACATTAAATAAGAAAAAGTTAGGGAGAGCATAAACTATCCATATTTGTCGGTTTTAGCCATCATTATAGTTTTGAGTATTACCATTTATTACGAAAAGAGGGACATGTTTCTAATAACATTAAATATAAAATATATTGTAAATTTATAATAGACTTATATATTATTATAAATATAGTTATATTTAATAAAAATATTATATTAATTATAATTATTATGTATTTATGATATTTAAAAATTAGGTTAGGAAAGCATAATGCTTTCTTTCTGTCACTTAATACATTAACGTAATAACATTTCTTCTCGTAATGGCTGTGTGATGTAGGAATGGGCACGGGTACGGTCGGGGACGGTTTTTGATATAACCGTCCCCGAATCAAATTATAAAACCTATAACCGAAATCGTTTGAAAACTGTTACGGTTCGGGGACGGTTTTTTACCCGCGGGTAACGGTTCAGGACGGTTATGAAAAAAACCTAAAAAAAAAATCGAAATATATATATAATTTAATATATAATTTAATTAATTAAATATAGTTAATTTCGGGTACGAGCGGGTACGGTTTTTAGTATAACCGTAACCGAATCGTAACCGTTGTTTCATATTTAGTTTTTTCCCGAAACCGTCCACACCTCCAAAATTTACTAATTAAAAATCGAATCGTCGATTCAGATAACCGAACCTGCAGTTTTTTTTCCATCCCTAATGCAATGTGATGGTGTACATCTTCGTTACTTTTTGGATGAGTACACTAAAAATAAATCCATCCGATGTGATTTAATTTAAATTATGTAGTTTTTTTTCCATGGCCATTAGATTTATTGTCATTTAAAAATTGTATAATTGAATTATCTTATATGGATTTTAAAGTTAAATTTTATAAAAAAATTAATTTAAATTATATTATATATTTTTAATAAAATTAATATTTTTTCACCGGCTACTTTACACTACTCATATTTTTAAATTTTAATTAATATATTTATTTTCTTACTCTAAATCAATAATCTTATCTAATTTTGTAGTGAGACACTCTAAAACTAATTTAAGCAAATGATACTCTAGTTTTCATATTTATATTATTTAAATTAAATTTTTATTTAATTACATAATTTATATTTAAATTTATAAAATTAAATAAATAATATTTGTATTAATTTTTATGTTTTTTAAAATATAAAATTGATTACATTATTTTTATTTATTTATTATTTCAAAAAATTAAATAAAATTTAACGCAACATTTGTTTAATTACAAAAAAAAAATTTGATTGTAAAAACAAAAAAAAAACACTAAAATATAAAATTTTATCTATTCAACCTAATCTAAATAGGTTCGATTTGTATCAATTTTATAAACATTATTAGATTATTTTGATTCTTATTTTTTAACAACTGATATTATTGATTCTATTTCAGTTACATCAGATTTGAACCGAGCGATGAAATGCACGTACCAAGATTATATATTTTTAAAAAAATATCAAAGATATTATTTATCTTATCAATACCAAATTTGAAAAAAAATCACATAAATTATGAAAATTATGAATTTTTTTTATAAAATTTTATAAAACATCGATATTTTATATTTTAAACTAATTTTTTATTTAACACATAATATTTATATTGATAAAGGTTGATCAATTAATTAAAATATTGAATAATAATTTTTTTTATAAAATATTGTAGAATAAATAGTTAAAAATTATAAAATAATTAAGTAAATTATCTAATTATATTATATATTATAAATAAATAAATCTCATTGATAAATAATATATTCAATTTTTTATTAAATTATGATCCGATCAACCTCATCTTACATGTATAATCAACACTTTAATGTCATTTTAAGGACATCCAAAATGTCTAAAAAATATTAACTAAAAATGATATTTTTAAGATAATTTATAACAACAATTAAAAGATAATTTAATTATATTCTTGAAAATTTTGCAAATTTTATTAATTTCTAAAACCTTTACTAATCAATATTAAGTAATATTGTTTTTTTAAAATGATTGTAAGAATACTACATTTCATTAAATTAAAAAATTATATTATCATTTACTTAAAAAAATTATATATATATATATATATATAAAATAATGTAAGATGGTAAAATAATTATAATATTAATTATTAATATGTATTAAATATATTGCTTTTTTAAGTTAGTTACAAAAAAAAAATATATCTACTTAAGCTAAACCAATTCCATTCAATCTGATTATATATTATGACATCGGTGACTTCTTGATGAAAGGTATTGGATTCTTGGATTTTTTTTTAGACTAAACAAAGTTCATCGATTAACATTCACATTATATTATAAAAGATTGATATGGTGTTCCATATCTAACTCAATCTATTTTTTCTAAAAAATAAAAATAATTTACTAAGATAAATGTACTACTCCTAAAACAAGATACCCTCTTTAATAGTTTTGAAAGAAATATTTAGGTAATGTAAATTTATATTTATATTAATGATAATATCTTAGATAGTTTAATAATTTTAAAAAATGAAAAAAAAAATATTTATTTTTGAATTTTTTTATTATATGTTATACTATGATTATCGTGAGTAAAACTTGTACCACCCTAACATTCTTCTTAGAATATTAAAAAGGAAAAAAAACTCTAAACATATTTATTATAATTTCATCTATATTTTATTTTTAATTAAAAATAAACTAAAGATTTTATTAACAATACACATCATTTAAAATCAGTTCTCATTTATAAATATCAACAAAAGAAAAATATATTGATATATACTACAATTCTACGTATAAAACTACTCAAAATCATATCCCATAATTCCATTTGTGTCCCACAAGTTTAAATAGAGAGATCAGAGAACCGCTTTCTCTGGGTACGAGACTCCTCTCTCTGGGCTCATTAATTATTTTGAAAAAGGTATTTCCGCCTCTTCAATTCCGACCTCCGAGTCCTTTTCATCAAATGATAAAATAGCCTTTTCGCAAGATTTTCCAAGCTTTCGAAAGCATTTTCGCTGTCCCTGTAAATGAGCTAATCATTATTTCTTTTGCGTTTTTGTTTCTTTGTTCCCTTTGAGTTTGTTTGCGTTCTTCTAGTTTCTTTCTGGAAGCACCGTTCTTCAATAATTCACTTCGGTAATTCACAATTTTGTCTAGCATATTTATTTATTTATGTTTATGTGTGTATATGTGCGGGTACTTTTGCTTGTTTGCGTTGCAACTGCTTAGTTCTAGTGCTTGTGTATTGTTGAACTCCTGCTCTGTTTGGTTAATAAGAATTCAGAAAAAAATCACTAGAAAATAAGATTTGTAACCTGATAGTTTCACTTCTCAGTTAGATTTTTCTTCTACTTCATTCTATTTCGGAGCCTCTGTTGCTCAAGTTGATTTAGTTCGGATTTCTTGTATAGAATTTT
Source organism: Hippophae rhamnoides (assembly GCA_033030585.1). Lineage (NCBI taxonomy): Eukaryota > Viridiplantae > Streptophyta > Magnoliopsida > Rosales > Elaeagnaceae > Hippophae > Hippophae rhamnoides. The sequence continues at coordinate 65,702,042 of CM065428.1, read as the reverse complement.
TCTGCGCAAACAGAGTGTTGCTTGAAATCTTGTAATTTACCTGGCTTAGATGTTTTATTCAGATTTGTAGAAGAGAACTTTGCTTCTGAGTTTGCTCGAAGAAGTGGAGCCTAGTTCTTGAACTTAAAGTTTTATAGGAAGGTATATTTTCTGTTTTGATGTAAAGTGGGAGCTTAATGTTTAGTGTTTAACCTAATTATGGTTTGATGGGATGGACTCGGTCACGCGGAAGCTACGTCTAGGCCTACATATAGCCAAGGTGCAAGGCAGGTTGTTGAATTTTTAAGTCATATTGGCAATTTACTCGCAAGAGTTTGGTTAGGCCCGTAACGCGTTAACTATGCAATATAACTACAATTTAAGAAAAATACAAAAATAAAAAGCTGTGCACTATAGCTTGAATAGAAGTAAAAAATTTAACGATCTCTAAGTGAAGGAAGTTTATTCTAGACTATTCGTTGGAGGATTGTAGTGAACATACTCTGTTAATCTATCGATTTGAAACACAGTTGAAAGAGAGGGAAGCAATGTTTCCTCATTGCACGGTTGGACAAATTTCTTCTTTTAACACTATTGACTAGACCGGCTGGTGGTGAACTTGATTCTAAAACCTAGTTATTTGTCTTGATCATGTTTTAAGAGAATGAAACTTTTCTTCTCCCTGTTTCTATGACATTTATTTTTCTACTCACAACTTATTTTTAAATCTCATTGAACCTTCTAACTCTATGTATGCAGTTAAAAATGGTTGCATTCGGGAAAAAGTTGAAGGAAAGGCAAATTGAAGAATGGAAAGGGTATATTTATTTATTATTCACTCAGCTACGTTTATTCTTTTAAAGTCTGATCTATGTTCAACATGCAGATCCAGTTGCTTTAGCTTCCATATGCCTTTAGATAATCATATGTTTATAATAAAACCCCCACGTGTGTGGTTAAATTAGTATCTATCCCATGGATTTATGTATCTACGAGTGTTTATAAAAACATTCTTATTTTTATGTCACTAAATGTGATATATGTACATAACCATGTGTAGAATTAGAGAGAGAAGGATCATTTTTCACGCTGATCTAAATTTCTACACGAACATGCTTACATTTTCCCCCTCTTTTCAGATATTACATTAACTATAAACTGATGAAGAAGAAGGTAAAACAATATGTTTTACAAATTAAAGTGGGTACGCTGGACCACCAGCATGTTCTCAAGGATTTCTCGAGAATGCTTGATAACCAGGTCAGTACATGTGCGCTGTTGCTCATTAGAATATGTTATTTACGACAGGTTGAGTATGTCATGCTTTTTGTTGATTTTCTCTCATTACCATTTTAGATTGAGAAGATCGTCCTTTTTCTGCTGGAACAACAAGGACTGCTCGCAAGCAGGTTAGCTGAACTTGGAGAAATGCATGATACTCTTCAGAAGCAACCTGATACATCTCAAGTATCTGAACTACGGGAAGCTTATAGAGTAGTAGGACGGGATCTTTTGAAGCTTCTCTTTTTTGTTGAGGTGAATGCTATTGGCTTGCGTAAGATACTGAAGAAGTTCGATAAACGTTTTGGCTACAGATTCACCGATTACTATGTCAAAACTCGTGCTAACCATCCTTATTCCCAGCTGCAGCAAGTGTTTAAGCATGTGGTAATATGTTTAATCCAAGGTTCTCATTTTTTTCTTTTCTTGTCTTTCAAACATTTTCTATCCTTGAATATGGTTCTAGATTTCATTATCATTTTTGTATGACTCTAGTTGCTGCCTTATTATTTGAAGACAAATAATTAGCCACTGTTGATTTTATCAACATGAAAATTAGCCACCTCTAATCTATACTTTCCACCTGAGTGTAAGATCATTTATAAACTAATAATGGGACTTGCAGGGGATAGGGGCAGTTGTGGGTGCTATATCTCGCAATATCCATGAACTTCAGGACTGTCAAGGAGGAAGCTATTTGTCAATATATGATGAGCCTGTTCTTCCTCTCCAGGTTTTCTTTTGTTTACATCTACCATTTCTTTAGTAAAATATTCTTGCTAGGTTTTCAAGTAGGAAAACATTCAAAATATTGGACAATTTAATAATAATTACCAAAATTGAATTGCAGGATCCTGTGGTTGACTCAATAAAAGCAGCTGTGGACAGGTTAACCCATTCAACAAACTTTCTGAACTTTTTGGGGCAACATGCACTTATTATGCACGAAGAGCTACCAACTCCTGCAGAGGAACATGATGATCAGAGATACCATTTTATGTCACTTGTGTTGAACCTAGCAAACACCTTTCTTTATATGGTCAATACATATATCATTGTCCCTACAGCAGATGATTACTCCATGAGCCTTGGAGCAGCTGCAACAGTTTGTGGTGTAGTGATTGGGTCTATGGCAGTTGCACAAGTGTTTTCTTCTGTATACTTCAGTGCATGGTCAAATAGATCATACTTCAGACCTCTTGTATTCAGTAGTATTTTCCTATTTTTGGGAAACATCATGTATGCTCTGGCTTATGACGTTCACTCGCTATGGGTTCTTTTGCTTGGTCGTCTTTTCTGTGGGTAAGTAATGTTCTTTTCCTCTTGTTCCTATTTTTTTCCAAAATTTATAATGCAAGCTCCGAAACACTTGGTTTCTGAGGAAATTGGTAAAATGTTTGGCTAGAATTTTGGAGAACTGCTACTTCACTACAAGATTCAACTCTTGCTCTCTCTCTCTCTCTCTCTCTCACATGCACATCGTTTTCCTACTTGAGCAAAAAATTAATTTTCATATGATCTTTTTTTTGTGCGAAAATATTATTGGTTTTCTGCATGGGGATACCACAATTGTAGTAAAAGAGCCAGTAATTATTTGACATTTGGATTGGGGGAAGGAACGAATCGAGATGTCTGGCATTACTTTTTTTTGTTGTCTTGGAACATAAAGTTTTAGAATCCCTTTTATAGATTCCCTGAAGCTCGCATTTTCATTCGAAGTCACAATCTGAGAGTAAATTATGATTCAAAAGTTTCTTAACAAACATTAAAATGAGAAACTTCAATGTAAAATATTTCAAGTTCTTTTTGTAGTATTCTGTGATATGAATTGACAAATATTTAATTCCTGAATTTCAGATTGGGCTCTGCTAGAGCAGTTAACAGGCGTTATATTAGTGACTGTGTGCCACTTAAAATACGGATGCAGGCATCAGCTGGTTTTGTTAGTGCCAGTGCTCTTGGGATGGCCTGTGGTCCTGCTCTTGCTGGCTTACTGCAGACCAATTTTAAGATATACAAGCTTACATTCAATCAAAATACTTTACCCGGATGGGTTATGGCTGTTGCATGGCTTGTATATTTGGTATGGCTGTGGATCTCATTCAGAGAACCTTCTCACGTAACTACCGATAACAGTGTGCCCCAGGAATCTAATATTGGTATAATGACTTCTATCACCAAATTGAATATTTAGAATGTAATGTTATGTGTCATTAGATCTCCATAAGCCTTTTGGTGAGTGAGATTTTTTACTGTGCTTATTTTTCTTCATATCCTTATCTGTTGAAGTTCATTGGTATCTGAATTAGTTACACCTGTTGATCAATAAGTTATACATTATTGATGAATATACTTGGATACTGATTCCTGTAAATTACAGAAACTGTAACAAACAATGCTCTTGAGAAGGGTCTTAGACAACCATTACTTATTAGTTCTGAAGACAAGCGAGACGACGAAGATGTTGACCAAGAATTTGATGAAAGTGAAGAAGCATCCGAGGATTCTCACCGACCAGCCACATCCATTAGATCAGCATATAGATTACTCACACCCTCTGTGAAGGTACCATCTGACTGATTCTGAATTTCACATGAGTCCTTGAAACCTTATTTATTTACTTATTTTTTTATTTTGCTAAGAAGGTCATGAAACCTTAATTAATTGGTTAAATGTATGTGTGAGACAACACTATCCTAGACATTTTCTTGTCTATTTACCAAAATCTAATCTTTGGAGTCTTAAGCCTTTTTGGATCATTTCACAGGTCCAATTATTGATATATTTCATGCTGAAGTATGCGATGGAGATATTGCTCTCGGAATCTAGTGTTGTTACCACATACTACTTTGGCTGGTCTACCAGCAGTGTGGCAATATTCCTTGCTTGTCTGGGGCTTACTGTTCTTCCAGTAAACATTGTTGTTGGAAGCTACATCAGCAACATGTTTGAAGACAGGTAGTATTTCATGTGATGTTTTCATCTTTATTTCTTTTGAGGTAGTTCTCATATATATATATATATTTGTTGAGTTAAAATTTCTTTTCTTTCCAACTTTGTTATTTAGTCCTTTTCACTTGCATGAATACAGGCAAATTTTAATGGCATCTGAAATTGTGGTTTGCATTGGAATTCTTCTGAGCTTCCACCTTTTTATTCAATACACTGTGGTGCAGTATGTCTGCTCAGGTCTCATCATGTTTGTTTCTGCTGAAGTACTTGAAGGTGAGACAACAGTATTCAATTTGACTATGCTATCATTAATCACAATGACTACTTTGAAATGGAAAATTGATCCTGAAATTTTTCATCTTAAAGGTAGGAGATTGATAAAAAGGATGCTTCATCATGCATGAGCAGCTGATGAACATATAATAGAGTGAATATTCTAGTAGCTCACTTCCTGGAAGTGTTGAATAGTGAAGTTTAGCAATTAGTTAGGATGGTATTTTGATTTCCTTTCACACTACATTCATTCGTGATGAAGGAAAGGCATGGCCTATCGTTATTTACACTCTAATCCAAGGCTTATGGCCTGTGGGTTTTTTTTAATGGGTTTTAGCACACATATTCTTGCAACATGAAGTGCCATGTTCTCGCACTTTAAGGCTCTTGGTGCCATGGCTAAGAATATCTATACTAATTACATGACCGAGTCTTTTTTCTTTTGTAGGTGTTAATCTATCACTACTCTCCAGAGTCATGTCGTCCAGGCTTTCTTGTGGAACCTACAACGGTGGACTCCTTTCAACTGAAGCAGGAACACTAGCTCGAGTGGCTGCAGATGGTACCATTACTCTCGTTGGATATTTAGGGGAAAGCAAGCTCTTGAACTTAACCTTACTACCTTCCCTCTTCATTTGCATAACCTCCATAATTGCCACCTGTTGCACCTACAATTCTCTATATTGATACTTGCTCTTTACTTTTTTAGCTTCAACGCTATATTTAGTCATGTATATTTGTAAGGAAATATTTCATTTATTGTGTATTAAAAAAATAATCTAGAAAGCATAAAGTTGTTGGCTAACGACTCTTTTTCCCGTCCTGCTTGTGAGTGAAGGTGTGTAAGAGAAATGAGAGTTTATACAAGGTGAATTATTTGAAGGATATTCCTCTCTGTGTTTTGGAATTTCTCTCTCCCTCTTCGACTCCCTCTATCTTTTACAACCATATATGTTTAATGGAAAGAAGGAAGCCTTCTATTTATGTAGCAAGAAATCAGAACAACAATAAGAATTATACTTGTATTGAAATAGAAAAAAAACTTGTCGATTGATCTTTAGAAAAGATTACAAAGCACCTAAAATGAATGAAAATTAATAGAGGGAAATTTTATCTCCACTAGCCAACGCCAAGCATGGTTTTATAGGTGATGTGCCTAATAGTCCCTAAGTGTACCTAGGCATTCATACATGCAACCTATGTGCGCTATTGGCCATCATGCTCCAGTTGCATAATAAAAAAAATATGGTCCTAGTTATTTTGATATTCTATTACAACTAGAAGAAAGAAAATTTAGTTTTCTATCCCATTTACACCGTAGCTCTCATCTTTAGTAGAATTCGATCTCGAATTCAATGGGATTTTCCTTGGTTGCATAAGTAGGATAGTACTTTGACAATGAACGTGTTGGAGATGTTCCAATCTTCAAGGAGATCAATGACATAAGCATTGTTGTTGATTTTCTAATTGATTCTCAAAAGGCTATAGTTCCTAAACTGAAGTTTGAGGCAAATGCCTTGTGATAATCTGTGTTTATTGAGGTGCATTATGGCGAGCTCACCAGCTTGAAAATGTGTAAACCTACGATGTTGATCAGCCTGCATGTACTGTGCATTCATTTTCTCAATATACTCTCAAATTTCTTGGTAGAATTAAGTGTAATCAGTAGCCTATATGCCAGCACCTTTACTCTTTGGATTAGGTATGACTTGCAAATCTATATTGAAGTCGATTACTTTGGTATAGATAACCGAGAAGGATGAGTGATTTGCGGTGCGGTTTATTATACTATTGAGAGAAAATTCAATCTTAGGAAGATGTATATCTCATTATCGAGATTTTTCATGATTCAAACATCTAAGTATACTACCTATAGTTCTATTGAACGCTTCTGTTTGCCCATTAGTTTGGGGATGATAAGCGCTATTGAAGTTCAAGATGGTATCAAACCTGTGCCACAACTCTTTCCAAAAATGACTTATGAACTTCACATCATGATCAAATGTGATGGTTTTAGGGATGTCATGCAGCTTGAAAATGTCTAGAAAGAAGATAGTTGCTATGTTACTAGCATTATGGATTTTTTTGCATAGAATTAGGTGGGATATTTTTGAAAACCTGTCCACTACCACAAGGATGAAGTCTACTCTTCTTTTGTTGAGTGGTAGTCTGAGGATGAAATCCATGCTAAGACCCTCCCAAATGGTTACAGGAACTGGCAGAAGAGAGTAGATGCAGGTGTTTTGGTTGCCTCCCTTAGTTCTTTGGCAGATAGAGCATTCTTGCACAAATTTGGTTACATCTCTTCGTAAATAGGGCTAGTAGTATCTTTCCTAAACAAAGAGTATGGTTTTGTCTCTACCAGCATGACCACTAAGTCCCCTAGTATGAAGTTATTGAATAAGGTATTCCCTTAAATTGGTTTTTGGAATGCACAATCTGTTGTCCTTAAAGAAATACCCTTCTTGCAAATGGAAACCACACACATGTTCATGGTTGTTGCATTGTGTCCACCTTTTGTGCCATATTGTTGGCTTGGTTAACAGACCACAAGGTTTGACTCAACTCTAGTCTTTTTCTAATAGGAGAATTTAGACCTTGCACATATCTAACAACGTTCTGAGGTTCTCGCTCACACACATTGGCTCGTAAGCCAAGCCTCATGAACTCCTCAACATATTCAATGACATTTTTTTCTTCCTTGTTAGCATCGATGATATTGCTAGTAAAGGAGATGTTTGTAATCAATTGGTAGAAGCTGTTGCACTATCAATTTCTTCATTCCTTCCCAAGAGGTGATTGGTGCCTTACCTCTCAACCTTATTTCATTTTTCATGTGTTTCGACCAAGCAAAGGCATCACCCTTGAGCTTATAAGCTATTAGTTTAATTTTTCTCTCTTCTTATATCTTTGTGTAGTCGAAGAAATTCTGGATAACAGCCATCCAATCAAGAAATTCTTCCATTTGAGAATGACCAGCAAAAGTGGGTAGGTTCACATTAAATCAGTAGTCATGCTTACCATGTGATTGTCGCTCATACTATTGGCTAACAAAGTCTAGGTGATTGCATCTCATACTCTCATACTATCAGTTGACAGAATTTCCCTTCTCGATTGACCTAAACTGCCTTCATCGAATCCAAAATATTTGGGGTTCACTTCTGGTGGAGTCGTGATATCATCATCAGAGTTTGGGTTAACGCAAGTATCAAAATCAAAGTGGCTGTGAGGAAACACATGTGTGTGATGAGGTCGAAGCAGTGGGTGTGATGTGTTAGGAAATTTGGATAAAATGGTATAATCACAAATTCTCCCTCCCAAGATCTTCCTTAGTAGAATATCAAATAACAGAGAAATAGATAATACACAACACAAGAATTATAGTGGAAACTCCAAATTAGAGAAAACCCACTTTTGTTGTCAAAAGACAACCAGAGAAGAATTCACTATGTGGAAAATTGTTACAACCACACTCTCAGTAATTTTCTCATACACCCAAAAGACAAGAGCAATTACAAGCCCAAGAGAATTTTCCCACAAAATTCTCTCACTTAAGAACTTCTCATACAAGTTTTTCTCTATTTTTGGGATGATTATCAATGAAGAAATGAAGCCATATTTATAGCCTTCAAGTTCTCATTTCATATGCCAAACATTTCTTCATTCAACAAAATTAGGCTACCTAATTTTCCTATTCTTTATTCAAACAAGGTTAGGCACCTACATCTTTGACAATATGGTAAGCCACCTTCCATGAATTTTCTTCTAAATTAGGCACCTCCTATTTTGACTAACAAACCTAATATTATTTTTAATCAATCATAACAATCTCCACCTTGATTAAAAATAAACATGGTTACCACTACAACACTGTCTATTCCAACAGTCATAATTCTCTACACCGAGAATTATCATACTCCACCATAAAGAGTACACCCACTTAGAATTAATCACCAATTCTAAGAATTTCACATCGGCTCATGTCGAAAAAAAAAACTTGCTGAAATTTATGGTGCAACTCTCACACTTGGTTTTCTCGAGAGTTCATCACCATCGACATCCTTTCCACCACACACTTGCATTTATACCAAGCCAATGCTCGTGTGCAAACTTGTGGACCCGTTACCCGAAACACACCCTCTTTCATGGCAATATTTAGAGACTAGCGGCGTGCCGTGAGGATGTACATGCTTTTTCAAAGAGCATCACTATAGTCTTTGAAAGCAGACGTACTATTAAGCGTCGCGTCGGTATTTGAGCTTAACTTGCGGATCGGCTCCACCCTTTGGACAATTTCTTTTGAGGTGCCTAGATTGTCCACACCCCTAGCACACTATCTTCTTTTTCATGAAATTGTTTTTCTTTCGGTTGTCAGCTACCAATGCTGAGTTTTCAGGCAAAACATTTATTTCACCACTCAACCTTTTTTCTTCAGAAAACAACTTGCTAGTAACTTCTGAAAAAATTATTTTCTCCTTTCCATGAATCAAGATAGGTTTCATGTAATCATAAGAAGATGGAAGAGACCAGATGAGCCTTAAAGCTATATCTTCATCATCAAGTTTAACTTCAATGGTTTCCAGTTCAGAAACAATACCATTGAGAACACTTAGATGGTCAGACATAATAGTTCCTTCATTCATACACAAAGTATGAAACTGCTCTTTCAAATACACCCGATTTGAAACGCCTTTTGCCTGATACAATTCTTCAAGCTTTTCCCAGAGTTCTTTCGCCATAGATATTCCATTCACATTTGCAAGAATATTTTTGGCCAAACAAAGCCGAATTGTACTTGCAGCTCTTAGGTTAAGATCTTCCCAATCTTCATCACTTATATTGGTTTTACTGGACTCAATACCCGTAACAAGGGCTGGTTTCCCCTTTAACGCCTTGTGTAACCCATATTGGATCAACAAATCTTTGACTTGTACTTGCCAAAAGCCAAAATTGATTCTCTCATCAAATTTCTCAATGTCAATCTTGACTCCTGACATTTCTCCTTCTTTCTTTGAAATTGGCTCTGATACCAGTTGTTAGGAAATTTGGATAAAATTGTATAATCACAAATTCTCCCTCCCAAGATCTTCCTTAGTAGAATATCAAATAACAGAGAAATAGATAATACACAACACAAGAATTATAGTGGAAACTCCAAATTAGAGAAAAACCACTTTTGTTGTCAAAAGACAACCAGAGAAGAATTCACTATGTGGAAAATTGTTACAATCACACTCTCAGTAATTTTCTCACACACCCAAAAGACAAGAGCAATTACAAGACCAAGAGAATTTTCTCACAAAATTCTTTCACTTAAGAATTTATCATACAAGTTTTTCTCTATTTTTGGGATGATTATCAATGAAGAAATGAAGCCATATTTATAGCCTTCAAGTTCTCATTTCATATGCCAAACATTTCTTCATTCAACAAAATTAGGCTACCTAATTTTCCTTTTCTTTATTCAAACAAGGTTAGGCACCTCCATCTTTGACAATATGGTAAGCCACCTTCCATGAATTTTCTTCTAAATTAGGCACCTCCTATTTTCACTAACAAACCTAATATTATTTTTAATCAATCATAACATGATGAATATTCATCGCAAAGAATACCCTTTCTTTACGGTTTTAACTGTCTCTAAATCTCGTTCAATTGGGTGTGGATTTAGGTGGTGGTTTGTAGGAGTGATTGCTAAAGGTCTCGTGACACCTCTTCAATCCTCTGCTCAAATTGGCTTTCAAGGCCAACCATCGCAACCGACATGTCATCGCTACCATCGCCACAAGTTGGGTTGTTGGACGTTGCCATCTGAATTATAGCTCAAACTCAAGCTCTGATACCAATTTTGATGCACCAAGAAATGAGAACAAGAAGAGAAATTATACTTGTATTTAAATAGAAGAGTAACTCGTCGGTTGATCTTTAGAAAGGATTACAAAGCACTTGAAATGAATGAAAATTGACATAGAGAAATTCTATCTCTACCCGCCAACACCAAGTGTGGTTTTATAGGTGTTGTACCTAATGGTCCCCAAGTGCACCTAGGCATTCATACACGTAACCCATGTACGCTAACGATGATCATGCTCCAGCTGCACAATAAAAAAAAGATAGTCCTAGCTAAATAGTTATTCTGTTACAACTAGAAGAAAGAAAATTCAGTTTTGTATCCCATTTGTATCAAAAGTCTATGGAACAAAACTACCACAAGAACCTATTATATCTGGTGCAATCTTCTGGGATGGTAGGGATTCTGTGGTCAAAAGTCATTGATCGTGATTTACATTGTCCTTTTTGGTCTTACTTATTCATTACCAGTCAGAACAAGCCAAACTTCAAAGACTTCTTCTTGAATCCTAAGAAAGGGAATTTTTTATTGTATTTTAACTCCAATCCAACGTACCAATACTAATGTCACAGATAAAGTTACTTAATGTCGTTAGAGCTAATAGTTATAACTCACATCTTCATCCAAGAGTTACGGTCATTTTGAAAAGAAAAAAATCATGGTGGTGTTTTTTTCAATTATGCGTGAGGAGACCATTGGCTCCGACCTCCAATAATAAGAGCAAAAGAAAAGAAAAAAAACTCAATGAAAAAACCTCAATCACCTAAATTATTCATTGTTGTTTAAGTGATGATGTAATATTTTTATCAATAAAATACAATATTAATGTAATTATTTTTTTTTAATAAAAAACAAGTATTCATTGTTTGTTAAAGAGAATAATTAATATAATTAAATGTTTTAAAAATAACGTATGATAGCTAATTTTCTCAACTCTAACCTTGCCGAGAAATGATCAGTAAAACAAATTACTGATAGTCTGACAGAGTCCTTAGGGATGCAATGTGTCAAGTGTATCGGGGGATGAAGCCAACTGAACTTTTCAAAAGGGTTAAGGTTAAAGTTAAAATAACAGGTGCCCAGCACGAGAATTGACTCCATGCTTTGTGGCACAGTAATGAAAATGTATCTATCTACGCAGATAAATTATAAATTATTTTTATACAATATGATAACATGATATTCTAAAATAAAGAAATTTAAAATTAATATAATTTATTTTTAAAAAAAAATAAACACTCAATATCGATAGAGAGAAAAATGAATGTGATTAGTAAGTAATATACTTAAAAATCAATAAATAACGCCTCTTCTACATAGGGGATGTTAAAGTATTGCATGTTTAATATTTAAACAGTTTAGAGAAACACACCACCTCACACCGTGTGTAAATAATCAGAGAACTTGCAGTCATATGTAGTAAGAAAAATACAGACTTTCGTGAAGAAAATACATAGACCAATCCAATGACCAAAAATACAATCCATTTCCATAATACAACATTAAAACTTATAAAAACTTTGACATGATATATCACTTCCGACTAGTTTATTCGTTGGTCAAGTTATTACAAATACAACAATCAAAATACAAACAGGGGGGAAACTACGCATCTAGAATGGCAAAGAGAACTCCTTTAGTGGATTGTAGATAAATTATAACAACCCTAAGAAACTAGATCCAATTAATAGCAATTGGGGAGAAATAGCAAAGGAAATCAAACCTAACAATGTCTCAAGCTGTGGCAGTCTTTTGATTTGGTTTGAAGACATGCTTGATGAGGGACTCCTTGATGGGCAAGAGTTCAGGGAACTCATTCTTCAATTTTGTGGCATCTAACTCATTATTACTTCTAGGAGCAACAATCACCTTTGCCTGCTCTTCAAGAGTGAAGTTTTTCCATGTGAAGTTGGGGTCAATGTACTCACGGTGCATCTCTAAGATCTCATTGTGGCTGACAACTCCAGGGTTTGTGAAGTTCCATATTCCAGTGAGATTTCTTTTTGCCATCTCAATGGAAATAGGTAGAAGTTCGTCCAAGATTGTCATAGAGTTTGGAATGTTGACTACCTTATCATATCGAATGATTTTGGTGATGAAGTTGCGTGGGTTGGATAAATCGGATGAGATTGGCATTCTAACACGCAAAGTACACACATTTTCATAGTTCTTCAGCAGATCCTCAACCTAAAAAAACAACGGAAGTTGAAATCAACAATTCATCTTACATATTGAACACTTGAATACTATCTCAAGGCTGAAGCAGTGAGGTACCTAAATAGTAGTATAAAGTAGTATCTCTCAATAATCTCTTAACAATAAATTATCAAAATTCTAGCAAACAGATCTCAAGCATATTTCACTCCTCAACAACTTGATCTGATTCAGTTTATAATCAACTTAAGCAACCAATAACCAGTCGTACCACCTGCCAACTTACTGATTCATGAATCACAATCGAGTACTAATATCTGAGATTCGAATCCGAAAATCTAAAACAAAACAGTTGGAAACAAAAACTTAAAAAGTGTCACAGAACCCAATAACAAAATGGTAGATCAAGCACATTCCAAAAAATTAGAAGAATGGAGGTTTACCATAGCCTTGGTCTTGGAATAAAAGGATCCAATAAAATTAGGCGTATCTTCCTCCTTGAACCCAATACCCGTTTCGATTTGATGATCCTGATCATACTCGAAGATACACCCAGTTGCGTAATTAATAAGAACGAGCTCTCGCTCCCTGCACACGTCAGCAAGGGTCAGGGTCCCGACCACGTTAGCTCTGATAGTCTCGACCTTATGCGATTCACACCAGTCCACGTTCGGACGGCCGGTGACTCCGGCGGCGTTGAAGACGTGAGTGGGCTTAATGGCAGCGATGTCAGCTTCGAGTGAAGTTCGGTTTTCGAGGCGACCCGATCCGTATTGGAAGTCTAAACCCTTAGCTTCGCATAACTTGCCAAGCAAACCGCCAATCCAGCCGGTCCGGCCGTATATCAGGAACTTGAAAGGCTTGTCTGTGGCTGACGAGCCGTTGGCCGGAAAACCCATCACTGATACAGAGAGGGCGTGAGAGAAATGGAGAGTGAGTCGATGACGTTTACAGTAGGTGAAAACGTACGTAAAATGTGGATCTAAATCATTTTATATATGGTATTTCTCAAAATTAAAATAAATCTTATTTTTGTAAATTATGCTAAACAATTCAGAAATATCATCCTCATGTTTCTACTTTCAAACTCGAATCTGACAGGAATTGGAGCATTTGATATTTGTGCGAACTGAAATTGTTGCAAAAGTTAAATCAGTATTGATTAAGATCATAGAAGGTGAACCATCATTTAAGAAAGATTAGTTTTTTTTTTCTATGTAAAACCATTAATACTTGCATAGCTGCGTGTGGTTAAAATTAGAGTTGCGATTGAGCTGATGGTAGGTGAATTTATGATGTTTGATATGCGAATGACATAAGCATTTCATCTTCCAAAAGAACGAGTGGCTTCAGAGTGAACACACAATGACACAATCCCGCTTCCATTTCTGAGTTCATCAGACTTGAATTGAGACCCAGTACAATAAAGGGTTTTAGAACTAACATTGATGTATTTTTGAAAAAAATAATAATAATTAATTAATAAGAGGTATATAAAAAGTAATTTAATTAATAAATAATATCTTTTAAAATGAGTTAACTACGAGACATTATTCAGAAAAGACTTGTGTATAATTTAAGGTATTTTAAAAGTTTAAGATTTTTTAAGAATTTATAATTTTTTTTTATTTTAAGAAATAGTTTATAAAAATTATATTGGTAAAACATTCCAAAAAAAAAAAGTTGGGTATTTAAAATTTTAATAATTTTTAAAAATTTTATTTAATTATAAAATTTTGATGATTTTAAATATTTCTATGTATAAATAAAATTTATTACCAATAACATCATCTCTAAGTTTAAAATTTATCAAAATCTCTTTAAATTCTAATTAAATATATCTTACTTAACAATTATTTGGATGTAACATATTTTTAAAAAAAGAAACAAAAGTAGATTCATAATAAATTTTTAATTTCAATTTTTAAAAATTGAAATTAAAATTTGAATTTACCTTATATAATAACCCATTCTTAATTTTATTTTTTAATTTTTTAATTTTTAAACTTTTTTAATAGATTTTCATTAAAAAAATTATTCTAATCATTTTGAGTAAATTAAGAATGATTGATTTATTAATTTTTAGTATCAAGAAATGAAAAAAAAATCTACTCTAAAATTAATTTTTTTGAATTTCAAAATTTTCTCAAGTTCTAAAAAAGAATTTCAATTTTTTTTTAAATTTTAAATTTGAATTTCAAAATTTAAGAAATAAAAATTAAAAATAAATTATTGAATTAAAATAACTATCCAATAAGGCTGCACCTTTTGTCCCAAATATTCGTTTATATAATATTTTTATTCCTAAAATTTCATAAGTTATTAATTTAGATGTTCGGGAAAAAAGTTACATAAGTTATGCTTAGGGGGAACAAAAATAGTTATCCTGGTTTGATAGTGAAAGGATGCTTTAAATAACGTGAATTGATAATTTAGACTAATAAATATTTCTTGTTTATAAATTATTTATTATTTTTAAAAATAATAATTAATGTTTTAAAAATACTTATTCTTAATTGTGAAAAGGGTAATAATAGCATAAAAATTTGATTATTTTATTTTTATAAATTTAATGTATTAATTATATTTTTTAAAAATTGATTCATTTTAATTACATTGTTCTTATATTTTTTTTAACATTTTAATCATTTTGATATTTGTGAATATTTTTTTGAAAAAACTTAAAATAGAATTAAATCTAACTAAACTGATAAATATTTGAAGAAAAAATATCTTAAAAGATTCAAAAAAATAAAATAAAAATGTTTCAATGTTAAAATTGATTTAAATTTTTTAAATATTCACAAATATAATAATAAATTGATTAAAATTCATAAATTTAAAATAAAATCAAATAATAAACAGGAAACCACTTTTTTCTTAAATTGATTAAATTTCTTGGTTTTAAAATAAAATAAATAAATAGATTTAATTTATAAAAATAAAGGGAACCACTGTTTTTTCCTCGTGAGAAATAGGGTTTGTACCCTCTGGCATTGTAGGACTCATTTAGTATCAGTTACTCACTGTTTCAGTTCAGACGATAGTCTTTATGGCAGCAGCCATAAAATTATTGTAGTTCCTAGAGCTAAAAAAATTCCACTCTATTTACATTTATATTTTTCAATTCATATTAAAATAGTGAATTATAATTAGCCAAATATGAAACATATATGTATAATTACAAGGATGATTATTTTAATTACATGTAATTCAATTATGATAATCTATAAAATTAATATTCTTTTTTTAAATAATTATAATTAATCAAATTAAATATATATTAATATTATATTTTTATATACATTAATTATATAAAAATAATATTTTGAATAATTTGATTATATTTTATTTATATATATATATATATATATATATATTTAAAAATATATTTTAAATCTAAATAATAAAAATTAAATAAATTTTTAAATAAATTAATGAATATGATTAAATCTTGAAAACAATACTATACGCTTTATAACAGGAGATTATTATCTAAATCTACCCAAAACCAATGCATGATAATTATGATTATTAAGATAAAAGTATACACGATTTCACCCTTAATAATTATATAAAAATAATCATACCAATAACTCAATGATAGATACTATCTTTGTTATAAGTTGAGGGGTAATTAATTGAATAATAAATTTTAAATTTTAAAAATTAATATTAATTATTTTTTAATTAATAGTTATTTTTAATTAAAAAATATGTTATACATATTTCACTTTAATAAAAATATATTTAAATGTAAAATATTGGGCATAAAGAATTAAAAATATAAAATTTAGGTGTAGCTTTTTATATACATTATTTAACTACAATTTATAAATATTATACATAAAATTTTATTAACTTTGCTCGTTACTCTTCTTTTAAAAAAAATGTTATATCTCCAAATATATGTAATTAAAAAAAATCAAAGATGTTATATACTCTCACATTTTTTTTATCGACATCCTCTTTGTTATTCACGTGATTATATATATATATATATTTTTTTTTTTTGGACACGAATTTCTATACGTGATTATACTTAATACTGACAAAAAAGAAACTCATATATAACAACGTGGAGGCATGAATTTATGTTTAAGCAAAAATTTTGTACGCAAAAATGTATGGTTGGAATAATATCTCAAAGAGCAGTTATATATGTACACACTAATTGTATCCCATTAATATTTTTATTTTTTATTATTTATCATAAATTAGGTGAAATTTCTAATAATTAATAAAAAAAGTTATTTATTTTTGAACAAAGATGTGATAATAATGTGAATATTTAGAGTTTTCATATAGCAAGTTTCCTATGTACTATATATGGAAGGCAAACAAAATAAGCTGGAAGAAGAGATTATATACTTAATACAAGTTCATAATTATAAATCTATTGAAATTAAAAACAGGAATTTACATTCTCAAAGTAAGCTTCAGTTATCACCAACCAAGAACATTATTAATTAATACAGTCACTAATCTGTAGCTGAGAATAGAATGTCATTGATATTTAACGACAATTTTTCTTATTACAAGAATTGGCTAGACTGCATGCATGTATATATTATTAGGTCAGAATCAGATAACTGCATCATATGTAGATAGAGCTTAGTGTCTCCTTTGTAATTAAGCTAAAATGACTAAAAAGGACTGTACGACTATTTTTTGCGCTTGGATTTAAGAGAGGTAACAGATTGAGAGTTGTTATTCCAGTTGCGTTTCCTTTGGTTGATGAACCAATTGTTAATCTGCTTCAGCTGCAACCCTGTTTCTTCTACAAGTTTTGCCTTGTCATCTTCCTGCATTAAGTATGTACAGGTTCATTGCTTAATTAAGAATTTATCTTAAAGAAAGAAATTAACAATATTAATATGCAAGATTAATTAGTTCACCTATAAGTTACATATATTAATCGAGATAGCTAGCTACTGTGAAGTTGTTGTTTTGCTTACAGTTGGGTACGGCCACTTTGAGTGTTGTTGCCACCAATTCTTTAACACACTGGTGGTATCCCCTGGTAATTTCCCTGCTCTTCTTTTTCTCATTATTTCCTCCCGAACATCTTCTATTTTTGACTTGAAGCCCTGCAAATGTCATACAATATTTAACTCAGTTTCTTTAATATATACATTAATAGTACAATTCACTTTTTCCTTGAAAAAAAAATGGTAGACATACTAACTTTTAATAGTTTTCTACTCTCTTTTTTTTTTCTTTCCAAAGGGCATGATGTGGCTCAATTAGATGAAGACCACCTAAGTATGTTGAAGGTCTGTGTTCAACTCCCAGTTACACTGGTGTATGAATTATATTGTATTAAAAAAATTAGTTTTATACTTTTTATGTATACAAAGAAACATTAAGTTTGAACGTAATTAATTGCAGAAAATAACACTAATTTGGAAAATGTAACCTCAATCATTTGCAAAATAACACCAAAATTAAGCAGTATGATTTCTTAGCTAGTCCGATATAAATATATGACCTGCTTGAGTTCAATCTTGAGTTCCTGTCTAACTCTTTCCATGAGTGACCTTTCAGATTCAGTAGGATGTAAGGGACCGAATCCCATCATGTCGTGTCCATCAGCGCTAGCTTGATCCATTGAGAAGTCCATTTGCATGTCATCTTCATCATCGGACATTGTTGCAACACTGCCTTCCCCTATACTTACTCCTGCCAAATCATTTACATCACGTGTTTTTCTGAGCATATAAAATTAAGACCAAGTTAATGCGAAAATTAATTAATTAACCATCAAATCTTACCATTAAAATAGAGGTAAATCCCTACTTATCCATTCCTAGCTATAACAAACTTTGTAAAAGTTTAACATAGATTAGTTAGGCAATTATCTTCTCCCATGTATGATCGATATACTCAGTCGAATTATGTTAAAATTAGAACTACAAATCATCAAAACTATAGATCAATGATATTAGGTTAAGCAGATACCAAATGGGTTGTTAGTAACTTGTATATTTTATGTAAAAGTTAATAATAAGTTTATAATATTATGATAGAATTTATTAAAAATTATAAGTGTGTTTATTCATTAGATTAAATTTTTAAAATTGAGAAATATATTGATATCTGTTTATCTATTAGATTAAACTTTTAAGATTACATATGTTTATTAAATTAGGGGGCCTTCAGATTCATGTTTCTTTACATGTTTATTAAAAGACAATGTTCCCTCTTTTCTTTCATCCTTCTTGGACTTTTTTCTTCATTTGCCAAAAATTCTTTATCCATATTGATCAACTTTGCATTGTTAATTAAGTGACATACGGAGATCTTTTAGGCTCATGTGTATTATGAAAACCAGCTTTGAGCATTTCAGAGGGTCGCATATTTTAAAAGCTTAATTAATGATATTTTATCAAAAGAAATTAGAATTTTTTTTTTTTGAAATAAAACTATAGACTTTCTAACTATCATAGATAACGTCTTTTAAAGTATATTCTTCCAGACCCCTCCAATAATTACATTAAAATTTATCAACATAATTTAGTTTTCTTTTATTTCCACTCATAACTCATTTGCCACGTAAAGTGACTATAATAATAATACACATGGTTTACTAATAAGGAAAGGATATTTTTAGTACTACAATTTATTCATAATATTTTCAGCTATAATATTTTTAGTACTACAATTATTAAAATTTAGATGTTCAATAATTATGAAATTGTGATATTTTTATTCTCATAATTATAAAAAATATAACATTTCTAATATCATTATTCTTTTGTAAATACAAAACTAATATGCTCATTTTTACTGCACTAAAGTTACCCAACTAATAATAAAATACTAAAATTGCTAGTTTTCAATAATTACGCTAAAGTTTATTAATATTTTTTTAAAAAATCATTTTCAATGTCAATGTCAATGACCCTCCAAAAGAACCTAACGATGCATGAATCACCACTGAGACTTGACTTGGGTTCAATTAAACGATTGGCATCTGTAAGCCTCTAAATTAGTGTCCCACCCCTAATGAACCAAACTTGAAGATATGGACAAGTGAACGACATGCATATGATGCATTACCTAACTAGAGAAAGTTAAGTATATAATATTGCAATTATCAGAAACTAATTAAAAGTATTCTAGAACATAAATATTCCAAAGGGGTAACCATATCGATAAGTTGGTGTTGGTATCTTCTCTTACCGAACTAACCAACCTTCATCACTAAATGTATTGACAATTTTTTTGATGATTAATTTCCTTAAGACCCTACCTTACCCACTTCTTAATTTGAAGGAACCCAAACTTACAAAGTAGTAACGTCTGCGTGTACGATTGTGTTATAAATCATAATTATCATGTATTAATTTCGAGTATATTTGTTTAATAATAATTAGTTATAAAACGGTGATAATTTTTCAAATGTTTAATTTTGTTTCTTATTTTGTAAAATTTATTTAGTTTTAAAAAATTAAATGTTAAACTATTCCATTACATTAATTAAAATATTAGACATTAATTTTTATTTTTAATTATTTAACACATGTTTATAAGTATAATAAAAATATATAAAATTAAGAATAAATAAAATTTAATTTAATTATCTTAAATAATATGTGTTTTATTATTAAAAATGTATTTTTTTATGTAATTATATGTATATAAAAACAATATTAGTATACGTTCGGTTTCGGTTAACCAAAATTTCGATATTTTAATAATTATATATTATAATAATTATCAAAAAAATAGTAAGAATTTTATAAATAACTATCATTTAAATTATCAAAGTTTTAAATATAAATCCCTAACTGCAACTACTAGAACGAATAGCAAACGAATAGCAAAAAATAACTGCACCTACCCAATTTTGTTCTTATCTTTCTGCGTACCAAACGAATAGCAAAAAATAAGAAATCAATATATATATATAATTTTATTTAAACATTTATGAGACAAGACAATTAATGATTTTTTTCCTTTTACCTATGTTACATTTATATTGTACACCTATGTACATTTATATTGTACAATTACAGATGTATTTCATCATAAAATTGTCTATTTACGAAGAAACTCTTGGAGATTGTTATAAAACTCCTTAATTTAAGGAGCAAATTAAAGAGTAAACACATGGAGTAAAACAAGGAGCAAAACATGATGCAATTCATGGAGCAAAACAAGGAGCTTAATTCAAGGAGCAAAACAAGGAGCAATTTAAGGAACCATTAATTTAAGGAGTAATTCAAGGAGTGAATTTTCCTATAAATAGATGTGTAATTGTAATGAATTAATCATCCAAAATGTTCATTCCAATTGAGAGAAAAGCTTTTGTGAGAGAAAATTGAGAGTAATTTTCTTGGGTGTAATTGGGTTGTGAGTTGTGAGTGTTATACCTTGTGTAATTTCTCCCTTCGGTAAAAAAATGCCAGGTTCGGAGGCGTAAGCAAGATTGGCGGAACTAGTTATCAAATTTTGTGTGTTATTTTTAGTGCTTTAACTGCTAAATCGAAACATCGGAAATTTGCGTTATTTCCCGACAAGTGGTATCGAGCTATTGGTAGTGATTTAAATCAATTTTTGCAAGAAATAGTGGAAGCGATCAGGAAGAAGTCGATTTTAGTGGGAGCGGCAATGAGAATGAAGGAAGGGTGAAAGCTTCGAGAAATTTGATGGCGCGAGATTTTGGGTTTTGGAAAATGCGGATAGAGGATTATACGTATCAAAGAAATCTATATCAACCTTCTGGGAAGAAACCAAAAGCTATGAAGGAAGAAGATTGGAATCTTCTAGACAAACGAAGCCGGAGTTATTCGATTGACCGTAATGTTGCCTTGGCATTAGCAAAGGAAAAGACCACGGCGGGTCTTATGACAACTCTACTCAATATGTATGAGAGCCAAGTCGCCTCGAAGCAAAGTGCAACGATGAGGCGTTTGTTCGGTGCGGATGAATGAAGGCGCATCGGTAGCTCAACATCTCAATGAACTCGGCCACCAAATCCATGACCCAGGTTGAGTTCGGTTAGAAATTGAATTCGATGAAGAAGTACGAACATTAATACTTTTATCTTCTTTGCAAAAGTTGGAATCTCTTGTCCACGGTGTGAGTAGCTCGTCGAAACGATAAGTTGAAATGACGATGTTCGTGATCAGTTTCTCGGTGAAGAGATCAGAGCGTAGAGAGTCGAATTGAATCGTCGGCCGGTTTTGCATACGAGTCGAGAAAGAAATTCAACCAAAGGGAATGGACGTGGCGGAAACGGACTACGAGGTAGATCAAAGGACGGGAGGTCCAATCCGGGAATCCTAATAATTCCCTAGCTCGAAGACTATCGAGTGTTGGAATTGTGGAAGAAGCAGGGCAATACAAAAATCGGTGCGAGTGCACCAAAGGACAAACAAGTGAAGGCGAGGAGGCAAATGTTACTTCCACCTCGGGAGGAGACGATGCATTGATATGCTCTTTGGAGAGCGAGGAAGAATCTTGGGTGTTAGACCTACGGAGCATCGTTCCATTGCTACTTCACAAAAAGTATTCTTCGAGAAATATGTCCCAGGAAACCTTGGAAAGGTATATCTTGGTGATGATCAACCATGTGCTATTATTGGCAAGGTGTAGTGAAGATTAAGTTGAGACGGATTTGTTTGGGAGCTGAAGGATGTCGAGGCATATTCCGTCTCGAAGGAACTTAATCTCGGTGGGACGGTTGGCCGGTGAAGGCTACACTACGATCTTCCATGGTGATGATTGGAAGATTTCAAGGGTGCGATGACGGTTGCTCGAGGCAAGAAAAGTGGTACTCTTTACATGTGGCCAGAGCACGTTGTTCGGTCTGATTGCGACGAAGCAATGAAACACCAAATCTATGGCACCGAGAGACTAGGCCGCTATAGTGAGAAGGGGATGAAGATTATGCTGAAAGGAAAAACTTCCGGTCTACGATGCGGAGATAGACATGCGAATATTGCATACTTGGAAAGCGAAAGAGAGTCGAACTTTCGGACGAGTTGCGAGAATCCCAGAAGGAAAGACTAGAGCTTATTCACTCGATGTTTGGGGACTGACGGCCAGTATGTCATCTGGTAGGAAACACTTTCGTGACTTTCATTGATGATCGCTCTCGGAAGGTATGGGTTTACTTTCTAAAGCATAAGTACGAAGTATTTGAGGCTTTGAGGAAGATGGAAAGCTATGGTGGAAAATGAGACGGGTTTAAAGATCAAAAAGCTCGAGCAGATAATGGTGGTGAATATGAAGACACGGATTCAAAATTTTTTGCTATGAGCACGGGATGAGAATGGAAAGAAGCTTGTACCGAGCATGCCTCGACACAATGGTATGGGCGGGCGTATGGGCGAACGTTGTGACGAAGAGCCGAAGCATTCGTATACGGTCGGGTCTTAGGAAACGGTGCAGGCGAGAAGCCGATCGACACGGCGAACTTGATCAGCAGAAGCCCATCATGTTCCATTGGAGCATAGAATACCGGAAGGAGGTATGGAGCGGAAAGAGGTGAAACTATCACATCTAAAAGTTTTTCGGTTGTGTAGCATTTGTGCATCAGTGATCGAAGCGGGAATAAGCTTGATCCCAAATCAAGAAATGCACGTTCATTGGCTATGGTGAGGATGAGTTTGGCTACGCATTTGGGATGACGAAAAGAAGAAAGTTATCAGTAGCGAGAGATGTGATTTTCAACGAAAGGGTGATGCGTAAAGACATGCGTAAAATAGGCGTGATGACTCGGAAACGAGAATGAGTCGGTATTTGCGGTGCGGATGATGTCACAGATACTTCGCAACGGAACCAATTGTAATAAGTCTCGACGGAGGAACTTGTTGACAAACGTGCTACGACATTCAGGCACACTGCTGACCTCTTTACTCCGGCTCCACGTATTGAGAAGGTCTTACCTACCTGTGCTGACGGAGATACACGAACTATATGTTCTTTGGTGATGGAGGGAGCTGAATGCTATGATGAAGCTTGTCGGACTCGAGATTCGACAAGTGGGAGCTTGTTTATAAAAGAAGAAATGAAATCTCTCATCTCGACCAGGACATGGGAACCCAGGTGAGTGACTGTGGGAAGAAGGCCTTGTGACAAATGAGTGTAATGGGGTGAAAGAGGCGTGATGGTTCTAAGAGATACAAACGCTAGTTGTCAAGGGTTCCAATGAAGGAAGGAGTTACTACTGCGACATTTTTGCTCGTTGTGAAGCTTAATACTATCGGATCGGTATTGAGCATTGTAGCCATCGAAGATCTTCATCTTGAGCAGTTGGATGTGAAATTTGCATTCTTTCATGGAGATTTAGATGAAGAGATATACGTGCGCGGCCCGAGAGAAGGTTTCTCGGAAAGGGGGAAGAAGAACATAGTGTGCGAGACTTAAAGAAGAGTTTGTATGGCCTGAAACAGCCCCGAGACAATGGTAAAATTTGTGACTTCGTACCTGAGGAAGGTTTCCGAAGTGCAATGCTGATCATTGTTGCTACTTGAGAGATATAGGTCAGTTATATCATTTTACTACTTTATGTTGATGATATGTTAGTAAGCAGGTTCGGATATGGATGATATTAAAAGGTTGAAGCGAGAAATTGTCAAAGGAATTTGACATGAAAGACTTAGGTCAGCAAAAGAAGATTATTGGAATGCAAATCACTGAGAAATAAGAAGAAAGGATCCTTGCGAGTTATCTCGAGCGAGTACATCAATCGTGTTTTGCAAAGATTGACGTAGGGCGATGCCAAGCCGGATAGCACGCGCACCTTGGCCAGTCATTTTCGCCTATCGAGGATCGGTCCCACCTCGGACAGAAGAAGATAGAGAATTCATGTCTAAGGTTCCTTATGCCTCGGCCATTTGGAAGTTTGATGTACCTTGATATCTATACGAGACGCATTGGCCTTGAGTGGGAGTTGTTAGCAGTTATGTCAAATCCGGGGAAAACTCATTGGGAAGCGATCAGAGTGGATTTTTGAGGTATCTGCCAAGACACGCCTGAGAAAAGTGCTTGTACTTTAGTAAAGGATAGTTAAAAATGCAGTGCGTGAAGCCGAGACTTTGGAGGTGAAGTTGATCGCTAGAAGAAGCACCATAGGTTATATATTTCTTGTTGGAACTACGGTGTTAGTTGGATGTAACAAATCTGAGAAAATTGTCACTCATCCAGCTATAAATTTGAGTATGTAGCGATAGTGAAATTTAGTAAAGAGATTATATGGCTTGAGGTTTGTTAATTAAGTTGGGATTCAAACAAGAGAAGAATGTTACTGCGTAGTGATAGTCAAGTCTGATACACTTGGCGAAGAATTGACATTTCGTTACAGAACAAGCGTATTGAACCGTTATCACCGTGGATCTCTATTGGAAGATGATGTGTTATCTTGGAGAAGATTGAGGAAGCAAAATCAATGTTAGATATCTTAACAAAGGTGGTGACTAATGGCTTGAAGTTGTGCTAAACTTTTTTGTGCTCGATTCGGTTAGTCTGCTAGAGTAACAGAAGACTGAAAAAGTTGCTACATTGATCAAGGTGTGAAGACAGATTGAAATCGGTCTTCAAGTGGGAGATTCTTAGAGATTGTTATAAAGCTCCTTAATTTAAGGAAGCAAAATTAGGAAACAAAACATGGAGCAAACGCATGGAGTAAAACATGGAGCGAAAACGAGGAGGCAAAACATAGCGTAAGTGCGATTCATGGGCCGAAAGCAAGGAGAGCAGGTCGAGGAGCGATTTAGAGCATTAATTTAAGGAGTAATTCGAGGAGTGAATTTTCACTGTAAATAGATGTGTAATTGTAATGAATTAATCATCCAAAGTGTTCATTCAATTGAGAGAAAGCTTTTTTGTGAGAGAAAATTGAGGAAGTAATTTCTTGGGTGTAATTGGGTTGTGAGTTGTGAGTGTTGTAAGCCTTGTGTGTAATTTCTCGTTTCGGTATCAAAAGATCTGCAGCAGGTCCGGAGACGTAAGCAAGATTGGCCGAACTCCGTTATCAAATTTTGTGTGTTATTTTTCTATTCTTGCTTTCTCATAAATCTAACTTATCGAAAATTTGCGTTATTTCCCAACATAAACATCAATAACAACTAATATTACTAGGGAATTATTAATTAGTATTGAAGTTTAAAGATAACTTTACAGCTACGAGAAAGTAATAAAAGGTAAAGTTCTCGGGCGTACCAGTAAGAGCCTGTAAAGTACTTTCAATCTCACGGCAGGCCATGACAGCTTCAACGGCATGTACGCTGACATGTTGCTGAAGGTGTTCTTTGAAACTGCACAAAACTATCAAATACTGTCCCTGTAATAAATAAAACCATAAGGTACCATAATAGAATATGCCATTTACCCAACAAGACGAATTAAAACAACAAACTTATGGCAAAAAAAGAAGAAGATGGAATTAATTTTCGAAATGGGAAAAATTATACCAAGAAGTTATCAAGTTCTTGACGTTGTTCACGGGGAGGAAGCGAATGACCATGTTGTTGCTGGAAGGAGGCATAAGAGCGTAGAAGATGGTGAGCCTGCGAGAGTTGAGCATCGATTAAAGGCAACTTATCGATGGGTGTGGCCACACGAAGGCAAGCCACATGGGCTGGTAAGAGCTGCTCACAGAGTGGGTGTGTAGCTATCTCGGCTTTGAGTTGCCGGCGGTTTTTCTCTCCACTACCAGAGATTGAAACATCCCCACTTAAACTACTACTACCCAACCTTCCCCATACAGTTTCTTGCATTTCCAGTGGGTTATTTTAATGGGTTAGGGTTAGAAAGATCTATAATATAGGCCAGGGTTTCAATCGTAGAAAGAGAAAACAGAAAATTGTATTGTATTGTATTGTATAAAAGGGAAAATGAAGTTCTTATTAGGTTAATTTTGAAAACCCAGATAAGATATATAGAGTATTGTTGGATTGTGGTTTGTGGTTTGTGATGGGTTCCAATAATGGATGTAATAAAAGAGAAGTACCAGCTAAATATCGGGATCTGAGACTGAGACACAACTTTCTGCAACACACAATTCTGGGAGATAAATTCAAAGAAAAAATTACCTTCGAGGAGAGAAAAAAAACTAAGAAAAGGGCCAAAGTATAAAACAGAAGAGAGAAAGAGACGAAGACTGTCAAGTTGTGATTCGTTTTGATATTCTTGAAGGAAAAAGAGAAAGGACTATAGAATCATTACTATATATGAAGGAAAAATGTTGTAAGCGAGCTCAAAAGAGGATAGAAGATAAAAGCTAGCTGTACAGATAGAGCCCTGACAATTTGATTGCTTTTATTTTTTTATTTTTGGATTAATTGTCGTTGGCTTTATTTCATGTAGAAGATGTGGTTGTAGAATAAATGTGTTTTTATTGATTTAAAATAAAAAGATTAAAAATAAATGAAATTATCAAAACATATATATATATATATACAATGAGTGAGTAAGTTTCTGTTAGCATTCTTATTTTACAAGAAATAAAAATATAAGTGAATAAATCATCAAATTATATCTAAATATAATAATATTTATTTAAAATAAAATTAATTAATTAATTAAATTACATAATTTTTAATCTAATACAGAACAAACACAACAGTCCGTAATTATAATGCTGAGCTCTCTAATGACATTAAGGCAAAAGTACTGATATATACATCTTCCATCGTTTTAAGATTGAAAATGACATTTCCGTGTACCATTTAAACTACTTTAAAGTGTAAACAAAATAACCTGCAAATTCTTTTTGAAAATATATCTAAACAATAACTATACGTTTTTCTATTCATCATGCACAGAGAGATATTTTATACATACCAGCCAGCCATTGTTTAGCAATTATCTCTGGGAAAAATATGGGTTAGTTTTTTTTTTTTTTTAAATTAAAAAAAAAAACTTGTTTTGGAGATTTGTGCAATTTATTCTCTTTTATCTTTAAAATAGAGCATATTAATGGTACCAGTTTTCTTAAATTTTGTAAGTTTTGATTCAAATTTGAACAATTAAATTATTAATAAACATTATAATCCCCATCTCATCCATATTGATAATGTGGTCAAAACTCTAATGTTGAAAATCTCCGGTAATTATATAAAAAAAATTGATATTTATCATTTGAACTTAAAATATATTAAAAATATATAAAATATTATTTAAATTAATAACAGATGCATCCAAGTAACATTATAACAATTACAAATTAAGGAAACTAACTCTATTTAATTTTTTGTGTTAATATTGGCTCACTCTCTCTCTCTCTCTCTCTCTCTATATATATATATATATATATATATATACACTAAACTCACTACACAAACATGTAAGCTTGTTCTAATATAAACTAATAATTCATTTCCTAAATTCCCTAATTAGAGGGGAAGTAGAAAGGGTAAATGACTTAATTTACTCGGATGTGTTTTAGGAAATTGTTTGATAATCTTAAGGTCAGTTTGGTATAGAATTTGAAAAAAAATATTTTATTTTATTTTTAAAAACAAAAACTTGAAAAAATAAAGAATGTGTGTTTAATTGGTACAAATATTGTTGAATACAAATTTTAGATACGTCTTTAAAATACTTAGGGTTTGTTTGTCCGAATCACTCAAAAATTGTTTTGAATGTTTAAAAATAAATAAATGTTTGACCAATGTTATTAAATTATTGTTTTTTTTTTAATAATTTATTTTAAAAACAAACAATAAAACTGATAACACCTTAAATGTGTTTTCATTATTTTTGAAAACAAGTAAAAATATATAATAAAAAAGAAGAAGACATAACTTACTGTTTTTTTCGAAAATTTCCTTTCCTTTCCTTTCCTTCTTTGAGTCACTTTTTGAAAACATTTTTTGAGAAATGCCAAACAGGTCCTTATGTTTTTAGAAAATTAATAAATGTTGTTTTTCATTCTTTTTAAAAGTCACATCTAAATATAAACTAATTATTATTTAAAACATTTTTTGAATTTAATAACAAACACTAATTTAAATTTAAATTTAATTTTTTTTAAATACAACTCAAATATTAAAATAATTTTCAAATCATGTTCTCTATTTTAAAATAATATTTTAGAATTATATATGAAATGATAGTTATGTTTAGTTGATTTGTTTCGAGAGTTTTTTTGTTTTTTCGTGGCTCGTAATTGAGCATATTTGGCCTCTCTTCTTGATTAGCTTGATTTAATATTAGAGGAGTAAGAATGAAAATTAACGAGTGTATATATATTATTTGATACAGTAAGTATAATCATATTCAATTTAACAATGTATGCTTGTATCGTAATTTTTTCTTTACATTGTTAAGGGGGAACTTATACAATATAGTTTATGAGGATATATATATATATATATATATATATATATATATATATAATAAGTTATATTTAAAGTAGTTTCTTACTTATCAATATAATTTAATTATAAAATTTTATTTAAATCAAATATTTAATATAATTTAAATTTATGTATCAAAATTTATATACAATCATAAAAAAATTATTTTATAAAATATCACTACTACAAAAAGTACATATGTATCGGTTTTTAAGCGTATAAATCTATGTAATTATAAGAAGAATCGGCAAGTGAGAGTAATAAGTACCCTATGACCTCGGTTTTTCTAATAATCGAGGCTATAGATACACCCTATGACCTCAGTTTTTTTAATAATCGAGGCTATAGATACACCCTATGACCTCGGTTTTTCTAATAACCGATGCATTAGATACACCCTATGGCCTCAATTTTTTTAATAACCGAGGCCATAAGGTATACATAAATTAAAAAAAATACAATTATTAATTACAATATTAAAAATTAAATAAATATAAATTACAATAAATTTATTAAAAATAATATTAAAAATTATATTATAGTCAAATTAAAAGTATAATTACATTATAGAGTTTATTATACACTAAAAATTAATACACACAGTGTACAATAGAAATAACTAATACACACAGTGTACAATAGAAATAACTTGAGTATAGTATTTATTTTTATCTATTTTGAGACTCAAAACAGTGTGCATGCTGCCTGGTGCGTGGTGTGCTGGTGCACTGGTGCGACTACTGCATGAGTGCACCTGCTGCGCTAGTGTGCCTGCTGTATGGGTGCACCTGGTACGCTGGTGCGCCTAGTGCCTGGTGTGCCTGCTGCGTTGGTAACAACATATAAAATAAGAATGAACCATAAACACAATGTACAATAGAAATAACAGTAGATAAAATAAGAATGAACCATAAAAACTGTTCACAATAGACTCAAAACACAATCTAACATAGCATAAGCATAGCAAGCAAGCTAAAATGTATCACCAGAGGATTTTGAAGCCTATCACACAGAGGACTGATATATCAATGTATCACCAAAAACTTAGTTACACTGATATAACTAAAATGTAAATTCAATACCTAAATTCCAAGATGAAGCAAATATGGAATGAGGATAGACCTTTCCATTCGTGTATAGATCAGTGCAAAGATGGTGATATAAGCTAGAAAGATTGTCCCAACACTTATAAGCAATAAAAGGAGGGCAAATGTGACAGCACAGTTATATCTACAAACTAAGCCAAATAGGACAGAGTATCATATATTGTGAACAAGTAGATAGAGAAGTAACAAAAATAAAGTGCAAAAGAAGCTTGTAGGTTGAATTTGGTTTACTTCATAGGCTTTCAATGATTGATCAACAGCTTGTTTACAAATCATAGTATAAATCTTTAATTGCAATAAGAGAAAACCCAGATTCTACAACTCAAAGAAAAAATGCTCTTAGTTCATAAGAGATAGAACTTGGACACAAATCCACAAAGAAACTACCTTGGAGACGTGCATGTATTTGGATTTTGGCGTACTCATTATCCTGTCAAACTAAGACACTACAATTAATATCTTAATATGTATTTGGATTTTGGCGTACTCATTATCCTCTCAAACTTATGCTCACAGTGATAACAACTGTAAAAAGAGACATGCATGTATATGCAAAATTAGCCTGAAAAGATAATATAATTCGAAGGGTAATTGGATCACAACAACAAATAATCTCATTTGTACCCCCTGAAATACATATATACTTTCTGCACAAACCAAACAAAATTATGAAATAAGATACCATACTTGCGATAGGAACCAAATTCAAGAATAAGAGTTGAAATTTGTGATAAAAAAAATAGCCTTATCATAATGAGAGAGCTAAAGGGTATTTACCCTACTACTGAAGCCAAAGAACATCATAAACAGCCTTTAGTAGTAACACACGTTTAACCAACACAACTATACAAGAATTATGAAATTTGCATCTAAAGCTAATAAAAGAAAATTGACGAATGAGCATTAACTTACCCTTTACCAATATATGGCTAGAGAATACATCAATTGATGTCAAAATGCCACTACAATATTATAAAAAAAATTATAATCAACAACAAAACTTATATTTTTTTATCATAACAGAAGAATTTATATGAGAACTCAAATAGTAAAATGAATTTACTTCTCTCAGGATTAAACAACTGAGGATTAAACTATAGGATTCCATAAATTCAAACCAGTTATCACCCATTGGAGCAGAATTAAGATAGATAAAAACAGAGCCAAATACCTTCTTCCGAGGTTCACCAGCTCTAAACTTTGGATCTAGATCTTGTCCAGCATAATGAGAACTAAGAAAAAATTATCAAAAAAAAAGAGCCAACATGACTAGAGATTACATCTTCAATGTAAACTAAAATAAAGAGTAATGATATGATATCCCAAAAATTAAAACCTGGGTTCCATTAATCAGATCAAAGTCATCCCAAAAATTATAAACAAGAATTTTCAATAATGGGTTCATCGCTGAGAAAAAACAAAAAAACAAGGAATAATGACATATTGGCAAACAAAGAACAGATGTTGCAGTAGGAGGGAAAACAAGACGCAAACCATCCATGGGATGATTACCTAATAAACAAAATTTGAACATACGTACCTCAACTAGAGTGAATTCGAAGTGCAGATCAATCACACGATAAGGAAATACATATACAACGCGCGAGGGGGAAAAAGAAACAAGGGAATGAGAACGGCGAGACAAGGAAGACAAGAAGAAAACGGCCAGACGAGGACAGCGAGACGAGAATGGATGGCGAGATGAGGACGGACCGGAGTGAGACTTAGAGCGGAAGCTCGAGATTGGCCATCTCTAAAAAGAAAGTATATATATATGCTCTGTATGAAAACCCTAGCCGAGAAAGGAAAAAAAAAAAGAAAAAAAGAAAAAGGAAAAAAGAAAAAGGAAGAAAGGAAGAAAGGAAGAAAGGAAAAAGAAAAAAGGAAAAAGGAAAAAGGAAAAAAAAGAGAGAAAAAGGAAAGCATAAAAAAAATGATAAAATTTTTTGGTGTTAATTTTGTGTAAAAAGAAAGAAAAAGAGAGAAAAAAAATTGATAAAATTTTTTGGTGTAAAGGAGAAAAAATTAATATGATATATCTATGGCCTCGGTTTTAAAATAACCGAGACCATAGGGTATGTCTATGGCATCGGTTTTAAATAACCGAGGCTAAAACCCTATGGCCTCGGTTTTTTTAAAAATTGAGGCTAAATGTACGAGACTATATGTATATATTGTAATAGTGTATGATATAAAGTTATTATCAAACGTATAATTATACAAATAAATATTGTTACGTTGTGAAACAAAACCAAAATCTTAAAATAAACTATCAAAATTTTAACCACATCTATTATAAATCTATTATAAGGAAAAACACTAAATGTAACAATCGTATCTATTCATGGTTTTTGCTTTTTTTAATTTTATTTTAATATCATCAACTTGAGGAACATTAAATGTTGAATACGTATAACATAACTTTATTATATTTATATAGAAAAATTATATATATTCCTATTATAATTATATCTCTATTAAAAAAAATTATATAATTTTTAAATTCAGATAATTTTATATAAGTTAATATCAAAATTTAATGTGTACCTAATTGGGCAACGATATATTTTTCCTTAATTTTCATTTTGTGATTTTTCATTTATGAAAGTAGGATAAGGGATGAGCTGTCAATGTTCCGCCTCCTAATTGGCTTGACTGCTGTTTGTAACCGTTAAATGAATTAGTGGAACTCACTACTAGCTATTGACCCCACTAAAGTTAAGCTATCTACCGTGAGATGAATTACTCTACCGTTCGATCTTCAATCCGAGAGTGTTCGGCTTTTGCATATTTTTATGCATTTTGTATTTTATCTAATTCTATAAATAATTAAATATTGAATGCTATATATAATGCACACAACCGACAATACTGATAGAAAAATTTACACTTGATCAATTTCGATATTTTTTTCAAACTAGTGTCTATTTTATAATTTTTATTTTTTAAAAAAATATTTCTATAATTATTAATATAAAAATTATAGATTTTCTTTTATCAAATATAACTAACCAATATATAAAATAAAAATTATCAATTGATTTAAAGTAGAATGCTTTACCATTTGCTCGTAACTATTTCAAAAATTAATGAATTAAATTGCTCCACAAATAGCTAATAGATTTAAATAATACAATTGCAACAAAATTATATCATGCAACCACCCACCTAAAAATTATTGAGAAATAATCTCAAATAATACTCTAAAATATATAATAATAAAAATAGTATTTTAATAACATTAAATAAGATTTAACTAATCAAATTTTAATATTAAACGAATCTAATCGTTTAAAATTTAATTTAAATGATATTTAATTAAATATTTTTTCGAATAAAATATTTAGACAAGATCTTTGTTTTGTAATAAAGGTAAATATTAGTTAGATATAAGTATTGTGATTTTTATAATTAAAAAAATTATAAGTGATAAAAGTTATTTTCAAAAATTATCATCCCCTCTACAATATTGTAAATGTAACCTAAATATATTATATTTGACCTAAAAACAATTGATATCTATCTACTTTTTATAAACAAGTTAATATTTATTTAAATATTGTTTAAATTAAATTAATTTAATTTAAATCATTTTAACGTTAAATTATATCTAATTTAAATTCATTTAATATTTTTTATATACTAATTTATCATAAATTTGAAGATATATTTTTTTAATTTCCCAACAATTCCGAAGCATATCGACCATATTTTATGTCACTAACTTTTTATGATATTTTTTAGACACAGTGGTCCCAATACATGTGGAGAGGAAGAAATTGCATATTGGGTCTACACCTCAATCCTTACGCAATATATATTTGTCTTGGGTCTCAATAAAAAATATATTATGAGGTTCCTTTTTTATCTTACTAGTGAATGTTGCGTTGAAATGAAGGAATTGCATTTTACCTATTAATTTATTTTAAAAATACTCATAATAAGTTGATGTTTATTTTAAAAAATATATATTTATTTTAAATTATCTTAGATTATTAATTATGTAATGTAATTGTTCATCCATAATAAGTTGATATATATTTTTTTTTTATCATTACACAATGATTCATAATAAGAACTTAATACGTGTATGAAATTGCTAAGTATACTTATCCCACATCGACTAAGAACAAGGAAGTAAAACTGTTTATAAATTTGGATAACCCTTAACTCAATGAGATCTTATTGAGTTGAAGCACGAGTTTTTTACACAGATCAAATGCGCCATTTCATGGCTGGCCGACTGCTTATCATCACCGCGATAATGTCGCGCTTTGTCGTAGTGTGGAGAACATTAAGTATCTTTGTCCGTAGTGTGAAGGTGGTACATTAAGATATTTGTCCCACATCGACAGAACAGGCAATGAAAGTTCTTATAAGGCTAAAAATCCTTAATTGATGAGATCTTATCGGGTTGAAGCAGCATTTACTTAACAAAAAATAAATCTCAAATCAATGTTTAAGGTAATATTTAAATTTGTATCTTCATGTTTACTAACTCAATTATAGAATCAATTAGATTATCTAAAATAAATAAATTTTAACTATTATTGGTTGGTTGTTTTTATTTATTTTCAAGTAACCACTTGTTGTATCTAAGTTCAGTAGTATAGTTCTATATATATTAAAAGAGTTCAGTAGTATAACAGTAAATATTGTCTTAACTAGCTAGAATTATTTTCCTAATATTCTCATGCCAAATATATTTTTCCATAATATTATTAACACGTGTTTCATACATGCATGTTTATAAAGCAAGTTTTACTTATATTTTACATTTTTATAAAATTTATATTATATTTTAAATATATGTTTAACTCATGTTTATCATTTTTTTAATGTATGATAGTGAACATTTTTCTTCGTAAGGTTTAATTTGATAAAAAAAATGGACGCATTTATGAGTTATCAAAGAGATATGGTGATGTTGGGAGCTTTCTTCTCATTTTTTTTTCTTCAATTTTGAATGTCTCTGTTTTCAATTGAAATTTTTTGTAAGGATATATTGGGTATTTTTGGTGAGGAATAGGACCCCAAGTGATATGTTTTAAATATTATTTTTTTATAGTTGTTTTTATTTTTATTATAAAAAATAAAGTCAATAAAAATATTTTATAATTAGAAACAAAAGAAAATTTTGAACCGGTAAATAATAAATAATATTTATGTAAAAAAATAATATATATATATATATATATATATATATTTAATAATATATTTATAATTTTTTATACTAAACAATATTGATAGAATCTTATTATTGTAACTAGTTTAAAATAATAAGAATAAATTATAAAATAATTATATGATTTTAGATTTTTAGAAATTAATTAAATAGTTTAAATAATTTTTATAAAATAAAACTTATTGATGTTTTAAAATAATAAAAACATAACTTACAAATAAAATTAGTATAAAATATATTATATATTCTTATTCTTATGATTAAATTAGATTTAAATATAATTAAAAATATAAATAAATTTATATTTACTAAAATATGGTGCATAGCTTCGAAAAACAGAATGAAAATATATATCTTTATCTTACCTCATATTATAAAACAGTGACCCTTGTTTACACTTTCTTGTTTTTTATTTTGTTGTCCTTGTTATTACCTTCAACTAAATAATTTTTTTGAAAATTTAACCAATAAAAAAAATTGACAACTATGTTGGATGATAACCAACTATTCATTAGATGTCCCTTTATCAAAATTATATTTGAATGAGTGATAAAATATTTATTTAAAAAGTGGCATTAAATGCCTTGTGATAAGAGGTAATCTCATCTGTTTTTATCTTTATGCTTTTTATGTAAATCAAAGATTGAGATGGTAGAACATCTATTCATTACATGTTCCTTTTTATACAAATTTTGGTTGGTTTAAAATGGGGTATAAAATTGAAACTATTTAGACAACTTGACATCATCCCTTTTATATAATTGTGTTTAGACTATCCAAACACATTTATTATGGGAATAGAAAACAAATTAAATTTCACATTATCTTTGATTTTGACATTAGTGTAATTTGGTGATGAAACAAATTTCAATCTTAATTGGCTTTAATCAAAGAAGATCGTGAGAATGAGATATTTTGGTTGAGTGACACCTACTAATCATGGCATAAAATACTCTTAAAAATGTTGTGTAAGTTAAATTTTGATGCTAGTTTAAAAGATAATATATGTTTTTATAGCTCTAGTGGTAAGAGATAACTTTGAAAATATTTTGAAAATATGATATAAAATTCTTAAGTCATTAATCGTATAAGTGATGGAATCTATAGTTTTTATCTTAGTTATTGATCTCACAAATATATTACAATTTTTAACATTAATTATTGAAGTAGATTTTCAATCAATTATTGATTATATTATTCACAATCAAAACTAAATACCTTAAGAAGTTAAGAAATATTTGGATAAAATTTTATCAATTATTAATCAATTTTCACATTTTTTTTATTAATTAGATAACAAGATCTTATAATATTTTGGCTTACGAGTTAATCAAATAGACATTTAACAATAGAAAGTGAGATAGTTTTAATGTTAATGATAATACTTTGGTTTTATTTTATTAAAGTTATAAAATAAAAATGTTTTATTTTATTTATTAAATAATTTGATTTAAAATTATAAGTTTTGAAGAAAAAAAATAGCCATAAATCTAATTAGGCCGTTCACATATGAATATAAATTCAAGCGGAAAGGTCAATGCATGAAGTTTTGAGTTCATGAGGCCGGATTTTGTAAGCCTACTTTATATGCAAATTGGGTTGGGCTAGATTTTTAAAATCTAATGAAAGATCCAAGTATAATCGATTAGATTTGAGTATGCGAATTTAAATCCAATGAATCATAAATAATTTCATTGAATTGTTAAATATCGTATATTTTTTAATAAATTTAAACTTAAACTACATTTTAAATATGACGTATAATAAAATGTTTAACCTTAATTAGACAGGATTACACGTACATGCCTTGTACACTTTAAGTAGTGGTTCATACTCACTTGAAATAAATAACAGTACTCTAAACATGGTTTTCTAAGTGAATTTTTATCTTTTGTAATAGTAGAAACACAATTCATATATAAGTAATATTGTCATAATACTTCATATATACTAGCTAGCAGCTTAAAATTAAAGAAAAGAAGAAGAAAAAGAGAGAGTATATTTTCAAGTTAAAAAAGCTTTTATTTTTCAAAAAAAAGGTTAAAATATATATATACATATTTTATTAAGTCCTCACTATAATTTATTCTTACTTTATTTATTTATATATATATATATTGAATCTGAACAAAGGTCTTTAAAAATTTAAGCCTATATAAGAATAACTTATGGAACTTTTTTTATATTCTATTTTATTTCTTAAAGTGGGTTCATAAGAGATGTTAATACACTTAAAGCAAATAAAACGTAAATATATGAGAAAAATATTGTTAATTTTAATATCGTAATGATGTTTTATTTTTTGCTAACATATCCTAACGATTGAAAAGAATATTTGTATCGTAATACGTAAATATAATTGTATGATTATGTAATTATATTTTCTTTATATTTTAATAAGTTTTTTTATTTTTTTAAAAAATTGTATAACTTATCTCATTAGGAGAAATAATAGAATGGTTCATTTAATGTACTAATCATTATTACAAAAATGTGTATTAAAATCGGTTAAAAATCGACTTTAAATTAATTTAAAGTCGGATTAGTAAAATGACTTAAAATTTAAAGTCGGTTCAACGCATGAACTAACTTTACGTTTAAAGTCGGTTGACGCTTGAACCGATTTTTAATTTTTAATTTTTTACAAAATTTACTTATTTTCTATTATACTTAAATTAAAACTTATATTCGATCATTAAATAATAGCAGAAAAATACCATGATGTTGTCCTATTTTATTCAATATCATCATATTTTTCTCTTGATACTATAATACAAATCTACATATATAATACAAAAAGTTATACACATAAATAATAACACATAATAACAGAAAAAAATATGAATACAAGTGCGTACGATTAATAGAAATACTTACAATAGTAAATAAAGTGACAAAATAAAAGAAATGAAGAAAAAATAGTGTTTTATAAGTGAGAAATTGGTATAAAAATTTGAGTATTTTGCTTAAAAAAATAGGGGATCTAAAATATTAGTTAGAGAGGAAGAAAACTCATTAATTGGCGCTGGAATTGGTGGTCGTAGGTGGTCGAAAAATAAGAAAAGAGTGGAGGGGTTTTTGAGTTTTTGAGAGTTATGCAGCGCTTGGAATAGTTTCTGTCTAGGGAAGAATGAAGAGAAAATAATTTATCAACGTGTATAGCGTCAGTTCTACGTGTCAATCGACGCTATCCACATAGAACATAGCGTCGGTTGACGTGTCAAACCGATGCTACACGTGGACATAACGTTGATTAACACCTGAAATCGACGTTAAGTTCTACGTTGATAGCGTCAATTTTACACCAAATCGACTTTAAATTTATTATAAATTGATTTTTCCAAAAATCGACTTTATATATTAACTTAAATAGCTATTGTGAATGTTAATATGATTTTCAAAATTAATAAATTGTAAAGTAAACATGATGATTTTATTAAAAATATATATTTCTATGCTTACTTACAAAAATATAATATGAATTTAAAATACCTTTTAATTTATTAATTATTAAATAAATCATTATAAATTATTATTTCTTTTGAAAAATAAACAAAGTCTATCTAGAATATTTATTCTAAATTCTTAAGAATAAAATTGGCATTTTATAAAAAAAATATTTTATTTTATCAAAAATAATAAATAAATGTTTAAAAAATTATATTTTAAAAAAAATAAACAATTTATGGTTTATAATAATAAATAAATATAAATTAAATATTAAAAAAATATTATTGAGATTATTCACATTAAAAATATGGATTAGTTGTGAATTTTTTTTTATAAAAGAAAATAAAATTTTATAAAGGTCAATTCTATTCCTAAAATTTAACTTCAATTTTCTTGATAAATTTCAATAACTTAAAAAAAACCAAGTTGTAATACTTTACAAAATAATTAGTAAATTAAATTTACCTTAAAATTAATTTATGATTTATATGATACCATGTTTACTTCCATCATCACGTACTTAATTTTAAAAAAAAAAACTTAAATATTACTCAAAAGAACTAATAAATTAGAGTATACTTTTTTAAAAAAAAAATTATTTTTACTGTGCTTCAAACTAACGTTAATATTGACTGCCACTTAACTTACTTTATGTTATAGAAAATAACTTGTAATTTGTCGTGATATATTGTTATTCAACATCCAAAACGCATCAGACACATGTGAATATCAACCTTTATTTGTGGTAAAAAGAAGAAAAAAAATGTGAATGTCGTGGGGATTGAAAGCATCATCCTGCGAAAGCAACAAATGTAAAATAAAAAGCATCCACGTTGATGGTGGGTGTGAATAGCAGTGGGGTTGCCGTCACAGCTGTAAGTTCGTTGCGTTCTTTTCCTCTACGATCGCGACACGTTTAGAGTGGTCCCATTATTAAATGTAATTTTTCGGAGGCGTAATTTAAAATAAAATAAAATTGCATTACATAAAAATTGGTAAGTAGTGCCACAATTTATAATTATTTTGAAAATTAACAATTTATTTAATAATAAAAATAATACTAATAAAAAAATAAATTTCCATAACATTAACAAAAATGATTTAAGGTAATGCAAATGTTTCTTAGTTGTGTTATTTAGAGAATTTTAGTTATTTTTTTTAATATTAAGTATTTTTTTATGAAAAAAGTAATAAGAAAATAACAAATTAATAATTTTAAATTTTATTAATAATTTTTTAGGTATTATTATTTATATTAAATACAATCTATTCAATCAATATGTAGTAATATTTAAAACATTAAAAAATAAAATAAAAAATTAATTATTTAACTTACTTTTTTTAGCGTCAATTTTTCGTAACAAGCTTACTAATTGTATAATTTATATAATTAAGATACTCGTACAGTTGCATACATGTTATACAATTATAAAAATTTAATAGATAATTTATATATTAAAATTGTGATAAACGCAAAAATAGATGATTCATAAAAAAGTTATTACACAATTTTATTATAACAAAAAAGGTTTCATTATCCCAAATTATTACCTAATTTTTCATTTTATAATCGAGTGTTAAAAATTTATGATTCAATCCAATTAAAGACATCTAGCCATCGAGGTTTGAACTACACATCTCATGTCCAAAAGGCTACATTAACACTAGTGATCACATTCCAAAATTTGGAGTTTAACACATAGATGTATATATATTTGGATAGGATCATATGAATTTTTTTAAATTAAATAAAGTTTTAAATCCTAAAATATTCAAACAAATTTCAATCATAATATTTTTAAATTTTGTACTAATTTAAATCAATATTTAAATTTAAATAATTTAATAAATTATAAAATAATAACATACTATATTTAAATATATATATTTTATAAAACTTAAAATTAATTAACAGTTATTCTCACCAACTTATAATATAAATATTTAAATCTATATTTAACCCTAAAATTATTAGTATAAAATCGAGTCAAATTTATTCCAATATAATAAGTTTCGAGCTATATAAAATGCAGTCAAGTCACTCGAATCACAATCAGATCTTACTAAATTTACGTCCTTAAATGTCACCTTACGTGCAACCTAATTTACTAGTTGGGTTACATTCAACCGATTATTAAGTTACATATCTTATATAATATAATTATTTTTATCACATTAAGTATAATAATTTATACATATAATGATTGTTCATTTTCGAACAACCAATGTTTTTTTTACTTTTTGTTAGTTTTCCATATTAATAAACACAAAAACGTTCAAAATAATTACATTTTATGTTTTTATTGTTAGTTTTTTTACACCAATAAATACTTTTTATATTTTTTACTTATTTTTAATTTTTTACACAATAAATATATACATTTTTGAATTTATTTTTTATTTTTTACACCATTAAATATCAAAACTTTATATAATAAATACATTTTTATGAATAGTTGTTTTTTGTAACGTAATTATTTATATTAAATTAAAATTAACAATTTATACAGTTGATGATTACTAATTTACAACAAAATTGTACTTTTTTAACTTTTTGTTAGTTTTTTATACCTATAAATATCAAAATGTCTATAAAATAAATACATTTTTTTTATGAATAATCATTTTATATAAAATAATTATTTTTATTATATTAACGTTGACAATTCATGTTGTTCATGATTTCTCATCCAATAAATACTCAATTAATTCATTTATGAAAACATCACACACTTATTAAATTAATAATTTTTATATTGAGATCTATAATGTCTCATATCAATTAAAAAAATAGTAAATTAATATAAATTATTTATAAGACTTATTAAATTCAATAAAGTCATGTTCATCACTCATGTATGTATTAACTTTTTAAATAGTAAAAATTTTAATTTAATGAGTTTATTTTATTTATTTTTTATTAGTTTTTACACTAATATATATATCAAAATGTTCATATAATAAATATTTTTTTATGAATAGTTATTTTGTATAATATAATTTTATTATTATATTAAGAATAATAATTTATACGATTCATGATTATCTATTTAATGAATATTTGATTAATTCAATTATATGCAGATTATATTTTTGTTGAACTAATAGTTTTGAGATCCAGACCATATCATATCTTATATCAAAACAATAGTCAACATATATAAATTATTTTAAAAAAATGGTTACTAAATTCAATAAAGTTATATCTATTATTCACTTATAATTAAATTTTTAGATATTAAAAATATTAATGAAAACATTTGTGTTGTTATGTTATATTTGACTTATTTATTAGATAAAGTTATATAATTGTTACAATATCATAAAAAAAATTACTCATATTTATATTGTATTTAAATTTTATTGCTCACAAAGTAATTATTATTATATATTTATTTATTATTAAAGTAAAAAATAAATTAACTATTTATCTTATGAGTATTTATACAAATCACTC
The DNA here is from genome assembly GCA_033030585.1 of Hippophae rhamnoides. NCBI lineage: Eukaryota > Viridiplantae > Streptophyta > Magnoliopsida > Rosales > Elaeagnaceae > Hippophae > Hippophae rhamnoides. Next base: position 65,660,041 of record CM065428.1, on the reverse strand, counting down.
TATAAAACATTCTAACATTAAATTTTTTTAAATTTTTTTTTAATAAAATAAAATTTTTGTGACAATAACCTTGATAATTAATATTATTTTATATTTATTAAATTTGAAGTATCAATCCATACATCTACGAGACTAGTATTTTTTAAAAAATAAAAATTGAAAAAGAGCAAATATTACATAGATTAGATGAAATAGTTATTAATAAAAGAAAGTTTAACCAAGTACTTTAACTTAAAATTACACTAAAATACGCTAACCATAAAAGATTATATTTAAAGTCTTTTACTTAAAATTACAGTAAAATACGCTAACTATAAAAGATTATATTTAAAGTCTTTTAATATGATAAAAGGTAAATTTAGATCTAATATACTTAAAATTATAAAAGTAAAATTATATCAAAAAATAATAAAAATAATTTTCATAAAATTTATAATCATAAAAATAACAGTTCTTATGTTTAATTTATATATTTTAACTATTAAAAAAGTCTTACACGTTATTTTATTTTGAACATTATTTCAATTGAATTACGTTCATTTAGATCTATTTTAATATTTATTATTGTTCAAGTATACCTTGTTCAATGTTATTGGAGTATCATTTTTATTATTATAAATTTTAAAGGTATTAATTTTTTATATAATTTTTCAATTATATTTTGCTAAAATTAAAATAAAAACCCTAAAACATAATACTCTAGTTGTCAAGGGGTGTATGTATGTAAAAGGATACCATAAATGGCAAGTTGAATTTTTTCAAACAAGTAAATATGAATTTAACTTTTTTATTTTATTTTATGATAGGTTGATTGTTTACTACAAATAATATGTTAAAAAGAGAAAAGCAAGAAAAGGAAATTTAATAATTTAATAATTAATTTTTTGGTTGACATAAATTAATTATTTCAACATCGCGATTAATGTTTAGACGCACATTCTAGCTTCAATTTAGGTGATAAATTCAGTGCAAGTAAGTTCGTACTTAGTTAAACTATGAGTATCAAAATTGGTTACTACAGATCAATATTATACACACACATATAGTTAGAAATACTTTATATGCCAATATATTCACACACGTTACGAGGTTGATTTTCTTAGTGTGCATACTCATGTTGGCTAAACAACATTGTTACTTGTGTTTTTTGTTTATTTCGGATACGTGTATTTATGAAAAATACTTGATAATTTTTTAAACAAAAAAATGTGAATTTTTAATACCTTACTACCAAGCTCACCACCAAACTCGACACCACCCTTGGTGAGGTGGTTGGTGAAGAGGTCGATGAGGTGGAAAATCTGAGCATAAACACCCTTTATTTCTTTTTATTTGATATATAGAAAAATCTAGTAAAACTCTGTCAAATTTACATATCTTTTTTTTTTGTTTCGGGATCACTAATACTTTAAATGTTGTTCAATATTAGTGATTCATGATTGTGTGAACAAAATCGTGCTTTTGAGTAGTGAGTACTCAAGATAGTGTTTGTGAGTGGATTTTATATATGAGTCATGTATTGGCTGATAGTTGCCCTCATACAATTGTTTCTTATGTAAAAATAACTTTGTGAAAGTAGGTTTAACTAAGTTGTATAAGTTCTCATATATCTTAGTTATGTGTAATAAGAAATGATTATTGAGTGTTCGTGTTCGAGGGAGACTTTGTTGATAATCCACATTACACATTACTAGCTCGTGGTTTCTGATCACATCATATTAGGTAGTGTTGGCTTTCAAGATAAGTTGGGTTTGTGTGTCAAACCAAGTCATTACGGAGGCATGAAGCGAGAGTAGCAATAGACAATTAGGATGAAGGTTTCAACTAATAGAAGTAATATTAATTTTATTTATTTTAGAATTGTAACCGTTATATTGATTGTTTGTTGACAAATGATTGAATCTGAAGATGTTATCACATGTATATGAGTTCTATATAGATTTACCTTGTTATATATGGTGTTGTGCATGCTATAAATGTATGGCTAATACAATCAAAGTTTATATGGTGTATGTTTATACATATTGAAGTTGAAATTATGATTAGAAAGCTTTTATTAATTATTATTAACTTTTTGACTTTTGAATATTGCTTTTATATTATAATATTTGTCTATAATTATTTACGAGAGTTGTATCTTTTTGTTGTATACCTGTTTGGGTTAAGTCATTAAAGAGTTAATATATCCTTAATCTAATTATACAATTGGTATTGAACTTATTCTTTATAGTCATGCTTGATCAGATTATGTATTAGTATAATCTGTCATTTTATATACATACGAGTTTTGCATGAGTATCTAAACGAGTCTGTATCTCTTTATCGTGGAAGTGTACATGGTGTAAGACTCTTTATTATACTTTAGTATATAATGTATGATTACAAACTGTGTGATATTTGTTATGTTTATGCATACTGTTAGTCTAGACAGGAGCTTATGAGTAACATTGTCACTAATATGTATACTGCATTTTCTTGTTTTTTATTGAAGTTGTTTTTGTTATGTGTTGAATTGAACGTGATATTTTGTAGTTTTATTTTATTAATTGCTTAATTAACTTTGTCAGGTCCTTTTGGTTGAATTAATATAGAATTCGATTGAGAAATTTTTTATAATTTTGTATCTTTATCCATTATCTAGTTACTGTTAATTATTTAAGTTGGAAATCAATTGACTATAGTATAATTGTTTATACGTGGAAGAAACTTTAAATTGGATTGTATTTACTATTAAATAAAATGTTTGATTTTTTTTAACATTAAAAATACATGAAAATATCATCACTAACAATTTAGTATAGCTTTTCATTTGATTAAAAAAAAAACATAATACAGATTGCTGCGGCTGGCTTACGTACTAGTTGTTTTGATTCTCCTACGCAACTTGCTAGGATCTTATTCAGCACATGGTATTATTTATAATCGTGGTTATTCATCCTCCTAATGATTATCTGTGTCTAGTGTTCAGAAAAAAAATAAAGTAAATAGATAAACAGCGCTATATCTCACCCACATTTGGAAAGAGATAAGGGTTGGGTTTGATTGTTTTCTTGAAAAAGGACAAAATATAAAGTTTTGTTAATCTGTTGCTTCCATTATTGATTGAACCATGACCACCACAACTGTCTCAAGAACAAATTCACACTACACTTGCAAGTGAATGGACAAGAAAGCCAATCCTCATTTACCAGCATAATACATTTATAATATATTATACTCATAAAATCACAAAATAAACCAGAAAACATACATGAAATTGCAGAAAGCTCATATAGAGATTTGGTATTTTTCCGGTAATAATATTTCATTAAAATTTTTATAAATTGATTATAACTAAAAGAGTTCTCTTTTAATATTTACGATAAAAAAAATTTATATTTTTTTAAAAAAGTTTCAATTTAATGCTTTTTAATAGTAAAGGCAATAAAAATCTCCACTTTTAATTATTTGGTCAGATGTAAAATAAAAATTTCACATAATTTTTTTTTAATCACCATTCATTTAATTATTTTTAATACTTTTCCATATGCAGAATTCAAATTGCCTCCTTCGTCCCATTTGTCGTTCGTTTTTTCCAATTCTGCAATGCCAGACCATTTGAAAAGGTACAACATTATTCACGTCGCAGCAGAAGACTAACCAAAATAACAACAACCCAGTTACAGAAGTCCATGAAAAACAGATCAAAAGTAGAAAACTATAATGGTGACACATTCTTGCCTGTTGAAAAGTTGTATATTTATGAAAGAGAAAACCTGGGTAATCATTTTGCCGATGAAAAAAAGGAAGGTACCTGAATGAAGTATATTGTTTCGGTCAGAAGATTAGGAAAAATAAAAAACCCATTTTTCCCGAAGGATATAAGAATAAAAAATCAATTAAATAAAAAAGATTAAAATAATTAATTTAAATTCTCATTTAAATGCTATCAAATTTTTAAATTTAAAATTTGAATTAGAGGAAACAATAAAGTGAAACAAAAATATATATTAATAATTAAATACACTAAAATTAATAATCGAAGATAATTTATTAAATACATTATTTTTCTAAACTATTTATGTGAAAAATCATGTAAGAATTATAATGGGGTTATAGATAGACTAATAGAATAGAATAAATAATTTATAATTTTTGCCGTATTATTGAAAAAAAAACGTGACTTATTATATTATACATGTTAGTAAAATTAAATTTTTAAACATTTTATTTTTTATATTAGTTAGTTATTCAGTTTTTTTTAGCTCTTAAAAAAAATATTTTGTATGTTATAAAAAAATGCATATTTATTCTACATTAGTTATTAACATGAGAAAATTATATATATTTTTTATGTTTATATAAAAGATATGCACATTATATAAAAGTAATTAAAAATAAAAAATTTATCCATAAAAAAATATATTATATAATTAAATTAATGTAAAATACGTGTAAGCAGAATCTTATCAGCTAATATTCAGCATAAATCGCAAACAATTTCATGATTTCATAGGATAATCGTAGTGCTCACTGCTAAGTCAAAGGTAACAAGTTTGGTGTTGACTGATAATTTGACTTTATATATATATTAATTATCTTATTTTTTTAAATAAATATAATTTAATTTAAAATTAGTATAAAAAAATAAATATCGATCAAACGTTACCAATATGATATATATCAGTAAAAGGACAATTTATGTCATTTTTAATCTTGATACCTTTCCAACTTACTTTTCTTTCAAAAACGATTATATGTACATTATTTTATCAACCGCATATATTTTCTTTCTCATTTTCTCTTACAACTACTCATCTTTGTATTATTATTTTTTTTTTACATTTGAAAACTAAAATGAATGAATATATGTTAAAATAATTTTTTCACAAACTTTTTATCACTAAAACTGTTTACATAATATAAACTTAATATGTTTTAATAAATTTTAAATACAATATGCTTACACAAATTTTCTGAAAAACTTATCACGATTTATACGTACATATTTTCATAAAATTTTTACGAAACATATTATCAATTCTGTCTATCTTAAGTTTATAATACAATCTTTTTAAAATTATATTCATAATTTTAATAGAAAAAATAATCATTGAATGATGTATATTTAAACTCTTTATATAGTAACATAAGAATTTTTTAAATAAAATTATATAAAATAATATTTGTAAAACTTATTATACCAAAAATATGACGTAATAACGTTAAATAATGTTTAATTTATCATAGTTTAATTTAAATGGTATAAATTTAATGTGAAAGTTTTAGATTGAATATATTTTTAATAAAGATATATAAGTTTTACATAATAGATCTTATTACGTGATTGGTATATTATAAATATTATTTTATATTTTAATTAATAAAAATTATTTATAAAATATATATATATATATATATATATATATATATAAACAAATAAATAAGGAAATAATAACAACAACAATATGTTAAAAAAGAAAATAAAAAATAATGAAAGACATTATTTGAATTAGGACCGATTTAAAATGAAAAATATATAAATAAAATTATGATATTAAATTTTTTTGTCTCAAATCTAAGGAGGTACTAATCTACATTATTGTTGTATTTTTAGTTGACTTCAATTATATATTGAAATTGTGATAAATATGAAGGCCACGTTGTATGAATTATTTAAGAGCGTACGTGTGAAAATAGATGCAAAGAAATAGTACGAACAGAACAGTACCTTTGTAGTACGGTTTCATATAATAGTAGGACCCTCAATTTTTTTTTTCTTCTTTCCATTTTCATTTTATTTCTGCCTTCATCTCCACCACCGAATATTTTACTCTTATGATAATCTCAAGAGGGAGTTTCTCCTTCAAAGTTCTGTTTTAGATAGTTTTTTTTTTCAATTAATTTTTCTTTTATTCTTTTATTTATTTCTATAGATAGTCAAATTACTTACCATGTTAAAAAATATAAAATTTGATATCACTTTTAACTATTTTATTTATATCAATCTTTACATGGTGATTGTATTGGAATTGTTTGACATTATAAAATATCTAAAGAATTTCAAATTAATGTTGGTAGACTATAAAAACACTCAAATATTAACAAATACAGGTTTTTTTTTTTAATTCTTCAAAACTTAGTATTTTAGTCTTGTTAGTATATACAAGTCTGATTATTTGGTATATTTTATTATATCAAAAGAGTTTTTTTTATTTGTTTTGCAAGATTGTTATGTATTATATTTATTATTGTATTTGATTCTTATAATACCAATTTAATACGTTCATATTTTAAATTATTATTCAGAATTTATATACCTATTGTATGTTTTAAGTGTATTTATTTGAAGATTAATGAAATATTTTTATTCTTATTATATAAGAAAAGGACAGTGGATTTGTATTAAAATTTGAACAAAGTCTTGGGTAACGTTTTAACAAATGGATATCCAAATCAGTGATTCCGTACAAATTGTGAAAAAACAAAAAGTTTGCTTGAGTTTTGACTCGAGAATGAAGCTACAATATAAATGAAAAATTAATAATAAAATTTTTATATTTCATTTAAATATTAAAAAAAGTACAAAAATAAAATTTTTAATTTTTCAAATATATTAAAATTATAATTAAAAATTCAATATTGATAAAGAATTATACTAAATAATTTACAATGTAATATTGTTGAATCTTATTTGTCATTTGTAATTTTTTCTTATTTTAGTAATTAACTTAATCAATTGATACATTAATTATTTAAAAAACTTTAAATAAAGATTCTAAATGTAATTTTTATTATACTACATGCAAAATTATTTACAACCAATCCTTTATTCATCGCTGGTGAAATTTTTTATAATATTTATATTTCCATCAATATTATTGACGTAAAAAATATGGGACTTAATTTCAAATAAAATTCATTGATTTCTCTTTAGAAGAATATTCATAATCATCGTAATTATCCTCAAGATCTTCCCTCAAACCCTCTACAAAAAATGGAGACCAAAAAATATTGTAGGGTAAAATATATTAAGGATACATAGAAGAAGACTTTTTAATGTAAAATATAAGTTTAAGAAAATAAACGTGCTAAATCGTAAAAAAGGAAGATTGTTATAAAATTTTGAGTGGGTAAAGGTCCATTAATTTTTCAAAATATAACACTTAGTTTTAATAGTTTTTTGGTAATATTTTAATTCATTAATTTTAAAAAAATGACATCACATGTCTAAATGATTAATTTTTATATTTTTATTCATCTTTTTTATTTAAAAAATTGTTTTAGCAATTATTCTTGTTAAAATTTTCTTTTTTATATTTAGTTAAAAAAATTAAAAATTGATCATTTGAATGGTATAAATTTTTTAATATTGGTGAATGAAACTGTCACAAAACAAACCACTAAACTTATTTCACTCTCTCCATCATCTCCACTTGAAAAAGTAATCATGTGTTACGATCACATAAAAATTATCGATTAATTGAAAGTTACTAATTAATTTAAGTTAACGAGACACAATCAATACTTGATATATATACGATTAATTATGGCACGAGAGTCGATGGATAGTTGAAGTAAGGCTAAACTACGTATTGTAAAACTTGCTTTTGAAACTATTTAATTTTGTTTAAACTTTATGTTCCATGAGGTTTTGAAGATTAATAATAGTATGTGTCGAGGGTAACAAAGTCATGAAGAGCTTGACCAAGTATGGGTGACGTTTAAGTTTAAATAATAAATTTGAATCATATAACAAATATGAGTTGTATTTTATGTAGAGTTTATTCTTCTTCTTTTTGATATAGTATTAATAGTGAAAACCAAAAATATGTTTAATAATTAAAGAAATTGATATTAAAGTTTAAGTATATTATATTTAAAGTATTCCTACCATAAATGAGTTGTATTTTCTCCTATTTTTCTTCTAATTTTAAAAACAAGAACATAATCAACAGTGATAAATCACTATTGAAGAATTAAAAAAAAAACATTGATAATTGGGAAATATCAAGATTCAACAAAACCATATCTATAAAACCTTGAAGTTGAATATTTTTAAAACTGACTATTATATTAAAACCGAGGAAAGAGATATTCGATTCTATTTATCATTTGAAATCATAATCTTATTTTCAAAACAATCTTTACAAAACCATAAAAATAAAGGTTATAAATACATCTATGTTGGTTTAGTCTAAGTAGGATTAAAACTCTTGACCAAAGAAGGTCTAAACACATCAATCTTAGCAGTTCTTAGGGATGTTAGATTTAATAACTTCGGGGATTCATTATTAGAGACAGTTGAGTCTTTGTAAGGGATCAATAAGGTAGGTTTGATTCCCATTACTAAAGATACTATTTATCCTAATTTCATTGTTTATTTAAATGATAAAAACATTTTAAAATATCTCATTTTACAAATCAAAACTCACAATTATAATATGATCAAAAGATCTATCCCGTTTGCGATGATTTTTAGAGTGCACTATAAAGCAATGGTATTTGCATTTAACACTAAACACAAATATCATAGTAAAAATGATAAACATTCATTCTTCAAACATATATCTCAAAATCAAATAAAATGATTCTAAAAACCATAGAATGGAACCAGATAACCCTGCTAGAAGAGTGACTCTTCGAAGAAGCAACCCAACTTGAGTCAGAGAATATAAAATTAGAACAAAATACCCAACTTGGGAATATAATATATTATAATGATAATAGTGTAAAATTAAGTTTCAATAGATCTACTAGTTCTAGGTACTATAGTGCTAGTTTGACAAAAACCTTAGAACGAGGAAGAGTCCTAGGATTTTTCTCATTATAAACCTAACATACAAAAACCAACCTAGGTATTTCACTTCAGACATACCTAGTTCAAGCCTTCAAAACATAGACTATAGTACCTCGGTACCACATCCAATCTACACAAAAACCCAAGATCAAAACAAATCATCTTCTCAATCACCAATAATATCGGTTATAACCGAAAATATTGCCCATGAACAAAACGTCTTGGAAAGAGATGATTTTGAAGTCGATAAAAAATATCTACATGATGAATTTGTTGTAGAATATAACAAAGAGAAACATTATTGGTTTCTACAAAATTTCATGAAAACTCGTAAAAAGATTTAGGAAGAATTGTATAAATTTATTTATGAACGTAAAATTAATATCATATTTTTTGATTTGTTTGAAATCTATGCTTCTAAAAAGAACATAGATTATCCATTCAAATCTATAAAACCAGTAAACTCGAAAAAGAAAATTCCTATTTGGAAAACATCAGGCGATCATGTAAAGGATGAACATTCTTTGCTTAAACCAATAACCATTCCCTACATTAACAAAAAGGTTGAAGCTTGTCCTCTTAAAAACCCACAAGAAGACATTACAACTAATCTTAAAAAAATTATCATAGAAAACAATTTTACCAACATTAGCCTAAATACCTTAGGTAAAAAACTTACTAAACTAGAAAAACAAACCTTATAGTTTTACTTAACCTATAGTTCTAGTAATAAAGATGTTGATAAAAAGGTTAAAAATTCAATTTTAAAACCTTATTAGGTATCAAAAACCACTCAAAATAAAAGAAAGTTTAGTAAAATTGTGTTTTTAGATGCTATTCAAGACCTAAAAGAGAAGTTATAGCTTATTGGTTGTGGCTTTAACATCGGTCCTATAATACTAGAAACTCCTAACACCTTAAAATTATGAGAATATTAGTGTCTTACACGAGGATGCTAACACTTATGATATTAAAACTTTTAACGAAGAAAGCATTTCAAGAATATTATTCTGAAGTGGGAAAAGTCCATTGGTAAATCTCAACACCTCAAAATATATTACCCACTAGATCTCTAAATCCATAAATAGAAACAGAGCTAAACTAAATCAGACAGCCAAAATACAATGCCTCATCCGTCTACTAATGAAATATCGATAGCATGATTGAATACTATATTTTAAACCTATTATAACAAATGATAATGGTGTCAAATGCTTATAAAACCCAGTCTCGTACCTCAGATAAAGTAGTTACCAAACTTCTTATAGTTGGTTTGTCAGGCCAACTAAAAAGATGGTGGGATTTCCATCTTACAAAGCAATAATAGTTGGATATCTTGAGTGCTATCTAAAATGAAGATTATGGTAAACCCATTCTCAATTATCATAGAGAACTTATTCAAGATGTAGTATCAACACTTATCTTTACCATATCATTGCATTTTATGGATGACTCTTCACACCTTAGGGATAAAAATGCAATCCTTCTATTAAACCTTGGGTGTAAAAAGATAAGTGACTTCCAAAGTTATAGAACAACCTTCCTTGGTAGAGTCTTACTTAGGGATTATTCTAACCAACCCTTCTGGGAAGAAAAGTTTCTTGCCAAACTTCCCACTCTTGTGGAAGAGAAAGTTAGAAATAAATTAAGAGAAACATATGTAAATCATACAATCCCTTATGATCAACTTATCTATGGCAAACTCATAAGTTATACCAAAAAATAAGAAGTTCAAATCTGTTAAGACTTGAAGTTACAAAACATTTAAAATGAGAACTTAAAACTACCATAAAGGAATTAGGTTTTTTATGTCAACAATTTGATGATTCCTTTTCAAAACCTAAACAATTTGAAGGATATTGCAATATAAAATCATCTTCTAAACCATACCATAAAGCTTCATCAAAATACTATCAAATATGATACAAAACTCCTTTTAGAAATTTTAAACCCTACAAACAAAACCATGAAAAATATTACAAAAAACCCTATAAGAAATCTTTTAAAACTTACAAAAAACTAAGAATATCTTTCAATCCAAACTTGAAAGACATTACTTATTATAAATATGGCAAGAAAGGTCACACATCAAATTTTTAAAAAACTGCAAGAGTTAGAACTTGAGGAAGAGACTATTCGAAAGATCTCTACCCTTTTAATTGAGTCATCTTTTGAGTTTGAAGCCTTATCTGAAGGCTCTAAAGATAATCAAAACCCTCAAGTTGATGAATTAGTTACTATTGACTCTGAAACTAGCATATCAAAAGGTATCAATGTGCTAACCAAAGAACAATCTCTACTACTTGATATTGTTTAGGATATTAACAACCCTTATCTTAAAAATTAATAACTTGATCGTCTAACCAAATCCTTAAACGATGAGGAAAAAGAAAAAAACCTCAAAACTCTTTTCCATAAGCACTTGTTGCTACGACCTTACTATTATCCTTGATAGGAAGAGACAAAACAAAAAAATCTCAAGGGTCTATCCAAGATATACATAGTGAAATAAAAACCATCAAGCTGAAAATACAATAGCTTAAACAAAAGAAAACGAAGGATTTTAAGGTTATTCAGCTCTTACTTTCTCGCCAAGTTGCTAAAGAAAGCAAAGGCGATTTAGATATAGAGAAAAACCTTGCTCCTCAAAAACTTGAAAACGTATAAGAGTTTCATAATACTTTCTCTTTGTATTAAAAGAAATAAACACTAGAAAAAATATCATTAAAATAACACTTGTATTCTCTAGTGATTCCAAAATAAACACGATCACACTCTTTGATACAATTGATAACCTAAATTGTATCAAAATAGGATTTGTACCAAGACGATTCCACGATAAAACTAAATAAGAACAAAATTATTTAAGAATGCAAATAACATGCAAAGATGAAGCTAGCATTTTGAATAAAACCTTCCTTTTAAAAACTTCATTTATTCTTGTTTCTAATACTCATCATTCAGTAATATTAGGAAAACCCTTTTATAAATTTATCACTTCTTTTAGTGTTAAGTATGATAAATTTATCACACCCTAATTAGAAAATTATGTAGAAGAGAGATCCATGACCATAAATTTAAATGATTGATCACAAAATCTAGTTCACCAAGGAGCTGTACCACTTTATATGTCAATAAGCAACTGAAATAGAAAAAGGAACACCCTACCTAGTTATCAACTATAAACCTTTAAACAAGGCTTTAAAATGGATTCGGTATCCAATTACGAACAAAAAATATATTTTACAAAAATTACATTTTGTCAAAATTTGATATGAAATCTGGTTTTGGAAAATCCATATTGACCCAAAACATAGATATAAAATTGTATTTATAGTTCCATTCGGACAATATAAATGAAAGGTAATGCCTTTCGTATTAAAAAACACACCTTTTGAATTTCAAAGGATTATAAATGACATTTTTAATCCTTATTTAGAATTTTGTGTCGTGTATATTGATGATGTACTAATATTTTCAAAATCCATTCAAAAACACTTAAAACATCTCAAAGCCTTTTTTTGAGTTATCAAAAATAGTGGCTTTGTCCTCTTTACAAAAAATATCTCTTTATTTCAAACCAAAGTAAGATTTCTAGGATATCATGTGTCTTGCGTAACCATTACTCAATAGAAAGATCCTTATAATTTTCTAAAAAAGTTCCCATAAGATCATAGATAAAACTCAGTTTTACCGATTCTTAGGAAGCTTAAATTATTTTCTCAACTTCTATTAAAACTTAAATCGTATAGCAAAACCTTTTCACAATAGACTGAAGTTAAACCTTAAGCCATGGATAGACAAGTATACAAAAATCGTCCAAACAATTAAAACCCAAGTATTAGATGTTACTTGTATACACTTAGCAAACCCAAATCTGTTTAAAGTAGTAGAAACCGATGCTAACGACATTGGTTATGGTGGTATCCTAAAACAAACCTAAGGGAAAAAACTAATAGTTCAATACACCTCTAGACACTGGAATGATTGCCAAAGAAATTATTCCACAATTAAAAAAATATTATCTATTGTTCTTTGTATAACCAAATTTCAATCCAACTTATTAAATCAATTTTTTTATTAAGGATTGATTGCAAATCTACAAAAGAAATTTTGCAAAATGATGTTCAAAACATTGCCTAAAAGCAAATCTTTGTGAGATGTAAAGCTATTTTAAGTATCTTCGATTTTGATATTGAATTATTTAAAAGAGATACCAATTCATTACCAGAATTTCTAACCTAAGAATTCTTACATAATAGGTCATTAACCTAAGCCGTGTCCCAACAAAAAGGAAAATAGGAAGCAAAACCACCAATAAAACCAACTTCTACAAAATCTATTATAACACGGGCATAAGCAGTCAAAGTTAAAACCCAAAAGGACTCTCAATCCTATATTAAAACAAAATTTCAAGAATGGGTCATGTCCATATTTGAATCCCTTGAACTCCTTGAAGCTCTTTCTTTGGAAAGAAAATGTTTCTCTCTCTCTCTTTATGAAGATCTTTCATACCCTTTCTATTTTGTAAACCTTTCTCACCTCAGGATCCTGAAGTAAGAATCTTAATGTAAGTTTTATAATATTGTAAAAATTTTATTTTATTATTTATCTTTTGAAATATAACCATGGTTGGCTAAGCCATTTATTTTCAATATAATATACTTATCTCTTTAGTATTGCATTTCTTTGATTAACTCCCCAGATACTTAGTGACTTGTAAACGAGTTTTAAATTAGCCAGTGTCACCGTTTAGCCATTTTGATAGGGTTTCCCATCCAAAGCACTATGTTGCAGCCAGGTTTACATGCCAATGGGGTTTCCACTGGCCTAGTTAACGGCCCTCGACGGAGCCTCATAACTCCTATCAGCTTGCCACTAGCACTAGGCTATACAAGCCTTATAATAAACTAGTTAGATAAGTGGAGACCTTTTTTTCTTTCTCTATAGAGGGTAGAGTTATTATCTTGTTTATACATGGATCTGATACCAATAATGTCCCAGTGTAAGTGACTATTAACAATAATGTCATAACATTTTTTACGGAACACCAAAGTAGGTTGTTATATATTACGTCTCTCGACTAGAGTAACTCGATACAATGGTTAATCACTCATCGAGACGTGTCAGGAAAAGAGCAAACGCTCATCAGATCACACAGTGAGAACCCCTGATCACGTTTTTGACTATTTATAACCTTTTTGTCTAAATATATACTAGAGTAAGAGTCAACGCTTCGTCAATGCCATATATATATATATATATATAGCATTGAAATGTACCACATCCCAAATGGAAGCCCTATTATATATGCTAGGCTTTCTAAGTTTCAGACTAACATTATATACACCTGTTTCTATATACAAGAAAAATTATATGATAACATTCATTATAAAAAAATGCTCTTATATAGCATTGAAATATACCAAATCCCAAATGAAAGCCCTATTATATGCTAGGCTTTATATGTTTCAGACTAACATTATATACACATGTTTCTATATGCAAGAAAAGTTATGTGATAACATTCATTACAAAAAAATGCTCTTATAGACATTACAATAATGGAACGAAAATTTTATGATATACATAGATCACAATGCTTATGGAGGTCATTTAGGTTGCTCAGGGCTAAGACAACTCAATTTTGGGCCCGTTTGACATCTTATTTAAAAGTAATTGAAACAATTTTTTTTCTTCCAAAAATATTTAGCTACTTGGTTTATTTAAAAAATAAAACTTGAAATAAATTGTATATATGTATATATATATATTATGTACCTAATTATTAACATTAATGTATAATAAAGAATAATTATATTGAACACAAAAATATCCATTATTCTTATAGTAACGTCTCTTGGCTTAGTAAAATTTGACTAGGAGTAATAATTTGTTTAACATCACGAAACAAACCTAATTAATTGGTATAATATTTGCTCGATTCGCATATAAGAATTATTAATGATATCAATCTCTACGATCGTTTTTAATTTATTAATAATTTTTTATTATCTAATTTGGCACAAACATAATATGATTTAATTTAAAAAAAATTAATTCATATTCTATATAAATTAATGTATTTTGATACATTACTTTTTAAATTCGCACACAATTAGACTATAGATAGATCAAACATGATATTTTCAATATATTAAATAAATAGTCACAGCCAACAAAAATAATCATTCCTTAATTTAAAAATGAGGATTGTTTGATGGTTAACTGAAATTAAATAACTCAATCCAATTATTTGATATAAAAGAAACCAAATATACTAAATAATAATGTTTTATATAATTTTATTATTATTTGTATTTATATATAAAAAATATATATTCTTCCTTATCAACTTTAAATTAAATACACTTGAACCTTAATTATTAATTACAATAATCTCATTTTTGAAAGATGATTACTAAAGATAGTATCATGTTTAAGATTTGTATCTAGGAATGGTACCATATATATAGTATAAATTAGTATAATTTTCCTTTTAGTTACTATTTATTTATAATTGATAACTATCTTATGTGTATTTAATTTTAATAAAAATATGTTTAAATTATTGAGTTTTATAGTTATTGAATGTAAAAAACTTAAAAATCAAAATTTAAGTGGATATAGTTCTATTTAAAGATACAATTTATCTATAATTTTATAAGTATTACTCCTAAAATTATATTTGTCGAAAATTGAGGTTAATATAAATATTTTTTTATGTATGTATAAATTCGCCTATGACTAATGACCCTACTATGCTATCATTCATGAATTCTTTTACTTTTTTGAACGACATATGTAGTTCCTATTTAAAAGAAATGTTAAGAATATACAAATTTATATACATAGTTGCACGAATTTTAATAATTTGTATTGTAATTAGGAGCGTGCAAAAATTACTCGAACAAATCTAAACCAATATATGGAATCAGTTCAATTTAATTTTATCACTTCTAAAAGATTATTGATTTGATTTAGTTTTTACTTTTTAAGAATCAACCAAATATGGGTTGTTTTAGTTTTTATTTTTGATGAATCAATCATTTTTGTTAGTTCTAAATTAATGTTGGGATGAGTATTGGTATTCAATCGAGCTTTTTATCTGCAAACTAGTTTGGCCAAGCTAGTGTAAACACCAGAAGGACGTGGGAGTGTTAGTGGGACGAATGGTCGATTAGGTCCCGTAATTCCCATCTAAATATTGGACTCATTTACTATTTCATTCTTTTTTGAAAAAAGTTCATTTTTGATGATAATTAGAAGAGAAAATAATCTTTTTTCAAATATCTTTGAATGCATTGGATGAATGGAATAGTGGATAATCATTTCTGCAAAAGTTTGATTGAATTGGATGAGTCAATGGTTAATCTATACACTCTTTTTTCACAATCTTTTTCGTACTTGTATAAAAAAATATCGAATATACAGTCATTGGAATTGTCTAATCAATAGGATTTTAGAACCAATTTTACTTGTATAAGAATCGATCTGGAAATAGGTGAAATGGGATTGAATTGGATTCAATCTTTGTTTGACAAACTATACCACTTTGACTCAGGTTCTGTGTAGTAAATATTCTTTCTAATGCCTACACGTTCTAGTGATGCCTGGTGATGTGTATGGCTTCATTCAATGTCCGTTCACCATTAAATTTTGGCTAATGGTTATTGGTACACGATCTTTTTGATAATGATCTTGAATTTTTCAAGTGATGTAAGAATTCTTAGATACATTCAAAGGTTACTTAGTTGAGCAAAAAATTGCATGTGAGGATCATTTTAGGCTAATTTTCCATACTTTTCTATTCGAAAGCTGAAGAAATCTTACTTATTAATGGTGTTAAAAACAGAAACATGGTTTGGTTGTAATGATTGTGGTCGAGAGAGTGCAAAAGATGATCTTTTTTATTTTCTATTGGGATCGGAGTCTTAGGTCTAGGAATTTATTTTATTGTGATATATAAAGATGGTGTATTGTAGTGTTTATCTCTTGTGAAGTTGTTAGATATGAAATCTAGGATGAGATATGAAGTGTACATGGTGAATGAAAATAGGAGAAGATCTTTATCAAATAATTGGGAGCCTATTTGGTAGTCATTTATCATGTTTCATGTTTGTTATTAATCTAATAATGATGACTATTTGATTATCAATTTTTAATTTGATATGAGTTAATTTATATTTAAAATATGATATAATTTAAAAAAAGTTAAAATTAATCAATTTAACTCAAACATTCTAATTTTTTTGATTGATTTTATACCTTAAATTAGTTGAGTTTGATTTTTATTTTTCTTAAATAAATTAAATTAAGTTGGTTTCGTTTTTAATATATCCAACTTTATATATCTTTTTATTATGATAGAATTAATTTAAAAAGTGAAAAAATAGTTAATATTTTTAAATAATTTTACAACATAATGTAATCGTAAATTTAAGTGATATTAATATAGTTTAGTAACTAAATGTATATATTTCTTAAATAATAAATAAATTATACAATGCTTTATATAATTTTTGGAGGTACGAGAACGCTTGAATTAGTATTCGTGCACCACCATATGCCCAGTCCCAATTGATACCTCACCCCACAAGCAACGGGCACGTGATACGGTCTAAAACGAGGACCACCATCCAATACGTGGCATGATCTAATTTGAACACTCTGATCACCGTACGAGGGTCACCCAACCTCAATTGTACGGACAATATAATCTAATGACTTAAATATTATAAGGGGGCCTGAATGGGGAGCTCTTTTTAAGGGGCCCGATAAGTGCTAAATATTTACTTTGCAACATTTGGGTTAAAAAATGTCCGGAAATAACTGGCAACCGACAGAAATGTTCATTGTTTTTCACTTCAAACGTCTAACTGCCCGTCCCAATGGTCACCGGCTTCTGTGGGTTGTCAGTTTCTTTAAACGCGTGTCATTTTTTTCTCTTAAAAGCATCGAGATTAAAAAATTAAATAATCTTTTCATTTCTTAACATAATTTTAATTTATTACTTTAGATTTTTTTCCATTAATTTATTACTTTATTTTAATATTTTTATAATAATTAAATACTTATAATTAATAAATTAAAATTGTTAGTAGTAAATAAAAAATTTATAATTAAAAAAAATCTCTATCTTTGAACAATTCTCACTGGATGAAGGTATAATTAATAATTTTTATTTTATTTTTTTAGATTATACTGTATAATAATTCTATTGTTTTATTTTTTTAAATATTAAGTATTTATTTTTATTTTTATTAATTTTTATTTTTATTAAATATAATATTATCGTATATTTAAATAACAATAAATAATTTCTGACAGCAAATTTATTCCATTCGTTTAATTTTTCTTGGAGGTGTCTGTTTTTTTCCTCAGCAATTTCCAAAAAAAGAAGTCGATTAGGTTCTTTACCTTCTTATCTTTCTTTTTATAAAAATAAAAAATTAATTTTACAACTTTTTTATTCTAGGGTTAGAAACCTAGACTTATGCTCTCAAGTCAAGTCAAGCTAAAATTAGATTTTTTTTGGGCAAATCATAAAAAATCACCATCTTCTTTCTCCGACTGTGTTTCCGAAATTTCCTCTCTTTTTACCCATCTGAAAACACACCCAATTTTCCTCCTTTGAGTTTATTTGTTTCTTTCCTTTTTTTTTTTAAGGTAAGATTTTGCTCTCTCCCCTTTCCATTTTGGGAAACTACTGTTTAACTTGACTGACCTAGTTGTTTGCAATCCCAGATTGGATCGAACTTTTTTATCAGTTTCGCATTGAAAAAATAAAGTAAAATTCGATTCGATTCGTTTTTTTTTTTTTGGTTTGAAATTTATTTTCTTGGAATCTTAGAAATTTCTTGATCGAATTAAGGTGTAAGAATGGTTAGGGGAAAAACCCAGCTGAAGCGTATAGAAAATGCAGCAAGTAGGCAAGTAACTTTCTCAAAGCGAAGAAATGGACTTCTCAAGAAGGCATACGAGTTATCAGTTCTTTGTGACGCTGAAGTTTCTTTGATTGTTTTCTCCCCCAGAGGGAGACTCTATGAATTTGCCAGTTCAAGGTTCGTTAATTTTATTTGCTAGCAAAGCTTTTGATTTTCCCTCTTTATTTTCAGATAATATTTAATCATATGATGAAATAATAAAATGGAAGTTTATTTTTTTATATTTTATTTTTGGGTTTAAAATTTTATTAATTGAAGCTATTTTTTGATTTGTATAAAAACTTAACACTTACAGTTAGATACAGCTAGGTAAGTTAAGATAGTAACCTTAATCACTCAGTATTTCTTGTTTGCTTATTATATATTTATTGATTTTATCTGTTTAACCTTAGCTTTGTGAACTGGGTCCAATCTTCTCTTACTCTTAGGGTGAATCCTTAAACAATTTAGTTGGTTTTTTTATTTTCTTAGTTCATCTTTAATTTGAAAATGCTGACCTGGTCCTTATGGTAAATTTTGATTCCCATTACTAAAGATATTATTTATAAAATTTTTATATGTTCATTCTGAATTTAATTATAATATTATGTAAGTTGATTTTTTTTATTTCATATCAAATTAAATATAATTTTTTAAATGTAATAAAAATAAAAAATAAATAAATTTTATAATTAAAAAATATTTTAAATATAAATTATTTTATTAAAATTATATTATATAATTTGTCACGGAATATACTATAAAATAATTATTATACAATTTAAATCAATATTAATATACTTAATTTATCTCATACCGATACTAAACATTACTATCAATACAATACTACACAGTGTAGTTGTAGCACATAGAGAGATCTAGAGAGAGAGAGAGAGAGAGAGAGAGAGAGAGAGAGAGCTATATAGTTTTATTTGCTAATTAAGAGTATATGTATGTATATATATTTGATTATTTTCCCTTATTGCTTGTACGTTACTTGATGAATTAAACGGTATACGCCATTAGCTTATGGAACGTGGCTTAATCTATGTCAAATATTTATAGGAACTAAACTAAATTTACTTTATTAAACTGTTTGGAATTGGAATCTTATTGACTGTTTCGAGGAACATCTGAGGACTTGTCCTTTGCTTTCTGGTAATTACTATTGTTACTGTCTTTGTCAATAGTTAATCAGCTATTAATTTGTTTGCAACAACATAAAGGATCAATGGGTCGGATTTCTAGGTCTTCTGTTTACAAAGTCAGATAGTTTAGAAATAAGAAATTTATTCATTTTTCAAAAAGATTATTATACAAATGGTATTTGTGAGTTTAAATTTATGTGGATTTAATTTTTTTTTATATTATATATATTTTTATTAAAGAAATACATTATTAATTATATACGCATTCATATGTACTCCTGAAATTAATATATTTATACTCATTCGTGTTATTCAAATAAAATATATAGCAAGTAAGGCCCCTATTTTATTTGAAATGTGATTGAAAGTTCACATTTTTTTAATAAGTTTATAAAAAGACGTAGAAGCTTGGGATATAATTTCAAGGGTTACGTGTATATATATACAATCCTGCCAAAAAGATTCCAAATATGTGACAATTGTTAGAGTATTGGTTTTATCTTAATAAGTTTTGATGGGTTGATATGTAATTTTCATATTGTTGGAAGCTTTGGACATAAAAGTTCTTGTATTGAGTTTTGGGTAAACTAACAAATATATAATTAAATTTTTTCATTAAAGTTAGAAACATGTTATCTAATTTTATTGAGTGATAATAATAGTATTCAATTATAATTAGTTGTACATTAGGTTATTTTTTCAATGATCATGTTATATTTTCGATAGTAAATTTGTATAATTAAGAAATAATTTGATGATAAATTTGTACTACTAATAAAAAATTTATTGGTAGTTTTGTCATAACAATATTAGATTTGTATTACTAAAGTGTTATTTTTGTTATTTAATAAAATTAGATGGTATGTTTGCAACTTTTTAAAATAATTTGATGATATATTTGTTAGTATACACTTGAGTATTTAAAGATATTGTTTATTTGATGATACATTTGTTAGTTTAAATCCTTAGTTATTGGAAAATAAGTGTTTTTGTTATGTTGGTTAATAAAAAATTATATTTTAATTATGTAACTGTTGAATTATGTTTATTAGGATCAATAATTTAACAAAAATAGTAAAGTTGGTTCAATTAATAGAACATTGTTGTAATCAAGTGTTATGCATAAATTAAAAATACTTTTGTTAAGTAAATATTTAATGAATAAGGGACTTATTTTGTCCTGCACCCAATAAATAGGGGGAGGTTAAGTATTCTTTTTATTATCCTAAAATGGAATTAAACGAGCAATATATTATAATTAACATTAATTAAAGTAAAATATATATATATATATATATATATATATATATATATATATATATTAAAATCTTACTCCAAATATATTACCAGTACTAATTATGAACACGGGCATACATATATGTTATATATAAGACGTTAAAATTTATAATTTACTCTAATATTTTTCAATAGTTAGGAAATAAAAATAACATACAAATTATTTATAATTCTAATTCAATTACTATTTAGCAAAGAAATATATTTATTATGCATTAGAATTCATGTAACAGCATAAAATGTATCTTCATCTTATAGCAACTTCCCTTGATATTAATAACTTGAATAATTGATAATTTATTGTTTATAATTTTTTTCTTAAATATAAAAAAATAAAAGGGCAATAAATGTTGTTATTTTAAAAATGTAGACTTTTATGTATAATATACTGGGTAGGATCAGTAGCACCAACTTTTTACATAATTTTTTATACTGCCTTATCCCAACTTTTGATTTGTAAAGGATCAATTTTCTTTCATCCTTTTCCTATAAATTCGTAGAAATATAAAAGTGTAATAAATTGTGTAACATTTTGGGCTCCCTCATCTTTTCTCAATAATATACATAAAGATTAGGATATTAAAACAAATCATAAATTAAGTAATAATATTTAAGTTTTATTTATTATAATTTCAAAAAATAAGTTTTATTTATTTGTACTTACATGTAAAAGTTTTCATCTTTGGTGTGATATTTTCCTCCCCTTTTTTTAAGCAATGTTGTCCATCAGTGAATGTAGAGCTTTTACTGTTGAGATAATATTAGCTTGATATGGATTTATACTATGTAGATTTTCATTTTCTGTCAAATTTATTCCAAATATATGTTTATAATATTGCTAGTTGAGTTATCTAATAGTGTACAATGATCTCATCAAAGTAAGATTGAATATGATCAAAGTTGATAAAATTAAAATGACTACCAAAATATATTAGTTATTGGGGATGGGTACTATTTGTTACTATTCTCTCCCACTCAATTCTTGGATACCCTCTTTGATACCTCCATTTTCTTGTTGTTCTGGCAATCCCATCATTGCATGATAGGGCCATAAATAACGATTGGATAACACCATTAGACTTAGCGCATATAATAGCGTCATCCTTATGACACTAAAGTTAGTTGGAGATATGGATTCGATACAAGCCTCATAGGAATTATCATCAGGATAATTTCGGTACAACCCAGACCAGAGCCATTCTCTGCTCTAAGTAGCAAGGCTATAGTTTAAGATGTCAAATTAATGTTATGCCTTTTGGTAAGAGGCTCCACTTTGAGGCCTCATGATTAAGGTTGTTTACATTCTTCATTCTTCATCCACATCATTATTTTCTTTACGTTCTTCGATCTTCTTCTATATCATTGTGTATTCGTGATAAGTTAATTCATACGTGTCAAATTCACTGACATTGTATATTGATATTATAATGGGATATTTATATTATTAATGCATAGGGTTTATATGTCGAGGAACAAATTCTTAATGTGTTTATGGCGTAAGTGTTAAATCATTTTTCATTGTGTTTTTTTTTAAGGATTTAGAGTTATAAAATTTCCAACATTAGTGTTTTTATGTTTGTTTATAAAAAATGTGTCATTTAATTATATTTGTTTATGAAAAATGTATCTTGATAAATTTAACTCTCTATTCAATTTTTCATTAAATATAACAAAATAACATATATAACGTATATTTATATTTTTCAATTAGAGTCGTAAAATTCCCAACATTAGTGTTTTTATGTTTGTTTATGAAAAATGTGTCATTTAAGTCTATTTGTTTATGAAAAATGTATCTTGATAAATTTAACTCTTTATTCAATTTTTTATTAAATATAACAAAATAGCATATATAACGCATATTTACATTTATCAATTAGAGTTGTAAAATTCCTAACATTAATTTTTTTATGTTTGTTTATGAAAAATGTGTCATTTAAGTCTATTTGTTTATGAAAAATGTATCTTGATAAATTTAATTCTTTATTCAAATTTTCATTAAATATAATAAAATAGTATATACAACGCATACTTACATTTTTCAATGGATATTTATTTATATATATATATATATATAATAAAGTAATTTTTAATTAAAAAAATGAAAAAAAATATTCAAAAAATTTAGCTTGAATTTTTTTAATGAAGCTTAAACAAAAATTTTATTTTATAATATCATCGTTATCATCATACTTTCTATATTTTCATCATTTTATTACTGATTAAATTAAAATTAAGTTAATAAATATCAAGTCTGCATTATTAGATAATGAAAATTTTATTTAATTTTTATTAAAAAAATTTTTATTAAAAAATCTGACTATTTGTTTTTTTTAAATAAAAATTACTTGATTAAACGTGTCATTTAAAAATATGGACATCCATCATATTTAATAAAAAAATTACATAAAAAGTTAACTTTGTCATTATTTTACATATTTTCATAAAAACATATTTTCTAAACTAAAAGAGTAAACAACGTGTTAAAGCAAAAAACTTGGGAGACACTTTTCCCCTTTTATTTATGATAATAACAATATATTTATAAATACTCATATATATTACAAATGTATTATTTCTAATAACACGTGCTAACGATTGAATTTATTTAGTTAAACGGATAAAAGAAAAGGAGAAAGCTTTTAGCTATACCCGGCTACATGCATTAGAGAAGTAATTTCAGTAGCTATATCTAACTCCAACCCCGCTTTTATTGGATCATATCTTAAGAAAGCTTTTGTGCTACTTGTATTGACTCGTTCTGCATTTGATCATCCTACTTATTCATGTTAGTCATGTATCCTGCTTAAGGGTACTCGTGGCTTATTCTTAAGAATGCATTCAGGGTTTGTATACCATTTTCCTTTTCATGTTTCATGAGTATTATTTTCATTATTTTAGTACTAGTGAGTATTTGGATATTTTTTTGAGAATAACACATAATATTGATCTTTGCTTGAACTTTATCCAATATTTTACTTGCACGTTACAAAATAACCAATACATGAAAGTACAGGTGATCCTAATCACCCTGTCATAAGAAATAACCAGCATTTCTTGATTGGCTCTACTGCTTTTGAAATGATAATTGGTTTTGCAGTTTTGTAATGGATGAGACTCGAATATGTAAGAAGTTGTTAGGAAAGTTGGTTTTCCAACAACTTCTACTATGATATATGATATTAGAGTTGGAGTTGTAAGTTTTGTCTTCAAAACCTTAATAACTTTAATTATTGAATAGTAAGTGTTTAGTATTTATAAAACTTGTATTTGTGGAGAGTAATAAATATGTAAAAATATAATCGATTCTTTTATCAACAGCTTAAGCTTTTGAAAGTTTATTTCCCAATCACTTCTAACAGAATACACACACTTTAGTTCCCAAAAAGAAAATATGCAATTGCTATACAAAATAACAGGCTCAAGCTGAAGTATAATAGCTTTGTATGATCTTTGGGAAAGAAATTAGCAACCTTAGTATATAAATTAGATACTTTATATAGTTTCATAGAGATTGAGGCTAATTATTTTAAAGTCACTAGGGTTTACAAAATCACGAGGTAGAAAATAAATTAGTGGAAAGCATAATTAAGGAATTCATGCTTCTTAAAATCAACTTCATATGGGAAATTTAACTCCAAATATTATAGTTGATGGATAACAATTCATAGAAGCTTGAAACTGTAGGAAAACAAAATATTTGCTAGGGTTTCAAATTTTCTCGAGCCTCCTTCCTCTAAGTGTAGCCTACACATCCTCCTCCATTCTCCTACCTTCCACCGACCACTACTCACATTCCATCAACCCACCTATTACTTTCCACCATCACAGTCTGCCACTGACTTATTCTTTCCTTTAAATCCTCTTTTAAACTTGGTGCAAGTGTTCCTGTTAGTATATAAAGAATGTTCAATTTTGATTAAGAGATATATTGTACAGTATTTATAAATAATATGAGACTTATATTCGTTTAAGGTTAATCATTTAGGAAAATTGGATGGTTTAAGTTAATTATTTATTATATAAAAATTTACTTTATAGTTACCATATTCAATAGGTTAAATATACCTTTATTAAATTATATTGTAATTAGTATGTATAATGGTTGGTGACAAACTATGTAATATAATTGGACAAAATCATTTATAAATTATAAAATTTATTTAAATCAATATTAGTTTTATTTTTATATTTTTATTATATTTTAAAATTAAAAAGTATATTATTTTTAATTCGAAATGAAATAAAAAATCAAGATACATGATCTTATAATTGAAAATTTAGACACTTTAAATTAATTGTCCAATACATTTTAGACTTATATTCCTTGATCGTTCTAAATTTTTACTTAACCGTACTATTTTTATAATGTATGATAAGGTTTGATTTAAAAACCAAACTCATGACTGAATAAAAATTATACAATTAAGTCATTAGTAATGTGTGATAAAAATGCTCCAAGTCTATTTTTGTGATGGAGGAGTCCGAAGATGATGATGAGGCACTTGGTTTATTTTTTAGCATTGGATTATTAATTGGAAGTAGAAACGACACCTCTGGCTTTGGTGATGTTCCAGTTTTCACCTTATTTTTGTTGTATTTTTTTGTGTTGTGGATGATTTGTTTGGTTGTGTTGATTTGAATTTTGTTTTTATTTGTTTTTCTTTTTAATTTACCCCATGGTTTACAATCTCATTGTAATTGGTAGACTGGTCTTGCCTTTTGGATCAATATCTTATCTTCTTACACTAAGTGTTTAAACACTTAACATATTTAAACTCAATCGAGTTAAATGGAATCCAAACATCAGATACTAGGGCTCTGGAAAGGTCAAAGTTCAACCTCCAATCATTGATCTCATAGTTTCAATAGCAAGGTAAAACTTATCAATCTCAGTCACTACTTCAACAAAATAACCAATATCCCTCACAATATCTTTCTCACGCCAATCCATTGGCAAATCATGCGCTTGAATCCATAATAGAGTAGAAGCAAAAGCAATGTCCAAAAGGGACAAACTTGATTCATCTTAGTCAACTCTTCAAAGTAAAACATAAATGTGACTTTTGATTCACATAACGGAATCAGAATGTGAATGTAATGAAAAACAGTATTTGATTTACAACTGTAATAGAATGGAAAACATTATATATTACCTTAATATTTCTATATTCAGTAAAATTTAAATAATATCATTTAATTATTATTTTTTCATCAGATAAAATATATTATTTAAATTGTTATTTTTTTAAATAATTATTACTTAAAAATAAAATATATTATTAAAATTATTATTTTTCTAAATAGGGTTTAGGGTTTTAAGGTTTGAGATTTAGAAATTTAGGGATTTGAAGTTTAGGGTAATATTTATGGGTTAAGGTTTAGGGTTAAAATTATTATTTTTCTAAATAAGTTTTTGGGGTTTAGGATTTTAGGGTTATATTTGGGATTCGGATAAAATTGGAAAAAAATTGAGACAAAAATAAAATCATGATTTCTTAAGGGGAGAAGGAATTCTGATTCCTTCTCTTTTATGAATCGATTATATTTAATTCTTATTTTTCACGCCAAAAAAACATAAAATTAGAAAGAATCAATTCTAATTTGATTCTATTCTAGTTAACCAAATATGGTGAAAAGTGTTTCGAACCACTACCTTCGTGTCTAAACCTCCGTTATTCATCCAACTCTTAGGATATACATATAGCAATGCTTTCAGATTAATAGGCTGATTTGAGAGAAGCCTCACAACAATGGTGAGTAGGAATGGGCACGGGGACGGGCGGGGACGGTTTTTGATATAACCGTCCCCGAACCGAATTTTAAAACCTATAACCGAAACCGCCCGAAAACCGTTACGGTTCGGGGACGGTTTTTTACCCGCGGGTAACGGTTCGGGACGGTTATGAAAAAAACCCCGAAAAAAAACCGAAATATATATAATTTAATTTATTAAATATATATAATTAATTTTTTATTTATAATTTAATATATAATTTAATTAATTAAATCTAATTAATTTCGGGTACGGGCGGGTACGGTTTTTAGTATAACCGTAACCGAACAGTAGCCATTGTTTCATATTCGGTTTTTTTTCCGAAATCGTCCCCGTCTCCGAAATTTACCGGTTAAAAACCGAACCGTCGATTCGGATAACCGAATCCGCGGTTTTTTTGCCCATCCCTAATGGTGAGCTCAGATGGTCCTTTCTCCTTCTCAATCAGATTTCTTATATCAATATTTAGATCTAGATGATCTACACGAGCACTTAGGTCTTCCATTCCTCAAATCAAAGAACAGTTGAAAGATCATGAGAATAAGAGGGGAGAACGAAGCAAAAGACCAAAGCGAGGGACAAAAAAGCAGATATGAGTAAAAACGAAGTGGCAAGGTAAACCAGAAAGGAAATCGAAGAGATTTTAGAATTTAGACCAACACTAATGGATGGAAGGAGAAACCGGAGAGGGAAAATTTATTTCTTACCTTTCCTTGAATGCATTCAATTTCTGCTGCCTTTGTATTGGTATCAATTTCTGATTTTCAATATCTCCACAGTGTTTCATGTTGGATTGTAATTTAATTAGGCGATTTGTTCCGTATTTTATTCTTATCAAACATTTAAAATGTTCTCTTTGGCAAAGTTGAAATTAAATTTTGAAGCAAACTAGATGGAAAAATGACAGCAAGTTGGTGGTGTGATTTGAAAGAGGTCTATTGTTTTAATCTTGCTATTGTTAACGAAAGGTTCTATCTCTTGAAAAAGAATGTAAAGGAAGAAACTTAAGTAAGTAGTGACCCTTGGGACCTGTAAGTGAATTACTGATTTATAATTAATCATTACCTTGTTATATTCATATGTATATGTAGCTGATATTCACTTAAATATTAATTGCATATACGTGGTACAGTTTCTATATTGATCTATTATCTAATGCATTTGCTTTCATTTTGTTGTGTTTGGAGATGCTTCAGTATGAGCAAGATAATAGAGCGTTATCAAAGGAAAGCAAAAGAACTAGACGTTAGTAGCAAATCAGCAGGGTTTCTTCATGAAGATAAACAGGTAATTACTTGCTTTGATCACATGAAGCAAGCTTATACCATGACATAGTGAAATTTCAAGTATGCATATTGCATATTTATTACAAAGATATAATAAATTGGAAATCCTTGAGATTGGAAATGAAATGATTGTTATTGAATTGTTATTTACACATACACTACGTAACCTCTTATATAGGCTTAGAAAAACTTAAGTACTAAGGAAAAGGAAGTAGCTAATGTATACAAATGTCAATATAGAAAATATAACTAACTAATTATATATTAATTCCAATATCTCTTCCTAAATTGAGGATGGTTAGAACAACAGTTAATTGACCTAGAAAGAATAAAATGGAGATAAGACTTTGTAATCTAATATATGCTCATGTAAGAACAAATAATGTGAAAATACAACGGTACCTAAATGATCCAAAACACTAACAACAGACGAATCAGAAGAGACAGCTATAAGCATACATAAAAAATGTTTAGGTCTCAATCTCAATGAATGAGGAGAAACATCAAGAGAAATTAAAGCAAAGCTCTAACTCTCAAATACGAAAAAGAGTGAAACACAATTGCTCATAATAGAACAAGAAACACTCACGAGGAGAACATAGATAAGTACTCTGAAAAACACAACCTAAGAGTCTAAAAAGTGAAAATAACAATACTCAATTCACGATAAAGTTCAAACATAACACCACTCTGACACTGGTTTTATGATGACCATACATCCATAAAAGTGGACAACATCACTGGATGAACAACATATCTTTACAACATTATCAAAGAATCAAATCATACCGGAGAAACAAAATGCACAAAATATGATACATATATGCAGCCAACACAAAAAAAAAAACATCCATCGGCCTAAGATAAAGCCTAATTCAAGACCACATGAATTCATGTGATATATGGCCCAACCAATATCAGTCCAAAAAGGAAACCAAATGACTTGTCGAAAAGCCCAAATGTTTGCTAAAACCCAAATGTCTAAAGCTGGTCCTGTACTCACAATAGGTCTAATGGAATCAGGCTTCAGAGAAAAGCGAACCCTTTTGCGACGCAAAGCACACACATCACCACCTATCTGATTGTGTATCTCTTGTTTGCCATTTTCATGCCTTTCATGGTCTGCGAAGAACTCTCTTGAGTCGTTCAGATTTTCAATGTCCAAAGCTGGTTATGAACTGAGTCTCATCGAAGCGCTCCCTTCATCTTCTTCGTGATTACTACTATGCACGAGACCATGAAAAAATGGGCCAATCAAAACAAAGATTGGCTTTGTCTCCTCATAGGCACGAAAGGGCTCCCAAACAAAACCCTAATAAGTTCGCTAATCCAAACAGCAGACCCTCGACTGCCATATAGAGTACAACCCCCCTGTCAATTTTCTCTTTATCCTGTCCAAAATTCTCATGGACAATAACTTTAAAGCTCACGTTGAGAAGGCATTTGGTTTTCTCGCTTCGTGTATGACACAGACTCAGCAGTTCTCTGTGGTCAATCACTGACCAAGTCAAACGTAGAAAGTTGAGGCGATGTATGGACACCAACAACAACGAAAGAGCTGATCTTCCTTGTTCATCGTCCTTCGATGATCTTTTGAAGAAAGATCGAGGAGTTTCGAGAGGAAAAAAGTTTGAAGATGAGGCAGATAATCTCGGTGTTGACGATGAGGATGATAGCGGTGAAGGAATGAATATTCCTAACAGAAGACCGATTGGAAGAGTTCTGAGTGTTTATCAGGAAGCTTCCATTCCAGAGGCTTGTTCATGAAACTTTTCAAGAGTTCAAGATTGAGTTACGTTTGTTTAAGGGCACCAACCTCTGTGATTATCCACGAAGGAAAGCATCGAATTATTCATGTGCAAAATGCCAAAGAGAAGATATAGATACAGGCACAAGTCACAACATTTTGGAGATGAGGCCAGTGATCAACAACGCCCTTCATCTTCTTTATGATCTCATCGAAAAGCTCCATAATCATATTCAACGATTCATCATAACGAAGATGAATCAAGAAACAACTAGAAAACAAGATCAAGAAAACAATACCAGAAAGCATCAATGTTAGATCAAGAAAACAATGTTCATGTTCGATCAGATTTTCAAAATCCAAATCAAGATTCTAATCATCAAAGCTCCATATAGGCCTTAAGAGAACCAATGTAAATCTATGTTGAAATTGACATCCATTGAAGAAAACATACAGAGAATAGTGAACAGAAGTTAACACAATGATGATTCTCACAAACCTTGCCGCAGGAAACACATTAGCACAAATCAACAAGATACAAAGGAGGTAATGCAATTCATGATTTGTTCTTTACCTGTGAAGAATATGATTGCAGAAAACAACAGAAAATTGTTTACCAAGATTCATCCATGAAGCTCTGGCTCTGATACCATGCTTAACATTGAGATTGAAAATGAAATGATTGTTATTTAAAAATACACTACATAACCTCTTATATAGGTTCAGGAAAACTTAAATATTATGGAAAAGTAAGTACTATCGTATACAAGCGTGAACATAGAAAATGTAACTAACTAGATATTAACTCGAATAATTTCTCATAATTTCCTGTCTTTTATTGAAATTTTGACAGCAAAAGGGATATAATGTACTAAAAAGAATCAGAATGAATGGCTTTGTATTTACGTTTTAATCAATCTCTTAATTTTGATTCTTCGGTTAATTATATCTTTCTTTCAAAAATTGTAGGGCCAACAATTTAAAAAAAAATCTTAAGAATTGCTATTTTTAGAGCAATAAACACGATTGTTTCACCAAAATATTTATTTTTAGAAATATATATTTCTAAAAAATAGAAATTCTACTCCGTTAATAATGGTTATTACTGTGAAAATAGCAATAAACACTAAAAAAATTATTTTGATGAGATAAGAACATATCACCTCCCAATTTGATCCAATGGTAAGAGTCCAAGGTCACCTACCTTTGGAGCTTTAACTATAAATATTTGGTTTTGAGTAAATATTTCTTTTATATTTTCTAACAAATTTAATTCAATCAAAACTGAAGTGTTTCACGGATGATTTTATTGTTGCAATTTTATTGTTGCAATTTGGTTATAAAGCTAGTAATTAACATAAATGGCATGTAAATTGTGCATATGGATGGCATGAGAGGACTATGAAACCTAAGAATACTCTTAAATCAATTGATAGTGTTAGATGTTGATTAACAATTCTCTCAAAAGCTTAAGCTATTGGAAGAGGGGTTAATATTGTTTTTATACATTTATTACTTCTTCACAAGTGTGTTTAAATGCCACATGCAGGCTAAACACTTGCAATTCAGTAGTTGGGGTTACTGGGTCTTGAATACAGGACCTTGAGTTTTGATATCATGCTAGAAGTTATTTGACGAACAACTCTCTCAAAAGCTTAAAGTATTGGGAGAATGAAACATTGATTTTATACATTTATCATCCTCCTATAAGTGTTGGCTTCATATACCAAGTCAAATACTCAATATTCAACAATTGGGGTTATTGGACCTTGAACACAAAAACTCTAACTTTGATAATAGGTTAGAGGTTAGTTGGTCACCAACTCTTCTAAAAACTTAAACTATTAGAAGAATGGTTAATATTATTTTTATACATTTATCAGATTGTTATATAATGATCAAAAGATTATATCAGGGTTTTTTTTTTGAGTGTGGCTAAAAGGAAACCATATTAGATGACCTGAAAACTGGTTGCTTCTATAAAGATGGCATATTTTATATTCATTTGAAATTTAATATAAGACTAAGTAGCTATCATCAAGTAGATTTAACATCATAAAGAGAACAAGCCACACTTGAAATTGTTTATATCTTGATCATTGCAAAGTGTATTACTCTACTTAACACATGTTATAAGGAATGATCAAACGCTCGGTTTTAAAGGATTTGATATATCTATCTATGCAGTTGCTGAAGGAAGACACTTCTACAATGGCTAAGAAAATCGAGCTTCTTGAAGCTACTGAACGGTTCAATTAATTCTTCTATTGATCTTGGAGTTTATATTAATTTTAATTATGCTCTTTTATAGTTTTTAGATCATTTTGAAATGATATGTGCAGGAAGTTATTAGGAGACGGCTTGGAGTCATGTTCTATACATGAGTTACATCAGCTAGAAAACCAATTGGAGAAAAGCTTGGGCAAAATTAGAGCAAGAAAGGTACTGGTATTTCTTATAACTTGAAAATATCAACATTGCTCAAATTGTGACAATAACTACATATAAATTAACACAATTCCCATTAATCTGTATGTACCTAGAATCAATTATTTAGGGAGCAGATTGAACGGCTGAAAGAAGAGGTAAAGTTATTGTCTTTCTACGCATGTCTAAGATACACTGAATGAGACATGTTAAACGCACACAAATTTGCATTTACAAATTATTCATTTTTACCTATTAGTGTGGGTGCAAATTTACATCCAACATATGGTGATATTTAAATATGCTTATTTCTGGATTTCGATAATATGATTCAGGAGATAAAACTCCTAAAGGAAAATGCTAAGCTACGGGAAAAGGTGTGTTTTCTTTCTTTCTCATCTTAATCCATTTGAGATACTCAGCTATATATATCATTTCTTTATTTCCGTCTGTGCTATACTAATTAGAAAAAAATGATAGGACCTTCGAATTTTGATCGATATAAAATCTATAATTTAATTTGTTGGAGTTTAAGAAATGACATAATACTAACATCATTGATATCTTTTAGATTGTATTTACATAATTAATCAGAATAGGAATAAACACGTAATGGAGAAGAAAGAGAGTGTAAGTCTCATTTTTTTATTTATACTTAATAAAAAGGGTAAGAAATCAAAATATAAATATAAATTTACTTAAATAGTATTTTGAAAGCAATAGCGAAAAGTATATTTAAAAAATAAATATTAAAATAAGGGATAATCTTGTAATTAGATCTTGCGAATTTGGGAAAAAATGAATAAATATGAAAGGGGAATGGGAAGTACGAAAACAATCAATAATAATGACTTAAATTCATGGAATCATTATTTTATTTTCAACATCTTTTTGGGAAGTAAATTAAGATATGAGATTGATTCACTTTTCCTTCACTCTCTTTCCTTGTAAGTAGACACACCCTTAGGTTATCTTTGGTTAGCATCTTTTTGGGAAGTAAATTAAGATATGAGATTGATTCACTTTTCCTTCACTCTCTTTCCTTGTAAGTAGACACACCCTTAGGTTATCTTTGGTTAGCATCGTGTAAACGTAATGGTAATAGTAATCGGAATTAAATTCAATAAAAGTAATATTACTATTATTATGTTTGTTTGGATAATAAATTAAAATAGTTATAATATTCAAATAAAATATATAAAATTATAAATAAAATATTTTTTTATTTCTAAATGAGATAAATGAAAAAATATAATAAATAATTATATAAATATGCAAAAAAAAAAAAGAAAGAATTTTCTACATATTCTTAAGAGGTGTTTGTGTAATGAACATTTTGTTAGAAGATGAAAGCTTTAAAAGGTTTTAGGAAATTTTAGAAGAGGAGAGAACAAGAATAATTTGATGGAAGATAATACTTGTTATTGATTTTTAAATTTTTGGGTTGATACAAAATGAGAAAGATTACTCCCATTTATATTAAAATCACATCCTAACCGGTGGTTAGGATCATGTCAACATATTTTTAATCAAATAGTTATAATTGATCCACTAGAATTATTCATCAAAATATATAGTTTTTAGATTTTTCTACTATTCTCTCTTTTTAAAATATCTAGATATTTTCTAAGAGAATTCTTGAACAAATTTCTATAACATGAGCCTATTAGGCTAAAATATAATGGATTCTTAATTACAATATCTAAATAAGCATATCTCAAGTTCAATATTATTTGGACTAAATCAAGTTTATTTGCAACACCACATTAGACTTGATTTGTCATTCCAAGTAAGCTTCTCGATCTGATAAAGTCTTCATGCTTAAGTGGCTTGGTGAATATATCAACAACTTGATCTTGAAACTTCACATATTCCACTTGCACGTCTTTTCTTGTGATGCACTCCCTTATGTAATAGTAGTGAATATCAATGTTTTTGCTTCGGTCCAATCGCTATCACTATAACCAATAAGCTTGTAATCATTACTTGACGAAAAGAGCAAGCCAAAGTTGATTGTATCTTTGAAATAACAAAGAATTTTTTTTGTAATTTTAAAACAACTAGTAGTTGGATTCTCCATGTAGCGACTTATAAGTCTTGTAGCGTAGAGAATGTCAAGTCTTGTGCATGTCAAATATCGCAGACTTTCAACCAAACTCTTGAAAGAGTATCGTGTCCATCTTTTTTGATTCATCAAGCTTTGATAAATTGCTTCCACATTCTATTGGTGTACTGATTGGTTTACAATCATCCATTTTAAACTTCGTAAGGATCTGCTTTGTATAGTCTTCTTGTGAGATAAAAATTTCATGTTCTCTTTGTTTAACTTGGATGCTAAGATAATAAGCCATAAGTCTAATATCAATCATCTCGAACTCCCTTGCCATTGCTTTCCTAAACTCTTTGGATTATTTCTTGTGAAGATCAAGTCATCCACATATAAGCACACAATTAAGGTATCTCCTTCTTTGATCTTTACATAAAATGATGCTCATGTAGGCATTTTGTGAAGTTGTTTTCTTATAAGTACTCGTCGATCCTACTATTTCATGCCATTGGTGCTTGTTTCAACTTGTAGAGAGTGTTCTTTAGTTTTAAGATTTTATCTTCTTGTCCCTTGACCACATAGCCCATTGGTTGTTTTATGTAGATTTCTTCTTCAAGAATTTCATGTAGAAATGTGGATTGTACATCCATTTTATGTATTCTCCAATTATTCTGAGCTACCAAAGAAATAATAAATCTAATAGTTTCTAGTCGAGCAAATATCTCATCATAGTTGATTCCAGCTCTTTGATTGTAGCCTTTTACAAGTCGTCTTGCCTTGCATCTTTCGACTTTCTATTAGTATTTTTCTTTGTTTTGTACATCCATGTATTGTTATTCTCGATTGCTTTCATTTTCTTATCCATAGCATCTCTCTATTTGCCTTCTTGTGCAGCTTCTTTGAAGATTGTAGGTTCACAGTTGGTAAATAGACAGAATAGTGTGAGATCTTCTATTCTTTCAATGTCTTCATAAATTTCTTTAAGATTCTTGGTGTGTGGGATACTCTTTTCATTTAGAAATGATGGTGGTGAGTCTCTAACTTCTATTGTTGGTGAACCAGGTGGAGTGGTTGACTCTTGTTGGACTTATCTTTCTTGTTATGTTATTCTATGTTCATTTTGTTCTTCTAAATAAGTCATACTCGATGAAGATGAATACCTCAATTTTGTCATTGAGCCTGCTCCGTATCTCGTCTGGTATGTGAGCATAGTGTCACGGCCTTATTTTTCAAGTAGCGATCGTGCGGCACTTAGCATCATTCGTTGCACTAAGCTTGCCTTTGAATCCGAATGAAACTCCAAAGAAACTAGAAAGAGAGTTTGTAAAGAATGCTTTGTATTGTTCTAGAGATAGTCTATGTTACAAGATGCTAAGAATTCTCAAGATTTCCAAGGATAGTTGAGAGTTTCCAAGATGAATACAAATGAAGACCAATTGGTCTATTTATAGTGTGGCTTCAAGCTTAAGACTATACCACACCTTTTCTAGATTATTCTAAGCCTAGAATGTACACGAGTGTTCTAGGTTTATGTACAATGTGCCACAAGGCTTTAGGACCTTCTAGCCAACTCTAGAGTTTTCTAGGTTAGTCTAGTTCCTTCATGCACGTTCCGTAAGCTTCCACCGGCTTCTACATCATTCTTGAACCATCCGGCATGCTCTAGAATATTCTAGCCCATTCTAGCACTCTAGAACATTCTAGGGTCTTCAAGCTTGAGTTGAGTCTGTCCAACTCTAGCCATTTCTAGACATCTCTAGTCAACTCTAGAACTTTCCATGTAGAATAGTCTAGATCCTTTAGGCAACCACCATTTATTTTGGATTTTTAGGGATATTTTGTGCGGGACGTTACAATAGGCTAAGTTTCCAAATGCTCTTAGTTGGGAGATGCAAGATTTTCTTCCACTTCATGCCTCTTGTGGTGTCTTTTCCTAAACATTTCTTATTAGAGATTGATTGGATAGATAGACTGTACACACCACTACTTTGGCTCAAAACTCCTTTGGTAATATTTCTTGGTTTTGAGCATGTTTCATGCCATGTTGGGGATTGTCTAATCTTTCTTTCTGTCACTCTATTTTGTTGGGGGATATTGGAATAGTTAGAGGGCATTTAATTATAGTTGCTTCACATAATTCCTGAAAAATCCTTGGAAGTGAATTCTTCTTCTTGATCTCATGGCCTTGGTCTCACGTCTTCTTTCCTTTTCCACTATAACTTTGAACTTCTTGAATACTCCAATTATTTCGGATTTTTGTTTCATGAAATAGATCCTTGTCTTTCTTGAAAAATCATGTATAAAGAGAAGGAAGTCATTACTATTATCGAGAGAGCTTGTCTTAATCGGACTGCACACATTAGTATGAATGAGTTATAGTGGCTTTTGAGCTCTTGAGTTTGATTCATTCTGAAAGTTTTTTCGGAGCTGTTTCAAAGTAAACATCCTTCACAAAGTTAGTCTTAATGATTGATACATGGTAACCCTCTCATCATTTTCTTTTTGGATTATAGCTCTAGTCTTTCAAAATTGAGATGTCCAAATCGTAAATGCCATTGCTATGATGCATTTTTGTAGCAAGTTTTAAGACAAGTTGCTTCATCGTTTTGAATGTTGAATAAGAACATTCTATTTCTTGACATTTACACCTTAGTGAACAAATTGTTTTTATCATCTCTTATTGAAAGACTACTATCTTTCATATGAATATCATAGTTTTCTCTAAGAGTTGATCCAAACTTAAAATATTATTTTTCATATTGGAAATATAGTAGGTATTTGAAATAAATTGATATCTATCATTTTTCAATTGGATCATGATTTTACCTTTGCTTTTCACTGGGATCTTGGACTCATCACTAAACGAAACATTATTGATCATACATTCATTTAGCTCTACAAACATGCTTTTTCCACACATGGTTTCTCATACCAATGTCAAAATATCAAGTATTATCTTGTTTTCCACGACCTTGATTGTATTTATTGTAGCCTTGAATTTTTTCTTTCTCCTTGAGTTGCATCTTAAAGAATTGTTCGGTGATTCCTTGCTTCTTATACTTTGCTTCAGAAGATTGTAATGATCCCAATAGTTGGTTGATGGTCATCTCTTCCAAATCGTTTGTTTCCTCAATTGTCACTATAATTTGCACAATGTGCTCAAACTTTGAAACTAGTAAGAAAAACATTTTCTTCATAATTCTCACATCTTGTTTCTCATCATTTCTTTTCATTTGATTAGAAAATACCAAAACAATAGAGAAGTAATCGAAAATGGGTTTGGACTTTTTCATATGTAAAGCTTCAAATTCGTCTCCTTACATGCTTTCTTGGTGGACGTTGCACTTGAAAATTTCTCAAAAACATCATCTAAAGCTTGATAGATGAGAGATAGATAACTTTCTTGTCTCCCTTTCTTGAGTCTTTCAAACTAACATTTCGAACTTGAAATAGTGTAGCTTCATCTTGTTGCCCATGTTATTATTTCTCTATAATTTCTCAAACATCATGTGCACTTAGTAGAGCCTTCATCTTGTTACTCTAACTATGATAATTGTTTTTGTTGAGCATAAGAACTTAAAATGATGTCATACTATTAGCCATATCTCTTAGTACAATTAGAATTATGAAATTTTGAATGTAAGGATGGATTCAGAACGTCAAAATATCTTTGAAAAGTGTCTGACTCGATTTAAACTCAGCTTAACTCGGCCTAACTTGGTTCAATTCGGTTTAATTTGTTGGTTTTTGCACAACAAGGTTTCATTGACACACCTAATAGTGCATCCGAACTCCGATCGGGATGATTTTTATACGTTTTATTCCTCTTGTCGAGAGCTTCGATTTGATATGCTACTTTGTTGAACATGAAAGCTTCGGAAGATTTTAAGAAATTTTAGAAGAGAAGAGAAAGTTAGAATATTTTGATGGAAGAGGATATTTGTCATTAATTCTTAAATTTTAGGGTTGATACAAAATGAGAAAGATTACCTCTATTTATACTAAAATCACCTCCTAACTAATAGATACATGTCAACGCATTTTTAATCTAACGGTCATAATTGACAGCTAGAATTATTCATAAAAATATCTAGTTTATAGATTTTTTATTATTCTCTCTTCTTAAACTATCTAGATATTTTCTAAGAGAATTCTAAGACAAGTTTGTAGAACTTGGATCTATTGGGCTTTAATATAATTGGCGGCTCTTAATAACAACATTTGAATAAATGTTTCTCAAATCTAATACTATTTGGGCTGAATCAAGTTGATCTTGAATACATTTATATTATTATTGAAATTCTTTACATTTTATTACATGTTAACTACATGTTAACGATCAAATCAAACATATAAATACTTATA
This sequence comes from Hippophae rhamnoides, assembly GCA_033030585.1. Classification (NCBI taxonomy): domain Eukaryota; kingdom Viridiplantae; phylum Streptophyta; class Magnoliopsida; order Rosales; family Elaeagnaceae; genus Hippophae; species Hippophae rhamnoides. Next base: position 65,621,244 of record CM065428.1, on the reverse strand, counting down.
ATCATTCTCTTCACGATTCTTATTATTATGATTCAAATATATCCTATAGTGTCTAATAGGTATAAATATCCAGACTTTTTAAATATCCTCAGATATTTTTCCTCCGTATGTTGTAAGCAAAGTAAAGAAAATAAATGGTAATTTAAATTAGTCATATATATATATATAGAGAGAGAGAGAGGATGAGTTACTACAAAATATTATTTGATTTTGTATATTCCTACATATTAATAGTTGAGATACGGAACAATTATCTCTCCAATCTCTCGTAAACCTCAATTTGTTGAGATATAGAAGTTTAAAAAATCAGGGTTATCAATGATATAGTGATATATGAAGATCTGTTAAATTGTAGCGATTGATGATATCCATTAGCAATGTTTTTCGATAATAACAAATATGACCAATGTCATTAGAAGTGTTAATTGGGATGATGAGATAGAATGAGATGAAATAACATTAAATAAATGAGATGTGACATTGCATTTGGTATCTCTAATTGTCATTAATCATGCCTCACACAATAGGTAAACTGTACAAACAATATTTCAGACACCGTGATTGAATTTTTATAAGAGCCAGCTAACAGACCAACAATATAGAACACAATTAACACTATATATACAGTTCTTATCTATATATTTTATCATTTTTTTTATTAACAAGTACTATTAAACGATCTTTTTAAATAGGTAGCAAAAAGTTACAAGTTACCCTATTTTGCAATGATAAGTTGATAACTGATTAAAATATGTTGCAGAGTGGCATGCAACCGATGCTACCGCGTTGTTCGACTTATCATCAAGAAGATGACATGAATGAGAGCACGGAAGTGGAGACAGAATTGTTCATATGGCACCCAGAAAGAAGAAATATCAAAAAGCCATAAAGCTGCTTCTAGAATCTTGATGGCCTTCTTTTATATTCAATTTGATGACAACATCTCAAAATAAAGTTGCAATGAAATCCAAATACTATTGGTGATCTGTGTAATAATTTTCTGCTTCAATTAACTGCTTGTTTGTAAGATTGCCTTATGGCCTTAACGAGTGTATATAGTTGATCTTAATATACATATATATGGCAAATTGGCAATGCATGCCATCAATATTTTTACTCGCCACTGTGCTAAATTATTGCCCTTTTTATTTATTTAATGAATTTGTAATTATGACATATATGGATTTTTAAATCCCAAACATTAAGGTAAAATTGGCTTGTTTTCATCAATTGTGTTTTTTTTAATAATTTAAAAAAAATACTGAGTTCATTTGGTTATTAGTTATAAAAATTATTTTTTTTAAAAAATATCAGTTAAGATGTTTGGACAAATTATTCTAAACGTATGATTTTACAAAGAAATGTTTTTTTCTTACTCCAAATTTATCATGTTAGCATATGTAGGTAATAAGATGTGTATGTAAGAAATTAGATTTTTATACAGGATTAACTTTTTATTGTATACTTCAAAATGAAAATGATTGATTAAAATATATGATAACAATTTCTACAAAAATGCATTAATTTGTTTAAATCATGTGTATGTTGTATTAAAATAAAATTAACATATTAAATAGTAAAAAAATATAATTGCATTTGAGTTATCATATGGTGACAATATCATGTCAGCTATCGTTCTTTTTAATGTGTTATAACATATATGTTAAATATATATTTTAATTAAAAAATATAAGAAAGAATACCAAGGCCACTGTCCATTAAAAGAAAAAAAAAATGATTTTATATTAAATTAATTATAATAAAAAAATAATTATATTAAGTTTATAACCAAAATGTTGCTATTATGAAAAATGTAAAAGATTATAAAAAAATGATTCGGTAACTGTCAGCCAGTTATGAATTCTTTCCGATGTATATATATTTGTTCCAAAAAATAGTGAAAATACAGTTTTTTAACAATATGATAAATTATTTTAGATTATTTTTAAAAATAATTTTTGCTATTAAATATAAAAATAATTTTTAAATTATGTAACCAAACAAACCTTAATATATGAAATTTTAAAATTAATCAAATAATATTAAATTAGATTCAATTAAATAATATTTAATACTAAATGAATTTAAATAATTATATTTTAATTTAAATAGTATTAAATATAAAATAATTGATTTTATTTTTTTAATAATAAAAATATATAAATTTAATACAATAAATATTATTTTTATAATTAAAATTTTTAAATATGTTATTTTATTAAATATTTATTATAACATATTAGGTTAACTGACAATTTTGTTATAGATAAAAATAAAAGTAGCGTTAAACATCAAATGTGTTGCGTTCGAACTTATAATTAATTTGTACATACCTCAATGTTTATATTCCTAAAAAAAATCTATGGTAGTTTGACTTACTTGGATAAGATTTTAAACTTTTTGAATCATGATTTAATTACTATAAAAATCTTTTATTAATCAAAATTTAGATATAATTTTTTATTGAACTTTTTAAACAAAGTAATAAAAAAATATACTTAAATTTTATTAAATTATTATTATTTAATTTTGATTAAATATTTATTTAATTTGTTAATAGTTGACCAATGAATTTAAATTTGATCAATTGTTGATCCTAGTTGTTAGAATAGAGTTAAAAACATATCTAAATAAATTGAACATTTTTTTAATTTGTTAGAATTTGATTAATAGTTAATATGCAGAGTTAGATATATATTCAACTGAAAATAAGATTTTTAATTTTTATTTAGATATATGTATAACTCTGTTGTGTCCAATTAAATACGTAATTAATTAAAATATCATTATTTAATAGAAATAAACAAATCTTTAGGTACATGTGATTATTATTTTCATCATACAAACTCATCTAAGTTCTTCTTTTATGTATTTCTCAATTGCTTCTTCGCATAGTACGGCTCCAAATCATTCTCATTTTGTCACTAAGCCCTCAATGTTATTGTCAAACCACATGCTTGAATGTTGACGGAGAAGGTTGGGTTTGAATGTCAAGAGAATCATGAGAAGTTCGAGAGTGTGTAAGAGAAATCGCAGGCAAAAAAATAAAAAAAAATGGGAGGCAAAAATCAGGAAAATTAAAGGAAAGAAAGTGTGAACTTAGTATAAGTATGTTCAAATTAAATAAAAAAAAATTAAAATTTTTTAATTTTTAATTAGACATACATCCAATTTATAATAATTTAATTATATTATTATTCAATTAATAGAATTTCATCAAACTTATTATAGAAATTAATTTCTATCACATATATATATATAATTTATTTATTAATATTTAACTAAATTTCTTAAAATTAGATTTATTTTTATACTTAGTAGATCATTCAATTATTAATTTTTTGTTTTTAACTCAAATTTTAACATATATAAATAAAATATGACATAACAATGTTTTGTATCTTGTTCTTCTTATTTCACCTCAATTTTAAACAATTATAATATCTTAATCAATCACTCTTAAATAAAAAAATATAGATCTAACACATCTAAGAATAAAGATTATTGAAATGATAATAAATTCATATTTTCATGGAAATATCTAAAAAGTATAAAAAAAACAAAATATGTATCATTTAATCATTAATTTTAATTTTGACTTTAAATTGAGTCACATAACAATCCATTACTAAGAGATTTGATAACAAAAATCGAGCTCACTGTTTGGTTCCACGACCAACATCAATCATACAAAATGAGGGAATTTATCGTCTTCTATGGAGTTAAAGAATGGCTAATGGAGAGCAATAATCTAGATTTCAATTTGGAGAGAAATTGGTAAAAGAGGAGACCCTAATCAACGTGGGAGATCGTCCCATGTATTCTTAAAGAAAATGAAATGAGAGAGAAAAAGTAGGGAGATAAAAGAATATGAATAATTTAAACCATAATGATTAATTAGATAAAAAAGAGAGGATATAATGTGTAGTTTTTAAAAATAAACAAGTAGGGGTTAAAATAGATTAAAACTAATAAAAAGGGTCCAACTTAACTAATTTTCCTTAAATCAATTATTCCTATAGTTTTATGTTTTAGTTTTTAACTATAGTTAAAAAAACAAAATTTGTTAAAAAAATATGTAATTTATATACATATATATATATTTTTTTACGTTATACATAAAATGATATATGTACATCGTGTAAAAAAATTAAAAATATAACATATGTATCACATATATATATTTTTTTATAATTATATTTACAAATAATTAAAATTTAATTAGAAAATTATTAAAAAATTTAAGAAATTTTTTTCATAAATGTTAAATAAAATTTTCATTCTTTAATATTTAAAGTTGTACATTAAACAATGAAATTTAATTTAAGTTCGATATAAATATTTGTTAAAAAATTTGATTTATATATATATATCAATAGAAAATTTTAAATATATATTATATGTATTATTTTATTATATTTAAAAAAAATAAAAAAAATCAACTTTTTTTAAGGACAAAAAAGCTTTAAAAATATATATATATATATTTTTTTTAATAAAAAACCTAAATGACTCCTAATAATATGAAAGGCACCTTTACCACTTTTTTCTTATATTTTTCTTTGGCTACATTAGAAGTATAGAAAGTTTTATAATAACAACTCTTTCTTTGGACATATAATAAAAATACGTTATTTATTAAAAACAGTAGGTTTTCTATTTTTGTGAAAAGATTATACGATGAAAAGGCAACTATACTGGTAATTGCAAAAGACATCTGTATTGAATGGAGAAAAAACAAAACAAAAATAAACCAACCTCAAATAATGACTAGGGAAGATGCAGAATAAGCTTTGCGTGTATCTATCTATTCATATTTAGATTGAATGAAGAGTGACTAGACCGAGCAAGCAAATCGCAACCTCGAGACCCACCAAAAACGTGCAACGATATATAATTATTGAAATTTTGAGCTGCACCCAAACGGAAAACACTTGCGTCTTGCGAAGACTAATCTAACAAGGAAAACGAAGCCCTAAGTTTTCCAATCTTTTCGTTCAGCTATATCGGTTGGTTGATTATTGTATTTCTTTACTTTAAAATCAATAATTAATGATATTAGAATTGCTGAAACAGAGAGAGAGAGAGAGAGCTATATAGATCTCTCAGTTTTAACCAATTCCGTTTCTCCCTAAAATTTCGTATTATCTATCTATCTATCTATCTATCTCTTATCTGGATGTCTACTTTAAATGCTTCTCGCTTTCTCTTCTCTAAGCAATACCCTTCGCTCTCCGACCAAAAAACTTCTTTCTTTCCTTATACCAACAAACCAAGGAAGAACAAGAAGAATCAAGCTATTATTCCTGTAAGCTTTTTATTTTCTTGTTTTCAATTCTTTTCTTTTTTTTAAATAAGAGGATCTAATTGTCTTTTGTGTTTGATTGTTCAGGTTTCGAGGTTATTTGGCCCAGCAATATTTGAATCTTCTAAGCTAAAGGTTCTATTTTTAGGAGTTGATGAGAATAAACATCCTGGGAATCTTCCAAGAACTTACACCCTTACTCACAGTGATATAACCTCTAAGCTCACTTTGGCCATCTCTCAGACAATAAACAATTCCCAGGTTATCCAGATCTGCCAAACCTAAGATGCCCATTTCGGATTTCTTTTTAACTTCTCACTATAGTCTATACTTTATACACTTATCTATCTATCTATATAAAACGCTTACGCTATTAGGAGGAGTAACAATACATTTATAGATCTATCAAAACAGAGAATTTATTTATTTATTTTTGAATCCCATTTATACATCTTTGAGCTTGAATTGATGAAATTAATATGGGATTTAAATTACAGTTGCAGGGTTGGTATAACAAGTTACAAAGAGACGAAATTGTAGCTGAGTGGAAGAAAGTTAAAGGAAATATGTCTCTACATGTTCACTGTCATATAAGTGGAGGGCATTTCCTTTTGGATTTATTTGCTAGGCTCAGATACTATATTTTCTGCAAAGAACTTCCTGTGGTAAACATCTCTTAAGTCTTAATTAAATTTAATCATAAATTATTGATTGATCTCTTAGTCTTAGCGAGAAGAAGTTAAATCGTGAATCCAATAGGTGTTGAAAGCCTTCATTCACGGAGATGGAAATTTGTTGAACAACTATCCAGAATTACAGGAATCTTTGGTTTGGGTTTACTTTCACTCAAACATTCTGGATTTCAACAAAGTAGAATGTTGGGGACCATTAAAGAACGCATCATCACCTTCCAGTGGGGACAGAGGGACCCACAAGGATAAGGAGGAGGAGAAGCAAGAAGAAACTCAGTTACCAGAGCTGTGTCAACAAGATTGTAACTGTTGTTTTCCACCAGTAAGTGTGATTCCATGGTCGAAAAGGCCTCCCGATGAAACAAAATCCTTATGGATGGGACCCAACCAATTGATTGATTAATTTATATCTCAATGGAGACATAAGTTATTGGTCAAAGTGCATTGTGTAGATAATTCTTGGATTTTAATTTTTTTTTAGAAAGAAAAGAATCCCATAAGAAATACAGGGATGATGTGGATTAAACTTAAACATACCTCGATGCTTGATATTGTCCCAAATTCCCCACTTCTGTAATTCCTACTTGCTCTAGGGTTTATTAACCAACGGTTTGGACTGGATCTATAATCCATATTTGTATCTAATTTACCATGTTATTGTACTTTAATTTCCCCTAACATTTATTTATCTGTTTCCTTTCTCCCCTATTTCTAATGCTTAATTTACTATTTTTGTATTCCATTATATAAATTTAATTGTGCACCGATTAAACAGATTACATTTTTTTTTTTTTGTGTTAAGATCATAAACAAATTATATAAGTATATGATAGAGTTGCTTTATATTAAGTTATTGGTTTTGTTTGTGATAAGTAGTGTTATTTAATTTAATTTCTCTAGATAAATGTATAAAATATATTATTTTAATAATTTCTTATTAAAATTTTATTTTTTAAATTAATTTTTTAATATAATAATATTAAAATAATGTAATTTATATCAAATGATATCTCGAGTGTTATAAATAAACTTACCTCTCTACACTTTTCTCAAATAATCTAAATATGAAGTGCAAAAATTTTGTTTTTATGCAGGTGCTAAAAAGTACGAGAAGACGTGAGAGAAATATTAATCAGATTAGGGATTTGGATGGTTTAAAGTGATCGAGACAAAAAAAAAACACACATTTAAATAAAATAAATAATAAATATATAAGAACTGGATTGGATTGGGTGGATTTTAATTGAATTTTGAGTATTAAAAGTCAACTCAATCCACCATTGGTATTGAAATATAAACCAATTTCACACTAGTAAGTTGCAGCAACACGATAAAAATTAATTTTGTTGAATTGAAAGGTAGGTTGAACTTGAGCCTAATCATTTTTATGCAAATTTTGAATTTCTGTTGTTATATTCTTTATCGTATCTTTTCGTAAATGATTCACTATTATCCAAGAGCATCATCGATCTTGCAGCAACTGTTGACTATTGTAGCTACCTTCAGATCACGTGTAATCATCCATCCCTTCATCAGGTATGCCCATGTCTAGCTAAGCTATTATGCTTTCATTTACATTGATTTCACTTTCCACCTCTAGGTTTTTCTTGAAAACATTCACAAAACTTGATATTGGTGGAGTTTGATTATATACTGTTTGATAAAATGTCTCTATGTTGGCCATCTATTTGGATGAGTTTGATCAACTCATTAACAATCGTTATAATCATAAATAAATTAAAACTCATTAACATTCTAGGATTTTAGCTGGTTCCTTTAGTTATTCTTGTATAAAAATATAGACTCATTGTTCGAAGACATTGATTCAACCTAGGAAAATTTGGATGAATTCTATATTAACTGGGGAATCAAAAATACAGTTTTCAAGTTTCAGTTAATGTTACAAAAGGAATAACCACAACAACAATAAACAACTCAATGCTCAACTGTTGGCATTGTTCGAGTCCCTGATGCTGTAGGAGCTCTGAAATGACCAACCATTGACACCTGAAGAGCTTCTTCTTCATAAGCTCTCCTCTCCATCTCAACCATTCTTGACTTTTTCTTCACCTTCACAAACATTGCCACCAAAAGCAAACCCAAAAGAAAAGCCCCCAATGCAGATCCAATTGAGCTCCCAAAAGCTATTTTCCACTGACTTACCCTCTTCCTCAACTGCACAGGAGATGATTTCTCAATTACCAACCCAAAATGGCCATGCCTTTTTGCTACACAAATATATGGGGAAGCTTGTTTTGCTAATGTCACTTTACCATTACCTTCAAAACTTGCACATAGTGGTGTTAAAGGTGATTCATGTTTAACCCCTGTGACATTTCTGAAGTTAATAGTGATGGGTTTCTCTCCAGCTTGAATTCCAAGCTCAAATGGGTTGCTGAAATTCACATCAGTGGCAGCATTATAAGCTAGGAGGCCTAAAACAGGGGAAACTAGCTTATACCCTGTTAAGTCATAGTTTGTATAGTATATGGAAGACCAATAATATCCCAAGTTTTGACATACTATCATGACCCTTTCCACACATGGATGTATGGAAACATCAATACCTAGATGAAATTTCTCAACTTGAGCACCATACTTTTTTAGACTACCACATCTGAATCTCACTGTATCTACTCTGATGCCAGAAAAGCTAGGTGGTAAATGTACAGTGTGAACTTCTCCTGTCCGGAAGTGGGCTTTAGAGGACTTAAAGGTGTAGTCTCTAATCAGACGGTCCAAAAGACGAGTTGATTTAATTCCCTGACCTTCAGCTTTGATTAATGCTAATAATATACATAAGAAAACCAGTAGATTTGAGGAGAAAAGAGAACCCATTTGAGAATTTTACTATATGGGTGCAGAATAATGAACGTGGCTTAAACTTGCCGTCTGATTTCTTTTGATTCTTCAGGTTTGGTTCCCTCCAAGGAAAAGCTTGATTTCCTGTGGATGTAAAAGGAATGGAGTTTCATACAGAAGAAAGTTTGGCCTTTTGAGGAAACTATTAGATCATTAAGCAATGGTGGGTTGATGAAAAAGAAAGTAAAGGGGAAAGGAAACTTCTTCTTACTTTGTTTCTCATGATCATATAGATATTTGGTAGGAGAATATAGATTAGATTGTTTTGGCATTTTGTTAGAAAAAGTTGCATGCATTTGTGGAGGAGGTGGGTGGGACAGCAAAAGACTAGCTAGAAACAAGTTAATTTGATATTTGTTAATAGACTAGTAGTTGCTCTAAGAAATCAAAAACTGAGGTGCCAACATAAAAGAAAGTGAAAGTTGAGGTAGAAAAGGAATAGGGGTCATATGGCAAGGTTGGGAGAAATGATTTTGGAGTGTGAGTGATCATTGCAAAACATGGCAAAAGTTAAAAGAAGCAGCTTGGCGTGCTCAATGAGCTGGGTTATTTTTTTGACGATTGCTTAGGGATCAACACTCTAAATTGTGTTTGATAATCTGCAGTGGGAGGTAAGAAATTTTTAGACCGGATAAATTAGAGTATGAAATATTAAATATAAGATTAATAAATTAAAGATAATAAATTATAATTTAATAATATGAAACTTATTTTAACGTATTAAAGTTCTAAAGATTAGGTCTCATTTATATGTATATTAGTTGAATTGTATAAAAAAAATCTAAAAATTGTTATATATAATTGATATTTTCAAAATAGAATAAATCTTTGAAATTGTTTTTTTTTCATAATTATATATATCATAAAATGTCTTAAAATAATTATTCTATATAATCATTATCTTTTTATCTAATAAATTTCATCAGTTGAAAAGTAGTATTTTATAGTAAATAAGTTTTTTAAATTAAAATAATCTTGAAATAAAATGAAATATGTGTTAAAAATAATCATGCTTAATGTTAATTAGATGTATGTTTATTTTAATTTATACCTTGTGTTTATGATTTAAAATTTAAATTAAGTTTTTTTTTAATTTTAAAATTAAAATAATTATCATATTTTACAAATTTAAGAACACATAAATTGTAATTGTAAATTAAAAAAATTAGTTTTTGCTTAAAAATAAGAGTAATAGTTTCTTAATACTCAGACATACAAAAACAAAAACAAGTTTTAGTTTTTTTTACCTCTTATGAATTTATCTTTAAATGTTATTGAAAATAAAGGAAAAATATAATTTATATGTGAATTAGAGATTAACAAATTATTTTGGACATAATATTAATCTAAGTAAGGATGTTAAAAAGTTTTATTAGATTGAAATTTAACGAATATTTATTTCATGTGATCTACTCTGTATCGAATCAAAATAGATCACTTTTGGATCAGATTAAATTATGATCCATATACAAGATCAATATATCGAATTGAATCATGACAAATTAATGTGTAAAACGGGACAAATTAGATCGATTTAAATTTAAATATTTTTAAAATTATAATTTTAGAAATAAAAGAATCACACATTTTCAACATATTTTTTTAATTTTTACAATTATTTATTTAAAAAATTTACATTATGAATATCGAATAATCATTTTAAAAATTTTTCTCTTATATTTTTATAAATCTAATTTTCTCTTACAATTTTTATAAATATATTTATTATTATTTAAAATTTATTAAACCAAAATTCAAGTATCTCGTATTTATAACTATTTGTTTCTTTTTATATTTATTATAAATAATATTATTTTAAAAATGTTTGAATAATTAACTTAAATTTTATTTTTTATTTATAAATAAAAGAAAATCTCATTAATTTTATTGAATAAATGTGTGAATTATGTTTAATTTAAAAATTAAATGAGATCAAGTTAATAATTTAAAAAAATACAAAACAATTAAGCCATAGATATTTATTTATTGAAGTATTAATACCTAATTTTTTCGATCAGAATTATAGATAGAAACAAATCAAATGGGAATGAATTTTTTAAACAACAAGTCATATAGATTATCACCGAATCTAATCAAATTTCATGCTTTCCACTCAATTTGCTTTGTGGGTCTTACATTTCCCGGCATGGTTTTCCGTCTGTTTTTCCTTTATAGGGCAAAACATTCCCACAAGGTCAAACCTCAAAAATACTCCTGAAATCGAAATAAGGCAATTCTGTCTACGTACATTAATTCTTTTCTGATTTCCAAATTTAGATTTGATAATATTTTGGGGAATTCTAACGAATCCATGAACTCTCATAAATATCATGGGTTTCAACTTAAAAATCAAATACTTGAAAATCCCTTTAGATTGACATCATATTTTAATGTGTCGCTCTTATTTGCCATTAGTATATTACCATGTCACCTTTTTAGCAACTTACATATATGATATTGATTTGACTGTTTGATCACTAGATACATATATACAAAGACATCAAACTTACTTTATACTAATTTTAATTGTAGCCTTTGATCATTCTTCATGTTTTTCCCTTTCATGTCCTTCCATCAATATATATTATCTCAATTTTGAAAAAAAAATAATTGATATCTTCATCATTGCTATCCTTTATTATTAACCAATATTCAACATTTCTTCCTCTTACTTCAAAGTTTAATCTACAAAACAATGAAATAAGTGGAATTACTGTGTTTGGATAATTGTATTCTCTTTGATGGATTCATTAATAATGATTACCATAAATATGATAGGTGTAAATTTAATATTATTTTATTGAAATTATTAAATGAAGATTTTATATTCTATTTATTATATAATTTGGTACAGAATTATGAAGTAAAAAATAACTCTTACTATATTAAGAAAAAATTCAACACAAAAACTAGTGAAACAGTTACTCTATCTATTGGGCCTCTTCAAAAGTAATTCCTATGTGTAGATGTATTTTGAAAACACGTGGATGGAATTTGAATTTCCACCTAATCATAGTTATCTGTAGGATAGTCAACAAAATTTATGGTAGAGTCCCAATAAGCCCAGACACAACAAAACCATTGTTAAAGGAAGCATAGAGATTTTACATTTTAGTAATGGAGAAGAGAAGTAGCAGAGACGAGCGCCAAAGAGGCCCACCGGCTCTGACCCGAGGGCCACCTGGTGCTCCACCACCCCCACCTCCTTCTCAGTCGAGGTCTCAACCTGCTTTAGTGCCTCGCCCCCGTTTCGAGCCCGTTGATCGCGAAAAGGTTCCCCATTCCTCTCTTGTTCATTTAATGTTGTTTCTATAGGGTTTCTATTATTCGTCTTCTTTCTTTATGTTTTGTTATTTTTCACTTCACTTTGTTTTTCAATTTTATGTAAAAAAAAAAAAAATCTGTATTTTGACGCAGACATGCCCTTTGCTGCTTCGCGTTTTCACCAAGGTATGCTTTATTTTCGTAAAGTTTTTACATCTATTAATGCTTTCTTATTCGGACATTTATGAGTTATACAATCTACTTTTGAATTATCGTCATGTGTCCTTTAGAACTTAAAATGAAACATGCACAAAATCAACACAAGCAATTTACGTGGAAAAACCTTCCCGGTATAGGAAGGAAACAACCACGACACTCCTCTCCAAAACTTCCACTATTAAGAAACAATTATACCGCTTCTTCTGCGCAAAACTAGAGCCAAACAATCAACATCATCATCACACTTCAAAACTAACAATTATTTCAAGAATCTTAAAGAATCTAACCCACCAGAAGCCACATTGCTCACCGCCGTAATTTCAACCTACAGCCAAATCCAAATCCCACCGCACGTATTATTAAAGAGTCTTGAGTCGTGAACTCGGCTCGCAAAATTTCAATGACCTGATCACAAACGGCTGACGGACAAACGATGAAGACTACCGGAGAGGAAACTGAAAAACCGAGAAGCTTTTCACGCGAATCACCGCTCTTTTCGCACACCTTTTTTCTCCTCAGAATTCTTCAGACACAACAAACCCTAAATGGGTTTATTAATTAAAAAATGAAATGACACACGGTTCTTCTTACTCCACGGGCTTTAAGCCCACAATGGCTTCACTGGCCTCCAAATAAGAGGAAAACCCAACAAATCTCCCCTTTTCCGATTAGATGGAGGGATCCGCCATCCCAAGAATTGAACAACAAACTTAAGTTTTTCTCGACATCGCTTTTGTCACATGTAAGATCCATTCTCATCAAGTATGTATTTTCAAGTTCAAGCAACTTTATTGTTAAGAATATCTCTTTTATAATGATACCTTACATCAATATGCTTTGACTGAGTAAAATGCCGAGTTTTTCGCTAAAGTGAATAACTCGATTATCGCAGTATCAACACATTTCTCGGGCTGCCAAACCAAGTTCCTCAAGAATCGTTTCATCCACAACAACTCCTTACTGCTTCCGTTGCCGCAATAAACTCCGTCCGTAGAAAGTGCAACACACTTTTGCAATCTCGATCGCTAAGAAATTGCTCCACCAGAGAAAGTACTAGATAACCCGAAGCAGAAGTTACGAGAATCTTCATCTCTTGCCAAATCTGAATCGTGTATCCAACTAACTCGGTTTTCCACTTCCAAAGCTAAGTGTTAACTTGGAAAGACTCTCAAGATATCTCATAATCCACTTTATCGCATCCCAATGCTCTCTTCCCGATTCGAAAGAAAAACGACTAACAACTCCAACCTGCATTTAGCCATGCTTGGCGTCTCGTACACAACATTGCATACATTAAGCTTCCTACTGCTGAGGTATATGGAACCTTTTCCATATCTTCCTTCTCTTTATCTATCAGCGGCTCACTCGATCTCAACTTAAAGTGTTTAGATAAAGCGAGACGAAACCACTTTAGCTTTATCCATATGAAACCTTTCAAGTACCTTGTTGATGTACTGCCTCGTGACATGTATAACTTCTTTCTTTTCTTGTCTCGACAAATTAATACACAAGAATTTGTTTTGACGTCCCAAGTCCTTCATGCAAAAGTGACTTACTCAATTGTTTCTTCAAATTATCAATTCTCAAGAATTTCTCACAACAATCAACATGTCATCAACATAGAGCAATAAAATGATAAAGTCATCATCGAGAATTTCTCGCACAAAACATAATGATCAAGTAGTCTTCTTGTAACCATACTCCCCATAATCGACTCAAACTTCTTATACCATTGTCTAAAGTGCTTCGCTTCAACCCGCAGAGGCTTTTCCTTAACCGACATACGTAATCCTCTTTCCTTTAACCTCAAAACCCTCCGTCCGCTCCATATAAATCTCTTCCTCCAACTCACCATGAAGAAAGGCGCTTTTACATCCATTTGCTCAATTTCTAAATCCAAGCTAGCCGCTCAGACCTAGAACAACACGTATGAAGACATCTTCACAACATGAGAGAAAATATCATCAAAATCAATACACCTTTTCTCGACCGAATCCTCGACGAATGCCTAGCTTTGTATCGTGGTCTGTGAATCAGTGTTCTTCTCGCTTCACCCCGTAGACCCACTTGTTCTTCAAAGCTCTCTTTACCCTAGGCAACTTTACTACCAAACGTGTGATTGTCATACGTACTGATCGCGATCTCATCTTCCATAGCACCAACCCAACGTGTGTTTTGTTTCCATCTTCCATCGCACGCATAACATCGAGGTTCTCCTCATCCGTCAATAACACATACTCATCTCAGATCATATCGTGTGGAGGATCGCCGGTCTCCTTAGACCTCCCGGGTGGAATTTCTCGGGTTCTAGCAACCGACCGCAGTCCGATGATCCGTGCTTCGCCTTGCATATCTACATCATCTAAACCCCGCTGGGTCATCTTGAACATTTTGTTCCATCTCAGACCAGAAAGGAACCAGCATCTAGGTCAATCAAATCATCACTATACCGATGGACTTCTTTTTCTATCTTCTCAACATCTTGTATAGTTTGATCTTCTATAAACACAACATCACGACTTCTTACCAATTTCTTCTCAACTCGATCATAAAATCAGAGCCAAATTCATCCAGACCATAACCAACAAAGATACATTGTCGTGTCTTCACATCGAGCTTAGATCTCTCATCTTTGGTATACGCACAAATGCCTTGTAACCAAAAACGCAAAGATGATCATAAGAAACATCTCTGCACAGTTCAAACTGTTTGGTACATCAAATCAAGAGGAACACATGGGTGGAGATTAAGAACATGTATAATCAGTATTCAAAGCCTCACCCCGTAGAAAGATCTTGCAATCGAGCCTCAAGGAAAAGAAGACATCTTACTCTTTCAACTAATGTCCTCGTTTCATTCTCTCACCAACCCATTTAACCGAGGAGTCTTCGGAGGTGTCTTTGATGTCGAATGTCCCGATGCCTACTATACTCATCAAAAAGGACCCGAATACTTCCCCCATTATCTCTCTTCCGATGCACCGCACTTCCCAATTTGTCTCTCAACTAAGGCTTGAAACTGTTTAAACACATCTAATACTTGATCTTTGCTCTTCAAAGTGTACACCCATAACTTTTTTGAACAATCATCTATGAAGGTCACAAAATAACTGGCACCGCCCAAAGTTTTTGTCTTCATAGGACCACATACATCTGAATGTACCAAATCAAGTATATATTGTTTTCTTGAAGGAGAGGAACTCTTTAAAGAAACTCTATTTTGTTTCTTAAACAAACATCATTCATTCCAGAAAGAAGATTCTTTTTAGTTAATACTGCCAAGCCTTTCACTCACCGTAGCGAGCAAGTCTCTATGCCACAATTCGATGTGAGCTCATCACAGCGTATTAATAATGCCTTTAAAGAGTCTCACTGCGCAGTATATGATATACATGGAATGCTTGTTCCCACGAGCAACAACCATAGCACTTTTAGTAAGTTTACATTGACCATTACTAAAGGTATTGCAATATCCTTCATCATCAAGTTTACCCGCGTAGATCAAGTTCAAACGAATTTCAAAGAATATGTTTTACTCTCTAAGAAGTAGTCTCGTGCCATTATTCATCTCCAAACACACATCTCCAATACCAATGACTTTAACCAAGCCATCATTACCCAACTTCACTGCCCCAAAGTCACCCGTATAGGATGTAAAGAAGTCCTCTCGAGAGTAGCATGAACGGAGGCTCCACTATCAATAACCCAACTGACCTCGTGACATGCAACATTGACAACATCTTCATTATAAACAACAAGAAAGTCTTCAACTAGCTGGCAATTGATCATTTTCTTTACTAACATCACCTCGTTTCTCTCGCCTTTTATTCTGTTATCCCGCTTCAACCGCCTGGTAATATTTTTGATGTGTCCTTTCATGCCACTGATGACACTCAATATTAGAAAACCTAGACTCGCTTCTTCCTTTTTCTTTGTTTCTTGAAACCCTCTGCTTTTACTCTTCCCTCTTCTTTCGTAACCAAAATTTCTGATCGGGAAGACTACGTGATTTTCTTCTCATTTCTTCATTCAAAACACTACTCTTAGCCGATCCATATTGATTACACCATTTTGGAAGTTACTTAATGACATTCTAAATGTTTTCCAAGAGTCCCAACGCACCAATAAACACAACCCTTGAATCTCATCATCAAACTTGATACCCATTCCAAATTAATCGATTGATTATTCCTAGAACGTATTCAAGTGATCTGTCAACGGAGTTCCATCTTGGTACCTTAAAGCCATCAATCGCTTTATAAGAAACATTTTATTATTTCCCCGTTTTTGAACATACAATTCTTCATGTTTATTCCATACGAGGCATGTATTTCTCCACTAATGTGATTCAAAACATTATCATCTACCCACCTAGCTCTTATATACCCCGCATTCTGTCGATGTAACAAAGTCCATTCTTCTTCGTATAACTTTTCGCTTTTGAGGCAAACACCTAGTAAATGAAATTGTTTGACATAAAAGAGATCTTCCATTTTTCCTTTCCAAGTATGATAATTAGAACCATTCAAAGTAATCATTTTACTCAAATTTGCTTCCATTTTTCAACACAAGAAATTCCACAATAATAACCACAGCTCTGATATCACTTTGTTGTGAGAATCACAATTTCAATTCAACTTAATCAAGCCTCTAAACAAATGGAATTAAACCTATTCTCCTTCTTGTGCGAATCTTTTAGGAAACAAATAAATGTAGCTTAAAATGAAACATGCACAAAATCAACACAAGAATTTGGAAAAACCTTCCTTGTAGGAAGGAAACAACCACGACACTCCTCCAAAACTTCCACTATCAAGAAACAATCAGACAACAGCTTCTGCAGAAACTGAAACAATCAACAACATCATCAAGAATACACTTCTAGAAACTAACAATTATTTCAAGAAGAATGGAGAAATCTAACCCAATTGTAGTCACTGCTCAATGCTCAGAATTTCTCAAACCTATGAGCCAAATCCAAATCCCACCGCACAGATTAAAGAGTCTTAAGTCGTAAATCTGCCTGCAAAATTTCAGCTTAATCGGACCACAAACGGCCTTCGATCGGAACACTTGATGAAGACTGGCTGGAGAGGGAAAACTGAAAAACTGAGAGCAGTTTTTCTGCTGCAGCTGCTGCCTTTTCTGCACACCTTTTTTTTTCTCTGCAGAATTCTGCACACAACAAACCCTAAATGGGTTTATTAATTAAAGAAATGAAATGACACAATTGCCCTTCTTACTCCATGGGCTTTTAAGCCACATGGGCTTCACTTGGGCTCCTCCAAATAAGAAGAAAATCCAACAGATACTTATTATGGGCATAAAAAACTTGACTTTGTTACGTATGTTTCTTTCTTATGAGATTAACTTAAGACTGTCCTGAATTCTGAATTCCACTTGTATGCAAAGGCATAGGAAATGACCGAGATACGATTTTAAAGAGTCGGGTTGAAGTTGGATTAGACTTTGACTCGATATCTTTAGTGTGATAGTTCCTTGCAAAATATTTATTAGGTACTCATGTTAGAGAAACAAGTTAGGTCATTCAAAATAAATTTATGAATGAACTTGTGTTAAAACCTCCTATTGTATTAATTATAAGATAAGATTCACTTCAGTATGAGGTTTGTTTTTATTTTTACCCCTCTAAACTTTATATCTGTTATTTCTACATTTCTCGGAAGGTTGGAGGTCATCACAATGAAGAGGAATTTGCAGTGAGGGGAAAAGAACCCAAGGATGAAGTTCAAATTTACACATGGAAAGATGCAACACTGCGTGAGCTAACTGATCTTGTATAGCATTCCTTCCATCAGCCATGTCATATTTTGTTCATGTTTCGATAAAGATGTTCTACTTGTTTACTTTTAGATGACTCTAGTCCTTCTCAGGTCAAAGAGGTTGCTCCGGAAGCGAGGAGAAGAAATGCAAAACTGTCCTTTTCTTTTGTATATCCTGATAAACGTGGTCGCTTTGTATTGAAACAGGTGAGTGCAGAATTTCACTATTACCTTCCAAATGGATGTTTGCTTTGGTACAATCATAATTATTGTATATTTTCAAATCATCTATAACCTGTTTGTTTGATGAACATGTTTGGCTATTGGTACCTTGAAGCATACCTGTATTGTATCCTCACATGCAATTTTATTTTTGTATGCTAAGTCTGGAGGAATGAAAATTGACAAAGAATATGGTTCTCATTGCTTAAGTGTGATAGTTTACGAAGTGGTTACCAAAATTTTCATGTTACATGGATTTTCTGTAGGTGGGAATGACACATTCTTACAGCAATGGTAGACGACCAGATGACAGCAAATCACTTGGTGAACTGAACTTCCAGGTAAGTGTTTGGACTTGCTTCATTGATCTTGACCTAAATTTTTTTTTTTCGCATGTTCACAGTTCATATGCATTTCAAATTTATGTAGATCGGAGATTACTTGGATGTTGCTATTCTGTGAAGGAGAAGGTGTTTCATTTTGTTTTATGGCTGCCTTATTAAGCTATACTTGGGAGTAGCTTGTTATTAGCCATTTTTTCAGTGGGTGAAATGTCCAAGATCGATGATGAAATGTTTCAATGCTCATTTTTCTGTATACAAATGCTCTTTTGGGATTTGTTGACTGTAAGAATGTTGAAACTTTATATACCTAAACTTGTGTGCTTAAATAGATATGGCATCGTGTTCTTGAGCTTAAAAAGGTATAATATATTTGTTTTGTGGTTGACTACTTGATCCCACATATGTGGTTGTTAATTTCCCACTCCCCTGAAGTATTCATGTAGGTTTGATTGCAAAAAGAGTAATCGTCATCTTAAACATTATCACATTATTTGTATTATATTTCTTGTTAATCTCACATTATTATGCTGGAGTCTGAGGATTCAAATAACTCTGAAACTTTCTCTGCAAACGGTCTTAAATGTGACATTACCTTGTATGTATTCACTTTGCTCTCTTCGGTGCACCTAACCTGCTCTAGGCGAGTTTAAGTATGATAAAATAATCTAATTGATTTGTTTAAATTAAAAAATATGATCTAATTTGTTGGATTAAATTAAAAAAAATTATAGACCAATTCAATTTGTATTAAATTATTATTAAAATTGTAAATAATTATATATTTTATTTTATAATATATTATATTTGAATATTATATATAATATAATTACATTAAATTATTATTTTAATTTAAAAGGTAAATATAAATGTTAAATCTATGTAATAACTTAATAATTGTTAAAGAATATTTTTTATTTTTTATTTATAATTATAAATAATAAATTTTGATACAAATAAATTAATTTTAAGTTTAAATGATGTGTATTGTGATTTATTTGTAACAACACTTCGAAAATAAATTTTAATATCAATTTTATAAGTAATATGACTATTGGTTATTTTTTAAGATAAAATGTTTAATTGTAAATTTATTTTTAGATTTATTATCAAATTTATAAGAAAAGTTAAACAAATGTTCAAATTCAAAATAGTGTTAATTTAAATATATATTTTATAACTATTATATATAGTATTGTATTCATTCATTTAATAGTATATGTTTACGATATTTAATTTTATTTTTAGTGTTAAAATATCTATTTAAATTTAAATTAATTTACGAAATTATTATTTATTCTTTTCTTAAATGAACTTTTTATATTTTTAATAAAATGTACAAAAATTGATTTTTTATTAAAATCTTGAACGTAGTTTGGGTAATTAAGTCCAAACAAATTAATCCTAATATTATTATATTATTATCTTTACCAAATAAATTAATCCTAATAATTATCATTACCTATGTATACATATTAGGGTTAAATGGAGTGAGGCTACCGAAAGAAAAAGGAAAAAAAAAACAACTATGTGATAGTCGGCAGTTCAGAAAGAAAAATATGACTGATTCCTCTTTAGATTGTAACAATACTAGTGACAAAGGCAACATTTGTTCATGTTACCTAAGGGCATTATTCGTCTTATACGAGAAGTCGTTTGGCTATTTATTGGATCTGAAAATCTGAAAGTCATTCAACAGTATTGATTCAGGGGTGAGATTTCAATTTAAATTATTATTTCTTCTTTTTATTTTGTGTCCAGATAAAATATCTTCTTACATTAATAATAAAAAAATTAATTATTCATACTTTTGTATTTTTAGTGTACCTCCGTATTTTTATATTCATAAACTTCTTATTTAATTTATTACATAATTATGATTATTTAATTTAATTATTAAATTTTAAATTTTCTTTATTAAATTTATACTTTATCTATTCGCTGCACAGTTTATTAATTGATTTGATTTATTTGATATATATTTTAAATCATTTATTTAAAATTATTTATTATTAAATTTATTTTAAAACATATACAGATACATACATTTTATGCTAACTATATTCGAAGATTGATTCGTGAACGTATCTAATTGTTAAGAAGTTAATTAAAATGTTCATATTAATCTTGAAAACTGTAAAAATAGAACATTTATTTAAAATAAAACGTTTATATATTTGATTTTCATAAAAGAAAATTTTGGTTGTATTATGACTTTCCTTTTAATTTATAATTGTGACCTAATTTGTTTATATCTAAAAAAATTTATGTATCATTTATCTATTTTTGAATTTACTTTTGATAAGCGATTATTTGTTTGACGATAATGATTAGATTATAAAATTCTAATTTGATAAAATCAAAAATAACATATGCACTCATTTATTATTAAGTTTGTTTTAAAACTTTCAAATTTAATCTTATTCGATCTCAAAAATTCGATTTGTTCAGATTTTGATTGATTACGACATCAAATCGGATTCGGTTTGAAAATTTGTTTCTTTTTCATGGACTATTAATCGGGTATTTAAGGAAGCATACATGAATGTACAATTGTACATTATCAACAATATGTAGAAGGGAGAGGAGAGGAGACGGAAAAAAAAAATATCAACCACGGTGAATCGGTAATGACCCCATGTAGTACTCGTCGGGGCACTCTTGCACTCCAACACTTAGAACTTAGTGACAGTAAGTATTAAAGCTTCCCCATCATGGCAAGCCTAAATTCTGAGATTTGTCAGCTTATAATATGACACAAAATTTTGAGCCAAACAATAGGCGCTCTTTCTACTTCTTAGATGCATTTGGAACATTCTGAAGTAACAACCTGAAAATTTTGCACGCTTAGTTAACAGTAAACATGCTCCAAGTTTAACATTCTAGAGCCTTGAGCCTTTAGTATCAAATAAGAAAGTTAATTACCACTTTCTTCTGTTTTGGAAAGATAACAACGTTAATCTGATGCATCAAAATTAGATGAATATACATGCAATAAAATATCTGTACTTAATAGGAGTAGACCTGGGAAAAGGGTACCTGAAATCAAGCGCTACTTCCTTCAGGCAATGTAATCAAACGTGATTCTGAGTCATATACCAAGTCAGTTCCGCAGCTGAGGCAAACATTTTCTTGTCAGTTAGACATTACTGAAAATTAATTCTTCTCTCAAGACTAACAACTAATATGACACCATTTTCAATTTTAGCTTCAACTTACTTTGAGCATTTGACGGTATTGGTTGAACCACCACTAGAAATTGACAATATGGTGCCAAAGAAGGAGGTGTTCTCGGTTCCACAGTTTGGGCACTTACCCTAGAAGACAATATCATTTTTCAATATTGCTTTGCCTTGAACAGTGACATGTTTATTAATGATCATTTCATGATTTGTCCCAAAACATGTTACCTTTAAGATAAGAAAATCCCGGACAATCACATTTGTTAGTGACAAAGCTAGCCAGACTATAAGTGGTACAGCAGCAAACCATGTGAATATAAAACTGAATGGTTCTGGGAGCTGCAACTCAAGAATTAATTAATACTAGGTTAATAAGGATTTTTAAACTTAAAACATTTTAACTTATAATTTTTTCTCTCCTTTCTTCCCCCCTCTCTATATTCCTATACTCCCGGGAACTCTTTCAGAACTTGGCTATCGTGATGAGTTGATTATACAAATTGAATGATGCTTTGATATTATATTATTTCATTTCTATTTTCTACTCAAAAGTCAAAACATATATGGAGAAATTCTGCACAATGAACATAGAAGAACCATAGGGTTAAAGAGATAATATTGCAATTCCTGATATGAACTTCCAACAAAAATACATAGGTTTGTGTTTCACGAACTTAGCTTACAGTAGAGGAGTAATGGTCAATACATACCTCCAAAATATAAGTAATTTCAAATCCAGTCAGATCATCCAGGAAGAAAAACCTGGTGGGGCAACAAGCGAAAGTGAAAAAATAAGCAAATAAAGAATACTAAGCATAAAAAACCAGATGACAGTGCGTACTTAGTGGATATAAAAACCTATTTTGTCATAAGATGTTCATGAATCATAGTATCTTTAAGACTGTAACGAAGATATACAATACCACTTACAATCCAAGAGCAATAACAGTTGCAGGGACATTCAACAGGAACATTTTGAGATAGTCCACTGACAAATCACTGTAAACCTACGGATGGAACGAAAGTAAATAATCAATAGAAGCTAACTTTAACTAAACAGATCCTTGGCTAACGAAAAAAGAAAGTAAATAATAAATAGATCCTGCAAAAATAACAAAGAAACAAGCTTATGACATCTTTGGAAACAAGTATTTATTTTTTATTGCCGCATAGAGAGCCTTAAACAACTATGCATGTATAATAAAATAGGGAAAAAAATATAAATAAGAATTGTGCAGATACAAAAAGATTATCTATAGGCAACATTTATGAAAGCAACAAGTATTTATTACTCATATCTCCAAAGAGAGCATTAAACAACTCTTGTATAAAAAAGTAGGAAAAAACAGAAATAGGAATTTTGCAGATAAAAAAAGAATGTATGAAGAAGAAGAAGAAGAATGCACACTTTTCTGCTGCGGAGACTGCACCGAGGACCCTCCACTACAATATCACTCCCTTCAACCTGGGAAAAGAATGAGGGGAGATAGAAAGTCCAGGTAAGTCACTTTTACATTGATGGGAACAAACAAACAAGCTTTTATTAATTTGAAAGAAGTACAGTTAAATAGTTTTCTAGCTTTTTCTGTTCTTACTTCTAAAATAATTGATTATGTCATGTTTGCATATGCATGTACTATTATTCAATTACACAATTATAAACATCAAACACACACAAATTAACCTTGAGCTTCAACTTCAATTTATCATAATCTTTGTTACTCATTATTGGTTTGCCAGCAACATAAGCCATTGCAGCTTCTAGAAACTTCTGTTCATCGGAACCTGCATTGTAAAATTGACCGATTGCAGGAAACTCAGTTCTAGTTAAATTTTATAAATATTAAGATTTATTAGGATTTCACATGTAAAAGTAGATCATTACTTAGCATGACAACACTGCTGCCTTCCCACATTAGTTCTTCCTTAAGATTATCAAATTCCTCATTTGACATAATAGCCTTGCCCTCATAATAAAAAGACTGTAGAAAGAAACACAACCAAGGTCAATATCTACACCACACCAAGAGTAAAGAGAAATATATACAACCATGAATATATGTATAGTATAAACTTTACTTGTAAAGCTTGGAGAAATTCTTGCTCCATTTCACCCAATGACTTCTTCTCTTTCTTGTCTAAGCTACAATAGGGCAACACATTACTATCAACAATCTCATCTCCAACTTTACCTGAAAGAAGAAACGAGGAGTCCATTCATTAATGCATGAATTTTTCTGCAGTGGCTAAAAAAGTAATCACAAAAACAGGCGAAAATGGAAGAAACACAAAGGCGATAAACGTAAACCTAACAATTCTTTTGTGAAAAAATCTTTGTTGGGCTGTTACCAAACTCGCCACCCTTAAGGCTTAAAAATAGGACACTCGTACTCTTGGACTCTTAGCTCCAATTTAACTATGTCTACATTTTGATAGATGTATAAAAAGATTGCTATTCCTTTTTCCAAAACTTGAGTTTTTGAAATATTTGGTTTCCCAATAGATCTTAATTGTTCAAACTTAGCAAGTAATATATAGTTTTTGAAATAACTATACAAATCACACACTCATGACTGGAACTCAAACACAGACCTTCTTGATCTTCTACATGCCATAGTGTTAGGTACAAATAAATCTAACATTGGAAAAATATGATTAGAAAATTGGGTATAAAGTTGGAAGGGATTACCCCTTCTAATAGATTAATCTTTTGGGTTAGAACCCCAATCCTCACAAATAGTATTCGAGTCAAGGCTTGATTTGCATTACGTGAGCGCACACAAGGTGGATCCCCAAGATGAAAATGGCAGCCCACGTAGTCCAAGTATGAACAAATTGTGAACCTATTATTAGATCGCGATGAAAATTGCATGATATTGTTCTAGACTCGTTTAGACTCTTAAGGTATAATTAAATTGGCGTTGGTTCTTTAGCTATTTCTTATTACGAGTATGAATTCGATGGAGTATAGATACTCGTTTGGAGGATGCAGTTAAATGATTGATCCTTAGTGTTGGAGCATGTTTGGAGTCTAAGGGGATAATGTATTCTCGTTTGGGGGTGTTCGGTGTATGAATAAATCTACATTGAAAAAATAAGACAATTCAAAGGGATGTATAAGTGTTTGAGTTACTCCTCCCAATAAGGTTAACCTTTTGGATTGGAATCCTATAACACTTATGGAATTGACCCATATCACCATGAGATTTAAAGAATTTTATTTCAAATCTAATTAAACTCGTGTTTCATAAATTAGTCCGAAAGAACAATTTGGCTCTTATACTATTTGATAAGCTTAATAGTTCCTATGGATATAAACAAGTAAATGAGCTATCATCTTAAGAGGTTAATCCATTGGGTGTGGGTGATTCTGTTATATATTGCTCCTTAGTGAGAAATTAGAAAATTCCCACATTGATTAAGAATGAAGATGGGTGTTGTTTTTGGGGCTATAAATAAAGCACTCCTTCACCATTTGTAAACATCCCAAAATTTGTAAATCTTCCTCTCTTTTGTAAGGGTAATTGATTAACTCAATTTTGCCCAATTAGTTGTAATTTTGAAGTTCATCCATTTGGAGATAGTGGAAGTGGTCAATGACGCCCGAGGACCTAGGTAACATTTATACCGAACCTCGTTAAATTTCTGGTGTTATTATTTTTCTCGCTTTAATATTTACGTTTTCAATATCTGTTTTAGTTTATTTTAGCATTATATTTCCAATAGCATTATTTTGTCGGGTTAGTTTGAGTTCTATTCATTTAAATCATAAGTGAATAGTAACTACTTAGAATAGGGAAAATATACCCGATTTTTCCAACAATTAGTATCAGAGCCGAAGGTTTTCTACCTTGGCATTTGTTTATATTCCGTTTGTTTGCTATTGGAATATAGTTGCTAGTTGTTGTAATTTGAAGAAATGGCGGAAGAAAAATTTCTTTCAAACAAAGGCCAGTCATCCACGTCAAGCAGAACTATGGTGATGAACGCAAGGTTCGAAGTGGAGAAGTTTCATGGAATTGGTCATTTCGGCATGTGGCAAGGCGAAGTTCTAGATGCTCTGTTTCAACAAGGTCTAGACATCGCCATTAAAGAAGAGAAACCAGATGGAGCAGATGAAGTAGAGTGGAAAAATATCAACCGATTGGCATGTGGTACAATCCGTTCGTGTCTCTCAAGAGAACAAAAGTACACGTTCATGAAGGATACATCCGCAAGTAAGTTGTGGAAGGCGTTGGAGAACAAGTTCATGAAGAAGAGTGGACAAAATCGGCTCTATTTGAAGAAGAAGTTGTTCCGGTTTGAATACCTTCCAGGTACTACAATAAACGACCACATTATTACTTTTAATCAATTAGTAGCATATTTGTTAAATATTGATGAAACTTTTAAAGATGAAGATTTAGCCTTGATGTTGTTAGCCTCCCTTCCTGATGAGTTTGATCATCTTATTACGAGCTTACTCATTGGAAAGGATAAAGTGTCTTTTGAGGAAGTTTGTACTGCTTTGTATAGTTATGAAATTAGAAAAAAAAAGATAAAAGAGAAAGCAAGAATGAAGCAGCAGAGGCATTGTCTGTAAGAGGACGTCCGCAAAGACAACATAAAGGAAGGAGAGGTAGATCCCTATCAAAAGGAAGACTTGGTAAAGATGAATGTGCCTTTTATCATGAGAAAGGCCATTGGAAGAAAAATTGTCCGAAGCTGCAAAAGAAAGGAAAAGCTGTGCAATCTGATGCATATGTAGCTGAAAGCAATTCAAATTCAGATTTTGCATTGGTTGGTTCGTCAACAGCATCTCATCCTGGTGATTGGATTTTTGATTCAGCGTGTACTTTCCATATGTCTCCTAACAAGGAGTGGTTCTTTAACTTTGAAGAACTAGACGGTGGAGTTGTTTTCATGGGTAATGATTATCCATGCAAAGTTTTGGAAATCGGTACAATTCGTTTGAAGAATCAAGATGGTTCAACGAGGGTCTTGACAGATGTTCATTATGTTCCAGATATGAAGAAGAATTTCATTGCTGTGGGAGTCTTAGAATCAAAAGGCTTCACAGTGACCATACAAAATGGGGTATTGAAGGTTACTTCTGGAGCACTGGTGGCGATGAAAGGTGTTCGGAAGAATAACTTGTACTACTACCTTGGTAGTACGGTTATTGGGATAGCATCAGCAGCAGTTTCAGATGAAGAAAGAGATTTAGAAACTACCAAGTTGTGGCATATGCGTTTGGGACATGCTGGTGAAAAAGCTTTACAGATTCTAGTAAAGCAAGGCCTGTTAAAAGGTGCGAGAACCGGCAAGTTGGAATTCTGTGAGCATTGTGTATTGGGGAAGCAGAAAAGAGTAAGCTTTGGCACTGCTCTTCATAATACAAAGGGCATTTTGGATTACATCCATACTGATGTATGGGGGCCAACAAGAACTCCATCCATGAGTGGCAAACATTATTATGTCACTTTCGTTGATGACTTCTCTAGAAGAGTTTGGGTATATCTCATGAAGAGAAAGGATGAAGTGTTGGTGATTTTTCTCAAGTGGAAGAAGATGATCGAGACTCAGACTGGTAAAAAGATCAAGCGTCAGAGGTCTGATAATGGCACTGAGTACACAAACGATCCATTTATGAAAGTTTGTGAAGAATAAGGGATAGTGCGACACTTCACTATTCGAAAAACACCACAACAAAACGGAGTTGCAGAACGTATGAACCAGACTTTGCTGGAGAAGGTTCGGTGTATGTTGTCAAATGCTGGTATAAGCAAGCAGTATTGGGCTGAGGCTGTAACATATGCATGCCATCTCGTCAACCGTCTACCATCGTCTGCTCTTGAAAGCAAAACGCCTATGGAGGTATGGTATGGAAAACCTGCTAGAGATTACGATTTCTTACATGTGGTCCAATTGCATACTACCATGTAACAGAATCAAAGTTGGACCCAAGAGCCAAGAAAGCCATTTTTTTGGGGATCCTTTCTCGTTCTAAGGGATATCGACTATGGTGCCTTGAAACGAAAAATATAATCTTTAGCAGAGATGTTACCTTTGATGAATATGCATTGTTGAGAAAGGTAACCAAGAAGAAGGATGGCACTTTAAAGCAGGTGGAGCAAACTCCGAAACAAGTGAAATTTGAAAGCAAAATTGTTAATCCAGTTAGTGAAGATAAGACGTGTCGATCCTCCATCGATGCAAGATGAATCGGATGAAGAGGTTTTAACCCAAGAACCTCCACAGCAACAAGAAGAAATTGCAGTTGATAGGCCACGACGACAAAATATCAAGATACCTGCTCAATACAAGGATTTTGAAGACCTACCTGCTCAATTTAAGAATACAGTAGCCTGTGCACTTTCAGTTGTGCATGATGATGTTCCTTCCATATATAAAGATGCAATCAGAAGCCCTGAAGTTGAAAGATGGAAGGAAGCCATGGATGAAGAACTTCTATTCCTTCAGAAGAATAAAACATGGAAGTTGACACAACTACCTAATGGCAAGAAGGCAATTGGATGCAAATGGGTGTATACAAAGAAAGATGGTTTTCCTAACAAAGATGGTATTCGCTACAAGGCAAGGTTGGTGGCTAAGGGCTACGCTTAGAAGGAGGGAATCGATTATAATGAGGTATTTTCTCCAGTTGTAAAACATTCTTCCATTAGAATTTTGTTGGCCTTGGTAGCACAGTTCGATTTGGAACTAGTTCAACTTGATGTAAAAACCGCGTTTCTACACGGTGACTTAGAAGAAGAGATCTATATACCTCAGCCAGAAGGGTTTATTGTTGCTGGTAAAGAGAATTGGGTTTGTAAGCTGAACAAATCATTGTATGGATTGAAGCAATCTCCAAGGCAGTGGTACAAACGATTTGATCAATTTATGTGGTAACAAAAGTATACCAGAAGCACACATGATCATTGTATGTATTTTTGCAAGCTACAAAATGAGTCTTTCGTCTATCTCCTATTGTACGTCGATGATATGTTGATTGCATCGAAGAGCCAAGCAAAAATTGAAAAGTTGAAGGCTCAACTAAGTCAGGAGTTCGAGATGAAAGATTTGGGAGAAGCCAAGAAGATTCTCGGTATGGAGATAAGCAGAGACAGGAAGAAGGGGAAGCTTAGTTTGACCCAGAGTCAATATTTGAAGCGGATACTATAACGTTTTGGTATGAATGAATAGACAAAACATGTAAGTACTCCGCTAGTTCCTCAATTTAAGCTTAGTGCTCAATTATCTCCTAAGAATGATGCAGAACGAGAATATATGGCAAAGGTATCATATGCAAATGCAGTTGATAGCTTGATGTATGCAATGGTGTGTACAAGACCTGACATTTCACATGCGGTTGGTGCTGTAAGCAGGTACATGCATGATCCTGGTAAAGGACATTGGTTGGCTGTGAAATGGATTCTACGATATATTATAAATACTGTAGATGTTGGTTTAGTATTTCAGCAGGATAATACCATTGGTCAATGTGCAGTCGGATATTGTGATTCTGACTATGCAGGAGATTTAGATAAGCGCCGGTCAACTACTGGTTATGTGTTTACTCTTGCTAGAGCACCAGTCAGTTGGAAGTCTACCTTGCAGTCCACAGTTGCTTTGTCTACTACAGAGGCAGAGTATATGGCAGTTACAGAGGCTGTGAAGGAAGCTATTTGGTTACGAGGTTTGCTTGAAGACTTGGGAGTTAGTCAAAAACATATTAAGGTGTTTTGTGATAGTCAGAGTGCTATTCATTTAGCAAAGAACCAAGTCTACCATGCACGTACAAAGCACATTGACGTTCGTTATCATTTCGTGCGAGAGATTATTGAAGAAGGTGGAGTACTAGTTCAGAAGATTAGTACGACAGAGAATCCCGCAGATATGATGACCAAGGTGCAGAATAAAGAATCAAGTTCAAACATTGTGTGGACTTGATTAACATCCTACAGATCTGAATTGGCAGACTGGCGTCGTTGATCTAAGATTGAAGAAATCATTTAAAACCACTAAGTCGCTAAGGTGGAGATTTGTTATATATTGCTTTCGTTAGTGAGAAAATTAGAAAATTCCACATTGATTAGGAATGAAGATGGGTGTTGGTTTTATAAATAAGTCTCTTTCCTTTGTGAACATCCCAAAATTTGTAAATCTTTCTCTTTTTGTAAGGGTAATTAATTAGCTAATTTTGCGATTAGTTGTAATTTTGAAGTTCATTCATTTGGAGATGGTGGAAGTGGTCAAAGACGCTTGACTTAGGTAACATTTATACCGAACCTCGTTAAATTTTTGGTGTTATTATTTTTCTGCTTTAATATTTCTGTTTCAACATCTGTTTTAGTTTATTTTAACATTATATTTCCAATAGCATTATTTTGTCGGATTAGTTTGAGTTCTATTAATTTAAATCATAAGTGAATAGTAACTACTTAGAATAGGGAAAAAACTACAATTCATAGGCCAATTTCCCTTGAAAACGATATACGTTTACCAATTTAATACAAAATTTCAATCCAAGCAAAAAAAAAAAATTACTGTCCATAGGAATCGATAGAGACAGAACATGAGATGATTCAGACCTTGTTGATCAGCAGTAGCCCTGAGAGGAAGCCCCAATAGCCTGCGACGGAGACGCAGTTGTCGTCCATTGAATTGAAACAATTGAACCCTTGTGGAAGATTGATAAGAAGAAGAAATAGAGACAAAGGGTCTTTGAGTAAAGGCGGTGGAAGGACGTGAAGATGTTAGAGTAAAGGCCAACTTACTAGCCATCACAACAAAAATTTAAAAGGTTCGAAACAAAAGGTTACAGTTCTACGATTTTAGGGGATGAATGAATGGAACTGGTATCGACGATTATAAGATCATGGGCTTTGGAAGACTAAGAGGAACTGATCATTTGGTTCATTGTAATGCTTAGTTTGGAGGAAAAGAAAAGACAACTGAGGCAGCTCAAAGATAAGGCAAGTATGTAATGTGTGAAGGGAAATGCAACGGCCTTTTGTCCTCTGCTTTTCAAATATCAAATCGACCGGTTAAGCCCTTTTTTTTTCAATAATTCAGATTAAGAATAGCGAATAGTTCACTTTAGGCCTGTGTAATATATGAAGTTCGAAACTCAAATATTCAATAAATATTTGAGTTTAATAGCTATTTTAAAAAAAAAATTAAATTAAGAACATAAGAACAATCCAATGAATGAGAAATTGAAAATTTTATCAGACTTTCATTGAGAATTATTTAAAAACATATTTAGTAAATAAATAAAATTTTAATTTGCTAGCATTTTTTACCTTCATTTTATTTATTTCATGACTAATAATCTTCAATAATAGCAATAAAAAAACTTTTATCGCAACTTAGATGTTTGCGTCACGGTTATGTAAACCTGTTTTTTTTTTATCAAAATTGATAATTGAACTGGCCTACATTGGTTGGCAATTTCCAAAATTGAGTAGTTCACTTTGTGGATTAGTAGTAAAATTTAATTTTCTCACATTTTAGTTATATATAGGGTTCAAAAAATAATGATAATAAGTTAAAATCACAACATATACTGTTTAATAAAAAATCAATTCCAACACATTTATTTGGACCGTTTAACAAATTGAAAAAAAAAGTAATGTAATCATAATTTGTCTAATATTAACAAAATATTTAATATAAACGTATAATATTAAAAATAATTTTAAAAAATAAAATACGAGATAAAAAAATATTTAATATCAAAAAGTATTATTAGGTATAAAGTTTGGAAATGTGTGGTAATAAAATGACCGTGAGATGCAGAAGGTAAAAAATAAAATGATTATAATAGATTTGGTAATTTAATGGTATTTTTATGAATAATAAGTTATATATTTGAATTCATATTATCAAATTATTATATTAATAACTCGTGTATTTAACAAAAGATACTACAACATAAGAGTAAACACTTGTTTTACAAAAAACCAACCATTCGTACTAATCGAAGATCAAATCGAACCTATAATCTTTTCGTTGTTGATTGATTAGTCTATATAAATTTAAAAAATATTAAAATTGATACTAGATTTTGTTATAATTTTTTAAAACACAAAACCTATTAAATCAAACCAACTAACACCTCAAGTATACACTAATTTTTTAATATTATTTATATTATATATTATAATTATATTTAATTACTTATTGAACCCTTTATTTTATGTGTGTTTTTAATAAATATTCACGTATGATTATGTCATGTATATTTTAAATCAAAATATAATAAAATTAATGGATAATAATTAATTCCTTAGACATATATACTCTTTAGTGCTCAGTACATAAATGTAGTCAATTAATTTAGCATTGTATGTAAGTAAGTTCTATGTAAGTATATTTTATGAAATTTTAAATAATATGAATTATTATAGGTACAAAATAATTAAAGTAAAGTCAATAAAATGGGTATATAACAGATCAAGTCAACTTATATCCACATCTTAAAAAATGGTATAATTTATAAAAAAAATATAATTTATTAAAGATAATTTTATTTTTATGAAAATATTTATTATTTTAAATATAGTTTTTAATTTTTTTTGTTAATTTTATTATGAAAAAAAATATTATCCACTTTATCATCATCTTTGTCCTACTTTACATTATCTCATTATTTTAGTCACTAACTACCATTCATGGTTTATTATAGAACAATTTATAAATCTAGTTTTCATCAAAATTAAAGTTAGACAAGCATCAATTTATTTGAAGTATTATCTCTATAAATAATCACGACTATCATTAATTTATTCTTCTCGATCAAAATCATTTTTATCTTAAGTTTTATTGAATATAAATTAACAAAATAGATGAAGAGTTCAATGAAATAAAAAAAAAGAACTAATAGTAGTGACAATAAAGGATAAAGATGGATATTATTATGAGTTAGTAGTATACTAATTACAATTTTAATAAAAAATAATAATTTTTGATTATTTTACAATAAATAATAAAAATTGATTAATCAATAAAGAAATAAAACGATATGAAAAGTAAGATAAAGATGATGATTATATAAACGTTGACATTAAATATTAGAATAACATCAGGTTTTTTCTTATTAAAATGAACAAAAACAAACGAGAGAATAATGAAATAATAAATATTTTTATAAATTAAACTTTTTAAAAAAATTAAATTATTATATATTTTATTAATTGAGAGATTATATGGATAATTTAATAATACGAATTTAAATATATAATTTTTATTTAATAAATATATCACTAAAATATAAAATTTATTAAAATTATCTATATAATTAAAAATTAATTATATATATATATAATTATAATCATTAAAATATATTAATTTAAACTATAGAGATTAATTTAAAAAATAAAGTGATTACGGGAAATATATTTTTGAAAATTCGTGATATATAGAATTTGGTAGAAATAAATGGATATTGTAGAGACAGCTGGCTGGGGTCATTTCTGACATGAGATGGCAAGTGGAAAATCACAAATCTTTGAACAGACCCATCAAAGATATCATGTAAATTAACTAAACATTTATTCATTATATGATTTAAATGACCCCACAAGATAAGTTTCTTATTATGGCATTAATTTGTATATTTGAGGAGGAAATGGAAGAAAAAGCTAATTATGTAGAAAAGGCATGGAGCTTCCGCCCATATTCCAATTTGATCATACCGATGAGCTGTTTCAGATCTCTCATTTCGATTTTATTCCCTGCAGCCAACAACAAAGAACCGAAGAAGATCAACCTCCAATAATATCAAATCCATTTCAGGATTTCCAAAATCTTCCCAAAACGTCAAAGTTTGAAGAAAACCCTAATCCTGATGAAATTGATGAAAAGAAGATGAGAAACATCATACATAGAGATATTGAACGACAAAGAAGGCAAGAAATGGCCAAACTCTATGCTTCTCTTCGATCACTACTCCCTCTCCAGTATCTCAAGGTCACCTTAATTATTAATTTTTCAATTAATCAATGTTATATGTGTCAATTTAATCTTGATCAATTGAATTGTATATGTTTTACAGGGAAAGAGATCTATATCAGATCAAATTGATGAGTCAGTGAAGTATATAAAAGATTTGGAAAAGAGGATTAAAGAGCTGAGAGACAAAAGAGACGAGCTTAAAAAGCACTTGTACGCTACTACTACTACTACTACTACTACTACTACTACTACTACTACTTCTTCATCATTAAGTAATTCTCCCAGCTGTATTGCCTCGCAAAATCTCAAGATTAGTAATTCAGACAGTAGTATCATCAATATTAGAGGAAGTAGGGCTGGAGTACTAGAGGTAATTATAAACACAGACTTGAAACAAGGGCTTTCTCTTTCAAGAGTTCTCGAAATTCTAGCCGACGAAGGGTATACAATTATTAGCTGCCTTTCAGCTAAAGTGAATCAAAGGCTGCTTCACACCATCCAATCTCTCAATATGAGGTATTATTTTTATACACATATTTATATATACATGTTTCATGAACAATTTAGGATTAGAATAAAAAAAACAATCTCAATATGAGGTATTATTTTTATACACACATATATATATACATGTTTCATAAACAATTTAGGATTAGAATAAAAAAAATAAAAAACCAATCTCAATATGAGGTATTATTTTTATACACACATATTTATATATACATGTTTCATAAACAATTTAGTATTAGAATAAAAAAACCAATCTCAATATGAGGTATTATTTTTATACACACACATGTTTATATATACATGTTTCATAAACAATTTAGGATTAGAATAAAAAAACCAATCTCAATATGAGGTATTATTTTTATACACACACATATTTATATATACATGTTTCATAAACAATTTAGTATTAGAATAAAAAAACCAATCTCAATATGAGGTATTATTTTTATACATACACATATTTATATATACATGTTTCATAAACAATTTAGGATTAGAATAAAAAAAAACTTTCTTTCCTCCTCCTCCTCCTCCTCCTCCTCCTCCTCCTCCTCCTCTTCTTCTTCTTATGGGAATTAAACTTTAGCTCCTAAGATACTGTAGTGTATATGCAGGTGGGTGGATGGAGAACCAAGGATCTGTCTGAACTGGAAAGGAAATTAACTGATAAAACTTGTAATTAATGAATGAATAATTAATTTACTTAATAAAATCAAAAGTTTACATCTGTTCACTTTTAATTTATTAATTCCTCAATTCTTACTCTCTAGATTAAAAGGCATTACTATCTAAGAATAATTTTATTTAATATATTTTTATTATTTTAAAAATATTTTTAATTCATAATTTAATTTACATTTAACTATGATCATTTTTAATCTATGTGCCATTCAATCTCGTTGATTAATATTATTTAAGTGTCGTATTTTAGTTATAAATTTTTGAATATTATTTTTATATAATTTCTTAAAATAAAAGCTTCCTACACATCAATGCAACATCAAAAATATTACATATCACATTTACTAATTAAACCAGGTGATTATTGGTTACTTACATTTAGTATTCACTAATCATCAGTTCATTATGTTTTTTTTTGTTTATAATGGACGAAGAAGTACTGCTTATTCTTAGCAAGATAGACACGCACCATGACTCAATTGTATTGCTGGGTTATAATTATATCCTATTCTCACTCCTATGTTATTTCATTTGTATCTTTCTTTCTCTAATGCTGCAAAAGAGTAATGTTTAAGAAAATAAAAGTTATATGCAAGCATGATTAATTATGGTATTTTTTGTTTTAATGTAGCTGGAGGAGTTGAGGTTAACTCAATTCCACATTGCATGTCTTTAGTTAATCTATTTATATGTGCATAAATAAATTAACCATAATATTACTTTAAATTTCCAATTAATCAATATTTTGTATGATTAATTAATGTTTCTAGTATATCCATGCACGAATTCGTTAATATGAGGTTTGGCGGTTCCGTGGCTAGGATTCTAATTAATTAAGTTATCGTTACTTTTATCTTCTTTTTTTGTCATGGGAGAAAAATCTTGCTTATAATATGTGATATATTATCTATTAATGATTTCATTTCTATTTCTAATATTTTTTTATTTTTTATAAATTAGAATTAAAATGATTTCATTATAATATGTATCCGTGTTATTATTATATGCATGATTCTTTTCATTATCAGATATATAGCTTGCAAAAATGGAATTTTTTTTATTATATAAATATATTAAACTACTTATCATATTTTTTTTTAGTACATGTTGTTACAATTTCCACAACCTCAAAGTAGAATGCAATACGTACGGAGTTATGCACCGGGTTAGATTAGGTTTTACCAATATTTTAACCAAAATAATTTATCAATCTTTAATTTATATATAAATTATATTTTTTTTATATTTAATAAAATTTAAAGATGAAGAAATATGTTTGAAGATTATGAAATAATTATTGTTCTTTTTTAACAAAAATGTTTTTTAATATATAATTATAATTTATTTGTTATTAAATTTATAAAATATAATTATTATTATTATTTTTATTTAAAATTAAAAAATCATAATTTAAATTTTAAATCATGGATATAATGTGTCTATTAAAAAAGTGTACATTGATTAGTTTTTTAACACATATTATTTTAATTCATAAAAAAATTTGACTGAAAAATATTATTTTTAGATAATGATATTTTTCTTCCTAAAAATTAATAATTGTGTTTAATATTTATATTAAGAGATTTTACGGTTGGAAGTCAGTAACTTTTAGTGTCTAATTCGAGCACCCAGGAGACAATTGTAATTTTTATTTTTATTAATCAGACAATTGTCATATTTAAAATGTATTTTGATTATTAAAATGAGATTTTTTTTATAAATAAAAATGGGAGTAAACAACGAGTCTAAGCCTCTAAGGAATGGAATCAAAGTATTTTTCCCCCATATTTTGTGATATTATTCCTTTTTCATGTTCTTTGTACGAAGAAATTATTAATTGTTTTTAAAATATATGATAATTTAATATTTTAAATTAATAGAAAAATAAAAAATAATGTAATAATTAAAAAAAAACAACTAATTTGATTAATTAGGATTACACAACGACTAAACCTTTGTTGAGTAATGAGTAAAAGTTTGACGCTGGTTCATGCCGTTCTTGTTGCTTGTTAGAATAACACTATAAATATACACTGGATCAGCCGTTGGGTGAGTCAAATCAGAATGCAAATCTCTCTAGAAAACCAAACATATGCGAAAGAAGAACCACAAGAGCTACCTCAGGTTCTTCTTCACTGTCCTCTACGGAGCCTGTAACTCTTTCCTGTCTCGCCACGCTCAGTCGGTCCGAGCCCTCCTTTGCATTGGATTCGCGTCAAATATCGCCTCTGATTTTCTGCACCATCTTCATTCACTTGAGCTCATTGTGGCTGCCAGTGCCGGAGTTGACCACATCGATCTCACCGAGTGCCGTCGCCGTAGTATAGCCACTACGAACGCCAGCTCTGCTTTCTCTGAACCCGTTGCTGAATACGCCGTTGCGCTTTTGATTGATGTTCTGCGCCGATTATCAGCTTCTGATCGATATGTTCGCTCCAGTTTGTGGCTTCAAATGAGAGAATTCCCACTTGGTTTCAAGGTTTAATCTTCTATCTTCTCCCATTTTGTTACCCTTTTGAAATGTTTTATACCCTTCCAAATTAGGGATTGATTTTGAGCAATTAGGTACAAAATTGAACGAAATTCAGTGACAAAGTTTATAGCTTAGTGTAAAACTTCTGATATTGCTGAAATGGCGTTTGGTGCAAACACTTTGACCCGAAATTTTTTCCATCCCAATCATAATAACTTTGTCTTATTCGGATCAAACCGGTTTTCTCTTTGATATTTAATATTTTAGAAGCAGGGGACATATGCTACATACTTTCCGGAGATTATAGCAAATAAATATCAAAGATTGGGGTATATTGTAAAAGAGCGCTGTTTTGTTTCTCCATTCACGATTTATATGGTGGTTGATTTCAGTAGTATGTCTAACACATGAAAGGCTTAACCATGGTAGAAGTATAAGCTTTTAGTCGTAGTCCTTTCAAGTGATCACTGATTTTTGGTGACTCATTCATATCCGTTGGCACATTCAGGACATGAAGAAAAGGGTTAAGATGAACTAATGCTTATATATTACGGATTCTTCTTATGATTTGCTCATTTGAAACTTGTTTATGCATGCAAGATTTTTACAGTCCAAATATAAACTTGAACTGAGAAGTTACCTCTTTGCGGTATGCCAAAGAATTTTGATTTGCTTATTTGAAACTTGTTTTTGTGCATGCAAGATTTCTACTTTCCAAATATAAACTTGAACTGAGAAGTTACCTCTTTCGGGTTTGCCAAAGAATTTGTAGTCAGCCGTTTTCGGTTGCCACATTAGGATATTCCTATTTCATTGCTGGCTTCACATGCCCGCAACCTGCATTTTCTAGATACCTCACTTTGTAAAGTCCTCCTTCAAGTTCAACTTCCTTATTGTCGCATTTTTACTTCTGGTTTTTGGGTATTTGTTCATTGACCTCTACTTCTTTGTCTTCTCATGTCTTTAGCACCTTCAAGAGAAAGCAGTAATGAACAATCAGCCAAAAAGTATACTCTTAGCGTACTTGAAATTTAATGTCTTTGTGTTTACGTAGCATAACTTACTTGAAATTCATGTTAATATATGTATTTCTAAGATACAGTATTGATCTTGAATCAGTTGCTTATAATTGCAGGTAGGGGATAGGCGAATTGGGATCGTAGGACTGGGGAATATTGGCTCAGAAATTGCAAAAAGGCTCAAGCCTTTTGGATGCAGCATTGCATACAACTCAAGGAAGAAGAAGCCGTATGCCTCATACACTTACTATGACAATGTTCACGATCTTGCTGTGAATAGCGATGTGCTGATAGTTTGTTGTGCTCTGACGGACAAAACTCACCATATAATTAACGGGGAAATCTTAAAAGGCACTCGGAAAAAAGGGTGTGTTAGTTAATGTGGGACGTGGTTCCCTGTTGACGAGAAGGAATTGGTACAGTTTTTGATAAAAGGTGAGCTTGGTGGTGCAGGACTAGCCTAATGTGCCTAAAGAGCTATTTGCATTAGATACTGTGGTATTGTCTCCTCATTATGCAGGTGCGGTATCAGAATCCTTTGAAGCACTGTATGAGCTGATTGTGGACAATTTGATGGCATTCTTTTCGAATAAACCTTTGAAGTCCCGTGTCAATTTTGTAATGTCACTCATATTAATTAAACAGAGAGCTTATCACCTTCTTGATCAACAACAATATCTTGGGCACAACGGGTAAAGATAAAATGAATTCAACAGAGTAGAATAATGACACTGAAAATTTAATCTGATTCACCCTTTAATTTGGGTTAAGTTCACGGAACAAATTTCGAAAAATATTTCTTTCACTAATAAAATTAATGGGTACAAAGTGAGAGACAATACAACAAATTGAGATAAATTTAAAATAGTGTCACACAAGTATTTTCCAAACTCATTATTTTGTCACTCTTCTTTTAGAAAAATATCCCAATATTTTTTTAAGATATTCTTTCTCACTTTCTTACACACAACACTATTTTTCTTCAAAGGAAATCGTTCCTTTGGCTTTGTTTTGCTTCTTTTCTTGTTTTGGTGTGTTGATGTCTCTAAGGCAAAGATATTTGCCTATTTATAGGTAAAATTGCATATCAATGTTAGATGCACCTACTATTTGTGGTTGCACCTACCATTTGGTTGCACAGACCTACCATTCACAGACCTATCATTTTTAACAGACCTACCATTTGTGGTTGCACCTACCAATTGTGGTTGCATCTACCATATATGTTTTCTTCCTCTTAAATGTAGGAGGGACTTACAAATCTCCTCATCCCGACTACATAGAGGGCTCTACCAATCCAGTAACTAAACGACAGTATTCAAAATTTTGTCTTGGGAGAATTTTTGTCAACATGTCTGATCAATTTTCTTCTGTGTGGATCTTCTCAAGTTGTAATAGCTTCTTCTCCATTATATCCCTAATCCAGTGATATTTCACATCAATATGTTTTGATCTTGAATGAAATGAGGCATTTTTTCCAAGATGGATAGCACTCTAACTATCACAAAATAATTGATAACTGTCTTATTACAACCCAAGTTCTTTCAATAACTTTTTCATCCATAGCAACTCTTTTCATGCTTCAGCTACTGTTATAAATTCTGCTTCGGTAGTGGACAGTGCAACACATTTTTGTAACTTTGACTACCATGACACAGCTCCCCCTACAAATGTAATCAGGTAACCTGAAGTAGATTTTCTAGAATCCACATCACCAGTCATATCTGCATTTGTGTATCCAACTAACACAGGTTTGTCATTTCCAACACATAGGCATATTTTGGAAGAACCTCAAAGATACCTGAAAATCCATTTCACTGCAGCCCAATGTTCTTTTCCAGGATTTGAAAGAAATCTACTCACTATTCCAACTGCATGAGTGATATCTGGTCGTGTGCAAACCATGGCATACAATAGACTTCCAACTATTGAAGCATATGGAACCTCTTCCATCTCTTCCTTCTTTTTCTCTATAAAAAGGCTCTGCTTAGAACTTAGCTTAAAGTGATTGACAAGAGGACAACTAATCGCTTTAGCCTTATTCATATGAAATCTCTGAAGTACTTTCTCAATGTACTTCTCCTGTGACAACCATAATTTCCTGGTGCCTATGTCTCTAATAATAGTCATGCCAAGAATCTGCTTTGCTGGCCCCAAGTCTTTCATGGCAAAAGACTTAATCAACTGTGTTTTTAAGTTGTTGATTCTAGAAATATTTCGGCCAATAATCAACATATCATCCACATAGAATAAAAACACAATGGTCGTGTGCAAACCATGGCATATCAACATATCTGGTCGTGTGCAAACCATAGCATATCATCATCAGAGAATTTCTACATAAAAACACAATGCTCTGAAGTAGTCTTTTTGTAGCCTTGCTTCCCAATAACAGACTCAAACTTCTTATACCATTGTCTTAGTGCTTGTTTTAAGCCTTAGAGACTTTTTTTCAATTTGTAGACATAATCTTTTTTTCCTTTTGCTGAAAACCTTCTGGCTGCTCCATGTATATCTCTTATTCCAAGTCACCATGTAGGAAGGCAGTTTTCCATTTGCTCAACCTCCAAGTCAAGATTTGATGCTAACCCTAGCACAATGCAAATGGATGTCATTTTCACAACTGGAGAGAAAATCTCATCAAAGTCAACACCTTTTATTTGGCTGAATCCTTTGACAACCAGCCTGGCTTTGTATCATAGACTGGAACTGTGTCCTTTATGCTTCACCCTGAACACCCATTTATTTTTTAAGGTCTTCTTCCCTTTGGAAAATTTCATTAGCTCAAAGATTGTGTTCTCATGCAAGAACTCCATCTCATCTTGCATGGCTTCAATCCATTTTTGTTTGGATTCATCATCCATGGCCTCTTCATAATTCTCAGGTTCTCCCCCATTAATGAAAGTTACATACTCATCTGAAGGATATGAGATAGAGGGTCGTCTCACTCTATCACTTCTTCTCAGTGGAACAGGAGAAGCCGCATGTGTTGGTACTGGATAATGAACATCATCATTTCCCTCATCTTCAGAACCAACTTCTATGGGGGCATCATCTTCATCAGGTGGATAAACCTGGTCTTCATCTCCAACTTGTCTTGGCACTGATGTTGGAGGAATTAATTCCAAATCTGATGAGTCATCATTGGAATTTGGAACATCTTTCTTCATTTTGATAATATCTTCAATGGTCTCATCTTCAACAAATACAGCATCACGGCTCCTGACAAGTATCTTTGCAACTGGATCGTAAAATCTATAGCTCAATTGATCTTGACCATAGCTAATAAAAATACACTGTCTTGTTTTGGCATCAAGTTTGGATCTCTTATCCTTGGAGATATGAACAAATGCTTTGTAGCCAAACACTCACAGATGATCGTAGGAAACATCCTTTCCTGACCACACTTTATCTGGAACATCCATCTTGAGAGGAGTACAAGGTGAAAGATTCAACACATGTGTAACTGTGAGTATGGTTTCACCCCAAAAAGTTTTAGGCAACTTTGCATGTGAGAGTAAACATCTTACTCTCTCCATCAAAGTTATGTTCATCCTCTCAGCTAAGCCATTCAACCGCGGTGTCTTTGGAGGTGTCATCTAATGTTCAATACCATGCTTTTTGCAATAAGTATGGAAAGGGCCTGTGTATTCTCCACCATTGTCTATCCGGATGCACTTCAGCTTCTTTCCAGTCTGTCTCTCAACTGAGGCATGAAATTCTTTGAAGACATCTAGCACCTAATCCTTTGTCTTTAGAAGATATACCCACGTCTTCCTTGAATGATCATCAATGAAAGTCACAAAGTATTGAGCACCACCAAGTGACTTTGGCATTGGTCCACACAAATCTGAATGAATCAGATCTAAAATATTATTCATTCTGGAAAGAGGGAAACTCTTGAAAGCAACCTCATTTTGCTTTCTTGCTAGATAATGAACACATTTCTCCAAATGTACTTCATCCATTCCAGGTAATATCTTCTTTTTGGCTAGACTTATCAAACCTTTTTCACCCATGTGACTGAGTCTCTTATGCCATAACTCAGCTGCACTATCTTTCTCTATGGCATTTACTGTGTCGGTGAAGAGCTTCGCTTGCATTATATACAGAGTTGTATGCTTCTCACTTCTAGCCACTACTAAGGAGCCTTTTGTAAGTTTTCATTTGTCATAAATGAAGGAGCTATAATATCCTTCATTTGCAAGTTTGTGCACAAAGATCAAATTCAGGCGCATATCTAGAATATGCCTGACATCCTTCAGAAATAGTCGGGTTCTGTTCTCTGTTTCCAAGCAAACGTCTCCTCTGTCTATTACCTTTGACATGCCTCCATTTTCCATTCTAACAACACTAAAACTTTCAGGTGTGTATAATGAGAAAAATTCTCTACGTGATGTAGCGTGAACTGTAGCACCACTATTAATCACCCAACTAGTCTCATGTGATGCAAGATTGACAAAATCTTCATCATAAATAATATTGAACTCGTCTATGGTATTTGTTTGTTCATTGTCACTGCTGTCATCTTTCTTCGTTACTTTGCCTTTGTTCGTTTCTTGTTCCTTCTTGAACACCCGACAAAATTTCTTAATGTGACCCTTCCTCTTGCAGTGATGGCATTCAACATTGGCAAATTTGTTTGATTTGCCTCTGCTCTTGCTTCTGGGTTTTTGTTCTTTGTACAGTCTCCTTCCTCTAGGTTCTGTGATAAGGGCTTGTGCTTCTGAATCTCTTT
Source organism: Hippophae rhamnoides (assembly GCA_033030585.1). Taxonomy (NCBI): domain Eukaryota; kingdom Viridiplantae; phylum Streptophyta; class Magnoliopsida; order Rosales; family Elaeagnaceae; genus Hippophae; species Hippophae rhamnoides. The sequence goes on along the minus strand of CM065428.1, from coordinate 65,578,011 downwards.
CCTTGTTTTGTTTCTCATATGAGAACAAGGCTTCTACAACAACTTCAAACTCCATATTTTCTTTTGTATAAGTTAGAGTTGTTGTGATATGATTATATGATGAGGGTAGTGATGCCAACAACATCACAGCTTTCTCTTCATCGCCGAAACTCACATTAAATCTTACTAAGTGAGAAAGCTTGCTGTTGAAATTGCTAACATGCTGCATCATGCTCACATTATCTTCCTTCCTCATCTGATATAGCTCATTCCACAAATAAAATTTATTGCAAGGTTCTTTGACATGTACACGTTTTCTAGAGTCTCCTATGTTTCTTTAGTAGTCTTGCAATTTTTTGATTCAATATTTTACAAGACACTGTCTGAGAGATTTAGACGGATTGTACTAACTGCAATCTCATCTATTTCCTCCCATTGTTCCTCGGTGACGGTTGCTACCTTCTTTTCTTTTCCCAGCAACACCTTATGGACCTTCTGTTGAATGAGAATATCCTTCATCTTCCTTTGCCATAAAGAGAAATTATTATTGCCATTAAATTTCTCAATATCTATCTTTTGGCTTGACATTTTTTTTCCGCTGTGTTTCTTTTTTCTGTAAATAAATACGTCATGGGCCTAATAAAATCTTTCCTGATGTGGAAGATCGAGTCATCTTTGTATCGCGAGCGTATTAAAATTTTACTAGAATTTCGATCTGAGGTTGTTGGGCGTGGGTAAAGATAAAATGAATTCAACAGAGTAGAATAATAACACCGGAAATTTAACGTGATTCACCCTTTAATTTGGGTTAAGTCCACGGGACAAACTCTGAAAAATATTTCTTCCACTAATAAAATTAATGGGTACAAAGTGAGAGACAATACTATTTTTCTTCAAAGGAAATTGTTCCTTTGGTTTTGATTTGCTTATCTTCTTGTTTTTGTGTGTTGACGTCTTTAAGGCAAAGACATTGTCTATTTATAGGCAAAATTACATATCAATGTTAGTTGCACCTACCATTTATGATTACACCTACCAATTGTGTTTGCATGTACCATTTATGTTTTCGTCTTCTTGGAGAGACTTACACAATATCTTTAAGTTAACTAAGATAGAATTTAGGATCATAATGTTGGACCATAAAAAAATTATATCCATTAGATAATAAAACCAAAGTTGCTGTTTTCCTGCGCAGTCAGCTTGAGTGTCCCAGTCTTTGGGGGTCAATATGAACGTGGAAATCTGAAATTCATTGAATAAGATAAGTTGATGTTGCTGTAAATAAATTGTAGGAACTTTTCATGGATGGTGACATAAGGCTAAAAGACTATAAGCAAGTATTTTCATTCAGTTACTATTTGAACCTTATTCGTATTAAAGGTAATTTGAACGTGTCTTGCTCTCTTCCTCTAACTTACCTGTATATTATTTATTGGAGAAAAATGTGATAGAAGTAAATTTGTGTTGTTGAGTAACGCGATTCTCGAGTTTTTAGTCAATGTAAAGTGAATCATTATTAAAAAAATTCAAGAAATGATCGTTTTAATAATTTTTTAATATTTTATTATTTTTTAATTTTAATAAAAATTAAAGTATATTTTTAAATAATTCTCTGTTTTAGTGTTATTATTTTTCAATTTTTTCTTAAATAATTTCATATAAAATTTTATTTATATTAATGTAAAAGAATTATATTTTAATTATTTGATAAAAAAATAATAATATTTTAATCGAAGATTTATTAAAATAATCTAATTTATTTTTAATTAGTTATTTTTTTCATAACTAAATAACTAAATAATATAATTTTTAAGCGAAGAAATTAAAATAGATAAATAATTTAATTCAAAATTCATGTATTGTAGTACCTCACACTATTTATTATTTATATAGCTATTCTGTTGTCCGAATTATATACCAGTTTAACAAAAAATCGTTTATGCTGGTTTTCTTCCTTTTCCATGTGTCCAAGAATTACCTTAAAATCGTTTCAGAGCAACTCGAAGAGAAAGAGCAAGCCATTTGCTTGGCACTTTGCAGTTAACGCCTTTCAAACTTTATGAACTTTTTTTAAGGTTTAAAACTAGAAAACTTTTATTTATTTTTTTATGAAGTTAGAAACAAAAATTAATTTAAAAAAAGTCAAGAGAAAAACACCTTTTAGTCTTTTCAGGTAATGAATTGCCGCTGCTTATATAATTTATTATAAATGGGAATGTGAATGTAAATGAAAAGTCAAATTGTTACAAAGGAAACACAATTAATACCAAAATTCCAAAGTTTCACACTTTATTCCTCCAAACAAGCAATATTTTATATTACACACGAACAATACTAAAATAATAAGCATTTGAACCCACAACTGCAAACGTCATTAACCATATCCTTATTTAAAATAAAAATAGACGCAACAACAGAATAATAAGAGAGCTAGATTATAACATGGTTAATAATCTTGGAACTCAACGGACTTATCGAGCATATCTTCATGGGTTTTCTGAAACAACTTATGCTGAATATGCTGAGCAAAAGTACGTGGTGGAAACAGTGGTGGTTCAACCTCAGACACAAGTTGAGGAAGTGGCTGAAGAATAATCTTCTCTTTAGGTGGCTCACAGAAAACTGCCCATGAAATCCTAACTTTTTCTTTGTTAACAAGTCCCCTATGAAGAATACTCTTGTATTTCCCATTGCTTAAGATCTCAATGGTGTCTCCAATGTGCATTATTATGGAATTTGGAACACATTTGGCAGTTATCCACTTACCTTCATAGAAAAGTTGAAGCCCAGGTACCATGTTATGAAGAAGAAATGAGAGAGCACTTACATCTGTGTGAGCTTCAACTCCCAGAGCAAGTTCTGGCTGTGGACATTTTGGGTAGTAGTTGATTTTCATTTGAAGTAACAGTTCTTCCATACCACCCACTTCCTCTTCTAGCCTTCCTTCTTCTAATCCCAAGCCAAGTGATAGTGCTTTCAAAATCTGTGTCGCAAGTCCTCTCAGTTGCTTGGCATACTGACTATACACCTCACTGCATTGCAACAAATACACAAATTACAAAAAAAAAATAAAAAAAAACATATACCAAATATATAAAATTGATAATGAAATATGCAAATTACATGTAATCAGTAGGAGTTTTAGGCCAAATGGATACGTCACATTTGTCTTGAGGAAAAATGAGGTGGAAGAAATAGTCTTCCCATTCAAGTTGACCACTAGCATTATTAGCAAGTTTGCTACCATAGCCTTGGATTTTACCAGAAGCTTGATCATTAGCATACGTTTCTTTTTCTTCAATGGGAAGATCGAAAAATTCTTTGCCAGCTTTTTTAACCCTATTAATGAGATCATCAGATATGCCATGGTTAACAAGGTGCATTACACCCCACTCCATGGCTGCTTTGTTTAATTTCTCAATGCATTTCTCTCTTACAGCTTTGTCCTCTGACTCAAGGTCTTTTAAATCTATTGATGGAACTTGAGGTCCATCATCTTTTTTCTCATCTTCAAACACGTTACAAATGTTACTTAGCTCTTCTTTGGGTCTCACATATTCCTTTGGAATCGATTGGATTCCACTGTTTGACAAGCTCTCAACTCTCGATGAAGCTAATGTTGTCACCATGTTTCTTATGATCAATTGATCTCACTAGCTAGCAAATGATTATAATTATCTACAGAATTGCTTCCTTAATTTGCCCATGTCCTTCGTGGATTTTATAATAGACTTTGTGGTAAAAAATAATAATAATTAATTGAATAGAAAATTACACTTTTCCTTTTTTTTTTTCTTTTCAACTAAATAGATAAGGTGATAACTTGGAAAAGGTTTTATTTTTTATAATATCCACTTTCATATATCAATCTACGTACAAGAAAGAAGGAAAGTAAAAATCTCGCGTATCATGAAATTGGTATCATTCAGTTAAACAGATTTTAAAAAGTATTTTCTAAAATCTAAATTTTAAGAAAGAAAAAAATGATTAATTAAAAATAAATAATATTATTTTAATAATTTCAATATTTTAATATTATTTTTTATTATGAAATAATTAAAATACAATAAAATATTTGATGACTAATAAGAAAAATAGTAAAATTTTATATGAAATTATTTAAGAAAATAATAAAATATAAAAAAAATGTTAAAATAAAATATTCATATTAATTAAATATTAAAAGGAATATTTTGTTATTAAATAATTAAGTTTTAATTACATTTTAATCACTTAACAAAAATTATTAAAATAATATTATTTATTTTTAATTAATTATTTTTCTCAAAATTTAGAACTAAAAAATTAATTTTTTTAAATATAAAGAACTAAACACTTACAAAAACTTAACTCCCTATATATAATTTATCTCAAAAACTTTCTCTATATAAATGATTCTTCTTAGTAAGTTATGATAATTTTTTCAATTTTTACATTCTCGATTCACATTCAATATAATTTAATAATAAATAGATAAAGATTACAAAGTAAACTAATTACAAAAAAACAAAAACAAAAACAAATATTAAGTGGTGATTTTAACTTTTTATTTCAATTTTTATGGGAGGTAAAGTAAGAGCTAGAACTTCGATTTGACAAAAAGAAAACAAAAAAAAAAAGTAATAACTTTTTATTTCAATTTTCAGTATACACGTGCGAGCTTATACACCTGTCCGTAAAGACATGGTCATCCAAAAAATGGAGGTTATTGACTGGAAGCTAAAACATGATTGGAAACCAAGCCTAACAGTCAATTTATTTATTATCATTTAATTATTTTAATCTTTTAAAAGGTGGCAAATTAATGAAAAGTTAGTGAAAACAAATTGGATTCATACAGTTGGCAACATAGCCATGGCAGATAAGATATTTAGTGAACTAATAGAGGTGGAACTTGGACGTTTCAACTTTCAACCAAAATTATTTATTATTTTTAAAATATAATTTTCATTAATCATATTATTTTTTAAAATATTATTAAATATGTGTGTAGTATTTCCTTTAATCTTTTAAAATATATTAAAGTTGACTAACACGTTAATTTCTAGTTTATTTCTTTTTAATATTACATTGCAGTATTCAATAAAATGAAAACCCTGAGTTTGGTTCTTCTATAATCTTGATTTTGCACCAGTGTTGCAATTGTTAATTACAGGGAAAATATTTATAATATTCTTGAATTTTTCCTTAATTTTTCTTTTTTACGAATACCTTAAAGTTTCAAAAATATTAAAAATAATCTTTTGATTTTAAAGAAATTTAAATATGATAGTTATTCAATAATATTTTTTAATATCTTTAAAATTATATAATACTTTAAATTTTAATTTCTCTTATATTTTAATATTAAATTAATACAATATTATATAAAAATTAAAATTAAATATATAATTAAATACACGTAAAAATAATATTTAGTAAAATTACAATACACAGATATAACTAGCTATAACAATAGCTAGTAAAATTATGACCATAGGGAGTAGTTATTTTCCGTGCTAAACGATGAAATAATAGCTTCAGATTATTCAAGTTATACGATGAGAATCATTTAATTCTCGTCTTATATGGACATATAACGGACAACTCTGCCAACCAGAGTAAAGCAGACAGAGACTTCAGTGATGTGTAAATGAGGTGTTAAGTTTATCGTTAAGTTCTACAAGTAATATACTCTAATAATATAACTGTACAGTTAATTGTAAAGTTATATAATTATATATTATTGATGTTAATTCGTATCAATATCATAATATTAAATAAATGGTTAGGATTGAAGTTCATTTTAAGTTAGTTTTTAGTTATTTGATAATTAAGTTAATAATAATATGATAAAATTTAAAGAAAATCTACGATCTCGTTATATCGTATTTTGAAAAAATATCATGTTTGGATATAATTCTGAAGATCTATTTAATCTTATTTGATTGTATACATATGTGAATATATATAGAGAAAATAGTTAACAAGATAAAATATTTCTTATCGGAATAAGATTGACTTGTTACAGTATCATAAACATCTATTCATAATTATCTCTTTAGTATAATTAGAGGATAATTACTAAATCTTTATTCCTTTATTGAGATTATCTTGTGGTTATCCTTACCTGATGACACAACCTTTATTCGATTTGGCCCATAAGGCTTTTTGTTTACTATGATCTCTATTTACTTACCACGTGGGATACATTAAATTACACCTAACATTAAACCCCTAAACTTTTTGGTGATGCGATTGGGCGAGAATGTTTTATTGTAATTCTTATTGTTGCCAAGTTTGTCTCCCTTTCAGTCACATTGATGACATTGAACCTATTTTTGTGTGATTTTTTACTAGGCCAAGCAAAAAGTCTCATAATATGTCCAACCACTAAACATACACAGTGGTTTCTTATCGCTAGTAGTGCTTCTAGATTTTCAATTGAAGTCCCATTTGAATACTAATGTCAAAGTCAATGTTGTCAATTACGACGTTCACCCTCAAGTACATGGTGTTTTCACCTTCTGTATTGTTGATAATATCTACCATACTATTTAAGTTTTGGTAGAATATGTGTGAGTGAAAGAGCCTTTCTGAGCCTCTGAAGTCTCATCCTTAACTGCCTTCCATCCTCACAGAAATCAAAAGTTGCATTTGGATTTTTTTTTGCCACCAATGATGGATCTATTAGCCATGGGTGTGTGCCAAAAAGGAGATAAACTAAGAAAGTCAGCATAGAATGGTGATCGAGTGGACAATACAAGTTGATGAACAACGAAGTCCTGGTTGGTGAAATCCTAGACAATGAAGTCAACACCAACTAAGTTCTGGCCAACAAAGTCTTAGTTGGAAATTTTTTTGCAAACCAAGTATTGACCAACAAAGTCTTGGTAAGCAAAGTCCCATCTGATGAAGTCCTAACTAGGAAAGTCTTGATTGATAAAGTCCAATAAACTTTTGAGAAGTCTAAGAAGTGGGAAATCATATCTTGACCACCTCAAGCTTTGGTAAGACCAGTATCTGCATGCTTGTCTTGTGCTTGGACTTTATCCAGAATGTGAACATATGGATGAATCTTTAGGAAGCATTTGACAAAGAATGATGTGCTGAGATGCATCCACATGAGTGTCCATTCTTTGGGAGGATTCATATTGTGGAATGGCTTGAAAAGGTCATGGATGGGACTATGTGGCTTGTTTGGTAGCTTGGGCCTTAAAAGAACGAATCTTACCTATCTTGATGTTTCTTAGTCACTACTTTAGTAGAGGTGCATGCTCTATTGGAATCACGTAAACCTAGGTTTGCATTTTTGGCGTGGTGATAGAACCCGAATGATTTCTAGACCTAAGGTGTTATGGTGATCGAACCATGTCCCCCTTCTAGGGTTTATGACCAACTGAAGGGTAATAGAAACCTAGTTAAGTTATTCTCTATATTAATTGTAGTCTTGAGTGCAAAGCTTATGGTTTGTATGTGTCCTTTCTGTAACTTAACTTGCCTAAATTTTGTGAACTGTTCAGTGATGTGGCCTTGAAAGCATGGAGCTCACTTATCAGGGTGTCTCTTATTCACTACTTTAGTAAGAGTGCATGCCCTAGATAGGCAATGAATATTTAATTGCACTTAGTCTTAAGACTATGGTTTTTGTGCCATGGCTCCCTTTCAAATTTTATGATTAATTAAAGAGAGATAGACCCAATTAAGATGTTTTACACAATAGTTATAGTCTGGAGTGTGTTCTATACATTAGTTATAGTTTGGAGTGTAGAGCTTATGATTAGGATGCTTCTTTTTATAACCTAACGCACCCTAACTTATGTGGAACATTTAATGGCATGTCCTTGAAAGCATATAATTCACTTATCGAGATGCTTTATATTAACTATTTTAGCAAGGGTGCATGTCGTGGATAGGTACTGATTATTTTATTATGCTCAATACCAAAGCAATATGACTTCCAAGTCATGGCTGCCTTTTAAGGTCTATGGCCAATTAAGGAATGATAGGCCTAGTTAAATTATACCCCATAATAGTTATAGTTCGAAGTGCAAAGCCTATGATTAGGGTGCATCCTTTTTGTAACTTAACGTGCTATAACTTTTGTGGACCATTCGGTGACCTAGTCTTAAAGCATATAGCTAACCTTTTGAGATGCTTTTTATTCATTTCTTTAGCATGGATGCATGCCTTGGCAAGGCATTAAGGATTTTATTTTGCTAAGTCTTAGGACAACATGACTTTTGAACCATGAATCCCTTTCAAAGTTTATGGCCAATTAAAGGGTGATAGAATTATTGAAAGTGTTCTTTATGCTAGTTGTAGTATAGAGCATAGAGCTTATGATTGTGGTTGTCTTCTTTATGATTTAACGTGCTCTAACTTCTACAGACCATTCAATGGCTTAGCCTTGAAAGCATATAGCTCATATGTTGATATGCTTCTTATTCACTACTTTAGTAAGGGTGCATTTCTTGGCGAGACATTGGGGATTTTATTAGCTCAATTATAAGGCGACATGGATTTCAAGTTATTTTCTCCTTTCAGGGTTTATGGCCAATTAAGAGGATATATAACTAGTTGAGTTATTATCCATGCTAGTCATACTCAAAAGTATAAAGCCTATAATTAGAATGTGTCCTCTTTGTAACATAATGTTCCCCATCTTCTATGAACCATTTAGCGATCAGTGCCTTAAGAGGTAGAGCTCATCTATCAAGATGCTTCTTACTCACTATTTCAAAAGATCCACATGCCTTGTTAGGATACTGAAAGCCTCATACTAGTTGGTTCATAACGGTGTTATACTAAAAGACTTGGACTTACTAGAGTCAGAGAGGCTTAAACCCACTTATTTATTTGATGTTGTACTTCCTATCATGTCAAATCTTTCACATGTGGCTACACGTGACCTAAGTATCTATAAATAATATTCTTATTAGAATAAAAGTATTGGTGAAGCATTATCTATCCTTCCGTCATAGTATGGGTTTTTTATGGCCCATGTAGATTCTTCATGCGTAGCATCATATGCTACTTTATATCCTTATAAGACTACTATTATATTTGGAGACTTAGGACGAGATAATATATAGGGAAAATAACCTTGGTTTTTATAGAAATAATTTTTTTGAAGTTATATTATGGGGCTTTCTTAGCCCACGTTCACCTCTTAGATACGTGCTTCTTGAGCATTATGTGAATCTCTATAGCCGAGGAAGAGTCAGAATACCATCTTAACTTTTAGGTATTGTATGAATCTTCATAGCCTAGAAGGAAAGGGAACATATTCTAGACTTGATGTATCTTTCTCACCCAAGTGTTCTCATATTTAGGATTATGCTCTTGGGTACTGTCACATACATCTTTTGAAAATATTTTATAGAAAGGTGTGCATCCTTAGATAATATGTTATGGTTGAACACCTTTAGATGGATCACAATTCAATTTGTTGATAGGTGACAACTTTATATTGAAGAATTCATCTCTTCCATAATTGTTATAAACACACACACACATATAATTGACCATGATTTAGATACTTCTTTACTTCTAGTTATGTTTCTAAACCTGATTATGGTCACAACTATTTGTGAGATTGTCAACCTTTAAGTCAATATGCAAGGACATGAGGATGTACCAGTAGAAAATGGGTCCTAGACTCAAGGCAAGATGATGCACAAAGTATGTAGTATGATTACTTGATCTACGAGCATATATAGTTGGCCATCTATCCTTCCAATCACGTTTCTAACTGGCCACAATTGGCCTTTCAATTACACTTTTGGTCGGTTTCTTCCTTATCGACCGACCATAATTATGGCCCATTACACTTTCTGGTTCTACTCTATGATTATGAGTAAAGGTCGTGTTTAATTTTGATTCTATGTTATATGAAAGAATATCTATTTCGTCCTATTTGATTATGTACATTGTGAATATAGTCCGATAACTATATTCCTACGGAAATATGATTGAGTTATTGTAGTATCATAAATATCTATCTATAATAATCTTTTTATATTAATTATTGAATCTTTATCTATTTATTGAGATTATCTTGTAGTCATACTTATCTGATGACTCAAAACTTATTATTCAATAACTATTTAATTGTCACATGAGATGCACTAAATTACACCAAATAAATATAAAATAAATATACAAGACAAATTTGTATTTGTTTAAAAAACATGTATATAGATAAAAAGTCTATATTTTATTAAGGATAAAGGTTATTATTAGTATGTTACTTTTGATAAATATTTTATTTATCTGCTTATTTGGTGGGTGGTATAAGTTTGTTCGTTCTTTTAAAAAGGTTACGGAAGTCTATCAAGAATATTTAAGTCAATTTTTTAAGATAAAATTGACAATTTTAAAAATGTTCATTTTGTTACCAAAAATAACTTCATTAAATATTTGAACAATTATTTTTTACTCACAATTACAATGTAGTCAATATTCTTACGATCAATAATCTTAATGATATATTTTTAACATTTAATTATTTATTATTTATTATTTATTATTTTAAATAATAAATTATTTACTTTTGAAAAAAAAAATTAAATATTTACTTTTTATTATTTTTTATAAAAGAAAATAAAATTTTTACAAAATATTAATTTTATTCTTGAAAATTTATCTTAAATATTTTAGATGGGATTCGGTGATTATTTCAAAAGAAATAATAAACTTATACTATCTTATTTAATAACTAAGAGATCGAAATATACTTCTTTAAAAGATAGCGAACTTTTTATACTCATTATTAATCTATTAATTATTAGTGAGTCTCTATGCTCATGATTTTGTCACTCGGGTAAACAATTGTATAAACTTTGTAATCTTTTTGTATAATAAAAATAAGAGTAAATCTAAAAAATATAACTAGATTATTGCATATCCTTAATTCATATTATTAAATTATTTTTTATTTTATTTATAACACCTAAATATTATATTTGTTCAATTTATATTATTATATTAGTTTCAATCTAACACATTATATATCAAATTTTTATGTGATAGATTTAGAATAACCGAGATATGAAGTGACATATTTGAAATAAATTGTTGTTCTAAATCTACCATATAATTATCTTAATGATTTTAAATATATTAATTAATTATCTAATTTGTTTGAAGTCTAATACTAATGTATGATTTCATTAGACAAAAATTAACAAAATAACATAAATAAAATAATATAATATTTAAATGGTATAAATAAGAAGAAAATTAATTCAATAATATAAATAAAATAAAAAATAATTTAATGATATTTTTATAAATTTATCTTAAAAATAAAGTAGAGCTATTTAAATAATCATCCACTCTACTCTCGTTTTTGATTTTTTTTAAATTGTTTACTTTTGATTCAAATTGCACTAAAACTTTGTATGTTATTAGTGCACAAGATAATATTGGGGCGAAACTCTATAAGGTCTGTTATATATTGCTCCTTAGTGAGAAAATTAGAAAAGTCACACATTGGTTAGGAATGAAGATGGGTGTTGGATTTGGGGCTATAAATAAAGCCCTCATTCACCATTTGTAAACATCCCAAAATTTGTAAATCTTCCTCTCTTTTGTAAGGGTAATTGATTAGCTCAATTTTGCCCAATTAGTTGTAATTTTGAAGTTCATTCATTTGGAGATAGTGGAAGTGGTCAACGACGCCCGAGGACCTAGGTAACATTTATACCGAACCTCGTTAAATTTCTGGTGTTATTATTTTTCTGCTTTAATATTTATGTTTCAATATCTGTTTTAGTTTATTTTAGCATTATATTTCCAATAGCATTATTTTGTCGGGTTAGTTTAAGTTCTATTCATTTAAATCATAAATGAATAGTAACTACTTAGAATAGGGAAAATACACCCGATTTTCCCAACAATTGGTATCAGAGCAGAAGGTTTTCTACCTAGGCATTTGTTTGCATTCCGTTTGTTTGCTATTGGAATATAGTTGCTAGTTGTTGTAATTTGAAGAAATGGCGGAAGAAAAATTTCTTTCAAACAAAGGCCAGTCATCCACGTCAAGTAGAACTATGGTGATGAACGCAAGGTTCGAGGTGGAGAAGTTTGATGGAACCGGTCATTTCGGCATGTGGCAAGGCGAAGTTCTAGATGCTCTGTTTCAACAAGGTCTAGACATCGCTATTGAATAAGAGAAACCAGATGGAGCAGATGAAGTAGAGTGGAAAAATATCAACCAATTGGTATGTGGTACAATCCGTTCGTGTCTCTCAAGAGAACAAAAGTACACGTTCATGAAGGAGACATCCGCAAGTAAGTTGTGGAAGGCGTTGGAGAACAAGTTCATGAAGAAGAGTGGACAAAATCGGCTCTATTTGAAGAAGAAGTTGTTCCGATTTGAATACCTTCCAGGTACTACAATAAACGACCACATTACTACTTTTAATCAATTAGTAGTAGATTTGTTAAATATGGATGAAACTTTTAAAGATGAAGATTTAGCCTTGATGTTGTTAGCCTCCCTTCCTGATGAGTTTGATCATCTTATTACGAGCTTACTCATTGGGAAGGATAAAGTGTCTTTTGAGGAAGTTTGTACTGCTTTGTATAGTTATGAAATTAGAAAAAAAAAGATAAAAGAGAAAGCAGGAATGAAGCAGCAGAGGCATTGTCTGTAAGAGGACGTCCGCAAACACAACATAAAGGAAGGAGAAGTAGATCCCTATCAAAAGGAAGGCTTGGTAAAGATGAATGTGCCTTTTGTCATGAGAAAGGCCATTGGAAGAAAAATTGTTCGAAGCTGCAAAAGAAAGGAAAAGCTGTGCAATCTGATGCATATGTAGCTGAAAGCAATTCAAATTCAGATTTTGCATTGGTTGGTTCGTCAACAGCATCTCATCTTGGTGATTGGATTTTTGATTCAGCATGTACTTTCCATATGTCTCCTAACAAGGAGTGGTTCTTTAACTTTGAAGAACTAGACGGTGGAGTTGTTTTCATGGGTAATGATTATCCATGCAAAGTTTTGGGAATCGGTACAATTTGTTTGAAGAATCAAGATGGTTCAACGAGGGTCTTGACAGATGTTCATTATGTTCCAGATATGAAGAATAATTTCATTGCTGTGGGAGTCTTAGAATCAAAAGGCTTCACTGTGACCATACAAAATGGGGCATTGAAGGTTACTTCTGGAGCACTGGTGGCGATGAAAGGTGTTCGGAAGAATAACTTGTACTACTACCTTGGTAGTACGGTTATTGGGATAGCATCAGCAGCAGTTTCAGATGAATAAAGAGATTTAGAAACTATCAAGTTGTGGCATATGCGTTTGGGACATGCTGGTGAAAAAGCTTTACAGATTCTAGGAAAGTAAGGCATGTTAAAAGGTGCGAGAACTGGCAAGTTGGAATTCTGTGAGCATTGTGTATTGGGGAAGCATAAAAGAGTAAGCTTTGGCACTGCTCTTCATAATACAAAGGGCATTTTGGATTACATCCATACTGATGTATGGGGGCCAACAAGAACTCCATCCATGAATGGCAAACATTATTATGTCACTTTCGTTGATGACTTCTCCAGAAGAGTTTGGGTGTATCTCATGAAGAAAAATGTTGAAGTGTTGGGGATTTTTCTAAAGTGGAAGAAGATGATTGAGACTCTGACTGGTAAAAAGATCAAGCGTCTGAGGTATGATAATGGCACTGAGTAAACAAATGATCAATTTATGAAATTTTGTGAAGAAGAAGGGATAGTACGACACTTCACTATTCGAAAAACACCACAACAAAACGGAGTTGCAGAACGTATGAACCGGACTTTGCTGGAAAAGGTTCGGTGTATGTTGTCAAATGCTGGTTTAGGCAAGCAGTATTGGGCTGAGTCAGTGACATATGCATGTCTTCTCGTCAACCGTCTACCATCGTCTGCTCTTGAAGGCAAAATGCCTATGGAGGTATGGTCTGGAAAACCTGCTAGAGATTACGATTTCTTACATGTGTTTGGTTCAATTGCATACTATCATGTAATAGAATCAAAGTTGGATCCAAGAGCCAAGAAAGCCATTTTTTTGGGGGATCCCTTCTCATTCTAAGGGATATCGACTATGGTGCCTTGAAACGAAAAAGATAATCTTTAGCAGAGATGTCACCTTTGATGAATATGCATTGTTGAGAAAGGTAACTAAGAAGATTGATGGCACTTTAGAGCAGGTGGAGCAAACGCCGAAACAAGTGGAGTTTGAAAGCAAGATTATTAATCCAGTTAGTGAAGATAAGACAGAAGTTGATCCTCCATTGACAGAAAATGAATCAGATGAAGAGGTTTTAACCTAAGAACCTCCACAACAACAAGAAGAAACTGCAGTTGATAGGCCACGACGACAAAATGTCAAGGTACTTGCTCGATACAAGGATTTTGAAGACCTACCTGCTCAGTTTAAGAATACGGTGGCCTGTGCACTTTCAGTTGTGCATGATGATGTTCCTTCCATATATAAAGAAGCAATCAGAAGCCCTGAAGTTGAAAGATGGAAGGAAGCCATAGATGAAGAAATTTTGTCCCTTCAGAAGAATAAAACATGGAAGTTGACATAACTACCTAAAGGTAAGAAGGAAATTGGATGCAAATGGGTGTATGCAAAGAAAGATTGATTTCCTAACAAAGATGGTATTCGCTATAAGGCAAGGTTGGTGGCTAAGGGCTACGCTCAGAAGGAGGGAATCGATTATAATGAGGTATTTTCTCCAGTTGTAAAACATTCTTCCATTAGAACTTTGCTGGCCTTGGTAGCACAATTCGATTTGGAGCTAGTTCAAGTTAATGTGAAAACCGCGTTTCTACACGGTGACTTAGAAGAGGATATCTATATGTCTCAACCATAAGGGTTTATTGTTGCTGGTAAAGAGAATTGGGTTTGTAAGCTGAACAAATCATTGTATAGATTGAAGCAATCTCAAAGGCAGTGGTACAAACGATTTGATCAGTTTATGTTGCAACAAAAGTATACCAGAAGTACACTCGATCATTGTGTGTATTTTCGCAAGCTACAAAATGAGTCTTTCATCTATCTTCTATTGTACGTCGATGATATGTTGATTGCATCGAAGAGCCAAGCAGAAATTGAAAAGTTGAAGGCTCAACTAAGTCAGGGTTTCGAGATGAAAGATTTGGGATAAGCCAAGAAGATTCTCGGTATGGAGATAAGCAGAGACAGGAAGAAGGGGAAGCTTAGTTTGACCCAGAGTCAATATTTGAAGCGGATACTACAACGTTTTGGTATGAATGAACAGACAAAACCTGTAAGTACTCCGCTAGTTCCTCAATTTAAGCTTAGTGCTCAATTATCTCCTAAGAATGATGCAGAACGAGAATATATGGCAAAGGTACCATATGCAAATGCAGTTGGTAGCTTGATGTATGCAATGGTGTGTACAAGACCTGACATTTCACATGCGGTTGGTGTTGTAAGCAGGTACATGCATGATCCTGGTAGAGGACATTGGTTGGTTGTGAAATGGATTTTACGGTATATTATAAATACTGTAGATGTTGGTTTAGTATTTCAGCAGGATAATACCATTGGTCAATGTGCAGTCGGATATTGTGATTCTGACTATGCAGGAGATTTAGATAAGCGTCGGTCAACTACTGGTTATATGTTTACTCTTGCTAGAGCACCAGTCAGTTGGAAGTCTACCTTGCAGTCCATTGTTGCTTTGTCTACTACAGAGGCAGAGTATATGGTAGTTACAGAGGCTGTGAAGGAAGCTATTTGGTTACGAGGTTTGCTTGAAGACTTGGTTGTTGGTCAAAAACATATTAAGGTATTTTGTGATAGTCAGAGTGCTATTCATTTAGCAAAGAACCAAGTCTACCATGCACGTACAAAGCACATTGACGTTCGTTATCATTTCGTACGAGAGATTATTAAAGAAGGTGGAGTACTAGTTCAGAAGATTAGTACGATAGAGAATTCCGCAAATATGATGACCAAGGTGGTAACAGCAATCAAGTTCAAACATTGTCTGGACTTGATTAACATCCTACAAATCTGAATTGGCACCGACGTCGTTGATCTAGCAATTGAAGAAATCATTTAAAACCACTAAGTCACTAAGGTGGAGATTTGTTATATATTGCTCCTTAGTGAGAAAATTAGAAAAGTCCCACATTGGTTAGGAATGAAGATGGGTGTTGGATTTGGGGCTATATATAAAGCCCTACTTCACCTTTTGTAAACATCCCAAAATTTGTAAATCTTTCTCTCTTTTGTAAGGGTAATTGATTAACTCAATTTTGCCCAATTAGTTGTAATTTTGAAGTTCATTCATTTGGAGATAGTGGAAGTGGTCAACGACGCCCGAGAACCTAGGTAACATTTATACCGAAACTCGTTAAATTTCTGGTTTTATTATTTTTCTGCTTTAATATTTCTATTTCAATATCTGTTTTAGTTTATTTTAGGATTATATTTCCAATAGCATTATTTTGTCGGGTTAATTTGAATTTTATTCATTTAAATCATAAGTAAATAGTAACTATTTACAATAGGAAAAATATATTCGATTTTTCGAACAAGTTCCAACCTCCAAGTAGTTGATATATAAGTAATCTTTATAAATACATAAATAAAAAATTCGAAGGGAGTATTAGTATGATACAAAAGTAATTTTGACACATTCGGATAAATTTGTGAATTCAATAAGCACCGAGGATGTCTCAATCCTAAAATATTATTCCAACGAGGAATATTAGGCTCAAGACGTTAAATGAAAAAAAAAATTCTGTATAATTCTGTATATTAATTTTTTAATTATTAAATTAAATATTAAAAATCTTATAATTTATAAAATAAGTATATTAATTTTATAATTTATGAGTTAGGTATTATTATTGTTGTTGTTATAAAAAATAAATAATTTTAACCCTATAATTTTTTAAAATAATTATTTCTAATATATCAAAAATATTAAAAATGAATATTTACGATTGTCTAATTTTCATAAATAATGAACTTTTAAGTAATCAATTCAAAAATTATGATAATAAAGTTATCATTTGTATATAATAATGAGATTATTGTAACTCTTTTTTCAAATCTTGGTAAGACTGTTTATGCAATAATTATAAAATTAAATCGTTTAAATTAAATAATTATAATATTTATAATATTTAATTTTCAAATATTAACTAGGTAAGATTTTATTACATCTTACTTATCCTTCAAAACCTCAACCTACCTACCCTATAATACATATCTTTCAATATTTTTAAATACAAGAGTAAATTATATATAGATTTTAGAAGATGTATTTAGAATTAGCCTAACACTAATTGTACATATAAAATCCACTTGAAATATGTTCATAACTGGGAGTTCTTCTTTTTAACTCATTTTCTTTTAAGATATCTCTAACATTCAAGTGTTAATCATAATCAACGTGAATCATTTAACCTAACATTTTATACTATTTAATCTAATTATATTATTGTTTTTTTCTTTTCTTTTTCTTTTTCTTTTTCTTTTGGTGAAGTTTATATATCCCATATACGTGTGTAAATGATATGGTAAGTAGCCACGTTTATATAGCTAACAAAATAATCACAATTCATCCAAATTAGAGAGATCTTAAGTGATTGCATGAACAGCACATTTAGCACTGAATCATCGTAGGGACCTATTTTTTTTTATATATTAATTTCCTTACTATAAACATCTTCAAATATATCTTTGGATCCTATATATGCTCTAACAGTGACACATAGCTTAAACTATTAGTAAGTAAATATAAAGTAGTGAGTGTCAACACTTGAATATAAACCACAGCAAGTTGAGTGTTTTCATTAATGAGAATATACTTTCTTCTTCTTCTTTCCTAAGGTCTGTAATTGTTATATCACTGACTTAAATTTTTTTATACTTTCTTCGCATTATTAAGTTATAATCATACAAAAATTGATAAGATAAGTAAATATTAATTCAGATAAATATATCCATCGTTATTAAGATAATTTAGTGTATAAATACTTTTTGAAATTTATATTATTATACTTTATGTATGAAGGGAGGATCATCAAATTTTGGATTAATGGATTGGATTTTATTTATGTTATTATGTAAAATCAAAATATGAGTTAGCTAGCCAATGAGTGGTGTGGTAAGGACGACGTTACATATATATATAACCTCTATTTGAAGTTGTTACATCCGTATTTTTATTTATAAAAAAAACTCTAAATATTATAAATTTAGGTCTTAAAATATTATTTAAATGATTGGGCAATAATTAATTTGATTAAATTATATAGTTAAATTTATAAATTAATTATATTTATGATACTTAGATTATATTTTGTTTAATTATAATGTACCGGTTTGTTATCTTCAAATAAGTCCCCTGAAAA
Source organism: Hippophae rhamnoides (assembly GCA_033030585.1). Lineage (NCBI taxonomy): Eukaryota > Viridiplantae > Streptophyta > Magnoliopsida > Rosales > Elaeagnaceae > Hippophae > Hippophae rhamnoides. The sequence goes on along the minus strand of CM065428.1, from coordinate 65,559,666 downwards.
ACTGATAATCAATACAATTAATTATGTTAGATCATCTTGGGATGCATTAATATTACACTCAAGTTTAAAATGCAGATATATATTTTTCATATGCAACTGGCCCGTATATACACATCTGATAAATTATTAATTTAATTATAATTAAAATAAGTATTTATATAAAAATAAATGCATTTATATGAGAAAAATTCTGTACTCCGTTTATGAATCATTTATATAAAATTATTATTATTTATTATTTTTAAAATATTTGTTACCATAATACTTTAATTATCTAAACATAGTACCAGAAAAGCATTTGTCTTACTCCCAATCCCAAACAAACATTTAGGATTTTTTCTTTTTCTCTTTATTTGTTTTCTTTCCCGCTTCGTGTCTTCGTATATCTTATCTCTTTCGTCACTATTACATGTGATTCTTTGAGGTGATAAAGTAAGAAGTGACCATACTAGCCAAAGAGAGACAGATAAGTTTTGAATATATAGTTCAAAGAAGTTTTAATACATCTATCTGTCGTGTATCATGAATTTATGATAAGGGATAAAATGCCATCATTGCCAGTTGTCACACTTTCTTTCTTTTTCTTTGAGTTCACAAAAATATTTAGTTAATTTTAAAAAAATCAATAAAAAAATCATTAAAATAATTAAATAAATTACATAAAATAACAATTATAAAAACACATCTATTAATAATATTAAATAAAAATTGATTTTTGTAATAAAAAATAGATAAAATTAACATTTATTATAAGTATAGATATAAATTTTGTTTTCCTACCGTAATTTTATAATGGCAGATAATAAATTTATTAAAAAAAATATATCCTTTTATCGAATTAAAAAGTTGAAAAAATAAATAAATTCCTGGCAATAACCCACCCAATGAGAGAATGGCTTTCACATTAGAAAGAAAGAATATAGACTTATTGTGTGCCTTTAATGGAAAGATATCTTGCAACTACCAATATTTGTTTTTTTTTTCTTTTGGCTGAAATTGCATCCACGTACCAAATCTTGTTCACGTTGCAACTACCACTTTCATCCAACTACATGGTCACTTATTATTATTATTATTATTATTATTATTATTATTATTATTATTATTATTTTAATATATAATTTACTCAATCATTTAAATTAAAATTAAATTTAAAAAATAAATTATTATCTTTGCCATTTAATTTTTGAAGTATTAGTTAGCTATTTGAATCTCTTAACATCTAACCTTCTCGTCCAAAAATTTGAAATTGTTAAGTTTGAATTATTATTATGGTAGTATGTAATTCTACAGTCACTTAAATCCTAAGTTTTCTTAAATAAATCTCATTACGTGTTTAATTTAAAACTTATAATAATATTATGAAAATAAAACTCTTAAATATGAAGAATATTTATACATTCAAGCACAATAAAAATATACAAAAAAAAATTAACAGATAAATAAAAATTATTAAATAAACATACCAGCAATCCTAGAAATAAAATATCAATAATAATGAAATTTAATAGTGAGTAAAAAATTAAGAAAAAATCCTAGAAATAAAATATCAATAATAATGAAATTTAATAGTGAGTAAAAAATTAAGAAAAAATATATCAAGATTTATAATGATTTAATTCAACTAATGTGTTGAGTTTAATTAATTTCTTTATTCTTCTAATGCAAGTGCGCTCCTTTTAGCTTTAAATATGAATATTACATTTATAAAGAATAAATTTTAAAGATAAAATACTCACTTTAGAAAAATAGCACCAAAAGAACCACACAAAATTTTAAATGATTTTATAATGGCTTCTATGGCACATTAATGTACTTAAATACGTCCAAATGGATAATTACAATAATATTCATCGTGTTTTAAGCTTCTTTTCTTAGTTTTATGATTTTTTTGTCATTCATTTTATTATTTTTATTTATTTAATCGATCGAGTCATGTATCGATTGATTAAACTATTAAAATTAAAAACCAAAAAATTAAGAAAAAACTCCGAGATATGATTCATGGATATGCATTAAGACACTCTTTGATGTTTAATTACTTATCATCATTCTCTAATGTTTTCAATAATTTACATCACAGTCTTGATTTTAATGATAAAATTGTTGATAAGAAATTTTGCAATTTTTAATCAATATTATTGAATTAATTTAATAGTTTGTGTTAGAGTTATTCTTACTTTTACACATTTGCCAGTTTTTCTATTTTGTTTTATAATATTAGAATCCGGAGATTACCTTGTAATGCTATCAAATTTGTTCTTGGAAGCAGTTTGTTTCTAAAATAATTATAATTAACTGTTACTTTAAATTACATGCACTAAGTTAACTACACGAAAAATTAAGGAGCTTATTTTTGAGAAAACAGCATTTATAGGGTCTATCTAATTTATTTTTATCATTTTGTTTTTGTTTTATTAGTTGATAACAGCTGGATTGTACGGTAATACATCTCCTCATTTAAATTTTAAACCGTCAGATTAGATAAAGAAAATCTGACCCGTTCTTAAAATTTTAAAATGAATAGACTAATTTTATGTTGTTTGCGCCCCAACTAATATACATTTTACTATTTAAAAAAAAACTAATTAATTAGAACGTTAAAACTCAAAATAAAATAAACATATTAAGGTTTACATTATAAGATATATTGTAGATATTTAAATTAAAAATTTATCTTAATCAACAATTTAAAATTTACAAGTAAAAAAAATAACAAAAAAAAAACTAATAAGATCAACAAAAAATATTAAAGTTTTTAGAAGAATTCAAACAAATTAAAATAATTAATGGAAAAAGATGAAAAATAATATAATATTAAAATTAAAAGTTAAAAATATCAAGAAAATTTTTTATATAAGAAAAGAAAAATAAGTAAAGTTTTATCATTATAAATTGATCGAATTTATATATTTGAACTAATTTTTTGTTCTATTATATTATTAGTCAAAATTTAAGATATATTATAATATGATATATATTTATGAATAAAATACTTGTATTTAAAACTTAACAATAATAAAATATTTTATGTTACATGTTGTATAACCTCATTGGTAGTAAATTTGTACTGTTATTTAATATTTATAAACAAAATATACTATTCTAAACATACATACATATATATATATATATATATATATATTGTGAGCCCAAAAATAAGAAGTAAACTTATAAGTTAATATATATAATTTATTTTTAAATAATTATTTAATTAAAATGATATAATGTTAATATATATATATATTAATTATATATATATATATAATGGATGTATGTAAATATTTAATTATTTAAAAATAATATTAAAAGAAATTAAACCACTAGTTTATAAAAAAGAATTATTAATTTAAATAATAATATTACAAAAATAAATATAAATGTAATTTAATTTATATATGAATTAGATAAAAATAACGGTTATAATTTCATAGGAAAGTGATAAGTTTAATGTGCCTTGTATAAATGGTAAGTTTAAGTTTATTATTTTTATTATACGGATTACATTTAAAAAATTTAATTTTTTAAATTTATATTATAAATTTAAGAGTATTGTATTTTTATAGTATACTATGGTACTTTAAAAATATAATTTTTAAAATTTATAATATAAATTTAAATTAAAAAAACCTCGAAGACAACTATTAAAAAATGTATTTAAGTATAATTTAATTTATACATAAATTAGATATAAAAAATACAATTTAGATTTAATTAAATCTACATATACGTAGGCAATTGACATAGTTATACACACATAATCATGTAATAAGTGTAAAGTGTAAAGTGTTATATATAAAAAAAATAAAATTCTAAGTATTAATATTTTCGTAATACATAATTTTGATATTATTATTACAAGAATTTTTATAAAAAAGTTACATTTTAAATTTTTGAAAAAATAGTATAAATTTGACTTGATAATTAAAAAAATTGTTTTAAATGAGTAGACAAATAACAATCGTAACCTTGTAATGTAGTGATAAATATAAAATGTCTTGTACAGAAAAATAAAAGTATTTTGATATTATTATATGTACATGAATAAATAAATGATATAATCATAACTAAATAATATATCGATATGTATAAAGTATCATATGAAAAAATAAAAATAAGTGTTGATATTATCACGTTATATAATTATATAATTTTAATATCATTGTTATGAGTATTTTTATTAAAAATTGATATTTTAAAATTTTATTTTTAGATTACATAATCATAACCACGTAATATCGTAATAAGTATATTATATAAAAAGTAAATATTTAATTGTTTATATTATCATAATACATAATTTTAATATTATTATTATGTATATTTTTTAATAAAAAATTATGTTTAAAAAATATTTTTTAAGTATAAAATTTTATATATAAAAAAATAAAAATTCAAGTATTTATATTATAAAATAACATAGTTATAATCATATAATCTTATAATAACTTTAAAATACTTCATTACAAAAATAAAAATTTATATTATTTCAGTACATAATTTTATCATTATTATTATTATTAAAAATTAATCTGCATAATATAAATTTAACTTCATAAATAATAAAATAAAAAGACTACGGACACAAATTTCGAAAAAGGACATTATAACTCTTTATATATCATAACTAGTAACACCTTATGAGACTCAATCAAACAGTTTTATAAATAAAATGGTTCGGTCTGGTTTGTATAAGTAAAACCAATTTTCAAACGATCTGATCCAATTATACAAAATTTTGAATCGATTAGATCGGACCAGATCGATTTAAATAAATAAATAAAAATAATAATTAAGCGTATATATATAAATACATCACTTTCCATTTCTAATTAATTTTACTAATTTAATCTCGCATTCTCCTTCTCGACTTCTCCTCTACGAAGTGCAAGCCCTAACATTTTTCTCGTCGTCGCCTCCACCCTAAACCAGCCGACCTTGCCTCGCGTCACCTCCACCACCAACCAACTAATCTCTCATTGCGTCACCTCGATTCCTGTCATCCATGGACAAAATAGGTATGTGTTAGTGTTGGAAAAAGATTAAGTTTATAAAAAAATGATTGTTGGAAAAGATGAAGTTAATAAAAAATTATAAAGCCTTGTCCCACATTACTTTTTTACATTATTTAAAAATGGTATAAATAGTGAAGAGTTGGCTAATGAGATTGGGCCCCAAGAGACACCCACTTTTTGTGGAAGGGAAGAGGACCTAGGCAAATGTGATACCACATACACACATGCGCCGCCACTGACCGGCCGTGTGCGTGCTTGTGTGTGTGTGGCATTTCATTTTTTGGAAAAATTATTTTTTACAAAAATGTTTCCAATCAGAAAATGATTATTTATAATATGACCGTTAAATGACCGTTTGTTTTCTTTATTCAAAAAAAGAGTTGTTGCTCGTATTTACTCACAAAATGTCCGTTACTCGTCTTTAATATGAAAATCCATTACTCTTCATTACTCAGAATGGCCGTTACGCTTTTAATTCCCAAACATTACTGTTATTATCATAATTGCCACACAGTTTCTAAAACCTATAAAAAGAGGGCTTCAACTCTCAATTTAACATAACAATCTCTGCAAACTCATCTCTCTACAACTCTAAGTTATTTTTTAATTTTTCGAGCAACAAATTTTTTCAGGTGTAGCATTCCGGTCTTCATCAGTGCAGTGAAGTTCCGAGACAAAGAAAAAAAGATTCTGGGATGTTTTATCCTGGGGACGATGTAGCTGTGTTTGCTTGCACAAATTTGGGCAGAGCCGCGAAACGTCTTAAAGAAAGCGACCTAGTCTGCGACTCAACCCAAGCAGTTCATACCAGTTTTTCCAGTAATATTGTTTCAGTACTGTTATTAACAAACTTGTTTCAACAATTTTAAGACGTATTAAATCTGTCATGTCTACTGAAATGTTAACTGTTGATCTAAACAAACCATTCCGTTTTGAGGGACTACACTTTAAAAGATGGAGACAAAAAATATTATTTTTCTTAACCATGAAAAAAGTCGTTTCTGCTCTTACTACTGAAAAACCAATACAGTCTACTCCTCTTACTGAAGATGCAACTAAGGATTTAGACACCTGGATGTAAAATGATTTCCTGTGCAAAAATTATATTCTTAATGGTTTAGCTGATGATTTGTATGATTATTATAACTCTGATAAGTCTGCTAAGGAAATTTGGGAAGCACTTCAAAAGAAGTACGACACTAAAGAAGCTGGAACTAAGAAGTATGATGTCAGTAGATACATGAAATTTCAAATGATTGATGGCAAATTAGTGGAAGCTCAATCACACGAACTGCAAAAGATAGCACACGAAATAACCTCTAAAGGTATGACTCTAGATGAACAATTTCAAGTAGCTATTATTATAGATAAATTACCCCCTACTTGGAAAGATTTTAAGAATACACTTAGGCATAAAACTAAGGAATTTTCTTTAAAAAGTCTTATAACCCGGTTAAGAATAGAAGAAGAAGCCCGAAAACAAGACCAAAGAGATGAAATACTCGTAGTCTCAAATAACAGTACCAATAAGAAACCCTCATCTACAATTCTGAAACCTAAAGGTAGAAATATGAAAACTCAGAATCATAGTAATAATCAAAACCGTAACCACCAAAATAGAAATAGAAACCATCCTCCCCAGAATGGACCTAAACCCCCTTAAGGAATAACACGTTCATGTGTTATAGTTGTAATAGACCTGGACACTTGGCTAGGAACTGCCAGAACAGGAATCATCCTGCCTCACAGGAGAACCTTATCGAATATCAACTTATTGCTATGATATCTGAAGTCAATTTTGTTGGTGGATCCGAGGGGTAGTGGGTGAACACTGGTGCTTCTCGCCATATCTGTTATGATCGAGACATGTTCAAGTCCTATTCTGATTCTGAGGATAAGAAAGTGATGTTGGGTGACTCCCACCCCATTAAAGTTGCTGGTACTGGTGAGGTGGTATTGAAGTTTACCCCTGGAAAGACTGTCATCATGAAGGATGTCCTGCATACTCCAGAGATGAGAAAGAACTTAGTTTCAGGCTATCTTCTTAACAAAGCTGGGTTTACTTAAACTATATGGGTTGACTTATATACTATAACTAAAAACAATATATTTGTTGGGAAAGGGTACGCCACAGATGACATGTTTAAATTAAATGTTGAAATCAATAAAACCTCTTCTTTTGCTTACATGTTGAGTTCTTTTAATATTTGGCATGCTAGACTTTGTCATGTTAATAAACGCATAATCAAGAACATGAGTAGCTTAGAACTAATTCCTAAACTATCTTTAAATGATTTTGAAAAATGTGATTTTTGTAGTCAAGCTAAAAACCAAAATTTCACATAAATCAGTAGTTAGAGAATCTGAATCTTTAGAATTAATTCATTCTGATATATGTGAACTTGATGGAAATTTAACAAGAAATGGAAACGCTATTTTATAACTTTTTTAAATGACTATTCAGATTACACCTATGTATATCTAATGAAAAATAAAAGTGAAGCATTTGATATGTTAAAAATATTTATGACTGAGATTGGGAATCAACTTAATAGAAGAATAAAAAGGTTTCGAAGTGATAGAGGCACCGAATATGATTCCAATATCTTCAATGATTTTTATAAAACTCATGGAATCATTCATTAAAAAACTGCACCTTATTCTCCTGAAATGAATGGCAAAGCTGAAAGAAAAAATAGAACTTTTAATGAATCAATTGTTGCAATTTTATTAAACTCTGGTGCTGCTTCCCATTGGTGGTGAGAAATTTTATTAACTGTTTGCTATGTGCTAAATAGAGAGCCTAAATCTATAAATAAAATTTCACCATATGAAATTTTGAAAAATAAGAAACCTAATTTAACTTATTTTAAAACTTGGGGTTGTTTAGCCTATGTTAGGATCCCTGATCCTAAAAGAAATAAACTTGCTAGTAGAGCATATAAATATGTATTCATAGGATACAGTAAAGCTTATAAATTCTATGACTTAAAAGATCATATATAGTTATAGAATCAAATGATGCTGACTTCTATGAACATAGGTTTCCCTTTAAATTTAAAAATAGTAGGGGCTCGTCTTCTAGTAGTTTACACATAACTAGAAATAGTGAACAAAATGAAGAATTAAACACGGAAGTTAGAAGAAGTAAACGAGCTCGAACCCTTAAGGATTTTGGGACTGATTTTTATGCTTATACCTTAGAGGAAGATCCTCAAACTATTAAAGAAGAATTATCTTCTATAGATGCCAACTTATGCAAAGAAGCCATAAATGATGAAATGTACTCTCTTGAGTATAATAAAACTTGGCATTTAGTTGACTTACCTCATGGTTGCAAAACCATTGGTTGTAAATGGATACTGAAGAAGAAATTAAAACCCGATGGTACTATTGAAAGGTACAAAGCTCGTCTTGTAGTTAAAGGGTATAGGCAAAGGGAAAATGTAGATTTCTTTGATACCTTTTCACCAGTTACACGAATAACTTCTATACGTGTACTTTTCTCTCTCACTGCTATCCATGATTTAGTAGTACATCAAATGGATGTTAAAACTGCTTTCTTAAATGGTGATTTAGAAGAAGAAATTTATATGGATCAACCTGAAGGTTTTGTTATCCTAGGTCAAGAAAATAAAGTTTGTAAACTAGATAAATCTCTTTATGGTCTAAAACAAGCACCTAAGCAATGTCATGAAAAATTCGATAATCTAGTTATCTCACATGGATTCAAAATAAATGAAAGTGACAAATGCATTTATTATAAATTAGAAGATAACATTTGCACTATTATATGTTTATATGTGGATGACATGCTTATTTTTGGATCAAATATTTATGTTGTGAATAATGTGAAAACGTTGTTAAGAGCTAATTTTAATGTGAAAGATCTCGGAGAAGCGAGTGTAATCCTTGGTATAAAAATAACTAGGTCTGAATAGATCAATCTCACTACATTGAGAAGATCTTAAAGAAATATAATTACTTTAATTGTAAACATGCATGTACTCCTTACAATCCTAGTGTAAATTTGTTCAAGAACACCGGAGACGGTGTTAGACAACTGAGTATGTGAGCATCATTGGTAGCTTACATTACGCTACTGATTGCACTAGACCAGGCATAGCTTATGTTGTGGGACTACTATGTAGGTTTACCAGTAGACCTAGTATAAAGCATTGGAATGCTATTGAAAGGGTTATGAGATACCTTAAGAGAACTATGAACCTTGGATTACATTATAAAAAGTTTCCCGTTGTTTTAGAATGATACAACGATGCAGATTGGAACACTTTATCAAAAGACTCCAAAGCAACTAGGGCTATATATTTAACATAACTGGTGGATCTGTTTCCTGGAAGTCTAAGAAACAAACAATATTGGCTCAATCTACAATGGAGTCTGAAATGATAGCATTAACCACTGCTAGTGAAGAAGCATGATGGCTAAGAAGTCTGTTAGCTAAGATCCCTTTATGGGAAAGACTGATACCAGCTATCTTGATCCACATCGATAGTACCGTGACAATTGCAAAGATTCATAACCGTTACTACAACAGCAAGAGATGATAGATATGTCATAAGCATAGTACTATTAGAGAATTTCTCTCTACGGGAGCTGTAAGAGTGGATAATGTACGTTATGATGAAAATTTGGCAGATCATTTGACGAAAGGATTACCAAGAGAGAAGGTTTTCAAAACCTAAAAAGAAATGGGATTAATGCCCTTAGAATGAAGAGTCACTTATGATGGTAACCCAACTTATAGACTGGAGATCCTAAGAAATAAGTTCAAAGGGTAATAACAAGTCATGAAGTGATATGAGATGTATCATGCTATTTATCAAATCCCATTCTATATTGTTAGAAGCATGAAGTCTTTAAGCGATAGAAAAGGAATAGTTAATTGTTAAACTCTTAATGAGTTCTATACTCTATGTGGAGTGGAGCACATAGCTACATGAATACTCTTGATAGACTCACCTATGTGAATGTGGAAGTGTGGCCGCTTCCTATGAAAATTTTTTGGGCAAAAATTTACTAGAGCGTTCACTATACTGGGATACACGTGCATGGCCGTAAAGCACGGGCTTTTCGAACTACACCTTGGAAAGGTTGTGTGTGTGATGATTGTTAGAGATAGAGTTCAAAACTACGAGTTACTCTAGTATATTCTAAAGCATCAACATTATGCAAAAGTTCAAGTTAATAGACACCTTTTTGCTTATGCACAATCTTATAATTGATCGGTTGCTCGATGAAAATTATTTTTATATAAAATTCAAGTGGGGGATTGTTGGAAAAATATGAAGTTAATAAAAAATTGTAAAGCCTTATCCCACATTGCTTTTTTACATTATTTAAAAGGGGTATAAATAGTGAAGAGTTGGCTAATGGGATTGCGTCCCAAGAGGCACCCACTTTTGTGGAAGGAGAGAGGACCTAGGCAAATGTGTGAGGTGGCATTTCATTTTTTGAAAAAATTATTTTTTACAAATATGTTTCCAATCAGAAAATGGTTGCTATATATATATAAAAAAAAACAATCGTTATTTTCTTTTATAATATGACCGTTAAATGGCCTTTTGTTTTCTTTATTCAGAAAAAGAGTCGTTGCTTGTCTTTAATCTGAAAATCTATTACTCTTCATTACTCAGAATGGCCGTTACGCTTTTAATTCTCAAACATTACCGTTATTATCATAATTGCCACACAGTTTCTAAAACCTATAAAAAGAGGGCTTCAGTTCTCAATTTAACACAACAATCTCTACAAACTCATCTCTCTACAAACAACTCTCTCTACAACTCTAAGTTATTTTTTAGTTTTCCGAGCAACAAATTTTTTCAGGTGTAGCATTCCGGTCTTCATCAGTGCAGTGAAGTTCCGAGATAGAGAAAAAAAGATTATGGGCTGTTTTATCCTGGGGACAACGGGGCTGTGTTTGCTTGCACAAATTTGGGCAGAGCCGTGAAACGTCTTAAAGAGAGCGACCTAGTCCGCGACTCAACCCAAACAGTTCATACCAATTTTTTCGGTAATATTGTTTCAATACTGTTATTAACAAACTTGTTTCAATAGTTAGCCTTACAACTCTTAAAGGGGTTTTGGAGATTCTCACTCCTTTGTAGTGTGCTCATTTCTATTTTGAGTGTTGTTGTTAACTTGTTATTTTTAAAAACTTCAAATTTAGCTTATTACTAGTTTTGTTGCGTTGTTATTTGCTTTAGCTGTTGTTATCTATTCATTGAGCTCATAAGTGATTCATAACTTTGTCTTAGAAAGAATCATAATACCATCTTCTTTGAATATCTTGAGATCTTTGTCAGTGGTAACTCAATTGATTTTATCGCAACTTCATTTTTGTTGGGTTTGGCTCCTGGTTGATGCATCAATTTTTGGGGAATGTTATTATTAGCTGTTCAAAACAGTTAACTAAATCGGATCAAATCGTTTGGTTATAATATTTTGGATAATCAAACGGTCTAGTTTGATTTGATTAAATATTTTTTACTTAAAATCGGACCGGATCGGATTATAGACACCCCTAATATCACATTTTCGTAAAATCAAATATTACATCAACATACTATATATATATATATATATATATATAAATTAATATTCACTTTGTACGTTAATAAGTATTTCGAGAGGAGGTAGTTATCAAGTAAGACATCTACCATTACTCTATTGTGATAGCACATTCTATAAATTCATGTATTACATCAACACACACAACATATATATAGAAATTAATATTCACTTTGTACGTGAACAAGTATTGTACTACGAAATATCAACTTATTGATTTTTTTAATTAAAGCATTGCCTAGGCAAAGATTCTTAGAATTTAAAAACAAAATTATGGTTTCAACCATAGTGAGCTTGAGTAGGCGTATCAAATCTATAAGTTTCAGTTAGCTTTGTGTTATTAATTAGAGTTACACATGTAATTAATGTCTACTTAATAAATAGATGTAACAAATTATTATCTAAATGAATTAATTCAGTTACATAATTTCCTTTCATGTCACTGTAATAACATTATTTATGAAAAATCCATATATATTTATTATTAAAAAAAATATAAATATAATTTTAAGTTAATTTTATTTCAATTGAAATTCAGTTATTGAGGTTAATTCAATATTATTGATTATTATTTTTATTATAAGTTTTAAATAAATTATTTTTTATAATTTCTCATTTTTCTTTTTAATCCTATGAGTGGATACAATTACTTATAAAACTAAACATGTATTTATAAATAAAACTCATTTGGATATATATTTAAAAATTATATCTATGATTCAAAAAAATTCTTTAGACATAGTATAATTTGTTGTTATTCTAGTCATTTTTTATTGTCAAAATTGTTAGAGTTCATAAAATCTTTATAGTTTTAAATTATGTAAAAAAAAAAATTTAAAAATATATTCAAAATTAGTAAGAAAGCTAAAAATAAAAACACACTTAAAAATACCATCTCATACAATATTTGCAATCAAATAACGTAGCTTCTAAATTGTCCCGTAATTTTAAATATATTTGAGTAATGTATTTATTATGCGCAAAATTACCATAAGAGACACGTTCAAATATCTTATTATCCAATATTATTCTCTTAGTTCCTGACTCCTGAACCCTAATCTTTCGAAGGAAAAGTGGATAAATTTATATGTCAGGTTGATAATGATAAGAAAAAACCCTTTACATATATGTTTCTATTTATATACATGATTTTTATTTTATACATATATTAATAATATCTCACCAATAATATCTTATTGAAATTATAAAACCATACTACATGCATGCATACTCATGCAAATAGCTCATATAAAAAACTTTCAAGTAGCAAACAGGCAACCCTTTCCTTGCCTTTTGTTTCTTAAATTATTCTCCTCCCTACTCATTTATTTGTTTTTTGTTTTTCTTTCTATTCAGTTACATTTTACTAAACGTGACTTGCATGTAAATTATTATATATATTTTTATTTGTTTAATTCTACAATATTTTAAATTTTAATAATACAATGATAAATAGATAAAAAAATTTAAAAATTGACTATAAGTTTTTGAGTTTATAAGAATATGCATATCAATAATAGATACTTTAAAAATTGTTAATTAAACTTTTTAAATATTATATATGTCTTTTTATTTAAGGTTTTTATTTTTATTTTTTCAAATTTAATATATATATATATATCATTATTTTAAAATATAATGACATTTATTGTTCAAAATTATTTTAAACCTGATTTAAATTTGTATATATATATATAGTATACATGTGAAAAAAACTTACTAGGAAATCAAGTGTGAGTAATATTAGTCCATTTCATGATAAAATGGCGTTGGCATTGGGCATTGGGCATTGGCAACCAGAACTTGATTGCGCTGTATATATATTTTTATTTTATTGAACTATATATGTTTAGATTTTTTTTTGGGGTCTCAAAAGATATTTTTTTAAAAAAAAGGGAAGAAAATACGTCAATAGAAGAATAAAAATGCTAATGCATAGCTCCTACAGATACACCTATGGAGAAGTTTAGAAAACTTTTCCAATCCCAATCATCAAGCAATGAAGGACTGGTAAGAAGAAAGAAGATAAATTAGCTTGTTTTAGATCGGAAAGCATTATAGATATAAGTTAAAATATATATATATATATATATATATATATATTTTGCACGTAAATTGTTAACTTTTATAATATATTTAATTTTGTTTAATTCTTACACTTTTTTTATATAATGAAAATTAAATAAAAATAAAAATAAACCATAAATTTTTAATTAATTAAATATTTATCATTGTAAAATATTTTTAAGGAAGAATGCATATTTAATGAAAATAAATACAATATATAAGCATTGAATTTTTGAACTTTTTTATGATGTACATACATTTTTTCCTAATAAATTTCAAAAAATAAAAAATATAAAAATAAGATTTATATTAGAAAATTTATTTGTTTAATATTATGTCTTTTTTTAAAGTTGCTTAGTTTATATATATAGACTTTTTTTGAACGATTCATGGGTGACGACACGATAAAACTTACCAGTTACACTTACAAGCTTTTAATTAAGCATTTCATACACTATCATTTATAACAATTATTTTTTGTGCAACTAATTTGTTTTATTTTTTATTTCTTTTTTGAATTTATTGAAATGACGAATTTTTTTTCTTACATATACTAAATTTATAATATCTTCGATAATTCATGAGCCTTCATATTTTGACATCAAAACCTTTTTATTTTATTTTTATACCCTTTATATTTATTTCAATACCTGTTACTTAAAAAATTAGCTATGAAATAATTGTTACAATTTTTTTGATAGAGTTATTTGTTATGTTTTATATAATAAATTATTCTATTATTAGTATTATTATTATTGTTGTTGTTGTTGTTGTTGTTGTTATTATATAATAAAAGAGAGTTGTTCTCAAAGTAAATGACATATTTTGTGCAATTAATTTTTTTGATATTTTTTAATTTTTATTTTTGAATTTGTTGAAATGTCAATTTATTTTCTTACACATATTAAGTTTATAATATCTCTAATAGTTCATAAAACTTCGTATTTTTAAGTCAAAATATATATATTTTTTATACCCTTAATATTTATTTGAAATTTTTTTAATCTAAAAATTAGCTTCGAAATAATTGTTACATTTTTTTATAAAGTTGGTTGTTATATTTTATATCATAGTTACTTCTTTTGATATATAAAAAGAAAAAATGTTTTTGGGTCTAGACGTTATTTTTTAATTGATTTTTATCTTACAATGAGAATATATATTATGAATAATTATATTTAATATTTTTATTATATATTGATTTTACATTCCCATTCTTATATAATGGTTTTAATTATAATAAGGGTTACAATTCATGTCTATTAGTTTAATAAATTGGTTGGATCTATCAATTTATTCATAAATGAATAATTTTTTTAAATTAATATTTTTATCAAAATATATTCAACTAACCTTCGTTATTTTAAAGAAAAACTACTTATAAAAAAATTATTAAGTTCAATTAAATCATGTACGTAGTATTCATTTTGAATTACCTTATTAAATAATAATAATAATAATAATAATATATTAATAAACAAGTTCATTTATATTGTTATGTTATATTTAATTTATTTATTAAATAGAAAAATATCATATAAATCTCTTCGATGAAGTCATTTGTGTCAAATTTTATTATTTTAATAATTTTTTATTAATATATATATTATCAAGTCACAATTAATATAAAAAAATTCACAAAAATATTTATTTTTAATATTAGTAAATTTTCACTATTTTATTTTAATATTTTATTAAAAATTAAAAAATATATTTAAATAACATTTTGTTTGAATTTTATCATTGTTTATTTTTTTAAAACTATTTTATATTAAATTTCATTTTTATCTTTATTAAATACTCACATTTTAATTACGTTTTAATCAATTAAACAAAAATAATAACATTTTAAATAAAAAAATCATCAAAATAATACATATAATCTTTTTTATAAAACTAAATAATTAAATAATATTATTTCTAACGTGAAAAACTAAACGTCATAAATAACCTAATCTAAATAACCTTTGATCATCTCACTTTTTATTAAATATAGTTATGCATTTGTTATCAATATTGTGTAAAGTTAATCATGTTTGAATAATGTTTAAACTGTAAACTATATATCACTATTATAAATTATCACATTAATTACTCATATAATAATTATTATATATTTATTTTTTATTTAAATAATAAATTAATTAACTATTTATTTTAAAAGTATATTTTTCAATTTTTTATAAATTAAATTTAAACGTTAATTTTTACTATCATTAAAAAAAACTAAAAATATATTTTAATATTTATTTATAAAATAATTTTTTTGAAGTAATATAATATACTCAATATTATTATATATTTATTAAATTTCAATTAGTACACGTTAGTGGTGTTCAAAAATCAGATTGAATCGAATTAAATCAAAAAATTGAATTAAATCGAACAATTTTATAAACCAAATGATCTGGTTTGATTTGTATTAATTAAAATCATTTTTTAAACGGCTTGGTTTGATTATATTAATTTTTAAACCGGTCGAACCAGATCTGATCGATTTAATAATATATTAAAATTTTCATATTATTTTTTATCAGAGGTGTCTAAAAATCAGACTGAATGAAAAAATTAGACCGGATTTAATCAGATCGAATAATTTTATAAATCAAATGATACGATCTAGTTTATATTAATTAAAAATGTTTTCAACTAAAATATATTGCAGTTAGTTTGTTTTTGTTTTTACAAAAGTAAATTGTATCGAACCGTGTACATACTAACTGTGCAAAGCTAGGGTAAAAAACTAGTTAAAAAGAAGCTACTTTTAGAAGCACTCATAAAATAATGTTTTAAATTAATTTAATAAAAAATATTAATATTATTAATTTTATATATACTTTTACACATATATTTATATATCATATTATATGTTATAAACTTTTTAAATATTAAAAAAATAATTTATTTTTTAAATAATGTTAAAACTTAATAAAATTTAATTAATATAAAAATAAAAATACTTATAAATTTACTTAATTTTAACATTTAACTTGACAATATATATATACATATTTTTAGTAAAACTAATAATTCTTTTTCACTTTATACGCTCCCCACTTACCACTAATTAGTCACCGATAACCAATGAAGAAGACTTGAATAGTGACAGTATTCATGATTCTATTTTAATGAGTTTGAAATTAAAATATTAAATGAACTAATATATATATATTAATTTATTAAATTAAATCAACGTATAAAATATTAAATAGAGAGTATTTGAATAATTTATTTACGTCGTTTCGGTTTGATTGGATTTATGAAATATTTATTTTTTTAAATGAATTTATTTTATATTAATATTAAATTAATAAATAAAATTTATTATTTAATAAATAATTTAATTAAAAAATTGTATGTTAACATTTAAATCATAATTATACACTAATTTTCAAGTAGAAAATAACATTTAAAAATGAACAAATTAACAAGAATAAAAATAATTTAGAATTTTTATTAATTATATTAAATTATTATAAATTATTTTATGTTCTCAAGTAAAATTAAAATTTAATTAAAATTTAATAGTTATATATATATAGTAATAATATGTATTTAGATTTATAAACTTAAAATATTAATTAATTTTATACATCTCAATTTTTATATTTTTAAAATTAAAACCTTTGTACATAATAAAATTTGGTTAAACTCTATTCGATTTAGATTTAGATAGGATAGATTAATTTATACAATATTCTATGCAGTCGCTAGACAAAGTGTTGGACCTGTAGGTAGCAAGTTGCAAGGGACTGTTGTGAATAAATCTCACCCGGCAGTAACCCTAGCAAAAAGGGAGTTTCAGAAACCGGATGAATGAAAAAAGACTAGGGTTGGAGAACAACTTGAGCTTATTGATATTCAAATTCAAAGTGTAACGCACACTATCTTTTCCTACTCTTCCTCTGGACGTTGTTCTTTCCTCTTCTCGAAAGGTAAGAGTCTAAAACTGTTACTCTCTGTTTCGTATTTGAGAAATTAACGTCCCTCTATGTTTGATCGGTTTTACACTCTGTGGTTTATTTATTTTCAGTGGATTTAAATTTTTCTTTTTTCCTTCTTTCTCTTCTGTAGAGTTAGAATGACAGAAAATATTTTGATCCTGGTTTCGGTGACACCAAACGGGAAAAAAATTGAGTATCTTAAACAAGTTTGTGTATAAAGGACGAAAGTACATTATTTCATTTTTGGAAGTAGCGGGAACTTTTATTAAATGTGATTCGTTTAGTAACTAATAACTATAGTAGAATACCGAGTCAATTGCAATTTGCCATGGTGTATGATTTTATTGTGAGAAAGTTAAAGCTAGTAAGTTTCTCTCTAGTTTCATTGTGCATAATCATCAATTCATCTATAGGTTTCTTTTATCATGAATGTGATAATGGATTATAAAGTTTGCTAGAGTTACAAACTAGTTTTGTTGGATTATTGGTTAAATTTCTTGGCCCTACTTAAGAAGGATTTGTCTATGACCTTGCTTCAGCTAACTGGACTATCAGTTTAACTTCTGAAATTTTGATAGTTATATCATATATGGAGTATCTGGTATTGTTGATAGTTATATCATATATGAATCTCTTTACGAATATTCAAAAAGTTTTTGAAGAACCATTTTAATTTTTCGTATGTTCTGCATAAAAATCATCATGTTTTTATTGATTTCAAAATCATCTTTCAACTCATGGACTATGTTTTCTTTCATAGCCGATGTTGTTGGAATTTGAGGAGCCGATGTTGTTGGAATTTGAGGAGATGATTGGTTTTGTAAAGAATTTTTTGAAGATATGGTTTCAAAAGGGGAATAGAGTTGGATATCTCTTTCCTTGGTTTTAATTGAATTATATTTTTAAAAAAAATTTAGTTTTTTGGTTTTAGAAATTATTTTTAAAACATCTTCACTGTTGAGGACTTTTTTGGGTTTTGTAATAGAAGAAGAAATAAAACTCATATGGATAACATCTCAATTATATTCATATTTTTTTATCAAATCTTGGATAGTAATTTATCCCTTACTAACCAAATTCTTGGGTTTTTTTTTTGATAACAAAATTAAGAAGAAGAAAGTGTTCTACAGAAAATAGTACTTATTGTCTTTGATTTTATTGTAAAATCTTGGTCTAGACATGGGTCTGTTTGACACCCATCAATTGATAATTATGGATTTACTGTCACACCCTTAGGACTTACTACCATATGAAACATTGACATAACTGGGTAGATATAGAATCTATATAAGATTTATATAGCAAATTAAAGATAAGGAGTGCTATAACTTTTCAAGCTCTACTTGACTCTGATACCATAAATAATGACAAGGGTTGGGAGAGTATATAAACAAAAAAAGAATAAGATCGTATAGAAAATTATGACTATAACTAAGAGGTGGCTTAGCTTGCCATAGGTTTTATATTAAACACAATCAAATTAAATTACAAAATATAAAACTAAAATAATAAATGTTTTACAAGGTTATAAAACTTACATAAGAATATGAGGCCAGAAGGCCAGAAGGTTATACAATTTGTTTTAGATGGTATCAGAGCCAAGTAGGATGAAGAACGTATTCTCAATTATCATTGGAATCTATACAAGATGCGGTATCAACCCTTATATTCATAATATCACTGCATTTTATGGATAACTCTTCAAACCTTAGGGATAAAAACGTAGATCACCTGTCAAACCTTAGGTGTAAAAAACTGGATGACTTGTAAAGCTATAAAGCAACCTTCCTTAACAGAGTTATGTTTAGAGAAGATTATAATCAACCCTTCTGGAAAGAGAAACCCGACAACAGAGTTATGCTTAGAGAAGATTTTAGCTAATCTTTTTGGAAAGAGAAGTTTCTTGACAGACTTTCAAATCTTCTTGGAGAAAAAGCTAGGGATAAAATAAGAGAAACCTTTGGAAACCATATCATCCCTTATGGTCAACTCATCTATGGTGAACTCATAAGTTATACTCAAAAACAAGAACAAAACTATGAAAAATATTACAAAAGACCCTCTAGGAAACTATTCTATAAAAAACCTCATAAAACTTTCAAAAAACCAGGAATATCCTTCTTGAAAGACGTTATTTGTTATAAATGTGACAACAAAGGTCACACATCAAATTATTGTAAAATTTCTAAAAAACTACAAGAATTGGAATTTGGGGAAGAGGCCTTGCAAAAGATCTCTGCTCTCCTCATTGAAACCTCTTCAGAGTTTGAAGACTGGTCTGAAGACTCTTCGGATGATAAAAACCCTCAAGTTGATGAGTTAGTTACCACTGACTCTGAAACATCGAAAAGTATAAACATGCTTACAAAAGAACAGCGTCTCATCCTAGACATTGTTCAATACATAAAAGACCCAAACCTTCTAAAGCAATATCTTGATCGTCTAACTAGTTCATTGGATAACGAACAAAAAGAAAAACCCTCTAAACTTCCTTCCTCGAGTACTGGTCTTACTACTATTCTTGAAAGGAAGAATCCTAACAAGAATCCTCAAGGGTCTATCCAAGACCTAAAAGGAGAAACAACACAATTAAGTTGGAAATACAACAGCTTAAACAAAAGCAAAAAGAGGATTATAAAATTATTTAGCTCTTGTTCTCTCACCAAGCCTCTGAAAACGGTAAAAGTGATTCGGATGTAGAGCAAAACCTTGATCCTTTAAACCTAGAGAATTTGGAAGAAGTCATAGAAGACTTCCTCTTCGTATTAAAAGAAATAACCGCCAGAAAATACATTATTAAAATAGCCCTTGTATTTTGTTGATTTTAAAATAAATATAGTCGTACTATTTGCCACCGGTGGTGACTTAAAGTACATAAAACCAGGATTTGTTCCAAAATGATTCCATGATAAAATTAAAGAAAAACTAACTTCAACCAATAACTTAAAAATGCAAATAAATAGCAAAGTTGAATGTCACGACCTTAAATTTCAAGTAGCGATCGTGCGACACTTAGCACGGTCCGTTGCACTAAGTCTGCTTTTGAATCCGAATGAAACTCCAAAGAGACTAGAAAGAGAGTTTGTAAAGAATGTTTTGTATTGCTCTAGAGAGAGTTTATCTTACAAGATACTAAGAATTCCCAAGGATATCCCAAGATGAATACAAACGAAGAGCAATGGGTCTATTTATAGTGTGGCTCCAAGCTTAAGGTTATGCCACAACTTTCTAGATCATTCTAACTCTAGAATGTACAAGAGTGTTCTAGTTTTATCTACAATATGCCACAAGGTTCTAGGACCTTCTAGCCAACTCTAGAGTCTTTTAGGTTTGTCTAGCTCATTCATGCAAGTTCTAGGATGTTCCGTAAGCTTCTAGTGGCTTCTACATCATTCAAGAACCATCAACCACGTTCTAGAATATTCCAGCCCATTCTAGTACCTTCAAACACATGCTAGTATTCTTTGGAGCATTTTAGAGTCTTAAAGGCTTGAGTTGAGTCCGTCCATCTCTAGCCCTTTCTAGACATCTCTAGGCCACTCTAGAACTTTCCCATGTAGAAAAGTCTAGATCCTTTAAGAAAACACCATTTATTTGGATTTTGCGGGACAATTTGAGCGGGACGTAACATGAAGCTAGCATTTTAAACCAAAACTTTCTTTTAAAAACCTCATTTGTTCTTGTTTTTGACATTTATCATTCAGTGATGTTGGGAACACCATTTATAAATCTTATTACTCCATTATCTGTAAAATATGATAAAATCTCTTCAAAAACCCAAGAATGGAAAACTCAAATTTCCTTTTTCACAAAAACTTAAGACGAAAAATCTCAATATTATAAAGACAAACTCCATTTATAATAAATAATAATGAGATAAACTCTTTAATAAAAGGTAAAGAATCTGATGTTTTATATTTAAAACAAGAAATATAGTTCCATAAAGAAAAAGAATTGAAAACCGATTCTCTAAAACAACACATTTCTAAACTATAAAATCTTTTTGAAAACGGAGTTTGTTTAGACTTACCAAATGATTTCTGGAACAAGAAGAATCATATGGTAGATCTATCTTATGAACCCAACTTCAATGAGAAAGACATTCCCACAAAAGCTTGACCAATTCAGATGAATGCCGAATTATAATAATTCTGTAGAAAAGAGGTCTAAGTTCTTGAATCTAAGGGATTGATAACAAAATCTAGGTCACTATGGAACTGTGCAGCTTTCTATGTGAACAAAGCTTTAGAAATAGAAAGAGGAACACCTCGCCAAGTTATGAACTACAAACCTCTAAACAAAGCCCTAAAATGGATTCGTTACCCGATTCCAAACAAAAAAGATCTTTTACAAAGATTGCATTCTACATGCATCTTTTCAAAATTTGATATGAAATCAGAGTTTTGGCAAATTCAAATTGAGCTAAAACACCGCTACAAAACTGTATTCACTGTTCTATTTGGACAGTATGAATGGAATGTTATGCCTTTTGGCTTAAAAAATGTACCTTCGGAGTTCCAACGGATTATGAATGATATTTTTAATCCTTAGAATTCTGTATTGTGTACATTGACGATGTACTCATATTCTCAAAAGCAATTGAACAACACATAAAAAACCTTAAAATTTTCTTTTATGAAATTAAAAGGAGTGGTTTTGTTCTATCTGCTAAAAAGATCTTTGGTTAGATTCCTAAGACTCCACGTGTCTTGTGGAACTATCACCCCCATAGAATGATCCTTAGAATTTGCAAACAAATTCTCTGATAGGAGCACTGAAAAAACTCAGCTTCAGAGATTTTAAGAAGTTTAAATTATGTTATAGATTTCTGTCTAAACATAAATAGCCTAGCAAAACCCCTTTATAATAAGCTTAAGTTAAACCCTAAGCCTTGGACAGAAGAACACACTAAAATAGTTCAAAAAATCAAAACCCAAGTCCTAGATATTCCATGTCTTCACTTGGTAGACCCTAGTCTTCTCAAAGTTGTGGAAACAGATGTTAGTGACATAGGCTATAGTGGTATTTTAAAACAAACCTAAGGGGGAAGGAATTAGTAGTTCAATATACCTCTGGTCATTGGAAATCATCATGTAGATACCTTTTATCGGCTTGGAAGTCATCCTTCTCTAAAACATTTAATTCATGGGTTTTATTTTCAGTTATAGCTGATGCTTTTGGTGATTGAGGAGATGATTCATTTTGGTCTTGGTTTTGAGTGTAGACTGGGTGTGGTATCAGAGTACTATAGTCTACATTTTGAATGCTTGGACTAGGTATATCTGAAGTGGAATAACTAGGTTAGGTTTTGTATGATAGGTTTATTATGGAGGAAAAACTTGGGATTCTATTTAAATTTAAAGTTTCTGTTGAACTAGTACTAGAGTACCTAGAACTAGTAGATAAGTTGAAACTTAGTTTTACACTACTATTATTATATTGGGTTATGTTGCTAAGCTGAGTATTTTGCTCAGGTTTTATTTATTTTTTACTTAGGTTGGATTGCTCTTTCTAGGAGTCACTTATTTGATAGGGTTATTTGGCTCCATTCAATAGGTTTTGGAATTATTTTATTTGATTTT
Source organism: Hippophae rhamnoides (assembly GCA_033030585.1). Classification (NCBI taxonomy): domain Eukaryota; kingdom Viridiplantae; phylum Streptophyta; class Magnoliopsida; order Rosales; family Elaeagnaceae; genus Hippophae; species Hippophae rhamnoides. The sequence continues at coordinate 65,536,464 of CM065428.1, read as the reverse complement.
GAGAGATTAATTTGAAAAAGGGTTTCTCTCCTCTTACTATGAAATCTGTGTTTTGTGTTAAACGTAGATACTATAGCTTTATAATGAACTCTAAAAATTATTGTAATCGAGATAGATCATTCGATTATATCATAGTTGTGAATGAGATTTTAAAGTGTTTTTATCATTTAAGGAGGAGACTGTAAACCTAGGATAATAGTCAAATGATTGATGTGCTTAGACCTTGTTTGGTCAAGGGTTTTAATCCTACTTGGACTAAACCCATATGGATGTATTTATAACCTTTGATTTTATGGTTTTGTAAAGATTGTTTTGAAAATAAGTTTACAATCTCAAAAGGTGAAGAGAGTTGAATATCTCTTTCCTCAGTTTTAATAGAGTAGTTAGTTTTAAAAATATTCAATTTTTGAGGTTTTATAGATCTAGTATTGTTGTATCTTGGGTATTTCCAAATATCAATGTTTTTTGAAAAATCTTCTATAGTGATTTCCTCACTATTGATTATGTTTTTATTTTTAAAAGTAGACGAAGACGAATAAGATGATGGAAACAAACTCATGTTTATAAATTATTAATTATAATCGTATTTTCTATGAAATCTTGAATAATGTTTTACTCATCACTAGCCATATTCTTGATTTTATAAGATGAAAACCGAACTAAGAAGAAGAAGAAGCTCTACAGAAAATAGAACTCATCTTTGTTATGCTATTCAAATTTACTATTTAAACAAAAGTTGGTCCCTACCTTTTTTATCCGCTCTTCGTGGTTTTACTGCCTCTCCCTCGGGACTTACTGATCCTCCAATTTAGTGGCTCAGTACCTACCAAAGTTTAAATGAAATTTAAACAGTTTCAAAAATAAGTTTTATGATATGTTGTTTAGCTTTACTTCAATTATCCCTTTGGCTCTTCTAATGAATTAAATGAAGTTCCATGAAAGAAATGATATTAAGGAGAAAAGGGATAGATTACTAGTACCATGCTAGTAAAATTTTAGGAATCACTCGTAATGAACCTGGCCATCACAGCTAGGCTTGGTTTTCTTCACAAACAACCAGAAAATAACAATTTATTGGCTTGAAAAATTCTGCATGTGGTACGAATGGACACATGAAATGAAAGTTATAAATGCAACTAATGTATATATTAACTTTTAGATATGTCATTAAATTTAGACATTTGTTTAATTATATGAACACAAATTCTTGAAGATACTTTTACTTTCATAAATTAAAACTAAGCTTTAGATGCATGAATGCATGACTTTAGCTCTTAAATGTAGCCCACTAAAACAAGTTTAGGGAACACGTTCGAAATCATTTGGAATTGAATCATATGGGATTCGTAGTAGGACCAACATCTCCATTATCATGCCATAATAAAACTTATGCTTCAGAATAGGTATTCCTTTCCCTTGAAAATGTAAATGATTATTTCAATGTGCTAGTTTGAGTTCATCAGATCTTTTGGTATCTGGTAAACAATTACTTAGATCTACCATTACAGGCCACCAGGAAATCTTAGAAGATTATCTATTTGGTTTCACATTAGATGGAATAATGCAATTCTGATTCTTAGAGTACATGAGTTTTCACTATACTATTTGCCTTTTTCTTTTTTGTTTGTGTCAAATCAATTGTTCCTCTTTGATAATAGGAAATAAATGCTATAGTTTTTAAAGTTCATTTTTTTTGTTTGCCCACTTCCCTTGCTCACTTCCCCTTTCTCTTTTGTCTCTTTTCTCATGCCTTCTTGTTTGACTACCTTACTATTATATTTATAATTTTTTACTGCATTTGCAATGCAGTGGGTTGATCACGATATGTCTTCTGATACTGCGAAGGACAATGCCTCTGTAGTTGATTCATCAGCTACTGACTGGAAACAGGAAATGGGGAATACAGATGATCCTGGTAATAAATTTATGTTTCCAATAGAATTGTGCACAACTTATTTTGAGGAGATGTAATCAGATTCTGATTTTCAAGAATTCAGTTTTTTTCCAAAATATGAAGTAAGCTCTGCATTGATGGATCTGGATATGTCATTGCAAAAAAATAAATAATTCCTTTTCTGTTTGGCAGAATTGCAGCTTTTCTCTTCTTCTTTTCCTCCTTATTCTCATTTAAACCACATATTCATGAACGTAGCACTAGGGACCACATACTGCCCTTTGATTAGATACTCAGTGGTATGTTGTGAGCGTGAAGCAAGCCAAGAGGCCCATGTCAACTACATCCAGAAAGCACTCAAAGACAATGCTGGGATGCATCTTCCCATGCATTGTGTCCTCTATCCCCCATAATAATTTCAATAAAGAAGTGAGAGTGCTTTGGTTTGATTAATAGAGTTATGCTGTTTTCTTAGAATCATGTTCCTTGATGCGACCCATAAACTGTATTACTAGGAGTGTTTATTTGGTTTAATATGTTTAAAGACTTGATGATAATAGCATTATTTTGGTGCTAATTCGAAGTTACTTTGTTTTGTCCATATGGGCTTACACCGTCACACATTATGTTCATACTTATTCACCAGCTTTTAGTCCCCTTATTTCTTTAGTGTATGCTAGCATGCAACATTCTTGAAATGTATACTCCTCAAATATTAACCCCGATTAATTTCTGAGTTTTCATGTGGTGTATGATTGAGGGAAAAAGTTTCTTTTCAGAGAGTTCAAATTATAAAGATAATGATGATGGGGATCCTTGTAGAGCAGAAGATTTGGGTCAATTTCATGATCGTGTGGGGTATGCAACTTCCTGTGGAAAAATATATAATACCAGATATTTCATCATAAAGAGTTTAAATCATCAGAATATCCAACTATCAATTGAGAAAGGAATTTGGGCTACTCAAGTAATGAATGAGCCTATTTTGGAGGAAGCCTTTCGTGTAAGATCCCTTGTTTTGTTACATCTGCATTATTTCACAAACTTGATGCATTTTATAATTAGTCCGTGCTTGTTTTGCAGAGTTCTGACAAAGTGATTTTAATATTTAGTGTCAACATGAGTGGTTTCTTCCAAGGATATGCCCAAATGATGTCATCTGTTGGGTGGAGACGAGATGATCTTTGGAGCCAAGGAAGAGGTAAATGTAACCCCTGGGGACGCAGTTTTAAGGTCAAATGGTTGCGGTTAAATGATCTACCTTTTCATAAGACTCTTCATCTGAAGAATCCATTGAATGACTTTAAACCTGTCAAAATTAGCAGAGATTGCCAGGTCTCTTGGTCATCTAGTTTTTCATTTTCTTATTGCTGTCTTACATCTAAGAATGTTAAATGGGTGACTTTGCCTCCTAATTCATTTCCAGGAGTTATCTCCAGATATTGGAGAATCCCTTTGTGAACTTCTTGATGGAAAGAGTGATGTTGATGGTCTACACGCTAGGTAATATTTCCAAGCAACTCAAATTGAAAATTTTATCATAATTCTAAATTTGGGCATTTGGTTTTGTGGAGTAATTTTTCCCAGGGATGATTTTCCTTTTCAAAGGCAATGTCTACAACCTTTAAGTGCTTTAGGGGATGAGGCCTACAATAATCCCCTAGTGCAGCTGTCATGGTCTCAGCCACCAAAGCTTTATTCTTCCCCACTATACCATCATCAGGCTGATTCAAGTAGATACCATTTAGCCTCCGAGAGAAGTAGTGGGATTATATTTCGAGGAGAGCTACCTGTCAAATCTGAAGCTTCAAAACTAACAAGAATGAAAGAGTCTCACCTTAAGGGGTCCCTTTCAAGTTTACGAATGGACAGTGTTGTATATCCTCAAGTCAATGAGTGGGGCTTGTATAAAGAAAGCACTCTAGCAGGTGATATAACCGAGGATGACTTTCTAGAAATGGTTAGGCTTTAACCCAGATACTTTGACCTTGTTTATGTCTTTATTTCATTCTAATTAAAGTCTTAACAGACCACATAATAATCAAAACTTATTGTAATTAATCAACTAATTGTGGTCGAATATTGATCTGTTTATACACTGGAAAACCTGATTACAAGTTTGAAGGAATGGTTGGTTGGTTGAATAATCGTCCACAATTATTCGAGTTTTAAAGGACTCAGTGCTATTTGATGAAAGACCATGTGGCATGATTAGATATGCTATATACAATGCTAGAGTTTAATACCTTTATAAATTATTATTTTTAACTAACAAGAAGCTAACTTCATCTGTTGAAAAACAATCTTTTGATAGTGAATCATCAAATTCCTGCTACAATAACTATTTTTTCCTGATATATTAATGCAGTCTTATGAAGAATACCTGGAGTTCCATAGCAGAAGTCGTAAAGGATCATGTCCACCTGTGAGTTTGTATCAATGAAATCTAGCTGGATCATGTGATTGATTTAGAGTTTCTCTATAGTCATATCGATTATTCTCAATGAACGAAACCCATTTCTTGCTTGGCTGTTTAAGTTTGAATTAGAGGATAAATTGAGATGAGATGTTAATGAGATTCATGATATAATCTATTAATTTTCAATGTCCATCTCATATTATCTCACTTAATTTTTAATGAGATGAGATGGTATTAATTGAAATTGTGTAGATGTTACACAATCCCTCTGATGAGGGGTCGGCAGCATCAGTTTCTAGTTAGCTACGGAATTTTATTTTTCAGCACATTAAAGTCTTGCTCTGCCTTTTTTTTCCCTTTCTTGTTTGGGGAGTGGGTTGATGGGTTGTTAGTGGAGATGGGAGGGCAAGTATGTTCTCAATATCTTAATGCATTGTGTAGATGAGCTAATAGGTGAAGGATGCATATGGAGCATGCAAGTTTATATAGAGTATGTGTTTGTGTGCACATGCTTTGAAAGATACCAGGAAACTAAGTTATATAGAGTATGTTCCAAAGTAAATGAAGCAAGAAAGAACTATGTTGTGTAGATGCTGGAGAAAGTTGACTATTCTGTTGCCCTATCCTTTTGCAATGAGATTCTGACTTTTCTCTGTAGCATACAATTTTGTTTTATAAGTTTAAACTGGGCCATTTTCTTATTTAACAGGCTTCAGAACCATCTCAAACATCTCAGGATTCATCAAGAAGTAGGAAACGGGATGACGATTCGTAAGTTCTTTGCCTTTATTACTTTGTGCTACAAACTTTATTCCACAGTTCTCTACACATCGAGCCTTGTTAGTTAGTTATTTATTTTGGCTGACATGCAAGTTATTCATGATAATATTTTCAACAGGTATTCTGATTTTGGAACTGATGGACCTTGCTCAAAGAACAGGCCTCACTATTCGTATCAGAAATAATCACATAATTGATATGTGAAGCTTCAAGGGTTATTTTCCTGGACGATGTAGTTGGTCTCATCCCCCTATTATTGTAATCACTATATAATCAATGTTGTACGCATATGTACACGTTATTATACGATTCATTGCAAAAATACAGCAGGGTTGAGAATTTTAGTTACCAACTTGTACATAAGTGTTGTAATTTTTTGTAGGGGCATGAATGCCTTGAATTTAGCTACAGGTATATTTACTAGTGGATGTATATATAAGAAATTTGTGAAAGTAACCCTTTATAAAACATTTATAAAACATAAGCTATTGGGAGAAAGACCAACAATAAGAAACAAACTTTTCTAAAAGATTACTAGAAGTGTATGAAGTCATTTTCTTATTGTGGATGCCTAGTGTAAAAGTTCATTTGTTTAGGGTCAGGATGACCTAGGAATTTGATGCGCATTTTTTTTACTTCAAGAATGTGTCTGGGAAAGTACCTACAAACGGTAAAACCCCGTGAAAAAAAACAGAAGAATATTTATGATTGCAGACCTCTTCTTAGCAAACACAGAAAACCCTCATAAATATTCTGAACGCTTCACTTTGAAGAATTCATCAATCTTTAAAAAGCATCAGGAGCTTTTATTTTTATTTTTGTCAATTCAAATTATGAAAGAAGCATAACACTTATAATGGATGAAACTATTCAAAGATAATGGTAGAAAACTTACAGATACTCTTAAACTAATTTAGAAAAGTATATGGCTTCCTAAAACAAAGCTAGCTTTAATTTTTTTCCCCGGATTTTTGCTCTTAATTTCATTCCCTCTCTTCTTTGCCAAATATGATAGAGATTGGGGTTGTGACTTTATGCTTATTAGAAATCCATCTTAGATATCCCTGAGCAAACTGGTGACCATCCTTACCAGCATCATATTCTGGAGTAATTCCCACCCTAAAACTTATCTTCTGGTTAACTTTTGTAAATGTAAGTGTTTGAGGTGATATGCTCATTCCTATTTTGCGTGGAAGAAGAAGATCATAAGTGTAACTCGAATTGGCTGGACCAACATTTGTCACTGTCCTAGTAAAATATTGCGTCTGAGACCCTAAAATGAGAGAAAATGAAGGATAATTTAACTCTCCTTCTCTTATAGATTTGATTTCAGAACACCTGATTTTCTTGTTTATGATGACCTCTACTTGTTTGTCATTATAGTTCAATCCACAAAGGTAAGAAATGTAATCCTCTTGTTCAATTTCATAAACGAGTCCAGGATCATTTGCTCTAGATGGGTTAACATGGCCTGCACCAGTCGATAAAATATCAGCTAGTAACAAACTTTGATCAACAATAGGACGACCACCAACATTATACGTATCAGCTGTTGTCATAATTGCAGATTTTATAGCAGCAGGTGACCAATTTGGGTGAGAGCTCTTGAGTAACGCAGCAATTCCACTGAGATGAGGACAAGACATAGAAGTGCCTGAAATCATATTGAATATTGATTTTGTAGTTATGATACTGTCTAGTGAAAAAGGCCATGCTGCTAAGATGTTCACACCAGGACCAATTATATCAGGTTTCAGAATGCCAGGACTTTGCAAGTTTGGACCTCTTGATGAGAAGGAAGCTACTACTGGAGCGTTTGAATCTCCTATTATAGTGCCTTTGAATAAGATTGTGGCAGTTGGTTTAGAAGTTGAGTTTATATAGGTTTTGATTTTCAATCCAGCAGCATAACTCACATGTGCTGCAGGAAGCACATGAGCATCTGCTGATGTACTATATCCATCTACCTTTTGGTTCATGAGAATCATAGCAGCACCGCCGGCTTGTTTCACTTCTTTTCCTTTATCAATTCTTGCTATATCACCACCTCTTTCACATAGTACTACTTTCCCTTTTACATCAACGTTTTTGAGCGAGCCTGGCGCGCAAAAAGTTGAATTAATGTTTCTGTTTGTGCCTGCGTAAACCAGTGGTAACAATGCTGAAGAGAAATCCTTAGGTTGAAAAAGAGATTCTCCTTCATATTCTTTCCCATTTCCAAGCTTGGCAGTTGATTTTATGGTTCTGTCAATAGTGCTTGCACCAACTGTGAGAATCCAAGGTGCCTCATTTGCTAAACTCTTATATTTAGGACCATCATTTCCAGCTGAAGTACTAACAAAGATACCTTTTTGCATGGCACCAAATGTACCAATTGCTGTTCCATCTGAATAAAATGGAACTGAAGCGCCACCAAGGGAAAGCGAAAGAACATCCACACCATCCTCAACTGCAGCATCAATTGCAGCTAATATATCACTTTCTGCACAACCTTCTTCAGAGCAAACTTTGTACATGGCCAAATGAGCATAAGGTGCCATTCCAACTGCTATGCCTTTAGCATTTTCAAAAACACTTGCTCCTGCTACAAAACTTCCTGCTGCCGTACTTGATGTGTGAGTACCATGACCCTCCACATCAAAAGGCAAAGTTCCATTTTTACCCCCATTTACGAAATTTCTTGCACCAATTAGCTTGTTGTTGCACACTGCTTTACCAAATTCACACTTGCCTTTCCATTTGGCTGGAGGAGTAGACATTCCTTCGTCATTAAACGAAGGATGAACAGGTGAAATCCCAGTGTCAAGAACTCCAATTATGATACCTTTACCTTGATTTGACTCTTTGACCCCCCAGAGTCCTAATCCTTTGTTCAATCCCAAAAAGTTAGGACTATGAGTAGTGTGTAAAGACAATACTCTTTCTTGATGAGCAAACAAAAAGCCTTCTTTTAACTCTAGACCTTTTACTTCTTCATCTGTCAATCTAGCTGAAAATCCATTGACCACACTTTTGTATGTGTGTACTATACGTGATGATTTGTGGTTTGAATTTGTGTTAGTATCATCTAGAAACGATTGATACCAATTAGAATGCTGTCCAAAAACTCTACCTTCTGGCTTTCTGGTGTAAACAATGTAAGTTTTTAAGCTAAGTGGATCCTCAGCTTTTACAAATTCTAAAGCAAAGAGACAAATGGAAAATAATGCAGAGAAACACATAAACGGAAACACTCTGCATTGTTTGTTCTCCATATTTTTAGAACTATAAAAGGTGAATACTTTATTTTGTCTAAACATTTAAAGCACGTATATATAGAGAGAGAAGTGAGGAATATATATTTATGTTTTCAAAGTCTGGTTGGCCGGCATGCTTATTTTGTAGGGAAATTATAATAGGAAAGTAGAAACTAGGATTGTTGGAACTTTGATAACAGATTGCCAAAGTAAATAGAAGATAAGGCGTTTTGTTTTTTTGCATTATTACTTGGTAAAACCCGCTATAAGCTATTGCAGCTCTAACAAAAGAGTCGATAGAGCTTATGTTAAAAATTAAAATAAATAAGAAGGTTTGAGGACTTAGGAAGCTGCTCCTCTGCCTGCCATTTGAGCAACATAGCTATGTAACTTATTTTTTTAATTGGTTTTTACAATCCCAATGAAGATTATGATGGCTGAATTTGGAAGTTAGTTCTAATTGTGCAAATTACTAATCAGAGTGACTTTACAAAGATGGAGATGTTATTCATTATTTATGAAATATACTCGTTATCAATTAAGTTGTTTGTTTTCTTTATCAAGAAGTTCGTAATATGTAATTACTTCAATTTATGAAAGTAGTACTTCCATTAAAACTTAAATGAAACATAATCAGGTTAACTATAGAACTCAAAAACTAAGGATATTTTAATAAAACAAAACTAATCAGAGATGTTTATTATATTTATAAGTTAGCATTGCTTTCAGCAATTTAAAGATTAGTATTGGAATAGTGTGTTTTCTCTGTCTCTCTCTGATTAGGAAGGTTCTTTGCTAAGTTCATAAAATGTCATTTCATTCCCTTGTCTACAGTCATTTTGACTTCAATACAAGGAGTGCATTATGACTTATAACAATGCTCAATAAAAATCAAAATCTTTAGTTATTTCTTTTTCTCAGGTCAACTATAACAGATTTTGACAGGAAAATATTTCCTATCTTTTACAAAACAACTTGTTAAATTTGAGCCTAACTCCATCTCAAAACCCAAGTTATGAGATAGAGAACTATCCTTGTTTATATGCGCAACGTGGGCACGATCCCCAGTCGATGTGAGACTTTAACACTCCCCCTCACATCGGCAAGGGTCTCTCCCCTTGAAACCGACGGGGATGTTGAGCTTATGGAGCTCAAGTGGTGAAATGCATCACTCACCAGTGGCGAAACAATTGCACTGATCGGATAATCTTACTTTGATACCATGTTAAATTTGGGCCTAACTCAATCTCAAAATCCAAGTTTTGAGATGGAGGACTGCTCTTGTTTATATGCGCAGCGTGGACGCGATCCCTAGTCGATGTGGAACTTTAACACACTATTTCTAATAAGGGTAAAGTGGAGAAAAAAAATTGGGATTGAATTTATAATTGGATTTGGTTAGATAATGTTAGAGATTATTGTTATAAAGCTCCTTAATTTAAGGAGCAAATTAAGGAGCAAAACATGGAACAAAACAAGGAGTAAAACATGGAGCAAAACATGGAACAAAACAAGGAGTAAAACATGGAGCTTAATTCTAGGAGCAATTCAAGGAACCATTAATTTAAGGAGTAATTCAAGGAGTGAATTTTCCTATAAATAGATGTGTAATTGTAATGAATTAACCATCCAAAGTGTTCATTCCAATTGAGAGAAAAGCTTAGAGAGAAAAGCTTTTGTGAGAGAAAATTGAGAGTAATTTTCTTGGGTGTAATTGGGTTGTGAGTTGTGAGTGTTGTAAACACCTTGTGTAATTTCTCCTTTCGGTAAAAAGATGCTGTGGTCAGGACGTAAGCAAGATTAGCCGAACTCCGTTATCAAATTTTGTGTGTTATTTTTCTATTCTTGCTTTCTCATAAATCTGGCTTATCGGGAATTTGTGTTATTTCCCAACAGATAAAAGTCCAATTATAAATGCTCATTGTGTACACTACGAGGGTGTGATTTCAAACCCCGCCAATGCATGTGTCCGTGTGCAATGTTATTTGAAAAGAAAAGTCTAAAGGAAGCATTCTAGGTGAGATACTGACGAGAAGGTGAGACTTTCTTCTCTTGGGTCAAACGGAAGCTGAGAGTTGGTGATTTTATCAAAGTAGCAAAGGAAAAGACCACGGCGGGTCTTATGGCAGCTCTCTCCAATATGTATGAGAAGCCATCAGCCTCAAACAAAGTGCACTTGATGAGGCGCTTGTTCAATTTGCGGATGACGGAAGGCGCATCGGTAGCTCGACACCTCAGTAGACTCGACACGATTACAACCCGGTTGAGTTCGGTGGAAATTGGTCGATGAAGAAGTACGACGTTGATACTTTTGTCTTCTGCACCGGAGAAGGCGGAATGCTCTTGTCACGGTACATGTGAGTAGCTCGTCGGGAAGCGATAAGTTGAAATTTGGTGATGTTCGTGATTTGGTTCTCGGTGAAGAGATCAGAGCGTAGAGGCAGGTGAATCGGTCGGCCTCTTCGGTTTGCATACGAGTCGAGAGGAAGAAATTCAGCCAAAGGAAATGGACGTGGTAGAGAGCAGACTACGAGGTAGATCGAAGGACGGGAGGTCGAAATCTAGGAATCTAATAATTCCTGGCTCGAAGGCTATCGAGTGTTGGAATTGTGGAAGAGCAGGACCTTACAAAAATCGGTGCAAAAATGCACCGAAGGACAAACAAGTGAGCGAGAGGCAAATGTTACTTCCACTCGGGAGGAGATGATGCATTGATATGCTCTTTGGAGAGCAAGGAAGAATCTTGGGTGTTAGACTCTGGAGCGTCGTTCCGTACTACTTCCTGAAAAGAATTCTTCGAGAAATATGTCCCAGGAAACCTTGGAAAGGTATATCTTGGTGATGATCAACCATGTGCTATTATTGGCAAAGGTGTAGTGAAGATTAAGTTGAACGGTCTGTTTGGGAACTAAAGGATGTCGAGGCGTATTCCCGATCTCGGAAGGAACTTAATCTCGGTGGGAACGATTGGTAGGTGAAGGCTACACTACGATCTTGTGGTGATGATTGGAAGATTTCAAAGGGTGTAATGAGTTGCTCGAGGCAAGAAAAGTGGCACTCTTTACGTGATAAGAGCACGTTGTTCAATTACGGTTCTGAACAATAATGAAACACCAAATCTGTGGTACCAGGAGACTAGGCCATATGAGTGAGAAGGGGATGAAGATTATGCACTCCAAAAGAGAAAACTTCAGTGCAGATCTGTAGAGATGGATATGTGCGAAAGATTGTATACTTGGAAAGCAAAGAGTCGCCTTTCGGCTTCGGACAAGTGGTAGAACACGAAAGAAGGAAAAGCTAGAGCTTATTCCTCGGATGTTTGGGGACCCGACAACAGCCGTCCATTGGTGGGAAACAATGCCGTGACTTTCATCGATGATCATTCTCGGAAGGTATGGGTTTACTTTCTAAAGCATAAGTCTGAAGTATTTGAGGCTTTCGAGAAGATGGAAGCTATGGTGGAAAATGAGACCGAGTTTGAAGATCAAAAGCTCGAGATCAGATGGTGGTGAATATGAAACACGGATTCAAAAATTTACTGCTATGAGCACGGGATCGAATGGAAAGACGTGCCGGGCACGCCTCGACACTGATGGTGTGGCGGGCGTATGAGCCGACGTTGACGAGAAGAGAGTATCAGGTATACGGTCGGGTCTAGAAGCAATTTTGGGCGAAGCGATCGACACGGCGGCTTACTTGATTAACCGAGGCCCATCGATTCCATTGGAGCGTAGAATACCGGAGGAGGTATGGAGCGGAAAAGAGGTGAAACTATCACATCTAAAAATTTTCGGTTGTGTAGCATTTGTGCGTATCGGTGATCGAGGCGGGGAATAAGCTTGATCCCAAATCCAAGAAATGCACGTTCATTGCATTATGGTGAGGATGAGTTTGGCTAGAATTTGGGATGACGAAAAGAAGAAAGTTATCCGTAGGAGATGTGATTTTCAACGAAAGGGTGATGTATAAGGACGTACGCCAAAATAGACGCGATGCCTCGGAGCGAATGAGTCGGTATTTGCGGTGCGGATGATGTCCCGGATACTTATGACAGAACCAATTGTAATAAGTCCTCGACGGAGGAACTTGTTGGAAAAAGCGATGACACGAGCATTCGGACACACATGACCTCTTACTCCAGGCTCTTGTATTGAGAAGGTCTTACCGACCTCGTGTGCCTAACGGAGATCACATGAACTATATATTCTTGAGCGATGGATGGGAGCACTGAATGCTATGATGAAGCTTGTCGGACTCGAGATTCCAACAAGTGGAGCTTGTATGAAAGAAGAAATGAAATCTCATCTCGACCAGACATGGGAACTAGGCTGAGTTACCTATGGGAAAGAAGGCAACATGACAAATGGGTGTCTTAGGGTGAAAGAAGAGGCATGATGGTTCCAAGAGATACAAAGCCCGCCTAGTTGTTAAAGGGTTTTGTGAAGGAAGGAGTTGACCACGGCGACATTTTTGCTCCGTTGTGAAAGCTTAATACTATCGGATCGGTATTGAGCATTGTAGCCATCGAAGATCTTCATCTTGAGCAGGTTGGATGTGAAGGCGCATTCCTGTGGAGATTTAGATGAAGAGATATACATGTACCGGCCCGAGGAAGGTTTCTCGAGAAAGAGGGAAGAAGAACAAGGTGTGCGAGACTTAAGAAGAGTTTGTATGGCACAGAAACAAGCCGAGACAATGAGTACGAGAAAGTTTGCAGTAACCGTACCTGATGAAGGTTTCCCGGAAGTGCAATGCGACCATTGTTGCTACTTGAAAGAGATATAGGTCGATTATATCGTTTTACTACTTTATGTTGATGATATGTTAGTAGCGAGGTTCGGATATGGATGATATCGGAAGATTGAAGCATCGATTGTCGAAGGAGTTTGACATGAAAGACTTGGGTCCGGCAAAAAAGATTCTTGGAATGCAAATCCTGAGAAATAAGAAGAAAGGATCCTTGCAGGTTATCTCGGTAGAGTACATCAATCGTGTTTTGCATAGATTCAACATGAGCGATGCGAAGCCGGTTAACGCACCCTTGGCTAGTCATTTTCGCCTATCGAGGATCAATCCTCGAGGCAGAGAAGAGAGAATTCATGGCTAAGGTTCCTTATGCCTCGGCCATTGGAAGTTTGATGTACGTAATGCATCTGTACAAGACCGACATTGATGACACGTGATGGGAGTTGTTAAGCGGTTATGTCGAATCCGGGAAAACTCATTGGGAAGCGATCGAGTGGATTTTGAGGTATCTGCGAGGCACTTGAGAAAGTGTTTGTACTTTAGTAAAGGAGAGTTAAAAGTACAAGGATACGTAGATCTGAGACTTTGGAGGTGAAGTTGATCACCAGAAGAAGCACCACGGTTATATATTTCTGTTGGAACTACTGTGTTAGGTTGGATGTCACAAATACGAGGAAAATTGTCACTACATCCCTTCTGTGAGTATGTAGCGATGGCGGAAGCTAGTAAAGAGATGATATGGCTTGAAGGTTTGTTAGCGAGTTGGGATTCAAACAAAGAGAAGAGATGTTACTGCGTAGTGATAGTGGTAGTACAACATGGCGAAGAATTCGGCATTTCATTCTAGAACCCGAATATATTGGACTTCGTTATCACTTCATCGGATCTACTATTAGAAGATGATGTGTTTATCTTGGAGAAGATTCAAGGGAAGCAAAAATCCGGCGGATATGTTAACAAAGGTGGTGATTATTGACAAGGTGAAGTTGTGCTCGACTTCGGTTGGTCTGTAAATATAAAGACTAAGAAAAGGCTGCTGCGTTGATCGAGGTGTGAAGACAGTTGAAATCGGTCTTCAAGTGGGAGATTGTTAGAGATTATTGTTATAAAGCTCCTTAATTTAAGGAGCAAATTAAGGAAAAACATGGAACAAAACAAGGAGTAAAACATGGAGCAAAACATGGGAGACAAAACAAGGAGTAAAACATGGAGCTTAATTAGGAGCGATTCAAGGAACCATTAATTTAAGGAGTAATTCGAGGAGTGAATTTTCCTATAAATAGATGTGTAATTGTAATGAATTAACCATCCAAAGTGTTCATTCCAATTGAGAGAAAAGCTTAGAGAGAAAGGCTTTTGTGAGAGAAAATTGAGAGTAATTTTCTTGGGTTGTAATTGGGTTGTGAGTTGTGAGTGTTGTAAACACCTTGTGTAATTTCTCCTTTCGGTAAAAAGATCTGCTTGGTCAGGAGGCGTAAGCGAAGATTAATAGAACTCCGTTATCAAATTTTGTGTGTTATTTTTACATGTGTGATTTCTACCGTAAGGCGAACACGGAATTTGTATTATTTAAATGAGATAAAAGTCCAATTATAAATGCTCATTGTGTGCACTACGAGGGTGTGATTTCAAACCCCGCCAATGCATGTGTCCGTGTGCAATGTTATTTGAAAAGAAAAGTCCAAAGGAAGCATTCTAGGTGAGATACTGACGAGAAGGTGAGACTTTCTTCTCTTGGGTCAAACGGAAGCTGAGAGTTGGTGATCTTATCGGAAGGTCCATTGTGGTCTGGTTATTGAAGAGAAGCCAGATTCTGTGTGTCACAGCAGCAGTCATTGCCAGAAGTGCGGGAGTTTGCACCACTATATGGGAATCTAAAAACAGTGACATTATCACCAACAAGCTCTAATATCTCACAAGCAAGAGCTGAGTTCTGAACAATATACAAGGAAGAAATTGATTATGTTAGAGCTGCGTGATCTATTGATTTGTATTCCTCTTATTTATAATTCATCTATTCATTCAGTGGAGCAGCTTAGTAGTAGGTATTTTTTTAAATCCAAATTATACTTGTATTTTGAATCTATTACTTAAAATGTGAGAAAAATGAGTCTTACTATCGAAGAATCATAATAGATAGTATTTGATGTATTGAAGAATATGAGCTACCCTTACTCTCTAAAAATGAAGCTATCATTGTTTATACTTGTGGTCGTCTCTCTGCATATATGCCTTAATGCGGAAAATTATATGGGCAATTTTTATTTTTTGACCTCATTGATACATTATTTTTTTTTCATTTTTGATATTTATTCAATTTATGCTCAAAATTGTATACATATCAAATAAAGTAATGAAGGGTAAAAATTAAAGCATAATTAACAAAGTGTCATCTCATGCAATTTTCTCAAATTAACAAAAATGATTTTCTTATCAGTGATTTTATACGGCTCGGTTGCCTAATTCTCAAAGCATATCCCCAAAAAATTGGCTTCTCTCTTACTATTGATACAAAACGGCTAAGTTTCTTCATAAAACATAGCTTTCAACTCAAACAGGTGAAACGTTTCCATCAAATAAAGAATATCAATCATCACCCAGAAATGATGCTGGGATATCAAAGCAGATAAAATATGCCTGTTCGAGTAAGTGGGCAAAACAAACAATACTATTAAAGTGAAAAATAAGATCATTCTCAAATAAGAAACACTTCCCACCATGTTCCTCAAGTAAAAAAAAAATGCTTAACAACCATCAACAACCAATTGTAAATTGACAGCTAAACAACAATGTACTTCATTTTCATAAGCCTGTTCTCATGCAAGTTATTATTCAAATGAAAGAAGGAAAAAAAAAAAGAATGTCAAAAGAACCACGACCAGTATACGAGAGCCAAGTTTCTGCAATTTAGATTTTGAGAGGAGGTATAAGTCCTTCTCTCTTGGCCATTTCATAGAGTGCAATTGCTGTCAAAACCTTTGCATCTGCTGTCATACGCCAGAGTTTCTCATATGGAATCACATGAACCTTGATCAGCTCACCGTGTTCACGAAGACCTGTTTCTTTTCCTTGCAGTTGCACAATAGTTTCTTTCTCAACACGCTTTCTGTATAGAAAGAGCCCTAATTCTTCATCACATCCTCCCTATACATGAAAAGGCAATGTTAAATAAAATCAACTGCAAGCAGATTATTGGAAGCAAACATAATTTGGAATAATTCAAATCAAAATAAATAACTAATTAATTTCGAATAGTTTACTAGTATCTGTGGCCAATCCTCTCTTACATCATAATTGGAAAGTACTTATTCTGAAGGAGAGTCCACTTTTAGTTTTATGCAATGCATCTTCAAGTTCTTCTAGAAACAATGGTATCATATCACTGCCACAATTTTTTATTCTTTTTCCTAGTTTATGTTGTTTTCTAATGAAAACGAAGCTTAATTTCCTTTTAGACATTCCCTCCAATTGCCCAATCTCTTATGTTAAAAACCAATTAGGCACCTCGCTTATTGAATGGATAAAATTACAGCTTACTGGAGAAGGGACAACTTTGCATCCAGTGGATGTGTACAAGAAGGCTGTAAGGTCTACCATGTCTTCTAAATTTAAATGAATACCAGTTTCCTCCTCAACCTGCCACGATCATGATTAAAACCATGGATTTAGAGTACTGTTATATTTTTTGAACAATACTGATTCAAACTGCCATATTTCAGACATCGTATACGCTTGATATATATTTAATCTAAATACACACATGCATAATCCTACACTAGAGATGGAGAGAGAGAGAGAGAGAGACCTCACGAGCTGCAGTGCTGACAAAATCACCCTTGTCATCATCCAACATTCCAGCAGGCAATTCCAAAATGAACCGGCCAACAGGGACTCTAACCTAAAGACATATATTGGAACCAGGTTTTTTAGTTGAAGGTATTACAATAGTAATGGCCATATTATTTAGTCAGACTCTAGGCGTCATTGCTGGGTTCTTTTTCTCTTGTTCCTTTCTAAGGAAAGATCATAAAGGACTTTGGTAAGAATAAAACAGGGGGGCCTACCTGTTCAGTAAGAACAGCATAAGTTTCACCCTCTGATTCCAAAAGGATCAGAATTGCTACAGCTGGTCCTCGTGCAAACACAATGCCTGGAACCTAAACATGTTTTAATTCCAACAGAAATAAGGAGGAGCAATGCATAAAAGAAACTATAGCAAGTCCTGAAAAAAAATGTATAAATGTCTAAATGCCAAGCCGAGTATTTCTGTAAATTTAGTGAAATCAAGTTTAAGAATGCAATGAAAAAGAACATCATTCAGTTAACAATAGACGCCTAAAGAGAAAGAGGGGAGTATAAAACACATCTAAATAAAACGTCTGGTGTTAGATTGTTAATGACTTGATTTCAAATCAAACAAGACAGATAGAAGAGGTAACACATACCTTTTCTCCTGTTGCTTTATCAAAAATGTCTGCTTTGAATTTAAGAAAACCAATGCGCTTTCCAAACATATCAACTCCCTGTTACCGAAATACAAGTTTGAATTTGTAAAGATCACAAAAATGAATACATCTATGTTGAAACATTGAGGATATTTGATATATTCAGTGATGTTTGATTTAATAAACCATTTCGTGTGGGGGGATTAGATTATTAAATTAAACCTCTAATACACTACAACATTTAAGGACTTGGAATGTTAAAAACAAAAAAATTTGCACTTATTTTTACCCGACATCGTTTAAATTTTATCACGTATCAATATTAACTAAAAAATTAGATCATTTCTCTAATTTCTAAAACAATTATGACATATTACATAAAGAATATGGGTGCACAAGTGTACAAAATTAGTTGATATTAACATTTTTCTTTATCTGTTTAACTTGGCACTATTAGACTAAACCGAGTCCGCAACTAAAAAAAATTGAAAAACAAAAGAATAAAATTTTAGGTTATCTGACAGTAGCATCTGTAGGGACAAAAATGTGATTCCGTAAAGATCATACAAATTCAATATTACTACTGGTAAAAGATAAAAAGAGAAATATGAATTCTTAAGAACTTGTAAATAATATGAAAAGGAAGGAAAAAAAAATTTACCTGAATAAGTACTCGTTGAAGGGACAAGGCACCTTCAGATAAAATCCCAGTATTACTTTGTAAATTGTTTAGCCACTGCTTGAACAAAGACGAATCGATGGCATTCCTACAACATTTTCTAATTTAATATCCCATCTCCTTTCTTTATTTAGTCATCATCACATAATAATTTTACGAAATGATTTGTCTTAAATTATTATTCATAAAATATTATACAAAGATGAAGATGAAGAAGAAAAGGTGTTGGTCTAGAGACGAGCCTGAAGTCGAAATCGGAGATACCAGGGGCAGCAACGATATGGACTGGTTGATCGGGTTGAATCGGGAGGGTAATAGAGTGAGTCAGGGGCAACGAGGACGAGATGTTAGCAGACATTCTCCGACGGAAGTTAAAATTGGGAATTGTTAAAGACTTTGGCGGAAGAAAACGGAATCTTTTGGAAAGACAGTGAAGTGGTAGACGCATTGATGCTTGTACAAGCTCCGCCATACCCTTCTTCTACAATCTCTCTCAGTCCTCCGTACACGTGTCTATTCTTCTGCCGTCAACCGTTCTTCCCATTCACGCCGTGGCTGTGGGTGTATACAAGAAATAACTAATCATTTTATCGAAGGAAAAGTTTATTAATTTAGATTATGATAAATGATTTCTTACGTAATAAATATAATTAAATTTAATATAAAATTCACATATTAATTATAATTTAATATAATTATTATATATAAAAATGATATTTATTTAATAAAACTACATTAAAAATTTGAATATATACTTATTTTATTTATCTACCTAAAGTATCTTTAGTTTATGGGATTTTTTTTTTAAAATATATGTTTAAAATTCTCATAATTTAAAAAAAAAATATTTAACTTATAGAATTAATCTTATTGTAATATCAAAATTATAATTAATTAAATTAAATATATTAATATTATTTTATATATATAGTTATATAAAAAAATAAAATTTTAATAATAAAATACACAATATTTTAAATAATTAAATAAAATTTTATTTATTATTATTTTTATATATTTTATTTTATTTAAAAATATATATTTAATTAATTTAAAAAATAAAAATTAATGTTAATATTTTAAATAAATATTAAAAACTAAAAAAATATGATTAAACAAGTAAGAAATCAATAATTATTATACGAAATTAATAAATATATAATCGTTACCGAGAGGCACACGATTCCTAAGTGATATTACAAAACTACTTTGTTGATTTTGCTTTTCATGAAAGTACTCTGTTTTCAACTTCATTATTGATCTTTTAATAAAATATAAATCATTATTATCTTGACATGAGTTAGAGTACTCGTTCATGTATAAGCTTGTGTGTATACATACATGCATGTAAATAAGGTAGAATGAGAAAGCCGATAAAGGCAGCAATGGTGAGAAGCAACGAAACATAAGTCGAAGAAGCAGCATTGGGAGATTCAGGAGTTGAGACTTGTGGCAACACATTGATTACAAGCTTCTGTTTACCAATCTCACAGTGCTCACTAACATCACAAATGTACCATTTCCTGCCTTCTGTTTCCAAGTTTATCACATCGTTTCCTGAATTTAGGATTGTTGCATCAGCTTGAACCCTACTCCATCTGTTTTTATCACATTATGCTCTCCTTGTGTGTATTTGAACACTGCCATATCATTTCTTCGTTAAAATATTAATATGAGTAATTGATGTGATTTGAAGAAAGAGAATGTTTATATTTTTTTTATTTTACTCATTTTAATAAAGATTCATTTAAATTTTATACAAATCAATTTTATTTTAACTCATTTTTAAATGAATTTGAATGAAAAATTGAGTTAGCTCGTTTATCTTTTTAAAAGATAAAATAAAAATTATAATTTTGTTTTAAAACAAAAGTATTTATTATTAAATATATAAAATTATATCCGATTATTATTTAATTAATTTAAGTTTAACATTAATTAATATAAATATTATCTTTTATTATATTTTTGTAAAACAAAAACATATATATCTTCTAATTGCGATTTCTATAATATTATCATCATAACTGTTAAAAAGTCTCATATCGATTGTGCATGAAGTATCCAACTCATATATAAACGAAAACAATCATTTATTTAATAACCTGTATTTTAAAATGTGAATTAGTTTCAAATTTAATAATAATCGTAAAAAATTATTATTAATAAATTAATATATTTTATTAAAGTCAAATTATTTTTAAAATTAAGTTAACTATCTTATTTAAACTTAGCTTAAATTTTTTCAACTCAAATCTCATTGAATCATTGCTAAATTGAGTTGAATTTTTACACTAATATATATATATATATAAGATTAACCACTAGATATATAAAAAGAGAAAGATGTTATATAAGAATATTGTCATACCGAGTTTGTCCCCAGCATGAAACTGCTTTCCCTGAGCCCAAGTTTGGTAGTCAAAACCATTAGTCCAACCTGCATCATCTCCAACAACATGTTCCACTGCATAAATTGAAGGAACAAAGACGCCTACAAATACAATGACAAGGATGACTAAAATCTTAGAGGAATATTCCATTGCAATTAAACTTGTTTTTAAACTTATAATAATTAAGTTGCTTTCTTTGGTTCGGTTAAGAAAGCCCAACTCCAAGTGCTTGTAGCAATAGGATTTAGATGGTGTTCTGGGCAGAATCAATAAATAGCGGTATAAGAATATATCAAAGCGATAAAATGAACACACATAATTTACGTAGTTCGGCAATTCGCCTAGGTCTACGGGAGGCAGCAGATATTATTTGAACTGAGTAGGAAATATACAGAATACAGATACATATTTCCTCACTAATAATATCTCTTAAGTATTTCCCCAAACTCACAAGTATTTTCTCTCTTTGAGTTTGCTTATACTCTCTCTGATTTTTTATGATTTTTGCCTTGTTCTTCAACGCATGAACTCTTCCCTATTTATAGATAAAGCAAGGCTCCCTTTCCCTAAATTGTGCCATAATTTAAGCCTTAAATTAGGCCACCAATTTCCTTAAATTATGCCACTAATTTCCTTAAATCATGCCACAAATTAAGCCACTAATTTGTTACTTTTAGAGCCAATATTCAACAATCTCCACCTTGGCAAAAAAGTTCATAATGCTGCCTCCAAATGCGCCCTAGGCGCTCTAAGCTCGAGAGATGTTGATCAAGTTCAAGCAGTATTGAAACTTGATCCCTATAACCACCTTTGTAAGCATATCTGCAGGGTTATCTCATAGCTCCGACTTTCTCTGAGTATAACATTCCCTTCATCGACATTTCCGAACAAAATGAAATCGAACATCGACGTACTTCGCGCGACCACGATGAACTTGCTTCGCCAAACAAATAAGACTGGATGTCGCTTAAAAACTTCCCACGTTCTTCTAGAAAATACCCAAATCTTGGTCAACCCGAGAAGTTCGCATAGCTTTTTGAATGCTTCGTCATGCCCATATACTCGCCTCCAGAAGAGACAAAGCTACGCTTGATCGCAATGTCGATCTCCAACAAACCGGTCATCCCGCCATTGTGAACACATAACTAGTCAGATCGACGCTATCCAGATCTCCAAAGATAGTCGAATCTACATATCCAACTAGGTGCTCGCCTCGTTGCCTCTCTCAAACTTCAAACCAATATCCACAAGACTACGCTAGATATACCGTAATCCACTTCATCCGCGCCAAATTGTCCTTTACCCGCATCACGCATTTAATCGACTCACCATACTAACAACAAGGGGAAATATCGTGTCCGGTGCAAAGCATTGCATACATCAAGCGCACTAACGGTATTTTGCATATGGAACACGCTTCCATTTGCTTCTTCTCATCGCTGGTGCTATGTGACATTAATGCACTTAATCGAAAGCAAGTGAGCAAGCTGCATTTCATCGGTTTGGTTTTTTCATCAATGTCAAACCTTTGTAATACTTTCTTCAGATATCGAGTCCGAAGGATCAGATCGTACTTGCACTCTATCTCTGTGGATTTCCATCCCAAGAATTTTCTTAGCTTCTCCAAGATCTTTCATTTCAAATTTCAACTCAACAGAGCCTTCAACTGGCCGATCTCCACTCGCTTCTTAGATGCAATCAACATATCATCAACATATCATCAACATATAAGAGCAAATAAACGAAGGTACCGTCTCGAGTTTCCGAAAGTATACACAATGATCAAACCGACTACGTGTGTACTTTTGCTTCCTCCGATGGCTTATCAAAGCGCCAGACCATTGTCGTGGTGATCGCTTCAAACCGTAAATTGACTTGCTCACCATTTTGAAGCCCAATTCTCTCGCCTCGAATTTTGAAGCCATCCGATCGAGACATGAGATTTCTTCGCTCAAAGTACCACGCGAGAAAAGTCGTTTTGACATCAGTCGAGCTAACTCGAGATCAAATCGTGGCTACCAAAGCCAATAGTATCCGAATGATGAATGCTTAACAACAAAAAGCAGAATACTCATTATAGTCTATTCATTCTTTCCGAGCATAACTCATACTGGCCCCTGGCTTTTGTATCTGATGTTGTCTTTACCAAGAAAGCACCTTCCTTCTTCGCATGTAACCATTCGCAACCAATAGTTTTCTTTCCTTTGGAAAGTCAACCAACTCCCCAAGTCCGATTCTCGATGCAGTAGACTTCATCTCTTCATCCATTGCCATTTTCCACTTCATACTATCAACTCTTCGCACGCTTCTCCGTAAGTGTATGTACGGGACATCATCATCACTCAGGCGAATGCTACCACGTTCGTGTATCCGTAGGCTTCCTAATCTTCCTTCTCGCCGAGTCAATGCACAGATTCAGTCCGCTAATTAATCGGCGCGATGCGTGAGAACCTCTACCTCAACTAAGATCTCTTCTTGATAATCAATTTCATCTTCACCACGACGGTAATTGTGCAATCTTTTCGATCTTCCTCAAGTCTCAAGCATCACCTTAGAAAGAGTATTTGGACTTTCATTCTCTTTCTCTAAATTTGTTTGTCTCAAGATAATGATTTGTCGAATGTAACATCTCGCTTAAGACGATCTTTTCGGATTCACCACACCAAAGTCGAAATCCTTTAACTCCCTTCATTAAAGCCCAAGAAAACAACTTTCGTTTCCTGATCCGGGGCTTTGGATTCACTAACATGAAAATACGCAGACATCCAAATATTCGCAATGAATCATAATCGCAGCAGCTGTCCGCATCATACCTCAGGAGTTTTTCCATCTAATGCAACAGTAGAAGTCCGTTGACTATATGAGTTGCATATGACAAAGCCTCACCTCAAAATGCCTTGCTCAATTTGAACGAGATAGCATACATCGAACTTTTCTCAACCAAAGTACGATTCATTCTGCTTCCGCAACTCCATTCTCACGGTGTACGAGGAACCGAAAAATGTCCGATTATCTCTTCATCTTGACAAACTTTAAAGAAAGGATCCGATTTATACTCGCCACCATTATCGATTCGAGCCTTTTAATCTTCCCGCCCTGCCTCGAGTCTCGATCATTTTCTTCCATTTAAGAAAGATATCCGTAACTTCATCTGCGGACTCATAAGCATATCCGCACATATCTAGAGAAATCATCAATAAAAGTCACAAACCAACGTTTACCTCCAAGTGAAGCATTCTTGGAAGGCCCCCAAACATCTGTGTGAATATAATCAAGAGATCCCTTAGTACGATGAATGGTAGTGACGAACTTGACTCTTGTTTGTTTTCCCATTACACAATGCTCGTAGAAATCAAACTTTCCAGTCTTGGCACCTTTCAAAAGACCTTGCTTCATTAAGCCTTGCAAAGCCTTTTCACCAACATGCCCTAAGCGCATGTGCCACAGGCGGGAAGAATCATTTGCCTTTTCTTCAGAACTACTTGAGACAGCTGCCCTTCCTGTAACTGTACACCCATCTAGGAAATACAAGTTTGCCTTCCGAGTACCCTTCATTGCTACAAATGCACCTCGTACAACTTTCAAGACTCCATTTTCCAATGTTACCTTGTAACCATCAGAATCTAGAACACATAAAGAAATACGGTTTTTCTTTAGGTCAGGAATATACCTTACATTTGTAAGTCGTCTGATTGTACCATCGTGCATCTTTAGTCATATTGTTCCGATCCCTTTTGTCTGACAGGCATTGTCGTTACCCATAAGCACAACTCCTCCATCGAGCTCTTCAAAAGTCGAAAACCAATGTTTGTTTGGACACATATGATAAGAACATCCAGAATCAAGGATCCACTTATCTGAGTAGGTTTTTGATGATGAAACTGAAAAGGCTGATTCTTCATCTTCATCGGCCTTCTGTGCAACATTTGCATTTGACTTGTCCTTGTTTGGACAATCTTTCTTCCAGTGCCCTTTTTGGTGACAATATGCACACTCATCCTTCGCAGGACGTCTTCTAGATGACTCTCCTCTAGACTTTGATCTAGATTTCCCCCTATTATTTGATCCGCTAGATTTTTTGTTGTTAGTCCTACCTCTGGCTGTCGTCAATGCTTCTGATATTGAGTCTCTATGATCATGTTGATCCTTCTTCGGGTAATCGTTATTTACCAAAGCATTTGAAACATTTACGAACTTAACCTCATCCTTTCCATATAACAGGGTTGTGGTTAAATGCTCATAGCTCTCAAGTAATGAATTCAATAACAACAAAGCTTTATCTTCATCGATAATTTCAACATCTAAATTTTGTAGATCGGCCAAAATTTTATTGAAATTATCTAAGTGCTCAATCATAGGGGTACCTTTCTTATACTGGAAACGGAAAAGTTTCTTCTTCAAGTAGAGTCTGTTCTCAATACTTTTTGTCATGTATTTGTCCTCTAGTTTTTTTCCAAAGAACTGCGGCTACATTCTCTTTCATGACAAAGTACTTCTGATCTTTTCCTAAGCACAGTCGAATTGTGCCACAAGCTTATCGGTTGACATAATTCCAATCTTCATTTGAATAATCTCTTGGCCTAGTTTCCAAGGCTATATTAGATCATTCTCGAAACAATAGATCTAATACTTCACATTGCCACATGCCAAAGTTATTGGTGCCGTCGAATTTCTCCACCTCAAACTTTGCGTTGGAAAACATAGTTCTTCGAGTAGAACTTGGTTTGCCATAAATTCTATGGTCAACTTATTCACCTTCTTCGATCTCTCCTTTATCAGCCATAAGTACAAACTGATAACAGAAATTTTGCACTTACAACTTAAAATAGTGTTTTTCCAAATTTTATACCTTATTTGAAAAAACGGAGTCCGGAGTTGAATCTGGAATGGTCCAATTAGCTAGGAATAGATCCAACTCAGTTGAAAACGGATGAAAAACAAACCAACTCGGTCACTGGGTTGACTCGGTCCAACTCGGCGAGTTGACTCAGTTGCTGGCAGCAGGAATCCGGCAGCTTCTGGCGGTGATTCTGACTTCCGATTTGAGCGATTCTTTCACCGTTGTGTTCGTATCGTCTAGAACTTCGATTTGATATATAATACTACTATATTTGGCTCTGATACCAATTTGTTGTGGGCGGAAGCAATAAATAGCAGTATATGAATATATAAAAGCGATAAAATGAACACATAGAATTTACGTGGTTCGGCAATTCGCCAGCCCAGGGAGTCACAGATATTATTTGAAATGAAGAGGAAATATATGTAATATGTATACATATTTCCTCACTAATAATATCTCTCAAGTGTTTCCCCAAACTCACAAATATTTTCTCTCTTTGAGTTTGTTTATACTCTCTCTGATTTTTTCTGATTTTTGCCTTATTCTTCAATGCATGAACACTTCCTTATTTATAGATAAAGCAAGGCTCTCTTTTACTAAATTGTGTCATAATTTAAGTCTTAAATTAGGACACCAATTTCCTTAATTATGTCACTAATTTCCTTAAATCATGCCACAAATTAGACTACTAATTTGTTATTTTTAGAACCAATATTCAACACACGGGACCATATATATATATATATAGGATTAGGCAATATCCATAAAAATTAATGGAACTTGGTTAACAGTACTTACTTGATTCAGATCTGGCCTCGGGCGGCAGAGAGCTGCTAACACTGCTTTATTTGCTGAACGCCTAAATCATATTTTAAACAGTACATGCATGCAGCCTACGATTTAAATAAAATTGTGCAGTCAAGGCTTTTGTTTGTTCTTATGATAACTTGTACTTTGTATAAGGGTATCAAATTTGTGTAATAGTTGTAAGGATGGAAAAAAATTTATTTAATAAATCAAATTAAAAATGCTACAATTTTATAATAAATATATAAAATATTATTAATAATATTATGGTTTAAAATTATTGAACTCTTAAATGTGATATATATTATTTTAAATTTTAATGTTTAAAAGTTGATGTAAAAATATACTATTAAGGTGTGATTTTTTGTAATTAACTATTTTTCGTAACATTATTTTCTTTATTTACGTTAATTTATGCAATGATTTTGTAATAAAGATTTTTAATTTCATTAAAAATATTTTTGATTTATAAATAAATCTAATTAATTAAAGAAACATATAATTAATAATTTAAATTAGTTTGAATTAATTTATTTATATTTGATTAAAATTTGGATTAAGTTAAAATTATAACAATTTAAACTTAAACAATTCGAAATAGCTCAAACTAACGAGATTATTTACCTTACCTTATCTTGTCCCCGGAAAAGAAAAAAAAACGTTCTTTTACCTTATGGCCTGCTGTGCCAGCCAAATAAACTTTGCATTTCACATATATTCTTTGTTAAATTTATAGTTACCTTTGTATATATATTTTCAATTTAATTGCAATTAAGTGTTTAACTATTATATACAATTTTATATTTTTATTTTTATCGGTACTCAAAATGTGTTACTTGATATGGAAAGTTTTAAATCTTAAACCAATGATGGCAGTTGGAGTAAACCGGCACTTTTATTTTGATATTTTAATTTATGTATTTATATTTTTAATATTTGATCTAAATTCTTTAATATAATTACCTATTTTTAACACTATTGATCATACTATTAAAATTATCATAATGTACATAGAATATAAAGTGAAAAAATAAAAATAATACTTTAAAAATTTTAACAACAAAATTTACTTATTATATTCTAACTTATATATTTTTATTATTAAAAAAAATCTAACACATTATTTTATATTAATATCATTCAAATTAAATTACTGTCACTTAAAACATTTAAAAGTTTATATTATTCAATTATATTTCGTTCAATATTATCAAGATGTTATTTTATTGTTATAAATTTTAAAAATTTAATTTTTTAATATATATTTGTTCCGATAAAAATACGAATAAACTCTATATATTAATAATACAAAAAACAAAACATTTTAGTTAAGATTATCCAAACTTGAAATATTTGACATTTTAATTTCAAAAAGATGTGTAAATTTGATAGTACTCTTTGAAATAAAATATAACATATTATCGTTCCTTTTACTTATTTACCCCCATTATTTGACCCACACAGTGACAATATCCATTTTGGGCCTTGGTTGGTTTAATGGCTACACGTTATTGATCTGGCTATCTAATCGAACCCAAAATCCATCTTGGCCCAGCAATTTGTGCATCTTCTGAATATCTAAGTTGACCAGAATTATAAAGGAAATTCTAAAAACATCAAATTGAGAGCCTTACATATCTAATTTTAATATTTTATTAAATATATCATTATATCCCAAGTGGAGGAATAAAATCATAGCATAAAAAAAGTGGTGATGTTGGAGTTTTTGTAGGTTATGATTTTGAGATTTTGAGAATTAAGATTTAAGATTGAGTATTGAGACGTGGAAATTTTGATCGTAAATTTTTATTTATGTTTTTTTTACTATATATTTAATGTGGATGCAGTTCAATCTGATCATTACACATTAAATATAAATTGTAATATTAAAATTAAAAATTTGGATTTGTAAAGTTACTGAGTTGGTGGATGTTTTTAGAATTTTTCGAATTATAATCATCTGATCTAGTTGTATCCAACCCGTGAGATGTTGAAAATTGCCATTTTGTTTTGATTTGCAAACTTGTTTCTTTCAAGTTGTTGTTGTACTAGACACAGTTCATATGCCCCAACCACACTCACGGGATATCCCTCCAAAATCCTACTTATGTCAAGAAAAAAGTATTGGCTCTCAGTTAACCTTCCAAAAGACAACCCACCTAATTAAAAGCCTAAAACCCCCGACTTTTCCCATTTCATGTGAAACCTTTATATCACATAAACACAATAGCATGAGAGAGAACAAAATGAATTAATTCACTTATCTTATTTTTAATGTATCACTTTATATGTTATTGTATTACTTTGTATGTCCGATACACACGTAAAAAAATTAACATTTTATATAATAAATACTCATTCTTTTAATAATTTTTATCTACATATTTATCGACCATTGAAGACTTATCAAAAATGTGATAGAAAAATTAGATTCACCCTAAAAAAAAGTATCAAGAATGATCACACTTTTTCTTTTTTATATACATTTAAATTTGTATTTCTAGATTATCATTAAATATAATTGATATATAATTTTTCTTCAAGTAAATATGTTTAAATGAAGCTTATATAAACCCAAAGCACAAACTACTCCAACTTCTACATCATCTCTTATCATAATTTACAATAACGCCCTTGGATGCAGCTAAAATATGGACAAAAGACCAACTCATTTTGTTGACATCCATGAAATCTTACATGAAAATCATGAAGAAGAGGGCATTACCAAAGTGGTTGATAAACCAGAAAAACACTTTCACATACCCATTAAAGTACGAGATATGAACCGAGGTCATAGGAGTTTTAGTCGGCAAGTTTCTTTGGAGACAGGCTTTTCTGTGCTTAATAGAGAATTCAAAACCAAAGATGAAAAGAAAGTGCAACTTCCAAGAAGTGGAAGAAGTTTTGGTGGTTTTGATTCCACTAATAGAATTGGCATTGAAGTACGCAAAGCAGATTTCAGTATGTTCAAAACAAAGGCAGGTCCTAGCAAGCAAAATTCTTTGTTGCCAAACAAAAAAGAGAAAGAGTTTGAGTCTCAAAGAAATATTGATGGCTCTGAAGGGCTTGATGAATCTGTTAATAAAAGTGTTCCTGCTGGAAGATACTTTGCAGCTCTTAGAGGTCCTGAGCTTGATGAAGTCAAGGTTTCTTTTCTTTCTTTTAGAACACCAGATACATCACAATCTTAACTAACATAACAATTTTTTATTGGATACGGTTACGTGGATCCTAATGTACCTAACACATTACACCGTATCATTTGTTATTTATCTCAAATTTGAAATATATACACTTTTCCTTTATTTTTAATTTTTCTTGGGTGCTTCCGAAACAATAGTCAAAAAAATTGTCAAAATGTTTATAGCTCAGAAAGCATATTTTTTCCTAACAAAAGTATAAATTATATGCTTCATACTAAAATCACTTTTAATATAATGTTACAGTGATCATAACTTTGAATATTTACCGTTCATGCATAAAAAATATAATAAATTATTCTGCTAAATGTTTCCAGGATTATGAGGATATTCTCCTACCCAAAGATGAGAAATGGCCATTTCTTCTACGATTCCCAATTGGGTGTTTTGGTATGTGTCTAGGCCTAAGCAGCCAAGCAGTTTTGTGGCATGCCCTAGCAACAAGCCCTGCAACAAAGTTTCTTCATATAAGCCCTTTCATAAATCTTGCCCTTTGGCTATTAGCCTTGTTAGTGCTGCTCTCTGTATCTTTCACCTACATTCTCAAATGCATATTCTACTTTGAAGCTGTTAAAAGAGAGTATTTTCATCCTGTGAGAGTCAACTTTTTCTTTGCACCTTGGGTTGTCTGTATGTTCTTAGCAATTGGTGCACCAGCTATAATAGCCCCTGACACTCTTCACCCTGCTATTTGGTGCACTTTTATGGCTCCTTATTTCTTTCTTGAACTTAAGATTTATGGCCAGTGGCTTTCCGGTGGGAAGAGACGACTTTGTAAGGTTGCTAATCCATCTTCTCATCTATCAGTTGTTGGAAACTTTGTTGGAGCAATCTTAGCATCTAAAGTTGGATGGAAAGAAGCTGCCAAGTTCTTTTGGGCAGTAGGATTCGCACATTATCTTGTATTGTTTGTGACTTTGTATCAGAGATTGCCAACCAGTGAAGCTTTGCCTAAGGAACTACATCCTGTTTACTCCATGTTTATTGCTGCCCCATCAGCAGCAAGTATTGCTTGGGAAACTATATATGGAGAGTTTGATGGACTTTCAAGGACTTGCTACTTCATTGCTTTGTTTCTCTATATATCATTGGTTGTACGGATTAACTTCTTTACAGGGTTTAGGTAAGTCGTTCGACTCTGTTAAAAAATCATGAAAAGGTATTTTCTCATATATAAGCGCTAAAATATGATACAAATTTATGTAGGTTTTCAGTGGCATGGTGGTCTTACACATTTCCAATGACAACAGTTTCAGTAGCTACAATAAAGTATGCAGAAAATGTACCTTCATTTCCAAGCAGGGGACTTGCACTTGCTCTATCTTTCATGTCATCGACAATGGTGTCACTGTTGTTTGTGTCCACTCTTCTTCATGCCTTTATTTGGCGTACATTGTTTCCAAATGACTATGCCATTGCCATAACAAAAAGAAGTAATGGCAAGGAGAAAAAGCCCTTGAAGAAAGCTTATGATATTAAGCGTTGGACAAAGCAGGCTCTCACCAAGCACAACTCAGCCAAAAAGAATTATGATGAAGAAAAAGAAGATGATTACTGATTTCCAATTATCCGTTAAATGCCATGGATCATCTATATGTATTTCATAAACTTTACTATATCCCAAAAAAAAAAATTTACTATACCATGGAAAATCTCTCTTTAGGCTTTATTTTTTAATCATCTTGCTCCAGGCTCGCTGATATTAACATTTGCTTATTCAAAAATAAAAAGCAAGGAGAGAGGGAAAAATAAATATATATATATATATATAACATACACAAATGAAGAGAACTTAGTATATGCTTTGGGGCTCGCTATCTTGACAGATTGTTTCGGGTTTCTGTACGTATTAGCAAGAGACAAATAGAGTGCAAAGTTTCAGTTCTCCGGTTATCTAAAATAATTTCAGCAATTCATTTCCTGTGCCTTGGTAATGAAAATTTAATATGAACATGTTAATTCAAGCATAAGTCGAGTAGCTGTAGCAAATTTCTTTGGAAAATCTTCATTAGTTGCAAACACACAGGAAATAGAGGGAACAAGTCTATATTGAGAAGAATTTGAAGAAAACAAAAAATAGGAAATGGCTGCAAAAGTGTTACAACATTATGCAGATAAAACCTATTTTAATTAACTAATATATCCGTTGTGTTGATCATAAGGGGACCTTGTAAAAATCAGATACGATATAAGGTGTGTGGCCTTGATGGCTATACAATACCGGCCTTCTACATGTTATTGAATTTGAACTATGAAAACCTATGAATTGTTGAAGATACAAAAGTCCGAGTTGAGTGCCCAAAAGCTCAAGGATATATGGATTTCCATGGATTCCGCAAGCGGCAAGTATGAGAACCTATTATGAGTAGTCTCAGCAACCAACAGTTGTAAACGTACTACCCAATCTTCCATCCAATTACCAACAATCAACTCTTATGCCAATGGAGATGAGCAGTTTAAGTATCTCAGCTTTCTCAGCGGATCCCAAAACTTCTGTTTCTGTTTCAATCTCAATTTGTTCAAAACCATGAAGCGAGTAAAGAAAGAAGGTAGATGAGATGTCTTAAGAATTATTTCATATACCTCATTGGCACATTAGTTCCAATTCTGAAAGTGCATACATCAGCCCCCTGAACCTGCTCTCCAGCAAAGACAGGAGGTTTTTCTTTCACGGCATGTATTACCTGTAACATGTTAAATTGCATCAAATATGCAGAAAGGTTAAAATAGTAATAAATGAAAAACAAAAGGCTACTTACACGCAAGCTAAAAAAAATAGAAAAAAAAGGAATAAAATTGAATTTGCATCTCATTATCAGGTACCTTCTGTTCTGGCTGGAAAGACTTCGATCTATTCTCTTTAGAGCCCTAAAGTCAAGAAAACAAATAACGCAAAATTTTAACAATGATGGACAAATTATCTGTTTGATGAAAAATATTTGTTTGGAGGGGGAGGTAATAATGAACAAAGTTAACCTTTAGATGAAGTGGAGTAACCCGAGGCAATTTCAACTGAGATCCATTATTTGACTGGAGTTTAGATGTCAGAGAGAGCTACAATATTCAACCAGGGGATGATAAATAAGAGCTTAACAATAAGTGGTATGACACATTGCCGTGATTACTTACCTTACTGAATAAATCTGTAGGTGGATTATGCTGAATTCTCGTTTTGGTATGGAAATTAAATCCCTGTATATAAATAACATATAGCAAGCACCCTTATAGACTTTTTACCAAATTAAAATGAAATTCAGAGAACACCGATTAGAAAAAGAAAATAAATCCAGGCTACCATTGGTACTGTGGCTTCTCGCTTGCTGTTCCGGAAAACACCTATTTCACCTTTACTGGAAAATATCTGCATTCAGAAAAGAAATGATAAGCCCCTATGAGCAGCCGTTAGAATCTTTTTCAAAATAAACTAGACACAAACTGGTAAACATGGTACCTTCTTGTTAAGAGGACGAGCTTGGAGTCTCTGAATTACCTCTCCTCCATTTTGCTTCGTAGCATCCTTGATATTTGGTCTATGAATAAGAGGTAAAGTTAGAAAATAAGCAACGTATTCTTGCTTTAACCATTATAGTTAGAGTTCGAAAGAAAATTTAGGTCAAGGATATTTCAATTTGAGTTTCACATAGAAATTTCAGGCTTTTACCTTCTGGACTCTCTGCTTTCATTTTCTGCAACAATAGAAGTGGTTGGTCTGTCCATCCCCTGCAATGAATGTATTATAATAATCGAATAAATCCCTTGTAGAAACCAACAAAGAAACCGAATTGATTTGAGTCTGACCTAAGAATACAGCAATTCAAATTATTCAAGTAAAATACACACCTTGTCAGACTCATTATGGATGTGAGAAAATGATGTAACAGTAGAAGTGTTTTGTGTAGCCCTTTCCATTGTCCTTAGGTGAAAAACCTAAGAACAGTAAATGAAATTTGAGTGGCAAAAGATCTAAGATTTGAAAAATTAAATGTTGAACACATTACAAAACGAGTTTAAGATTCATGAATCATATGAAATGGGGAGGTAGAAGAAGGATGCAATCTGCCCTTAAATGTAGAGCCCACAAAACCCTCTCAATAACAAACAGTAAGGAAGCAGCATGCCAACAAAAAATGTCTAGTCTCAATTCAAGCATCTAGTTTCACAACAAACCTCGTACAAGCAAATTTCATAAAGAGCAAGATTTTTCTTAAAGCTAAGCAAAAAGGCCAGAAACCAGAGAAAAGGGCTAACTTGAAAATCAGGCAGTTTTGGAGTGCTCCTTTTCTGAACTGGTAATGACGGAGTTTCAAGGATCTGCAGTCAAAGTAGTAAACTGAGGAAAACGCATAGTAAATCAATAGAAAAACCTAATTTGGTGAATGAAAGTACCAACTTTTCTGTTTAATGGTCGTGCTTTAAATCTACAAGTAGTTGATGTAACTTCTTCGGGTTCTTTAGCACTCTTTGGCCTGAAAAACAAACTTACTTTTTACTTCTTGCATATTGGTAGTGATGAATAGTTCATTAGATATCAGTGTATAAGAAAAATAGCAACAGCAATCCAACCTTGTCCTTAAAGCACGTTGAGCTGTTTCAAGCTCAGGCTCTCTTGGTATAGTAAGCTTTAACTTGGGGCATGAAGAGCTTTTATCAACAGTTCTATCCTGTGACACCATTATGTTGTTAAATAAAATTCATTGACAAGTTCATGTGCATATTGTACAAACCCTCTTCAATGATAAATCTTTTTTCAAGTTAAAATATGAAACTATATTGCATACTAATAATTACAAGTTGCACACTTTATCTCAAATAAATAACTCTTTGAGTACCAATATGCAACCCCCATTTCAAACGAAAAAAATTAATATTTATTCCTACGTAGAAGATATTAAAAAGGTTTGGCAGGATGAAACCAACCAACATTACAAGCAAGGTGAAATTTTACGATAAGAAATAACATTTTTGATAACTTGTATATAATTTAATATTGCTTAAGGTTGGCGATGAATCACGGAGAAATGATGATTCGGCAAAATGGATTACACTTGTTAAGATATTTAAAGCATATCTACTACAAAAATGCAGAATTTTGAAGTAGTAATCAAACATGCACCAGAGTGGTAATACACACCTTTTTAGGCAACTTGTGGACCAAAGTGGGTTGCTGCTTCAAATCAGTGGTCTGGATGGAAGATACAGCAACGGTGAGTACATCTAGGTTAGTTCTGATTATTCACCTCTTCTTTTATACATTTTTAAATTTACTAATAGGGTACAATGCATAAATTAAGAATAA
Source organism: Hippophae rhamnoides (assembly GCA_033030585.1). Classification (NCBI taxonomy): domain Eukaryota; kingdom Viridiplantae; phylum Streptophyta; class Magnoliopsida; order Rosales; family Elaeagnaceae; genus Hippophae; species Hippophae rhamnoides. The sequence goes on along the minus strand of CM065428.1, from coordinate 65,501,726 downwards.
TAAGGGAAAATCATAAGTACACTATTAACATATACTATGGGAACCATTACAGGTAAGTGTGAATATGATTACATCATTGAGATTCAGTTTTCAAGAAGTGAGGGATCAGATCCAATTTGGCCAAGCAATTTACCAATGTCACCACCTTGTTACCTTGCATAAGTGTCCTCTCTCTAGCTTTTGTCTCTTAGGAGCTTGACTTTCCACCCCAGAAGGATTGCATAAGCTCTTCTTGTTTTGAGCCGCTGGTATCTGAAATCTAAAAATCAGAGTATAATAGAATATTAGAGAAAAAGGTCAATGTCATTCTCCTTCCACATCTGTTAGTTACCCACTGTCTCAGCTGTTCAAGGCATACAACTATGATATAGATTTTTAAAAACACATCATATGTATAGAATTTGAACATAAGCCAAGCATTTGCAAAAGGTACCTGGAACTACCAATTTGATGCAGTCGATTCTGCTTAGCCAGCTGACTTGCTGTGGGCTTCATCAACGTCGAGCTCTTTTGGTGAAAAGGCTTGACACAAGAGTTAGCCTTAATTTTAGACGTGCAATTTGAAAAGAAGTTGTTGAATGTCAATCCTATAAAGGCAAAATTAAGGAAACACATCGGTTAACTAAGTAATGGTGCATAATTTGAAACTGTTTAGTAATAGGTCCAGAGAAACCATAACATAAGTAAATGGAAGATGAAGTTTCAGCAATCTTTATATCACCACAGTGGAATTTATAGAAGAAGAAGAGGGGAGGGGGGACAAAGCATCAAAGTGATCACCTGTAGTTAATCCATGTGATTGATTCAGAATGCTTTGTAAATTGCCAAAGATCCCTCTACTTATTTCTCCACAATCTAGCAGACAACAGGACAGATTATGGAGTCATGAAGATGTATGGCTTAAGAAAAAGGAATAGAAGTCTGTAGTATGTTAGATATCCAAAAATAAATAAAAAATAAAAGGGTTTTTTTGAGTTCAATCATACCTATATTGTTTACATCCTCTGCATAAAATTCTCGGCCCATACCAACATTATAGTCACTTTCAATCGGATTAGTGCTATCGTTATCATCCATATCCTCCGATCTTGGAGAGGTGCCCAAACTTTCCAACAGAGCCTCCTCTCTTAGAAATAATTTCGTCACAAAGGCTACAAAAACAAAAATATCAGAAAAGGGTGGGCTCGTGCCAAAATGCCCAAAAAAAGTAAACAGAGGGCAAAATTAGTGTGAAATTATTACCGAGTTAAATTCATTTTTATTATCTTAGAGAACAACAGCAATAGCAAAATAAGGGCTGAAAATAATCTATAGCAACACCAGCAAGCGATTATCTTTTTTGAGTGAGTAAAATTAGTGTCGCGGAATTGTTCTCCGAAATGATTTTTAGGCACAGAGCAGAGGCAAGAAATAAAAAAAATAAAAAAAAGGTCAAGGAGCGATCATTGAAACAATGCTAGGATTAAGCAATGCTGAACATTAATCAGACCAAGTCAATGTCAGATTAAATCAAACAGCAACCAAAAATTTCATGAATCATTCGGCCAAAGAGATTATATCACAATATAACCCAAGTAACAAGAAGCAAGAGAAGAAGTTGAAGAAGATAGACTCACGAGAGGGCGGGTAGCTCTGGGCACACTCAAACCAAAGCTCCGCTTGACGAGCCTCAGCTGGAGTCTCTTCCCGAGTAAAATCAAAGTAGCTCGCTGCGTCGAACTCGTAGTCTAGGTCGACCTCATGAGCCTCAAACACTGGCTCAATCTCCATATCTTCATCCAATTCCATTCTCCCTTCCTCCAAGTCTAGAAAAGATTCAGTTTCGCTTTCTCTCTCTACAATGCCAGAGATTCACATGAAAATGAACCGAAACTCACAAGACCATGAATGAATCACCAACTCTCTCTGGAGCTCCTAATAAGACCCGACAAAACCCTAACTCTGGATATCCGAGCTATGTTTTGCAGCAGAGCAATGCGTACCGTAGCACTCCGAAGCCAAGAATGGCAAACTTTGGAGCGTCAGAGGGGACGTTTAGATGTTTTACACATGTGTGACTGACTGTAACTCCGTTCAAACCAAACACTAAGGAATGATATCTTCGCTTTACATAATTAGAATTACTAATTAGTTAACACTTAAGTGTAATAATTATTGGAAAAAATTAAGAATATGAATTATAATTATAAGTGATTGAGAATTAAAAAAAAAACTATATTACGATCATGAAAATGAATGGTTAATTTTCTTATATGGTGAAGAATATTCTTTATCTTAAGCAAATTGATATTATAGAGAAAATTTAATTTATGAATTTAAAAGTTCAATCCAAGAAACAAATATAAATACATAATTTTGTTTATAGGTTTATTCGTACCAACCAGATAATACGAAGAGTGTGTTTACATGTGTAGAAACTGAGTTATTCTCATGATTGGGATTATCAATGGGACTAAAAGGGATTAAAATTCCTCTTTATTTTTTGTTATCGATTTTAATTTATCTTTCTTCTTTTTTTAAAATTCTTACATAAATATAGATCCTCCACTCCGAATAATAAAGAGATGTAAGCAATATTTTAAATATTATTTTTATTTTTTAATAATTTTATTTTATAATAAAAAACTAAATAAATTATAAATATTTTATAATTGAAAAAAGAAAAATTTTAAGTAAAAAAATAAATAATATTTATGTTAAATAAAGAAAATAAAATATATATAACAATAAATAACTAATCGTTTTATACTCGATAGAATCTTGTTATAAAATAGTTTAAAATATAAAAATAAATTATAAAAAAATTATAAAATTTTAATTTATTTTTTTTTTAATTTAAATAATCTTTATAAAAAAATTTATTAATATTTTAATAGAATATAAATATAAATTAAAGATCAATTTTAAATTTTTAAAATTTAAATAAATAACTTAAATAATTTTTATAAAAAATTATTGATGTTTAATAGGATAAAATATAAAATATATTATTAGTTTAAATTTATAATATATATATATATATATATTAAAATATGATATTTAAATTTAAAAGAGAAATCAAATAATACAATTTTCTTAGTTAATCAATCAATATCGTATTATAAAACACGATTCTCACTTTTTGTTTCTCCTTCTTTTATTTTATTATCTCCATTTTTAATCTTCAATGTAAAAAATTTCTTGTGAATTTTACCACATCATTTATATTATTAAAAAAAATCATATATGAGAATTAAAAATAAAATTTTAATTGTAAAAAATATAATTAAACTAATAAATTTTTTTATCGGTTTATGTTCAAGTTAACAATTTATTACGTAAATTAAATTAAAAATTGAAATTTGAATGAGTTGGTGAATAAGATTGTCATTTTGTGATGAGTTTTGAGAATTCGTTTGCTTTCGACCAACTTAAACTTAAAGGCATGGGATTCGAGCTCCGTTTCGGAAACGAAATCCTGTCTAGCTACTTAGTTCTTCAACACACTGGAATTTCGGCAGAATATCGAACTTACCCCTAAGGGTTTAGTGAAATTGCACTATATATTATTGTCTTTAACCGTTGTGTTCATTTTGACGTGTGATCCCTAAAGGCGGGTCCGCTTCTGCATATTCAAAAAGTAGGGAATTAAAACAAACGGTAATAAAGGAATTCAAAATGTTCGTTTGCACAGTTTTTTTTCTTTTTCACTCCTCAAATTACTAACTGAAAAATTATTTATTTTGATATTAATGTAACGAAAAATATTTTAATTTTTTTATTTTAAGTGAATATTATTAAAAATTGATTTATATAATCAAAATATTTAAGTTATTTATCAATCGAGTAAAATTTAATAAAAAAGTGTTCCCTCGTTTTTAATGAATAGTTTCAATATTCCTGAATTACAAAAAGTGGATATTATTGTAAATAAATAAAAATTTATACATGTCTTATCAATCCCATCCCTTTTCTCGTTCATACTTTTTTTTTTTTAATCTTCTTTTTATCACTCTCTAATACAAAACCAAAGTACCTAAAAAAAATTTCATCAAGTACACTTTTTTTTATCAAACGAATGATTATATAATGAAAATGTTACTTATTAATTAAATAAAAAATTAAGAATATAAAATGATACAATAATTATAAATTTATTTATTAATATAAATTAATTAATTAATATATCAACATTATTATATACATGTTAAAAATATAATTTTAATAAAACATTGTAAATTGTTACTTAGAAACCACTTATAGTGGATCATAATTTCATTTATTATTTTAGAGAAAAAAAATATTGCATATGTTTTTTTTTAAATGTTATTTGATTCTTTATTTTTGTAAAAAAAAAATAAAAAGATAAATTATTTTTTTATTAATACTCTTAATATTATTTATTTGTCTTTTACTTTACTTGTAAAAATGTAGAGGGTAAAGTAAACTTTTCGCATGAGATTTTTAACAAAAAAAAAATAATAATTGAAAAAGGTTAAAAAGGGCGTTAATATTTAGCCTGTTGAGTTTTCTCTCTAAATGAGCTCTGCTATCTTTAATTGTCAGCCATTAGGTTCTCTATCTTAAAAAAGTATTTTTACTACAAATAAAAATAATAAAGAAATTTACTGTCAAACTAATTCCATCTCTTTTATTTATGGTTCAAACCATATCGTTATGAAAGGTTTTTTTTTTTTTAATCGATTATGCAAGTTTTTTTTATTTTTCTTAAACTAATAAAGACTTTTTAGGAACAACAGATATTATAAGATGAAATTCTTACATAAAAAGTTAAATATTAATGATATTAATGAAAAACCTGTGTAGTGTATATGTTACTTTTATAATAAAAGTTATTAAAATATTTAATAAATTTAAAAATTTATATTCTTTCTAATACTTTTTTATGAAAAATAAATAACTAAATAATATATTTTATAATATAATTGATTAAATAAAATAAATTTTTTAATATAAGAGACATTTGTATCTATCTTACTTCATTTAATATAAAATATGTTATTTTAATATAGTATAATTATTAATATTATTTTTAAAATATCAATATGTATCATATATATGTTAACATGGTTAATATAAAAGTTTTTCATTAATTACGTCACAAAATTTTATTTACTTATTTAAAACGTAGCGGTAGTTTCCTTGTCTATCTTGGGAGCATTTTTATTGGAGTTATTTATGTGTGTCAACAATTTATTTTAATTATTGAAAACGTAACAATAGTTTCCTTGTCTATCTACGGAGCATTTTTATAGGAGTTATCTGTGTGTGTAAATTATAGATATAAAGTAGGTTATTTATCTCATTTTATTTTTTATTTAATTTTTTAATGTTAATATATAATATAATATTATCTAATTTTATCTTATTTAAATTGTATTCATAATGAACTTAACTTTAAATATATAATGTTTCATTTTTTATATTAAACTTACGTCATAAATTATCATTTATTATAATTTTTTAATTTTTATATTACTATTTATCTCATTTAAGACAATTAAAGACAAATAAAATATATTAATTACTATTTTTCATTACTATTACTATTACTATTATTTTATCATTATCTCAACCCATTGAAAATAAAATAAGAAGATAATATATTTTAAAAATTAATAGATTATTTTATAAATTTTATTAATATACCATATCAATTTACATTTACATAGTTAATTCATTACGGATAAGTCATATGAAACATTGAAACTATGTTTATTATTTATTCATTAAAGTATAATTTTAAAAATAAATGTACATGATGCTAAAAGAAGTATTACAATACATTAAAATAGGATATAGAGAAAAATATTATAAAAGTTTATTACATTAAGTTATTTATATCATTTAATCACTTAGATTATTAACGATTATTTAAATGATCAATTAAGAATAAATTAAATTATTTTAATATTTTTTTAAAATATTATTAATTTATATTATGTTATTAAACGTTATTAAAATACAAATTTTTAATAATGATAAAATCAAAATTAATGTCAAAAAATTTACAAAATATTTATTTTTTTAATATTTATTCAATTTTTAATTTTTATTAAAAATTAAAATATGTATTTAAATAATTTTTTATTTGAATTTAATTATTTTTTATTTATCTTAAATTATGTCATATTAAATTTTATTTTTATCCTTATTAAATACTCAATTTTAATAGTGTTTTAATTATTTGAATGAAAATAATAATATTTTAAATAATATAATTTATTAGCATTGATTTTTTTTACAATAAAAAATTAAATAATATTATTTTTAATCTTAAAGATTAAATAATATAAAACACTTAACTTAAATAACTTATTAGGCATAAAAATTGGAAGAGAGATTATATTCCATAAAGAAGTATATGAATAACTTTATAATTATACTCTCGTTTTTATATTATTCATTAACTCATTAGAGATAAAGTAAAAAATGAATAAATATATAAATAAAAAATCAACATAAGTTATGATATGCAACATGAATATAAAAACAGATTTTTGTCATGATATATACCATTCAATACTTTAAAAAAGTATTATATTAGGTTTTATTTTAAAAATAGATAAATCATAATTTATTAAATAATTTTTTGTCTTTTTTTTAAATCTCATTTCGCTAATTCCAACGGCCACATTTTTCAAATAAAAAAATATTTTTATCTTTTTTTTTTCTTGCCCTAATTCCAAGGAACTTATTTTCTTAAAATATAATCATTAATTAACTTTTAATAAATAATAATTTATTTTTATTATAAATAAAAAATAATAAAATAATTTATATTTATATAATAAAATATATTTTTTTATAACAAATAACTTATCAAAATTTTATTATAAAATAATTAAAAATAATAATAATAATAAATTATAAAATTTTAAATTATTAAAAACTTTACTAAATAGTTACAATATTTTTTATGAAAAATTATTGACATTTTAAAAAAAAAATATTTAAGATTAAAAAAATTAAAAAATATATTACATTGTAACAAATATCTCTAATATTATTATAATTTTAATTGTTACTAAGATAACAAATATTTATTAACAATAATTATATTTCAGTATTAAAATATAATTAATTCAATATAATTTATATATTTTATTATATTAATAATAAAAATAATTATAATAATATTATATAATATAATATAATATAATATTTTCTCACAAAAAATGTGATATAATGTTTTATATTTGTATTATATCTTGTAAAAAATTGGATATAGAGGCTTCACAAATTTTTTTAATAATTTAATTATTTTTATGAATATTATTTTTATATCACAATTATAATTTTTTATTAAATATAATTATAATTATATTTAATAATAATAATAATAATAATGTATTATATTATTTATGAATTATCAAAATATATAGCATGTCATTTTCAATATATATATAAATTTATATTTATTTTATTGTAAAATAAATTATTTTTTATTTTTTAATATAAATTTTTTAATATATGATATGATAAAAAAATTATGTATTTAAAATTAATTATAAATTTATAAGATATTAATATTATTTTATGTTTATAATAATTATGTTTTACAAAATGGAACTAATATATATTTTTTTAAAAAATAAAATTGATTAAAAATTTGTTTTCAAGTTTAAGGTAAAATCTTGACTATTTTTTTAAAAAATCTCACTTATGGCTATTTTAAAACTATTGTGTAAGATATGGTTATTATAGACAAAACTCATATAAAAACTATGTTCCCAAACATTTTTACGAAGAAAACAAAACGTCTTTAGCATTTTTCTAAGTCACGTGACTTTGAATTAGTACATATGGGTCAATTTACCTTACAAATTAAAAAATTTAGTAATTTGTTACCATTTTAGTTATTTTATTTTATATTTTTATCACTTTATTTGCCTAACATTTTTATCATCAAATATTCACTAGTATTTGTTAGTAAGCTTTAAACCTATTAAACTTTTTCTCCTTCAAAAAATAATATAAAAATCAAAAATCATAAAGAAAAATTAATATATTTAATTTATAAAAATAAAATAATTAAATTTAACTATTATATCACCTTTTGCCCATAAGTTATATTCGTGTAAATCAACGTATTTTGGGCTTTCACAGCGTATAAGAGTTATGACTTATGAGTGAATGCAATGTTTATATACCAAGTTGTTCAAATCTGAATTCCAACTGTATGTGTATAATTTAATGGTCATGGGATCAGATCTTTGACATAAATTCCTATAAAATGTACAAATTAAAACCTATATCATTCATGTTATGCTTTAAAACCCACCAGTCACTTCATTTGTTATTAAATCTATTATAAGCTTCATGGATTCCTTTTGTCAAATTTATTTGTGTAGCTTTTGAGTTTTGAAACATTAATTATAATTTAGACTATTAGATGATGTCAGGACATAGTATTTTTTTTTTACATGTAACGTGTGTATTAAATTATATCCATATAGAACTATAAGGAATTAGATAGCAAAGATATATTACTCTATCATTAATATATAGTTATTATTATTATATATAAATTTTGTATGATTTATAAAATATCTCATAAATATATAAATCATTTATAAAAAATAATAAATATGCTTTTAAGGCCAATTTAAATAGAAAATGATAAATATCCTTTGTTGATTTACATGACCATCTAAGACATCCTTCATTTGATATTGTATATGCTTTTCTTAAAGTTAATAATTTTAAAATACGTAATAGAAATATAAGTTTAAAAATTTGTAATGATTGTAAACTTTTTCATTTTATATACATGGATTTTTGTGTCTTATATATTATCCCTTGTAACGGTGATAGATATTTTCTATCTATTATGAAGGACTATTATTATTTTTTTATGAATTTTTTCTTTAAAAACTAAAATTCAAATTATTTTTGCTCTTTTTTATTTTAAATGGATACTTAAAAAATAATACGATATATCTATTAAATCTTTTCAAACTAACGGTGGTAAAAAGTTTAAACCTAATGTTTCTATCTTTGAAAATAAATGCATCCTTCATAGGTTGGCAGATCCTTACACATAAGCTCAAAATAGGTGTGTTAAGTCTAGGCATAGTAGAATTGTTAAAAGGGGACAAACTTTGCTTCTTTATGTTAATGTTCTACAAGTTTTATGTATCATGCTTTTAAAATTACAATTTATTTGCTTAATCATATCCCTTCTAAAATTCTTGAGATTATTTATCCCTTTTCTAAAGCACTCATTCGTTACCACCATCTATGTCCTTTATTTTGCCTTATGTATGTCCGGATGCCCAAGCTATTTATATTCCTACTTGTTTGTCTGCTTGTGATGGTTGTTCTCGTTTTGTTCCCCGTGTATCTTTTTCTTTAAATTTTATTTTTGTTTTTGTTTCTATAAAATCTATTCTTATTTCTCCTTTAGATCTTGCTTCTATTTCATTAACTATTGTATCTTTTATTATCATTATTCATCCCATGTTAACCTGTGGTAAAACAAGACATTTTAAACCAAAAGTTTACAAGCTATTATTATACTTCCTAAATCTAAAACTTTTAAATAAGATTTAATTATTCTCGGATAAAAAGTAACAATGGATTGTGAATACAACGTTATTGTTGTGAATGGTACTTGTGAGATTGTTAAGATTCTATTAGAGAAGAAAATTATAAACAGTAGATGGGAAAACTTAAATCTAATCATTCTCCTGATAGGTATAAAACAAGTGTGGTTCTCAAGGAATACTTACACATCAATAAGTATTGTTAAGTCCCACATTAGCTAAGAGTAAGGCAACAATGCTCCTTATAAGTCTGGACAATCCTCTAACTCACAAGCTGGCTTTTGGATTAAGAGTTAGGCCTGGGTTTCTAAGATGGTATCGGTAGGCTCTTAAACTCCTCATCTACCGTCGTCGTAATCAGACTGTCGATGTGGAGGGAGGATGTTAAGTCCCACAGGTAAAGTAAAGCAATGATATTCGTTCTTATAAGTCATAATCACTCTAACTCATGGTTCGACTTTTGGGTTAAGAGTTAGGACTGGGTTTCTAAGAAGTACAATTATATAAATCTAATTATATTAATAATTAATATAATGTAATGTTATTTAATATATATAAACTTTTTCTAGCTATAGTTTAAAAAAAATTGTTAGACGTAGAACCTAATGAATTCCAAAAGTCAATATATATGAATTTACCCATGAATAAGGACTCATGAAGAAGTGTCAAGTGTTTAGACGAATACTTGTAACAATGTGCTTCGTTATTAAAATATAAAATTTTTGAAAAAAAGGGCGAGTTTTATTAAATAATAAAAACTAGGGGTTGTATTTTAGGATTTCGTTGTACCTTCTCTAAAGTAATTGACAATAATGAGATACCACAAAGCACATCCAAAAGTTTTCGTTGCGAGTAATGCTATAATATTTCTAGTATAATTTTTAGGCTATTTTTTCTTAATTAGGTAGTAGAATGTTTATTTGAGTACTAACATTTTCTCTTTTTATGGGATTATCACTCGTAGATAACTAATTTGCCAAACTTGAAGGGCTGTTATTTGTGTCACCATGTTTTATGTCGTTGGCTTATTATCAAGTTTGGTTAATGTTAGTATCCTAATATCATATGATCGGTTCATTCTAAAATTTAATAATTTAATATAAATAATATTAAAATATAATATTTTTGTAAAAATAATTATATAGTAGTTATAACAATAAAATAGTAAGTAAAAATATGATTTGTAATTTTGGAACGTGTTTCCATCTTTCAATGTGTCTAACACTAATTAATAGCAAATATTGTTATTCAGATCTTGTAATATCATGTCATGTTCTTCTAGTAGTGTATTTTTGTGGTAGAAACATCAAACACATAAATTTATACACATTACTTACAATATATCATATAATTATATAATAAAAAAATTATAGAAAAATGAACTTCTTACGTTTTCAAAATAGTTACATCACATGCCACCCTACTAATAATGTATATGTCCAAATTTACACCCAAATTGCCAGGCTTTAAGTAGGGTAATTTTAAAGTCTTATATCCAAATGCACAAGAAGATATTAATGTTCATTTATTCATATAATAACCATTTGCAGCTAAGTAACATTCAGTGAATAACTATCCCTGCATTTGATACCTATGCTATCTGACTACACTGAAACGTATCAATAATATTTTTTCATCAACTTTGATATCAGATCTGTGCATCAAATTTTGATACCAGACTACATTTATTCGTTTAAAGACGTAAGATCAAGAAGATGTCCAAGCCTCTGTTTGTTTGGACAACCATGACATGCATAAATGCCAAGTTAATAATAGATTAGATTAGAATTGTAACCTTAATTAGTATTTAATCCATGCTAAGTTTGCATTATCTTAGTATCATTTGCACTCTTCGTAATTTATTTCATATAACTTTGTTGGAAAATACTTTATGATATATATATATATATGTATATATATTGTTAAGTTTCTTTCGTTAGAAGTTCGACAGTTGTTCATAAGTTTGAGTAACTCTTAATTCAATGAGATCTTATTCGATTGATTTAGTATTGAATTTATAACATAGTATTAGAATTGTGTCTCACTTTATCGATAATTTTGACTTTGTCCTTAATAGTTTCACTATGATTTTGTGAGACTACCTTTGTTCATGTGTAAGAAGTTATATCTTTTTAAATGTCATATCGATTAAGAATTTAACAACAAAACTATTTATAAAACTAAACGATTATTAACTCAATCAGATCTTATTAAGTTGAGTTTTTAACATATATCATCAATAATTTAAACCAAACAAATCAAATTTATGTTGTAGTAAAACAATGTAAATCACGAGAACCTAGATTGGATTGATTCAAATACTTATACATTTTATTTGTGTCTATTAATATCCCAAAATTTTGAGTTCTAAAGCCAATTAGTTAAAAAGAAATGATAGTGATGACAAATATCGGCAGGACATGGGGTGATTAAGAAGCATACATATACAGAACCAATCTAACAAGATAACCCTACCCCACATGCTCGTGTCTTCTATTCAACTTGGAAAACTAGGACACTAACTTCATACAAGCCCCAAACATACCCATCAACCACCTTTCTCGATATCATTTCATTTCTCTACCTTTAATTTTTGGATCCTTGTTTTCTAGCTAGCTAGTTTCTAAAATCACAACCATAAACTGAAAGCTATTAAAAATAATCTCTAATACCATCCCGTAAGTCAACGCTTTCTGCATTTTATTAAGATTTGTTTAACACGAATTCATGTTTATTTGAACAGCTAGTACATACATTCAAATGAAACAGTCAAGAACGAATAAACAGTTCTCAAAAATTATATTATTATTTGTGGTCCCCAAATAAAGATGATGATTTATAAAGTATAACGATGTCATTAATTATTATCACATGATTGCACAATTTTTTTTTTATCGAAATAATTAATGAAGTTATAATATCGAGCTCAATACTACCTGTGAGAGGGTGCATTCTCGTTATTCTAGAGATTGGATGGGTGGCTTGCGTATTTCTGGCACATGTTATATAACTTAATACGAATCTCGAAAATAAAAATTAAATTTAACCGTGGAGTAATTTAAATTCTTGTTAACCCATAAATATTAATTTAATCATGAATTTATTCGTAGATACCAACTACAAGCAGAATTAATTTTTTCCTAATTAATTATTTATTAAGATAATAATATTACTAAAACTTAATTTATTATATATACAAATAACTTTTCATTAATTACAATTTGTTTATAAACATTAATTATAATTGTTTTTTTGTGTATATGTGAGATAAAACAACTCGTTAAGGTCTCAGATTATTACAATGGTGTTAATATTTGATCGTTTAATACCTAAATTAGTAATGAGATTGTCGAAGATTGAAAAAATTTATGCCTCGTTCTTTGATGGAGATGAAATTGACTATTTAAGTACTAAATATATATATATATAAGGAATAGAGTTAACATGTTGTATATTCTTTACCCATATAAATAGATTCGTTGTAATATTATGATTAATTTTCTATAATTATTTATTTAAAATAATTTGGGCATAATTACTGAACTTTTATCTTTTTATCGTGATTATTTTATAATCATATTTATCTGTCAACTCAATATTTATTGAATTGAACTATAAGACTTTTTTATAAATAAGATCACTATTTGATTTACGTGTGAGATGTATTAAATTACAATTAATACAACTTTTATGTTACAATAGTAACACTAAATATAATTAATTTTAGGAATAAAAAATAGATAATTTGCACGTTTTTATTAAAATAATAATAAAAATAATTGTAACAATATTATTATAAATTTATTAAACTTGGAAAATATTTCTGATACTTTGTAAAAAGGACTGGGAAAATGATAGGACCTAACTAGCGTGTGAGGGTTGAGAGAATTAGATCTAAGGTGCATAATACAAGGAAAAGGAAACTATAAATGATCGAGAGCTAAAGCTTCAATTATGGTGATCACTACGTTCAATGTTTAGTGTTTACATTTGATATTTGGTCGCTACCTTGTCTTGCTGTTCTTTGTTTGCATAGTTTGTGGTTGTGGTAACTTAAAGGTGACAAAACAAGATCTTTGTTTTCTATTGCTGATAGCTTTAAATTTGAAGTTAAATAATAAGTAGTTTAATATTGTTGAAAAATTGCCTAATTTTTAATTTTTTTAAGATTACAAAAAAATAATATATAAAACTTATAAGAATAAAAATATTATTAAAATAACATGAAATAAACTCACTTTTAAATAAGTCTAACTAATCATATTCGACTTGAACGGTATTTAAGATAAATTTGATTTTTGTAATAGTAAAAATATATGAAATTATCATAAAAAAAGGCTATTTTTGTTATTTTCTCAATTTTTTATACATATTTGAAAAAAAAAATAAACTAACAAATATATTACTAATTATTAAGAAAATTGTAAACATATAGTATTAAAGTGTCATAAATATTAAAAAAAATACAATCCTTTACAATTTATGATACTTAAATGTTATATTTATAATTACAAAAGTATTATTTATATCGTAACTTTTTTAATATTTTGATAGTAAATTTGTTATTTAAATAAAAAAAAACTTATTTGATGTGCACGTACAAGTGGGTACTAGCTTCGTTAGAGTATCTTGTGAACTTATATGTTTATAAATTATGTTACTATAATTAAGCTCTAAAATAATTTTTTCTTCTAATATACCATGTTTGTAAGCTTTTTTTTTTTAGTTACATGGAATAATAGAAATGAACATGAGACTATCATTGTATTAACGTATTACCTTAGTCCTTAAAATTCAAGCGTGTTTAATAAAGCAAAATTTGTTAGATATCTTGTCCCTATTCCAAATACATGGGGTTGCCAACCCTTATTGGCAGATCAACGGTGAAGGATTTCAATTTCATTTGTAAAAAAGTTACAGAAAAGGATTGCATCATGGTCAACTATTTTTTTTTATTACCATGAGGAATATTGGAAGTTTTACTTGAGGCTATTTTTTATTTTTATATATTTATAATAAATATTTTTATTTTTATGTCATTTAAAATATGAAACAATTTATATTATACTTCTTTTATATTCAATTTTAAAAAAAATATTATAATAATAATAAATTAAAATTACCAATAATTTTCTTTTCAAGATTTCTTCTTTGCTTAAAATTTTATGTACAATTATAGTTTAAATATTAATATATAATTTTTTAATTAAATTATTAATTAATTTAACATTAATATAAAATTAAAATAATTTAAATTCACTTGAAAAAAAAATAAATCTAGACTACAAATTAAACATATCAAACAAACATAAATAAGTAGTTAAATATTATTTACCCAATATTTTGTAGGTAAAGTTTTGGACGCCTAGCTTGTTGGACTATCTTCATGGAGGGGAGAAAGAAATGACTTTTATGATAATTGTTTTTGTTTGGTGGCAGCTATGAAAAAGTAGAAATGTTATGACATGGTGCAACATTCCATTAATTTCTTTAAATTGAATGACATGGTGCAATCTCTTATTCAAAGTCTCCTTGTATAATCTTTGAAGCTTTCCTAATTTACAATAGTTCTTTATCAATGATATTGCTTTACTTTTCTAGAAAAAAGAATTGAATAATAAAGTTATTAACAAATTAAATTATTTATTTAAATAATAAAATAGTTTCATGCGTGTTTATTAATCCAAAGAAATCAAGAATAGTAGAATGAGCAACTATCATAGAATCCCAATTTTTATTTTTTTTTTCAAATATCATATAGGTCTTAAATTAAAATCTTTGTATCAAACGTCTACTTTTAGGTATTGATTAATTACCAAGAAATTTTCATTCATGTGCATGTCAAATTCCAAAACATAAAAAATATATATAAAAAAATTAAATTAAAAAATAAAAGAATGCATAAATATATCATGATTTGAAACAAAACAAAAAAAAAATATTTTAAATATAGACAAAACCAAAGGACATAAAAATTAATTATTAAATTTGGTTTCATTCAATTTTATCAATCTTTTATTTTTTTTAATATATATTTTTTTTAATTTGAAATGATGTATTATGAAATTTCTATGGAGTGTATATGATATTTATCCATAGTGAAATATAAAAATAAATAAAATTATGACTTAATAATATTTAATTCACTTAAACGTATAAACACATATTAAATTCAAAACACGTTTAAACTTAAACATATAAAACATATTAATTGCAAATAAGTAACTAGTATAATTATTTAAAACAAAAAAAACCATACATGAAAAAATTCAAAAGAATTGGAAAGAGAAGAATCTTTCACGTTACTACACAATAAATTTAGTAACAAATTAAATTATTTAATTAAATAATAAAAAGGTATACATATCACCGGGGCTCAAACTTTTAGTGGTTAAAATATAATTAATAATAATATATTAAAAAATAATTTATTATGATAACGTAATAAAAAAATTAGAATGATAATATTATTAACCAATAAAAATATACTTATGATGTAATAACAAAGTTAAAATGTATTATTAATTCTTCAACTTTAATTACTATAAATCTATAAAAATCTAAAAAGTACGATTTAATCTTCAAATCTTCGATAATCTACAAGTAAAACATCAAGTTTTTGAATCATATGACTTAGTTTTAAATTTTTAAAAATTTACATATAAATATTAAATTTTTGATACACATGTATGTATTTTAATAACCAAATTAAATTATATGTGTAAAATTTTAAAAGTTTGATATTAAATTATATGATTTAAAAATTTAAAGATTTATAGATAAATTGATTCATTTAAAATTTAAAATTTAAGTAATTTAATTTAATAAAAAATCTAACTTTCAAATACCTTTATAAAATAATCTGTTTTTATTTTTATGAAAATTCAAAAAGCATTATTGGTAACCTAAAAACATAAATTATTATTATTATTTTATGAAATAAAAATTAGATCATAATATTGTAATGATAATTTTTGTTATTGATATTATAAAATATTTATTTTATTTTTATTATTATTACATGTTAATAATATTATTAATAAAATGTTATTTGTAACAATAGAATTTAATTATTGCTACCCTACAAATTTCGTCTTATTTCATACCACTCTGAGTTGTTGATCAACAAAAAATTCAAGATGGTTAACTAAAATTGAATTGGCAACCTATTAGTGTAAAGGCTATTAGTGTAAACAAACAATATAATTATACAAATATAATATATATATATATATATATATATATATATATATATATATATATATATATATATATATATATATATATATATATATATAGTTGATCCAATCTTCCGACTCAAACGAGGGAACGGCGCACAGAACAATCCAAAATTAAAATCCAACCAAACACTCCCACACTCCAATTGCTTCCAGCTCACCCACCACTGACGCCCAGACACCAAAAACCCTTTGGCACCTTCTTCGTATTCTCCGACTAACCAAATATCATATTTCCCATTTACCTCAAAATTGGTCCATTTCTTCAATCCCCAATGATTCTGTAATGACCCAAACTCGTTTCCGTCGAACCAAGACCTCCGAACCCAACGAAGACTCCAAATCCACCACTACTTCTGGCGGAAGATCCGCCATGAGAGTTATAGTGCCATTACAAGGTGTAGTTCAAGGCAGGGGTGGTCTTTTATTGGGCTCAGTTATTCCATGTGCTTTGTTCTATTTCTTACAACTCTATCTTAGACGACCTCGTTCTGACCCCAACCCTCCAAATCCTCCACCATCGCCGGAGGGGAGTTCGTCTTCTTCAGAACCTGTTGGACAATTATCGGAAGTTCCCACACTGCTTAGGTCATTGTCTCGGACCCATTTGTCTCCGAGGTCTGGAGGTGGGCCGGCCTATGTATCGGGTCGGGCTAACTCGATTGCAAAGGATGGTGATTCGCCGTACTATATTGGGTTAAGGAAGGCCTCGGAGGATCCGTATGATGAGTTGGGTAATCCAGACGGTGTTATTCAGCTTGGTTTAGCCGAAAACAAGGTGCGTTTCTGTTTCTTGTTTCTGCTTGCACGTGAGTGGAGCTGGTTTTATATAACCGTTTTGATTTTACGGTGCTCTTTTTATCTGATAATAGTTGTCGATGGACTTGGTTCGAGATTGGCTTGTAGAGAATGCGAGGAACTGTATATTGGGTGGAGGAAGAAATTGTTCGGACCTGAGTATAAGTGGGATTGCAAGTTACCAGCCTTTTGATGGGTTGATGGAGTTGAAAATGGTAGACATAAATTAACTTTGAGTATTACCTCTTAATCTTTGTTATTATTCATGTAGCGTTATTTGTTAATTGTTTGTTTTGGATGCTAATTTAAATGCAACCACACTACCTGCATTGAAGCATGTACATCAATAGGTGTGTGAACGTTTTTCATTTACGTTCGTATGAATTTGAGGTATTATTACGTTGTGGCAACTGGCAAGGACCTGAAATATGCTTTGGATGACCATGTTGAGCTCAATTTGACGTGTAATGAAGTCCTGAGAAGAAACCCGCTTTAGTTGGGTTTCAATTTTAGTAATTGCGTGATATGTGATGACTGCATAAGTTTTGTATACCTGATCAAATTCGTGCAAGTAGTTTGAAACAGTAATTCTCAATATTTCAGAGTAAGATCCAATTCCATAAGTTTAGATCTACTCACCTCATTGCAAATTTTTAAGTTTCATTTTTTTTAGGTCAATCCAGAATTAAGAACTGCCATTATTTGGATCTAAAATATTAGGTCACTTGAAATTGCTACATGTGAATTGTGATTAATTGAGTAAACGGGTTAGAACTGCTGTTTACCAGTTGGGCTGGCATCAAATTGTTATCTCCCTTGAGATAATGTAGGCATCTCTCGTCAGAAAGTAAGCTTGAACATATGAAGTTGATTTTTAGCTTTATAAATGTTGCGATTTTATGTCAATTACAGAATGTTGCCTATTCTTTTCCAGCTTCCCCCCTCACCCTTTTCGTAAAGATGTATCCTTGAGCCATGTTTGATCTTGGAGCTCTAATTTTTCTGTTCCTGCAGGCTGTGGCAGGTTTCATGTCTCAAGTTATGGGAAATTTAGTTTCCTTCAACCCGTCATTTGTAGTATTGACGGCAGGTGCATCTGCTGCAATAGAAATGCTAAGCTTTTGCATAGCAGACAGTGGAAATGCATTTCTTGTTCCAACACCATATAACCCTGGGTAACCATTAATTATTCCCCTAGAGTTGGTGCAGGTAACTAGATTTTATTTGAGAAAGCTAACAGTTTTTGTCATGATATCCAGTTTGGACAGGGATGTAAAATGGAGAACTGGAGTGGAGATAATACCTGTCCCATGCCGAAGTACTGATAACTTCAATTTAAATATAAACGCTCTAGACCGAGCATTCAACCAGGCAAAGAAGCGTGGTATAAAAGTTCGTGGGATTTTAATTTCTAATCCTTCAAATCCTGTTGGTGGTTTGTTCAATCGGGAAGCACTTTATGGTCTTCTAGATTTTGCCAGGGAGAAGAACATTCATATAATATCAAATGAAATATTTGCTGGGTCTACTCGCGGAGGTGGAGAGTTTGTAAGCATGGCAGAAATTGTTGAATTGGAAGATCTTGACAAAGACAGGGTTCATATAGTATATGGTCTATCAAAAGACCTCTGTATTCCAGGGTTTAGGGTGGGTGTTATCTACTCCTTCAATGAGAGTATTTTTGCTGCTGCAAAAAAATTGTCGAGGTTCTCATCCATTTCTGCGCCATCCCAGCGGTTGCTTGTCTCTATGCTTTCAGATGCAAACTTTGTTCAAAGGTTCATTGAGATTAATGGAGAGCGACTACGCATAATGCATATCAAATTTGTTGCTGGACTGAAGGAATTGGGCATAGAGTGCACAAATAGCAAGGGTGGCTTCTACTGTTGGGCCAACATGAGTGGGTTGATTCCCGCTTACAGTGAGAAAGGGGAGCTTGAGCTCTGGGAAAAGTTACTGAGTATAGCCAAGGTCAATGTAACTCCTGGATCTTCTTGTCATTGTATTGAACCTGGATGGTTCCGTTTCTGTTTCACTACATTGACCGAAAAAGATATTCCTGTTGTTATTGAACGAATTCGGAAAATAACCAAAACCTGTAAATCTTATAGCTGAATTGTTGTATATCCATCACAGTATACAAGGATCAGATGCATATACAGTGTTTTTTTTTTTTTGGGGAAGAAAGCTCTTGCATTAACATTTTTACTTGAAATTGCCAAGCTACACGCAATCACAAAACAACTTGGCTAACACTCGATTGAAGTGCTTTCATTTTTTTATTTTTTTTAAGATTTCCCAGGTAAACTTGTTATTAGAATCATGATGTCAACATTTGTACACGTGCACATGAACACTTTGTATATGATTCTTTTACTAGTGCATGAAAAAGTCAGAAGGTACTTTGTCCAAGGCCTAATCATGTGTCCCCAAAGTTTCATGTTTGATGAAATTTTGATCATGAACTTTATAATCTAATAGTGAGTGGAGTCTGCAAAAACCATTGCTGTTGGCATTTCTCTATATTGCTATTTTGGTGGATCACATTTTATTTTATTTTTGTTATTTTTTCCTTTCATCATTTTTTTTATAAAAAAAAATCTCACCAACCTTAATTTTGCAGACATTTTACACTTTATGTTCGCAATTTTGGATTAGCTTTTTATTTCGTATGTTTGGTAGCTGATGTGTTTAATCGATGGTGGTTAATGAATTCTAACATTAATAGTATTGGTATTATTGAGGAATGCTAAGCGCACGTATAAATTACATGCAAAAATTGGATTCAACGAACTGATAAATTTTATTGCAAAAATTTCTATCTAAAAAACAGTTGATCTATGGTAAACTCATCAATTGAACCTTACAAAAAAAATAAACCCCCCTCCCATTTAAAAGACTTTGCTCTCTCTCTCTCTCTCTCTCTCTCTCTCTCTCCAAAATCAACCCAAGTTTCCAATTAGACTACCATTTGTCCATTTGTTTTAAAAGAATGCATCACTGATATAATTATGAGGTGACAAATAACTCATGCTTTTCATGTTATGTACTATGATTATGAACCATTTCTAATAGATTCAAGAAACTGTACCACCTCTGCCATGCTTGGCCTTCTTGAAGGAACCTCTGACGTACAAATAAGTCCCAACTTCATAACCTGAGTCAACTCATTTTCTACAAAACCCCTCAAGCTTCTGTCAAAGCAATCTGAAGCAGAGCCACTCTCTAGCAATTCCCTAACATATTCACACAATACCACCACCTCGTTTGCTCTTGAACTCTCAACTGGTTTCCTCCCTGTGACAAGCTCTAATAGAATAACTCCGTAGCTATAAACGTCGCATTTTTCACTTAATCTCAAACCTTGAGCCAACTCTGGAGCAACATATCCAACAGCAGTGTGGAATTTGGTAAAACCATAATTATCCAAAATTGGAAGCAATTTTCCCAATCCATAATCAGATAACTTGGCCTCATAATTCTCATCTAAGAGAATGTTAGTGGATTTGATATTTAGATGGAGTATTGGGGGTCTACAATCATGGTGAAGGTAAGCAAGTGCTCTCGCTGTTTCGAGGGCTACCTTAAACCTCCTAGACCAATACAATTCGCTATTGCCACCACTACTGCTGCTGCCTGAATAGTTTAGACCATGTAGATTGTCAAACAAGTTCCCATTCGAGATGAATTCCAGTAGAAGCAACTGCATTGTTGAGGACCAGTAGTAACCTTGGAATGCCACCAAATTGATATGTTGAAGATTGCCTAACCGTCCAATTTCTTGCTCGAATTCATCTTGGTTTCTGATTCTTCCCAAGGTTGCAAGCTTTTTAACTGCAATTGAGACTCCACCCTCAAAATTAGTTCGGTACACAGTACCAATTGAACCACCACCAATCAGACATTCCTTGTCGAGCAAATCTTTTATGCCAGACTCCCAATCTTCATACTTCGAAGGCAAGTTTTTGCTGAACAGAACCAGTTTTCCAATTATAAGATTTGATTCAGTGGAAGCAAGTGGAGTGGTATCAAGTGGAGTTCTTTCAACAACCATTGTCACCTCATTTTTTTTCCTCCGGCGGGCCATGATGTTCATAATGGATACTAGAGACACCCCTATAAGGATAACAGCAGCAGCAACAATTGCAATGATGGAAGATACACTGAGAACCTTGTTTCTCCTCCAAGAAGAAGTTACTGTAGCATTGCCATTAGCTGAGCAAGGCTTGTCCAAAGGAGAACCACAGAGAAAGGCATTATCTAAAAATGCTGAGGGGCCATATTCCTGGAGACTTGAAGGAATACGGCCGGAGAGATTATTAACGGAGACATTGAAATAAGATAGCTTTTTAAGATTTCCAAGAGAAGAAGGGATTGTCCCAGATAGTAAATTTTGAGAAAGATTCAAAAATTGTAAGTTTGACAAGTTGCCTAGGTTTATGGGGATACTACCATTGAGCCGGTTTCGATGTAGGTCTAGGATTTCCAGGTAAGTCATGTTGTAAAGGTTCCTTGGGATTTCTCCCTCCAAGTCATTCCCAGAAACATCCCTGCAGTATCAGTACACAAATAAGAAATTCTTAGGTTAAACCCAGAAAGAAAAATTATGTTTACAGCAAATGTCAAATATGAGGAAGAAGAAAAAGGGGTCATTATGGGACTTACAACTCACGAAGAAACATGCAATTAATTAATTCATTGGGAATTCCACCAACGAGTTGTAGATTGTGCAAATCCAAAACCTGAAGCAGCTCAATGCTTGCAAGCTCTTTTGGAATCGTCCCACTTATTGAATTATTACCCAACTGAATCACCAAAAGCCTCTTTAGATTCCCAAGCTCTGCTGGAATACTTCCATTTAGCCTGTTGAACCCCAAATCTAGAACCTTAAGATTTCTACAATTTGTAATGCTCAAAGAAATCTCCCCATCTAAACCATTTCCTGAAGCATCAAAAATCTCTGTTCTTTCACTACATGTTGTAATATTAGAAATCTCCCCAGTAAACCCATTATTTGATACATTAAAGTAAGATAGATTTTTCCATAGAAGAACCCCAAATGGTGGTGACCCATCAAGCAAATTACTACTAAGATCCAATAATTTCAAACTCTGGCAAGAGAAGAACAGTTCCTCAACACTTCCTGATATCACATTGCTTCTAATTGAAACATAATCTAATTTGGGAATGTTGCACATTCGTCTAGGAATGACACCATTTAGATTGTTGAAGGAAAAATCAAATCCTTCAAGGTTCAAGCAATTCACGATTGTTTCAGGAATGGAACCAGAAATTCTATTATGAGAAAAAGAAATAAACTTGGTTTTGTAACAATGCTTGAACAAAGCG
Organism: Hippophae rhamnoides; assembly: GCA_033030585.1. NCBI lineage: Eukaryota > Viridiplantae > Streptophyta > Magnoliopsida > Rosales > Elaeagnaceae > Hippophae > Hippophae rhamnoides. The sequence continues at coordinate 65,478,793 of CM065428.1, read as the reverse complement.
GATGGAATCTTCCCTTCAAAATCATTCCTTGACAAATCAAGAAGCCTAATATTTGGCAAGTCACCAATAAACTCTGGGATAGACCCAGATAGTGCATTAGAACTAAAATTAATCTTCCACAATGTTTGAATGTCAGCATATTCTTGTGGGATTTTTCCAGAGAAATGATTTCCAAACAATGTCAAAACCCTCAAATATTTTAGGCCAGACAAAGCAGGGGATAACTCTCCAGCCAAACTAGTGTTCCAGAGAACTATCCTTTCTACAAAGCCTGCAGAGTTACAGAACACCCCACTATAATCTTCACAAAGATTCCCACCGAGAACCCACGTTCTCAAGCTATTGTATGGATCGTTTGTGACATTCCCTTTAAACTGAAGCAAAATCTCTTTCTCTGTTAGACATAGAACCATAGGGATTCCAACAAGACAAGAAAACAAACAGACAAGAGCATGAGAAAGACTAAAATTATTCAACTTTCTCATGCTCGAAATACTGGTTGTGGTAAAATGGGTCTACCCGTTTGGCATTATTGCAGTTGAATTAGAATGAGGTCGGATCCGAGTTACTCTGTTGGGATTGTTGCAAGTTCTCTTTGCGAAATTGTTGAATTATCACACCTGTGCGATCCTGCCCTTACATTAACAACTTCATCTTCTAGGCTTATTGGAACTGACGAGCGCTCTCTGAGAACTCCCATACATTTGTGTAAAAATGAAGCAGAATTGCAAGCAGCTTTCGAATTTCTACTTGGTGGAATCTTTAAGCTTCTGTGTTTCTCTCAGTTTAGAATTGGGAGATCCGAAGATAGCTTTAACTTTGCCTAGATCCTGTGGTTGACACAAAAAACACTTAAAATTGGAGCTTGAGTATAGAGAAATAGAGAGAGAATAAATGGAGGGCAAGCTGGATTGAATTGTAAAGAAAATTAGTAAAAATGGTGGCTTTTTCTGCGTTGGCTTCTTTTCAGATAGTGAGAACCAACATCAAATTTAAATAAAAAATAAAAAAAAGTCTAGAAACACAGTAGTTTGTCACCACCACCTAAGTGAAGCGGATCCACGTGCATGTGCGTCTCTCTCTTTTTGTCTCTGTATCCTCCCAACAGATTCCCATGAATAAGAATGAGAGCACATTTTTGTAAGCTATTTGTGCCTCAACGTATTGTATGGTTTCTTAATCTTTTACAGCATTTATTATTTCCCACCAACCAAGCTACCACCTTCATCATCACCACTTTCACCGCATTTACTATCCCAGAAGGCAGAAAATTAAACTAGAGTAAAGAACACGAAGAAGAATAAAAATAAAAATAAAAAACTCTTTTTACTTGGCCAAATAAAGAAAACAAAGACTGCTCTGTTTCTCTTCTTTCTCCGCTTTTTATATTCAAACTTGTCTGCAACTTTCTTCTATATATCCGTTTCGATTTAGACATGTTTAATCACATCTAATAACTCTTAATTAAAAGAAATATATATATATATATTTTTAAAATAATATATATATATATATATATATTTTTAATATTATATAGAATAAGTATATATTTTTTTATTGAAAGGTTAAAAAAAATAAAAGTTTAAACTTTTAGCGGACACTCGTTAATTTCTTTATTATTATTATTTTTCTTTTTTTTTCCTATTGTTTTTGACCGACCAATATATGAAAGAAAAAATGGAAAAGACATATTCCAATGGTGTGTTAAAAAAATCAATTAGACAATTTTCTTTAAAAAAGAAAATTGCTCGGTGTTTCCACCTGGAAGGAATAGAATATCTTCTGCACTGACCAAAAGGCCGAAGGCACAAAACCACATCTCAGAATTTGCCACGTGGCTCTTGAGTTTTTATTACGTAAAAATAATAATTTTATATATCACAGTTATTATAATAATACTAATCGATAACACGAGAGATTTATAATTTGTCTATCGATCAAAATTACATATATCAACGTTAAGTCTAAAATCAAAAAATAATTTGTCTATAATTACAAATAATTTTTTATATATATTTATATAAATTTAATTATAATTATCAATATTATTATTTTATATTATTTATAATTTATTGTATTGCGATAAATATAGTACTTTTCTTTTAGTAATTATTAATTTGTTAATTTTGGTGTTTAATTTTGTCACATTCGGTCACATATTTTTCCTTCTTTTATTCCTTTAAAGTTGGCAAAGAAAAGAGTTAATCTCTTCGTTTCAAAGCTTGTCTTTTGGCATTTGACTAACAAATGTTGAAGAATATTTGTTCTGCAACGAATGCCAAACCCCAATAATAAATAATAAATAAGAGTAAAAATAGAAGGTAAAGAACTGCGTTTATTAATGACCGTTGGGTCGAATTGCAGGCTTATTGATAGATGGATTTAGAGAATTTTGATTAATATTTATATTATTTAGAGTTAAGATTAAAATAAACAAAAAAAAAATAGAGAGTAATTAATTACAAAGTATATTTTAAACGATAACAAAAATATTAAATTACAAATAATAATTCATTTTAAGTTATTAAATCTATAAATCATAAAACTTAAATCTTAAATCATAAACTTTAAATTTTAAACCATAAATCAATTAAATTTTAAGACTTTTAAATTATACATTATAATTATTAAATATATTATTTTTATTTTTTATTTGCTATTATTAAGTATAAATATCCATTATATTATTTCTTTTGATCCTTATACTTGTATACAGTATTCGAATGGCATATTAAATGGCTTTGGATATCAATCAAGAAAATGCTATAAATGCAGTTTTTGATATTGATATGACTCGCCGATTGCTTGGTGATCAATGGTCTCAGACAGACGTATCAAACACGAATCACAGCCTTTTTGTATTTTAATTTTATTTACAATTTATCTCCTATCAAATATGGTGACTGATGGTGGCATCGAAACAACTCCTTTGAATCGTGTACCTTCGGGAGTCAGTGGGACATGCTGAGTTAATTATGACAGAAAAGTTATCGGTTGATTTTAAGACCAAATAGACCCATTAAAATCGGAGAGAGAGGATACTGAGACACAGAGAAAGGATACTGAGACACAGAGAAAGGATACTGGGACTCAGAGGGGAATGTCATTAAAGACAAGTTTGAGAAGAACTTTACATGGATTACAAAAAAGAAAAAGAAAATCAATTCTCATTCTATATCTACAGCCAAGAATAATGTACAAAACCAATTGATGCATTTCAATCTCTACAAGTGACATTTGTGGGAGAGAGAAAGAGGGTGTAGTGCGGACTGATATAAAGATGCAGTGTATGACTGAAGAGTAATATGGGGACCCCAGTTGGACATCCGATGCCTGATTTGACCAGCTCGAATTGAAATACTGTAAAAGTGGTTCATCTTCCTGCTGCAATTCAGTAAGCTTTCCTTTTTGCTTACATTGTGATCACAATTGTGGTGGCCGCAGTTGATGAAGAGCCAATCACATTGAAGATTATTTGTGGAGCTGAAAGGCAACGACGCTCATGTGATGCATCTGCTAGAGTCCGTACCAAATAAATTAATGATGAATCCAACTTGGTAACTACACAAGAGTCATCTGACCCATAATATAAAAACGACCTCAAGTTTACACTATGAGATTGGCTCAAACTTGAAACTTTGTAGACAAGCATGAATCATTTAAACGAAGTTCCTTGAAAAATAGCAACATAACTTTCTTCACCGACTAAAACTGTCCTATAAACCAAGCGAACTGAACAAAAAATATCTCCAACACCAGAAATTAATTATCTCCATAAAGACGAGATCTGTTTATAACTTGTTTGATACTATAACCTTGACTATCACAAACCTCGGCACAAGAAGACACAAAATGGAAGTAAAGCATGTGAATAATTCAGAATTGAACATTCCCTTAAAAGTCACTTTCTAGATAAACAACAGACATAATGTTTCACCTATTTCTAGAAGCATAAAAGAAATTCAAGAACCTTTTTGAAGTGCAACCCAATCTAGACCAGTGCAACGAGTCAATTTGCACATCAAAGAATTATTAGACAACACCTGAACTGCCAAAAGAAAACCCAAAAAAAACACAGACACGCACATGAAATGACACTTGTATACCTAAAAGCACAAGCATCTAAATGTAATCAAATATGAAAAACAGTATGCCAAAGGTTACACCAATTCATCAAAAGACACAGTTTTAAACAATCACCTTTCAGACTTACAAACAAACAAAAACACATGCATGGAAGAAAAACAAAAACAGCCATAGACAAACAGATAAATGGGAGGAAGATAGAGTTTCCTAGTGACAAAATATTTTGGGTACCATTCCAATCAATGATCCCAAGAGGTATGGACCATACTTAACATTAGTTGCAACAGCACAGTAATTATAGATGATATAAGGGAAGAAAGAAATCCTGATTAATGCTACAGCTCGAAACAGATGAAACCAGTTTCCTTCACCAGCAAATCTTAGAACAACTATCTACAAAATAAATTCAAAAAATTATAAGACAAACAGCAAAGATAACACCCTTAAAACTATAACTAAAAAAATAAAATCTCTTATGTTCACCTTATATATTTTCACTATTAAGTGTGTCATTTTATTTCAAACGTCATCAAATTTGACGCCGTTCAAATTGAACTACAATTATTTAAACTCTTTCAATGTTAAACACCGTTCAATTGCATCCCGTTCAATGTTATTGGGATGATATTTTTGTTATAAATTTTAAAGTTGTTATTTTTTTATAATTTCCCAAAATTATTTGAATAAATTGAGAATATAAATAATACGCAGGTGAGTAGGCATGGCAGAGTTTTTTCTTTTATAATAAGTCAAGACACTTGAATTTTATGATAGAAGAGAAAACAGATAGTATGGAAGAGATATGCCCACAGCTGCACCCGATATGATTAATAAGAATCCAAGTACATAACGTAAGTCATCCCAGCTACCCACATTGATGGTGATTATGGTAGAATCACGGTGAGAAATATTGCCACGGAAGCAAAATCAGAACTGCAAGCATTCGAAAATGTTTTTGTCTTCCAGTTTATAAGAGGAATAATCTCCTATAAAATAACAAAAGACTTGGCATGTAGGAGCAGGCTTAGATTATATGCAAAGCATATGTTACAAAGATGTGAATCTTTTCTATCATTGTCCATTGGCATTAAAAAACCAGGATCTTCCAAACGTATTGGCAAGGAGATGAATACCAATCATTAAGCTAATGAAACATAAACATGAGTTTGGAGCTGCATGTATGGTTAGTACTTAACAACTCAAATTCAACGTGATGAATAAGCTCTACATCGCAGCAAGGATCTTGACTTAAATAAATGAAATTAAGCTGAACCGGTAAAGCGAACCGAAAATAACTAACTAACAAAGCAGCCCTCAACAGTGATGACAAATATGGTGCCATAGTTAAGGGAATAAATATGGTTAAGAGTTCCACCAAATTACAGGATGACATTGCCAACAGAACAATTACCCATATCAATCAACATTACCAATGCATACGAATTAATAGCCCTAATTCCCAATTATATAAAAATAGCATTCTAAATATGATTTCATGGTATCAAATAAGATAAGAAAGAAGGCCAAATAAGAAAACCAACGATAGAACCATCTAACGCATTACTCTGTTGAACGTCCAGACATAGATCACGAAACATATAAATTAAACATAAGCATTGGCAAGCAAGCAAAACCAAACGCATTTTAACAAACCCAATAATGAAGAAGATAATAGTTTAAAATCAAACTATACAACACAAGGACAACAAAGAAGATAACTAAAAAGAAGTATGACCTTATCCATAAAAAATTGTCCAATCCATTTGATAAAAACCCCATCTAACACCGCCAAGCATCCCAACAACAAAACCAACCGAAGCCAGTACCACAGACATCAGCCCCTTATTCTCGGAGAAGATGGTTCTACCACCCCTCCCCACGATATGTCATCGAACACCCAGATAAATTAGGGTCCCAAAAAAAACCCTTTTGTTCCCTCCACTGAAAAAAAAAGAGGAGAAATTTCCAACGGCTCTGATGGAAAGAAATGGGCATCAAAAATGTTAGAAAATGTGTTCGTGAGTTTTCATTTTAGGAAGGGCTGGGAAGCCCATAGATTGGGAGAACCTACAGAGGAATTAAAACCCAAGAGGATTGGCAGACGTTTCTTGTATGTGAAAACGAAGCCCAAAAATAAACCTAAACCGATTTGGGTAGGAGAATGGTAAATATATATATATATATATATGATAAAACTGCCACATAGAAACGACACAGCTTTCGCTAAAGGGACACCCAGACGAAGGAGGGAGAATAACAGGGGATTTTCTAATAAATGCACTCATTTATTGTCATAAAATCTTCTTTATTAAGTACCTAATATCTATATATTTTTCATTAAAGAACAATAATTTTTATTTTTAAAATATTTATACCTTTTTTTATTAAAATATATTTTTACTTAGGTTTTTCTATCAAATCTGCTTCTATATTTTTAAAAATTTGTTTTCTTAATTTATATCTTTTAAATTTTTTGTATTTTTTATAATACTACTCGTAGGTTTTATATTACATCTATATTTTTATTATATTTTAAAATCTCTTGTATCATAATAAAATTTTTTATTTTCTATTATTTATTTATTTTCTTTTCTTTTTTAACATTTAATAATTATTTAGCTTTTAAGGATTCTTATTTTTCCTCCTAAGTTGTTTGGTATAGTTTTTTTATTTCTCTAATTTCAACATTCTGTTAAGATATTATGTAACATTACGTGTAATTTTTGAAAAAATATTTTCTTTTACGTTATTTGCATAGAATGTGATAATGTATGGTAATACATTTCATAATTACAATTTTATATTTTTTAAATGTCATTTGGTTTTATTGATTTTATTTTTATTGAATTCAGTAATAATTTTTTTTTTATTTTCTCAAATAAGTTCTTTGTGTGTTTAATTCACTACTATGTATATATATTGTCTTCATGTGTGAACATTACCCTTACATTAATAAATGTTATTGGTATGAAAACTAAATTTTAATATTTTTCATCACTTTATAAGTTATTAATACCCTATAAATTGAAAGTTTATTTGTATAGTTTTAAATATTTGTATAAGTACACTCATACTGTTAGTTATTCATCTAAGGTTTTTTTTTCTTATTTCTTATACAATCAAAAACTAAGATATGAGATATATAACTTTCATGAAGCTTAAATTCTAGTGAAATAATAAAGTTCTCCAATGTAACCTTATTTTTTCTATTTTGGATAGTTATCTTCTTTTATTAGAAGTATAAGATTATCTTAACTTTTGTCTATTTTTTTCGTCCTTATATGAGTCAAATTTTTCTTCTTGATAAAGAACTAGTAATGAAATTGGTTTTTAATGATCTTTTTGGATCATGATTTCTAGTTTAGAATTAGTCTCGTTAATTATTGTCATACCATCTTTCTATTTGTTTGTATAAAGCTTTTATTCATAATGTTTTTATAATTCTTCATTAGTTAGTGTTAACAAACTAATTAATTTTTTTATATTTCTATTTTTAGGATTCATGAATTATTCTTCTAATTTTTTTATATTCTATTAAATTGGAATTATATATATATTTTTTTCTAAATGGTTCTACTTTTAATTTTTCTAAGTAATTATATTTATGACTTATAATATTATTGTTTCTATGTATGTTATATACCTCTTTTCTTACTTTTGTAAATTCTATATGTATATCTTTTTGTAATTTATTATAATTACATTCATTTATTTCTTTTAATAATTCTTTTTATATTTCGATTATATCTTGTAAATACTTCGTGTTTGATTATTAGGCTAAGTTCATTTCATCTATTATAAGTCTTAAAGTCTTCGTTAATATTGTTTGATTTTTTGCCATGCCTACTATACTCTCATCTATTTCTAGCTATACATATTTTTTAATTTATTTTTAAACATTATTATATTCTTAACATGACATTATGAACTAATGTTTTTATTAATTGAAATTCTTCTTTGTTATACATTTATTTTTCATGATTTATAAAAGAAATTATTGGTATATTATTGTTTTTAATTACATTGTTTTTTCTTCTTTATATCAAAGGTTTTTCCTTGATATCTAAGTGTCATTTATTTGAATTTAAAATTTCATTAATATTTTTAATTTTATTATTTGTCCAAATTTTTAAAAGGTTTTATTTATTTCTACAAATTCATTTTGTCCATATATTAAATTATTATGTTTTTTATTAATAAATACTTTAGTGTGCAGTTCATTGTAATTGGATTATTTGTTTATTTTATTAAATCTTTATTTGAAATTTATAAGTTAAACTTAATATTTGATTTAAGTTTTTATCATGAATATTAATAACAAATCTAAGATATATTGTTAATTTTAGTTTATGTTGTCCCAAATTATCATATATCATTCATAGTAGTTCATTTTTTTATTTGTTATTCTATGATTTAATAATGCTATTTTTATTGATGTATCAATTCATTCTCTGAAATAAGTTTGTAATTAATATTTGAATTTCTTCTAAATAAATGTATCAATTTTTTTTGATAATTTATTTAGTATATTTTAGGTGTTAATTAAAGGTATATTATATATATTTTTTGCATATGAAATATTAATGTTCATATATCTATTAATTATTTCATAATAAATTATATTTTTTTAGGAATAATTTTTTTAATGACGAAGATGATGAATCTATAAATCATCTATTTATTAAAGATTTAATTTTAACTTTTAAACTTATTCAATTTTTTTTTATTAATTATCATTTTTTTGTGAAAGATATCTTAAAATGTATTCTATTTTTAATTTTTTATTATTTTTTAGTCATCTATATATATTTTTTATGAAATGTTAATATTTATTTTCATTGTATTTAAAGAATTCTTTAACTTTTTTTTTAATTTTAAAAGTATTTTTAAAGATAAATTAAAAATTAAAGATATTTTTATATTATTCAAGTTCAATTACCATCACACTTTGCTTAAATGAACAGGCATGTATGCATTGTCATTTGCCTCGGGAAGTGGTGTGCTAATGTTAAGGCTCAATGGGATTGTAGAGTCTCTACTTGAGGATTAAATATTCGATACTACTTGCTAGAAATAAGATTTTTTATTTATTTGTTACATTTAAATTGAAGTTATATATTTTTAATTTAAATATTAATTTTTTTTAATAATTTTAAATTATTATATATATATTAAATATAAAATAAATAATTAACATTTAAACATAAATATAAATAAACAGAGAAAAAATTAACAGAAAATCTTAATCCTATTAAAGGGAAAATAATTAACAAATTTTTTTAATCCTATTTCAAGGAAAGAAAATGGAGATAAATTCTGTATAGCAAAGTTTGAGAAATTAGGACTACTACTCATTTTTACATGAGTGTTTTAGAAAAGTTAGATTTAAAAAAATTTATCCTAAAAAATTTCACTTACTTCTTAAGCTTATCACCCTATTTTTATTTGTAATTTTCTCATTATTTTAAAAGCTCTTTTTGGTTCCTTTATGAAAGATATAATAAAAGACTCCGATGATGACAATAATGGTGATAATGATGGTTGAGATGATAAAGATAGAATATTTGTTTGAATGAGATTGAGACCAACTCTTTTGATACTAATCATAATTATGTGCTTAATATAAATAATATTTGGTGGTAAAAATCATAAATAATGTTTATTATAAACAAATGATGGAATAAGAAATAATTTAATCTTATTATATCATAAATTTCTAATAAATATTATAATTTCATGTGTTTTGAAGTGTTTTTTTTGTAACATTTGATTTAGTAAATCATTAAGTCATGAAAAAATATATAATATAATAAGGTTTAAAACTATTATTTAGTAAATAAAATAATATAATTATTAGATATTAGCTCTTAATTTAAGAAATAAAACAATGACCTAAATTCAAGGAATAAAACAAGGACCTAAATTCAAGGAATAAAACAAGGACCTTAATTCAAAGAGCAAAACAAGGAATCATTAATTCAATGAGTAAAACAAGGAATCATTAATTCAAGGAGTAAATCAAAGGATACTTAATTCAAAGAGTAATTGAAGGAGTAAAATTTCCTTATAAATAGTTATACAATTGTAATGAAAACAAAAAGAAAATAATAAGAACTCTTTTATGTAGAGTTATTTCTTGTTTTTTCAACAATAATATTAAAAGTTTTGATGTATTTGAAAATATAATCTTTAATTTATATTATACTTTTCTTTCATATATTTGTATGAAATTTTTTATTTTTATATAAAAGAAGAAGATATAAACCTCAATACACTTTAAATTTTAAATATGTTAATAATTTAATTAAAATTTTCATATCATTTTAACCAAAATAAACTTAAGAATTTTAGAATTTCTCTTAGTAATTCATCCCTTGACATATTATATTTTAAAGTAATGAATTTGTTAGTTGTTTATTTGAGATAGAAATCATAAAATTTATTATCGGTTTCTCAATTGAAAAATAATTTTTTTTTTGTTTTTAACAATAAGTCATCCATCTTGCTTGATTATGAGTTTTCTCCCAAAATCATCGTTGAAACATACAAACTCTTTAAATTCTAAAAGGAGGCGGATTGATTCAACCTGCAAACTTTTAATTTGATTCTTCTGAGTTTTTTCAAAATTCATTCTCAGTTCCTTGTATTTTCATTTCGTTTTAGAACTATAAACTGAAAAAAGAGAGGTTAATAAAAGTTAAACGAATGATTTTAAATACCAATCGAAATTAAATCATAATTTAAAAACATTAACCTCTTTAAAATTAAGTCAACATAGATGTAATTAATATTTGTTGAATATAATAATACTCTCCAATCGAAAGAAAGAAAGAAATTGGAGCACATGTTGCATACTAAGCCATCCGATTGTGAGAAGATGTCGAGATACGTCGACAGGTAGCAAATTGAAAGAAATTGGAATAATTTTCTAAAAGAGAAATTAATTAAGAAAAACAATGGGTGCCGTGGAAATTAAAATCATAAACCAGGGGTTGGGTTGGTGTTATGGTCAATGGATGAAGAGAGCACAGCATCCATCCATCTTCTTAATCAATATAATTATTCAATTCCATATGTAAATTAATTTATTATCATTCTAATTCCATAGCGCCCAATATTAATTACAAAGATAATAGAAGAGAAGTTCCTCAGCATCGATATTCTTTTTAGGAGGAGGTGAGCAAAATTATTATATATATTTAATTTCTGTTTTGAATTTTAATCATGTTTTCTGGATTCCATGTGTTTGTTTCCTCTATCTCCTTTTTTATTTTATTTTTTTTTGGGTTCAGTTTCCAGTACTTGTAATTAGATTATACAGAGTCCAGACTCTGGATCCAGAAGCAACAGCTAGCGTATATTATTATTATTATTATTTTCAAACAGTATGCGAATACCTGAGTTGACAACTCTGGCAATAAATGATAAGTTAGAAGATATTTTCGATAATTTAGTGGTGTTTTTTATTAAATAAAAGTTAATATTTAAATTTATATTTTCAAATTAAGATATCTCCTTAAATTTAACAAATATATAATGGTTTTTTATTTTTATAAATATTTTCTATTATTTTCTATTATTTAATCACAAAACAACTTATATATCTTAGTAATTATGTCCATTTTTATTATATTTTTTTGTTTTGTATCTTATATCATCCTATGTTTTCTCCTATACCAAATATCATTCATTTATAAAACAATTTTAAAATATAATATTTATTGAAACTAATCAATAACCCATTTTAAGTTTTCATAAAATTATATATAAATCATATATATTAAATAAAATTTAATATCTTAAAAAATTTAATAATTTAAATATTTTTTTTATTAAATGATATATATATATATATATAATATTTTTTAATTTAAAATAAAAAAAATTAAATAAATGTTTTCAACATTTACATGTGATTGATCAGAAGAAATCTATCATCGAATTTCACGCGTTCCAGAAGATCGACTTTTCTTGATTTGAGACTTGGAGATTTCCAAACAGTAATGACGTGGCATCATTTAATAATTAAACAATAAATTTTTTTTTTCAATTAAATATTATAACAATAATTTTAGATTATAACACAAACTCAGCACTAACATTTAATTTCAGATTCACCCCACGCATAAATACCTTAATTATTTGTATGACAACGAAACATTAGGAAAAAAAAAAAAGAAAAATAAAACACTGAATACTTTTTTATCTGATTGATCTCAGAAACTTTACTGAGTCACAGAGACGATGATGGGTTCTGAACAGAACAACGACTACCAACCATCAGAGCCGCCCAAACCGTGTGCCAACAACTGCGGCTTCTTATGCTCAGCAGGAACCATGAACCTTTGCTCCAAGTGCTACAGAGATCTCCAAATCAAAGAAGAGCAAGCGGCTTCGGCTAAAGCTGCCATGAAGAAATCTCTCAACCCCAAGTCGAAACTATCGGTTGTGGCTTCAAGTTATGATTTTGAACTTTGTGTGGAAACCGCCTCTTCGTTAACGGTGACTGTGAGTTGCGGTAACCGGGGCGAGACGAAGGTGGCGAACCGGTGTTTGCTATGCAACAGGAAGGTTGGGTTGACCGGGTTCAAATGCAAATGCGGGAGCACATTTTGTGGGACTCATCGGTACCCTGAGCACCACGGGTGTACGTTTGACTTTAAAGGGACTGGTCGTAATGCCATTGTTGAGGCTAATCCTCTTGTCAAAGCTGATAAGGTTGTGAGATTCTGATCCTGTCCAAGAAAGAACTGGTATTATAGACTTTTGGCTCTCTTGCGTTGTATAGGGATAGTTTTAATGGGGTATTGGAAATGGGTTGTTGCAGATAATATGGAGCACTCTATTGTTTCGCTGTTTGGTTTAGGAAATATATTAAACCTTCTCTTGCTTCTGCTAATTTATTCTTTCCTTTTGATCCTTGTCTCTGTTCTAATTGTTCTGTATAGATATTCCGATTGTGTTGTGCTGCTGAACTTAGACTCTTGATGGATGATTAAGGTGGGAGAGATCATAGATGTGACAATGTTGTTTTCTTTGTTATAAAATGGCTAGGATTTAAGTGCTCAACTTTTAGACATTATAAAACATGGGGGATACAGACTAATTAGATATATGTTAAATCACTAGTATATACAATAAAATACAATTTTTTTTTTAAATTATATTAAACATTATTTGGGGTTTGGGGATTTGATCCAGGATATAGTTTGTTGTAGAAATGTTTAAGTCTTTACTAATGCGGTTTATTATAAAATACAATTCTTTCAAAGGTTCTAGATGTGTTGAACAATAGCTCCCATCATCTAGGATAAAAAGAGGCAAAATTCGCTCAACTAGGGTTTCCTTTTTTCCCCAAATTCTCATCATCTTCTCTATTTTCCTCCACCATTTCTGCTGATTTTTGCTCTAGATTTGCAGCTTATTGAGTGTTCATTGCGATCTGGTTCTTCTCGGTCATTGTTCAAGCTGATTGCTCAGTTTGCTATCATCTGAAATTCGACAAGTTTCAGAGGTGAAATCCTTGTTCGTATGCGATTTCAAGCCTTGTTCGTCGGTGTGTTCTACTTGATTTGTATCAGAGTTCAAGATTTTTCTATCAGATTTGGAATATCTTTGAAGGAGTCATCTCCATCTCATGCATCTCCAGTTTTTCTGTTTGAACTCTGCGCCATAACTTGAGGAGCTTGACTAGCCTCTGAAAATCGTTTGTGAGATTGTTTGATCATGATAATAACTGGCCGATGGTGTCACCTGATTATGATTCGTTCTCCCCGTGAGCTTCAACTCATTGGACATCGTCCCACGCTAATTGCGCTTCTAGTTTGGTCTGTATCTGAAGGCATTTTATCCAAGTGAGTTGGCTTATATAATTTTGGCATGGAATTGTCTTTGAGCGAAGAAGAGCCAGATGAAGCTTACTGCCTCTCTGCTCCATTGTTGCGTTTCTGTCGTGGATTTAGTATGTGTTTTAGACTCTATTTTCTTGAACTTTTTTGGTTGAGTTGTTGTAATTGGCTAGTATGTGTTGCGTGTCCATTGTTTTGTCTGTGATATGTGTTTGTCTCTCCATTCCATTGTTGCATCTCTGTCGTGGATTAGTACGTTTTTAGTGTGATTGTTCTGTGTCTAGTAATGTTTGGTTAGTGTTAGTTTTCCTCTTGTTTGAGTATTGTGTTTTTTGGTGAATATGTTTGGTGCTTTTTTGTTGATTTGTGTCTGTGTTCTGAAAATTATTGCCTGGTGCTTGAGCTGAATTGGTTAGTTCTAGGCTTATAAGGAGTGCTTGCTGGACAGTTTGTACTTCATGAATTACTAGGGCTGTTGATTTTACAATCTCCTCTTCACGTAGTTGTTCTACTTGGGTTAGAGAGAGATTGTGTAAGGCTGTTGATTTGCTTAGCATTATAGTCTGAGGTTTGTATTGTTTTGTTGATGGAATGAATTTCTCTTTAAAAAAAAAAAAGGTTCTAGATGTGTTGGAGGTATTAGTGGTCAAATAGTGAAATATGTATGTTGTGTTGGGATAGTATGAAAATAAATTCATCTGTTGTTTATACCTCTTTAATTTTCTCTGATGGTGACAATTTATTTTCTTGGCTGTCGATGATATTTTCTTTTCATAGTATTTGAAATCACTATTAATCTCGCTTCATTTTTGTAGCATCACCATCACAGGGCATGGAAATAGTTGTGTTTAATTTGTTATAGGATTCAAATCTCCATGCTTGTCATTTTTATGTACTTTCGTCCTCCAGTTACCCAATCTTCTGTTTACTGCTGCTTCATTTTCTTCTTCTTTCGTTCTTTTTTTTTTAAATTATTATTATAATGATTCCTTGTGGTTTAATGCTATATTGTGCTTTCAGTTTGATATAAATTCATTACAAAGAAAAGGATAACATTCTACATGTAAGTCATACATGTTGAAAAACCATTCCATATGCTTTTATTAGTAAACTTGAATTCAGTATGCTAGCTTTCCATTTTGTATATGACTGATTGTCAAGGAAGTTTCATCTTGTTAAAAATGTTTAGACTTTTTAAAAATAAAAAATTGTTCATACTTTTAAAAACAAAAATTATATGAACTTTTTAAAATTAGAAAACTGTCTAAAATTTCTAAAAAAAAAAAATTGACCAAATTTTCTAGAAGTTATTTTTTTTTAATTTTTCTTAAAATAAAACTATTTGAATATATCATAAATCATGACATAAATTCCAATACTTTATAACATTAGAAACTTTTTATTTATGTTATTAAAAGAGAAATTATTATTCAACTATGGAGAACCAATATACAAACTCAGTATATAATAAAGAGGACACACATGACTTAGTTGTAAGCCTGGAATTCATCCTATCTCAAGCAACATAGTTGTTAGAGAGCAATCAGACTATCAAACTTGAACCACAAAACACTGTCCAGCAAATTTACTAAACCACAAAACACTAACTGTCCAGCGAGTATTTTTCTTACGACACAAACAAGGCTAACAAGTATTCACTAAGCCCTAAGCCATAAAACATTACAAACTAAAACAACCATACTAGCACGCACCCCAAAAATACAAGCAAATTGGTTCACCCACTAAAACAAAAGCAAACCTACTTGACACAACAGAAAACAAAGTATAGCAGAAGCAGAAACACAACTAGAAATAGAGCAACAGAAAATCACAATTAGAAATAGAGCAAAAGTAATTTGAGTTATGCTAGTAGTTTCAGCACCCACACTATCTTTTACATTTGCTACATCCATCAATTCTTTTTGAGCCCTTTTACCATTACTAGTAGCCAATAACTTCCCAACCACACCATCAGAGTCTTTCTATATGTGCAAACCTTGAGCACCAATTTTCTTGGCTTTGACCAATCTTTTCATAGTGATATTAAGATCCTCATCACTTGAACTATGTCATTATTGACCACTTATGCAATTTATTAGAACGCATAGAGATAGCATATAGAGGTCATTACTTAGGGCCATAATCAACCAAGCATGTAGAACCACCACCACACGCATATGGACTAGCACCAACCACACCTATAACATTCACAGGAGTACACAAATTCAAATTTGCATGCAACTATTCACCATAATTGTAATGTCTTCCCTAAAAACCAACATTCAATCCACTACCAGACATACACATCTTAATTTCATGAGTAAGAATGCACAATCAAAACAAAAATGTGACAAACGCTCATACCTTAGATCATTCCATACCAATTTAGAACCAAATATCCTATCAAAGAGTGGAATTTGCACAATAGAAAAAAGTGCACACCCGAGGTCAAAGTTGATTTTGATCCTTACAAACAAGTGAGTATTGATCCAACCACTTTCTCAATAATTTTCTTAACAATAGAAGCTTTCCTCTAGTTAGGTGACAAGTCATGGATTTGATTCAAAATAGCAAGAAATTAGATCTCATGTACGAAGGACACATCTATGGCTCGGTCTTCTTCACAACTATATGAGCATTATTGAAATTCCATGGAATTCTTTGCAAAACTAATTCCAAGTCATCTATCTCTTTAAAATGAAAGAGAAAAGTAGTGTAATCCAATGCCTTTATCTCTATCGCACCATTCTTCTTCCAAACTCGTGGAAACACTTTCAGTAAGACATGGAGATTAACTTTACAACCGGTGAACGCTAAAGCAACAAAAGCTTGTTCCTCATTTATAATATCCTCAATTTTAAGAGTTAGATCATCCAAACCAATAGAAACATCCTCCATAGCTAGCTAATTTTCACAATACAGAAACTTCACTAGCATGACATGGCATAGAACGATTTCCAAAGAGTGCAATGGCTCTCGACAAGAGATTAAAACTAGTAACAATCCAAGCAATAGAATGGTTAGATCGAAAGAACACTAGCAACAAATCAAGAGATAGTAGAGAATGTGAAAAAAATATTTAGAAATCAAGGGGCAAAGCACTGAGATCTTGAAACCCAAAAATTAGAGAAAGTTCTAGAGTGCTTTCTATTCCATGGTCTTGTTTATTTTATTTATTTCTGGTTTGAGGCCAATAGTTTTACATGTATTTATGGTAGTGGTGATTTAGTTCTCTTGCTCTGCTTCCTAAATTTGGTTGTTGTCGATTAACTGGTTATTCACTTAATAGAAACTATTTGAATATAGATCAATCGAGTACTGTTGGGAAAATCGGGTATATTTTCCCTATTATAAGTAGTTACTATTCACTTATGATTTAAATGAATAGAACTCAAACTAACCCGACAAAATAATGCTATTGGAAATATAATGCTAAAATAAACTAAAACAGATATTGAAACAGAAATATTAAAGCAGAAAAATAATAACACTAGAAATTTAACGAGGTTCGGCATAAATGTTACCTAGGTCACTCGCAGTTGCGTCGACCACTTCACTATCTTCAAATGAATGAACTTCAAAATTACAACTAATCGGGCAAAATTAGCTAATCAATTACCGCACAAAAAGAGATGAAGATTTACAAATTTTGGGATGTTTCCAAATGGTGAAGGAACGCTTTATTTATAGCCTAAATCCAACACCCATCTTCATTCCTAACCAACGATGTGAACTTTTCTAATTTTTCTCACTAAAGGAGCAATATATAACAAATCTCCACCTTCCGACTTAGGGTTTTAAATGATTTCTTCAATTGCTAGATCAACGACGCCTAACGCTAATTTGTAGTTGTAGGATGTTAATCAAGTCCAGACAATGTTTCAACTTGATTGATGTTACCACGGGTCATCATATCTGCATTCTCTCGTCAGACTAATCTTTTGAACTAGTACTCCACCTTCTTCAATAATCTCTCGCAGAAATGATAACGAACGCCACCGTGCTTTGTACGTAATGGTAGACTTGGTTCTTTGCTAAATAAATAGCAACTACGACTATCACAAAACACCTTGATATGTTTTGACCAACTCCCAAGTCTTCAAGCAAACCTCGTAACCAAATAGCTTCCTTCACGCGGCCGTAATCGCCATATACTCTCGTAGCTGTAGACAAAGCAATGACCGCAAGGCAGACTTCCAACTGGCCCAGGTGCTCTGTGAGTAAACACATGTAGGTAGTTAATCGACGCTTATCTAAATCTCCCGCGTATACCGAATCACAATCATCCACGCGACATTGACCAATGGTATTATCCTCAACTGAAATACTAAACCAACATTTACTGATTTATAATATACCGTAGAATCCATTTCACAGCCAACAAATGTCCTTTACCGGGATCACGACGTACCTACTTACGGACTAACCGTGTGAAATGTCAGTGCTCAGACACACCATTGCATACATCAAGCTACCAACTCGTACCAGATATGGTACTTTTGCCATATATTCTCGTTTTGCAGATCATTCGAGGGAGATAATCGAAGACTAAGCTTGAATTGAGTGAACTAGCGGAGTACTTGGAGTTTTGTCGTTCATTCATACCAAAACGTTGTAGTATCCGCTTTCAAATATTGACTACGGGTCAAACTAAGCTTCCCTTCTTCTGTCTCTACTTATCTCCATACCGAGAATCTTCCGGTTTCTCCCAAATCTTTCATCTCGAACTCCCGACTTAGTTGAGCCTAACTTTTCAATTTCTATTTGACTCTTCGACGCAATCAACATATCATCGACGTCTGATAGGAGATAGATTAAAGACTCATTTTCAGAACTGCGAAAATACACCTGATGATAAGGTGTCTTACGGTATACTTTTGTTGCAACGTAAACCGATCAAATCGTTTGTACCACCGCCGGAGATTGCTTCAATCCATACAATGATTTGTTCGACTTTTACAACCCAATTCTCTTTACCAATGACAATAAACCGCTATGCCGAGACATATAGATTTCCTCTTCTAAGTCACCGTGTAAACGCGGTTTTCACATCAAGTTGAACTAGTTCCAAATCGAATCGTGCTACCAAGGCCAACAAAATTCTAATGGAATAATGTTTTACAACCGGAGAAAATACCTCATTATAATCGATTCCCTCCTTTTCGAAATAGCGTAGCCTTAGCCACCAACCTTGTCTCATGGCGAATACCATCTTTGTTAGGGAAATCCATCTTTCTTTGCATACACCCATTTGCATCCAACCTTTCGCTTTAGGTAGTTGTGTCAACTTCCGTGTTTTATTCTTACGAAAGGACAAAAAGTTCTTCATCCGTAGCTTCCTTCCATCTTTCAACTGCTTGAGCGTTGCTTCTTTTTATATATGGGTGAACATCATACCATTAAAGTGCAGGCCGTATTCTTTAACCGCGGCGGTAGTGTCTTCAAAATCCTTATATCGGAAGCAGGTACTTGACATTTTTGTCGTTGCCGCGGGCCTATCAACCTTTCTTGTGTCATGGAGGTTAAGGTTAAAACCTCTTCATCCGATTCATCTTCATCAATGGAGGATCAACTTCTCTCTTATCTTCACTTGGATTAACAATTTTGCTTTCAAACTCCACTTGTTTCGGAGTTTCGCCCACCGCTTCTACAAGTGCCATCAATCTTCTTAGTTACCTTTCTCAACAATGCAGATTCATCAAAGGTAACATCTCTCGCTAAAGATTATCTTTTTCGCTTTCAAGGCACCATAGTCGATATCCCTTAGAACCGAAGGATCCCCAAAAAAATGGCTTCTTGGCTCTTGAGTCTAACTTTGATTACTGCTATACGTGGTAGTATGCAATTGAACCAAACACATGTAAGAAATCGTAATCTTTAGCGAGGTTTTCCAGGACCATATACCTCCATAGGCGTTTTGCCTTCCAAGAAGCGAACGATGGTAGACGGTTGACGAGATGGCTACGTACGTATGTCACCGTACCTCGGCCAATCACTCAAGCTTAAACGGCAAAGATTCGACAACATACACCGAACCTTTTCCAAGAAAGTCCAGGTTCATACTGCCTCGCCTCTAGTTTTGTTGTGGTGTTTTTCGAATAGTGAAGTGTCGCATTATCCCTTCTTCTTCACAAACTTTCATAAATGGATCATTTGTGTACTTTCGGTGCACATTATCGACCTCGATGCTTGATCTTTTACCCAGTCGAGTCTCGATCATCTTCTTCCACTCGAGAAAAATACCTAACACTTCATCCTTTTTCTTCAGATACACCCAAACTCTTGAGAAGTCATCAACGAAAGTGACATAATAATGTTTGCCACCATGGATGGAGTTCTTGTTGGCCCCATACATCGCATATGGATGTAATCCAAAATGCCCTTTGTATTATGAAGAGTGTTGGCAAAGCTTACTCTTTTCTCGCTCCCAATACACAATGCTCACAGAATTCCAACTTGTTCTGCCTCGCACCTTTTAACGTACCTTGCTTTTACTAGAATTTGTAAAGCTTTTTCACCAAAGATGTCCCAAACGCATATGCCACAACTTGGTAGTTTCTAAATCTCTTTCTTCATCTCGAAATCGCTGGCTGATTCGTCTTTGTCGATAACCGTACTACCAAGGTAGCAAGACGGGTTATTCTTTCGAACACCTTTCATCGCCACGAAGTGCTCCAAGTAACCTTCAATGCCCCAATTTTGTATGGTCGCGGTGAAGCCTTTTGATTCTAAGACTCCCACAAAGAATGCGATTCTTCTTCATATCCGGAACATAACGAACATTCCGTCGAGCCACCTGGTTGAACCATCTTGATTCTTCAAACGACGAATTACCGATTCCCAAAACTTTGCATGGATAATCATTATCCATGAAAACAACTCCACCGTCTGGGCTTCTTCAAAGTTAAAGAACCACCTTGTTAGAGACATATGGAAAGTACATCTTTGAATCAAAATCCAATCACCAGGGATGAGATGATGTTGACGAACCAACCAATGCAAAATCTGAATGAATTGCCTACCACACGCATCGATTGCCTGACTTTTCCTTTCTTTTGAAGCTTCGGACAATTTTTCTTCCAATGGCCTTTCTCACGACAAAAGGCACATTCATCTTTACCAAGTCTTCCTTTTGATAGAGATCTACCTCTCCTTCCTTTATGTTGTGTTGCGACGTCCTCTTATAAACAATGCCTCTTCTTCATTCCTGCTTTCTCTTTTATCTTTCTTTCTAATTTCATAACTATACAAAGCAAGACAAACTTCCTCAAAAGACATTTTATCCTTCCCAACGATGAGTAAGCTCGTAATAAGATGATCAAAACTTATCGTAGAATGGAGGCTAACAACATCAAAGCTAAATCTTCATCTTTAAAAGTTTCATCCATATTTAACAAATCCGCTACTAATTGATTAAAAGCGAGAATGTGGTCGTTTATTGTAGTACCTGGAAGGTATTCAAACCAAACAACTTCTTTCAAATAGAAGCCGATTTTGTCCACTCTTCTTCATTGAACTTGTTCTCCAACGCCTTCCACTGACTTACTTGCGCAGATGTCTCCTTCATGAACGTGTACTTTTGTTCTCTCGAGAACCTAACGGGATTGCTATTACCAATTCCGATCGGTTGATATTTTTCCACTCTCTACTTCATCATGCTCCATCCGGGTTTCTCTTCTTCAACGGCGATGTCTAGACCTTGTTGAAACAGAGCATCAGAACTTCGCCACCACGTGCGAACGACCTGGGTTCATCAAACTTCTCCACCTCGAACCTCGTTCATCACTATAGTTGACGTGGATGAGCGGCCTTTGTTTGAAAGAAATTTTTCTTCCGCCATTTCTTCAAATTACAACACCAAGCAACTATATTCCAATAGCAAACAAACGGAATACAAACAAATGCTCAGGTAGAAAACCTTCTGGCCTCTTATACCAATTGTGTTGGGAAAATTGGGTATATTTTCCCTATTCTGAAGTAGCTACTATTCACATGATTTAAATGAATAGAACTCAAACTAACCCGAACAAAAATAATGCTATTGGAAATATAATGCTAAAATAAACTAAAACAGATATCAAAACGTAAATATTAAAGCAAGTAAAAATAATAACACCGTAATTTAAATTCGAGGTCTGTATAAATGTTACCTAGGTCCCCAAGGCGTCGTTGACCACTTCACTATCTTCAAATGAATGAACTTCAAAATT
Organism: Hippophae rhamnoides; assembly: GCA_033030585.1. Lineage (NCBI taxonomy): Eukaryota > Viridiplantae > Streptophyta > Magnoliopsida > Rosales > Elaeagnaceae > Hippophae > Hippophae rhamnoides. Next base: position 65,456,649 of record CM065428.1, on the reverse strand, counting down.
ACAACTAATTTGGCAAAATTGAGCTAATCAATTATCCTTACAAAAGAGAGGAAGATTTACAAATTTTGGGATGTTTCCAAATGGTGAAGGAGTGCTTTATTTATAACCCCAAATCCAACACCCATCTTCATTCCTAACCAATGTGGGATTTTTTTTATTTTCTCACTAAGAAGCAATATATAACAAGTACTCGTTTGTCACTTCAGTATAGTAATTTTTTTTTTCTTTGGGAGAAATTATTATTCAATCAACACAATTTCCGTTCATGTTACTGATGACACAAACTGCCATAATGCAACTCATTATAGTAATTGACCATTGAAACATTCATAATAATAATAATAATAATAATAATATTTAAAAAAAGGTAACCCAACCTCTCCGACCATAAAAAGATAGCAAGTCAATATCTTCTACAGTTGATTTGGGCTTTTTACCTTTAATTATGTAAATATAGACAAGCTGGACTAGTCACTTCTAAGTTCTAATTCTAAATGGCACGTGTAATTATTATATATACAATATATATAATTTGGTGGCTAGCTAAATTTCGGAGCCAAGTTGATTTTGAACAGCACTCTTCCTCAACATCTGTAATTAGTGTGTATATATATATAGAACGAAACTATCAACAAGGTTGATAAAAACTAATAAGTTTGTGTTACAATGTCATGTAATTTATTTGAACACTTAAAATATTTAAATTTGAATCTAATTACAAAGACGTGAGTTGTTTAGTTATATAAAAAGAAGACCAAAGATCATAATATCTATGTTTTTGTATAATAATGGCAACTTTGTAATTTATTGAATAAAGGTATAATCTCAGAAAGTGAGTAAGGTTGTTAACATTTAGTTTTATCTACCAAATTCGTAACATTAATAAAAAAAAAAGTGAAAAGGAAGGCAGCAAGTATTAACTACTCAGCTAGGTGAGGAGGTGGTGAAGTACTGTGAAGTTACCAAATTTCATCTTGGTATAATAACTATAAGACCTTATAAGGAAATAAAAAGTTTATTTTAATTTTACTCACCTTAAAAACAGAACACAACAAAATAAAAAGAAGAAATTCTCACTCCCAACTCGAAAAAAGGGGCCAAAAATCAATAACATTGATTACAGGGCACTTTATATGATGGGAAATCCCTTGCGAATCTTCAATTTAGAAAATTATATTTGGTAAAAAAGAAATAAAGAAAGAAAGTGGGGCATCTTTTTCAAATATTGTAGGGAGAAGTTTTACAGGTTAGTGGCTTGTGCTCCTTTTTCCATCCATTCGAGTTCGAAAAATTGCCTGAACGGTCCCTTCTTCTCTAGCTTTTGATGATTTTTATGCAAAAGTTGATACTCATGGAGTTAGCTTTTGCTATACGAATTTAAATTATTGGCGCCATATGGATAAGCTTTGTCGTAAATAACATTAATATCCTTTTTAAGGTTTTTGTATGCAACAATTAATAAACTTTATATATATACAACAAGCTTTATTTATAATATATTGTTAATGAATTTATAGGTTTATTTACACGTAACTTATTTAAACCGTAAAGTTGTAATACTAATTATTTGTTTATAAATAATATAATTATTTAAGAATTAAATTCGACACTTCTATGCTACAAAATTTCAATCAGCTACAAGCAATTGTCATACTTATATAGCAGTTATATTAATAATAGGTCACCACTTTATAGAAGTGTTGAGGTTAGGTGGTGCAGAGAAACTCACATTTGGTGGTAGAACGTACATTTATGAAAAATGGAGAATGTGTAATTTTAATAATCTTTAAATACTAACATAGCAATACATAATTGGTGGTGCATGCATGCGATACCAAAAGTTGGACACTTGAATTCGTTTTAATTCATTTTATTATCTCAATTCATGAAAGAGTTTTGATTTTTTTTTATCTAAACTAAAAATTCAATTTATGAATTTAGTTATGATACACGTGCTAAAAATTTAAAGAAAATTTTGTCTATCTTAAATATTGATACTAAATTAAGCCAAATCAAAGGATTACAATCAAATTTTTAATAAAATTTTATATTAATGATAATTTTATTTAATAATAATTAATTAATTAATATTTTATTCAATACTATTATATAATAAAGAAAAATAATAGTGTTAATATAATTTAAAATATATATATACTTTAAAACCAAAATTATAATGAGATAAAGTAAAATTATTTATGCCCTTGCAAATTAAGTGATTTCCATCCATAGATAAAACAAAACCGAAAAACAAGGTTAATTTTGTAAGTTAAATAAACTTTAAATAAAAGAAAAGCAGGAGACAAAATAAAAAATAAAAAGAAAAGAAGGTAACAGCAAGAGAAAAGTCTGGACCCACTGGAGCTGCGACGTGACCATCACTTTAGTGGGGTGACAAAGAAGCCAATTAGTCAAATTACACTTTTTTTTTATTTTTAAATCTTTTCTATTAATTTGTCTTTCTGGTCTGGAGTGTAAGTCTGGGAATCCAGTTGAACAAGGAAGAAGTGAAGAACACAATCCCTTATTTATCTGGGTCACATTCTCCACGACTTTGGAGTTAGGTCCACTACCCTACACTTTAAACCATTCACACCTCTCATACTAATAAACCAAACAACTACCATAACCTCTGCATTCATTTTCATTTGAACTTTCAATTCCCAAATTTTTTTTATTCTTTTGCCCTTTCAATTTCAAAACCTCAATCTTTCTGGGTTCGCATCCATTTTGCTATGGGGGTTTCGAACTTGTGAAACCTTCCCGATATTTCTTCTTCTTCTTGCAATGGCTACTTTTGGTGCTTATAATTACCGTAATGGAGCTCAGAGGAGTTCCCTCAAAGTGGATAGGCCTATCTCTGTCAACCCCAATCCCAAGTCCGTGGTTAAGTCCAAGCTTTTGCCCACTTCTGGACTCCGCCGCAACAGCACTGGCTCGCTAGGTTCTGCTACTGGAGCTTCCAAGGATAATGCTGGAGGTTGGTTTATGTCTTTCTTTTGTATGGATGTTTGCTATTTATGTATTTCCTTTTGAGATCCCAAATGACCCGTTCCGTGTTATTGAAGTGGGTTCTCCTTTGAAAGAAATGTAAATGGCTAATCGAGTTTGTAAAATTTTATGGGTTTCCTTTCAATTTAGACCAAAAAGATTATTATCGACCAAACCAAATACACGTTTGACCTTCTGAAGTGGACTTCTACTTCCTGCTTTTCTAGCTTGAAATGATTGGGTTATGAATATTGTTTTCCTTAATTCACTGTTTGAAGAACAACAGTCATTCTAGCCAGGATGCTTTCAACCACTTGTGAAATCTAAATGCTTCTGGATTGGGTGTAATGTGCAATTTCGTAACTTAAGACGTGATTTTTTTTGTATTTATCAATTGATGTGACTGTACAAACGATATCCTAATTCAGCATAAAATGGTGTCATTACCTCGGTGATTCGCGAATTACCTTGTACTGTAGTTTAAACAATGGTCTAATTCATGTTTTGTGCTTTGAGTTGTCCGTTGATGTGAAGTAATTTTACAAGTAAATTTGTATTAATTCTTTCCATGGGAGAATCGAGATGAAGAGGTACTGATGTGAATCATCTTCTTTTTTCTCCCCATAAAACTTACATGTCAGGTTTAAAAATTTATCATTGCTTGACCCAAAACCCTTTGCTTTTACTCTGGCGAACTTTTGGTAAATGAAAGTTTCTGAAACATATTATATATGTTTATGTTTTATGACTGTGATCATCTTGCCCAAGACTGTTTTCCGGGACAAGCGAGGGGCCTCTTACATTTTCTTGTTTGTCATATGACCCAACTTTGTTAATTATAGTTTATCACTGTTCATTTCACTTTCAATTACTTCTGTTTAGTGCCAGGAAGAGTTCGAGTTGCCGTGAGGTTGAGACCACGGAATGCAGAGGAGTTAGAAGCAGATGCTGATTTTGCTGATTGTGTAGAACTACAGCCTGAGGTATCCTGCTCTACTAGATATTTTGTTGATTGCTTACTTTCTCTTCTATGGACATGAAAATGTACGTCCATTTTTTTCTTCCTCTTCAGCTTAAAAGGTTGAAACTTCGGAAAAACAATTGGGATTCTGACACATTTCAGTTTGATGAGGTACTCACTGAGTTTGCATCGCAGAAGCGTGTGTATGAAGTTGTAGCAAAGCCTGTTGTGGAGGTATAGATGTATGAAATCCTGTTGTTGGCTTTCTAGAATTAATAAGGGTTTTCACTTTTATTGTGTGGAAATAAGCATGCAAGTTCCTAGATTGTGGAACCAATTGGGGTACGTTCACGTAAATTTTGTGGCATTTCTTTGAAGAGACATGCCTGATGTTACTTTTTAATTTCTTCTTCAGAGTGTCCTTGATGGTTATAATGGGACAATCATGGCATATGGGCAGACGGGTACAGGTAAAACCTATACTCTTGGTCGGCTTGGTGAGGAAGACACAGCTGCTCGTGGTATAATGGTGCGCGCTATGGAGGATATTTTGGCAGATATATCTTTAGAGACTGATTCTATATCAGTTTCCTATCTGCAGGTTGTTAGCAGGCCCTTAGAGTTATTTTGACTGCACCCAAACTTATTTAAATCTCAGATTTTATTTTGCTGAACATACACATTCACTTGCACTACACATGAAAATCTGTCTAAAGCCCTGGTTTTACATCTATATATGCAGCTTTATATGGAGACATTACAGGACCTTCTTGATCCTTCAAAAGATAACATTTCAATTGTGGAAGACCCAAAAACTGGAGATGTTTCTCTACCTGGGGCTAGTTTAGTTGAAATCAGGGACCAGCATAGTTTTGTGGAGCTGCTGAAATTTGGAGAGGCCCATCGTTTTGCTGCAAATACGAAATTGAATACTGAATCTTCTCGTAGTCATGCCATTCTGATGGTATTTCAATGTGTAAAATTTTATTTTTATAACCATTACATTGAGATTGTAAATACATTAAAGTTGAGAAATATATATACATACATAATGCTATAGGTACATCTCAAGCGATCTGTGAAGGAAAAAGATGCAGTTCTTTCGAACGAAAGTAATAACAATTCCCACATGGTCAAAACTCTTAAGCTTCCGGTTGTACGGAAGGGGAAACTCGTTGTAGTAGATCTTGCCGGTTCAGAGCGTGTTCACAAGTCAGGTGCATATTTGAGAAACTAAATCTGTTGTGACAAAACAATATCCTGACATTGACAAAAAGGTTGGAAGTGAAATCGTGCTCCAAATTATCAAGACAATTTGCAAAAATGTTTATCCTATATAATGTTTCCAAAACTAGCCTTTATGACATTTATTTGTATAATATTACTTAGTATTGCCCATTACAATTTTAGTATTTGCAATGCTGAAATAATATTGAAAATAATTACACCTGTTTTTTTACTACATGGTTCTTAAAGAATGTGGAAAAGAGAAATTGATGTATTGCACCCTTAGGTAGGAATGTTTCTGGTGGGAAGGGGATGTTTTGAAATACACGCTTCCAAAATGTTATTTAGCAAAAAAAATAAAGTAGACATATATTTAAAATAAAAAAGAAAAAATCCAATACTTCTTTTCGTCACATATTAAGTCTTTTCATTTTACAGGAAGTGAAGGACATACGTTAGATGAAGCCAAATCTATTAATCTCTCCTTAAGTGCATTAGGGAAGTGCATCAATGCACTGGCAGAAAACAGTGCCCATGTTCCATTTCGTGATTCAAAGCTTACAAGATTGGTTCGAGATTCCTTTGGTGGTGAGATATATACAAATTTGAAATCATATGAAGGCTTGTACTCTCCCTTCCTCATATGATAGATGACTTCATATGATGCATTGATAATTTGAGATTTCTTTTCCTAACTATGTCTTGTTTTGAGATATCTCTAATGAGACTATTTTGTCTTATATGTACTAGAAACACATGGCTTTAATATAAAGATAACAGGAATGCTTTTTTGCTGGTGTTTCATTTTTTTCCCCTTCCCAAATGGCTGAACAAAATTGTTACAGGCACTGCTAGGACTTCACTCATTATCACCATAGGTCCATCTCCACGTCACCGAGGAGAGACATCTAGCACCATTATGTTTGGACAGCGGGTGGGTTTTAATATCATCCATTACTTTAAATTGTGAAGATGACTTACTAGACTAGTCAATATAATCATGTGCAGGATGAACTTTGCCATGTTTCTGTTAAATATAGCATGCCATTGAAATTTTTTCTTGATTATTCTTGCATGTTGGGATTTGTAACTAATAAATTAGTGGTGACATAAGCAACTTTTTTGTGGAATTTTTCGAGAATTAATGTTACCATTTAATGAATTTGATGTCCTCTAAAAGATGCTAAGATTCTCACTCTTCAGGCTATGAAGGTGGAAAACATGTTGAAATTGAAGGAAGAATTTGATTACAAAAGTTTAGCAAGAAGGCTAGATATACAGTTAGACAAACTCATTGCAGAACATGAAAGGCAGCAAAAAGCATTTGAGGATGAATTTGACAGAATTACCATGGATGCTCAATCTCAGATCTCTCAGGCTGAAAGTAGATATGGAGATGCATTGGAGGTAAACACCTCCTTCATCATATTTTGCATGTATACTGCTCTGGTTCCTTGAGAGAGAGGTAACCGGAAATCACATGACTTAAGGTTTTGAGGAGCATGTTGATTTGAAAAAAATATCTAAACCTTATTGCTTCAAGCCATCTAATTAGCATCTAAACCCCCTTCATCATATTTTGCATGTATACTTGCTCTGGTTCCATGACAGAGGTAAGTGGAGACCTAAGGTTTTGAGGAGCATGTTGATTTGAAAATTATCTAAACCTTATTGCTTCAAGCCATCTAATTAGCATTATATTTCATAAGCCAGAAATATAATGAATGCATCTATGATCCAAGTTTATACTTAATATAACTAACTAATCATAATTTATGGAATTCATCTTTGTATTTTGTAGAAGGAAAAATTGAAATATCAGAAAGAATATATGGAATCGATAAAGAAGCTTGAAGAACAACTGATGATGAATCCCCCAAAACATGGCAGTGGAAAATTAATGAATGGTCCAAAAGATGATGACCCTGTTTTGGCATCTGGCAAAGAGGTATAGTACTTATCCGATTGTATTTCATTTATCATGAAATCTTGTGCTGTTGATAAAAAACCGTTCTGCTGCTTTCTTCATTTAATTTCATTTTATGTTCAACTCTCCAATAATGGACTCTCGAGAGAACGATGATATTTTGCATTATTACCATTTCTATATTAATCATTAGCATGATCATTTGGATGCATGGCTCATATGTTGGGTATTCTGTCCGCTGGAACATAAATATGGACAAGATGTCTATTTATAACCATGTCTTTTCATAAAGATAGTAATATTTTATTATAATGGTAAGATCTAAAATGTAAACTTTGGTTCAGTCATCATGAATTTAGAAATGGACTCTAAATGTAAGTGTTTATTAGGGTTTTTTCTTCTTTTGACCCATTAATATTGGCAAGAAACGTCCTCTCATTATTACTATTTCCACGAATCCACTTTGATTTTATCCTGAGACTAGATTTTCTTTGTCGGTCTGTAACATAAAGTTTCCTATACTTGTTGGTTGGTTTGTCATTTCACGATCATCTTTAATCCATATGCTAGCTGAAATGTTTATATCCTAAACTGCTCCTGTAACTGTATACTACATAGAACTCGTATACTGTTGAGGAGGTTGATGAGCTAAAAGAGTTGCTTCAGAAAGAAACTCTTCTAAGTAAGGCGGCCGAAGAGGAAGTCTGTAATCTTAAAAGTCAACTCTCTCAATGTAAAAGGTCAGAGGTATAGTTTATAATTCTCTATTCTAGTTAATCTTTTTTTTTACCTCTAATTTCCTCGCTTTCATTCCTTTTCTGTTGCTTCCTGTTCATTTTATGTAACACATTTGTTTTCCTCTCTTAGGCCGCTGGAAATTCTGAAATCTTAAAGCTCCGCAAAATGCTGGGAGATGAGGCACATCAGAAAGAAAAACTGGAAGGAGAAATAGCAATGCTGCAAAGTCAGTTATTGCAACTAAGTTTTGAGGCTGATGAGGTACATTGTATTTACATTAAGGAAGATGGCTTTTATGTAAGTAGTGAAAACTGATGTTGCAACCCATAATTGGGGGATTCTGTCATAAGAAAATGTTGAGATCTGCTGTCTGGATTGATATACTAGTTACATAATGAAACATCAATTTTGGGCTGTCTGAAATTGAGAAAATTGATATTGTGTTTAGATTTATGAAATATTAAGTTCAGTACTCAAATTGGGTCTGAAGGTATATTCATTGACTAATATTTTCCCATTCTCTTATAGTCACTGTATATATTCATTTTGTTTATTTTCTGGGACTAGATTCCACATTCAGCATTTTTTTGGCTTCCCTAGAGAACCTTATGCACCAATTTTCTATTTGTTTTCCATCTATTCTTCAATTCATTAACATTTATGACACGTGAATGTTGGCTATATATTGTCTCAAAGTGAACTCTAACTAATATGCAATTTGTAGACAAGAAGACAACTTGATAAGGGTGGCCCAGGGGAAGTTCACAGTGATGTAGACTCTCTTATGACTCAAATTCAGGAGCCACAGTTAAGAGATTCGGGCAATGGAGAGAAAGCCTCAATAGCCAAACTCTTTGAACAAGGTTTTATTTTATCTGATGGCTAAACTATTCACTTGACGGTAATCATTTAAATGATGTACATCTAGTTTTCTCTTAATAACTGACATGACAAATTCTGTTATAGTGGGGTTGCAAAAGATCTTGTCTTTGCTAGAAGCAGAAGATGCGGATGTTCGAATTCATGCTGTTAAAGTTGTTGCAAATCTTGCTGCAGAAGGTGAATCAGATCTCTATACCTTGTTCAGCTTATATTGATATCCTTCTTTGTTTCTTTTGTTTGAGATAGGACTGGGTGTTGCATCACTTTTTTTCCCTCCTTTATGTGTGCTCATTTTTGTTACCATGACTGTCTAAATTTGGATTTAAGATTGGAGTAATTGGGAGGGAATTTTTTATGTTTGGAATCTATTATTTTCTTTGGGAAGATTTGCGTGACTTAATCAACCTTTTTGGACTATGGAAAATGGCTTATTTGATCTTATTGTCAATTACTAGCTGATAAATGAATATATGTTGCTTTTGAGAGAACAGAAAAATAAATGCAAAATTCCTCACAGAAAGACATCATAGCGGGTGACTTAAACAGTACCACGCGAGATGGAAGGAAGTCAATCATTTCCCCCCCCTCTCCTCCCCTTCTGTTTTTTTTTTCTTTTTTGGTCCTGTTTCTTTTTATGGTGTTATGTTTAACTTCTGAGGATATATTGAACAAAGTTTTATTTCTGAGCTGACTTCATAGTTCAAATTACTTATTATCTTATTACATTAAGTGGGCAATTTAGCTTTCCTTTCAATATGTAGAAACAAATCAGGAGAAGATTGTAGCAGCAGGTGGCCTGACATCCTTGCTGAAATTGCTTAAAGTCTCTGGGGATGAGACTATACATAGGGTTGCAGCAGGCGCAATTGCCAATCTAGCAATGAAGGGTAAGAAGTTGCTTATATGCTTCATTACTTGAGACTCACAAAAAATATTGATGTCTTGGCTGATGAAAGTATTAATTTGGTTCCGGATTTTGCAATACATTTCTTATCAGAGACCAACCAGGAGCTTATAATGTCTCAAGGGGGAATTGAGTTGTTGGCAAGTACAGCCGCCAATGCTGAAGATCCACAGACTCTTCGTATGGTTGCTGGGGCTATTGCTAATCTTTGTGGAAATGGTGATATAATCTTCAAAGAAAGATATTTAATATTGCTGCACTTTTTAAACTTTTCTACTTTTGCATTAATGCACCTCTGGTGAAAGTTCCTAAAATACGAAATACTATAATTTAATGGCACCTGAAGATCTAACTACTAAGATGAAAAGACAAGCTCTTTGAAATTTGGGGCATTGGAGGATTACATATTTACGTATTTAGAATAAGATCTACCATAGGAAGTTTGAAACTGACCAAAGAGCTCACATAACTTTTTTCCTTCAAAATATTAATTTTACTTTGTTCTCTGATGAAGTTGTTACCATGTGGATACTGCATAGAATTATTCATGTATTGTCTATTTAAACGTCGTGCCCTTTTGCTAATTAATAAGAACAATTGCATCATGCAGATAAATTACAGATAAAGCTTAGGGATGAAGGTGGTATCAATGCATTGCTGGGAATGGTCAGATGTGGCCACCCTGATGTTCTTGCTCAAGTTGCTCGTGGAATAGCAAATTTTGCTAAATGTGAGTCTAGAGCATCTACACAAGGTATGTGACATATAGGTGAACATGTTTGGGTTGGATTTACTGTTTGTAGTTGCTTGATTGATATGTCAAATATAGGTGAACATATTTGGGTTGGATTTACAGGGATTAAGACTGGAAAGTCTCTTTTGATTCAAGATGGTGCACTTCCATGGATTGTACAGAATGCTAACAGCGAAGCTGCACACATCAGGCGGCATATTGAGCTCGCACTTTGTCACTTGGCACAACATGGTAAGTTCTCTTTTTCTTGAACATAAAGAAGTAGTTTTGTTTAGGATGTTGGCTGAATTGACTGTATTTCCACAACGCAGAAGTAAATGCAAAAGACTTGATTAATGGAGGTGCCTTGTGGGAGTTGGTTCGCATCTCTCAAGACTGTACACGGGAAGACATAAGGACTCTTGCACATAGAACACTAACTTCAAGCCCTACTTTCCGAGCTGAACTGAGGCGGTTACGGATTGATTATTAATTGATGTGTTCATTACTGTTTCCAAAGGTGCCATTCCAGGTTTGACACTACCAGCTGATTCCTTTAGGATTAGTTAGATGTTAGGTTTTCATGTCTTCATATGACATATATTTTATCTTGGTTAAATTTGTAGGTTTGAATCAGTTTGTAAATACACTAATTGTATAAAAATAAATAATATATTGATAATTAAAAATGAAAGAACAAAACAAGGTTTGTATCTCCTGTAAAATAACACATTAGGTTGTGATTTCATTTCGATTTGTGGGCTTGTTTCTTAGCAGAAATATAACATGTATGAGAAAAGATGCCTTTCTCTGGATACTCAGGTCAGAATATGTCACTAATTAATCTACGAAACATGTTGAGGTCTTACGAGTTGAACGACCACTAGATCCATTGTCATCAATGTTCACATGCAATACGATTTTCACACCAAACAGGGGACATTAATGGATGACTGGACACGTGCTGCTACAGATTAATTTCACTAGAGAATATTAATTGTAGCTGGTTTTGTAATGTCAATACAACAGAGTTAAAGTTAGGAGAATATATATATATATATATATATATATATATTTCTATTTTTTTTTATTCAATAAACCAAAACATGATAAGAAACCATTTGTGCTTTGCAAGAAAAGCAGATCTCTCTCATTTTTGCTGACAAGACAAAAAGCTTGTAGATAGGTCTCGTGGTTCTATTACTTTGTTTACAAAAAAAAGCATCCACTGGGAACACAACAAGAGAAGGGCCTAGTTTGATAACGTACAGATACCAAATCCTTCGTTTTTTTTTTTCTTTCTGAACCCGAGACTAGAGAGAGAAGCTTTTGAAGTTAGGGTTAAAGCCATATTCTCGTCGCAGTTGTGGGCTTTTAATGGGATGTATTGTTTGTGGTTGATGTTTGCCTCGAAAAGGAGCTTTCATCAGAGCAGTGCACGTGTATGCCAGTACCCAAATATTTTCATGTCTCCTTATAAATTTTCTGATTATATCTCTATATTTATTATCTAATACAAACAAAAAAACTGAACATATGGAAACACTCTTAACCCCATACTTGTTTGCCGGTTGTTATTCATTATTATTGAAGTACACTTTACACCAATCATATTTTTTGCTCTTTTCAGAAAAATAGTTACACTTACGTTGTATTTCATTGAAGTGGAGTATTACTTCAAATGAATAATTTATCACCTCTTTCCTTCTCTTTCCCATTGCTTCCCACTGAAATTTTCAGAAGGGTACCCAGCTCAACTTTATAATGGACCTTTTCTTTGTTTTTTACCACGTTACTTCTGTCATTTCTGCTTCTACATTACATAACTCGTTTGAATTTGTTTCTTAATTTTACTAATGGGTTTGATTTGGTCAAAAGTAATTTTAATAGAAGAAGAATTATTAGAAGTTGGCGTAATTTTAGGACAAAAGCTGTATTCAAAACTTGTTATTGTTCTTCTTAAAAGCATTCAAAATTTTGAACAATTCTATTGTCAAACCATTTACAAATTGTTCGATTAATTTATAAATACTTTAAATCCAAATGAGAAATGATTACGACATCCATTCCACAAACAACCAATTAATGATTTTCTTCAAATTATGACATCAAGATTTTTATTATTTAAAAAAAGGAACAAATAAGGTTAATTAAAACGGTAATTCTAGAAAGAAAAAAAGACGAAAAAATGAATGAAAAAAAGACAGCATAGCAATTAAAATAGATGGACAAAATACAAGATCATTGTAAAAGAAAAGTACTTCAAATCAATATGTTCAATGCTGTTCCCTATTCGATCGCATGTAATAATATATATCATATATAAATATAAACAAGGGTAAGCTTAATTAGTTCGAAAAGTGAGGTAATTAAATAAATAATCATTTTTTAATAAGACCTGATTATTTTTTTTTTAATTTTTTTTTGAAAATAGACTAATAGTTTTTTAGGTTTGGTATGTTTGAAAATACACGATAACATAACAAGGTATCGCAAGCTGTGTAGCAGCTAACATTAAATTCTCTAAATTTGGAGGCAATAAACTTAAAGCTTCAACATGCATACAGTAACATATACTTTCATAGTAACGTTTACATGAACAAATTTCATAAAAGAGACGACAAATTTCTTTATTTATTATTTTATATTGAGTGTTTAATTTTAATATAAGTAATAATAATATATTATTAAAACTATCATATTATACTACATACTCATAAAAATGACACATAGAAAAGTTTTTCATATTTTCATTGCCTTGTTTCCTTCATATTTAACTCTTCTTGACTTTGGAATATATATATATATATATATAAAGCAGTGATATGATTTCCTCACGCAAAAGTTAAACTCATCCAAAATTAATCCATGAAATTAGGTAAAAAAAATTATGAGTCATGTGCATAATTTTAGTTGATAATTTAAAAAAAAAATGTTACTATTGTTAACCTAAAATAGAATTCTTTAACATAAATATAAATTAATCAGTGAAGAGGTTGGAGTTATCTATGAACTTAATTTATATAAAAATCTCTCGAAATTAGGATGTAATCCAGTCAAGTACATATAAATTAAATTAACTCATCATAACATAAGGATAATGAATGATAAAATCACAAAAAGAAAAGGGAAAGGGAAAGGGAAAGGGAAAGCGCTCAACAACCCAGATCGTTGTTAATTGCTAGCTATAAACATATATATAGCTAGCAGTCAGCAAATATGGTGGTTTGTTGTTGAATATTATAGCATGCAATATGGAGCTAGGTTGTAGTTAATTAAAATGGAGGACGAGCAGTAGCCCAATAAGCAGCCTGATCAGAAGGCGGCATTTGAATGGAATTAAGTAGATTAGGTGGAAAACCATGAAATAGTGGTGGCCCACTTGAACTTACTTCACCCAAATGCTGCTGCTGCTGCTGCTGCTGTTGTTGATGATGTTGATGTTGTGTTGGAGACCCAATAGTATCTCCTCCTTGCAATGATTGCAAAGGAGGCTCATGATCTTCATCAAGAGGAAGTCTCTCATAAGCCGCGTTACTAAAGGAAGCAGCCATAAGCACAACTGGACCCGAAGCTATTAAAGTCCCAACTACACTCCCTCCAACAACTTGACCTTGTCCGCCAGCTAGATATATAGTTAATCCAGTAGCAGCTGGTGGTGCTGGTGGTGGTAGAAATGAACCAGCTAATGATAAGATCTCGAATCTTCCATTTAAACTAACTAACGAACTTGGTGAAGCTGGTTGTCGAAGTGTTACATTGGTGATTGTACCAGTACCACTCATAATACAAACACCTCTTTGTCGACGAATTGCGAAATTAGAAACGCTTTCTACAATATCACAACCATCACCGATTTCCATAACATGTGTTCGAAGAGCATTAGCACTATCACGAGTTATGATGATTGGTGGCTTTGGTTTATTTTTAGATCCAGCTGGTCTTCCTCTGGGTCTTCTTGACATTTCACCTCCATCACTTATAATCATGTTCAATTGCTGTTGTTGTTGTTGTTGTTGTTCATCTTCTTCACCTTCGTTATTGCTGTTAATTGGTTCATGTAAATGGTGATGATGATCACGATCTCTTTTGTGACCAGTCGTGAGACTGCTACTACCAGTTTGTTCATCTTCCGATTTGGGTTGTTGTTGATGAAATTGGTGCTGCTGGAAATCTCTTGTATGAAATGGTGGGGGAAGAGAATGGGAATCCATTTTTATTTTTATTTTTTTGTTAAATTAATAAAGAAATTTCAAAATTTCTTTATTAATACACACAACCTACCTACCTATCTATCTATCTATCTATCTATTTAAGTAAATAAAAGATCATATATATGACCAAGAAATTAGTGGGAAGTAAATTAAAGAGGAGATAATTAAAGAAGATAATTAGTAGTAATAATTAGAGAAGAGGGATGTAGTAGTACCAGAAAGAAGGATATGATAGATAGCCAGGAGTGGTACTTTTGGATTCATCCACTAAATTCTTGAGAGCTGAATTCATCATCTACTGTCTGGAAAAATTAAAGGAATAAATCCAGGATTAATTTAATTAGTTGTAGGTTTAGTAGTTTAAGTTGGTGTTTATAGTTGAGGATTTGGTAGACTAATAAGCACAAGAGAGGATAAGAGCGGATCCACCTTGTATATATATTATATTCTAAGAGAAAGTCTTGTGTAGTTTTAGGGTTAGATTTCAGAAATATAGATCGGGGATGGGTTTCCTTTCTTTAGGAGTAGTGCGTGCGTGCGTGCTTATGGGCGGTGGATGGTTACTTATTTCCTCTTCCTCTCGTATTATAATAATACCAAAATTAATAAAAATAATAATAAAAATAAATTTTTTTTTGTTTAAATTTGTAATCAAGAAAATGTCAAGTTATTTTCGATTCTTATATTTTAACCATTAAAACAAAATATAACACAATATTTTATATTAAAAATTATTTAATTAAATTTTAAGATTATTTTAATCAATTTAATATTAAATAAAGTTTACTACAATCCGATTTAATATTATTATTTATAATATTTGGTAAAGAAATAAAATAAAATAATTGTTTATTACCATATTTTATTAATAAATTTCTTTTATATAATATTTAATTTGCATATATATATATATAGAGAGAGAGAGAGAGAGAGAGGTTGGTTTTGAATACTATTAACACAAGGAGAGAGAATTGTAATAAGTAAAAAGGTTTCACTACTCTTTCTTTCTTTCTTCTTTCTGTTTTTTTGTCTTTACTAGTTTCTTTGTTGTATTTTAATTAATATGAATTAACTTAAATTAATAGTTTTTTTAATATTAAATTTTATTAACTTAAAATATTATATCGTTTTATATTTTAAGAGTAATAATATTTTCTCTCCTTTAAAAAATCAACAACGGATAAATTCTTTTATTTAGAAGGAAAAAAAAACATTATTAATTTCATTAATTTAAACGTGTATATATTTAATTTTTATTTAAATTTTTTTGAGTATTTTTAAAGATTACTTAGTACAATAATGATAACTAAAATGAAAATTTTAGTACAATAAAAAATTATTTTATTTAAAAATATTATAGTTTCAACTAAAATTTTATTATTTTATTTAATTATTTAAAAAAAAAAATTGGGTTCAAATTTGGACAACTCAAAAATTACATTACAAAATTACTTATTTTAAAAAATAATCGTGACTAATTCAACGAACTCCCATTTTTTTTCTTCCCGGTTATCTTTCAATGTGTAAATTGATTCTGCTACCAATTATTTACCCATGAGCAAGAGAACATGATCATGTTTGAAAATGCGAATAAAGTGATTCAAAAAGTGACATAAATGCCTAAAGTATTTTAACCATTTCTTTAAGGCCTTTGAATTTTTAACCCCCACATAGTTCCAAGTTCCATCCCGTCGGTAGATATGTTGTTCTTCCTTAAAAGTAAAATTATCAGCTGTTTAGAAAGAAAGAAAAAGAAGAAAAAAGTAAAATTTATCAACCCTACTCTACTAATTTTAAGAATATTTTCATAATTATTTTTATTATTACCTCAATCAATAAAAATGTATAAAACATTCATTTATCTTTATTATTAATTATATATTAAATTAATCATTATTTAATAAAATTATCATTAATAATGTTCTCCTAATATTGGCCTATGAAAGTAGGCTTTTTTGTTCCTTCTCAACCTTGTATGCATGCTCTAAGTTTTACTAATTAAAGATCCAAAATGTTAATATCACTTAATTTTATACATATTTTAATTTGCATTTATAACTTTTATATTTTGATATGTATTATAATTATTTCAAAAAATAGGAAAATAATTCAATTTTTTTTATAATATTAACAAGTAAAAAATATTTAAGTAATATACGTACAAAAATAATTACAAATTATTGTGTTCTTAACATTATTCCTTAATTAATTAAGACATGATCTCTTTTATTAGGAAAAACATATTTAATTTTTAATTATGAGAAATATAATCAGACCAATACTTAGCAATATTTATTTTGTTATACACGTATTTGTTTATATTAGTGCATATATAGAGTTTGATGATTCAAATTTGATAAATATATATTAATATGCAAACTCTTCTTATTTTCACAGCAAAAAGTTAACCATCATCGACTTTCTTTGCTACCAATCCTTGACTCTTTTAAACTTACTTAATCAATTGCACACAGCTCAACTGAGTAATGCTTTACTTGATTTTGGTTTTATTGTTTCAAAATTAGACAGCTCCTTCTATAAGTTGGATTGTGATAAAGTATCCATAATAATTTTGGTTTATGTTAATGATATTATCATCATTGAAAGTTCCACTACTCATCTTAATTCTCTTATTTCTTATCTTAACTCTCGGTTTGCACACAAAGATTTTGGTATTTTTACCTACTTCCTTGACTTGGAGGTCATTATGTAGATGGATGTGTTATGCTTCAATGAACAAAAGTATATTACTGAGTTGTTAAATAGGTTTGACATGGGCTCTCCTAAAAACTTTGACACTTCCATGGTTACATGCAAATGTTCGAGTAAGAAGGATGGTACCTTGTTAGAGGATGGGAGTCTATATGGAAGCATTGTTGGGAGCTTCAGTATTGTACTTTAAGAAGATATCATATATCCTTCAATTTTAATAAGTTATATTAGTTCATGTCATCATGCTCTACAGATGTGCATTTGATTGCTGTGAAACATTTGCTTCGTTAACTTAAGGGTACTACTCATTATGACCTTACTTTATTTAAGTTTGCTTCTTTGTCTTTCACTACATTTTGTGATGGATTGGGCATCTAAAGTTGATAGATGCTTTGCTGAAGCTTTTTATGTCTTTTTTTTTGGATATAATCTCATGTCTTGACATACCTCAAAGCATCTATTTTCTGAACTTCACTTACCAATTATACCACTAGTAACTTTGTTTTATGACAATCTTAATACCATCACATGACAAAAAACCATGAGATGCATTCTAGAATCAAATACATTGAATAGGATCAACATTTTGTATGTGATTAAGTGTTTTAAAACCAGCTCTTTCTTGAGGATGTTCCCTATTATGATAAATTGGTGATATTCTCATCAAATAATATCTTGTCTCTAGCTACTCGATTTCATTCTCTCTAAATCAAACTAATGGTTTTATTAAAGCTTTTAGTTCAACAGGGACTGTTATAGTATAATAATATAAAGTGTATAGTTTGTTAGGTGTAATGTGCACATATAAGCGCTTGCACTACTAGGTTTTGTGTTAGTACGTATAATAGCTAATGGTTAATTAGGATATTATTAGAATGATGCTTATATGCTACTATATAAATCATGCTATATATATATATATATATATGTGTGTTCATACTTTGTATTTTCATTTTTTCATGAATATAAATTAAGCTTGTTTCCTTTCTAAAAATTGAGATTTCTTCTACTTAAAACACTAGTGGACAAAGGAGAAGTAGCCAGGAGACAGAGGGAGAGGACTGAAAAGAGGGGTAGTTTCAATTTTCCATGACCCACATGCACCACTAAAGACTGCAAAGTTGTATCTTTATCAATAAACTAAAAACTATAAAGTTTTTTTTTTCTTTTTTCTTTTTCTCCACAGAATCTAAGCACTTACGTTGTTGCGGTCCTGTTCAGGACAAATGTCTCAAGCCCCGCTTATTTTGGATCTATTCAGTATCTTTGTTTTTAAATGGGATGTATTTAATTAATGTGTTCAAATCTATCGTGATATTTTTGATATATTATATATGTATAACAATACATATCATATCATATATATATATATATATAGGTATCAGTTGATGAAATTGATACAAAGTAGTTTAAAAATTAGAAATTTTTATAAATTTATTTTCTACTTAATTATTATTAGTACATACCCTAATACTTCGGAAGTGTAATAGGTGATTTGAAGGCCTAATTAATATCAATTTTCTTTGATTTGTCCCCATCAATTGTCATTTTTCAACGAGCAATAAAATGCATTCATTAATCTAACGTTACAGAATCATGAATAAATAGTAAACACAGATGAAATGGATTCAACATTTTTACTTTTGGAGGCATCTTATATAAAACAATAAAAAATATTATTATTTATTCATCATATTATTATTTTTTATTAAAAAATATAATAAATATTGAATAAATACGTTGAAATTATTAAATTTGTAACGAGTTTATGAGTTATAAAATTTAAAAATTAGAATCAAGTAACAGTACATTACACATAATTTATTTATAATTATATAAATATTAAACATAAAATTTAATTTATTAAAGAATTGAAACAGGGGACATATCCCTCGAAAGCGTCCCTGACTCCAACTTAAGGTGTTTGGGAGTTTAACTAGCTTGTTGAGACTGCAGTTAGCCAATAGCATATATAAACTAGAAATCAACATATAAATATTTTTTTAAGGGAATTAATTAACTTATTTCATTTTTGATGTCCAATTTTGTGTTTTATAAGTGGTTTGTAATTATTCTAATAAAAAAATACTAAAAAATTTACACTTTATATAACAAGAATTTATCTTTATATTTCTATTTATTTTTTATTATTTATTTATCGCATATTTATAATATAAATAACTGCACAATTTAAGTTAGAGAGAAGAATTAGACTCTTTTTTAAGTTGCTAAGCATTTAGAAAATTTTCACTGTGTCTAATATATCGTATGTTTCGTTGTTTCACCACCATGTTATGTTTCATCACTATATATACGTACACATTTTAAAACATGTTGATGACTAGCTATACGTAAAATGACTTTTTTATGGATAAAATCATCAAATTATATATTAAAATATATACATTACAACGTTAATTAATTTATAGCAGGGGAGAGAATATGCTATTTACCGGATATACCTCGTTAAGTGTTCTCATTTTTTCACTAGTATCTCTAATATATCATGTAATAATTTTAAGTAAAAATGAATAACAAATTTTAAATCATTGAAGTGAACGTGGTTATCATCGTTACTATAAAAAGAAGTATTTAATTCGATATTTAAAGTCGATTTAAAAAAAATGAATTTTTAATGAATTTAAAGTCTATTCGTTGTAGAATCGATGCTATCTACGTAAGACGTAGCGTCAGTTGATGTGTTTAACCGACGTTACACACGTGAATAAATTCTTTTCTCTTATTTCTTTCACAGACAGAAACTATTCCAAGCGTTGTATAACTCTCAAAAATCTAAAAACTCTTCCACTTCTCCTCTACTCTTTCTCATTTTTCGACCAACTACCACTACCAATTCCAGCGTCAGTTAGTTTGTTTTATTCCTCTCTAACTAATCTTTTAGATCTCCTATTTTTTTGAACAAAATACTAATTTATTTTCATTTTTCACTTACAAAAGACGATTTTTTCTTCATTTTCATTCTGTCACTTCATTTACCCTTATAAGTATTTCTATTAATATTACGCACTTATTATTCATATTTTTTTCTGTTATTATGTGTTATTATTTATGTGTATAAATTTTTGTATTTTTGTTATTATGTGTTATTATTTATGTTTATAATTTTTTGTATTATATATATAGGTTTTTATTATAACATTAAGAGAAGAATATGATGATCTTGAATAACATAGAACAACACTATGGTAATTTTTATGTTATTAACTAATATTTTATTTTTTAATTTTTTGTATTATTTAAACTATTTATTAAACTGATTTTTTTCTGCTATTATTTAGTTATCGAATACAGATTTTAATTTAAATATAATAAAAAATGAGTAAATTTTGTAAAAAAAAATAATAATTTAAATTCGATTAACGCGTTGAACCGACTTTAAATTGATTTAAATTATATTTTTAACCAACTTTAATACCCCTTATTGTAATAGTGCATAAATGCCCCCGACAATTTAGTTGGCATTAGATCGGAAAAAGGAAAAAAAAAACAAATATAGTTATTATATATCTCAAATTTAAGATATAGTTAGAATAATAGTTAGTATATTTAAAATATAATTTTTATTTATTTATTTATTTATTACATTTCTACAAAAACACTTATTTATATTTCTCATAAAAGAAATGCGATCATTTTGAACAAAAATGAGTTAATATGTTTTAGAATGATTAAAAATAATAATAATAATTAAATTGATATATTAAAATATAATAACTTAGTAACATAAAATTAACTAGAGTACTTCTTGCGTATAGAACCCGAAATAATGAGGTAAAATGTTATTAATATATACAATTAATTTTTATTATTTTAAATAAGTATAATTCAGTTTATAAAATGAATAAATGAATAACATAACCCTTATTTATAGATATAATTTCACTTTTAATACCTATATATACATTGAACATTTGTTTTTTTTTAAGATAATATATATATAATGAATATTAAAAAATATAATACTTACATGTTTTATATAACTTAAAAAATATATATGCCTTTAAGAATTAAAAGTTAACAAGTCAAATAAGTGTTACCATAAAAATCAGAAGAATATTTATAAAATTGGGTTTAATGAAAGAATAATATGGTAGTTAATTGTTTGTGATGTAAAATAGTAGGGCTATGAATTAATATTCAACAATTCGCGGCTAGAAAGAAGGACATGACGATAATGTTTATGAAAGATAGAGATAGAGAGAGAATATTGGGTTGATTAATGGTTGGTGGTAGAAGGACATGATTTGACCGAATAATCCAGAGTGTCGGGGGCGTGGGAGTGAGAGTAAAAAACGCGTGTGTAGCGCTGACACGCACTCACACAGCGCCACTGCACGAGAGCGCCGGAGACTTTGCTGCACACATCCGTCAGAAAACAGCTCTTCCACCACCAGGACCACTTCTCTCTCTAATTATCTTACTCTTTCTCACCAAAACTCTTTAATAATTTGGACGCAAACCCAAACCCAAACCCAATGCATTAAAATATGCTCGTTGCCTTTCTATCTCTAGCGACTTGTTATTCGTTATTTAAATATATATTACTCACGTTATTTTTTGTCTATGATTCATTTTTAATATTTGTTTTGTTAAAAATATTATAATAATCTTAAATATAACATTTCATCACATATTAAGTTCATATGGTTAATTATTATTTACCACCGATTACATGTATGTGTATATATCTATATATACTTAATTTTTCTCCATTTTTCCAGTACTTTTCACATATGCCCATCAAGTCATCAAAGGGAATGATAGGTTTGCCAAAAAAAAAAATTATTTATATATTTTCTTGATTCACTTTTTTTTTTCTTCCCTATTTCATTATTAGTTATTTTCACTCCAAATTTAAGGAGAATGGGTGGGAATATTTTTAAAACTGTTACTTAAATGATCTCATGAAGCTTGAATTAGAAAAATTTGACACATTTATAAAAAAAAAAAGATTGAAGTTTCTCGTTCTCAATACTAAGTATTTTTAAAAATAAAAAAAATTGTTTTTATCAACCTAGCTAGTGGCTATTTATAATATAGGTAGGATAAAATAAAAATAAACAATTACACAATTAGATGTTGATTGGTGGACATTATAAAAGATGAGAAAAGGAATAAGGAGGATTCAACTTTACACATTCATACTCCTCGCTAGGCACTAATAAAATAGGCATATATTCATAAAATAAATACATACATGTGTTATTCTTTATAATTAATTATATGTTTATTATGATAATGAAAGGCCAAAAACTCCCTTGTTATGATCCACTTCCTATATCTTTATTATTCGGAGAAGCCTTAGGCCTTAACAACAGAAATAAAATTAATATTAAAAAAAAAAAAGAGCAGGACGAAGACTTTATATCTAAACATAAGAAATTATTATTATTATTATTATTATTATTTGGCATCGTATATTTATCATAATCTCTCCACTTTTTATTATTGAATATTTTGTTTTTAAAATACAATAATCTTAAATTTTATTAATTTATAATACTATATAGTTACACGATACATGAACAATCGTTAATTTTTTATAAAATTAATACACATAAATAAAATATAAACTTAAAATCAGAACGAAAAGCTATCCATATAATTTTAAACCAGTATTCTTAAAACAAAGTTTAATGTGAATAAAGATATATAGGACGTTAGGTGTATGGCCTGTTCAACATGGTACCACTTGTTACACTCGTCTTTCTCCTTAACTGTATCCGTCCACGTTATACCATCTTATTTATTTCTGTTAAGGATTAATAATTTAGCGTCAATATTATTAGTAAAAAATATTATTTGTTATTTAAAAGAAGACAAAACACATCAATTATTAAAAGCAATGGCAAATAAAAGATACGATTTTGCAACCAAATATTTTATGTAAATTTCATATGTTATGTCAATTTATTTATAATAATATAATTTAATTATTATTAATGAAAAAATTTACAATTATTTCAACGTCTTTCGTTAATAATTTGAAGTCTTATTAAATATTATTATAAAATATGCATCATTTATTATTATTAAATTATTTTTCTCCATATAATTTCTTCCTATACCGGTAAAATAATTTTGTCTTATTACAAAAACCTTCCAATCATAACTTAATATGCAGGTGAATTGGATTATTCATTTCGACATATTTGTTTATTTTAAGTAAAATGTCCGAAAATCACTTTCATATCCACCAAAAGTCATAGCGAAAATATCATCATGGTTGACTCCGTAAAATTGAAATATAAGCAAAGTATACTTTTTTTTTTTTAGCACTTATTCGTACTTCAAAATATAAATAATATAACAGATAATTATATATTAAACTATTAAAATTAATATTTTAATAACATATAATTAATTAAGATATTAATTATAATAATAACATAATTTATAATAAATATAAATTTTTTTAGTTTAACAATCCAACTATATTTTTTTAATTATCAATAAAAATATAATTAATAATATCTCAAATATCTAGTCACACACGAGGATATTTGATTGATAAATACAAAAGTTTTGAGTTATTTTAAACGCACACACATAACTAAGTTTATAACCTCAAATATTTTACATGTTTAAATGTATTACATGTCATTAATCATAAAAATAATTACAATTTTTGAGGTTATTTCTCCATATATATTTCAACCGATTCAATGTAGTATCTACTACAAGTCAATTAATTAATTGAAAAGAAATTAAAAAATTTTTTGAAATGTGAATTAATCAAGTTTGGGTCTGCAAGTAACGAAGCTCTAAACTTGAGGGAGAAGTATTAGATGATATCGATAACGATGTTGGTAAAATGTATGAAAGCTTAACTAGAAACTATTAAAGCCCTGTGTGCCTATAGTAACTTTAATTGTATACCATAGAAAGCATTAATATGTTGATCTTGATCAACATGAAAATTAATAGTATAATAAAAAAACCTATCCATATCCATTACCATCTCAATATATATATTTATATATATATAAAGAATTGATATTTTGTTATACCAGTTATATCCATGGAGGGTTTGGCTACTTAAATATAATTTTGAAAGTAATAAACTAATGATAAGAAAAATATTAAATATATGAAGAAGAAAAAAAAAAGGGAGTGAGATAATAAAAATAATACTTAAATTTCGTACTTTTTTTTAATTAAAATTTAATAATGATAAAAATAAATTATTATAAAAGAGAGAGAGAGAGAGAGTAAAATATAAGTATTGGATTTGCAATAAGTATTTTTCTTTAAAATAAATTATAATTAAATCAATGAATTGCCATGTGAAAGGCACCTACCTAATGGCTAATGTAATGCCTCGAATCTGGCATGGGGCTGCTTGTTTCTGCTTTCTATAAACAAGGCAATTAAGCTAGCTAGCCCTAAATTTCAGGCTCGAGGCTTTTTGTTAATCTTTGTTCTCCCGGAAAGACCAACAGAGACGACCAGTCCTTTCACATGTTGTCGATTAATTAATTCCAAAGCATAAACCACTACAGAAATTAATATATGATATTTAATTGAAGCTTAAGGAAAGCGACAAATTGAAGAACCCGACCATGTGAGTATTGATGGGAGTTGTTATGGAGCCTTTTTGTTCATTTGATGTAAACTTCTTAATTCAATTAATTAAACTTTATTAATTACTTTTTAAAAATAACAATTACACTCACACACCCACATACATATACATATATACAATTTCCAACCCATATCATCTTCAGTTATCATAATATGCATACATTATTAATATGGGTTTTTAATCATAATTTTTAGATACTATTTATTTGCATTTCAAAATTTTCATTTTAAATTGAATATGGCACTTATTTTCTTTTGTGAAGTAGAATCGCCTTGATTTTTTTTTACTTATTTATCTCTTAAAGATATATCGGATATGTTTCAAATTTGTTATTAAATGGAATTTTTCAAACACTAAACTATTAGTAGAAGCCCTAACAATTTTTTTATAAATTTTATTAGTTTTCCAAGAAACCCTAACATTTTTTAAGTTTTTAATATAAACTAAACAAACAAGAAAAAAAAATAAAAAATAAAAATCAGGGCCCTAGTTCAGTCCCTCTTGTCCTTAAAGCGATGTTAGAGTATACTCATACTCATACTCGTATTATCGTTATGAATTTAATTTTTTTAATAATATGTCAATAAAAAAAAATCCCCTCCATTTCATATATAACTCATTTTTTTAACTAATTTATTTTCAACCCTCTATAAAAAGACGATATATATTTATTATTTTTATACATTTTTAACACATGTTACACACATTATTTTAATTTTAATTTTTGATATAAATATATTTTCATAAATATAAATATTAAAAATTATTAGTATTATAAATTAAATGTTAAAAATATGCACACACAAAAGTATATATGTCCCAAAATATAAAATGAACATATATTTATTATATTAATAAAAATAAGTTGAATTCATCCTATTATTAAAAAAAACAAATATTTAAAACTTAGTAATAAGATTAAAAATAAGGGAATTAGAACAAAAAATACTAATACAATAACAATTAAATATTTAACTTATAATTTAATATTTAAAAAATTTTAAAAAATAAAAATATTACTTTAACATTAGCATAATAATTACCAAAAATAAGTCTATCCGAAAGTTTATAAATTATGTATCTAATTAACCTAGAGGGATAAATAGGTCATTTTTAATCTTTATTAATTTATAATTTAATAACTTAAACAAATCAGTTAGATATGCAATCGTGTGTAAAAATAAGTGCAAAAATAAATAATAACACATGATATTTTTAAGTGGAAACAACTTAGTCCAAAACCATAACTTATGAGAAAAACTACCAGACCACCTAACTTTCTACTATGAAAATCGAATATTTAAGTACAAACTCAGTCTTATGCTACCCCCCCTAGGATACTGCCTCAATATATTTTACTTATGAGCCTCTGTTCTATTTTCACAATTTCCAATATTAATGTGAGCAGTTTTCAAACCAACATTTCAATAAGCTTCCCGACAATCCGATACGTTCCCAAAGTAACTCCAAAATAGTTAGCACAAAAACACAAGTGCATATATATATTCTAGAATGGATTTAATAATGAATAATACTAACTAGATGATTCAAAACATATGTAATTTAAATTAAATCAACTAGCAAATCCTAGGACAAAAAGATCAAACACAAGTTCAATAAAAATAACTTCCTTGAAGATTAATAATCAAATCAAATATATGACAAAAAAAATTATTTGATCTAATAATTTAAGAAAAAACAATAAAGAAGAAACCATAAGAACATATTATCAAAATATCATAAAATAATTAGGCTTATTAATCAATTGAATATAACCAATAAATATTTGATAGATTAACTAAATAAAAAAAACCTAAAGAATAGAATTATGCTCTTGTGTAGTTTCTTGAAATAATGAGTAATGAGTTTTATTTATAGGAAAAATTAAAACTCTTAATCCTATGTAATTGATAAATATATTTTTTATTATAAATAGGATTATTAATACTCGTTAATTAAGATAACTCATATATGATTGATAAATATCTTTTATATTACAAATAGAATTAGTAATACTCACTAATTAAGAAAACTCATATTTAAAATAGATTTTATACTAAAGATTTCATATATAATTTAGAGTATATCTTATCTAATATCTTTTAAAATAGATTTTATGATATCTTTTATGCTAAAGATTTTAACTATAAGTTAAAGTATATCTTATCTAATATCTTTTAGCATATATTATTTTATAGTATATCTTATCTAATATTTTTTAACATATCTTATTCCATATTTTAGCATTAAAAATAATTTCAGATTTATAAACATGTGTTATTAAATGCATAAATGTAATCTTATCTATCGTAGTTATCAAAAATATAACTAAAGTATAATTATCTGTAACTCGATCATTTCTTTGATTTTTCTTGATAAACTTGATAACATAAATAAAAATAAATTTATAAATAAATATTTTTTGCTAGTTATATAACAAAAATATTTTTTTGTTTAAAAAGTTCCGATTTGGACTTAAATCTGAAAAGAATTATGATTCTCTCTTACATATTTGTAAACTTATTGACTCCTAGAATTCAGTTCCTCATTGTTGTATTAAAAGTAGCATTTATCTCTATCGAGTAAAGTGTCTTACAATAATTAAAGTTTTCATATGACTAGGCTATTAACAAAGTATTTTTTTTTTGTTAATAAAAGAACATTATTTTTATTTTTAAAAATATTATATCATTAAGGTAAAGATTTCATCTTTTTTTTAATATTAATGTTTTCTGTTTTAAAAATATCAACTTTTTTCCATAAAAATAAAAGAGATGTAAAGAAAAAAGGGTTAAAAATGTAGAGTGTTAGCTCTAAGAGGCCCATTGCTTGATTTTAGAAATGTAATTTGTGACTGATATTATATCGTTTAAGTCAACAACACTTTATTGATATTCTCAAGTCAAGTATACGTTTATTGTTGCTCATTATTAGTTTTATACTTTTACTGGATTTAGTTTACTAAAACCTAAAATATTTATAGATCTTGCTGGATCAGGCTTGAGTAGATATATAGTTAGAAACTGTGAGCCCAATTCATTTAACTAATTTGAACTGTTGTTGATTGAAGGCCCAATACAACAAAGCCCATAATGTTAGATCCTACAAGTTCCTTTGCTTTCCCTCTAAACATGAGTAAATGTTCTCATTTACACACAAATGAATAAATGTTCAGATGAAAAGATGGAGTTATGAACAATCTTGTTAGTTTAGAACCCAATGAAAAAGATTAGATATGAAATTGAGTTAGCATGAATTAATTGTTGCTGTTTGTCATCAAAATGAAGGTGCTAATGGGAGATTGCATCATAAGAAAATGAAGCTGCAATACCAAGTGTCAGCTGTGGAAATTTAAATTTAATCAGTAACTGGAAGATTAATAATTAAATAAGAAATATAATTTATTATAAAGATTAAGTTGGAAACACATTAAATTGGGTGGTGGGAAGCTAAAGGAAGTTGATTTTGGTTTTGGGGTCATATAAGCTAAAGCAGTTGTTGTTGATTTTGGTTTTGGGGTTATTAATTATATGTAGAGAATTTTTCTACTCGTCTTTTACTTAGACAAATTATTTATTATATTTAATTACGTGATAATTTAGTATTTCATATCAATAAAATTAAAAATTAATATTTTTTTTTTTGAAAAAAATAATTACTCAATACTTAATAAAAAAATAAAAAAATAAAATACGATAGATGAGTGATATACTCGAAGAAAGATAAATAATACATACTCTTTCTTTATTCACAAATAACACTCTTATCGTCCACGTGGTTAGTCAAGTTATCTTCGCAATCTAAAATTTATGATGGAGGAGTTTTAACTGTTAAAAAAAAAAAAAAAACAGAGGAAGAAGAAGTATTACCCATATCACCAACTGCCACTTTCACTGGTATATGTGTGGTGTGCATCTTAATCTTTTATATTTACTGACAAAGTGGAAAAAAAGTTGCGCGCCTCTCTTTTTCAAGAGAAATGTACGTAGCATGCCATTCCCATCCTATCTATCATTAAAGCGAACATGGCAAATAGGGAACCTTCTATCGATTTAGATACTAATTTTTTTAAATTTTGTTTTTTTTTCCCTTATTTTTTAAGGTGTTGTTTAGTTTACCTGATAAAAGTAACTAAAATTGTAATAAAAAAATGAAAATGAAAAGAAAAATAATATTACTATTATATTGTTTGGTTTAAATATTGAAATAAAAAAGGAATCAATATTATAATATTTATTTTACAACTGTAATGGAATCAAAAACACTGTATATTACCTTAATATCTTTATATTCAATAAAATTTAAATAACATCATTTAATTGTTATTTTTTCATTAGATAAAATATATTATTGAAATCGTTATTTTTTAAAATAATTATTACTTAAAAATAAAATATATTATTAAAATTATTATTTTTCTAAATAAGATTTATGATTTAAGATTTGAGGGTTTAAGGTTTAAAGTTTAAAGTTTATGATTTATGGTTTAAAGTTTAGGGTTTAAGGTATAGTATTTAAGATTTAAGGCTTAGGGTATAAGATTTAAGATTTAAGATTTAGGGTTTAAGATATATGATATGGATTTAGGGTTTAGAGTATAAAGTTTAAGGTTTTAGGATTTATGATTTAGAGTTATATTTGCGGATTAGGGTAAAAATGAAAAAAAATTACTTGAAAATGAAATCATGATTTCTAAGAGAGATGGTGTAATCCTTATTCTTTCTTTTTTAGAAATTAATTTTATTCTGTTCCAATTTATAGCATAATTAAACATAAAGTTATAAACATAAAATTATAAGGAATCAATTCCAATTCTAATTCCAATTCCATTTCATTCACACCAACTCAACATGACATAATAATACTACAATTATTTTTATTATTATAACAAAAAAATTATATAAAATATTAATTTTTTTTTCTTATTATTAATTATATCTTACTGTCATTTAGTGGTGTGCAAAGTTGGATTCATCCGTTTTGAATTAAAACTTGAACCAAATCAATTTAATCAGTTCTTAAAAAATAAAAGCTAAACCAAATAAATTAAAAATGTAAAACAAATCCAAAATGAACCAAAAAATTTAGGTTATTTTGGGTTGATTATTGAATTTTTTTTCTTACTATCATTTAGTAGCGTGCAAAGTTAGATTCCTCCTTTTTGAATTAAAATTTGAAACAAACTTAATTTAATCAATTTTTAAAAAATAAAAATTGAACCAAATCAATTAAAAATGTAAAATCAATCCAAAACGAACCAAAAAATTTAGGTTATTTTGAGTTGATTATTAAATTTGTTTTTCTTACTGTCATTTAGTGGTGTGCATAGTTGTATTCATACGTTTTGAATTAAAACTCAAACCAACTCAATTTAATTAATTCTTAAAAAATAAAAATTAAACCAAATCAATTAAAAATGTAAAATCAATCCAAAACGAACCAAAAAATTTAGGTTATTTTGGGTTGATTATTGAATTTTTTTTCTTTATAGATTCTAACTATAAATTTTTGTTCATTGAAAATAAATTTGATTCTACGAATTTTAAGTTTTATATATATAATAACATAATTGTTAAGGTATAAATTGGATAGATCTAAACTTTCAATTTAATCTATGCATGGATATTAATTTGAATATTTTTATCTATACCATGCATACAAATATAACTATAAGAAAAAAGACTTAAGATTATAGATACCTAATATTATATATTAAGGCTTTGAATTTTTAAATTAAAAAATATGAACAATATAAATAAATAAGGGAAAAAAATAAAATTAATATATATAAGAGTTGGTTCGATTTTGATTGATTTTTAAAATTTGAAAATCGAACCAATTCATACTTATCAAAAATATTAGAGAGGTCACAAAATTGAATTTGGTTGGTTCAGATTAATTGTATTTATTTAGTTTAGATAATTTTTGATTATATGTATTGTTATTGTTATTGAATAAAGTAATAATTAATAAATTATTATTATTATAAAAATATTGTCAATCTGTATAAATCTCTTATAGATAATATAGAATCAATGATTATAATATCGATATTTATGAATATATCTATAATTAATTTTATAAAAATATTGAGAATATTATTGATATCGAAAAAAATTCATATAAAAATAAAAATAAATAAAAAATCATCTAAAAATATTAAAATTTTAGATAACAGTTTAAAATATAGTCAAATAAAAGGGTGACTTAAGTAAATATAAGTTGTTCTAATATTAAAAAATTATGATATAATTATATATATATATATATATATAATATTTTATAGGGAGTTAAAAACACATGTTATCTTGATTTAGGTAATATTAATATCATGAAATGTAGTTAAAAATTGTTTGAATATGATGATTAAGATGTTATAAGTATGTTACTTGATCTCTTTTTAATATTTCTCTATCAATAGAAAATTATGGGTTAATCAAATAGTTTGTAAATCATCGTGGAGGATTTTATAAGATTTCATAAGCATTATATTCACTTATATTATTTAAGATATCAATTGTATTTGTATTTATATTCTTTGAAAATAAACGTACAACCATAATTTTCTCATCTAATTCTTACATATCACCATAACTTACTTGATGTCTTTTTATATTCCTTTCCAATAAAATATAAACTTGTAGTCCTGTATCTATAGTCTATATGTCATATGTATAGTTAATTTCATAAATAAATAAACTTAAATAATAATTATGTTTGAACAAGATGTTATGTTTTCTCCGACTCTTTCATCATTTTCACCTTTCCTTATGTTATCATGTTTGTCAATCATCATTATCTTTTTTTCTTATTTATCATCTAATGACCAATAATATTACTTTAATAGAAAGAAAAAATTATAATATATTTGTGATTCACTTAATAATTTAATGATTTAATGATTTAGTGGTTAGATTCGCTCATTTCAAACCACAATTTTAAATCACTCTAAAATATCGTCCAAATTAAATAAATATTTAAAATAATTTTATTTACCTACCACCTTTATTAAAAAGTAAAAAAAAAATCTAAAAAATTATTGATATAAATTTTAATTTTTTATAATATTAGAGATATTATTCGATTTTTTTTGTAAAAATTGATATACTTTTACCTAATATCCACGATACTCAATAATATACAATAATTTAGTTAAAATGACACTATATAATCATTTCAATATCAAATCTTAGTAATATTAAATACTATATCTCGAAATATATAATAATTTTTTAATCTATGTATATAATACATATCAAAATAGGGAGTGACTTTGGGGTCCAGGTAACCGTTGGGTCTAAGCCGAATTTCAAATACTAATTTTTTAATTAATTTAGGTAACATTACAAATTTTATGTGAGAATATAATGAAGAGTACATATACACATATACATACATATATATATATATATATATGAAAGAATTGAGCATCTATCTTGATCGTGCTTTCGTTGAAATTGCAATAGTTATAATTCGTACATTCCCCAATTTTGTTTTATCTCTTTTATTTTAGAGCACATTGCTCAGAATGTCATATTTTAAACAAAAATATATTCTACTGAATATATACTAATTCATTTTTACCTGCTAAATTATATTCCTCGTTTATAAAAGAAGATTATATCTCCTCGTCTTTATAACTATCCTTCAAGCAAGTATATATATATATATATATGTCAATATAGGCATGATAAAGGGGCTTTATAGAATCCTCTTATGGAACTCCTACTTATTTTAATTTTAGCAGTTTTCCTTTTTTTTTCTTTTAGTGTTTACTTTTATATTTTTAACTCGTAATTAACTATTTATCTTTACAATTTTAACATATGTTTAAAAAAATAATGTTAATAAAACCCTTAATTATATTTTTATTTTTACTTATAACATTCTTCAAATAACATGTACTAATTTCACTTGTTTTTACATATTAACTTTTCATGAAAAAATATGGAAATAATTTTAAAAAAGTAAAATTTACACTAATTACTTCAATAATGTTACAAGTAAAAATGAGAATATAATCGAAAATTTTGTTAACATTGTTCATTAAAAATTATTATTTAAACACGTTTAAAAATAATATACACGATTAAAAACTTTTTTTTAGTTATAACATAATTTATCATATTTTATTAGTTGTCTACTTTGAAATGCATTTCAATCCAGTGTTTCTAATCTAATTTATAATACTTAATTATTCATATTGATTTTTAAATATTTCAATATTACAATTAAGATTGAATTTTAATAATACATAATTAAATTAATACTTACCATGATTATCAATTTTTCAATATGGTGGTACTAATAGTCTCAAATATGAACTCAGAATCTCGCAATTAACGACCATGAGCCTGCAAGGTATCGCAAAATTATATTCCCTCACACTTACAACCAAATTTTCCTTTATCCTTTTCCTTTATCTTATATATACTTTCACATTGATATTGCCAAGAATTTTGAGATGCAAATGCAAATTCTACTAAAAATTAATACTCGTCTTCGTATGATACGATTACAAAATAACAAAATTCTAATTATTTCTTTCTTATTAGTTGTTAGTGATAAAATGATTACTATTATATATCATAATCACTTGCAAAAAAATTATTAAATACTGTATAAAATATAGAAAAATAATAGAATCGATAACAAACTATCAATTAAAAAATAACTTAGTAAAAAATTATCAATTATATAAAATTCGAATAATTTTATCGATTCGTTGAGAAAAGTTATTTGCGATCCTTAAGTTTATATTTTTAAGACATTTTGGTTCTAAATTTTTAAATTGTATATTTTATCTCTATATTTTAAAACTAAAATGTCATAATTAAAAGTTTATAAATTAAAATGATTGAATTTAATTTAAACAGTTATATTATCTATTTAATATAACTTAAAGAAGCTAATGTTGAACATTATTAATCAAGTATTATCAATGAGCTGCATTCTAGTGATGCTAGCATATCAAAGTTAAAAACCCTTACTTTAATAAAAAAAAGAAGTTAAATCTAGTCCTTGAGTATTTCTTCCAATTATGTTTAGACAAAGCGCATTTCCCACCTTTTTACCCGTATCCATTGTCCATTAGCATTTGCCAAATTACAAAATGGGCATATCATTTTAGCTTCTGCATTGAGTTCCCTAATTTGCCATAGACTTTAATTGAAAAAAGTAATTAAAAGTAGCTATCTTACCTTTGTTTTAATTTATATTATCAGTAAGATCACTGAAGAATTTAAAATCTTATGACATTCTTAGCTGATTCGTAAGGCATTATTGGCATTTGCATTCTCATCACGCACTATAAAAGCCTTACCAACTTTCCCTCTTTATTCATTGGTCGTTACGAAAAGCATTTACAATTATTTTGCTAACCATTTAGAAAATTTGTATCACCAAGGAACTTATGGACGCATTCAGAATCAACTTTATCTAACTACACTCAGATTCCAACACTCATTTTCTCCGAAAAAAAACAAAAATATAGTAGAAGAAGTCACCTTCCTTCTTACCATTTTTTGTTTCACAAGAATCATGTCTGCTGTAGTATCAAATTTGGGAGAGAACACAAGAGTAACAACAGCCTTTGAACACTCACCAAAATGTTCATGGCCAGCAGCCAACTTTGCCAAAATGATAATATCAGAGCTAAAAATACAAAGCGGAATAGTTCTTCCCTTGGTGGTTATGAATTTTACATGGTTTGTAAAAATAGCAATCACAACAGCATTTCTAGGCCGACTTGGAGAGCTCACGTTGGCTGGAGCCACTGTTGGCTTCACTTTTGCTAACGTCACTGGTTTATCTGTCTTGAACGGTCTCTCTGCTGCAATGGAACCAATTTGTGGCCAAGCTTACGGTGCTAAGAATTTCAGACTCCTTCACAAGACTCTTCTTATGACAATTGCTTTGTTATTGCCTGTATCAGTTCCTATTTCTTTCTTGTGGCTTAATGTTGACAAAATCCTCATCTATTTTGGTCAAGAACAAGATATTTCTCGAGTTGCAAAGACTTATGTTCTCTATCTTTTGCCTGACTTGGTTGTTACTTCCTTTCTCTGTCCTCTCAAATCTTATTTGAGCTCACAAAGCATAACACTTCCTAACATGTTTAGTTCGGCTCTGGCACTTGCTTGTCATATACCTATCAATATCTTGCTTTCAAAAGAAAAGGGTTTGGTGGGAGTTTCAATGGCCGTGTGGATTACTGATCTCATAGCTGTAATTCTATTGGCTACTTATGTCAGTATTGTAGAAATTGGAAAACAAAGTAGACTCAAGGAAGGGGGATGGTTAACACAAGGTTACCAAGATTGGATCAAACTGCTCAAGCTTGCTGGACCTTGCTGCCTCACTACATGCCTTGAGTGGTGGTGCTATGAGGTTTTAGTTTTACTCACGGGAAGGCTTGCAAATGCCACATTGGCAGTTGGAGTGTTGGCAATTGTGTTGAATTTCGACTACTTGATTTATTCAGTGATGATTTCTCTGGCTACATGTGCCTCAATTCGGGTGTCAAATGAGCTCGGCGCAAACCACCCAGACATTGCTTATCAGTCTACCTGTGTTTCTCTTTCTATGAGTGTTATATGTGGTGGAATAGGTAGCTCGGTCATGTTAGCAGCCAGAGGAAGCTGGGGTTCTTTGTTTAGCCATAATAAAGATGTTATAAGAGGTGTAAAGAAGATATTGTTGCTGATGAGTTTAGTGGAAGTAGTAAATTTCCCATTGATAGTTTGTGGAGGAATTGTAAGAGGAACGGCAAGACCCTGGTTAGCTATGCATGCGAATATTGGTGGGTTTTACCTCTTGGCACTGCCATTGGGAGTGATTTTAGCCTTCAAGGTTGCACTTGGTCTTGCTGGGTTGCTAATTGGATTCTTGTTTGGAGCGGTTGCATGCCTGGTGTTGTTGACAGTGTTTGTTGTGAGGATCAATTGGGATGAAGAAGTTGGTAAGGCACAGATACTTGCCTCAGACGTCTGTCATACTCATGTTCTGGAACTTGCTGAAGGACATCAGAAAACAGGGGAAGCAGTGAGTACACCATGCAGAAATATGAGCTAAAAACCTCTCAACTTTTTAGTACAGCACCATATCTCTTTTGCTCTTCAAAAGAGTGTACGTGCAACGACAAAGTATCCCGCTATTTATGTACTCGTGTATCCATCCATGAACTGTACATTGTTGAATCAAATTATTAAGAATCCTCTCTGTAAGTGGAAGGTCTATTTTTTTTTTTTACAATTATCATGTTCATCATTCAGCATGTATCAACAGAGAAAAGATAAGCAATTTAAAAGGCAAACATAACTCAGCGGAATAGTACCTATCAGGTGGAACTTTAGTGCTTGAAAGATCTTGATATACCCGATGAAAAATTCATTATACATGTTTAATACATCTTTGGCCAAGAAAAATACATCAAATGTCCAAGGTGAATATCAAAGATGGACCTCAATCATCAACATATCCAAGCTCGGTACTTGAAGACTCCAGCTCTTTGGCTTTCTCATCATTGAAGCCGAGGGTGACCATTATTTTGTGACCAGGTGATTCTACTTCTAACCAAATGCCAATAAGCATGTCGGTTGTAGTAATTTCCCCACCATCACCTGCAATGGACATATAAATGAAAGAAGTAAATAAACTTTCAGCCTGTACCAGAAGAAATGGAATATGATTTGACATAGAAAAAAGTGTTAATGCACATCGCAGCTCAATCCAGCAGTGTCATGGACGAATAAGAATGATCCCACAAGCACTCTATTATTAGATAGCAAAAGAGTTATGGGGACATGAAATTGATTTATAATGAATCAGCAACTACAAAAAGAAAAACAGAAAAGAACCCAAACTTTGTCAGTGAGAGAGAGAGAGACGCGAGATGATACCAGATTTTAGTTTCTTGTCAACAACACAATCAAGAACTCTTTGAGCTTCTTCCGTCAATGGAGGATGCTCGGGACTAAAAAAATACAGGTCTCCTTTTCCAAGCAACTTGACAGTTTCTTCACGCACCTTAAAGAGTGTTGTTCCATTTGCACGCAAAAACATTGCAGCCAAACTAGTACCTACAGTCAGTGGATAAGTTGACTAAGTACAAATGCACCATCTTAACTGAATAAGCTAATATTGAACAGATACTTTTATTTGAAAACTCAACCTGAACATATACTTCTACCTCCTACTCGGTCATTAAATCTTAGAGTAATATTATTTATCTCAAGTGGAGATAGATAATCTTAAGCCTCAAGTTATGTGGTTGTTAGAAGAGTCCAGTAAGAAAAAACAATCTTGTCCGGTAGGTATTCCATAAGGGATGGTATCAACAATATCACTCACGTTTTAAGAAATATTACAAAATATCTCTAAGATATTAAAAATATCACGAATACTCCTTCAACTTAACAAAAATTAAAGTTAATGAAATTAAATAGTAATTTTTATACATAAAAATGAAAGAAATAATAAAAAATCAGAAATAAGACATCTTAAGATATTTTTCACAAGAAATAATAATTAACAAAAAAAAAATTGAAAAAATACAAAAAAATAAAACTAAATCTTAAGAAATGAAATGGATTCAAAGATTAATCATTATCAAAATTAAGAAAAATATTTTCAAAAAAAGAAATAATTTATTATAAAATAAATAATGAATAAATGAACATTAATTTTACAGATGCAAAAGAAAAGTATAATATACAATTAATTGACAAAGAAACCATTATTGATAAATTATCTAAAATTCTCCAAAAAGATAAAAGAAAGATTACAGACATCCATTTAAAAAGAATCTAAATATTAATAAAAACATATTTTAAAGAATGAATAAATACACAAATAAAACTAACACTCCTAGATAATAGAATAATAAATAGTAAATATGTTTTATTAAAAATGATCTATAAAAACTTAGAATACTAGAAAATCATCCATTAATATTAATGATAAAAACTTAAATAAAATATTAAGTTTAACTTATGAATTTGAAAGATGAGAGTTAATGAAATAAGAAAACCATTCATTTTAAATACAATACATATTAGAATATTCATTAATAAACAATCATAATAATTTAATATATAGATAAAATAAATTCATTGAAATAGATAAAACTTTTCAAGAAATTGAAAAAATAATAAAATCAGAAATATTAACAAATTTTGAAATACTAAACAAAAAAAAATTTAAATGTTAAAGAAAAACCTCTAATCACAAAAAGAAAAAATATGCAGCAAGAAAGAATAATATATCAAGTTTTACGTTTATATGTCTTGAAGAACGAAGCTCTAACAAAGAAAAAGTAGTTACAAATCTAAAACAATAAGCTAAAAATAATTAAAGTATTAGTACATGACGCAACATAAAAAAGAAAATAATATAATTGTTATCCTAATAATGTTCAAAAATAAACCACAGAATATAGAATTAGATTTTGATGGAAGCATAATAAACATATCAAAAAACCAAATAACAGTAATGAAAGTTTTAATTGTTTAGCAGAAGAATTGGATATAGCACAAGAATGCAATATCAAGTCCTTACAAGACATAAATGAAACATTAAGAACTTCTAAGAAAAATAAGAGAATATGATTATAATAAAAAAAATTAAAACAAGACATACATAAAGAATTTATAGAATTAAGAATGTATATAAATAACATACCTAGAAACAATGAAATTATAGGTTATAAGTTTGATCCATTTATATGATTAAAGGAATAACTACTTAGAAGATCAGATGCATTGATATCTAAAAATGAAAAAAGAAAAAATGAGAAAAAACTTAAAGATAAAAAAAAACTACAATTCCAGTTTAATAAAATATAGAAAATAATTAGAAGAACTGTTAACCTTAATAGATGAAAAACTAGGAAAATATTATGATGAAACAAAGAAAGAGAAAGATGATATGATAATAATCAATGAAACTGATTCTAAATCAAAAATTATGATCTTAAAAAAATCATATAAGGTCAATTTCTTTAACAATTTTTTATCAAAAAGAAACATCTGACGTATATAGAGAAGAAAGAAATAGACAAAGGCCAAAAAAGCAACCCAAAATGGAAGAATGATTACATTCAAGAACTAGAGATAGTATCCCACCAAAATTCAAACTTTAAGAAAACTATAGATTTGATCTTTTAGATTAAGATTGTATAAGAGACAGAAAAAAGCCTTAAATGAATGATCTAGTGGTACGAGTGTAATCAAACAAATTTCTCCGATCACATGATCAAACCCTTCAGTTTGTAAAGTCTTAGTAACTCACAAAATAACAGGAAATGTTAAAGTTTAGTTTACAAATTTAACAAAACAACAATATTTACAAATACGAGTGAATGCACTCACAAGTAAATATTGTAGTAAATGAAATACATAAGAAATTTATTAGAGAAGATAAAAGTAGACATATCACTGAATCTATTAAAATTGAAATTGAGGAAGTCAAATGACATTTAATAAATATGAAAATATGTGACATATGTTATATAGATTCCTTTATTTGTGAATGTTAAATGCATTATCACAAGTTACCATCCTCTATGCAAAAAAAGTTACAAGGAAAGATTTTTTCTGCAATTCCTAGAATATTACATAAAACTATAACAGAATGATGGAATAAAAGAAATAGAAAAACTATACCCGATACTTTAGAAGGAATAATAATAAGTCTAAATATTGGATAATAATTAAATGTCAAGAAATACATAAATATTAATAAATAAAAGGAAATGATAAAATCTGTTGTAATATAAGAGATTTTAGAATGCCAAAAAAATATGAATGTAACATGAAATCTTACAAGCAAAATATAAAAAATATTAAACATTCAAAATATATAAATTTTAAAAACAAGTCTTTCAAAAATATAAGAGAAAGTATAACAAAAAAAACCTTATAATGTATAAGCTACCAGAAAACAAAAATCATTGCCCATCATAGAAATGCAGATGTTGAATCTACAACGAGTAAAGACATTATGCTAATGAATGCCGTAAAAAAAATTTCACAAAAATCAAAAACCTTAAAAGAAACTTTTAAGATTGAATTAGAACCAATAGAGAAATCGGATATATATGATACTTATATTATTTATCTATTAGAAGAGATTGAAAAAGAAATAACTAACTCAGAATATGAATACTATTTATGAGAGGATGAATGATTTATATAGTATTACAAATCCAAATGGTACCTATACTAAGATAGGATTAAAATTTAAAAGTTACATAAATTATCATTTACATACATATGTAGATATAAGAACTAGCATGTATGTAGCTAGTAAATATGTGTTCTCAAAAGAACTCTGAACAAAACAACAAAATATTTAATTGTAAAAATTGCTAACAAATACAACAATAAATCCTAATAAGATCTTAAAAGATACAAATGTAATGATAGGAAGAGAGAAATTTCATATTCCTACCATATATCAACAAGAAATAGGAGTTGATTTACTAAATTTATATCAACCTTTTATATAATACTTAGACAAAATAAGTCTAACAATACTACATAGTGAAACCATTTGTGTCAAATATAAGAAAAATTTAATTGTGTCAAACCCAACTTTATGCAACAACTTAAAAAGAGAAAATGTGGTGAGATAGACATAAAGCAACAACGAAAACCTTATTTAGAAAATATTTCGTTAGATATAGAAGAAAAATAAAACTTTTTTCTTAGTAAAATCTAAGAAGATAAAGCCTTAAGACGTATTAAAAAATTATTAAACAATATAATCTCAGAAAATCCTTAAGATAAAAAATAAACAAATATAAAATGGTTGCTAACATAAAATTAAGAGACCCTAATATAGTAATTAAAGTAAAACCTATGATTTATATTCCAAAAGATAGAATTGAGTTTGAAAAACAGATTCAAGAAATTTTGAAACTAAAAAAAAATAATACAAATTAATTTATCACACTCTAGCCCAGTATTCTCAATCGGAAAAAAAGCTAAAAAAAAAGGAAAAAAGAGAATGGAGATGAACTTCAAAACATTGAATAAAAAAACCATTGATGATAAATAATTTATTACAAAGAAAGAAGAATTATTATCATTAATAAAAGGATATAAATATTTCTTAAATTTTCATTCTAAAAGTGGATTTTGACAAATAAAACTGGATAAGGAATCTCAAAAAATTAACGGCATCATCCGGATTAAAACAAGCTCCAAGTATCTTCCAAAATTATATGGACATCTTTAGATAATATTTCGATTTTCAATAATGAATTAAATATGGAAAACATTATTAATACTTTACAATAATTGAAGAAAGAAGACATTGTACCTTTGGACATTGTATATTATTAATATAGGGTTATAAATTGAATATGGAAAACATAATCTATAACCCTATTTACTAAATAACATTCAAGGATTACCTAATAAATTAAAAGATAAAAATCAATTATAAAGATTCTTAGGATGTTTAACATATGTTGAAGTATACATCAATAAATTTACAAAAATGTGAAAACCTTTACATATAAAATCGAAAAAAGATCATGTTTGAAAATGAACATAACAAAATACTTTGTACATGGATAAGGTAAAAGTAAGGGTAAAAAAATTATCAACTTTATATCCAAATCCAGATGATAAAACAATAATTAAAACAGATGTCTCACGTGAATATTAAAGGATAATTTTAAAAGCAAAATTAATGATAAAGATGAATATCTTTGTAGATATACATCAGAATTTTCCTATGTTCTAAAATTAAATTAACATAATAATGAAAAAGATTACTTAGCTGTCAAAAAAGCTATTAAGAAATTCGCAATATATGCAATAAGTTTCACATTTATTGTTAGGACCGATAACAAAAATTTTAGTTATTTTTTAAGAACTAATATTCTAAGTTATTATAAACAATTAAGATTAGTTAGATGTTAACAGTGGTTTAACCAGCACAATTTTGATATTGAACATCTTACAGAAAATAAGAATAGTCTAACAAATGTTCTTACAAGAGAATAAACACCTTTAATTATTTTTATTCTTATAGGATTAGAACATCATAATATCAAGATCAAGATAAAGAAAAATAAGAGAAAAATCATTCAGAAACAACTCAAGATCTTATACCTAGAAAAGTATTTTTTGGAGACATGAATTAAGCAGGAAGAACCTAAGAGTTCAAAACGACTATTAGAGTCCAAAAACTTTAAAGAGGAATCCCTATTAGAGATTCATTTTAAGAAATGTAAAAATTCTAAGGAAGAAATAACTTAACAATTCAAATAAGAATAACATCTTTGAAAAGAAAAAGAAAAAGCTAAGTTAGGCTTAAAAGGTAGAAAAAGAATACCAAAATAAGACTTACGTGATCTATAATGATCCAAAATCAAGAATTTACAATAATTATCCTGAAGCAAACAAAACTATTATCGAATTTAGTAAAAAACCCCATAGAAATAACTTAATAAAATAGAAACTGAATGCAGTTATGCCAACTACAAAACACTAAAATTAATAACTCCAGAAGATACTGTAACATTACAATAACAATCATTGTCACTAAGTAGATTGAAGACCTTAGAAAATATAGTACGACCACCAGTACTATTCAGGGAAACACCTCTCACAGAATCAATAAAAACAGTACGACCACTAGTATTATTTAAGAAAACATCCCCCAATAATACATTGGTCATTGAAGATAAAAAAAGACTAATGCAATAATTTAAATAAATTATAATAATTGAGTCTCTATAACTTAGCCAAAAAATATACTCAAGAACATATTGAAGATATAAAATTTTACATCACAAAAAAAAATTCAACAGGGAATAAAATATAGTACGATCACCAGTACTATTCAGGGAATAATCCAATTTTTATTTATAAAATTTTTCATTAGGTTTAACTAAGAGGTTATACCCAAGAATTAATTTAATTCGATAAGTAAATCAAAAAATAGATTATTACTTAACGTGATTACTTATCTACACAACTACACAATGGCTTACCAATTTAGAACAGTCATTTACGTGGTAGCTTGATTAGTAATTCAGTTGTACAAAACAACTATTCACCAATTTCATTGAGCATGACTGAAGAACTTAAAAGTAACATGAGAATATAAAATTTTAACGGAGCAATCATTGAAAAAAGTAACACGTATGAGAGGACCGAATGACTTGTTACCCTCAATTAGAATCCCCATGAGAAGGGCTTCAGTCCCAGTAATTGAGTACTTGAGCTTTCTGGCTTCCAGTTCAGCCATAGCAAATGACTTTATTGCCTTCCTAGACCATCTGCTTCCAATCATCCAAAACTAAGCCATTTTTTTCCAAAAAATAATAATAATAATAATAAATGGAAAAATAAGACTTACCTGGGAATTTTCTCAGTGGATGAAACTCTGTCTGGTTTTCTGCAAGTTCCAAATCAAAAGCATTTGAAAGAAGGTATTTGGGAAAATAAATTAGCAGAAAAAGGGGACCTCAGCAATGTGAGAATGGGACTTACGCGGTTGGGAGGCTGAGAGAGACTGTGGCAATTACACGAGGGACTTTTCGAACCACCTGTGTTCTGAGAGTCGCCGGCAGAATCGAGAGAGAAGAACCCATCCATGGGCTACGAAAACAACTGGGTTTGAGATTTCGGATCCCATTTGAAGAATAATGGTCCGGTTTTCTTCCCCAATTGAATTGCGAAACACAGGTTGTCGATTGAAGTTGGGAGACGGCGCGAGCAGCCATTTCCGAAAAACGCAAAGCAAGTGTCCATTTGGATACGTGGGTTGGACTGATAGGATGATTCTCGTAGAAGTACGGCGTCGTTTAATATCCATTGTCTTTGCTAATGAGCCACAGCCTGGCTGTGAAACTGGGCCTTGAAAGACCCAACAAACCTAAGCTGAAAATATTGACTTAATTTCGTATAATTTTCGTTATATGTACTACATGCCCTATACGTCTTCTAGGATGATCCCATCTAGAAAAAAAATTTAGATATATATTAGAAAATGAAAGTAAATTAAACTACTTTAATACCAAGTTTATGTATATAAGATATTATATGTATACTCGTAAATTGCATAAGAATACACATTGTAACGTACTAGAGGGATATAATAGTAAAAATATAAACTAGCATAGAATCGACCACTTTGTGAGATCGAGCTAATGGTTGATCCTTGGGTGCTTCAGACGTGAGATTTCTTAGAACATAC
Source organism: Hippophae rhamnoides (assembly GCA_033030585.1). Classification (NCBI taxonomy): domain Eukaryota; kingdom Viridiplantae; phylum Streptophyta; class Magnoliopsida; order Rosales; family Elaeagnaceae; genus Hippophae; species Hippophae rhamnoides. The sequence goes on along the minus strand of CM065428.1, from coordinate 65,412,539 downwards.
AACTTCAAGGCACGAGCAAGACTCAAGACTCGAGCACTATATCTTATAGTCATATACTATAAATATTAAGCAACATGTCCTATTTTATACTCAAACATTAAGTCTTTTTATTCTTTTAGCTTGATTTTTCAATTGAGGTAGAAGAGTGAAAAGTTAGACAGTCTAAATAATAAATTGAATTTAAAATGGTTTTACATGCTTTAATAAATATTTCAAAAACCCTTCAACTTATCAGTCAATTAAAGAGGGAAAATTTGGGCTTTTATATTAAGGGGAGCAAGGCGTTCATTTTCATAATTCCCATAAAGTTTCAATTAAATTTTTTCAAAAAAGGTTTTATTGCTTCACCTCGTGCCTTATCGTTTTCTTACTTAGATAATAAGATTGTTATGGCTATATTAGAAATAAATACTCAATTTTATAAGGATATGTCTTCGCGCCTAATCAAGTCTCATTTACTTTTCAGGTTAGTTCTCAATCTCACTTTTCAACTTCTTAATTTTCAATCCTCAACCTTAGGTAAATTCATGTATCCTCGTATCTTATTTTCTTTTGTTCTTTTTTCATTCTTTTGTAGCAACTGTGCATAAAAAAGTAGAAACTAAGGCAACAAGTAGAATAGTCTTTACCGTCACTTTACTTGGGTTCATCCTTCTCTCGAGAAAGCCTCAAATATCCAACTTACTCAGGTCAAGAGGAGAATGTGAGCTTGAGCTCAATCATAAAGGAGAGTATATCATCCAAGGACGAAAAAATGTCTAAGATCCCTACCACATTAATATCATGACCTCAATTCACCTCGATTATTAGACTGAGTTTCCTTCCAACAAATATCTACTCCTAAAAAATGGAGAAAAAGTCTTGATAAAGGGGAACTGAGGAGCTCATAGGTTGAACCAAAAGGTTGAAATGCCAAAGTTCCAACTAGTAGTTTAAATCCAAGGGATGAGAAAAGGCTCAAGATAACATACAACATACCATATTTTGTTAACGTAATGATTCCTAGCCTAGGCATATTAAACAGTGTGACCTCACTTGAAGGTTCAATAGCTTTTCACGAAAAGGCTCTTTGGCTCAAGCTTAGGTTTCCCTTGTATCCTTGTATTATGAATTTTTTTATAAGAATGCAACTCGTGTCACCCGAACTAAAGCCTAACGAGTATAGGTATCTGCTTTACCTTACTCTTATATGCAAAAAGCTCGAGATATAGCTAAAAATGCTCGAGCTCAATAATGCATATATGTTGAAACAAACCCCTATTTACATGGGAAGAGTTTAAATGTCAATCAAGTAAAATCAGAATCCTTTTAAAGAAGGAAAAGAATTGAAAATAGAATTTTTTTATACTAGCTTATGGAAAATAATTAATAGTGATGAAAGGCTTATTAGTAGTTCTCAAGCTGATACAAAGCTCGTGATTAGAAATATGGCCTCCTATATAACTACACTAAGCCCTGAGGCCAAGGAAAAGCTTACCAACATCTAGAACTATCTACCCAACCTTATACTTTGGGAAAAGCTTTTAACAACACCGTGTTTTATAGCTTGTGAATTGATAAGATCGATCTTCATTCCTTCTTCAACTAGAATAATTCGTAAGCGTCGAACACCAGTTTGATGTAGGACTATACCAATTGATTTTGGTGGTAGATTTGAAGTAGTGCAAGATAATGATGACCTATCAACTCGTGCTTAGTTAAACTTCTTTTTTCTTGATATTCTAACTCTTTTCTTTTTTATTTCAATAATGGACTTCGTCATTAGTGCTTTATTAGCTCGATTCTCTAGTTAAAGAAACATAAGAACTCCTAAAGACATGGGCTCCAAAAAAAATGTATACTCTGCACAAGGCATATACTTCTTAAAATTTAAGAAGTGAAGTAAGAATTCAAGCCAAAAAAACATTGCTTCAGCACACAACAAAAGGAAAAGACACTTGGCAATGTCAATAAAGATCCCAATCTTCCTCCCTAAGATTTAGAGATTGTGATTGGGCTTTTAACAACTTATTTGTGTCATCAAAATACCAATACGTGTATCCACGAGAAAACCTTCATCAATTACTCACGATTTAGGGAAATTAATCATTAAAGACTTGACCACGGAGGTTAAAGGTATGGATCTTTACATATGTGTGGCTCTAGACCTAATAGACCATCATGTTCGGCACCTCCCATTTATGATACTCGAGAAAGAACTCGATGTCATGAGTGAAGATGTTGATCTATGCTTGTAAGCTTCAATATCAACCACAAGCTTCCTCTATCTTTCTATAGCTTCCTTGTGATGTCTTGCATTTTCATTCAACTCCTTAGCAACTCAAGCCAATTTCTCTTTCTTGTCAATGGCGTCATCCTCCCATTTACTGGCTTTGAAAAGGAGTATAGCTATCTTGGCTCGGGTATAAGCATGACCCTATTTTTCCTTCTCGAGCTTAGCCATAAATTTCTTAATGCCTTTCACCTGTATAAAAGACTCAAGCAATATATGATAAAAAATCTCGAACAATGTAAAGGTTCAAAGTAACACTTACTTGGAAAATGAGCTGCATCTTTACTCATGACATCGAGCTCTTTCTTAAGTGCAATGAATGAAAGGTACCAAACATGATGGTCCACTCGGTTTGGAGCCACATCTCTATAAAGAGCAATACCCTCAACTTCCATGGTTAAGTTTTCAATGACTCATTTTCCTAAATTGTGAGTAGTTTAGGGGGTGTAGGTTGGCTTATGTAAAAAAATATAGGTGTTTGATGGCATAGAGAAGATAGTAAAAGCCTAGACATAACCTTTAAATCTTGGAAAGAAAAAGTGCGCTCTTCATTGACAATGCCAGTGTGCCTTTTCCTTTTGGCTTGTGCTCTTGCTTCTCTTATAACCTTTGGATGAGCCACGCCATGTTTAGAACCCAAGCTCTTTTTGGAGCTCGTATCTTTATGAAAGTCATACCATTTAGAAGTGTCTCTTAGATGTGCCCTTATCTTTGATAGTCATCCAACGTTTTAATCATTCTCTATCCTCAAAATAACATGATTCAAGCTTACTCTTAGGGGTCGCTCTTTGAAAGGTGAGAATGTTACTCCAAGATTCAGAATTTCTAGACCATTGACTTCTTCGTTTATGATTTGGGATGAAGTGTTTATTTTTGTTAGCAACCATCTTGAGCCATTTTGTATGATCTTATTTTTCTTTTTTATATTCTTGACATAGCTTCCACAATTGACTTGCCTTTTCTACCAAGTTTTATCTCTCTCTCAATATTAACAATTTTTTTAGCCTAGCCATAAGCCTCTTCTATAGTATATGGAATAATCTTTGTCAATTTAGCAAACAAATTTGAATTTCTTAACAAACCCAATTTGAATGCTTTTATCGTTATCGAATTGGGACAGTCTGCGATTTATAACTACGTTGCTATAAATCTTCTCATTTATTCTTCTACAAATTCATCATTTTCTTGAGTGATTGAGAAAAGATGGTGAGATTCCTTCCTCATAGGTTTATTACTTGCATAATTAGTGATGAACAACTTTGCAAATTATGCAAAGGAAGTTATAGTACAAGGTGTCACATTATTGAACCAATTTTGTGCACCATCACATAAGGTAATTGTGAAGAGTTTACACGTCATAACATCTATTTTATCTCAAGGCAAATTTATTAGGACCATGGTTGTTTTGAAGTGCAGGACATGTGTTACAGGATCCTTTTCATTCCTTGATAATTAACAAAATTTAGGAGTACTAAATATAGTGGGAGGTTCGTTGTGTCTATCTCGTTAGAGAAAGGGAAAAAACACAATTGTTCACAATCTTTATCAATATAATAATGACATTTACCCTTATCATGTTTCTTGTTTATTTCCTTAAGAACTTGGTCATATTTTCTATTTTTTTTTTCTCAAGAGCTTGAAAACATGCTTCCCATGACCTCTTTTCCTTGAGCAATTGCTTGTTGTACCGAGCTATCTCTTAATATTTTGATCCAATTGTACCTCAGCTCGGGCATTATGATGCAAGACTCATTCCACTACATTTTCTATTCCTCAAGGCTCATTTCTCTTCAATGCTAACTCAACCTCTTCAATTAATTCTATAGTTTGACCTTCTAATGAAATTGCTTCATTTTAAGCAAGTAATGCTCTATTTTTTGTCTCATTTTCTCAAGGTCTCTTTTTGAGCTCGATTTATTATTATGCCAACTCTATGTGACGATCGACCTCTTTTAGTAGGTTAATGTGAGTTTCAACTTAACCATCATCATGTGTAAGTATGACATTATCCATATTAGCCAACTCATTAGTTAGCTTTAATCTATCTTCAACTCGAGTTCCAATCATGATAGTTGTTGGTGTTAAAAGCGTGGACTGAAGCGTTTAAATTATCAAAGTTTTTCTCTTAAAAATGAGAATAAATCTTGAGAAATACATAATCAAAATGATGTTAGAGAATGAAAATGAATCGAATTGATTTGATATCATGTTCATATATATACACGCATCGATTGTACAGAGATATACATCATAGCATGTCAAGAGAGTACAACAATACAAGCATAATCTAGTCTAAGATAGATCATCTTCTAAGATTGAATTGATGGTTAATCAATAGGCACTGTATCTTATAATTCAAGTACTATAAAAATTGAACAGTAGGTCATACGGAACAACTTTTTTGAGAAGTGAATTTACTAATTTGTCCTTATTTGTTGGTTTTTGGTTTACTTTCAAATCCAGATATTTCTGTCTTTTGAAATTCCGACAAGCCAGTAATTTCAACGTCATCGTCAACAAGACCAACACTTTTACCACATGGTTTTCCACGTTTTCTTTCTTCCATAATATGTCTCCAAGCTTCAATTGCATGCCACTTGATCATATTCTATCTATCTTGTACGAAATCCCTAGTAAAGGTCATACATTTTTCTTTTTTCTTTTTTAATATGTAAGATTTTAAGTTTTTGTATATCTATTGTGGGTTTTTACTTTTTGTTGTAATTTATGTGTTTGTTTGAGTATGGGATAATTTGTTCGATTCTATTGAAAAAGTTGTTTATGTTAGAGATGAAGATGAGAATTACATAGTTAATGTTTCTTATAAGTATGTTTATAAGTAGATATGCTTGGTTATTGGGATGAAATTTTATCATCTATATGGTGTGTTAGTTATGGGATTTCTTAAGCTCAATAATGTTTGATTTATCTTTTGTTAATGTTGTTAAATTTTTTTTAACTAATTTTAGTCTTTTTTTTCGATCAAATAATTTTAGTCCTTTTAAAGAAGTTATATTTTGACTCTTTCATCCTAACTCATGTAAAATACATACTTGATACGGAGTTTTAGAGCACACTTGAATCTTAACGATTGATTCTAAATACATGTCATTCTATTTATGTAACATATTAAATATATCTATATTTTTATATATAATATATTGGATCCATTTATTTTTAAATATAATGTGTTATATTTATCTTTATTTTTGAATGTAATATCTTACATCTAATTTTATTTTTATACGTAAGAGATTATAATTACTTTCATATATAATATGATACATTTAAATATCTTTGTTTTTATATATAGTATACAGGGAGGTTTTTTAAGATTTTATCCTAATATTATTTTAAAGGAGTTATTAAATTATAATGTTTTTTTATTTTTTATTAGATAATTCTGTATAAAATTATAAATTTTGAATTAATTTATTATAAATTAAAAGGTAAAAAAAGAAAAAAATGTTAACGCCAAAAACTAGCGGATAAGCTTCCAAAAAGTATGAAATGCTCTCTCGAATATTTGACTTCCTGAAAACAGTATCCCAGACTCCCATTTGCTATCATATACTATTCATAATTGTACCCTATATCCACAACATCTCCATGCTTATAATGTATTATAAATTTTACAATATTTCCATGCCTTTTTGTTTTGTAGTGGGTGATTTCTTTGAAGTCCCTGAGACACAATATTTACATTTTATTCAATAATTTTTGAGATTTATCTATTATTCAATTTATATTATTCTTTATTTATATCTCTATATATTTAAATTCGAATCTTCTTTGTATAATGTTTTTTTATTTAATAAAAATTAAATTTTAATATTTATTTTTTTAAAAAAATCTGATTGACATGAACTCTCAAAGGGCAAATTCAGTTTGCCTTGTTCAAAATCAGAGGGAGAGTGAAAAATCATGTGTCTGCAAGTCACCAAACATGCTAACTACGGGCGGTAAACGTCAACTGCTTGCTCCTCTATATTTATTACATTCACGTTATTATGTTTGCGACATCTGATATAACGTTGTTTCTAAGACTATTCACGTGATAAATAAGGATGGAACAAGCTGTATTTATTGTTTGATATCAGGAGTAAGTATTTATGTTTGAAAAGCTTAATTTAATACTTTTATTTTGTATTGTATTGAATTAATAAAATTTATAACTCAATGATATTTAAATTAAAAAATATATAATATATTTTAATTTGAATTGAATTATTTTATAATTTACTATTAAAATTATAAATAAATATATTTTTTTATAAATATTTTATGTTTAAATATTATACATACACACATTTACAATAATTTATTATTTTAATCTTAAAAAATATAAATTTTTGATTTATATAATAATTTCATAAGTCTCAAAATATAATTCTTATTCTCATCGTTTGTGATTTTAAACTATAATTTTTTTAAAAAATATATTAATTTAAAATTAAAATATTATATAAATTATATTTAATATATTATAATAATTTATAAATAAATTTATCTTATTAGAGAAAATTTTACGTACTTATATCCAAATTATTTTTAGATTAATTACTTTCATCCGATTGTTTTTGAATTGTGAATCTTGAAATCTTATTTGAATAGATGAAAAATATAATGTTTGGATCTTAACACTGCTTGCTATGTAGTGCCAATAGTGATATCTCATATTTTGTGGGTTTATATGTTTAGTTTAAATTTATATATTTTTAATATTTAAAAATTTAAATTATTTTTAATTAATCTATATATTTATTACGGAAAAAATGTATTATCTTTTAAAAATATTATCAATTAATTTTAATTGAAAAGTTAATTTATATTATTCTTTGTATTTCTACACCTGTAATGTATATGTCATATGTTATTAATAATTACTTTACACATTAGTAGTTTGCAGAGTAGGACCTTATTGCGGAAAATATAACCACGGCAGCAGTATACATTGACTAGACAGTAGACATTATGAGGAATGTCCAACCATGAATATGGACCCTATTATTGCCAACACATTTGCAAAATACTGGGCTGTGCCATGTGATTAGGCAGCAGGTGGGAGACCTAATTTTGACCCAATTTTAGGAATAAGAATCAATATTACCGGTCTGTAATTTTTACAAGAAAGTGGTGCCCAGTTAGATTAGAGTAGCCGCCTATGTTTTGTCTAAGAAATTGGTTGGTCATCTCACAATTTGTGCAATCAATCAAGGGTATAGCCAAACACGAAGAACGTATATCAAGGATTTTTATTTTTTTTTAGATACTCCTAAAAGCGTGCAATATTGAGTAAATATATAGATTCATAATTCAGATAATGTGAAAGGATGGAGGTAAAAGTCAGGCACTGATATGACTGTAAGACTGTGCCCTTAGAATGAGAAATTATTCTTCCAAGATGGGATATTTTATATTAATAAATTTTAAAATTAATATAATTATTTAAAAAACTATAAATAATTTCTCACCTTACCATTGTTTCATTCGTGTTCATCGCACGTGTTTGATTTCTCTTCATTATTTGACTTTTGGTTCATGTAAAATTATTATGGAGTGAGTTCTCAGTAGGAGCATTAATAGTTTTGTACTCCTTTTTTTTTCTTCAATTAAGAGCATTATTACACGTATCGTCAATATAGTTTCCCTTTACCCTGGATTTTTTCATATAGGTTATAATTAAGATGTACACGTCAGTTTTTAATATAATTATTTTAAAAATCCAAGTTGTAAATATATATCTAAAATTATTTAAAAATTGTTATTATTTGAATACAGTTTTTATTAGTGAGTAATTTAATAAATAATACTTAAAATAAATTGATTTTTTTAAACTTATTAAAAAAGATTTAATATAAAATTAATGAATAAAAAATAGATGTGAATTAATGATATTTATCATTAATTTATGAGTAAAAGATTCAAGGTTGAAATATCTAAAAATTAATTTTTTTATTAATTTAATATATATATAAATTAAATAAATACAATATATATCAAATATGGGTTGTGACGAATATCATTATAATTGTATTCATCCCGTAATTTTTATCTCTTTATCGAATAATACTCGAAATCATCCCATCTCTAAAATTAATCAAATAAAAATCAAAACAACCGTAGATATCCGAACTAGTAGTTAAAATACTCATTCCTACATGTAGCTCTCGTTTTTAGTATTTTAGAGTTTGATCATCCTTATATTTTTCTTGTCATTTGAACCAAACCTATTAATTAGCTCACTTGCACGAGGTTGAATCATGCTGAAGTAATGGTTTTAGGTGTTGCAGACTAAGAATTTAGCCTTATCATTCCAAATATCTTCAATGATATAAAAATATTTATCATTCCACAATAAGGTACAATTGGGGAGTTTTAAATATAGCATGTGTCTAACGACACACGATATATATGACTTGCCTTTGTTCAAGTTGTTTCTCTTCAAACAATATATACACTTGATTTCATTGCTTGTCAAGTCTACCATGTATTCACTGGCAACGAATAAAAAATATAAGAGAGTTTGTCATCCGTTTAGGTTGACTTGGGCAAGGTTAATGTCAAAAGTATTGAAGGCATAAGCTACCAATTTGGGGAACAAACACCAAAGTATTATCTTAAAAGGTGCCAAGTGTATCACCATCACTTGCCCAAGAGACCATCAGTGTCGCATAAGTGGTAGGGTACAAGCATCATTCACACACACAGGGTGGGATATCATACTTATTTCTAATCTCTATCAGGTCGTCAATAGTCAAACCGTTAGGCATTTTTTCGATTTGATGCTTGTCCTTGGTTCGATTCATTGGCTCACCCTTACTATCACGCTTCTTTTTTGGGTGAGATATCTTTGTCATTTTAGATGCAAAGATTCAAATGATGGGCACTAGTCCTTACGAAGATGATGAGGAGATTGGGCGTGACCCATACAAAGTGGGGAGGGATATGAATGCTCTCCTTAATCAAAGCACCACTTATTCTAGTAAGTCCTTCATCGCGACCTATGAAGGTTTCAGTATGGCACTCTGCTTGTTCTGAGCTCACTGGCAAGCGGATTGAGTCCTGAGATCCTTTTCGGGGTTTTCTATCCTTAAGGAAACACTTTTTGTGTGGCATGGGTGGACATTTTTAGATGACATTAAGCGGTTTATACCTTTCTCTTTATCAAAAGACATTGTAAAAAGGAAGAAAATGGTGAAGAAGTTACCTAGCTGATGAATAAGGGTGTAGATTTGCTAATGAGCGACTTGAGAGTAGTAAGCAGACTAATTTAACTAGGAAAGTTGTTATCCAAAGTGATTGAATTCCAAACTAAGTGTGAGTTCAACGGGTTGATTGTGCAGAGTTATGGTGCAAAGAGGTTATATCGGATAGACATTCTCTGGAGAGATTTTGGTCAAGTAAGAAGTATGGAAGATGAATGGTTTGTATAAGTTAAAATTATAATTTAAAAATATTCCCCAAACTTTCCCAAAACTATGGAATAGAGAAGTTAATATTAAATATGTTATATATAGAGAGATGTGTAACCCTAGCGACCCAAATCACCTCACTTGTATAGAACATATGGTGTCAAACACCTTTTGTGTGGCGACCTATCATTGATAAGTAGCAGATCATTTGAGTTCCTTTAGAGCATTATTTTCACCTAACGATCTAACTATATGGACACTAAGATAAAGCAACCTTGTCACTTTTCATTTTTCTATCCCACATCCATTCAAGAGATACTTAACTCCAATTACCTAATCATAGCAACAAAGACATCGTTTGGATAACAATCTAATTGTTAGGACTACGAATTGACTTTGATAGATTAGTTATTGTTGCAAAATATTATGTTTAGTTTGAAATTAACAAATTGAACAGAGTATTTATTAATGTAAGGTTGATACTTATATTTTATATACCTATATGTACTTTACTCACTAGAGGAATAAAGAATCTCAATATTATATTCTCTTTAACATCCTAATATAATCCCTAACACACTAATACTTCTCCAAACAATTATGATAGTAAGACGTGTTAAATTTATATACATTTAATGTTACTCCATTAACCGCTGGGAAGGGGCGAATGCGACATATTATGTCCGTAAACATGCATCCACTACTACATCAAAATCATGTGCTCAATTGTCTATCCTACCTTTAAAAGATAACCAAGTCATTTTTCGGTGTCTACTTTAACCTTATTTTTAGTGTTATTAAGGTAGTATGTTAACACATAAAATACAGATTTTTTGGCTTATATATAGGGTATTTTAAAGATATTTGAAACAAAATTTACGATAAATTTTATCATGTAGTTATATTTTCAAAATAAATTTTAATAATATTAGAATAATATTTTTATTTTTAACAATTTTAAAACATTAAATATGTATTATTTTGCACATTAATTTTCTCTCTCTCTCAAGAACGATTCATTTTCAGCCAGTTACAAGGAGTAACAGACGACAAAAATTACAAAAAAAATCGATCAAAATAATGACATAAAAAAATCCGAAACAAACCGATTAGTTGTCACGTGTGATACGGACACCATCTATAGGCAACAAAACTTATTCCATACAAATATAGTTAATGAAAAATTATAAATGAATAATTTCTTCTACACCATAAAATTCAGACTAATGCCAATGTATTGTTTTAGGGTAATAACATTTTTATAATAAATAAATTATATATTAATAATATTATTAATACAATATAATAACAATATAAATATCTTTATTTTATATTAATAATAATTTAAAAATATAAATTTAAATATATATATATATATATCAAGTTGACTTTTTCGTAATTTTTTATTTTCTCTCTTCGTAATTATAACATTCTATTGCCCTTAGCACGAAGTAATGTTATTTTAATATATAAAGTCTGTACTAATGATCTGGTACCTATAAATTATAAGTAATTTTAGATAATATTATTTAATAATAATAATATATATAATTATTTATTTTTAAAATTATAATTAAATAAAATATTTATAAAATAATTAATATTATACAAATTTATTTTTTTTTATAAAAATAATAATAAATTATTAATATACTTAATAATGTTATATATATTAAAGTAAATAATTTCTTTGAATTATGTTATTTATATTATTTAGTTATTTAGATTATAAATGATATTATTTATCATCTTAGTTTTATAAAAAATATTAGTTTAAAATAAATTATATTATTTTAATAATTTTTTATTTAAAATATTATTATTTTTTTATCAAATATTTAAAACTTGTTTAAAATATAAATATTTATTAAAAATAAAAGTAAAATTTAATGTAAAATAATTTAAGAAAGATAAACATTAATAAAATTCAAGAAAAATATTTAAATATATTTTTAAATTTTTAATATAATTAAAACATTAAAATAAAAATAGTATTAATTAATAAATATTAAAAAATTAATATTTTATAATTTTTTTATATTAATTGTAATTTTATTATTATTGAATTTTTTTATTTCAATCGAATTTAATAATTTAAAAAATTAATATTTTAATATAAATGATTAAAATAATATAATTTTTTATTAATTAATTTTTTTTATAAAATTAAGAAAATATATTTTACTATTTTTAATTTAAAAATTATGGAATATAAATTATCCAATTTAAAGAATATTTATAGTATTTTTATTTATATATCTTGTTTTTCACAAATAATAATTAATCAACCTTACTTACCAAGTCATGTCTATAGTGGGCCCAGTGGGACTATACTACACGTGGACCGATCTTTCCCGTTGATCAAAGAATCAGCCACGCTCTCCCTTACCGACCTAACAACCCCTATGGAATTGAGTCAAATGCACGTAAAGGAGAAGATTAGTGTCCGGCCCGCTGTGGTAGACACATGTGTCTATAACACAACTTATTTAATTTTTAAATAAGTTAAATTAAATTTATTTTGTTTAAGTTGAGTTTGACAAATTATTATTTTTTAAAAAATAAAATAAAAATTATTTTTATACTGAATATTAAAACTCAATTTTTATTTACATTTTTCTATTCTTTAAAAAAACACAAATTTATTATAATTATTTTAAATTTATGGTATTAAATATATAACAAGTACACGGCATAATCAACTTTGATACCTTGTTACTATACAACAAAGTGATAAAGATGGTTTAGTAAAAATCAATACCTAATAAATTTAAAAAACACATGGTGTGATTAATTAGTACATCTCGTTATTTCTTTACGAGGTAATAGAGATAAAGACACTCTACATCTCATGTGACTTTTGATCCTTACACCGTATTGACGATCTAGTCAATTAACTTAAGAGTCTTATGCAATCTGAATACAACGAAATATCTATGTAAACGTCTATGACAATCTACTTATTATAAATTAGATTATATGTAATTATCATATATTCGGATCATTAAGTTTCTAAAATACATAGATGTTTAAGATGTTATATATATATACCTCTTTAAGGAGGAGAATACATTATCTATTTCAAATATTAACTTTCTTTATTCTCTAAAATCAATAAAATTCCTAATATAAATAATTATCTCCAAACAATTGGATCTCAATTGGTTTCAATCTCTATAAATTTGAGATAACTAAAGGTTAAATCTTGTGTTCAAGGTTGGAGAAGAGCGAAAATAATACATCAACGTAGTCTAATTAGAGGTGGAATCCACGACCACTCTACTGTATAAAAGCTACGGATCCATGCAAATATCTTAAACAATTCCTATCGTCATCGACAACGTCGTTCTTCATTGTGATAATTATATTTTAATTAATTAATTAATTAAATTAATTAATAATTTAAATTTGTTGATAAATTAAAATAATCGATTGGTTAGTTAAAAAGGTGAAACCGTTTGGACAAAAAAAGTTAAATAAATTCAGCCAAAAAAGTATCAAGAAATCAGTTAAAATAATTATTTTAGGTAAAAAAAATTATTAAATGAATTAGTGAATTATTTATGAATTAAATTTATAATATTATTGTATATGTTAAGATTAGATTTGTGGCTTTTAAATTATATTAGATAAATATAACAGGTTAATATAATAAAGATTTATATTATTTTATTAATATTAAAAAAATTAATTAATCAGACTTAAATTTAAATAATTTTTGAAAGATATTTAAATATTATTTTATTAATTTTATTTTGACTAATGAAATTATGTTACTCTTTTATAAATATTACACATTTATTATAGAATGACTTTTTTGTGATATTTTATTTTATTATTTTTAAATTATATTTGTTATTAGTTTTGGAAATTTTTAAAAACACTCCTAACAAATTTAATTTACAAAGAAAAAATATAACACAAAAATAAAATAATATTTTAATAATTTTTAAAATTAGTAATAAATATATTATAAAAAAAATGTGATGCATAAATAACTTCCCCATGATATTACATTTATTACTTTACTACGGGCATTACGGACTCACGTGACTGTATAGCCTCTATGGCTCTATCTCTATCGCTTTGCGTCTAGGCGTGGTTTTTTTAAAATTAAAATTATAAAATTAATTAAATATTCCAAAAATGCAAATTATACAAAGAAATAGGAAACAAAAATAAATAAATATATATATATATATATATTAGAGTCCCTGGCCTGTGGGGAAGTGAATTAAGAACAAGAAGTGCTTTGCCCTTCGAAATAGAGTGAGGAATAGTGGAGAGAGAGAGAGAGAGTTGTTGGGTGAGGAGTGTTATTAGCGATTGGGCCGAAGGTGTTGCGTACCATACAAGAGATTGGTATTTGTCTATTTGGCATTTGGGAGCTCTGTTTTCATAGAAAGGCAAAGAGTACGGTATATTTGGGGTTCCTGCTTTGAATTTGTCGTTGGTCGCAGTGAGATTTTCTGGTACTAGCCAGCAGTTTTCAAGATTTTTATTCGCTCCGTGTTGAAAATTGAAGGAAACACAGAGGAATAGATATATGGAGTGGCCTGCTTGTCTGGATGAGTATGAGAAGCTTGTTTTCAGGATGAATACCCCAAGGTTCGTATCATTTGATGTTTCATTTGAAATTCTCACCTTCTTTCAATTTTCTTATTCTCCATTTTTTTAAATTACAGTTTACTTTTTTCATGGATTTTTCCTCTTCTTTTTTACGTTTTTCGAAATAATCGCCTTTTTTCTCCATTCGTTTATGGTTTTGCCTTTTCTTCCCAACATACCACAAATTTCTGCTTCCAACGATTTCTTCCCCGCGCCTGGATCTCAATAATGTTTAATTTCCTCTGTCGTGATTTTCTTTACTGATCTCATTCGTTACGAGTGGAATCATATGTTTTTCTTATTTTTTTTCCATTTTCCGTCCGATTTTAAAAATTATATATTTAATCTCAGCACCGACAATAATGATTTTTCATTGACTTGTATTTGTTAATTTGTTTTTTTTTCCTTTCACTGTGGTGGTTTCTTTTATCTCAAGTTTTCTAGAAATGTGCATTTCTTCTTTATTCGTTTTTAAATTGGTCTGTATGTGTTTTTCTACGTTTCGGTATTTATTAAGTTTGGAACGGAGAAAACTTAACTCTCTGACTTGACTATTCGCTGTTAACTTCCAGGGTCGTCATCGACAATGCCGTTTGCCCCACTTCGACTCTTGTCAAGGTTAGGTTCCACGAAAATCATCACCATTACTGCTTTACCAGTAAGCCGTGTAACTTTCAGCTTCCAGCGAAAAATGACTAATCGTCTCTGTTTTCTTTTGGTTTGGTCAATAGGTAGATAGCGCCAGAAGGCATGGAATTCTCCTTGAGGCTGTTCAGGTTCTCACCGATCTGAACCTTTCGATCAAGAAGGCCTATATTTCCTCTGATGGAAGATGGTTCATGGATGGTGAGAAAACTTACTTACTACTTCTGTCTCTCACTTTTGGAAATATTATATCCATGTTTTGTGATGTGGGATTTTGCTTGATTTATTTCAGTTTTCCATGTGACTTATCAAAACGGAAATAAATTGACGGATGAGAGCGTCATTAGCTACATTGAGAAGGTAAATTTTCACAAAATGTTCATTTAATTTATTTATCTGTTACATAAATTCATTGCTCTAATTCAAAATTCTGATTTGACTGGTTTTTTGTCATTTAGTCCCTTGGCACCATTCACTTCGGACGAACAAACAGCATTAACGGATTGACTGCACTGGAACTAACGGGAACAGACAGAGTTGGGCTTCTTTCCGAGGTCTTTGCAGTGCTATCTGACCTGCATTGCGATGTGGTTGAGGCCAAGGTGTGGACGCATAATGGAAGAATTGCCTGCCTTATGTACGTGAGGGAGTGTGATTCTGGTTGTCCAATTGAGGATTCAGAGAAAATTGATAAGATTGAGGGATTGTTAAGGAACGTTCTTAAAGGAGACAATGATATTCGAAGCGCCAGAACCTCTGTTTCCATGGCTGTAACCCACACTGAAAGAAGACTGCATCAAATGATGTTCGCAGATCGTGATTACGAAAGGAAGCCTATTTTGCAATGCTGTTCGGACTCACCGGTGGTGACAGTGCAGAATTGGGTGGAAAAGGGCTACTCTGTTGTGAATGTGCAGTGCAAAGATAGGGCAAAGCTTTTGTTTGATGTTGTTTCTAATTTGACGGATATGGATTATGTGGTTTTCCATGCAACTATTAACACAACAAAGGATATGGCTTACTTGGTATGTATTTTTTTGAAAAAAGATATTTTATTTTTAAAAGCCATATAAATATATATATACTATTTAAAACATGCAGTAATCTTCGAATGTTGAATCTTATTTTGGCAGGAATTCTACATTAGGCATAAAGATGGAACCCCAATTAGTTCAGAACCCGAACGACAAAGAGTCATCCTATGTTTACAAGCTGCAATTCAAAGAAGGGCATCTGAGGTAAATTCCAATTCTTCATATTCTTGATTCAAATGTTGAATTCTTCTTGTCATTTATTTCTGTTTGATGTTCAAATGCTCACATGTTATTTGTGTGATTACAGGGCGTGAAGCTAGAACTATGCACTGCAGATAAGCAGGGTCTTTTAGCAGAAGTGACAAGGACTTTCCGCGAGAATGGCCTTAATGTGACCAGGGCAGAGATATCTACCTCAAGTGACATGGCTCTAAATGTTTTCTACGTGACCGATGCAAATGGAAACCCAGCAGATCCAAAGATCATCGAATCCGTTAGACAAAAAGTTGGATTAAATCGCTTAAAAGTGAAGGAATTGCCATTGACATATCACTCAAAGGCAGGAAGGGAGGAGGAAGCAATAGGGGTTGGTGGAGCAGTGTTGTTAACACTTGGGGACTTGTTGAGAAGGAATCTCTTCAATTTGGGATTAATCAAGTCGTATTCTTGAGCAAAAGAAAGACTAAACGGCAAGGGGACATAAGTGATTTATCAACTTTTTTTGGCCGTCATTATTCTTTGCTTAGGGTTTGAGATTTGTATTGTGTATATAGAGAAACGTTAAAAAGAGGTAGAATTTGGTCAATAGTAGTTGCTACTAGTTAAATTTGTTTGGTTGAGCCGTTGAGTACAGGTGAGGAGTGGGACTCCACCATTCAAAATGCCTCTGTTTGATTTAGTTTGAAAAAAGGTTCTGGTGGAAGATATTAATATATTGGTTGGTTTGTTAAGGGCGGACTGAGAGATAAAGAAGATTAGATTAGGTTAGGTAGTAGGAAAAGATATTTGGTTTATATACAGCACAATGCGTTTGTACATAGACAGACTTGTTATGTATTAATTTTTAATAGTCGACTTGATTTGAATTCTTCTATTATTTTGATGCTTTGTACAATCTCTGATCCTTATCCAAATTCATTTTGAGTTTTTGATTTTATTATATATAAATATAAAATTTGTATGCTGGCTGATGCTTAAGTGGAGGAATATAGTAATTTGGTATAAGAAATAGGGGAACCAAAATCATGGCTTACCAACTACTTGATATAGAATAATAGATCTGCACTTTCAATTTATTTGTTACCAAAGGCATGTTCATAGTAGAGAATGTAATTATTATACAAAAAAAAAATAACGTAACTTAAATTACAAGGCAAATTGGCTTATGGGCAAGGATTTACTCCATTGCAATAGCTATTTATTACAATTTTTTTTTCTCTCTGTTCCACCCCCTCCCACTAATATTTTGAGGTGACCGGTGGTGCAGTAATTATTAACCTTTTCAATAAACAGCTATTTTTAAAACTAGTCACTTACATCTGGCACACATAAATTACAAAAATAATGCAATGTAGGTAAAACTGAATTGATTGACTCAACAAATAATTACTAATTTTTATGGGGGTTACTAATTAAAATAAATATTCTATCATAATTAAAATATAATTCAAAACGTGGTGACAACCCACAGTAATTGAGAATAGAAAACGTAGGGAAAAACATGGTGACGACAGACTTTACTTAGCTGTTTTCACCAACTCAACTCAAAATACTGATTGCTTGAGCTTGCATGTAGTGTATATATATATATATATATATACATAACATGTTTACTCCCGATTTTGATTCTCTATTTATTAATATTTTACTCTCTATGTAATAATAGTTCATATAATTCAATATTATTTATATTATAAATAAAATTAAAAAGAAAAAAATAATGAAAGAATTCACTCCCATTTATTCCCAATTAAGTTAACTTAAAGTTTTTTGCTTAAAATCAATAGACTTACCAAAGAAAATGGAATAATTATGATTTTTATGAGCATTGAGAGAGCATGAATTTGAACATATCATTGTACATAGCATGACTGTAATGGATTTATTTGAGTAATGAACGCACTGTGTTTTTTTTTTAAAAAAAAAAATCGAAAACTTAAGAACAAAAGTAAAGAAATAAAAATAAAAAGTGGGTCGGTGGCGGCAAGTGCGGCGATTAAAGAGGGATAGCGTGAGCTGGTCATGTGTTTCACATAGACAATAAGAAAGTGCTACTCCTCAGTCCTTAGTTAATATATTCACGTGCCTCAAACTGTGTGCTTCATGCCCTTTTCTTTCCACTTCTCGTTTTATTAATTGAATATATAAATTCAATTTTTTTTTTCTCTCTCTCTCTCTCTCTTTTGTGAATTTTTGAAGCATTGATGTTATGAAACTGATTAATTTCAGCTAGGAAAGTTGTAAACCAAATAAAATAAACTTTTTAGGAAAAATAAGATTACACTAATAAGCCATGGATAAATCACAATATTGAACTTGAGGTGCATATATAGGATTCAAAAGATAATTATGGTAAACTAGTCTGACTGTAATGCATCAATTGAATATGTTCAAGGTTCTTTTTTTTTTTTTTGGGTTAACATGTAATATTGTAATGTCTTTACGTATATACTGTCAAATAATAGCAGGAAAAGTTTTAGGGGAAAAAAAGAAGGCGGCAAAATTCTATCAACTTTGTCCCCTAATGTTGGATTGAAGAACTTTTATGGTAACCTGCTCTTAGATATATAAATATATATAAAAAATAGAAATAAAAGTGAGAAAATTACGATGTATGTTTGATATTATTTATGAAAAAGTACGTAATCGTAGTGACTTATAATATAATATCTTAATAAAAACAACTCGTGTATGGAAGCTTGAAAATAACTAGTTGATGTGATCTAAGAATCAAGACTTAATCTAAGTAAAAAACATCTTATAATAATGATCTATCACACAAACAAGATCAACTCTTTACGTCCTAAAACTCAAGCAAATCACGTATGATTATCTCAAGATAACGAACTAAAAACACTTTTATTTATAAAATCTTTGTTCTTCTTTATTATACAACCTCATTGGATAATATATAAAAAATATATATTGTAAATTAATTATATTCAATTATTTAGTATTTAAAATATTTAAGTAACTTCAATAATTATCAGTGTTATATATATCTCGGGAGAAGAATAAAAGATTTTAATTCATTATTAATATTTTATATATCTTTATATAAATCACTGTAATCTCAAACACTAAATTCTTCTCAAATAGTATCTACAATAAGTTCAAGATTGTTAATTTATTTCTATTTTTAGAAGTATCTATTTTTCGATAAATTTGAGATTATTAATTTATTTCTATTTTCAAAAGTATCTATTTTTCAATAACCAAAAGTATTTAAAATAATTTCGAGGATTGAGGATACCTATATGGGCACTTTGTTGTACATTTCACTGTAAATTAGCATCTCCACCTTACACGAAATGTGAAGGATTAAAATGTGAATTTCTGCACTTCATTCTTTTTATAGATAATTTCTTCGTTAACTTTAACCTGGCAAAAAGAAGAATAATAATAATGAATCTTTTTTGGTTTTATCTAAAAGTTTGTTACGTATAAAATAAAAGTTTAATTGCATGTATTTTTGATTTTAATCTTTTAAAAAAAATATTTTAATTTTTTACGACGCAAATGAACACATGTTTATTAACGTTGTAAAAAAAATAAATATTTTTTATTAAAATAAATTAAAAATAAAATCAATTAATAACTATATCATTTATATATTAAAAAAAATCTTTAATAATATAATTCACAATATATATATATATATATATATATATATATATATATATATATATTTACAATACTACTAACAACTAGGTTGCAAATACATTTCATTTACGTTGCACCTGTTCTTTTCTTTATTATAATTGTTGATTTCGTTATTCCTTTTTACATATATTTTAATATTTTATAAAAAATGAAGGAATATATATTCTTCTACATGTAAATGTTGTTATATGCGCTAACCTGTCATTTAGCGTATATATCCTTGATTGGATAGAGAAGTATAGCACCATATCAGAAGTATATTCCCTTGGAATTAGAATAAGGCCTTACTCAGATTCAAAGTTACAATTTATTTCTTCAAAGCTTTAGTTTAATGTACAACTCATAAGCCGCAACGAAGAAAAACCCAGCGGTATATTATTTTCTATTTTTAGCTTCGGGGGAGTTTTTTAACTGTAGGAATTTTCTCTTCCAAAATTATCAATTTTATTTAATTTTTTTTTAATAAACACGAATTATAAATATTAATCTATTTTGATTTTTCTTTTGCTATATTTGTATCTTTTGGTTTGTTTTATTTTTAAATTTATATCTAAATCTTATATTTATTTATTTTAATAATTCAAAACATAAAAATATTAGGGGTGAATGATAATTTAGATTCAAAATCTATCATCTTATTAACAACAAGGAGAAGAGTTATGCATGTTATTGTTTTGAAGACCTAAAAAACTCAAAATGAAAACTCAAATCATACTATATGATTTTTATCAACTATGATAATTTGATATATTTTTATTTTATTAATTTAATTTTTATTGTAGTTTTTTAATGGACAAAATATATTTTTTTTAATAAAAGAAGCCGGCAAGAAAATTTTAAAATTATTGTACCATTTTTTATTCTCTTATAATTGTTTTTTCATTGTTATTTTAAAGTATTGTATCCTTGCTTTATTTTCCTGTAAATATTTTTTAATAAGGATAAATCTATAAAAAATATTATTATATATTTTTTATTTATATAATTAAATTATTTTTATTTTATTTATACTATCTAATTATTATATTTATTCAATTTATATTATTTTATTAATTTTTATCTAACTGTGTCACACATATAAATGATAGAATTGAAATAATTCAGATAGTTAAATGATAAATTTAAAATACTTAAATAATTAAGTCATAGAATTAAAAAAAGCTAAGATAATTAAGTATCGAAATAATTTTTTTTCTTTCTAAATCTATCAATTAACTATTTGATATATAATGTTATTAGAAAGAGATTAACAAAATAGTATAAATAAAATAAATGTAATAATTAGATGATATTTTGAGACAAAAAATAGATTGATAATAAGAACAAAACAAATATAATAATTCGATTATATTTTGTAAGTTTATTCTAACAATAATAATAAACTTTAACTGCTAGAAAAAACTTTAACTGCTAGAAAAAAAAAGGAAAAAACAATTAATATGAAATTTAAGTGTAATGTAAAAACCCCAATAGTAACTAGCTAATCAATCAATTTTGTACGGGGATAACTAGATTAAAAATATTAAATAGCTGATTTGATGAATCTAACAAAAGCAAAACTTAAACAACAGACTTGTTTATCCCATCGTATTTTCAAGTGTCTTCAATTGTAAGCAGAATCTCCTCCTTCATGTCTTCTGCATGCCTTTTTAAATTGAGTTATTTTCTAGCTAGCTAGCTTTGAATTGAAGCTATCGTCGTGCATGTGAAAACAAACTGTATGAATCCTTCGAAAGGTGTCTATAGGTAGTTTCCCTAATTTAATTAATAAGCACTTTGATTATTAATTTGTAAATGCATATTTTTTTTTCTTTATTTTTCATTGAAAGTCAAATCACTTTAATTTCTGGAAGACCTAATTAATTTTAGGTCAACCCCAATTTTGTTTAATACAAGCCTCTCAGGCTGTAAATAAATAGACCATGTCAAATGGATGGATCAATGGCAGTCTAACCTTTTGAATAGAAAATCATGGCCATTTTCTTCAAACTTCAAATTATTTCTTAGCTTATAAATCAGTAACATGTTTGAAATAAAGTAGATTTACGTTTGACTTCTAAATTAATATATATATTTTACTTCGCGTGTCACAATCCCAAGTCTCAAATCAAAACAATTGAAAAGGTAGCCAGCCTTTCACGGCAATTATGGTGTAAACTACTTTATTTAGTGGTCTAAATTTAAAGTTATTCATTGAATTGATTAGTTAAAAAGTCGAATTCATTTAATTTACAAGATTATATAAACTAATTTGTGAGTAAATTTAATAAAATTATTTTGTTAAAAAATAATTAATATAATATCAATATGAAAGAGAACTTTAAAGATATAATTTTAATTTTTTTTTTGTTTTAAAATTTTCTATTTTCTTATTGAAACAAACTATAAAAAAAATGAGTTTAGAGAAAAACACAACTGAAGAACATAAATCCTTGGTGAAAAGATGTTTTTAATTTTTTTTCACACATATTAGAGATTATATATTTTTCATGCCAAAAATACAGGAATGTAAAAAGAAAAAAAGATTTGGGGCCCTAAAATAGTAGCCTTTTAAATTTGATGCATTTTGGTTTCAAAGTAATATAGACCGTCTCGAATTAAATACTTACAAATTTTTCTATATATGTTTAGGATTACTTCGAAATATATAGATATATTCGTTTTGATTATATACCACGTATATATTGTTATATTGTTATAAAGCTCCTTAATTTAAGGAGCAAAACGTGATACGGCTAAAGAAAACAATGAGCTTAATTGATAGTAATTTAAAGAGCAACCATTAATTTAAGGAGTAATTCAATTGAATTTTCCTATAAATAGATGTAATCAGTAATTAATTAATCATCCAAAGTGTTCATTCCAATCGAGAGTAAAGCTTAGAGAAAAAGCTTTTGTGAGAGAAAATCGAGTAATTTTCTTGGTATCAATCGGTTGTTAGTTATTGAGTGTTGTAAACACCATTGTAATTTCTCCTTTCAAGAAAAGATTTGTGAGTCCTGAGACGTAAGCAAGATTAGTGAACTTCAGGTTATCAAATTTTGTGTGTTATTTTTCTATTCTTGCTTTCTCATAACCGGCTTATCGAATTTGCGTTATTTTCCAACAATCGGTATCGAGCTATTGGTGGTGATTTTTGTCAATTTTACGCAAAAATATTCGAAACGATCCGAGGGAAGTCGCATTTTAGCTGATAACTAGTAGATGAAGGAAGGGTGAAACTCGAGAAATTTGATGGCAATGATTTTGGGTTTTGGAAAATCTGCAGATAGAGGATTATCTCGTATCAAAGAAATCTATATCAACCTCTCTCGGGAAGAAACCGGGAAGCTATGGCGAAGAAGATGGAATCTTCGTGACAGATAAGCCCTCGAGTTATTCGACGACGCTATTATCCCGTAATGTTGCCTTCAACATGAAAAGGAAAGACCACTACGTCTTACGCGACCTCTACTCCAATATGTATGAGAAGCCATCAACCTCAAACAAAGTGCACTGATGAGGCGTTTGTTCAATTTGCAAATGAATGAAGGCGCATCGGTAACTCAATATCTCAACGAACTCAACACAACAACCAGGTTGAATTCGGTGGAAATTGAATTCGATGAAGAAGTACGAGCGTTAATACTTTTATCTTCTTTACCAAAAAGTTGGAATGCTACCTGTCACACGGTTGTGAAGTAGGCTCGTCAGGAAACAATAAGTTGAAATTTGGCGATATTCGTGATCCGGTTCTCGGAAGAGATCCGACGCAGAGTCGGTGAATCGTCAACTTCTTCGGTTTGCATACGTAGTCAAGAGGAAGAAATTCAACCAAAGGGGAATGAACGTGGCGTACGTACTACCGAGGTAGATCAAAAGGACAGAGGTCCAAATCCAAGAATCCTAATAATTCAAATGGCTCGAAGACTATCGAGTGTTGGAATCAGGAAAACCGAGGCACTACAAAAATCGGCAAGAGTGCCGAAGGACAACAAGTGAAGGCAGAGGCAAATGTTGCTTCCACCTCGGGAGAGACGATGCATTGATGCTCTTCTGGGAGAGCGAGGAAGAATCTTGGGTGTTAGACTCTCAGAAAGATCGTTCCACGCTACTTCACAAAAATAATTCTTCGAGAAATATGTCTCCGAAACCTTGGAAAGGTATATCTTGGTGATGATCGGCCATGTGCTATTATTGGCAAAGGTGTAGTGAAGATTAAGTTGAACGGATCTGTTTGGGAACCGAAGGATGTCGGGCGTATTCACGATCTCGGGAAGGAACTTAATCTCGGTGGGGCGATTGGCCGGTCAAGGCTACACTACGATCTTCCATGGTTATGATTGGAAGATTTCAAAGTGGTGCAATGATTGCTCGAGGCAAGAAAAGTGGCACTTTACATGGCAACAGAGGCACGTTGTTCAATTACGATTGAAAGCAATGAAACACCAAATTTGTGGCACCAGAGATTAGGCCATATGAGTGAGAAGGGGATGAAGATTATGCACTCAAAGGGAAAACTTCCAGGTCTACAGTCTACGGAGATAGACATGTGCGAAGATTTCATACTTGGAAAGCAAAAGAGAGTCAGCTTTCAGACAAGTTGCAGAATCCCAAAGAAGGAAAGACTATAGCTTATTCACTCTGATGTTTGGGGACCAACGATCGTCTCATCTATTGGTGGGAAACACTACTTTATGACTTTCATTGATGATCACTCTCGGAAGGTATGAGTTTACTTTCTAAAGCATAAGTCTGAAGTATTTGAGGATTTCAGAAGATGGAAAGCTATGGTGGAAAATGAGACGGGTTTAAAGATCAAAAAGCTCAGAAATCGATAATGGTGGAATATGAGACACCGCATTCAAAAATTTATGCTATGAGCACGGGATCGGAATGGAAAGAACGTGCCGGGCACGCCTCAACACAATGGTGTAGGCGGCGTACGAACCGAACGTTGACAGAAAGAGCTAGAAGCATTCGTATACGATCCCACCAGAAGCAATTATGGGCGAATCAACACGGCAAGCACTTACTGATCAACCGAGGCCCATCTCGTTCCATTGGGAGCGTAGAATACCGGGAGGAGGTATGGAGCGGAAAAGAGGTGAAACTATCACATCTAAAAGTTTTCGGTTGTGTAGCATTTGTGCATATCGTTGATCAAGGCATGAATAAGCCGATCCCAAATCCAAGAAATGCACATTCATTGGCTATGGTGAGGGATGAGTTTTGCTACCGCATTTGGGATGACGAAAAGAAGAAATTTATCCGTGAGAGATATGATTTTCAACGAAGGGTGATGTATAAGGACATGCACGTAAAATAGGCATGACGACTCGGAGCAGAACGAGTCAAGATTTGCGGTGCAGATGATATCCCGTATACTTTCGCAATGTAACCAATTGTAACAAGTCCTCGGCCCGGAGGAACTTGTTGGACAAAGTAGCACGGCATTCCGACACACCACAACCCTCTACTCCGGCCTCCGTATTGAGAGGTCTTCGACCTCGTGTGCCTAACGGAGATATACGAACTATATGTTCTTGTCGATGGAGGGAGCCGAATGCTATGATGAAGCTTGTCGAACTCGAGATTCCAACAAGTGAGCTGTATGAAAGAAGAAATGAAATCTCTCATCTCCAACCGGACATGGAACTACTGAGTTACCTATGGGAAAGAAGGTACTTCACAACAAATGGGTGTACCGGGTGAAAGAGAGCATGATGGTTCCAAGAGATACAAAGCCGCCTTAGTTGTCAAAGTGGTTTCAACGAAGGAAGGAGTTGACTACATTTTTTGCTCCCGTTTAAGCTTAATACTATCGATCAGTATTGAGCATTGTAACATCGAAGATCTTCATCTTGAACAGGTTGGATGTGAAGATGCATTCCTTAATGGAGATTTAGATGAAGAGATATACATGTACCGGAAGGTTTCTCGAAAGGGGAAGAAGAACATGGTGTGTAGACTTAAGAAGAGTTTGTATGGCCTAAAACAAGCCCCGAGACAATGGTACAAAAATTTGTGACAAATTTTCCACAAGGAAGGTTTTAAGTGCAATCTTGATCATTAGCTACTTCAAGAGATATAGTCCCGTTATATCATTTTACTACTTTATGTTGATGATATGTTAGCAGGTTCAGATATGGATGATATTAAAAGGTTGAAGAAAGAATTGTCAAAGGAATTTGACATGAAAGACTCGGTCCAAGAAAGAAGATTCTTGGAATGCAAATCACAAGAAATAAGAAGAAAGGATCCTTGCAGCTATCTCGTACGCAGTACATCATCAATCGTGGTTTTGCAAAGATTCAACATGGGCGATGCGGTTAAACGCACACCCTTGGTCATTTTTCGCCTATCCAAGGATCGGTCCCGCATTGTAAGAAGAGAGAGAATTCATGGCTAAGGTTCCTTATCCAGCCCATTGGAAGTTTGATGTACGAATGATAGTGCATGCGAGACTAGACATTGGCGTACGCATTGAGCTTGTTAGCGATTTATGTCAAATCCTGGGAAAACTATCGTTGGGAAGCGATCAAGTGGATTTTGAGGTATCTGCGAGGCACCACTGAGAAAGTGCTTGTACTTTAGTAAAGGAGAGTTAAAAGTACAAGTGGCACGAGCCTACAAACTTGTAGGTGAAGTTGATCACCGTTAAGCACCACGGTTATATATTCTTGTTGGAACTGGTACCGTTAGTTGGATGTCACAAATAGAAAATTGTCACTCTATCCACTACAGTAAGTCGAGTATGTAGCAAGAATCGAAGCTAGTAAAGAGATGATACGGCTTGAGGTTTGTTAATCGAAATGGGATTCAAACAAGAGAAGAATGTTTTGCGTAGTGATAGTCAAAGTGCAATACACTTGGCGAAGAATTCATCATTTCATTCTAGAACAAAGCATATTGGACTGTTATC
This sequence comes from Hippophae rhamnoides, assembly GCA_033030585.1. Classification (NCBI taxonomy): domain Eukaryota; kingdom Viridiplantae; phylum Streptophyta; class Magnoliopsida; order Rosales; family Elaeagnaceae; genus Hippophae; species Hippophae rhamnoides. The sequence continues at coordinate 65,385,779 of CM065428.1, read as the reverse complement.
ACTTCATCGATCTACATTGGAAGATGATGTGTTAATACTTGGAGAAGATTCAAGGGAAGTAAAAATCCAGCAGATTTGTTAACAAAGGTGGTGACTATTGACAAGCGGCTCATTGACTTCAGCTTGGTCACTCAGTAACAAAGACTAGAAAAGCTACTGCGATTGATCAAGGTGTGAAGACAGATTGAAATCATTACGTGGGAGAGATTATAAAGCTCCTTAATTTAAGGAGCAAATTAAGGAGCAAAACAAGCGAGCAAAACATGACGGTCGAGCAAAACAAGGAGCTTAATTCAAGGAGCAATTTAAGGAACCATTAATTTAAGGAGTAATTCAATGAGTGAATTTTCCTATAAATAGATGTGTAATTGTAATGAATTAATCATCCAAAGTGTTCATTCCAATTGAGAGAAAAGTTTTTGTGAGAGAAAATTGAGAGTAATTTTCTTGGGTGTAATTGGGTTGTGAGTTATTGAGTGTTGTATTTCTCCTCTTCAAGGTAAAAAATCTGCTAAAGACTTCAGAGACGTAAGCAGATTAGTACCAACTCATTATCAAATTTTCTGTGTTATTTTTCTATTATTGCTTTCTCATAAATCTGACTCATCGGGAATTTGCATTATTTAACAACATATATCTTATATTAAGACTTTATCAAAGGTGAAAAACCTGAAATTATGAATATTTTAGTGTAGGATTGTAATTAATCATCAGTTCATTCTAATCGGTAATGGATGTGTAAATTTTGTAGGATATATAAACAATATGAACATTCAATTTAAAAAATTATATCATATAAATTTTATGTGGTGTATAATCAACATAAATCATTTAAATCTTAAAAGATGAAATTAATTTATATATTAAAATGAGATATTTTTTTATATAAAATAAAATAAAAGGTTAATTATGTACAAATTTAAAAGGTTAAAAAGTTAATTAGCCTGTATATGAATAAAATAATTAAATATTCATAAAAATTTACAAAAACCTGTGTATCGTGTTGTACAAATTTTCTTTAAAATGTTACTGTTTGTAATATTTGATGAATTTACTCTACATTTATTAAATTTAATATCCAATTATTTATTTATTAAAACGATTAGAATTTATTAGATTTTTCATTTTTAATTTATGACAGTTAAATAAATTAATAAAGTATGTAAAAGATCTGAAATTTGAGTATTAATTATAAGTGTGAATTTCTAAAGATATGAAGTTAAAGTCTTGATTATAATTGTAAATTTATTTTATATAATATATATATAAATATATGAATTTTTCGTAATAATAAGAATACATAATCTAAAAATAACGGCCGTATAACAAATGTTTACGTTGAGCCGGCGTCAAATGAAATGTACCACATTAATTCCAAACATTTTTACGGAATGTAAGGCATGGGCCTTATGGCCCATTTAATTATTTTGATTCCTGTAATTGTTATATAGGCCTAATTCATTTTATTTAATTTTTCTTTTCTCTCTCACCCAGATCTTCAACATGTAAAATGATTTATAAGGTTTTGTGATGTTGCAGCAAAAGTAAACCATAAAACCAAATGATATTTAATGTAGTTTGGAATTGAATTTAGTCTGATGGGATTTTTTTTTTGTTTTTGAATTGGAATTTAATTAGGTGTTTTTGAAAGTAATAATTTAAATAATTAAATCTCATTCCAATACTTAGAAAACAAAACAAAAAAATTCATTATCATAAAAACTGTACTGATTATGAGTCACTCTAGCAAGGTATAGTTAACATAAAAATAACATTAAATAAACGTTAAATTCCCATTACATTCTCCATGACCATGAGATTCCACAGCTTTTGTGCTTTTGTTTTGGATTCGATGTGCATTAAGCTACTACCACATACATATAATTAACCAAGTATTAATATAATATTATATATTATAAATATATCTTCATCATCATAATTTACTTAATAATTTTTTATTATATATAATTATACTTGTTACATTGTATTTAAACATACATCAATTATTATTTATTTCAAACTTTATCATATATAAACTTATCGTATACTAAAGTAGCGTTTTTATTCCCATTATTCGTTACTCATTATTACATTTTATTTTTGAGTCTCTTTTTTTTTTTGAATAATTTATATTATTAAAATAGCATAATAATAATAATAATTTATTTATATAAATGATTAAATTTTATATTTTAAATTAAATATTTTATCACATATTTACAAATATGATATAAATGAATAATAATTATATAACTTAAAAAATTTAATGTTTTAATAGTATTTTAATTTAATAAAATTTACATATATTAATCTATATTTTCATAACAATACAATAATAGTCTTTATATTTAATTTTAAATACATAATTAAATACAAGTTAAATTATATATACCACCAATAAATTACATCTAATACTTAGGTGTATAAGTTTTTAATCTTTGATTAGATTAAAATATGTTATATTACAATCCACACTAATATAAAAGCAGTAAAAAAAAAATTAAAAAATGATAGTGTATAATAAAAATCATCACCGCCATTTTTGTTTGGCTAATATTGTAACTTGTAATTAAAAGGGTTAATTAAGGATAAATTTGTAAAATTAGTTGGCCAAACTTTAACATATATACTAGAAGACATTCGAATCAAAGGCCACATCTTCAACTGCTTAATTGCTACAACTACTCGGTCAATAACGTGGAAAGCTTTCCAACACAACTTTGGCCCATGATTACTTAATTATTTTTGGTTTTTTTTTAACTACTTCTTAAAATTTAAATTTGTAAATTAAAATGAAAAAAACACTTATTTTTATTTTAATCGATGAGAAATTCTAAAAAAAGTATCTTTTACATAAATCAGATTTACTAATAAAATATATAATATATTTGTTTATTATTTTATATTTATTTGACTATAAATTATATATTTTAATATAAAAATTAGTGATATATTCTTTAAATTAATAAAATTTAAAACATATTTATCAATCCGATTCATACATATAGATGCTATAAATGTTACAGAGAAACATACCCCCAAAACAAAATCATATATACAAAATATAAATCAATCGGTATATATATGATGTCGACAATTAAGCAATTTTTGAAGAGATGTGATCTACAATGTAGAAAAGTCTACCTTAGCTTAGCTAAAATGAGCTGGCTCTCAGTTTTATAAAATTAAATGAAAAACACATGGCATTTTTCAGTGAACTTAGATCAATATAAAAATGTAATCAGGATTAATATTTAAAAAATATTATACATAAATTTAATAATAAAAATAAATATTTTAATATCACTTAAACAATTATAGTGAAATCTATAAAAAAAATTTAATCAATTTATTAAAAAATAATATAAAAAAGATCATAATTGATGTTCTAAATATTTATAAATTTTATTGTTTTTGAATATTATACTATAATTGTTATATATCAAATATGCCATTTTTATCAAATTAACATAAAAACTTAAAATTACATAAATTAAGTTATAACAAGATTAAATAACATAACTCATCTATATAGAAAGAAAAAAAACATAAATTATAAAAAAAATGTAAGAAATTTAAATATGTGAAAAAATAGATAATATTAATATTACATAATATAAATAGCAATGATATAACACGGAATAGTTAAATTATATGAGAGACAAAATTCATTATTTTTTTAAATGTTAGGAAAACTAAATTAGTAAAATTTAAAGAAAATAACAAAAATACACATTTTAAACTTATAACTACAAAAATATTACTCTTATGTCAGGTTTATATATTTTTACCATTAAAAAAGTCAGACTCATCATTTCACATTTAACGCTACTCAATTAGATGTCATTCAAATTGAATTACGACCATTTAAATTCATTTAATATTAAGCTTCATTTAATTGAACTCATTTTATATTATTGAGGTATTATTTTTGTTATAATATATAAATTTTAGGTATTATTTGATATTATTTACCTAAAATTTATAAAAAGATATTAAATATTTATCACACTACCTGAGTCGTAGTACTCACATGTATGGTACTTCTTATTCACTGCCTATGGCAAGAGATAAGCCCTAGTTAGGTGCATAACATTGAAGGTTTGGAGTTTTTCAAACCCAGGTAGCTAATGCCTATTCTTCATCTGATTGGGACTTTCTGTCTTGTCAAATATTCTAAGTGTAGACCTTTGATTTGTAAAATGATGTATGTATTATAAGTACCCCTTTATTGATCATAATAAATTTAAATTACAAAATAATTAAAATTATCCTAAGAAGAGAAATTGAAATATAATCATCTAAGATTATTTATTTTACTAAGTTTTACAATAATAGAAATTGGAAAAACATTAAGTAAAATCAAATTCAATGGGCCAGTACTTTCTAATTTGGCGTGGTAGCATTTTTATTTATGGCCCATTTGAATTTCTGTGGTGTAATATTCTTTGGTTACTTTTTGCTATCCAAGTATTACTCATATCCTTTTATCTGTTGGGAACTTTAGGACATGTGGTAGGTTGAAGCTACAACGCTAACTCCATATAAGAAAGGCCTACCCAGGATACAATTGTAAGAGGATGGAAAATTTACAATAAGAAAATCCACCATAATTGTTCTTGCATTGGTGCCCTACTCAATTGTGACCGGAATGATCGTATTACTTTTTGGGATGAGAGGGTGAGAAAGCTTCATTTGCTGCTATGCTTCAAAGAATAAGACATCAGCTAAGCTATTGGTATCTATTTTAGAGTCTGATGCAAAGTGATATTGGCCACTTAGAGGGTGACTACTAGAGCATCCACATAAGAGTGGATTAAATTACGGGTTTCTCTTTTAGAGAATTTTATGTCTGAGCCAATAAATTTAGATTATTTCTCTAGGTTGCATGAAGCAAAAACCTCTAAAATTGTTAGGCCAGAGATGACCTCACGAATAAGTTTTTTGCATATGTTATTAGAACTACTCATGACAAGACCTCCACTCTAAACTCACAAACTTCTTGCCCTTCATGTTGATTTCTTTTTCTGGGTTGGGAGGTTGGCCATGGCAATCGTGGTCATGACTATTGTTATTTCCACTACTATTATGGTTATGGATACTATGGCCTTGGATTATAAATAAATTCATTATAGTACCCTTTTATGACTAGATGCTCAATTTCAACTTAAAGTTTGCAATAATTTTTAATTGAATGTCTAATGTTTTTGTAGAACTTACAATATTGAGATTTGTTCCAACTAGGATTTTTTATTTTCTTAGGCTATTGTACAAACAACCGGTTTTCAACTTCGTCCAAGGTAGACAATATTTTTTCCCGATGCCTTTTTATCATTTATGTGGTCTAGCCTGGACTTCTTATTATCATTACCTAGGGGTTCATGTCCTACCTTGTACTTCTATTATGGTAGTTATTTTCTATAAGGCTATTGATTTTTTCTAGTGGAGATCATTTCATCTATATTAATATAAATGTTTATCAATTGAGAAGCTTTAGAATATTTAGTTGGAAGATCATTGGCCATGTCCCTCCATAGGTGTCCTTAGCGCAAAGATTGGTGTAATGTTTCGATTCTGATAGGATTTAGGCAATATACTTGTATTTTTATGCATTAAATCTATCGAAGAAATATTTTAGTGACTCATCTTTTCCATACAGTAGGGTTAATAGGTGTGCTAATGTTTTTGGCCTTCTTTTATCGACGGATAAGTGAGATAAGAATTGTTTCCCAAATTCTGTGAAAGAACTAATAATGTTGGGATTCAAAGTTCAGTACCAAGCTCTGGTCTTATTTGTCAAAGTGAGTTAGAAGTCTCGATACCTGAGACATCATTGTAGGTATAAAGATTCATCCAATCTTTGAAATTTTTTAGATGTTCCAATGGTCTTTGGTGTCATCATATGTACCCATGTTTGGTAATTTAAACTTATCAGAAAATGGAATGGCCATAATTTCTAGGATAAACTGGGACTCAGTAAAGATCGCCAAGTCTATGAGTCTACCTCGGTTTAATCTCTATTGGACTTCTTGTAATTGTTTAAAAGTTTGTCAATGGTGTGATGAGGAATAGTTGGTACCTAATCTTGGACTTTTATGCAATCATTTGATACTGAAGTCACTTGGTTATCCTAGTTGGCTTAGATAAAATGGTGATTGTCAACGTGCCTCAAGATGGTCGTGTAGGTCGCAAAGCTCAAGAGCCACTTGGGCTAGTTCCAGATGGTTTAGGATGGGCGGTCGGTGGGACTATGATTTGGCATCTAAGGCTTGATGGTTATGATGAAAAAATATAGTGTGTCCGACCATAGGACTATGATCCTGCTATAGGTGGTCAACTTACCAGCCAAACTCTAGATGGTTATATGTCTAGCTTTGAGTGCTCTGGGCATTGGAAAATGCCTTAGAAATATCTTAGGGACCATAACTGGTCTAAGAACCCGTGGTCCTAACAGATGGTCTAAGATAGCTTGGAGTGTATTTTTCATCATGTACAAGCATGTTTTAATTTGGTCTTGCCTTACTCGTTTTGGGATGTTAGGTCTAGATGTAGTGCCTAAATTTTTGACAGACTGCGGTGAAGCTAAAAAAATGAACTGTTGGGTAGCAGATTGGACCTTTTGATTAGTTATTGTGACGTGAGAGGTAGAACTAACTATGTGGTAGATGATTTTTTACAAGTATAAAGAAGATGAAAACATAAGACCAGAAGATTTTGGTATTCTCTTTCCAAAAAGCACTGTTGTTATGGTCTATAATTTTTTTTTATTTTTTAGCCGATCAAGGACTTGGTGAATTTTTTTGAAAGTCCTACAATTTTGTAACATTTTCAGATCAATAGAGCACACTTTTTTTCTCACATGTGGTGCCATAATTGATATTAATTTTTATCAATATTAGGTAGGATTTGTTTTTTGTATAATCTACAAGATAAACAAACTGTTAGGCCTTGCACCCATTGGGGTTGGTTTTCCACTCTACTATTCTTAGGTCATTAGTTATAAGATGTAGGGTAAATACTAAGTAGGATTTGTTCTTTGTATAATCTACAAGATAAATAAAATGATAGGCCTTGCACCACTTAGGGGTGGTTTTCCACTCTACTATTCTTTGGCCAGCAGTTATAAGATGTAGGGTAAAAGAGATCTTAATCTCATTATAGTAATTTTATGAAAATATAATAATTAATTATGATTATATATTACGAGAAGTATGATATTATGATATATATTGTAAGATTTGAAAATATGTTATTCATATGTAACTATATATACATCTAATTATTATTCAACTATTGTAGTTTTATAGACAATTATCCGTTGTATATAGTTATTATTATAGAGATCCATTGTGATTAGACATATATTTCCTTATTATGCGATATATTTATCTCTCAAAATAGAAAAGGATAATCTTTTGATTATTATTCTTTTATGATAATTAAATATAATTAATGAATCTTTGTTTCTTAAAATAATTATGTTGTTTTTATACTTGTACAGTGATAGAACCACTGTTTGTCATGTGTGATGTACAAAATTATTTCAATATATATGAACTAAACATTATATTTAATTAAAAAAATACAATTAAAAGATATATAATTACGATGAAATATAAATTAAAATAATATTTTTAGATTTTTTTATGTTTTATCAATAAAGAAAATAGTGCATGAATAGTATTGCATCTAATGAACAATATCACACTAAATTTGACATTATATTATTCATTTTGTTATATTTGGTATGTCAGCTTTTAGTGAAAATTACACTATTTTGTTACAAATATTTTACTATATTTTTTTCTCATTTTTGATTCATAAAACCAAATATTACACTAAAAATATAATCATTTATAAAAAATAAAATATTCGTGTTATATTCCATTTTTAATTAATATTTTTAATAATTATTATATTAAATTAATTAATTATTATCAAAAAAATATTTACCTGATAACTAAATATGTTACAAAAGTTATACTATATTTTTTCTTTCTCTTCCAAAATCAAATATTACACTAAAAAATATATTAATTTATAAAATATAATATTTTTTTATTTTTATTTTTTAATAATTATTATATTAAATCAATTAATTATAATTCAAAATGATTTTCCCGATTAATTATTTGTTGTTATAGTTTATATTATATTTTTAACTTTATGTTTTATTTAGTAATTTATTAATATAATAAAAAAATGAATAATATTATCACATAATAAAAAATATATAATTGTAATAAATTTTAGTAAAAATTATTTAATTAGATTGAAATATAAACTAAAATAAAAATTTTAAATTTTTATTAAAGAAATAAAGGGTGAATTATGTTGTAATAAATGAATAATATGATGGTATATTTGATATAATATTTAGTGTATCTTTTAGTATAAAAATTATGTTATTTTAATACTATTGGGTTGGAGATGATCGAAGGATTCGCATAATTACTTACAACACTATTTATTTTTCTGTTCTTTTAGTCTCAGGGCCACCTTAATATATCCTCTCTCTCTCCAAATTGTTAACAGAAATTCACGAAAAAGTAATGTCAGAGTGGAAGAAGCAAGTGTACGTACGATGACAAATAAGAAAATGCATTTTATCTTTCATGATTTTTATCATCAGGATCATGTTTTGCTATTTGGATATGTACTTATCATTATCATACTTGTACCGATTTTTTTATTTTTTCCAGAACCCAAAAAGACGATGCTTACCTTAGGCCACCTTATCTTTTTCTTTAATTTTTCCCCTTTTCTACACAATTTCTTAATGCCCTGGCAATCTATTTTACATTTTCCCCTTTACCTAAAAACAGTATAAAATTAAGATTTGTTTAATAACGATTATAATTTATAATATATTATTTATAATTAAATAATTAATTTTATGATTAATAATTTTTATAAAAATAATAATTGTTTTAGTTAATAACTTTTAAGAAAAAAAATCAAAAATTATTTACAAGTTGATGATAATGTTTTATTTTTTTTTGTTATTATTTACAAATTTTATGTTTTTAATTATTTATTCAAATATTTATAGATTTAAAAATAAGATTTGATTTATTTTAAAAATAAATTAAATAAAGATAAAAAAATCAAAAATAAAAAAATCTAATTTTTAAAGATTTATGAATCATTTTATATTTAAATAGTTATTCATTAAAAATCAAAAATCAAAAATCAAAATCAAATTTCTTTATCAAATATATCTAATTAAAAAAATTAAAAATTAAAAATATTATCTTACTAATTACAATAATTTTAAGTTTTTAACTTTTTCCCATTTTCCAAGATTTTTTTATTTTTTAGAATCAAGCAAATTATTTCTGCCCACATTTTTTTTTAATATAAGTGGGTCATACATAAAATTAAAAAGGAAAAAAGGTTACATTTCTAAATATAATTTATTTCTCACCAAGTGCACCAGATTCCAACCAAAACGGGAAAATTATTTTTTAACAAATTATTAAATCATCGTAACAATATTCATTAATGGCCATTAATCGAGATTTTTTCTATTTTATTCATAATGTTCACTTATTTAATAATAATGCTCGGACAATCTAAACAAAGTTAGGCATCTAATTAGCTGAACAAGAAAAACCATGAAAAAAACCATGGTTTTCCAGTTTTCTTAATATTATTTGGGTATTTTCACTCAAACTATAAAATCAAAATCATTAATACACCAAATAATTCGTTCTTTTTTCCTTGCAATCCCATACTGTTGTCAAATATAGTTCATCTTTTCTAATGACAAAGTATTTTCAGTAAAGTTTTTGCAGAAAATTTCCTACTGTCTAGGCTTTTTTCCTGTTATTTTTATGCTCTTTCGACATTTCAAGCTTTCCAACATGTTAATTCTAGTTGTTCAACTATTCTCTTTAATACTTTTTTGGGTTTTATAGTTTTTAGTGTATAATTTCTGGGTATTTATTTTTCTTCATTTCCCAAAAAAATAAAATTATTGAGCTTGTTTTAATTCATTGAAATTAGGAAGTAAATGTGTTTCTGATAGAGTTCAAATAGAGATTCTTTGGGGTTTATGGAGGGAAGAGAAGGTGTCAATAGTAGTGGGGTTACTGTGGTAGGATCAGATGCTCCTTTGGACTATCATGTAGCTCCAAGGTCGGAGACACCGGCTCCGACCGGTGGATCAACGCCTACACGTTCAGTTGCGCTGGCAGCGGCTTCTCCGGCTGCAGCTGCAGCTGCTCCAGCCATGCTGACAAAGAAGAAGAGAGGGAGGCCAAGGAAATATGGACCAGATGTGGCTGTAACTAAGGCTCTTTCGGCAAAGCCCATTTCATCTATGGCGCCACATCCAGTGATCGATTTCTCGACGGAAAAGCTTGGGAAAGTGAAGCCGGTTAGCTCAGTAAGCAAGACGAGACATGAGTTTGAGAACTTAGGTAATGAGAGATTATTTGTGCTTATCTTCTTCACGCTTATGTACCTTTCCAGTTGATAAAAAAAAATTATAGATTAGGTTGTGTTGTTTATGATAGGGATTGGAATGTTGCTATTGTGTGGATTGAATTTAAGAGGGTATATGGTTTGAGGTTTATGTGGGATTGTTGGTTAGGTGTGGGTCCTTTGATTGGATGGCCTTATTGAGATCTTGGTATTGTGGTAGTTCTGAAAATATAAGAGAATTTGATGGAATGTTCTTGACTTCTTGTTATGACTTTTTGCTGAAGAAAAAATTCAAAGTTCCAATCGGATTACCTGTTTAAGTCTACAAGACTGAGAAGCATGCATAACTAAACCTTCAGTGTTTTCAACGATGTATTTCCCTCTCTTATTCTTCTGTCTTCATGGTATTCGAACTCTAGATCCCAGTACATAGGCCCATGCAGATGATAACATGTGGACTCTTCAGCCGTGTATTGCTATTATCTGGAGCTGGCATTTAAGTTACCATAAAAACATGAGGATCGATGTTGAATTTGTTTTATTTTCATTCCTAATTGTTGCAGGGAATCTTTTTACATATCTTCTTTTGTTATACTGTTGTTAATGTTCTCATATAACCATTATGGCTTAATTTTTGTGGTCTGATGCCAACAGTGACGCATAAATGGATTTCTGCACTGCTTAACACTAACCATGCTTGTTCTGGTGAACTCTTTTCATGTTTGCTCATCATATGAGAACTTTTCTTGTAGGTGAATGGGTTGCATGCTCGGTTGGTGCTAGTTTTATACCTCATATCATCAGCGTTAACGCTGGGGAGGTAAGGGAAATTCTATGTTTTATTTCTCTGTATTTTTTTCTGGAAAAATGCAAATAGCAGGAGACAGTGAATAGTAAACACAAACCTGTGGCCTTTTTTTTCTTCCTGATTTTTACCACAAGCAATTCACTGTAGTTCAGTTGATCTTTGAAGTTCCATACTTGCTTTCGGAGCTTCGTGATTTCTATGCAACTAATTTGACTTATATAATAATGATCATTATATCTCTCCTTTTAGGATGTTACAATGAAGGTAATATCATTTTCTCAACAAGGGCCTCGAGCTTTATGCATTCTCTCTGCAAATGGTGTGATATCAAGTGTTACCCTTCGTCAGCCTGACTCTTCTGGAGGTACATTGACATATGAGGTGATTCCCCATATTCTTTCCTGAACGAATTAATATTTTCGTTTACCAAAAAAAAAAAATATTAGCAGATTTAATGTTCTATATATAGATTTATAACTGAGATTGTTGAGAACTAAAAAATTGTGGTTCATGTTGAGTTAGTCTAATCTCATAATCCTAGTGTAGTGTCTTCATTTCCTAGCTGCTGTCAGTACAGGGGAACTGTAATGATTAAAATTTGGGGCAAAGATATGTTATGAACTCTTGAATAAATTTCTCCGATATTGCTACTGACCCCTTTAACTTTCTATTCAATTATCTTTAATTTCAGGGTCGTTTTGAAATACTTTCCTTATCTGGTTCATTTATGCCCAATGAAAGTGGAGGCACAAGAAGCAGAGCTGGTGGGATGAGTGTTTCTTTAGCAAGTCCCAATGGACGTGTTGTAGGCGGTGGTGTTGCTGGGCAATTAGTAGCTGCGAGTCCGGTGCAGGTATTGCTTATACTATTTCCATAGCTTATTCGTTGCATGCTTTAGGCTTAATACTGAGAAATTCTCAATCCAAGCTTGTTCATTTGGTCAGGAAAAAAAAAGTTGTAATTTTTCTTCGTTTGGTATGAATCAGGTTGTAGTAGGCAGCTTTCTGACCGGAAACCAGCACGACCACAAGGTAAAGAAACATAAACATGAGTATATTTCAAGTGCAACACCAACTGCGGCTGTTCCAATTTCAAGTGCTGATCCTGACGCTTCATTCCGTAGAGATAGTTGGTCTTCACTGCCCTCAGATTTAAATAACAAGCCAACTGACATTAATGTATCTTTTTCTCGAGGTTGATCTGAAGTTCTCTATATTAATTTGTTCCCTCTACATGAGATTTTTCACTGTCAAATTGCAAAATAAGACTTCAGATGTCAGATCTCACTTATTGTTTGTTTTGTTTTGTTTATAACCTTGAATTTCTAGTATCTGTATGCTGTTTCTAACCTGAGATTTACCCTCAACACGTTGAGATATTGAGTGAATATCACTTAGCTATAGAGATGTAATTTGGGATGTACATCCCATTTAACGAACCAAATATGTTCATGGTAAAAATTTGTTACATCACAATTAAATCACATCACATCACATCTCAACCCATCCCATTTCATGTTTCTTTCTTCATTGCTTTTGAATTTATTTTCATTTTAAACAGAAAAGAATTAAAATAATTTCATTTGACACAAATAGTAATGGTTTTATACACGGGGGACATAACATTTTATTGTACACCTCAACTTATCTGTTTAGATAGGTTTTGGTTCTTGATATCATACCATGTAGAAATTGGAATAGGTTGATATCATGTTGAAATTTGAATTATTGGGCAGTCGCATTTTGAGTATGAGGTTACTTTGGACATATCCTATCTTTCTTTCTTTCTTTTTTTATCTTCCTCATGGAGTCATCCAGCTGATCCAAGACCATCACACAACTCCCAAGTTTATGGTGACCATTGATGTGTCAACGCTTTCTTTTTGGCAACTTTTTCATCAAATTAGAACTCAGCAAAAGATTTAAGATCTTGTCATCAAGTCAGATATTCTAATTCTCAGCAACACAGCGAATCACTTTATAATTGGGAGTTCTGAGAGCCGAGATTAGTACTGTTTTTTTTTTTTTTAAATTATGTTGTGTGAACTTTGTTAATATTCTACTTACATTTTTTATTTTTATTTTTATTTTTTAAAATAAAAAGGTTAAGATGATTTATTTTTATCACGTATTCATACAGTTATTATATACAAGATTATTTAAAAAATAAATTATTTGGTTGGGCTTGACTTTATCAAAACTTCTGTATCTGTTTATTAAGTTAACACTACCAAGGTGAATAATGCTCACACCACCATCTCATCTGTGATTTTAAGTTTACAAGCACACTATTTTGTTAAAGTGTATTAAAATATGGCTCCAATGTATAATTTTTAAATTTAATGAGTCTTAATTTCATTATTTTTTAATAAATTGTCTCCATTTTTTTTCTGTCAGACTAAACTTTCCTTCCGTTTCATATATTAACACATGCCATCAAATTAATTATTTTATAAAAATATGTTTTCATAAATAAAAAATTTTAAAAAATAGAAAAAAATGTAGTCGAAATTCAATAATAAACATGTATTCAATACTTAATTTAAAAATAAAATTTATTATAAACATAAAGCAATCATTTTCACTTATTGATTGTTTTTAAAAATAATCATCTTGATACTTTTAAATATATTTAATATCGTATAAATTTATTTTATATTATAATTTTAAATAATTATATTATTTTTTACACATAATTTAAATTTTAAATATTTAAATAAAACTTGTATATTATATATTGCGAAATAAAAGACAAATAAAACAATTTATTTACTTTATGAAATAGTATATTTTAGTTTGTTAATTGTTATTCTCTCAACCTCCCTCTCTTTCTTCAAATTTCTTTTTATATTTGTTTCTGTATTAAATTCTACATTTCAGTCTTATTTAACTGGAGCTTGGAAGTGAATAACAAATTCTGAAACTTATAAAACGAAATTAATTTTTTTCCGACACACCACATGACATGACAGTGATATATATTTTAATTATTATTATTGGATATGTGTTATAAATTATGAAAAACATAAATTATTATTTTATTTAATTAAACAAAATCTCTACTTTAAATCTTTAGATAATATTCTTTATTACTATAACAAAGTAAGGTGAATATGCTTGATAGAAAAAGTAATATTCTTTATGCAATGTATGCTGTAGCTATATTATTATATTATATATATATATATTATACTACTTTGATATCAATTTCTCTTTTCTCCCTCATTTATTTTCCATATCATTTTTATTTCGAATTTTTTATTAAATGAATATTTTAATTTAATTTATAATTAAATACTATTATTTCTATTATTATAAAAAATAAATAATTTTAATATCAAGATTATTAAAATAAACACTTCAATCCATTAAAAATATTAAAACTTAACACTGATAATCTCATAAAAGGTCTAATATTTATATTGTATTGTTTAACTTTTAAAAATAATAGAATTAAAAATATTTAACTCAAAAATTACATATAATAACAAACAAGATTATTATGATATTTTTTCTTTTTTCAAAAAATAAATTTTTCCTTTGCTTATAACGATTTCTGATTTGTTTATTATTTTAAATCTTACGTGAAGGTTAAAAATAAAAACTTAATTTAAAAGTCTAGCAAAATAAGGGGGAAAATCCCTAAGAAGGAATATTTACATTTCACAGCCTCTCAATTAAGGTATATATATATATATATATATATATTTCTTAGTTCAAAAACGAATTAGGTAATTTTGAATGCATCAAAGTGAATAACTCAGTTATTTTTCCTTAAATCATGTAAAATAACAAGTATAAAGCTTATAATAATAAAAATAAAATCCAATTTAATAAAGTTTAATATTGAATAGATTTATAATTTGATTAAATTAGATTTTTATAAAATTTTGAATTAAAATCATTAAAACGATTTGATTTTAATGTATTAATTAATTGCATTTGTTTTTATTCTTCCAATCCTGTCTTCTTTATATTCTCGTTTCCTTTATTCCTTATATAAAGCGGAAAAACAGAGAGAAAAAAGCAAGAAAGATAAAACAAAAAGAGGAAAAGAAAGTGAAAAAAAGAAGACAAAGAAATTATAAGAAAAGAGAGATTTTTTTTTTGTATTTTTTATCTAAATTATTCTAATAGATTTTAAACACTTAAAAATTAGTGAAATAATATATTTTTGTATAAGTTTATTATTATTTGATTATTGTATCTTAAAAAATAAGTTTTCATAATTCTCTAATATCCATATTAAACGAAAAAATTATCTTAAAAATATTGTGTAATACATAATTCTTGATCTTTCTATTCTATTTAAATTTTATTTTATTTAAAATTTGTATTTATAATCTATACATATATTTATATTTGTATATTTTTTTAAACTCATTTTACTTATTTTTTCTGTTCAATTATATATTTTTTATCGCTTTATATTTAAGTCATACTTTCTAATTTATTAATTTTTTTTCTTCAATTTCACTTCTATTCGAAAGAATTATATTTGTTCCATTTTGTTACTTCTTTTGTTTTATACGCATGTACTTGTTACTAGATTTATGTTTTTTTATGATTATATATATCCGAATATTTTTACGATGATAATGTTGTCCAACATCTTTTCTTTTACGACAACATTTTATTATTATCTTGTTAACTGATTTTTTTCTGCCAACGTTATTTGTTTGGCTCTAATTTTGCAGCTGTTCTCCTGGTACTTGAATTGAACTCTTATGCAGGAACTTTTTGTTAATTGATTTAATATCAATTTTGTTAACTTTTTGCTTTTTAATTCTACAACTGTTACTAACTTCTATAAATTTCGTTTACTTATTTATTAGTTATATATTTTTGTATCAGTTCCAAACGTCATATTCTAATTTCTTCGTTTTAGAATATTTTTATTGCAATTTGATTTCAAAGTAACGATGCCTTTCAATAAATACTTACAAGTGTGATAGTATTTTGAAAGTAACCGTACTTATATATAATAAGGTGAAGATATGTAAAAAAATGATAGATTGTATATTCATTATATATGCACGTAATAGTAGTGTTTATCATTTTCTAGTACATGAGTTAAAGATCACAAACATACACAAGAACACGATAATGAAATCAAAGAATGTATTGTTCTTTGAACATGTATTTTCAGATAAATCTCAAAGAAACTCATGTTCGTCTAAATGAACATATAAGATTTAAATAAAGATAATCAAAACAAAGAATTTGAACAAGATGTTAAAAATAAGGTTGAAGTTGAACTCAGATGTAGCCAAAAGATTGGGACATAAACATCCTATGATCTAGATTTTTTGATCTACCTATTAGAAAGTGAACCTCAAACCAATGAAGAGTCTATGAATTCTTTTAAAGGTCCTCAATGGCAAGAAGCCATTTGAAATTGAGTTAATTCTACAAAATCACACTTGTGAACTAGTTGATTTACCTCCAAGTAATAAAACACTAAGATTCAAGTGGATTTTCACAATAAAATGCAAATAAGATTGATCCATTGAAAAGACATAGTTTACTCTGTAAACAAACTAAATAGATATACTTGTGAAGACAACATTTCTAAATGGATAGCTAGATGAAGAAATCTACATAGACAAACTCAAGGGCTTTTCATGCCTGGCGTAAGAAGAAGATGTTTGTAAATTGATGAAGTCTTTATATGTATTGAAACAAGCACCAAAACATTAGCATGAAAATTTTGATAATGTCATGAGGATAAATGACTTTAAAATCAACGAATGTGACAAATGTGTAAAGGTTAAAGACAAAAAAATTGGTTGTGTTATCTTGTGTCTTTACGTTGATGACATGCTAATTGTGAATAGTAATGATAAAATGATCAAATCTACTAAGACTATATTGAATGCAAGGTTTGATATGAAAGACATGGGGTCTGCTAATATAATTATGGGAATTAAGATATCAAGGATATCAAGCGGTCTCATTCTAAGTCAATGTCATTATGTTGACAAAATACTTGTGATATTAACATGGTGATTATGGAATGGTGAGAACACCATTAGATGCAAATATATATCTATCTAAGAATAAAAGTGAGAGTGTGTCTAAACTAAAATATTATAAAGTAATAAGAAGTCTTATGTACTTGATGAGTTGTACGATACTGAACATAACTTACTCTGTAAGTAAACTAAGTAGATATATTAATAATATAGTATCTAATCACTAGAAAGTTATTACAAGACTACTTAGATACTTAAAATATACACACAGTTATGAACTGTACTACATAAGATATCCAAATGTATTAGAAGGATACAATGATGTAAATTAGATATTTGACATGAAAAACTCAAAGTATACCGGTGGATATGTATTCATACCAGTTGGTGCAACTGTTTCATGGAAGTCCCTCTAGATAGATGTGCATTGTTATATCCACCATAGAATCTGAGTCCATCACTTTGGAAAAATGTGGCGAAAAAGCTAAATGATTACACAATTTTTTAGAGGATATTCCAAGGTGGGTGAAATGTGTACCTTTAATATGCATCTATTGTGATAGCCAATATGTATAATGGTAAGTCTCGACATATAAGTTATAGACATAATACCATTAGATAACTACTCTTTACTAAAGTTATCTCTATTGACTATGTGAAGTCAATGGATAACATAACGAATCTCTTAACTAAAAAGTTAAATCTAGATTAGTTGATAATTTATCCAAGGGAATAAGATTAAAACACATGAATGAATAAGGATTTGCAAAAGAAACCCAACCTATTTAACTAAAGATTCAAAGATCTAGGTTCAAAGAGATAAGCTAATTGTAAAGACTTAATGAGATCACTGTATGGTGTTTACCCTCAAGTTCATTACTATGATGAAAATAGTGATATCCGTATTATATAGGGTAAGTCAAGGCTTTTAATGATTATTATGAAGAGAATATCGAGAAGAGTATACAAGTTATTCTTTGCAGGTTATTTTTAAAGATAAGAGATCACCTATGTGAGAAATGAGTAGAGCCACTTCGAAAGATAATTGTATAGGGCTCATTTATTTAAAAAATCTTATAAAAACATGCGTATGTTCATTACCATAACGAACGTAAAAATGAAAACTGAATTATGTTAGGAAAAACTCTCGTGTAAAATATGTCTTCATTTTTATAAACAGTAGAATAATTCAAAGATATCGTGTCTACTGGTCAGTCAATAAGGTAAATTTACATTCATAAGAAAATGTTCAAAAGATAATACTTACTTATTTTATGTAGGTTTCGATTTGTTGAACTCTATTTACATGTCAAAATTTGATTTAAAATCTATATTGATTTTTATTCGCGTGGGGATTATTGAAATTTTTTGAATTAAAGTTATTGAAATTGCTATTTAATTTTTGAATTAAAATTGTTAAAATAAATTTAAATGATTAGTTTGATTTGAATGTATTAATTAAGTGCAGTTTTTTTTTCATTCTTCCGTTTCTGTCTTCTTCCGTTCTTATTTCCTTTATTTAATGTATTTTAGATTTTTTTGTTCTTCCATTATTGTTTCCTTTATTCCTTGTATAAAGGAAGAAATAAAAGATACAGATACGAAGACAAAGAAAGAAATAAAGAGAAAGAGAAAAAGAAAAAGGAAAAGAAAAAGAGAGAGAAGTAACAAGAAAATAAAAGAGAAATATTTTTTTTTTGTATTTTCTCTTTATAGATAGGCTATTTCAATAGAGTGAGAATTAAAAATTTATGGAATAATAAATTGTGTCATAAGTTTATTATTATTTGATCGTTGTATCACAGAGAGATAAGTTTTTATAGTTTTTTAATATACACGATGAGTAAAAAAATTATTTTCAATATATTGTGTGATACATAGGTTTCAATATTTTACTCTATTAAATTTTATATTTATAATTTATACATATATTTATATTTATATTTGTGTATTTTTAATTTTATTATTAACTTATTTATTCAAGTATTATTTCATACAGAGAATGTGAAATTTTTTGATTGAATTTTTTTATAATAAAAATAACTTCACGTAATAAAAGATGTTATATTTGTAATTATAAATTTTAACACGTATTATAAGTATAGTTTTTTAAGCTTTTTTTTAATTCAATCTATATATACTCATTTTTTGGTGCCATTATACAAGTTATTAGAATTGGTGGAATTCGTACGCTTCCCTAGTTTGAGAAGGGTGGGCCTTACTGGTCGGTACTATTTCATTTAAGTAAATAGTATTAATGATAAATTTGATAATATAATTTTATTTATAAAGTAATTTTTGTTTTTAACACTCTATACACGATATATATATATATATATATATATATATATATTATCACTTAAAAAAATATATTATAACCATGTGGTTCATATAAAGCCAAAGTTTAACGTGAACATTGCTAATTTGAGTTAAATTTGTATGACATATGTCCCAATAGTTTTTGAAATAAAGTAAGTTATTCTTTTTTTAAGTATTTTTTACTATATAATTAATATGATTAGAAATATAGATTCAATTTTGTGTGATATCAAAAAATAATTTTAAATTGTTAATTAGTCAAGAAAGTTAAACACGAGGAAAGATCCATATTCAAACTAGAACCGTTTCTTATTCTGACAAGGATCCGAGATCGACTTGCCAACCAATTATAAACGATGACTAAAATTTATAATAAGGTTGACTCTAGCTAATGTTTGTTTTGATCTTGAAATAAGAAACCTATGAATTTGTGTTTTGTCGGACGCATAGATTGACAGCTCTTGTCTTGGCTGCTACGTAGCTTAAAACCTCAATCATGCTGAAAAACAGGAAAAATGATTGCCTGTAAAAACATAAACATACCATTATTCTAATTTCTTAAAAACAAAATACTAGGAAATTTCTGGGTATTTTATTACTTGTAAGTTTCTTATTACTTTAGAAGTTGAGAATAATTAAGTTTTTAAGTAATATAATCTGTCCACGCTAAATTAATGGTACACAATTAGATTACTTCCTGGAAAACCCACCAATTTTCTCAATACTTAGATTTACGCTAATCCCCTTATTTATATTAAACTTGTTCTAAGAGGATGCTTAATTAAAGGACAAAGTATCCTCATGCTTTTTGCAACTTGCAAAGCATGAGCTTTGCTGGTATACCAATCTCTGTCCTACTCTTTGTATTTGTGGTATCTGTTATCATTCTTAACTACACTATTTCTTCACCATCAAATTCACAAGATTGTGAATTCCCATCCAATCATCCGATTGTGTTTTTGGTGTTTAACATCATAATAGTTGCAATCATTGTAGGAAGTAGTTGGCCATCTGTAGAAGAAGTTGACAAGAACTATAGTCCAGGTGATCAAGTACCAGAGGAAGACCAAAATGACAATGCTCAATACAACAGTCTTGAAATATGTACTTGTTCAAATTCTGAAGACGAGGACTTCGAAAACAATGAGGATTATTATGATTCTGATGGTTACGATGGAGATTATGATGATGATGAAAATGTTGGTTGTATGTGCCATGATGTGAAGTATGAACAAGATGGTTACTTGGAGAAAAGAATTGAGGAATTTATTGATAAGGTCAACAAAGGATGGAGGGAAGAGAGATTAAAAGATAAATTTTTGTAATCAAACAATATTGGGTTAACAGTATTGTAGTTTTACCAATGTTATTCTGTTAATAAAAATTCTTTATATGTTAAATTTTGAAATTATACTTATGGACCATTATACCAGTAGTTTCATACTAAAGGAACTGTACCTCTGTTTTCAACCTCATAATTCTGCATGTTTATATGAATGTAATCTGTCCAGCCATCGGATTGATGAACAAGAGTAAATTACAACCACTGGATCGATGGGGAAAAATATTTTATGAGGAATGTGAGCAGAAGACATAACTAATGGCTGGCTGAGAAACTTTTATATGAATCAGATTTACAAAAAAGGTGAATAATCTCTCTGTGATGGATTTATTTATATATAGCTGATTTATTTTTATGTAAAAATTAATAATATGTTTTTGAAATTAATAAATTGTACAGGACTGTACGTCTGACTCATGCAAAATATTTTTTCCTGGTTGCAGAGTAATCACCAGACGTTGTTGAGAAAACCTGATTAGGATTATCATACAAAAGAACCTTTTTTTTTTTTAAAAGAAAATCTTCCTATATGTTCTCGAATTATAGACTATTTTTTTGAGGTTGATCCAAGTGCTAACGAGAAGATCGTGCTTTTAGTTTACACAGAGATTTATAACTCACAATAAAAATTATCGCACCTCGCAAAATTCGAATCACAATCCTCTAGCATATATCCAATTTGTTAACTGTTCTACCACTTCATCGATACAGAGAAAACTTCTTGCTTTTCATCTCTTTTGTCTGTTTTTGCTTTTTAATAACATCTCTTTTGTCTTTTTTATTTCTTTTGATTTAATGGTCAAACACAAAATTAATGCCTAATAATAATGAGCCTTAAGACTTTTGATATCCGAATTGATTTCGGTTTTCCAACCTTTTCCCAGGAACCAAACAAACGCTAGTGTAAAATGGGATTTTTTTTTCTACCTCAGATATATCAAAATTACAGTTTCTGATATTACTCAATCTGAGAAAAAAGAGAGAATTTTTAAGTGTGTAAAGAATAGCTTTATAATTACAATTTTCGTATCAATTATCATCATCATCTTTTTCTGATGCCAATGATGGTGATGATAAAAAGGCTGCCGAATTTGTACAGAACTTAGAGCTACCGACCTCCATTGTCCGCAAGACATAATGCCCTAAAGAATCTACAGTCTGCACCAAATTCTCTTTACAAAGGAACTCATCGCTGCAAACACTCTCAACTTCCCTATCAACATCATGAATAAACACATGGGTTTGGGTTTGGGCTCTATCGACACTCTTGCTTCTGGCCAAAACACCGGCAGTAAAAATGGCGGACATACGACCCGGCGCAGTCGGAAAATACCCACGGGGTCCATCCACCAAAATCACATCCCAAGGCACTTGGTATATATAATTTGGCAGGTCATTGATTCCAAGTTTACACTCGGAGAACAACAAATTCTGAACCGGTTTGCACTCGCCTTCAATTTGGGATTTAGCCAGGGAGACCAATTCTGTAAAATCCTTAACTTTTGTGGTGTACGACACGTCGTAAGCTTCAATACCCGGATGAGATTGCTCGAATTTGGAAACTAGGAACTCGCTTTCGTCGATAAATACAGTGCGGCCATTGACATTAAGAACGTGCCAGAGAAGGGACTCGTGGGTAAGACCGAATATGAGGAAGTTGCAGGTGGGAGAGCAGTGGCTAAGTGCCGAGGCTATGGAGTTGAGCTCAACAGAGGACATGCTAGTGGTGGAGGTTGAGTTGGAAATGGAAGCGTAATGTAAAAGAGCTTCCGCTATGGAGGTAGAGAAGAGAGTAGTGCCTACGGGATGGTTTTGATTAGAAGTTGTAGGAACCGAAGAGTTTATGAGGGTGAGAGTGAAGGCCAAAGTGAAAAAGGTGATGAAGAAGATGAACCATAAACGGTGTGAACCACCTCCATTTTGTTTCTGGGTTGAGGGGTGGAGTTGCATCAGCTTTGTGTTGGTGTTGTTCTTCATTCTTCTTTATTAAGTCTTTTTCATCAAAGAGTGAGCTCGTCATTGCGAATTGGCATTTAATCGATGAATTGGAGATGAATCGGACGGTTATAATTAGCAGTATAATAGAAAACAATGGACTAGGACATCAGAATGCAAAGAGACAGAAATGGGAATTGAGTAATGAAGTAACGTCTGAAATAAATGGCATCATTATAGCATATCAGGCTTAACGATATGGAAAAATATGAGGTGGACCGGTTTCTGACAAAGATATGGTAAAATATTATTAATATATATATTTATATATATAATTATATTTATTAAATATAATTATAATATATAAAAATTACTTAAATACATTCTGTTGTATTAATATCTTCTATTTGTTATTGTTTTATTTGTTAGAATTTTTAACTATATATTTTTAAATTAATAATTAAAATATTTAATTTTTACTAATAAATTTATATCATCACTTATATTAGATATAAAATTAATAGTTAAAATTTAAAAACAAATACAAATTTTAAAAAATTAATCCTTTTGGATTAAAAATTATGTATACAATTATGAAAACTCTTAATATCACTTAATTTATATAAAATTATGAGAAATATTAATATCATTTAATTATATATATTTTTGTACCTATAATCTTTATATTCTATAAAATATTATAATTTTTTTTAAAATTAAAAAAAAATGATTCAATTTTAAATAATATTAACAGTATCAAAATCTAAATAAAATGGATGTAAAAAATAATATAAATTTATGTGATTTTAACATTTTTCATACCATTAAATGATATTATTATAAATATTTTTTTAAAAAATAATTATACTATTTATTCTCCTTATTCCTACTCAAATCTTAGACCTTCTACTAAATTAATGGGATATACAATTAAGTCATAAGTTTATTAATAATATTTTTAGAATACAAATATATTAATTAACATTATACAAATGTATCATATATCTATTATATTTTTTATTATTAATTATATTTTAATGTGATTATTATTGTATAAAATTATTTTTTATAAAAAATCATTATTATAATAACAAATCTAATTATAAAAATATTATCATCCTAATTTTATTAATATAATAATAATATATAAATAATTTTTTTAAATTTATATTTAATTATTATTTATGAAATTGTAGCAATAATAATTTTTAAAAAATTTTATAACTTGGTTATTTATAAAAAAATTAATCTCTTCTAATTATCAAAATTAAAATTTTATTATTTTATTTACCTCAATTTAAACATAAATTAGATACATAAAATATGTTTAATTTTAAAAATAATTACTATATTAAATAAATATTAGTATAACTTATAGGTGTTTTGTCTATAATGATATATTTCTTTCAATAATTTTAAAAATGATTCAATTCTATTTAAATTTAAAAATAGGCAAATCATAACCCATTCAACAAGTTTTCGGTCATATTTTTTTTCCTTTCTAACTCCCGTTAAACAGTCCCATTTTTCTAAAAAAATAAATATCTTTTTTATCCTTTTTTTCTCTCTTTCCCTAATTTTCACCACCCCATTTTCTTTATTTCTCTTCTTATTTTCTAAAAATATACTAAAAATAAAATATACTCATTCATAATTTATTTTTATTATAAATAAAAATAAAAAAATAATTTATATTTATATAATAAAAATATTTTTTTTTATAACAAATAACTTATCAAAATTTTATTATAAAATAATTTAAAATAATAATAAATTATTAATTAAATTTTAAATTATTAAAAACTTTACTAAATATTTAACCTAATTTTTATGAAAAATTATTGATATTTTTAAAAAATAAATTATTTAAGATTAAAAAAATTAAAAAATAGATTACATTATACCAAATATCTCTAATATTATTACAATTTTAATTATTATTAAGATAACAAATATTTATTAACAATAATTATATTTAAGTATTAAAGTATAATTAATTAGATATAATTTATATATTATATTATATTAATAATAAAAGTAATTATAATAATATTATATTATATAATATTTTCTCATAAAATTTGTGATATAATGTTATGTTTGTATTGTATCTTGTAAAAAATTGGATATAGAGGTTTTAACAATTTTGTTTTTTAATAATTTAATTATTTTTATAAATATTATTTTTTATATCATAATTATAATTAATATTATAATTATTTATTAAATATAATTATAATTAATATTATAATTATTTATTGAATATAATTATAATTATAATTATATTTAATAATAATAATAATATTGTATTATATTATTTATGAATTATCAAAATATTTAGTATATTATTTTCAATATATATATATAAATTTATACATGTTAGAAGCTCTCTCTAAATCTATTCCACTCATTCATCAAAAAATTTAAATTTTAATGAATTGTTCAGTAATTGAAATAAAGCGACGAAGTTTTATCAACAGAATTATACTATATTAAATCAATACCAATCCTTTTAATATTTGAGATTTTATCAAATAAAATAATGTTATTAGTGTGTTATAACAGCTCATATGAGATTTTCAATATAAAAAATCAAATTAACTCATCTTACATCGGTTTTAAGATTTTTAAAACTAATTCAATCCAATAAATGAAAAAAAAATCAACTTAAATTAAATTAGTATATTTAATTTAGATTAAATGTATTATTTTGAATTAGATAAATTTTAGAGTGATAATATAAACATAATTAGATTGTTATTACCGTAATAATTTTTTATTAATGATAATTTTATATAATAATAATGATATTAAAATATAATTAATAATAAAAATATAATAAATAATTCATATATTTTTATTACGATGATAACACACTTATCTTAATAAGGATTAATACATTTCACTTAAATTTATTATTATTTATCCAAGTTGATGTAAATTAGTAAGGATAACTCTATTTTTAAAACTATTTTTAATAACGTGAAAACATAGTTTTTATTTTTAAAAATATTTGTACATTAAATTAGTCTGATATGAAAATATAAACTTTCATTAACTTTCATTAGTAATCATTAGAATAATAAAGCAATTTGTTTAAAAAAAGAAGAAGAGCTGTTAGTATCGGCAAAAATTGCTATCGAAGCGAAAGGGGTTTGTAATTTATTGATATCAGTTATTAAAATAATATAATAATAATTTTTATTTATTTTAAAGTATATAAATGATTTAATTTTATATTTTAAATTTAAAAATTTTATCACATAATTTACGTTATATGATTATCTTATTAAGAGGATTTTATATTTTAATAACAAAATTAGTAATAACGGAGGAGAAGCAACATTATTATTGTGGAGAATTTGGAGCATATAAAGAAGATATAGAGTTGCTATTACTAGTCACGGTTGTAATGTTGGAGTAAGTTGAAGAAGATGATGATGGAGGGAATAAGATATAGAGTTGCTATTACTAGTGACGGTTGTAATGTTATAGTAAGTTGAGGAAGATGATGATGGAGGGAAAGGGAAAGGGAAAGGGAGACGAGGATGACATTTGGACGGTCCAAGAAGACGGAATGTGAGTGAGTGTGGGAGTTTTTAATTGGGTTTTCAAACACTCATCTAAAGCGGTCTAACTAGTAGTGTAGAAAAAAATAAGAAATAACTTTATACAAAATAGCT
This sequence comes from Hippophae rhamnoides, assembly GCA_033030585.1. Taxonomy (NCBI): domain Eukaryota; kingdom Viridiplantae; phylum Streptophyta; class Magnoliopsida; order Rosales; family Elaeagnaceae; genus Hippophae; species Hippophae rhamnoides. The sequence continues at coordinate 65,359,290 of CM065428.1, read as the reverse complement.
CTTTAGTTTGTATTATTTTCTTCATGTTTTCATTACAATTGTATAGTTATTTATAAAGAAATTTTACTCCTTCAATTACTCTTTGAATTAAGCATTCCTTGATTTATTCCTTGAATTAAGGTCCTTGTTTTATTCCTTGAATTAATATCCTTGTTTTATTCCTTGAATTAATATCCTTGTTTTATTCCTTGAATTAATATCCTTGTTTTATTCCTTAAATTAAGAACTAATATCCAATACTCCCCCTCAAGCTGGATCCAGAAGGTTTATGGATCCAAGCTCGGGCAAAAGTCGTTGAAACTTATGAGAAACTAAGGGCTTGGTGAAGATATCAGCCAGTTGGTCGAAGCTTCTTGTATAATGTGTCTGAATCACCTGTGATTGAACTTGTTCACGAATGTAATGACAATCAACTTTAATGTGTTTCGTCCTCTTGTGAAACACTGGGTTTGATCTATATGCATCATTTTGGCCGATTATCACAAAATAAGGCGTAGGAAGAGTTGTAGGAACACCTAAATCACAAAGAGCCTTTAAGCCATATCAACTCACGCCTGAGTTGAAGCCATTACACGATACTGAAGCCCGACACTGATCTAGCGATGATAGTTTGCTTCTTACTCTTCATATGACCAAGTTTTCACCAAAAATGTCTGATGCAAATGGTGGACTTGCGATCGATGCGTTACTGCTTCAATCAAGATCAAATACCCCATGATTTGTGTGTTCACATTCTTCTTCATGATGATACCACTACCTATTGATCCTTTTAAGTAGCGTAAGATCCTTTTAACAAGGGTCAAATGCTCAAGTGTCGAGGAGTGCATAAATTAACTCACAATACTTACAGAATATGTGATGTCAGGTCTGGTGATTGTTAGGTAGATCAACTTACCAACAGGTCCGTTGGTAATAACTTATATCGGTGAGTGGTACCCTTCAAGCTAGGTTTGAGAGCTTCTTGTCGAAGAAGCGATGGTTGGTTTAGCATCGCTTATGTTAGCTTCCTTGAGCAAATCTAAGACATATTTCCTTTGGTTAAGAAAGAGTCCCTTGTGCGAGGTTGCCATTTCTATACCAAGAAAGTATTTCAATATCCTAAGGTCTTTAATTGAAACCCTTTGTCTGAGGGAAATTTGTTTGAGGTTGAAAATCTCGTCGGATTATCACTGTAATTATTAGATCATCTACATCATCCGAAGACTGAACCAATTTTCCCATAACTCCGTGCGAACAAATAGTGAAGAATCGGCATTCTTTGCTTTTGAAACCAACACCAGCGTAGGATCGAGCTTAGCAGCATACGGTTTCGTGAGGCTTGTTTCAAACCCGTAAATGGATTTGTGCAATTTGCACTGATAAATCCGATTCATTGCTTTGAGGATGCCCGGTGGCAATTTCATATAGACTTCTTTCTTTGAGATCACCGTGCAAGAATGCATTCTTCACGTCCATTTGGTACATGGACCACCCCTTGTTCTGACCACACATACAGTAGTACTCTTATTGTGTTCATTTTTTGTAACAGTGCAAATGTTTTTGTAATCCACCTCGAATGTTTGAGGGAATCCTCGAGCACCAATCTTGATTTATACCTCTCGATTGATCCATCCGACTTGAATTTGAGCTTATAAATCCATTTACTGACTCCAATTTCTTTCCTTTTGGAAGTTTGGTGATGCTCCATGTGTTGTGTTGATCTAGGGCTTTAAGTTCTTCTTGCATGGCTTCCTTCCACACCTCTTGGCTATTGGCCTTATGAAAATTTTAATGCTCACTGTAACTCGATATAGTGCTAAGGAATGCGGCATGGGTTGGTGTCACTCTCTTATATGAGACATAATTTGAGATGGGATGTGTGGGTTTGTAGGTGACAAAGTCTTGATGTCTTGTGGGAGGTTGCCTAACACGCATTGGATTACGTCATGGAGTAGGAGGAGTTATCTCACACTCGTTCACATCTTGTACCATATTGTGAGGATCATCTTGATTATCACCATCTTCATGCAGTGTACCATTAAGAAGATACCCTTCATTGTTACTTTTAGTGAGAGATGCATCAATGTTGATATGGCTGGGATCTTGTTGTTGTAGAGCCTCAAGTTCGATTCTTGGTAATGGAAACACATCCAAGATGTCATCCCCTTGACTTGTGATTTCATGTGACTTGTTGAAAAAATGGTTAGTTTCATAAAATCGAACATCTTTAGACACAATTAATCTCCTAAGTTGGGGATCATAACACTTATATCCCTTTTGTGTAGATGAATAACCAAGAAAAATACATTTAACAACTATATGATCCAATTTATCTCGATGATGAGATTGAATATGTACAAAACAGATACAACCAAAGACTCTTAGGTGTGAGAGGTTAATTTTCCTTCCTTTCACGTGACCTACAGTGGGAGACACGAAATCCAAGACTCAGGGTAATCTATTGATGATGTAAGCATTTTGCCGTATCCCCTCGGGGACCAAAATCTCTTTAGTACATTCATTTGTAGCATTAATGCTCTAGTTTTTTCAAGTAAGTCCCAGTTTTTGCGTTCAGCTACACCATTTTGTTGAGGTGTGCCAACACAACTTGTTTGATACATAATGCCATGAATGCTCAAATATTGTTTTATGATATGGGACATGTATTCGGTACCATTCTGAGACCTTAAGGTTTGAACTTTAGAGGAGAAATGATTTTTAACAAGGTTATGAAAGTCCTTAAATACTTCCATAACTTCATTCTTAGACTTTAAAAGATATAACCATATGACTCGAGAAAAATCATCAACAAAAATCACAAAATACTTATAACCATCAAAAGATTCATTAGTTGGTCCTCATACATCTGAATGAACTAGTTCAAAACACTTACTAGCCCTAGACAAGAAATAATTAAAAGGCAATGTAGTGGCCTTAGACAAGTGGCAAGTTTCACATGCAATTGCATCATTTCTTAAGTTTGGAAATAAAGTTGACAAAATTGGTGGAGAAGGGTGAGCTAAACATTGATGCCAAAATTGATTAACTTGGATAGGGTTAAACTTGGCTTAAAACCCTCTGGGATTGCACTTAGATATGTGATAGAGACCATCTAAGTAAAACCCTTCACCAATCGTCTTTTTGGTGGCACAATCCTGAAAAATGACATTGTGAGGAGAAAAAATGGCTAAGCAATTCAAGATATTTGTGATTTTTCCTACAGACAGAAGTTGGAAGGGAAAGGAAGGTACATATAAAACCGCCGACTCATTTCATCTGATATTAATTTTATTTTTTCCTTTCCTAAAACCTTTACACTCTCACCATTTGCAATTAAAACTTGAGAAGGATTTGCTAATTTTTCAAACTAATGAGACTTTGACACATGGTTTGTCATATGATCTGTGGTACCTGAATTTACAACCCAAAAATCATGTAACATATTTATTTTAAGAGCAGTTTTAAAGGATTTTATGATACCTTGCATGTCTACTTGTGGTATGAGTTTTGTATCTGCCAAGAAACCCGCAAACTTGCCTAGCAATGCTGTCGAGTTTCCTTCTTCTATGCTATCCACACAGTCAATTCTAGCTCCTCCTGTCTTGCTTTGAAGATACAACATAAACTCATTCATGAGTTCAGCTGGATTCGCTGTGAAGTTCTTGAATGGAGCAGACCCATTAAAGGTAGAGGCAAAAGCATGATTTGCATGGTGTGTAGTACGATTCACTTTCTGTAAACCTTTATCCTTTATAAAATCAGGTTTTAATTCTGGATGTAGAATCCAACATGTGTCCTTAATAAGGCCCGTATAGTTGCAGTGTTCACACTTCAAGTTTGGATGCTTCCCTTTGTACTTCCTCTCGTTGGTTAGATAGGCTCTTACCTCAGGTGCACTAGCCATTGTACCCTTGTTCATGACTTTCATCCTTACTTCTTCACGTTGAATTGTCGCATATACATTGGTGAAGGAAGAAAGTTCAGTATTCATGAGTATGTGGCATCGTATATCTTCATATGTTGAATCGAGACTAGACAGAAGTTGAAATATCTTATTTTCTTTCGCTCTTTTCCATAGCAGAGCTACATCGGTTTTATGAGGACAATATATTTCCAATTCATTCCACATGATTTTCATGCTTCCTAAGAGTTGTACAAAAGGCTTGCCATCTTGTTGCAGATTTGAGATGTCCTTCTTTAATTGAAAAACTCGTGCAGCATTGTTTTGACTGCCATACATTTCCTTGACCGTCTCCCATAGTTGGTATGCAGATTCAGAGTAACTGAATATTTTAGCTAATTTACGTTCCATGGAATTTATGAGCCATGACATAACCAGCTGATCCTTACTAAGCCAGGATTCATAGGTTGGTGAGGAAGCATCAGGTACTTCGATGCTTCCATTTATGAACCCCAACTTGGACCTTCCACCTAGAGCTAGAGACACTGCTCTTAACCAAGGCAAGTAATTAAACTCATTCAACAAGGCTGAGCTTAATCTTTGATTTTGGTTGACATCCACCTCATGCATATTCATGAAGGAAAGCACCGATGAACTTTCAGCTTCTGATCCTAGTGACTTGTCTTCCGTCATTTCAAAGATTGAAGATGCTAAGATAATAATAAAGCAGAAGCAAGTTAATTTTCCTGCTCTGATACCATGTTAAAAAAACGAGAAATAACTCTACACAAAAGAGCACTTTAGTTTGTATTATTTTCTTCATGTTTTCATTACAATTGTATAGTTATTTATAAGTAAATTTTACTCCTTCAATTACTTTTTGAAGTAATCATTCCTTGATTTACTCCTTGAATTAAGGTCCTTGTTTTATTCCTTGAATTAAGAACTAATATCCAATAGGTAGCTAGATTTGAAATTTTTTAAGAGATTATTTTAGTTTAGTGATGCATTTGTAACGAACCAAATAACATTTTTTAAGGATTTCCCGAGCTTTAAACCAAATTCTGATATAACCTTGGCCTTTTGACAGCAAATTCATACAGCATACATGTAACATGCATATTTGATGCCACTACGAAAGCATAAATGTCCACTAAGAATAACGTTTTTGATATAGAACGGTTAATCCGTTTGGTTACAGTGGTGCGAGATCCATTCCACGTGATATGAAATTATCCGATTTGATCAATAATTGTAAGTTCAATGGACCAACGGTCATGATTTGATAGTTTAGTGGGACTTAACGGCTTTGTTTTAAAAAAAACCTCAAAATGCGTCATGCCATTTAGAGAGTAATCACCCCTTATAAACACATCACCACTTAGCTTCTTAAGTAATGTGTAACATATACAAACACATTACATCATACAATCCTACTTAGGGAGCCTTACGTCCTCGTAATAACACAAACTCACATGGCCTAATAGGATTATGACTCTGATACCAACTGACGTAGGGTAAAAATATGAATGTATCAATAATATGAAATCACTTAGGAAATAAAAAAGATAAGAGCAAAGTTTATACTAATCAAACTTGAAGCTGTTTTTATTTTATAGAAAAATTACTTCTCATCTTTATTTCTTAATATTAGATCCCTTTATATATACATTTTTATGCCTAATATACTGCTGGAAGTTATTAGTATACAGCTGTAAATCATCCTGAAAATCATCCTGAAAATCAAGAAACTAATATCCTAAAAACAGGGGTTGGTTCCACCCTGAAATGCAGGAAACTGCTATCTTAAAATCGTGTTTGTTTCACCCCTGATATCGTGAAACCGACCATACTCCTAGGTTGATTTCCTACACTCCCCTCAAGCTAGGCAATATATTTTTCCAAACCAAGGCTACATTTAACTCTATGAAATTAGGTCGAAACAAAGCTTTGGTTAAGATATCCGCTACTTGTCGCCTTGATGAACATAGTCGGCGGAGATCATCTTGCCTTCAATTTTCTCACCGATGAAGTTGTTCATCAATTTCCTACGTTTAGTTCGATCACAGTGACTAGATTTTTCGGCAATTGCAATTGCCGACCGGTTGTCACACACGATTCTAATATATTCTAAATGTTCAACTCGAGTTCAGATATAGCCGTTTTAGCCAAATTCCTTCACAGATGCCCAAAGCCAATGCACCTGAATCACCAAGACTACTACGTGCTACCATCGTTTGCTTTTTTGCTACGCCATGTCACCAAATTTCCCCAAATAAACGAGCAATATCCGATGTGGATTTTCCGTCATCAGAGATCCACCAATTAGCATCGCATAAATTTCCAATCTCCTATTAATTGTTTTTCGAACACGAGCCCCTTTTCTAGATCCTTCTTCAAGTATCTTAGAATACGATTTATCGCTTCCAAGTGATCAATCGATGGGTCACAAGAACCGGCTAACAACACCGACCGAAAAACTTATATCCGGACGTGTACGGGTCAAATAAATCAACTTACCTACCAAACGTTGATATTGCCCCCTCGTTAGCTGCCAATTCATCACCGAGGCATTAGTTTGGGTGTTGTGGTCCACGGGTGTTTCAATAGGTTTACACCCACTCACGCGCCCCACGCAAGATATCTAGAACATATTTCAAGTTGAGAACCGAGATTCCTTCGTACTACGTGCCACCTCCATCCCTAAGAAATATTTCAAATATCCCAAGTCTTTAATCTCGAATTCCTCGGATAATAGCATCTTAAGTCTCTTTATTTCTCCTACACGATTTCCCGTAAAAACTATATCATCAACATATACAATCAAAGTTGTGATTCTCCCATCTCATGCGTTGCTGACAAATAAAGTGCGGTCTGTACGTGTCCGAGAGTATCCATCCCTGCTTCGAGGACCTGGTGAATTTTTCGAACCACGCTCTAGGTGACCGTTTAAGTCCATATAGTGCCTTTCTCAACTTGCATACCTTTCTCAGTGTATCTTTAGTCTCAAAGCCACGAGGCACATCCACGTAAACTTCTTCGATCAAAACTCCATTTAAGAATGCATTCTTGACATCGTAGTCAAGTGGCCAATCCTCATTAACTACGATAGACAACAAGACACGAATCTGTTAAGTTTTACACAGTGAGCAAGAGTCTTCGATAATCAATTCCATATGATCGCGAACCCTTTAGCCACTAGTGAGCTTTATATCTATCGATATTTCCATCCGCTCTCTCGTTTACGTGAGAATATCCATTTACAACCTATTGTCTTCTTTCCAAGTGGTAGCTCAGTTAACATCCATGTACCATTCTTTTTTCAAGTTCATTATATTCTTCTAAGGTTGCCTTGTGCCATTCAGAACTTTTAGAGCTTCATCGATGTAATTAGGAATCTTGACGTTGTCTGCGGATGTCACAAATGCCCGAAATTTTGACAAATTTGCGTAAGAAATGTAACTTTGAAGAGGATGTCGAGTGCATGATCGAACGCCTTTTCTTTCAGGCAATGGTAAGATCTAACTCAGGGTCGAACCAAGTTTTGGACTAGATTCTATTTCATCTTGTAATCTTTCGATTCACCGTTCGCAGAGTTTCTTGGCTTTTTACCGATTGCATGGCAAGTCGATTTCTCTTTCTTTCATAAACTTTTATGGCATCATTGGAAGGAGTAAGATGTCTAGGATAAACAAAGCGAGATTGATCAGTTTTGGTTTTTGAAGGAGAATCGAATGTGTATCGTTGGAAGAGGACAAGGTCAGCGAGGTAAACGGTGATGATAAATTTGGTTCAACGAAAGTGATGACTAATCCAATTCGCAATTCATTAGTGTGATTCTCCCTTGAATTGCGTGAATTAGAATAGAATGGAGTTTCTTCAAGAAAGTAACGTCCTATGGAATGGTAAAACTTACGAGTGATGGGAGAGAAACATTTGTAGCCTTTTTGATTGGCCGAGTAACCAACAAAGATGCATTTATCGCACCCGCATCAAGTTTGCCACGATATTGTGGAATGAATACGGATTAAAAACTGCAACCAAAAACCTTGAAAGGAATTGGTGCCACACAAGTCATGAGGTAGAATATCGATCAAGCACTTGTAAAGCGTGAATGAAAGTTGAGAACTCGAGAAGGCATTCTATTGATCAAGTGTGTCAGCAAGAATGGCTTCACCCCAAAATTTTTTAAGAACATTGGTTTGAAAAAGTAAAGTTCGGGCAACCTCAAGTATAATGACTTGCTTTTATGCTCTGGCTACACCGCTTTGTCGTGGTGTGTCAACGCAGAGCTTATTGGACAATAACACGTGATTTCGAGATATCCACTAAGATCTGGAATTAAAGAAATCCCAAGCATTATCAAGCTTTTTAGGATTTGAATATTGGCATTGAACCGAGTTTGGATCATGGCATGAAAAAGTGGAAATATGTGCTTGGTTTCAAATTTGTCTTTCATAAGAAATGTCCAACATAATCAGGCATGATCATCAACTAACAAGAACCATCGAGCACCGCAATACCGGGAACGTGACACGGTCCCCAAATGTCACCGTGAATGCAGGGAAAAGTGGTGACTTGGTTCTCATGCAGGCGCAGTGAAAAAGTGTTTTCGAGTATGTTTTGCCAAACCGACAAACTTCACAATGAAATAAATTGGGATTTTTATCGATGAATGATGGAAACAAATGTTTCAAATACGAAAAATTTGGATGACCTAGACGAAAATGCCACATCAGCGATTTCACTTTTCCTTATTAGTATTTACTACGAGACTTAAGATTATGACTCAATTGACATTGATGACCAACAGAATGGTTTGAAGGATTGTTGAGACGTTAACATGAGGCCCGCACGTAATCAAAGACCGCCAATCATTTTCCCGAGCTCAAGTCCCGAAAAACACAAGATTTAGCCAAGAATTTAGTTTCACGCTTAAGGTCATGATTTAATTTACTAACCGATATGAGATCAAGAAAAAATCCGTGCACAAATAACACAGATTCGAGAACGAGGTTGCTTCGGCAGAGGCAAAATGGTCCCCGTGCTCACCATGCGGCGCAGTACTACTGGCGACACACACTGCGTTTCTCTCGCGTGTCAAGGTGAATAGGTGGGGTGATTGATCACTTGTCACGCGACGTGAGGCACCCGAGTCTACCATCCAAGATGAGGAGGGAATTTTTCAAGATGCTTTGTTGAATTACCGGAAACATGTGCGGAGTTATTCCCGCCGCTACTAAACGTGGTGTTGATATTTGCCTCAAGTTAAGTCATTGGAGAAGTTCTAACTGCTCTCAGTGAATGGGATAGGATTACCACGTAAAATGCACTTGAATTAAGCGTGAGCCTACCGATGGCCGAGTAGACCGGAACCGAAAAGATGCAAACAAATAGCTCTCTCGAGAGACTGGACCGTCAAAAGGAGTACAGGTAAACATTAATAGCCGCACCGTTAACAGACCACCAAAAGGATTATAGTTACAGGTGATCAAGAATGGATCCAAGCCTCAAAGCCGCCCGAATTTCCCATATTGAATTCTGTTACTTGTCTCCGAAACCTCTTCATCCACGTCATCTTCCAAAGTTGTACTAAGTACATTTAAATTTTCGCTTTTTTCATAGCTCTCATGCCCAAAAGCCGAAAAATTGAGTTGGAAACCGAAAAGGTGCATTCCTTGTTTCGAGTATTTGACATCATACTAGGTGAACTTGATAACTACAATGTTATACAAGAAAGAAAGATTTTACGAGCCTAAGGCTCGATACCACTAAGTCGTTTTTATTTTACGTAAAAATTACTTCTCATCTTTATTTCTTAATATTAGATCCCTTTATATATACATTTTTATGCCTAATATACTGTTGGAAGTTATTAGTATACAGTTGTAAATCATCCTGAAAATCAGGAAACTAATATACTAAAAACAGTGGTTGGTTCCACCCTGAAATACAGGAAACTACTCTCTTAAAATCAGGGGTTGGTTTCACCCTGGATATCAGGAAACTGACCATACTCCTAGGTTGATTTCCTACAAAACTCACTCTTTAACAAAAGGTCCTTATATTTGTGTTATGAAACAAACACAAAAAAACTATTATCTAGACAAGTACTATAACAAATTTAGAATAGACAAGCCTAGTTATGTTATTTATCTTTAGACGAGCACTCTAGCAACTCTAGAGTATGACTAGCCTAAAGATATTCCTATATCTCACGAATAAGAAGACTTCAACTTCTAAACGGAAGAAAGAAGAGCTATTCATAAAAATTAGGAATAATGTAAAAAAGAGAAATAATAGAACTTCTTTAATACAACTAAATTGTTTATTTTGTACGATGTTTTATACAAGCATAGGGTCTAGTTATTTATAGTTAAAAAGTCCTTAGAATAGTTCACAAAGTTTCCATGTGTGACTTTAGAAATACAAACAAAAAAGAACTCTAAGTAAATATTTCTACGTAGGATTCTAATAATACATAAAAATTAGAACTCTAAATAAAATAAGTTATTATTTTAGTAAAATTCTAAACAAAAATCCTAAATAAAATAAACTATTTTCTCTTTTATAATTTTATCCCGCATTATTTCCCTCCACTTATTTAAAACTCATCCTCAAGTTTTCTTTAAATGAGTGTGATAGTATTTGTAGTATTCATGGATATTCAAAATTAATTTTTCTTGTTGTTCCATTTCTTTAAATAATATTAAACAATATTGTCTATATGCTCACCTCTAACATTAATATTTTCAACAAATTTTGGAATAATATAATATGACTTGATATCTTAAAAATTATTTGACAACTCTTGTTATTTTAGAAATTAATTTGTTATGATGCCAAATAATTGATTACATTTAAGAACATCTATAAGTGACATTATATTTATCTCTTTTTGAGATAATTTTAAGATATTGGATTAACTTATCTTATAAAGATATTTATTCTTTAAATTCTTACTTTTGAATTTGTATGATCTCTAACATAGATTTGTTGACATCAATAATACGATCATTTTTGTCTTCGACCAAAACTATATCAGAAACCTTATTTTCAAAAGATTACTCTTCTATTTTTAAAGTTTTAGGTGAATCTTTTTTTTTATGGATTATATTTAACACTGTTTGATCATCTTTTCCACTCGAACAAGATCTTGATTTTGAATTTTTTCATAATCTTTTTGATTAAGAGCTTAATTCTTATTTTTGTTTAATAACACGAAGGATGCAAATAGTTTATTAAAAGTTTAATTAACCTCTTGAATAAATTATTCAAATTATTTTCATAAAATATCTTTATTATGCTTCAAATTCTTTTCATGAACCTTATACCGAGGTGGGATCCACTACACGTGACGTGAGATTATTCACTTTAGTCCATGAATATAAATAAAACAGACCCACAGTCATAACTTAACAATTTAGCGGTATCTCACGACTTTATTTCTAGAAAAAAATCTCAAAAATATATCATTTAATTTAGAAAATATTTATCCTTTATAAAAACATCAATTGTATGACATTTACGAACATATTGCTCAATTGACTACAAATGTAGACAACTTTGCTCCTATGTAAGTAAAGTAGTTAATTTTCATCCGTGGTCCTAAAACAGTGTAAATATACAAACACTGGTCATTGGTTGTTTCATTTGAGATTTACAGAACCTATTGATATAAGAAGATATACCAACCAACTAGTAATAACCATTCAAAAACCATAACGTAGGAACGAAGGATCATATATAAAATACATGTAATGATCCTAAAAAGAATTACAGTAAGAAATCTACCAATTTTCTGAACGAAAACACTGAGTTTTTAATTTCTTTCTTTGCTGATTCCTTGTCTTAGAAACCCAGGCCTAACTCTTAACCCAAAAGCTAGCTTGTGAGTTAGAGGATTGCCTAGACTTATAAGGAGCATTGTTGCTTTACTCTTAGCCAATGTGGGACTTAACATCCCCTCCACATCGGCTAGAGTCGGATTCTGACACGAGGGCCAATGAGATCTGAGAAGCCAAGCTACCGATACCATCTTAAACCTGCGCTAACTCTTAACCCAAAAGATAGCTTGTGAGTTAGAGGATTGACTAGACTTATAAGGAGCATTGTTGTTTTACTCTTTAGCCAACGTGAAACTTAACAACTTGGAGCAAGATGAATTCATAGAGCTAATTTTGACGCTTTGAGCATAAGAAGAAATTTCTAGATCCCAAATTTATCAATTTCTCTTCATCCTTTATACCTTCACCCAATTACAAGTTTATATTTAAAATCAAGGAACATAGAACAAACATGTTATCAATAAAAGAGGAAAATAAAGAAAGAAGGGGGGATAAAAAAGTGCTTGATATATAACTTACTTTCTAAGCTGAACTGAGAGTAGTGAAGCTCAAAACGGTGAGGATCGGTTTCGGTCAACACAGGTCTTCGCATCTCTTTCACGTATATCTCTACAGCAGTCTTTATCAAATCAACGACTGTATTTTCGGGCGACAATACAACATGCACAGCGCCGAAACTCCTTTCTATGGTTACGTTGAGCAGCAACTTTGTCAGCCGACGACACCCATTGTTCTCCGATGAAGGCGGTAACTTTCCGGGTAAGAAAACGAACCCTCCTGGCCGACGAGCAAGATTGGAATGCCTTTCCGGTGTATAAGTCTGAACGGACTTCCCGGAACCAAGGCGACGATACAAAATCGATCTAGGTTCCATAGCATTCGTTAAAAGTACGGAATTATAAAGCGAAACGCGATTTGGGCAAGTCTGTTGTATATCTGTATGCGTTATATGAGGAACTGAGGATATGAAATTTTGTTTTCTAGCTATGGTTCGGGAAACGTGAAGAAAATCTTGGAATGTTTGATTCGTGAAATAATAAGACAGAAAACAAATTAAAAGAGAGCGCGAAACTTCCAAGAAACAAGCAGAGTTCGGAGGTGCTTGATATATAAATTACCAAGTACGGTTTCTACTAGTGGAGTGTCTATATACGCCGCCTGAATCTTCACTTTTCGTATTGCCCTTGAATTGAGCAATGCTTATTATATATCTTAAGTTGTTTTATTTATCACAACTAATATGTTATTTTTTATTTTATAATTGATGTAATAATTATTTTGTGAGTTCAATTACTGTAAAATAGGGATCAATTAAAATAAAAAAATCAATCATATGTTTAGTTTTGTTTCAAATTGAGAAAAAAATATTTTCCTTGAATTTTTGGTGCACTAGTACTGCTTTTTTTTTTTTTTTTTTGCCTAACTCGAATATATTTGCATGTTAAATAGCAGGACATTCAAACTTTGCGATTTGAAAAGCTTCGATTAGGGAAATATAATACAAGTTCACGTAACATATATTTTTTTATCAATCCAAGGAAAAAAAAAGGTGGGATTTTTGATAAAGAATCGAAAATATAATATAATATATATCCTAGTATTCACATTACACACAACTTCCAAAGTATTTTAAAAAAATAATTTCCATTTCTAGCCCAATACTGACTCACATACATGCCGACCAGTAGGTTTCTTACCAAATTTTAAATTGTGATTCACTTAATAATTTGAACTCCAGTGTTAAAACACACATCCTAAAACGTAGATAATTAATTATCAATGACATACAATGTGAATTTCTTTCACATTTAAATTTTACGTTGCATTACATATTGAAGTCTAAACAGGGCCTATATGATACAGGTATTATATACAAATTAAGTAATTCTATGCAAAATAGAGGGTGTTAGAGAACATGATAAATATGGTACGTTACTCTAATTAATAATAAAGAAATGGTATCTGAGGTTGCCTCTCATTGCAAGCAAACCAGTACCTTCCAAAGTTTACGACATCTCCTTACAATTTTTTTGATCGTGTCAGCAATAAAAGCTGGAAGTAAGAATGCTGGAATCGGCACAACTGCTGCAGCAGGAGTAGCTACTACTACTGGAGGAACAACTTCCGAGATTAATGGAATTGAGTGCTCACTTTTGCTGCTTCTTCTAAGATAAAAACTTCTGCTACCCACATCTCCTATTATTTCTGATTTGTCCAAACCTATGCAATCAAAATATAAATTATCAATAAAATAACACCTGACCGTTGCATAGATCCTTCTCAAGGCAGCACATTCAATCTACACATGCACCATTTCTAGCAAAAATGAACTTATCAATTAATCACAAATTCAAACTGTAAAACCTATTATCCGCAGAAAAGGAAAAAGAATAGTGTAAAAACCAACTACACACATGCCATTTTCTATGAGTCCATAATATATTGAAAAAATGCACACGGACATGTTCTTTCTGTGAAAAGATCACAAAATTGTCTATCCATAAAACAAGAGTAAAAAAACTCCTCCTAATTTCCAAAAACGATTGACTATCCACAACAGAACCCACAAAAGGAGGGAGGGGGGATACTAATTCTTACATTGAAGGCTGAAATAGGATTGGTGCAGTTGAAGTGAAGATGCAGCATTCTTATCAAGCTTAGGCGTTCGACCTTCTTGATTGTATTTGTCAACAACAAGCTTAATAGTCTCATCTACACTGGATCCCAATTTGACCATCATTCGAACTGGCCCTGGACTTCCCTCCACTGTCACATTAACAACCACCCTTGCTTCTCTGTTGTATTCCTGTAACTGCATGTTATCACAATATACCAGCTTGACCCATCTGCTAAATTCAATATCAAAACAATACAATGATAGTGGCTAATGATGTTGACATGTTGCTAACTGCAAATTAATACCCATGAATACAAGGGAAAATAGAAAAGAGAGAGAGAAACAGAGTTATGGAAATAAATAAAATAATGGATAAACCTCTTGACTGTATGGTGAAAAAGTCAGCATGGAAGAGGAAGCAACGACTTCTGTGAAACTCTGGGGACTAAAAAGATCATTCTCCGACTTCATGTCCATACGGCGGTAGTCTTCGCTGGAATCACTATCAGCCTGAAGCATGGGCTCCGAAGAGTACCGCTTAAGGGTCGGAATAGGCTTCGACTGCTTTGAAGATCGGCGAGGCATTGAATTCCGCCCCCGTGGAGATGAAGACGGACGTGGCGGTCTACCTCTCCGGCCTCCAGTCACCGGAGATTGCGGCCTCATACCACTCTCTTGCATGTAAAGAAAAGCAAAAAAGAAGAAGCTGATTTTATGTTTTATTTTGAAAAATAAAAATTAGGATTCAATCGATTTGAAGCGGGAATGAAATGAGGGATCACTCTGAAGGAGTTTGAAGGGAAGGAAGGAAAATGATAGAAAAGTAGTTGGGTTGTTTGGTTTGCGTGAACAGAACAAGGAACTTGGTACTTCTATCACTGAGATACTGTGATGACTTTTGTTAACCTATTTTACCCCCAAAGTTATTCTTCGTTTCTCTCTTTCCCGATCATAATTCTTCATTGATTTGAAGTTAGCGTTATATCTGTCTTATGTATGATGCGAGTTGATCAATGAGCCACTGTGCCACCGACCACTCTCCTTATTTCTAAGCTTTTCGTTGAAAAATGCTTACTAACTTCCGGTTGGTGATTTTCGTCTTATATCATCCAATCACCTTACTATGTTTTTCGTACGTGAATCATTAGCATTGAAACTTTAATAAAATTTAAAGTGAATTGTTGGTAATTTATTTAAGGTAAATATGTTTAATATCTTTATTTTAAAAAATATTTTTAAATTTCTTTATACGTAAAAAATATGTTATTAAACTCTATTTATTTATTAAAAATTAAAAATAATGCTTATAAAGTTAATTTTTTTCCTTATTTTTGGTTAAATATGTATATTTATATTTTTCGATAGATATATACGTAAAATTTAATGTTTAATTAAAAATTATTCAAACTTTTTAAGAAAAAAAAATTTTCTTTTAAATTTTTCCATAAAATTTAAACGAATTTTTCATTGTTTAATATTCAAAATCATACCTTAGATAATGAAAATTTAATTTAAGTTTAATAAAAAATTACTTTATTAGATATATGTTTACCGAAAAACAAAATACATGTATGTGATATATGTATTATTTTGTTATATTTAAAAAAAATTGAATGAAAAATAAATTTTTTCAGGTGTATTTTTCACAAATAAATAAACTTAAAAACACATTTTTTAAACAAAATGACTAAATAACTCTTAATGCTTAAACAAAGGGATCTCCATGACCATTTTTTTAAAATTTATGTATAAATTTTTAAAACATATAATTTGGTCTCTCAATTTTTAAAACATTCCAGGTAGTTCCTTAAATTTTTAATTCTACAATTTAATCTCTAAAATTTTAAAATTTTATACATAAATTTTAATTTAGATATTAAAATATATATTTATGAATCAAAAATTTAAAATTTATGAATAAAATCTTTAAAATTTGAAGGAATAAACTTATTCAAAGAATAAATATTAAGTATCATCCTAAAGTTTGACTAATTATCAATTTATTATTAAAAATAATCTCATTTTATTAGTAAATGAAATTATTTTTAAATTTTAACCTAATAATATTAGGAATCATTGATCATTATTCAATAGCCAAAACCAAACAAGACCAATAATCAAATTTTTTTTAAGTAAACTATTCAAATACTTTCAAGGATTCATACTCATCACAATCGTTACCGGTACTCAAAATAAAAAGGATATGGCTTATACATGTGCGTGCAAAATTGAAAAAATAAGTTTGATTGATTGGAATTAATTGATGTAAATAAATTTTTTTTTTGGTATGCCTCTGTTTATATCAAGTGGAAAATTTCCCAGCTAAGTTTCTTGAATAAAAAAAGTCTCTTATTCCCATTAAATTAAACCCTTTTTTTCCCTTTTTTCTCTCCATAATTATATAGAATGGTAATTTCATTCCACGAAAGGGGAATCATTATCAATGGATAACGGTTTGTTTTGACTTGTTAGATCATGTGAATATATATTTGCATTAGCCAAGTTCACATATTTCGCAAGTGGCATATTATATTGATAATTATTTATTATGAATAAAAGTTTTGAAGCATGGGCTCCAAAGAGTACCGCTTAAGGATTAGAAGAGGCTTCGACTGCTTTGAAGATCTACGATGCATTGAATCCTGCCATCGTGAAGATGAAGACGAATGTGGCAGTCTACTCCTCCAGCATCCAATCGCCAGAGATAATTTCCTCCTCATACCACTCTCTTGCATGTAAAGAAAAGCAAAGAAGATGGAAAATCAGATTTTGAAGGGAGGAAGGAAAATGATAGAAAAGGAATACTTGGGTTGTTTGGTTTGCCTGAACAAAACAAGGAACGTGATCTTCTGTATGATGCGAGTTGGTCAATGAGCCACTATGCCATCGACCTTTCTCCTTATTTCTACTTTTTTTTTTGTTGTTGTTGAAAAAATACTGAATAACTTCCTGTTCGTTATTTTGTTCTTACATCATCCGATAATATTATACTTTAATTAATTTTACTCATAATTTTTAAATTTTTAAAAGGTATGATTTGGTTTTAAATTTTTTAAAATTTAACACATAAATTCTTAAATTTTTAAATCTTGTAATTAAGTATCTAAAATTTTAATTATAAGTTTAAATTTTACAATTGAAATACATATTTATAAATCAAAAATTTAATATTTATATATAAAATTTTAAAAATTTAATAACCAAATTATATAATTAAAATTTTAAGTATACATGTGATTCAAATAGTATGAATACTAACCTAACACCCTAGACTCAAGTTCAAGTCTATCTTATAATATTTTTTTATTTAATAAAGAAATAAATTTTAGTGTTTTTTTTAAATAAATTTTGTATAATCAAGTTTACACATTTTGTAAGTGATATTTTATATAGATATTATTATTATAAAACAATTTTTTGAATATCAATCAAATTTATACTCATAATATTTAAAAAAATTACATAACTTTACTTAGGTATATTTTAATTTTAATAAAATATATATGAAAAACTATTATAAATATCTTTACTATGTATATCTTTAATTTAATAAGATAATATTAATAACAACATTAATTTGAACATAAATAACATTATATAAACAATAACAAAAAATATATAATATCTTAATATTTAAATTACTAATATTTTAGTTATCAATAATTGATTATTTTATTGATAAAAAGACTTAAGATAATTAAGTGGAAAAAAATATATTTATGTTACTTAAAATAAATAACATTATATAAATATATAAATAATTGTAATCTAGATAATTGTCAATATTTTAACTATTAATAATTTATTATTTAATTGATAAAAAATAATTTTTTAAATATATTATTCAATAACTATTAGCATTATTAGTTATTACTCTAGGGAATTTTATCAAAAATATTTATAATATATGATTTAGATTTTTATATATAGTATAAATAGATTTAGAATGATAAGTTCTATAAAGTATTGAGTTAAATGTAAGTGTTATTCCATCCCTGTTTAAATATTGCAGTACATAGTAGGAATTTTCCATCGGAAGTTCATTTTCTTTATAGGAATCAAAGAAACCACATTAATAAATAAGTTAAAGTTAATTAAATCTTCAATAACTTAATAAGTATTCATAAAATTTTAAATATACTTGTTTGTTTTGTAAATAAATTTAATAAGTTTAAATTTAAATTACAAATAATAACTATTTTTTTTAAGTTTAACAATCATTATAATAATTAATGTGTTATATATCATAATATTAAATTTAAAAAATTAAAATATTATTTTTATCAAATTTATTTTATTTAACTCTAAAATTTTACAAATATATAATATATTTTGAAAAAAATTGTAAGAAAATGGGATTCGAAAAAAGGCGAGACAGAAAGAATAATTACCAACTATATCATATCTGCCATGAGTCATTCTCCATCAATGTTAAAAAAAGAATTTTTTTCATGAATTTGGATTATGAAAGCAAAAGCTAAAACAAATTAGGGAAATAATGGATAGCAAAGAAAGTGTGTATTACTTCTCATTGTTGCTAGTGTGTAGTATATATATTATAACTGATTTTACAGAGAATAAACTTGATATAGTGCATAATGCACACGTTGCATAAAGAAAAAAATAACAAAGTGTGATGCTAATATATAACATGACTACGATCATGACTAAGCTTAAAATTTTTTTATAGTGTTAGAAATATTTAATGATTATATTTTATTCTGTTATTAAATGAATATATATGTTGTCTTTATATAAGAGTTGTAAGTAAACTAGATATGTCTAAAATAATTAGATATAAATATGCTTAAAATAAATAGATATACATTAGCAGATATATATATATATTAATATGTTACAAGTTATACATTAACAGCCCCTCAAACTCGAGGTAGATGTAAGATCAGCTTAAGGTTGTCAACCAAATTACGAGTGTGTCCTTTGGGAAGTGCCTTAGTGAAGATATCTGTAAGTTGATCATTGGAGGAAATAGGAAAAAACTTGAGAGCACTATGGACAAGATGAGAGCAAATAAAGTGACAATCAATCTCGATATGTTTAGTCCGTTCATGTAAGGCATCATTGTGAGCAATATGAATGACACTCTTATTATTACAATAAATGGGAGTTGCAGAAGATGTGGACACACCCAAATCCTTAAGGAGCCATCGTAGCCAAATGAGCTCAGATGTGGTATCAATAAGAGTACGATATTCTGCTTCAATACTGGAGCGGGCCACGAATATTTGTTTCTTACTTCGCCAAGAAATCAAAGAAGAACCAACGAGAAAGCAATAACTTGTAGTGGACCTGCGATCAGTGGAATCTCCTACCCAATCAGCATCAGAGAATGCACGAAGTACTAAAGGAGACTGAGCTGAGTAGAAAAGGCCATGGAAGATAGTGCCTTTCAAGTATCGTAGAATACACAGAACAATAACATAATGAGTCGATTGTGGAGCAGACAGATACTGGCTCACCTGATGAACATCATAAGAAATGTCTAAATGAGTAACTGTAAGATAAACTAGGCTGCCAACCAATCGTTTGTAAAGAGAGGGATTAAACAATGGTTGCCTCTCCGATGGTGTCAGATACACATTAAGTTCAACTGGAGTGTCAACAGTCTTGGTGTCAGTGAGTCCAGCTTGAGATAAGTGGTCAGATGCATACTTAGCTTGAGTAATATAAAGACCATATGTGGAACGAGTGATCTCAAGACCCAAGAAATAGCTTAGATGTCTAAGGTCTTTCAGCTCAAATCGCTGACTAAGAAAGTCCTTGAGTTCTTGAATGCCATTAAGGTCATCACTAGTTATGATCATATCATCCACATATAAAAGAAGCAAAATGGTGCCTTTATCATTGCGACGAAGAAATAAGGCAGAATCATAAGGACTGGCAGTGTAAACCAAGCAAAGGATGGTGGAGTTAAACTTGGCAAACCATGCTCGTGGAGCTTTTTTAAGGCCATAAAGTTCACATCGAAGGCGACAAACCTTATTTGTTTCAACAGAAAGACCAGGAGGAGGTTGCATATAGACTTCTTCAGGCAGATCCTCATTAAGGAATGCATTTTTAACATCCATCTAAAAAAGGTCCCATTTACTAGCAATGGAAACAGCTAAGAGGGTACGAACGAAGGAAATACGGGCAACTGGAGCAAAAGTCTCTTCATAATCAATCCCATACTCTTGTGTAAAATCTTTTGCTACAAGATGAGCCTTGTAGCGATCGATGGACCCATCAGAGCAAGTCTTAATCTTATAGATCCACTTACTACCAACCATAGACTGACTAAGAGGGAGAGTAAAAAGATCCCAAGTATGGTTTTTGGTTAATGCATCAATTTCTTCTTTCATTGCAATCTGCCAAGAAGGATTAGTAGAAGTCTCACGATAGGTGTGAGGTTCATGGAGTGTAGCAAGGGAAGTGTAACAATGATAGTCAAGTAAATGTGTAGGAATGGATCTTACCCGGGTTGAGTGGAGAGGTGGAATGTCTTGTGGAGGATCTTCAGGCGGAGAAGGAGGAGAAGACTTATGTTCAAGGTGGGGTAGCTCGTTATCAACCTGTTCTTCTACGACATGTCTAGGAGAATCATCAAAAATATCTGAAGATTGAAAAGTAAAGTCCAAAGATGGATTAGGAGTATCTATAGAAGGAACATGAAACTTATTTGGAAAGATTTCTAAAACATTTGAATTAGTTAGGGAATAACAAAAGTGAAAAAGTTCAACAAATAAGCGGTGTTCTCAAAAGACAACATTACGGGAAACACGAAGACGATGTGAGACATGATCATAACATCGATACCCTTTTTGAGTTTCACCATAACCAAGAAAATAACAAAGTCTAGATCGAGGCTCAAGTTTGTTGTATTCATGAGGCTGAAGAAGAACGAAACATATAGATCTGAATGAGCGAAGGTAATGATAGTCAAGAGATGACCCAAAAAGGCGCTCATACGAAGTCTGATTTTGAATGACAGCGCTTGGAATGCGATTAATGGCATGAATAACATGAAGAGCAAATTCACCCCAAAATGGGGTAGGAACTTTGGTAGAAAGAAGAAAAGCACGAACAATGTCAAGAATATGACAAAGTTTTCTTTCGGCTCGACCATTTTGTTGAGAGGTTCCCAGATAGGTTAGATGATGTACAGTGCCATAGGAGTGTAACAGAGCTTGAAAAGCATTTTGAGTATATTCAAGAGCATTATCAAATCAAAAATCAAATAAAAAAGTTTTGATATGTTTGGAGAATTGTGTTCCAACCATTTTTGCAAAGTTACTATATATTGGTAAGATTTCAGAACGAGATTTCATTAGAAAGATCTAACTATAATGAGAATAATCATCAATAAAAACAAAAAAATATCGAGATCCACCAATACTAGTATCAAGAGAAGGTCCCCAAACATCAGAATGAATTAAATCAAAAATACTATTAGAGATAGATTTACTATTGTTGAAAGGTAAAGCTAGATGTTTTCCTAACTAGCATGAAGTACAATCAAAATTGTCTTTGGACGCAGTACCCAATAGACCTTTATAAGCTAACTATTGTACTCGAGTGGATAGGGCATGACCAAGATGAGAATGCCAAAGTGCAAGAGAAGGTAAGGAAGAAACTACAACAGTTGCAACAACAACAGAGGTAGGAGCAACAAGTGGAAGATGAAGATTGTTCACGAGAAACATACGCCCGACCCTAGGAATGGTCCCAAGCTCTTGCCCCGTCCTCGGATCCTGCACAATACACCCAGAATAGTAAAAAATAAGGCGATATCCTAGTTCAGCTAATTGTCCCACAGAGCATAAATTATAGGATAGGTCAGGTACATGGAAAACCCCAGGAACAGAGAAGGTAGAGGTTGAAACAAAACCTAGACTATTCCTATGAATGGTGAAACCATCAGCTATATGAATATTAAGAGGATGTGGTGTAGGGTCAAGTTTGGAGAATAAAGATGAGTGAGGTGTCATGTGATTACAACATGCAAAGTCAAAAAGCCAAGTTTGAGACTTACTGGCTAGAACTGAAAGAGTAGTGGAAAGAGATGCATTACCAGCCATTTGAATAGCCTAAGTTATGATCTTCTATAGTTTAGTGGAGGAGAGGTTGATAGTGGATCCAGAAGACTGGGACTCTGCTGAACTAGAAGGCATCAGCGAAGTAGGCTCAGTATTAGCAACAACAGTAGTAGATTTGTTGCGATGGTAACAAGTCTTAATGGTGTGGCCATGACGCTTGTAATAATTGCAGAACCTTTTATTATTCTACCTACAACTATTGTAAAAGCCAGAGGAATCACCTGATTGTTGAGGTTGCTCAATGGCAGGAGCAGGAGGAGTAATAGCCAAAACATTGAACTTATTCTGGGCTTGAAGGGTTACAAGTCGAGCTTCTTTTCTAACCAACTCATTTACAGTAGCATCAAGAGGGGGAGGAGGATTGCGATTAAGAAGCTAACCTTGGATGGGCTCAAATTCCTTATGGAGTGACATCAAGAACTCATAGAGATGAAATTCATCCCTAACTGTAACATATTGTTGAGCATGTGTTGAGCATGCCCAAATTGGATCACAAAGGTCAATTTGGTCCCAAAGGAAGCAAAGCTGATCAAAGTAGTCATTGATGGATTGTCTTGGTTCCTGTTAAAGTTGATGCAATTCAACTATTAGTTGATATTTCATGGATCCGTTAGTAGTGGAGTACCTTTTGGCCAACATATTCCATGTTGATTTTGCATCATCAAAGTTGCCCAACAGATTGGAGATGGAGAGAATGAAAGTATTCCGAATCTATGTGAGGATCATGTGGTTGTGACTATCCCATTCAATCATGCGACAAAGGAAAGTAGCATCTTCTTCACTTGCTCCTTTAATAGGAATGATAATTGCACCAGTACAATAATGTCAGAGCATACAACCTTTAAGAAAACTGCGCATAGCTTGAGACCATGATAAGTAATTCTTGGTCCCCTCCAATATAGTATTGATAGGGAAAGAAAGAAAAACCTCATTTTTATCCATTTGGAAACACAATATGCAAAAACGGACTGCAAAAATGAGGTCTACGTGAAAAACTGGGTAGGGAGGACCTGTATTGCAAAAGTCAACGATCAATAAGTCAAAGTCAACGGTCAGTACATTCAGCGGGGTCTCTGTGACGTCAACTAGATGTGATGATGATGTCAGCCCTTGGCAAGTCGCTGATGACATAACGGGACAAGAGCGCAGTGTGGATCTGACGTGTTGCTTCTGTTGGTGGCGTGTGTGGAGGAATATGATTGCAATAAGCCCACGGTTTTGTAGATCTAGTCGCGGTGATCACAATGGTATATGCATAAATTTCGTCAGGGTAAGATTTCACAGTGATGTTTGGTTTCAGTGGCGACGCGTGAGGGAGCGCGCAATGTCCGATGGTTGCAATACTTCCACGGTTGTGTAAATCTAGTCGATCCGATCACAGTGGTATCTGTAGAAAAATTATCGGAGCAAGATGCACGATGGCGACGATGATTGCAGTGGTCTGTGTGGTGCAAAACTCCTTAACAATAGCGACTATAGGCCCAGAACCTAAGGATAACGGCTGAAAGACGTCGGAGGTTCAACGGTGAGTGGTTACAACGTCTATTGTGACAACGGAAGCTATAAGGGTTGAGTAACACCAGAAAAGATAAGACTGCTAAAAAGATAAGAGCAGTTACTCTGATACCATGTTTAATAATTAATGATTGTATTCTATTCTATTATTAAATGAATATACATGGTATCTTTATATAGGAGTTACAAGTAAACTAGATATGTTTAAAGTAACTAGATATAGATATGCCTAAAGTAAATAGATATATGATGAGTGCTCAAAAAGTATTAAAATTACCATGATTTTATGCACATTAATTGATTAAAAATATATATATATATATGATTTTATCATATATTTATATAAATTTGTCTTTTCGGAATCACGGGTATTCTTATTGTTTTTCAGGTATTTTTGCTTAAAAAACGTAACTTAAAGACTCAAAGAGAAATATTGGAGGCAATACATCACAAATATATTCAAAAATAAATAAGAAAAAGTCAACAAATATGGAAAAATTGGACAAAAAGGTCAAAATGTCAAAATGGAGGAAATCGCGCGGCCGCTTGATCCGTCGCGCTCACTTACCGGTAGCGTCAGCGCCGTTCTACACCGATCTGCTATAAATGCCGCGTCCATATACCGACGTCATCAAATGACATCATCATTCACTACTCCACGTTTAGACCGTTTTTATCATTTATTCACCCACTTTTTCTTCCCATCCTCACCTATAAATACCCTCATTCTCTTCACAACTAAACACACCTCAAAACACATATTCTCTTCTCTTTATTTCTCTCATTTCTTAGTTTTTATCTTTTCTTAGTTAGTTTCTCTTAGTTTTAGAGTTCTTCTCTTTTTTAGAAGAACTAGTTATGTTTTTGTAATTTATTTGTTTTTCGATTCAATAAATGGGAGTGCAAATTCCGTTTGGTGGTTTTCTAACAACGGGAATAGCATCGAAGTACTGTAAGGATTTTTATTTTCTTTACAGTTATTTTGTTATGCTTTATTCTTATATGTTATATTTAATTTGTCTGTGATTAAATTTAACTTTGCTGGTTGTTTGTAAGCATGATATAATAATAACGTTGTTATACTTGCGAAATATTAAATAGGTAAAAATCCCTAAAATGAATTAATTTTATTTTTATTCAAGATTTTATATTAAGAATGTTAGAGAGAAATATATTATTTTTCATTACAAACTTAAATCTGAAAATTAGATTTTAAGGTTTAGTTATCCGGTTTGATTTAGAGTAATGCTTTTTTATTTGTTGTTATAATCGTCCGATAGTTAGAGTGCAGCTCTATTTCAAAAGTTTTTATAAGAATTATTATGTGAAAATGTATTGACAACATGTTTTCAGTAGTTGTTTTAAAACTTGAAAGTTAGTACTCTGATAATTAAATTCTTAGGTTTAATTTTGACACCTTGAATAAAGTTTAAACTGTCTAACCCTACCAAATGTGGCATTTAAATGGTTCATTTTCAATCTCTTAGAAAAATGAATTAATTTAATTAACCAAATTAGTTTTCAACACCACTCATAGGTTTTAATTGATTTGTTTAGTTAACAAAGAATATCTAACCCCACCAAAGGTGCTATTCATACAAAAAAGGGAGAATCAATAAATATCAATTTATATCTTTAATAACCTAGATAATATGAGCAAGCATAATTAACTTAGTTATTATATCCATAAATACTCCACTATTATAAATGATAAAATTTGCATAAATACTTATTGAATCTGTATCTATATTTATTTTTATGTTATTAGATTAGAAACACAAAAACCAAACTATCGTGACAAGATGTTTAGGATTTAATTTCGTTTTTAAAAGTTTGAATAATAAATTAAAAACCACATATATTCCTTCCTTAGATCGACCTTGGTAATATACTTATCATTTTCTACGAAATGATTCGTGCACTTGCGAGAGATTTTTAAATATAAAACCAAAGTATCGGCAGGATCGGCGATGCTGGTTTTGCTCATCAATATACATTAGCAGATATATATACATTAATATGTTACTAGTTAGACATTAACATATAGGTACTAAATGATGATTTGTTAAGTGAATTATATTCTCTAACATGTCCCCTTAAGCTCATGATCTTTTGGAGACTTGAAGATTAGATCTCAACTCTTGAAATTTCTGTGATCTCAAAGCCTTTGTCATTATATCTACCAACTATTATTATGATGATGTATATTCCCTATTTATAGAACAAGACAATACTCTCTCTCAGATGAAATGAAAGTCAATAATAACATGCTTAGTCATTGAATGTAAAACTAGATTTTTTGCTAAGTATTGTATACTCAATTTTCAATTCATAAAGTAGTTTTTGTATCCATATTACTTCAATGATAGAAGATGCCAAATATCGAAATTAAGTCATTATGCTAGACCTTGACACCACACTTTGTTTTCTTGATTTCCATGACACTAATAAGTGTCCTAAAAAGATGCAGAACCCTTTAGTGCTTCTCCTATTATCTGAACTCTTGTCCAATCTCTGTTAATTTATGCATAGAAATCGAGCTGTGGGGTTTTGTAGAGAGCTATACCAAGATCTTATATGCCTTTTAGATACTTGAGCAACGTTTTGTAACAGACCAATGTGAGTTTGTTAGATAGTATAGAAATTTACAAAGTTTGTTGACAATGTAGGTAATGGTAAGACGGGTTAATGTACATTATTGCAATGCTTTAATAACTGTCCTATACAATGTGGCATCATCAAGAACCTTACCATCATATTTGAATATTACTTTCTTGTTTACATTGGTGAAGAGTAAGATATTGTTTCATGAAGTTGAACTATTTGTGGAAGATCAATGATGTATTTCTTCCAGCTTAAATGAATTCTCTTACTGGTTCTATTCATTTCCATTCCTAGAAAATAACTAACTTATCCAAGATCCTTATAGGCAAATGTGTCACATAACTTGTATATAATGGACTATATAGGTGTGGCATTGTTTATTGTCACAAATATATCATCCATATAAATTAGAAAAAACAATGAAATCATTGTGTAAATCATATACCATGATCGATGAATCAAATTTAAAGGCTTTAAATCCTATATACTCAAGACACTTACTCAACTTAAAGAACCAGGCTTTGAGTGCTTGTTTAAGCCCATATAAGACTTTGTTAAGTTTGCACACATAGTATGGTAGTTGTTTGCTGACAAAGCCAATTGGTTGGTACATGTATATTTCCTCTTCTAAGTCTCCATTCAATAATGCATTATTACATCAAGTTATCCTATCATCCATTTCTTTGGCCGAACTAGGGTCAAAACAATTGTTATTGTTATGGATTTCACTACAAAACTAAAAGTTTCCTTGTATCCAATGTCTTTAATTTTATCATACCCTTTCATAACCACTCTTGATTTGTATTTCTCCAAAGACTTGTATGCTTTTAGCTTCGTTCTATGAATTCACTTTATTTCCAATGATTTTCTTTCCTTTTACAAGAGGCGCAAGTGTCCTTATGTTATTTTTCATGATAAAGTTATACTCAAGTCTCATGGAATCACACCATTCAAGGTGTTGTAAAGCTTATACAATTGAACTTCATTAAAGAAGTATGGTATTTGCAAGAAGAAATTTGGGTTTTGTGATACCATCTTTAGATTGTGTGACCATGGGATGGATATTGACAAGAGAAAGAGGTTCAATGGTTTCACGCAATAATTGAACATAAGAGCTCTAAGTCAGAAGGATCAAAGATTTATGCACTAAGTTTTTGTGATGGCCATGAGTCATTTGAAAATGGTACAAAAGAGTTATGGGATGATTTACATTACTAGACAAATGTGTTACTAATTGTGGTGAAATAGAAGAAGATAAAGGTTGAAAGAGTTGAAATTAGTTAACATGTTAGGTGGAATTTTTTTGGCAAAATAAATGTCGTTGAAGAATTACTTTCTAAGATAGAATTTTTAGAACAAGCATGTTCGGTTACATCTTCTTGTGGTAAGACACAAGTGTGATATATATAGTGTGTTTGTCTGATATAGTTTTATGAGCAATTTTTGGAAAAGTAGTAGAGTGTACAATGTGGTCAGAAGCCAAGGTAACTTTAGGCCTACTGAAAAAGGGGTTTAAGACTATTTTGGGTGTATCAAAGATAGAAGGAATATTAATAACCTATGGATAAGAGGATGAAATGTTAGAATAGTCAAGAGATGATGATTTTTGTAAATAGGGATACAAATTTTCAATAAATTTGCATACAGTGCTTTGTATAATTTATGTGAAATGGGATCTAGACACCGATATCCTTTTACTCTAGAAGGGTATCCAAGAAAAAAAACATTGTATCTAATGAGCTTAGTTTTTTTGAATTGTATAGCCTAGCATATGAAAAACATGGATAGCTTAGAACTCTATGCATTGAGTAATTAGATTTAACACCACGAAGAAACTGATAAGGAGACTTATTGCTTATAACTTTGGATGGCATTCTATTTATAAGAAAAATTGCACTAATAAAGCTAAATTCCCATAATTTTAACAGCAATCCAACCCTTACCATCATAGAAAAACATGTTTCAATAACATGTCTATTTTTACGTTCAACAACACCATTTTGTGAATGATTACATGTACATGATATCTTCTTAGATAACCTTTAGCAAATAGAAAAGGTTTAAGGCTTTTAAACTTTGTACTACTATCTGATTGTAAGTGTTTAATTTGTGCATTATATTGCATAGAAACAAATGCATTAAAGTGTTTAAAATTTTGATTAAATTGTGCTTTGCTATACATAACATAAAGCCATTGATATCTAGAGTAATCATCAATAAAAAGAATGAAATATCTCATACCATTTGTACTGATAATAGGTGAAGGATTCCAAACATCAACATATATTATATCAAATGGTTTTGCATAACGTGCATGTGATTTTAAAAGGTAATCCATGTGATTTACCCATTTGACAAGCATTACACAACATAAGACATATATCTTTACTAAAAGTAAGGTTAATACCGTTAAGTACATGATCTAACACTTGTCGATGAGGATGACCAAGATAATCATGCCATAAAGCATCATTGATAGGGGTTTTATTTTGTAAAGTGCTATTAAAACCATAAGGTTGATTAGAAATATATTTTAGTGAAGAAGGTAAGAGTAGTGGAAGTTTGTAGAGACCATTTTCAATTCTTCCCATTAGGATTGATGTTCCCCTAGTCAAGTCCTTTATAGAAAATGAGTTAGGAAAGAATTCAACTAAGACCTTATTATCCATCAAAGTTTTCTAACAAAAACAAGGTTTTTAGCTAACTATGGTACATAAAGTAAATTAGGGAGAAAAGGTGGATCTAAGTTGTTATGTGAAGAGATTTTACTTGTGCCAAAATGAGCTATGGGAATATTTTTTCCATTTCCCAGCATAACTTGTTCCATAACAACGTATGGTTGAGCATTAATCATATGTCCTTTGTTTGAGATAAGATGGTGATTAGCACCGATGTTGATAAACCAAGAAGCATGATTCAATGTATTGGGTGTAGTAATGACTAACTAGTTATGAGCTTATGTATAAAGAGCAATATGTATTGTGTTTTCTATGAGTGTAGAGGAAAATGGTTTGGTTGAAGTATTTGTTACAAATAGATTAGGTGTCACATGTCGTGGTGGAAATTGATGTAGAGGCATGGATAATGGTGTTAGTAGATACTAAAATTAGGCTAAAATGGTGAAGTGATAGGTATGTGTGTCTATAGTGGTCCATAACAATCGTAAGAGAATGAATTTAAGAAGGATCAAAAGCTTTGGAGGGATGAGCTTATGGCCTTCTTGGCCCGTGTGGACTAGGTGGTTTTGGGTTATTGGTCTATGTGTACCTATAATAGCACCTAACAGCTATGTGACCAAACTTTTTTGTAGATTTGGCATTGAGGTTTTTGTGAATCTATTGACTTAGAATAAGGTTTATTATTTTTAGGTGCACCACTACGAGTTTACGTGGACTGGTTGTATTGTTGAAAGTAAACTGGGTTGTATTAATGTTGTAGAGGGTATATATTGGGATGTGTTTAAGGATGTGAGAGCTGTGGTGGAGAGAATTGGGATGTAAAGAAAGGTGTAGGTAAAATGTTTGATAGATAATAAAGGTGATGAGTAACTGGTGACATTGATACAATCGAAGGATATGGAGATTGATTAATATAGTGTTGTATTTTTTAAATGATAGGTCATGAATAAGGTTGTGCTAAGTCTGCTTATATTAGTATGGGATTTGACAAATTTATCCTCTCAAGTTGCTTCTCATGAGTTCTTATCATGGAAAAACTTCATCAAGGCCAATGTCACGATTTATGTAGCTAACTATGGTGATCAATGATGAATAGTTGTAATCAAGCCCATCTATAGCATAAGGAATTTGCTCCTTAAAACTGATGTTATCACTTATAGCAATCTAGTGGTTGATTAGATCATGACAGTGGTTGATATAAGTCTCTATACGCTAAGTCATCTTCTTTATTATTTGTAATTTCCATCTGAATTGTATAAGTCTTGCATGAGAGTCATTTGTAAAGGCATTTTCCAGAGTATTATAGTATTCAAATGCCATGTGCTTATTTACCAAATATTTCAGATAGATAGGTGATAATGAAGAATAAATCTAACTCTTCACCACACAATCCTTCTTGTTTCGGTCTTCGTACACTAGATTTTCTTCCAATATTTTATGTGGTACTTGTTGTATCAGTTTCTTTGTTAATTAGGTCTATGGTTTTCTTGATAAATTTTGGTAACGGTGATATAGTTCCATCAATAAAAGATTATAAGCTGTATATTGTAATGACATGCTTTTATTGTTATTTTCAAATAAAATAATTTGTATCATCTAGTTTCCCATTAAATTAGGGATTTATAAGATAGTTAAAAGAAAAGGAATATGGTGGAGCTATCGTATTGACTACCGGTGTTGGAATTGGATTTGTGTTTGTTGGGAGTGGATAAACACTCGAGGGAGAGAGCCTGAGTGTTCTTTGAAGATTTGATGACTTTTCATTATTACAAAAGAGTGTCATTAACACAAGTCCAAAGAGTTTTGATACCATGAAAGCAAGAACTAAAATAAACGAGAGAAAAAATAGGCAACAAAGAGGTGTGTATTAGTTCTCATTATTGCTTATATATATTAGTATAACTGAATTTATAAAGAATAAACTTGATGTATTGCGTGATGCATATGTTGCATAAAAGAAAAAAAATAAAAAATTGTGATGCTATCAGATAACATGATTACAATCATGACTCAACATGGCAAATTATTGAAGGTGTTAAATGATAATTTTTGTAACTGAATTATATTCTTTACGATATTTAAATACAATAAATTGGGAACCCTAATATAAAGATACAAACATTAAAAACTCCTAAATACACAATAAAGGTACCATAAATAAAAACATAGAAAAAAGTTACCCTAAATACTAATTTTTGCAAAATTGTTAAAAAGTGATTATAGTCGAGAACACGTTAAAAATAAAATATCATCGGATCTAAGATTTTAATTTAAGAGTGGTGTTATATAAATTATAAAAATTAATATTATTTAATTTTAATTATTAATTATTTTTTATTAATATATATATATATATATAAAAACAATAGATAAAGATTTTTGAGTAATTTTTTGATAATATATATATATTATTTAAATATAAATATAAATATGTTGAAATTATTAAATATATATTGTATTTATGAGTAATAAAAGATTTAAATGAAATAAATAAAGAAACACAAATATATTTTATGTATATAATTTATCTATAATTTAATTTAGCATATTTAAAAAATTTACAAAGGTGAGAGCACGTAGATCCGCTGGTTCTCTTACTTTACTCTTATGAGAAATCACACAATCCACCTGCAGCTATTCTGAAATGAAAAATCAAGTGCTGCATAATCGGAGAAAAACAGAGACAGATTTGGCTCCTTTCGAAATGCCGAGATCTTCAAGTGCTATGGCCCAATTAGTCATGAAGTTTAAGGCTTGACGTAATGAAATTAAAGGTTGTGCTGGGTTGGAATGGGCCTTATAAACCTTTTGTCCTGGCCCAAAATAGAAAATAATTATGATTCTATTTCTCCTTTCTTTACTTTTTTCCCCTTAGGATGATCCCAAGCACAAAGGTAAATAAACTATAAGTCTCTTATTATTTAAATAAATTTATTCAAAATTTTGGGTCTTAAGCCGATATATTAACCAATTAAAGAATAACATTTGTACTTAATTAGTGTTACAAATTTAAGCTTAACTCAACCTAATAAGATTTCATTAAGTTAAGTGTTGTCCAAACTTATAAGCAACAGTGTTACCTTACACTTGGCCAATGTGAGATTTAACATCCCCTTCCACATCGACTAGAGTCTGAATTTACGATACGGTCTGGATTTACGATACGAGGATCGATGGGAGTGAAGAAGCCAAGAACCTAACTCTGATACCATGTTAGAAACTGAGGTCTAACTTAACCCAATAGTATCTCATTAAATTAAAGATTGCTCAAATCTATAAGCAATAGTGTTACCTTACACTTTGCCAATATAAGATTTAACAATTAGAATAAACCCCAAGTTATAGCATGTAAAAAGAGTCAATTTTAGTCACAAAGTTAAAAATTAGTAATGATAAACAATGAAGTTATTATTAGCTAACATTATGGTTTGTGATTATATGCAGAAAATATGGGACGCTTATCCATAAAATAATGACACATGAAATGAGATTGTCCCAATTTGAGACCATTAGTATTTTTCTTTAAATGCTATTACTGAAACGAATTAAAGGTGCATGGAGCTAATAAACTACTTAAATCTAGGGCAAATATTTTAATGTTGTATTTTATAATCCCTTCATAAATTATGTTTTATTTTTAATCCTTTTTACGTGATGTATAAATATTTTGTACTTTTATAACCCATAACGAACTATAGTCAATAACTCCCTATATTTTGTGAACAATGATAATAAGTCTAAAATCCAAAGTATGTTATATAAGAAAGAATTTGGCCCTCATTATAATGCTTATTTTTATAGGGTATATGCACTTTTATTTTTATCTTAAACTCACAGGTTATTGATTAAAATTTTTAACTATCAAATGAGAAAAAGAAAGAAAATAGTATTTAGATTATTGACTATTATACCAAAAAATGTAATTACGTTGGATAAAAGAATAAATAAAATATATTATTTAAGTAAATATTTTTCAATGTATATTAATATATTTTTGCCTTTCAAAATATTTGTTCACGTTTTGTTCCTGAATTTAACGAAACAAACATACATGTTAAAAAATGCAGCATTGTAGTGCACTTATTATTTATTTATTTTTAACGTAGAAGATATGTTTTGTTCAGGTTTTGTCCCAGCTAATAAGATAAGAAACATATGATATATTTAAAAATGTAAGCGCATGCATTATTTATTTAATTTATAATTCAAAATACATATATTTTTTATAAAAGAAACATTAAAGTTTAATATTGTTATTAAATAAACAAAAATTACATTAATAAGATTCAAAATTGAGTATAAAATGATGAGATAGGAAGTCTTAACAAACGAAATACAAATAGATCAAATGTTTTCTTTAAAGATTAAAAATTAAATAAAAAATGTTTTAAAGATATAAGATTATAAGGTTTAAAGTAATTTCAGTTTGTACATTTCCTTGTCTAATAAAGTGATTTTGAAAGCAAAGCATGAAGATGAATAGTTTCAGTAATTACTTTAGTGTTGATGCCATTTTGGCACGCATGCTAATCAGTTTTACACATTTGAAATAATGTTAATATAGTAGTAGTAGTAGCATTTGATTCGGATAAAAGAGAAAATGCTACTGCTTATTCACACTAGTGTATATGGTGTAAAAGTGATTTGGTGTAAAAGTGATTTGGTCCACCTGCCAATTGCCAAATTCAGAGTGTATTTCTATCGAAATAAAAAATTCAGATTATTGTTACTGTGCTACATGAGTAAATCTGCTTAACATTAGGTACACTTTTTCCGATCAACTTGGTTGATTTTTTTTTTATTAAATTTATATTAATTTTTTTTAATTTTAAATATTTAATTATTATATGTAATTTTTTTTATATATATTTAAAAAAAATTAAGTTAAATTAAATTAAAATTTACTAGTAAAGAATTGGTTAGTACTTTGAAAAAACAATTATCTCAATAAATTAAAAATAATTAAAAAATAAAATGATCAAAATTATTAAAATAGACTTATCATAATTGAAATGTTAATAAATATAATAATTAAATAATTAAAAAAATTAATTTAAAATAAAATCATTAATATATTTAATTTATAAAATTAAAATGATTTGAATTGCAATTTTTCCTTTTCCTTTTCTTCAAACCTCTCACTATCACCACCGCCTGCAGAACACTTATCAAACAGTGGGGGCCAATCATCAGCTCAAAGCTGTAGTCATCTTTATGATGATATAGTCCTGAATCCTGGTAATCATTTGATTTTTCTTTTACGGAGATATCATGCCTTTTTTTTTTTTTCCTTTCCCCCTTACTATTAGACGTTGGATTCTACTTTGATTTTTTACCACATTCCATGAATATGAAATTACATCATGTTCTTTTAATAAAAAATGTAAAAGGAAGAGTGTAATTAATACATATTTAACAATATACGACAAAAAAGCCGAAGTCGAAAAGAATATCATTCATTGATGTTTAAAACTAAATGAAATATTAGTAATTTATTTTAAATTGTTTTTTTAATTAATTGTATCATCAATAATTAAATATTAATATACACTAAAAAACATATTGTGGCAAACTGTATTAAAATTTCATTTGCATCACGTATAATAATATTTTGTTTTAAAAATATCAATACATCTAATTATTTTATAAATAAAAAGTAATACCTTTTATTTATAAAAAAAATAATTAATTTAATTTTTTTTAATAAAATTTATACTTACATGATTACTTAATTCATGGTCATTTCATTTATAATTAAATTAAATATTAATATTAATATTAATATTATTTCATTAGATAGAAGATTTATATATGATAATTAATATGTTTGATTATTTATTTCAGTATTATAAGATTGTCTACTTTAATTTATAACTATAAATTTAACAGATTTACGATTATGATTTGATGCTTAAACAAAATCTTACGATTTTATTTTTTTAAAAAAAATCTTAAAATAAGTCATAAAAAACACATTATGTTATTTATAGATTTTTAAAAATACATCATTACTTAATTACATAAATAATGTAAGGCATGTACAAATATAATTCATTAGAGATACATGATTTGAAACTTAAAACAAAATACCTTAACTTGAAACTTTGTATGATTATGATATAAGTGTATTGTTAACCAAAAAATAAAAAAATGATTAGATAATTTCCCATTAGAAAAATAGTAATTAGAGAATGATAAGCTAAAAATGAAACGGAAAGAATACGGCAAATGTCACTTTGGTGTCCTGCTATTTTTTAATATGAATGCACAAAAATAAAGTCAAAATTTTCAACTTTTCAATTTCATTATGTATATGTTATTTTTTGATTTTAATCCTATATATTAAAAAAAACTTAAAAATATGATTTATTATTTTTTAAAATTGAAATTTTTTTAGAGATAAAAATATATTATGTAGGCAAAAAATTATCAATTTAAAAGTATCAACCATTAAAATTATTAAATTAAAATTAAATTTTTTTAAAATACACCAAGAAAAACTTAAAATTTTATTTTCACTATTATAAGGTGACTATTCTAAGTAACATATTCATCATTATTCATAAAATATAAAATCATAATATTATATTATAATTTTTAGATGTAATATTACAAATATATAAATATTTAAATTGATAATAAGATATAAATTTTATAAAACTACTTGTAGACAATATTTAAGTCAAAAAAACAAACTAAAATAAATTGATTTATTTAAGGTAAAAAAAATAGGATTTTTATTATTGCGTGGTTACTATACGACAAAAATATTACTAAAATGGTAATAATAAAAAAGAAAAAGAAGAAGAAGTAACCTAAGTATGGCTTTTGAAATAAATAAAAGATTATCTTTTAAAATTAAATTAATGTAATTTTATTACCTCCTTAGTCAATTGTTTCATGGTACTGTTTCATTGTACGAAGGGTGGCCCACTCTCTCGTTATTATAAAACTAGTTCTATTAAGTAACTGTTATTTTGATAAAAAAAAATATTAAAATAATTTAATAATCTAATTATCAAATATTTTTAAATTTTAACAAAAGTTAATCTATAAAAACATATATTTTGATATTGGGATGACACAAGTATACGGTAAATTATGCTTAGATATTATATTATATAAGATAAAATTAAAGGTAAATATATGGATTTATGTGGAGACAGTTATATTATAGTCAGATGCCCAGATATTTGAAAAGGTTAATATTTAAAAATTGAGATTGTTTTAAGTTTGAGATTTTTGGAGATAGACTAAGTTATTCATCTGTAACATAGTTATACTAAAAATTAATATAAGAGATTTAAATGATATATTTTTTAGATTTAATTTTATAATATAATTTATTTTAAAAAATATATATAAATAACATATATATTAATATTATATGAAAATAAATAAATATTTTTTATTAAGAAAATTAAAAATAAAATTAGGTTAACTACTAAGTCATTATTTTTCCCTAAAAATAAAAAACCGTCGGGATTTTTACAACTCGTTTTGAAAGGTGCACTTATAAGATCTAAACCCAACCTCCGGAACCCCAACACAAGGTCAAGGAGAAGGACCTCCACTCCTGTCTCCACCAAAAATCCCGTAGATTCATCACTCATCCTTCTTTTCTTACTCTCTCCCTCTCATTTTCTCTTCCACTTCTAAAGCTAAACTCTGTTATCCGCCGCCTGCAGCAATTGCCGCCAATTCCTGAGGCTCCGGCAACGATCGCCTCAATTGCCTAAATGTTGCCGTACCATACCATCGAAGAGGCAGCATCGGCACTTGGCCGAAACCTAACATTCACCGAGACCCTTTGGTTCAGATACTCAGCTCAAAAGTCCGATTACTTACTATACTGCCACAATATTGTCCTTCTCTTCTTCATATTCTCTGTCGCTCCTCTCCCTTTGGTTTTAATCGAGTTCATGCGATCTGCTGGCTTCGATAAGTACAAAATTCAACCAAAGGTCAGACTCTCCTCTTCTGAGTTTTTTCGATGCTACAAGGACGTCATGCAAGCCTTCTTCTTTATTGTCGGTCCTCTTCAACTCGTCTCTTACCCTTCTATCAAGGTCTGTACGTAATCTCCCCTCCAGCTCTGTTAAATTTGTTTGCTTTTCGCTTCCGAGCTTCTTATTTATTTCAATTCTGAAATACTTTTGGGTAAAGGGCTAAATGCTAAGGTTTGGAATTCTTTTGATGGGTTCATCGAAATTTTCTTGGGCTAATTTGATTTATTAAGGACTAAGGTGTTTTCTTTCTCAAATGAACTTGGCTTGACTTCAGCTTCGATTCCTCTAACGATTTTTTAATCCACTAATTTTTTTCGAAATATGTTGTTCGGTAATTATATAATACCAAGTAACCATAACTCGTATCATTTATTAACTACTTTGAAAATTTTTCTTTTACTATTGTTTTCTTTCTACAAAGTTTGGTTGTAATTAGATTTTTCGTTGTGTACGCAAGCAGATGATAGGGATTAGGACTGGATTGCCATTGCCTTCAGGGTGGGAGATCCTGTTCCAACTGATAGTTTACTTTTTGGTGGAAGACTATACCAACTACTGGATACATAGGTTCCTGCATAACAAGTGGGGTTACGAGAAAATTCACAAAGTTCACCATGAATACAGTGCTCCAATTGGATATGCAGCTCCATATGCGCATTGGGCAGAGATTTTGATACTTGGGATCCCATCTTTTCTCGGGCCCGCAATGGTTCCTGGACATATGATCACATTCTGGGCATGGATATCTTTACGGCAACTTGAGGCCCTTGAGACGCATAGCGGGTAAGCGTGCTTCTCCTTTTATTTTTATTTGGATACTAACAAAAATACCACTGAAATTTTATGGTTTGTCAAAATCTACCACTCAACCGTTACAAATGTACCATCAATCTTCTAATAAGTTTTACAGAAATACAATCACCGTTATCGAGGCAATGGAAGTTAACTTTTTTGTCAAATGAACTCCACTTGATCAACAAAATCACTACTGAATTTTTATGATTTATCTAAATCTACCACTTAAATTAATGATGTGAGGTTTACGTGACAAAAAAAATGTTAAATTCTGTTACCTAAATAACTGGATGGTATATATGTAACATGATGGTGTATTCGTCACGCATAAAAGTTAAGTGGCATATTTTGACAAATCATGAAAGTTCGGTGGTAGTTTTGTTATATTATCCTTTTTTTATTTTTGTTCAATTCTTAGCGGTCCCTTTCTCCCATTAGTAATTCTGACTAAATCATGACGCTTTTAGATTTCCCTTTATCATTATATTTCCTTCTCCAATAGTGTTGTATGTCAAAGTTCTTTTGTTTTGAAGGATATTCATTAATGGCTCTCGTTTAGTTGATGGGGAGAAGGATCAGTACAATGTCCTTTCTTTTCAGTTTTTAATTCAACTTTGTATTTGTTTAGCAATAGTAATATGATCTTATGAAGAATACCTAAACACTCTAGGAGTTACGTCAGGAAGGAAGTTAGCCCTATGTGAAACTTTTTAGGGGATTATTTGATATTTTTTTGTTGTGGTGGTGGTTTTTATGTCCCTTGAATGAGAAGGGGTACTTGTATGATTGTCATCACTCATCAAGAACAATCATGAGAGAGCATACTTAGCGGAAGAACAACATCTGATTTTAATTAGGTGTTGTAATACTTATGGAGTATTGGTGAATATACACATACTTAAAGTGAGAAGTAGCACAATCTTTTGGACGCTAGTTTTTATTTTTAAGGATGAATCAATTTGCTGCCGTTTGTTGTACATTGCTGAAGAATGGTTTTGAGTCTTTTGACCGGCATTTTTGTGCCTTCTAGAATTAAATGAAAAGTATCTTTGAGGTAAGGGTCTTCAAGTATATGCATGGATGTAGGTAATACGCTAGCTGCATTTTGCTAGATGTGTTCTTTAGCTGTTTGGGGAGCATGCTATCAGGAATTTGTCTATTTTGGAAAGTTAGCTTTGCTTGCTTGTATTTTGTTGTCTTCTTTGCTAAACAGTAGCAGTATCATGGTAACCCATCTTATCTATACACTTCCCCACCACCATGGTATTATTGCCATTTGCCACCCACCATCTATCTGTATTGAAGCATTTGGCCACGGTGACACACGAAGCTATTGTAACAAATGGATCACTGTGCAGATACGATTTTCCTTGGTCTCCCGCAAAATATATCCCATTTTATGGGGGTGCTGAGTATCATGATTACCATCACTATGTTGGAGGACAAAGCCAGAGCAATTTTGCTTCAGTTTTCACTTATTGTGATTATATTTATGGAACTGATAAGGTAAATAAAGTGATATTTTAATTTTCCAAAGTGATCTACTTCAGTGAATTCTAGTCTTAATTGTGCAATTAATATGTTTTCATCAACTTCTCCAGGGGTATCGATATCAGAAGAAAATACTCTCAAAGGTAAATGCTTAGTAAATTATATTATAACATTGATAACTTTTTTTTTAAGACAGTCTTTATAATTTATTTCTGCATTTTGCTTTATTGGTGTTGAAAACTTGAAATGTAGGAAACTATGACTCCGTATATAATATGAGTGGGATAACTTTAGAACAATTTAAAGGTTACATGTTTAGGTTTAAATACTAATAGCTTTAAAAATAGTCTTTCATGCTCTAGAAATAGCATTTTCTTTAGTATAGGCCGTTTTGAAGATTATTGATTTAATCCTGGTAAATGGTAAATTGATTGACTATATTTCAGGGATTTTCTGGAAATTTGTTGTCATTATGACACATACAGTTGAGGTCCCGTCTAAATCTCTTCAAGGCAATTAGTCCTTTTGGTGTGTTTGTGGTTACTGCATTGTTTATCTGGTTTCTTCATATAGAACAGCATTGATCTTGAATGATATGTATCTGAAGTAGTGTTCTTGCTGATTACATGATTTGATTGAGATAGTTCTCTAAGATGAAAAGTGGTTTGTCTCATCTCATTTCATGTCTCATTTAGTGTCTAATGAACTCTTGTTATAACATTGTCTCATTTTATTTAAATATCATCTCATCGTATTTATCTTATTTAAATTTTAATTCTAATATGTCTAAATTTAAACATTTGTTGTATTATTATTTTTATTAAACTTATATTATAAATTATCATATTTTCTATTGTCTTTTATATTATTACTTGTCTTATTTAGGTCTATCAGGGATAAATAAGATATCTCAATTAGTATCATTTCATTATCATCTAATCTCATTAAAAATTAAATGAATGAGATAAGACGAGATGGATTTTAAAAATTAATG
Organism: Hippophae rhamnoides; assembly: GCA_033030585.1. NCBI lineage: Eukaryota > Viridiplantae > Streptophyta > Magnoliopsida > Rosales > Elaeagnaceae > Hippophae > Hippophae rhamnoides. The sequence goes on along the minus strand of CM065428.1, from coordinate 65,318,764 downwards.
AATTGTCTCATAAATCTTATTAATATTTTATCTTAATTTACACCTCTTGTTATTTTACCACCTCCTTCCTTGAATCTCTATCTTGTTAATAATTAGTTGAGGTGACTATTTCAGTTGGAGGAGGAAACAAAAGGAGCATATATGAAGAGTGGAGGCTCATACGAAATTTCCACTCCAGGTCTCAAATATGATTAGCCCAAGAAACTAGGGTATGGCTGCCTCAATATTGGTCTTTAGAGTTTGATTCTCCACGGTAGCAATTCCTTAGATGTTCTGATTTCTGGTTAATTCCAATAGTCCATTAAAATAGGAGGCCTACAGGTTTTGGTGGAGATTAACTTGGGATTCTTCAGAATAGTGATTTGGTGTTAGACTGAGTGGATAGTTTAAGATTGTCTGTTTAAGGTTCAGAATCTAGAGTTTCTTTTGGATATTTCAAGTTAAATGTTTATGCGTTCTGTTCACAGCTTGCAATATAATATTAATTTGATGTCAGTTTGGTGTTTTGGCATCAATTAATTCAAGAAGTGAAGCTTTATTTATACAAGGAATCATTTTTATGGTCATATAAATAAATTACTATTATTGTTATTATTAAGTTTGATCCCCCCGGATGTTGAAATTTGATACATGAATCCGAAATGCTTAAATTTTTTGACACCAATTCGGGTTTAAAATAGCGTATAGATGCCTCTCTAGGATGACAGCTGACTCAACACACGGGGACAATATAAATGGAAGTATTTTTATTTTTTTTTATATGTTAAATATTATTTTAAGTGTTAAAATCTCCCGAACTCTCCTCTTATAATATTAATTTTATTCTACATTGCTAAAAACATCTTTACTAGTGTACGGAAGCCCAGATGATTCAGAAAACAAAAGTTCAATGCCGTTTAGTTCCGTCAAACCCACTCTTGGTGGGGGTAAAAAGAGTGATACTAAGCAAGTCCACACGGCCCCATCTATAAACGTGTAATTAATTTTAAAAATATAATAAATAACAAATACGTACAAGTGTTGTGACATTAACTAATTTCTTTTTATTTTTCTTGAAGCGTGCTAATTGTCACGTTTTCATGATGTAGTTGATGTCTTTGGTTAGATATTGATGGTTTAAATACCAACTCCACATCCGACACCAAAATTGTTCTAAATAAAAAAATAAAAATAAAAAAGAAGCGTGCTAATTACTTGATGCCTTATGTCTTGTCAATCTCATGTATAAATTATAGATAGTGCACCATGTGTTAAAAAATTTCTTAAAAATAAAGAATTTTATTATCTTTAAAATTATTTTAAACATGCTACATCATCAATAATAATACGAGCACAAATTTTTATCTTTAGCCGCTGATCAACTTGGATCTTTTGCAATCTTTCTTTGCTTGAGATGTGACTCCCTCGACCTTTGAACTATTTTTTTTTTTTTTATAATTCTTAGTCCATCCACATCCACATCCACATCCACGGTAAAAGCTTTTAAAGCTAAATTTTGATGTTTGATGGAAACATTCTTGAACTCTGGATGCATGCATAATCAACATATGTGATTTTAATTAGCTTCGAGTTCATTTTTCGGTAAATTGTACGTTTTTATAATGTTATCTTTTTTAATTATTTAATATCATAAATATATTATCATTTTAGTTAATATAATATATTTTTATTTAATATAATTTAATAAAACCAAATAGTACACATAATTTGTCATGTTTTAAAAAAAACTATTTATAACATATATATATATATATATATATATATATAATAAGTAGGATATATAATAACAGATTAAAAAATTAATACCAATTACTTTAACTAATAACTTATTATATATAAAAATACTTACCATTTTTAGCTTCGACATTTTGAAAACATTTCAACTGTTTCTTAAAAAAAATAAATTCAAGTGACCCACTTTGACAAATTCAGGGGAAGTCCAATTCCCAACTGGCACACCTTATTAAAGGAATTATTAGTTATTTTAATATGGTATTTTAAATTAATAAAATATAATATTTTAAAAAATAAAAATAAATAATATTAATAGATAATCTTTAAAAAAAACACACAATTTTTAATACTCGATAATGAAACAAAATAATAAAAAAAATGTATTAAAAACATCCTGTTTCAGAATCAGAAGCGACGACACAACCTTGTTATTTATGGTGATTTTGAGCAGTGATATATATATATGATAAATATATATATATATATATATATATATATATATATATATATATATATATATATGAGATAAATTTATAGTATAATATGATATTATTTTATTTTATTTAAGAAGCCTACTATTTCACTTAAAGTGCGTCCAAATAATCTATCGACTTTATATGGCCAGCTGTCCTTAATTGCAAAACAAGTTTAAGCTTTTAACTGTTTTTGGAATTTATATCTCCATTTACCACCAATCCTTTATATCTCCACTTTTATAAAAGAACGGGAAATTGCAAATTAACTCCTCCACTATTTTTTTGTCCCAAAAAATTAAAAAATTCCTCTACTTCCTTTTATGAGTCATTATTGAGGGAATGTCAACTTCTTAATCTCTGCCATACACGTGGTTTTGATTCCTTTTTAAAAAAAAAAAAAAAAATCATGAACCAAGTTACAAAAGCAGGGCGGCCTTGCTTCATGATTTACTAATTTACCCAATACCATTTTGTTCTTTCAATTTTTTACCCGTTCACCCTTTTTCACAGTGTCATGATCCTCACGTTAAAATGTATTATCTTATACTATTTTATATTTTTAATAAATTTATAATATAATATTATTTTATTTTATTTAAAAATATATTATTCGTTTTTATATTCATGCGTTTGTAATCGTGTAAGTTTTGTTTATATTAGGAGGTCTTATTTGGATTTTAAAATTTCTTCCCACTTGTTTGAGGTTTTTATTTTATTTTTGAAAAACATTTCTTATATTAATAGACTTTCATTTATAAGTTAATTAAATGAATGTGATGAGCTTTTATTTGTTGATTGATTAGATAGGTTTGAAATCTCATTAATAAGATTTAGACAAATTTTCATCCACCCGAGTAGGCAACTAATTTTAAGAAAGTTTAATGCACTAATTTTATCAAATAAGATGTAGTTAAAATGTTAAAAAATATATAAAAATTAAGGTAATTAAAATTTATTAATAAGAAAAAAAAATTATTATTTAATTTATAAAAATAAAATGATTAAATTTTCATATTATTTTTATATAAAATATAATTATAATAATATTGAATTAAGAATTTAACATTTAATAGTTTTAATTGAATAAAAACTAATTTAAATAATATTTAATATAAAAAAATTAACTATATTTTTTTATAATAAAAATATTATTTTTATGATAATAATCGCAACATGAATTTTTAAGTGGTATTATGATTTTTGGGACGGAATGTCCTTTAGTTTCAAATTTGAAATCTTTTTTAAATGGTATTATGATTTTTCGGACGGAATGTACTTTAGTTTCAAATTTGAAATCTCCCGTTCCGTTTATACTGGATCACGACTCAGTAACTAATAATCTGTTGATATTATTAAAAAAAATTAAAAGTTATGTAAATTTTTTTTTAGATTACATTATTAATATTTTTTTATTTTATAAATTAAAAATGATTATATTTTTTAACTTTATAAAAATTATTAATTAAAAATAAATTATATTATTTTTATTTAATTTTTTTTGTTAAGTAATTAAAATATTAATATTTAATAATTATAAAGATAAAATTTAATTAAAAAATTATTTAAATATATATTTTAATTTTTATAAGATTAAAATTTATTAAAATATTAAAATATAATTAATAAATATTTTGAGAATTTTTATATTAATTATGAATTTATTATTGTTAAATATTAGTGTTTTAATATCATTTAATCAATTAATAAAAAAATATTAAAATAATATAATTTATTTTTTATGATAAATTTTATAAAGTTAAAATATTAAATAATATTATTTTTAATTTAATCAATTAAATAATATAAATAACTAAATCAAAATTATTTTTTTAAAAGAATAATATCGTGTAAATTGTAAAAAATAATACAACAATTATTTAGAATAATTAGATTCGTACAAAGAAATTGATTATGCAATTCATTGATATAGTAATAATTACTTCGAGTACGAATCAAAACGAAATTATATTGAAACTAAAAATTTAGTGTTTTTTTTTTTGCTTGAAAAGAGGTTTTTTAGTAAATGTTAAATATACATCATTTTTTCTTAAAAATATATTAAAATCTATTTTTTTATTAAATAAAAAAACAATATATAAGTAGTATTCAAACTTAAGTTGAGATAGGAAATCATACTACCAAAAACATAATTCAACTAAAGAATCAAATACACGTAAATTTATATTTATGTCGATTATAATAGACATAAATATAAAATTGAGTTGGAATATTTTTTAAAGAAAAATCTCATAAAAAATTTCTACAAATTAATTATTTACATCATTTTATCTCTAAGATGATATTTAAATGATTTTTTATATCACATTTCAAAAAATAATTTCACTTAGTAAGAAACTTTATAGGCTAAATTCAATAAGTGTTAAATTATAGTATAATGTGAATGCAAGATAATATCTTAAATAAATAAAGTCTTAATGATTATTGTTTAATTATTTTAAAAAGATCAAAATTCAAAAAATATTCGTTAATTATTTTAAAAGATAATTAAGAATAAATATCTACAAATAATATGTATTTACAAAAAATAAGTATCAACAAAAAATAAATTTCTACAAAGATAAAAAAATTTAATATTATTCTAACAAAGAATAACTCTATTAGGAAACATTAAATATAATTCGAATCTTATAATAGATAATTATAATAAAATACTCTATTTTTTTATATTATTGGAATAAGAAGGTAACTTTTACCTTTTATTTTACTGATTAAGCTTTCAAAAACATGATTTAAAGTTTTAATATTCATAGATATCTACAATTTTTATGTATAAGATGAATGATACAGACACACTATTTTTATCTCAAATCACACACCATTCAATATAAATTTTAATTATCAAAATAATCTTAATTAAAACGATTATCAAATCCTTTGCATAATTTATTTGTCGATTGTTTCCTATTTTTAAGGACCCGTGTTCTTACAGTAGCTTAGATACATGTAATTTACTATATATTACCATCAAAATCTGTCTATTTTCTCAAATGTAAGATATTCATTGAAAAAATATATTAATTTTTAAGATATTGAATAAACAAATTAATTACTAAGAAATAAAATTGTTCTCCCTACTTTTAACGAAAGAAAAAAAAGGATAAACATCATAGTAAATTGTTCTATCAAGACTTTACATTTTTCATAAATCAATTTTTTTTTAATAAGGAGTTAAATTATATTTTGTTAGGTTAACCTATACTATTCTTTATCATATAATTTATGATGTGCATTATAGAAAAAAATTCAGGGTAACTTGAGTTAAGAACAGTATAAGATTCTATTTTATTAATTGTGAAAATATTAATGAAAAAATAAATAAACATGAAGATAAATAAACATATAAGATTCGCTTTTTATATTTTTTATAAAAACAAAAGGTTAATAAATATAAGTATTTTATTGAATATAAGATTCTTTTGTGAATTTGAAATCTATGCCTCCTTAAACATATAAAATTCTATTTTATTAATTGTGAAATATTAATGAAAAAATAAATAAACAGGAAGATAAATAATAAATAAATAAATAAAAGACTACCCCACAAGAACCAACAATAACATCTTAAAAAAAAAGAGGAACCCACGATAGGAGAGGAGAAAATTAACAAAACAACAAACATGAAGTAAGAATGTACGGAGTTTAAGATTTGTGTCATGCAATGATCGTGTAATTCACGCTCCAATAAAAGGTTTTAGTTGACCAATATGAGTTTGTGTTTTCGTCCGTTTCCCTCCTATATGGTTTCTACAAATTATTCATTTAATTTACCAAAGTTATACTAAATTAATAAAATATAAAATATAAAATTAATACAATTATTTTATTAAAAATATAAATATTTAATAAAAAATATAATTTTTTATAATAAAAATTAAATTAAATTTTATTACAACAAATATGAATGTATGTGTTATGTGGTATAATTATTAACTTATTATTGGAAATTCTTTTACGGTTATATCGCTTATATCTTGTGTATATTGTCGCCATTGAGTTATATAAAATTATTCTCATTGAGTGCATTTTAGTATAATAAAAGATTAATATGTTATAAATTTGTAATTACAAATGAAATGTTTTGCAAAACAATACTTACGTGTGGACTGTGAACGACTACTATATTACGTAATTTTCTTTTATTGAGTTCAATTTTTTTATTGCATCATTTTAAATCTTACTAATACTTAAAAATTATGCGGAGAAAGATGGTCGCAAATTTGAGTATTTATTAAGTAAAAATAAATTTTATGTTTATATATTTTATAATCATTTATAGCATATAAATTTACACAATAAGTTAAATTGCTTCATATCTATTAGATTATTATTTTAATATTTATAAATAAATATGAATATTATTATTTTTAAATTAACTAAATCATGATTTTTATAAAATTTAATATGTTATTAGATTTTAATCGATTAACTAAATATCTTAGTTCTTGAAAAATAAATAAAGATAAATGACTAAATAAAATACAATATAAATAAAATATATTTAGAATATAAATTGATAAAATTTATAATTTGGTATTGTTACAATTTAATTAATAATGATAATATTATCATAATATAATTGTTATTATAATAATAATATTTAAATAATGATAATTTTAATAAATATTAATAACACTAAATTATGATTAATATTTAGGTTAAAATAAATATTTAATATATTTTATTATTATAATAAAAAATTTATTGTAATAATATTGTTAGTATTGATTAAACATAATACCAATAAGTATTATTTAATACACCTTACAAAACTAATTATAAATTATAATATTTGTTATCTACTAAATATAAAATATTTATTTATTTTTATAAAAATTATAATAATTTTAAATTTAATTTCATTAAAACATCACGAAACCTTAAATATGAGATTACATGATATAATAGATGCAGCTAATCTTATCCCCTCAGAAATCATACATTATTCCAGTTTTTATTGACGTACGTTATTTTTGTTCACCCGCTCAGCTGTAACGCGCGTACAATCGCGTGAACTCTGCTTCCTCTCTCTAATTCTCTATTGTCTCTCAATTTCCACGTCCTTCATCACCTTCTCCTCTCCCTTGGAAACTTCATGAAATAGCTGAACTGAATCATCAGAGTCTCTGAAACAAAAACCACAACCCGACCCACCAAATTCTCTGATCGGTGGGCTCGGTATGGAAACTCGCCCAAATTTCAAGCTCCGTCCGCCTCACTTCCTGGTTAAATGCTACCAAAACGCCGACTATCCAGCCTTACTGTTCAGTTCACCATCGAAAACAACGATGGTGTTGAGGGACTCGCTTTAAAAAAACCAAAAGCCAGAATTCTCTTTATAAACCACAACTTCCTCGTACTCTTTCCATTTGGTTCCTCTGTTATGGCCGCCAATAACACTAATACGCAGTCCGTGGGGGCGTCCTCCTCAGCTGATGAGCTCACTGCTAAAGTAGTTCATAAACGATACGAAGGGCTGGTTATGGTTCGGACTAAAGCGATAAAAGGCAAAGGTGCTTGGTATTGGGCACACCTGGAGCCTATGTTAGTTCACAACACTGACAACGGCTTGCCTAAAGCGGTAAAGCTTCGTTGCTCTTTGTGTGATGCCGTTTTCTCAGCTTCGAATCCGTCCCGCACTGCCTCAGAGCATCTTAAGCGAGGGACTTGCCCGAATTTCAACACTGTAGCGAAACCCATTTCGTTAATTTCACCCTCAGCAAATATTGGCTCCCGTTCTTCTCCTACTACTGTCCACCATAACCACCGCAAGCGTAGTTCTTCTGGTGGCGAGTCAGGTTCGTCATACCATGTATCCCCGCTCACTATAGTGAATCCGTCTCGTTTCCGCGAGCTCAGTTACTCAAGGTCAGTGTCAACGACGCCCACTGCTGTGCCTCTGTTGCCTCAGCAGCCGCATTTGATGTTATCTGGTGGTAAAGAGGATTTGGGAGCTTTGGCTATGCTTGAAGACAGTGTTAAGAAGCTCAAAAGTCCTAAAACTTCACCTGGTCCAGCGCTTAGCAAGGTCCAGATTGATTGTGCGCTTGGTTTTCTAGTTGATTGGGTGTATGAGTCTTCTGGGTTAGTATCTTTTTCTAGTCTTGAACATCCCAAGTTTAGAGCTTTTCTTAATCAGGTTGGCTTTCCTGCGATTTCTCCTAGGGAATTCATGGGTTCTAGATTAGATACTAAATTTGAAGAAGCAAAAGCAGAGTCAGAAGCCAGAATTGGAGATGCCATGTTCTTTCAAATTGCCTCTGATGGATGGAAACCCAAGAATTATGGTGTTTATGGGGAAGATTATTTGGTCAATTTGACTGTGAATCTACCTAATGGGACTAGTGTGTACAGAAGAGCAGTGTTTGTTAGTGAATCCGTCCCCTCAAAGTATGCCGAGGAGGTGTTATGGGAGACAGTCACAGGCATTTGTGGAAATGTTGTGCAACAATGTGTAGGAATAGTAGCTGACAGGTTTAAAGACAAAGCATTAAGGAATTTGGAGAATCGGAATCAGTGGATGGTTAATCTTTCTTGTCAATTCCAAGGGTTCAATAGTTTACTTAAAGACTTCAACGGAAGACTTCCTTTGTGTAAGACCGTCACTGAGAATTGCTTGAAGCTTGCAGATTTTGTTAATAATAAGTCCCAGGTTCGACATAGTTTTCACAAGTACCAGTTACAAGAATATGGTTTTGCAAGTTCATTACGGTTACCACTGCGGGAATATGACAATCTTCATTCAGGAAATATCTATACATTGTTTGAGGACATTCTGAATTCATCTCGAGCACTCCGGTTGGTTCTGCTTGATGACTCTTACAAGCTAGAATCTATGGATGACCCTATTGCCAGGGAAGTTGGTGACATGATTAGGGATGTGGGGTTCTGGAATGAACTAGAGGCAGTGCATTCTTTGATAAAATTAATAAAAGACATGGCTCAAGATATAGAAACACAGAGACCATTAGTTGGGCAATGCCTTCCTCTTTGGGATGAACTTAGAGCAAATGTGAAAGACTGGTGTTCCAAGTTCCATATTAGTGAAGAAGCGGTTGAGAAAGTGATTGAAAGAAGATTTAAGAAGAATTATCATTCAGCTTGGCCTGCAGCATTTATACTTGATCCTCTTTACTTGATTAGGGACACAAGTGGCAAGTATCTCCCACCATTCAAATGCTTAACAACAGAGCAAGAAAAAGATGTGGAAAGGCTAATAACCCGGCTTGTTTCGAGAGAGGAGGCTCACGTTGCACTGATGGAACTCATGAAATGGAGAACTGAAGGGCTCGATCCAGTGTATGCTCGAGCCGTACAAATGAAAGAAAGAGACCCTATTACTGGAAAGATGAGAATTGTGAACCCCCAAAGCAGTAGGCTAGTGTGGGAAACTCATCTTACTGAATTCAAGTCACTTGGGAAAGTTGCAGTTAGGCTAATCTTTCTTCATGCAACTTCTTGTGGGTTCAAATGTAACTTTTCTTTATTGAGATGGGTTTCTTTGGCACATGGGCATTCAATGGTTGGCTTGGAGAGAGCACAGAAGCTTGTATTCATTGCAGCTCATTCTAAACTTGATAGACGAGATTTTTCAAGTGATGAAGATAAGGATGCAGAGCTACTTGCCCTAGCAAATGGTGAGGATTAATGAGGTTCTTGTTGATACATCCTCAGTAAGCACTGCATGACATCATAATTTGAGCAACTGTTCATCTTCAACTGCTCATTAATATTTATAAAGGGGAAGGTTTTAGTTTCTATCCTTTGTTTTCATGTGGACTTCTTCTCTTTACCTTGTTGATAGCACATGGATGTCTTTAAAGTATTGTGTATAATGTGATTTTCTTCAACTCTGTTGTTGAGTTATACTCCTACTTTGATTAGTTCATAGATCTAACATGTTGTTTATGTTTAAGTTTAAAAGGTTTGCCTTGTTGATATCACATTTGGAGATTTCCAAGTTTAATTTTCAGTTTCATATATTGAGTTCATGCCGAAACTTATACCTTGTTAAAGTGATCCAATTCAAATTTAGTTTCCCTTTTTAATAGATTTCGTAGGTAACTTGTTTAAATACTTTGTATTGGTTTCAGGAGAAGCTTATTAGAAATTATCAAGAGTTTTGTATGCCTTGATATTTTGTTTAAATGAAGAATGAATAGTTTATGTTGAAGATGATTATTGTGCTTAATTGATCTTTGTGGTGACAAAAGGCAGTTGACAAAGATATGGTTACACTGTAGAGGCTACCCTTTAACATGGGTGGGATATCAAGTAAAGCTTGTAACAACATGATGAGGAGCATTTGGCCAAAAGGATCCAAGAAGGATTTGACGTCGTTTTGCAAAATGGCAGAGTTTGCTCACATCTGTTGGGTGGTTGGCAAGCCAGATTTGGAAATGTGGGTCAAAAATCTCTTACAGACCTGAGAGCTTAAACTTAGCTTTCTAGCTGGAGAAGTGCTTCTCTGTAAGTATATAACTGTTTATTTTCTCATTCATATATATATATATATATATATATATCAATGAAGCCCCACCATGAATGAAAAGTGGAAGCCTTTTAAACATTCCAAACCTCACAGGGTTTGTGTAGAGTCATTGGATGATGAGAAATTATTTATAGTTAGCTGATGATGTGATGATACTTTGATAAAATTTAAAATTAGTACAATTTTATTCTTTGAAAAAAACAAATATCCAGTGGAAATATAAATCAATTTGATTACTGAGTAGTATATTTCAAGAATAATAAATAACAACTATTGTTATCAATATTGGAAATTACAATTCTTGTATATCGTGTAAAAATACAAATGGATGAGTAAATGAGGAGGTTACAAATATATTACTAAATTTCTGTTCTTTTTCTTCGCGAAGTGGGTCGAGTTGTTAGTTGGTTTGTGAAGTTGGGTCGATGGGTGGGTCATCGATTATTGATATGGTTAGCCAGGGTGTCACATACCCGTTAATTTTTAACAAAATTTAGCATCAATGATATATTTATCATAAATTGAAAATATGTTAATATAAAAATAATAATTGAAAATTTGATTATATATTTGTAATAATTTTTAGAATTAAATAATATAAAAATATATTTATTCTTTACTTTTTATTTTAATAACAAAATTTGAATGATATTTTATTATCTGAGCATATTTTGTTAAGGTAAAGAATAATATTTATTTTTAAATTTTTTTAAATATTAAATTATAAAGTAAAATATTTGAGTAATATAAAGTAAAAAAAATTAAATGATAGAACTTTTCAAACAAAATAGCTATAATATATTATTGGGTAAATAATAAATTTAACCGTGTAATAAAATTTATAAGAATAAAAATAATATTTATAAAGTTAATTTATATCCTCTTAATTCAAGAGATTATTATTTTAACTTTTTAAATTTTAATAATATTTTTATTATTATAAATTTTAAATATATATATATTTTTCTTCATAATTGTACGTATTTTTCGTCAAAGAACAGGAAGGAAAAAAAAAAGAAAAAGCGGCGAATAGTTGAAGTAAGAAACAGTATTAAATGTATTATTTACTCTCCCCAAAGCTCGCCTTTTATAACAGTTCCTTAAAACTTATTTTAAATAATACGCAAAACATATATGATTCTGTTACTCCGCATTACGTCACTATATAAATTTATTAAAATTGACACTAAGATAACAAACAATTTTACACTATATTAAGGCAACTATTATAAAACTGACTATTTACTTTGTTTTTTTTTAATAAGATGTGATACAAAATATACTTAAAAATACTCTGTGTTAATTAACAAATTGAGAACAAAATTTAACTTTGTTTTGGTATTTGGAAATTTGCTTTATAGATGTAAATATGAGTATTGAAAAAAATTAACTTTGTGTCAGTTGTTAGAAAAAAAAAATGATATAAAATTATGTAAATTTTGTCTCATAACCTATGCAAGTCGTTTTTTCTTCCAAAAATCGACGCAAAATTGTTTAATAAATCATAACTGTTTTTTTTTTCTTTCACTATCTTTTCTTCCAAGTTGTTGCGCCGTATTTACCATAGAAAATCCAACCATCCAACTTGATGTCGTCCCAACTCATCGCAACTCCAGTGATCTTTTCCTGTCTTTCCGTCCATCCTAGCCATCATGCCTCTGCTTAGAACATTCTATAAGGTTTTTCATGCATTCTTCTCTTTTTATTTTCCTTCATTTTCTTATTTTTCAAACACTATGCTAAAAAAATATTATAAATTACTAGGTTAATTAGAAAAATATTATTTTTATTAATATATTATAATTTTTATTTAATCAGAATTTATAATTTTTCTTGTAGGGTGATTTTTCTCTTACATTTAAGCCATACATATTATGAAATTAATCATATAGATATAGATTATATCAATTTAAATTTTTTTTTGCTTTTGTTTTTAAAATATTATTAGCATGAAATTTATATATAATTGTGCATTTTTTTAATTTCATAAGTATGTTTTGCATAAGGTTGTTACTTTATACTTTAAAGATACCATATAATAATATGATAATAATAGATATTTATTACTAATTTGATAAGTATATATAATTTAGGTGTTATTTTAAAATCATTTGTATATTAAAAATTTCAATTATACTTATATAGAATTGAAAACTCTTAGATGCAATAAACTATGCTTTTTAATGAGTATTTAAAATGAGTTGATTTTTTTTAGAATTTATTTATAAAAATGTGAATAGCGAGTATATAATTCGTTACCCTTGTGTTAACTGTAATAATTTGAAATTATTTTTACAAAAAACATAAGGGATCATCTAGTTTGTAAGGTATTTTAACAAATTATGATAACTAGTTTTTTTCACAGAAAATAAATGAAATTGGATAATAATAATGAAACATCATAACAATCAAGGAGGCTAACAATAACTCAAGTTGATGTTGATGTATACGAAGCTATGGATGAAATGGTCAATGCTTTGGAAGATGAGTTTGTTGACAATCCCAAAGTATTTAAGACAATATTGGAATCCAAATTGTACAAAAAAATATTAAGTTATATGCATTGATAAAGATGTATAATGTCAAGGCAAAACAAAGGAATAATTAATATTAGATTTAATGAAACGATGAATATAGTTATAGATTTTCTACTTGATGAAAATGAATTACTTTCATCCACGTACGAAGTTAATGAGATTTTAAATCGTTTTGGCATGAAATATAAGAAGATTCATGCTTATCCGAACGATTACATTCTTTGTAGAAAAACATATGTGGATCTCTCAATGTAATATACTTGTAGTGATTCAAAATGAAAGATGACTTTTGATGAGTATGCGAAGAAAGGTGTTCAAGCAAAGATTTTATGATACTTCTCACTAATTCCTCGTTTTTAAGAAGATCTATGTTGGTGGTCTAAATGATTGCATTCTTTATAAAAATGAATACGTGGATCTTTCAAGTTGTCCAATTTATGGTGATTTAAGGTAGCAGGTGACTTATAATAAAAATGTAAAGACATGTGTGCCTACAAGGATTTCATTATACTTATAACCAATTCTTCATTTCTCAAAGAATGAATAAAAGTAATGAGTCATCAAAAATATTGACATGACATATAAAGAATACGTCGAATGATGGTTTTTTACGTTACCTTTGTGATTCAACATCTTCGAAAATAGTTAATGACATATGACTTGAATTTATAAATGAACATAAGAATCTTTGACTTATCATAGGTATTGACGGAATTAATCCATATAGTTTCTTAAATAGTTGGTATAATTATTTGTAAGCTATTACATCATCTATTATCTTTTTTCTTAGATTTGTATGACTTTTTTTAATGATGTTAACATTATTAATATCATGTTTACAAGAAAGGATCTTTCCCTGATAATTTATCAAGACATGTAAATTATGTTTATAAAGTTTTTCTAATTTGTAGTGATAATGTTGGGAAATTACGCAAATTTCTGTTAAGCCAGATTTATGAGAAAGCAAGAATAGAAAAATAACACACAAATTTGATAACGGAGTTTGGCCAATCTTGCTTACGTCTCCGGACCTGCTATAGATCTTTTTTACTGAAAGGGGAGAAATTACACAAGGTGTTTACAACACTCACAACTCACAACCCAATTACACCCAAGAAAATTACTCTTAATTTTCTCTCACAAAAGCTTTTCTCTCTAAGCTTTTCTCTCAATTGGAATGAACACTTTGGATGATTAATTCATTATAATTACACATCTATTTATAGGAATTCACTCCTTGAATTACTCCTTAAATTAATGGTTTCTTAAATTGCTCTTTGAATTGCTCCATGTTTTGCTCCATAAATTGCTCCATGTTTTGCTCCATGAATTGCTCCATGTTTTGCTCCATGAATTGCTCCATGTTTTGCTCCATGTTTTGCTCCATGTTTTACTCTATGTTTTGCTCCTTAAATTAAGGAGCTTTATGACAATCTCTAACAATCTCCTACTTGAAGACTAATTTCAATCTGTCTTCACACCTCGATCAATGCAGCAGTTTTTTTAGTCTTTATTACTCTAGCAGACCAACTGAAGTTGAGCACAACTTCAGTTTGTCAATAGTTACCACCTTTGTTAGCATATCTGCTAGATTTTTGCTTCCTTGAATCTTCTCTAGTATTAACACATCATCTTCCAATAGAGATCTGATGAAGTGATAACGAAATCCAATATGCTTTGTTCTAGAATGAAATGTTGAATTCTTAGTCAAGTGTATTGCACTTTGACTATCATAAAAGCTTTTCTCTCAATTGGAATGAACACTTTGGATGATTAATTCATTACAAATACACATCTATTTATAGGAAAATTCACTCCTTGAATTACTCCTTAAATTAATGTTTCCTTAAATTACTCCTTGAATTAAGCTACATGTTTTACTCCATGAATTGTTCCATGTTTTACTCCATGTTTTGCTCCTTAAATTAAGAAACTTTATGACAATCTCCAACAGATAATACTTGCGCATATTCTATTGAACACAAGAGGAAGGAAGATTCTTCCTCCTATAAACAAATATATTTTGTTTTTAAAGGTTCAAAACATGATTTTTTAAAATTAAAAAACCGACACAATTACTTGCTTTTAGTGTAGTGGATATGCTCTCTTTCTCCTTCTGTGTGAGAGTTAAACACTTTACAAGCAAGTTATGCTTCATCCACTTAATTGTTTCTTACCCTTTTAAATACATACAAAATATAGCAAGTTATTGTCCCCCAAAATTGCTGTTGATTAAGGTGAACTACTAAACTCCATTTACCTTTCCTTGATAAATTGATCGAAGAAACACTGTTCCTTAAATTAAAAAGCTTTATGACAATCTCCAACAGATAATACTTGCGCAGATTCTATTGAACACGGGAGGAAGACTCTTCCTACTAGAAACAAATATATTTTGTTTTTAAAGGTTCAAAACATGATTTTTTAAAATTAAAAAACCGACGCAATTACTTGCTTTTAGTGTAGTGGATATGCTCTCTCTTTCTCCTTCTGTGTGAGAGTTAAACACTTTACAAGCAAGTTATGCTTCATCCACTTAATTGTTTCTTACCCTTTTAAATACATACAAAATATAGCAAGTTTTGTTATTGTTAATTTCTCTACGGTTTGATAAGAAGAAAAAAAATTCAATATGGTAAATGTAAAGTACTCCTTATATAGTCTTATGTATTCTTCGTATTAATAAAACCAGTAGTGTCTGGGTTGTTTTTTAAAAAATAGAGAATATATCGCTAGAAGGAGGGCTTGAACCTCCGACCTTGTGGTTAACAGCCACACGCTCTAACCAACTGAGCTATTCCAGCTGTGATTTTGAAATTTTACACTCATTTATTTAAACAACTATCAAAAAGCCCGAGATTTCTAGCATAATAAAATCAGCCCACGCAGTAACTGTAACTCCAAAGACTGGTAAAAAGAGTTGCCAAGCACTTGGTTCAATTATGTAACATAGTCTCCATGTTCCTTCTAGTTTTGCCCCCAAATGGTGGATTAGAGCTAGACATTTTCAATTTGTGGTTTTGTTTTAATCAATATCAAAACCAAACTCAATTCTTCAATATTTCAACTTTATAATACAATGATCTAAATAGTTTTATATTATTTTATTTAAAAAAAATATATATAAATATACACGTGTGTATGGGGGGACTAAATGATTTAAACAAATTATTTGAGTCCATTTAATGGTAAATCGAAACTCAGAAATATTGGTGTACCAAAACTAACATCCTATGTTTTACGTTTTAGTTCTCTAGATAATATAATAATTTTGCAGCAATTTAAAACGTAGAAGATATCAACGAAACCTGTTGAATATTGGCTCTAAAAGTAATAAATTAGTGGCATAATTTAGGGAAATTAGTGACCTAATTTGTGGCATGATTTAAGAAAATTAGTGGCATAATTTAAGGCTTAAATTATGGCAAAATTTAGGGAAAATGAGCCTTTCTTCGTCTATAAATAGGGAAGAGTTCATGCATTGAAAAACAAGGCAAAAATAAGAAAAAATCAGAGAGAAGATAAGAAACCCAAAGAGAGAAAATACTTGCGAGTTTGGGGAAACACTTGAGAGATATTATTAGTGAGGAAATCTGTATCTGTATTCTGTATATTTACTACTCAGTTTAAATAATATTTGTTACCTCCCGTGGACCTACGTGAATTGCCGAACCACGTAAATTCTGTGTGTTCATTTTATTACTTCGATATATTCATATACCGCTATTTATTGCTTCCGCCCACAACAAATTGGTATCAAAGCCAAATATAACAATATTATATATCAAATCGAAGCTCTCGATGATACGAACGCAACGATGAAAGAATCGCTCAAATCGAAAGTCAGAATCACCGGCTTAAGCCGGAGTCCCGTCCAAAGAATCGAGTCAACTCGCCGAGTTGAACCGAGTCAACTCAGTCACTAGTGATATTTGGACCGAGTTGGTATGTTTTTCACCCGTTTTCAACTAAGTTGGATCTATTCCTAGCTAATTGGACCATTCTAGATTCAACTACAGACTCCGTTTTTTCAAATAAGGTATAAAATTTGGAAAAACATTGTTTTAAGTCAGAAGGTAAAATTAAGTATCGCTTGTACTTATGGGCCGATAAAGGAGAGATCGGTGTTTAAGGTGAACAAGTCGACCATAGAATTTATGGCAAACCAAGTTCTACTCGAAGAACTATGTTGTCCAACGCAAAGTTCTGAGGTGGAGAAATTCAACTACCAATAACTTTGGTACGTGGCAATGTGAAGTATTAGATCTATTGTTCGAGAAGGATCTAATATAGCCTCGAGACTAGGTCGAGATTATTCAAATGAAGATTGCAATTATGTCAACCGACATGCTTATGGCACAATTCGATCAGGCTTAGGAAAAGATAAGAAGTACTTTGTCATGAAAGAGAATTCTCCGGAAGAAACTGTAGGACAAATACATGATGAAAAGTATCGAGAACATACTCTACTCAAGAAGAAACTTTTCCGCTCTAAGATAAGAAAGGTACCCCTATGATTGAGCACTTAGATAATTTCAATAAAATTTTGGCCGATCCGCAAAATTTAGATGTTGAAATTATCGACGAAGATAAAGCTTTTGTTGTTGAATTCATTACCTGGAGAAGCTAAAGCATTTAACCACAACCCTGTTATATGTAAAGGATGCAGGTTAAGTTCGTAGATGTTTCAAATGCTTTGGTAAATAACGAGTAACGAAGAAGGATCAACATGATCACAGAGACCAATATCAAGCATATCGACGTGAGGTAGGGACTAACAACAAAAATCTAGCGGATCAAATAATAGGGGGGAAATCTAGATCAAAGTCCAGTGAGAGAGTCATCCGTAAGACGTCCTGGCGAAGGACGAGCGTGTGCCTTATTGTCACCGTAAAAGGGCACTGGAAGAAAGATTGCCCAAACAAGGACAAGTCAAATGCAAATGTCAGTACGTATGTCGATGAAGATGAAGAATCGCCCTTTTTCGTTTCATCATCAAAAACCTACTCGATAAAGGGATCCTTGATTCTCGGATGTTCTTATCATACGTGTCCAAACAGACATTGGTTTTTGAGTTTTCAAAGAGCTCGATGAGGAGTCGTGTTTTACGGGCAACGACAATGCCCGTCGACAAAAAGGATCGAACAATACGACTAAAGATGCACTATGGTACAATCGACGACTTACAAATGTAAGGTATATTCTCGACCTAAAGAAAATCTTATTTCTTTAGTGTGTTCTTGATTCTCGATGGTTACAAGGTAACATTGGAAAAAATTCGAGTCTTGAAAGTTGTACGAGGTGTATTTGTAGCAATGAAGCGGTACTCAAGGTGAACTTGTATTTCCTAGACGGGTGTACAAGCATGTAGCGGCAACTGCCTCAAGTAGTTCCGAAGAAAAGGCAAATGATTCTTCCTACCGTGGCAATACGCGATTAGGCATGTCGGTGAAAAGGCTTTGCAAGGCTTAATGAAGCAAGGTCTTTGAAAGGTGTCAAGACCGGAAAGTTTTATTTCTCGCGAGTATCAGGTAACGGGAAAACAAACAAGAGTCAAGTTTGGCAATCGCCATTCATCGTACATTTTCGGATCTCGATTATATTCACACGGATAATGGGACCTTCCAAGAATGCTTCACTTGGAGGTAAACGTTGGTACGTGACTTTTATTGATGATTTCTAGATATGTCCGGATATACACTATGAGTCACAAAGATGAAGTTCTGGATATCTTTCTTAAATGGAAGAAAATGATCGAGACTCAGACAGCAGAAGATTAAAAGCTCGATCCGATAATGGTGGCGAGTATAACCGATCCTTTTCTTTAAAGTTTGTCAAGATGAAGCGGATAATCGACATTTTTTAGTTCCTCGTACACCACAGCTGGTAACGGGAGTTGCAGAATGAATGAATCGTACTTTGGTTGAGAAAGTTCGATGTATGCTATCTCATTCCAAATCGAGCAAGACATTTTGGCCGAGACTTTGTCATATGCAACTCATATCAATAGACTTCCGCGATCGCATTAGATGGAAAAACTCCTAAAAGGTAATGGTCCTGGACAACATGCTACCGATTATGATTCATTACTTAATATTTGGATGTCCTCGTATATTTTCATGTTAGTGAATCCAAATCGATCCCGTGAGCAAAGAAAGTCAAGCTGGCTTTAAGGAATGAAGTTAAAGGATTTCGACTTGGTGTGGTGAATCCAAGAAGATCGTCTTAAGTCGAGATGTTACATTCAACGAGTCTGTTATGGCCGAGACAAACAAATTCAGGAGAAAGAGAATGAAAGTCCAAATACTCTTTCTATGTGATGCTCGAGACTTCTAAGATCCAGACGCATTGCACCACCACTGATCGTGGTGAAGATGAAATTGATGATCAAGAAGAGATCTCACCGAGGCGGAGGTTCTCTCACCATCACCACCGATTAATCAAGAATCTACCGCCACTACTCGACCGAGAAGGGAGATTAGAAGCCTACCAGATACACAGACATGGTAGCATTTGCACTTCCAAGCACCGATGATAATGTCCCATGCACTTACTGAGAAGCTGCAAAGAGTTGATAGTATGAAGTGGGAAAATGGCAATGGATGAAAAGATGAAGTCTCTACATCAATCGGGATTGGGAGTTGGTTCAACTTCCCAAAGGAAAGAAAACTATTGGTTGCAAACGGGTCTACGCGTTAAGGAAGTGCTCCTGGTAAAGACAACATCGATACAAAAGCCGCATCGGTAGCAAAAAGGCTATGCTCGAAAAGGAATAGACTACAACGAGGTATTCTCACCTGTTGTTAAGCATTCATCTATTCGGATACTATTGGCTTTGCAGTAGTACATTTTGATCTCGAGTTAGCTCAACTCGATGTCAAAACATATTTTCTCCACGGTACTTTGAACGAAGAAATCTACATGTCTCAAATGGATGGCTTCAAAATTCCAGACAAGAGAATCGTCTGGTAAGTCCGAGCAAGTCAATTTACAGTTTGCCAAGCAATCACCGCGACAATGGTACAAGCCGCTTTGATAGCTTCATCAGAGAGCAAAAGTACACACGTAGTCGCTTGATCATTGTGTATACTTTTCTTGGAAACTCCAAGATGGTACCTTCATTTATTTGCTCTTATATGTTGATGATATGTTGATTGAGAAAGAAAGCGGCGGAGATCGACAGATCAAGGCTCGACGAGTTCGTAATTTGAAATGAAAGATCTCTGGAGAAAGCTAAGAAAATTCTCGGGATGGAAATCACAAGAGATAGAGTCATAAGTACGCTCTCTCGACACACTCGCATTTCAAGAAAGTACTAGCAAAGGTTTCGACATTGATGAAAAACCAAACCAAGTTAGTACACCGCTTGCTCCTCACTTTCGCTGTTGCATTAATGTCACCTAGCACCACCGATGAGAAGAAGCAATGGAACGTGTTCCATATGCAAATGCCGTCGGTGCTCTGATGTACGTGAATGGTTCGCACTCAGACGTGATATTTCCCACGCCGTTAGTACGCGTAGCTGCGCATACGCATAATCCCAGAAAAGGACACCGGCAAGAAGGAAGTGGATTCTACGGTACATCTAGCGGTATTGTGGATATTGGTTTGAAGTTCGAGAGAGACAAGACCGAAGGTAAACACCTAGTCGGATACGTGTGATTCCGACTACGTCGGGAGATTCGGATAAGAGTCGATCTACAACCGGTTATGTGTTCACAATGGCAAGTGAGGACCATTTTGTTGAGATCAACATTGCAATCAACTCGTAGCTTTGTCTACTACAGAGGCAGTATAAGAGCTGGCAATGTACATTCAAAGAAGCTATATGTTTGGCAACACGAGGCTTTCTACGACAAACTGCAGTTGCCATTTGTTCGGGCAAAGAACCAAGTTCATCACGGTCGCATCAAGCACATCGATGTTCGATTTCATTTTGTTCTAGAAATCATCGATGAAGAGAATGTTATACTCCATAAAGCTCGGAACTGCATAACCCTACGTATATGCTTACAAAAGGAAGTGTTACAGTGTGGATCAAGTTTCAATACGCTGAACTTGATCAACATCTCTCGAGCTTGAGCGCGCTGTGGCGCATTCTCGAGTAAAGAAAGGCGAACTTTTTTCGCCAAGGTGGAGATAGTTGAATATTGGCTCTAAAAGTAACAAATTAGTGACATAATTTAGGGAAATTAAAGTGGCCTAATTTTGTGGCATGATTTTGTGGCATGATTTAAGAAAATTGGGCAAGATAATTTAAGTGAAATTAGTGCCTAATTTAAGGCTTAAATTATGGCACAATTTAGGGAAAGTGAGTCTTTCTTTATCTATAAATAGGGAAGAGTTCATGCATTGAAAAACAAGGTAAAAATAAGAAAAAATCAGAGAGAGTATAAGCAAACTCAAAGAGAGAAAATACTTACGAGTTTGGGGAAACACTTGAGAGATATTATTAGTGAGGAAATCTGTATCTGTATTCTGTATATTTCCTACTCAGTTCAAATAATATATGCTGTCTCCCGTGGACCTAGGCGAATTGCCGAACCACGTAAATTCTGTGTGTTCATTTTATTGCTTTGATATATTCATATACCGCTATTTATTGCTTCCGTACACGACAAAACCTACCAACCTAACAAAGCCAAATTTAAAATGATATGTACGTGGTGGGTAGTCGTCAGTCATCACCTTTGTAATACGTCCATGAATTACTCAGTCAAAACATTACCATTTAAGGATATGCTAGGAAGGTAACTAGCTATGCTAGTGGAGTAATGGGGTCCTTGTATTGCTAGCATTGGTGCTAGTTAATTGTCAAGTTGTTTCCTTTGGCTATGTTTATTGTGCAGCTGATGTTGGAAATTTGTTCAGTGTCAAGTTCTTTGGTCTGTCAAGTGTTAGGATCGTTGGTTTATTGAGTCTGTTTGTAGTTGTTGTTGATGGTGTTCGTTGAATATTTTCTATTCTGACCAACAAAAAAAAACACAAATATCACATAACCCAGACGGCCACGAGGATGGATTTTCAACTGTAACATTAAGCCATAACAAAACCAATCAGAAAGTAGAAAAACGTTTGAAAACCAAATTTCATAAATATGTGATACATTTCAAAAAATATATGAATAAAATAATTATTTATTATAAATAAATACATTCATATAAAATAATATATATAAGTTTTTTGACTTATTTTTTTTAAGTTACCCAGTTAAAAGTTAAAAGTTAAAGGTTAAAGTCGACTAAATAGTGTGCAGCTTCAAGAATATAATAACAGTAAAAAATAATTTCGTTTCAAGTTTTAAAATAAACAATGAACGTAATACTTATTTTAAAAATAATATTAAAGTTATGTATTTATTTTTTATGAAATTTATATCCTATTATTATTAAAAAATAACTAAATAATAATTAAAATTAAAAAAAAATAACTTTCTTATTATACCACCACTTTTTAATAATAATATAATTAAATTATAAAAAACTAATTAGATAACTTAAAATAATTCAAACATAATTTTTACGGTAATTAAAATATTTATAATATTCTTGTCATTATGAAAAATCCCATCTATTACAAATATTTGTCGTCACAAATGACAGTGACAGTATCACAGTACATCGGTGGTACGGTCAAACGACTCAAAACCATAAAATCACATCATCGAAAATCATCTTCTATTTTTTAAAAATGTGACAGAAGTGCTCTTCGGTTATATGCTTCTAGGTCAAATGTAACAAAGTAAAATATTATACAGATATGGTATCATATTCACAGGTCAAGGCACAAGCCTCCGATACAGAGCCCAGGAGACAAGATACTCCATCTATATATCAGAAAGCCACTGCTTATGTCCAGAAAATTAAATTGCACGTTCATAAAATGAACAAAATGGTGTATCTATGGGTTGACTACCGATTGTATTTCCGAACAGAATATTTCTCCTTTCCATGCTCAGATCATGGACAAATATTTGATTACGTCTTTCATTCCTGCATCCCCAAAAACAAGATACTGCTCAAGCTGCCCAAGTTTCTCTTAGTCCAAGATCCCTGATAATTCTTCTATCTGAACCAACAAAACAAGTTTGATTGACAAAAGAATTTCAACAAAAGATACATCGCAGATAACCCATTCCACTTTTGGGGTGGGAAAGAAAATGATTCAATGGATTTATTTAGCACAATATTGCCAACCGAGAAGGCACTTTCTCCGGTAACAAAAGAACTAACCTCTACGTGAAGGGAGAGCTTGTCAATTTGTTCACTATACTATGGTAGTGCTTGAACCATTCGTTGCAAATCCTGGGTGGATAGTGCTGAAAATCAACACCAAAATAATAATTGAAGAGGTACAAAAATAAATTAAGTGGTTGAAGAAGTAGATAAATAAATGAAATGGTTGAAGGTTGTAGAAATAAATGAATTAGTTGAAGGTTGTAGAAATAAATGAAGTATTTGAAGGTTGTAGAAAAGAGAAGTGTGTAGATAAGATTTGTATAGCTATGATTATTTCTTAGTTTTATATTTGTGTGGTGTAGATTGCATGGTGATGATTATAGAAAGCATACCTTGCATTTGGTTTAATCATTCCATCAAAAACAAATAAGTCTTTGTGTTCTTAGTTTGAGTGTGAGTTTAGAGCTTTTCTCTTTGAGTGTTTGTATTTTTCTTCAATTTGTGATTCAATTTGTGAGTTGCCTTTGAAATGTGTTATAGTGAGTATAATACAAGTAGTTTGTTTACTTGTGTGGATCTAATATTAGTAAATTTAGAGTTGTTCATTCTAAATTTTATTCAACAATTGGTATCAGAGCGAGACGGTCATGGATCTTTCTTAGTGGAGTTATCTTGCCAACACGATGGGTGATCTTCAAGTAGTTGGAGGAATCAAGAAGCTCAACAACAAAAAACTATAACACATGGGCAACATGTATGGAGTCTTACCTACAAGGTCAAGATTTTTGGAGGTTGTTGGTGGTGATGAAGTTACACAACCAACAGTGGAAGATGCAAACGGCATCTTGCGAAAGTGGAAAATTAAAGCAGGCAAAGCGATGTTTGCTTTGAAGACCACAATTGAAGAAGAAATGTTGGAGCATATTCGGGATGCAAAAACACCAAAGGAAACATGGGAAACTCTTGTTACGCTCTTTTCAAAGAAGAATGATACAAGATTGCAACTTCTGGAGAATGAGTTACTATTGATGGTGCAACGTGACATGACGATTTCCCAATACTTTCACAAGGTAAAGTCATTATGCTGCGAAATTTCAGAGTTAGATCCAAAAGCTCCTATTGCAGAAACGAGAATAAAGAGAATAATTATTCATGGTTTGAGACCCGAATATCGAGGG
The DNA here is from genome assembly GCA_033030585.1 of Hippophae rhamnoides. NCBI lineage: Eukaryota > Viridiplantae > Streptophyta > Magnoliopsida > Rosales > Elaeagnaceae > Hippophae > Hippophae rhamnoides. The sequence continues at coordinate 65,294,152 of CM065428.1, read as the reverse complement.
TTTGTTACCGCTATACAAGGATGGCCGACACAACCATCTCTTGTTGAGTTTGAGAATCTGTTAGTCGGTCAAGAAGCTATGGCTAAGCAAATAGGAGGAGTCCAACTGAAGGGTGAAGAAGAAACGCTCTACACTAGTAAAAGCAAAGGCACTTTCAAGTGGTACAATGGGAATGGATATAAAAATGATGGCGATAAAGGAAAAAATTCCTCAAGGAAAGGGAGGCTTTCGTCTAGGGAGAGCTTGGAAGAACCGCAATAACAATAGAAATTTGACGACGAATGTTACAACTATGGAAAGATGGGTCACATGGCAAAAGATTGTTAGAGTAAGAAAAAACCTGTTGAAAGCAATACAGCTACTTCCATTTCTAAGGAGCATAGCGAAGATGGTTGGGATGCCAAAGCATTATTCGCTACATAGGAAGAAGAATTGGCTCTTACGATGACAACATCAAAACAGATTAACTACAAGAATGACTGGATCATAGATTCGGGCTGCTCAAATCATATGACAGGTGATAAACATAAGTTGGAAAGCATGTTTGAGTACAAGGGAGGTCGTGTAATGGTGACAACTAACAACTCAATGTTACCGATAGCCCACATCGGTAAGACGATAGTTACGCCTTGATATAGTACTAACCAAGTACCACTTCAAGATGTTTATCATATCCCAGGAATGAAGAAAAATTTGCTATCTGTGGCTCAATTAACATCATCAGGCCACTATGTCTTGTTCGGTCCCCGAGACGTGAAGGTGTATCGTGATCTCAAAATCTCAGAAACACCGACAATGGAAGGGCAATGATTGGAATCAGTCTACGTGATGTCAGCAGAATCTACATATGTAGACAAGACAAGAAGAAATGAGACAGTAGATCTATGGCATATGCGGTTAGGTCACATTAGCTATTCCAAGCTAAATATGATGGTGAAGAAATCGATGCTTAAAGGGCTTCCTCAACTAGACGTGCGAACAGACACAATCTGTGCGGGATGCCAATATGGTAAAGCTCACCAATTGCCATATGAGGAATCAAAGTTTAAAGCAAAAGAACCATTGGAGTTAGTTCACTCTGATGTATTCGGTTCTGTTAAACAACCATCAATTGGCGGTATGCGATACATGGTGACATTCATTGATGACTTCTCAAGATATGTGTGGATTTTCTTTATGAAAGAAAAATATGATGTATTCTCCAAGTTTAAAGAGTTTAGAGAGTCAACTAAAGGAGAAGTTGGAAAGAAGATCCATTGTTTGTGCACAGACAACGACGGAGAATATAGCTCAGGCGAGTTCTCTCAATACCTAAGGGAATGTCGAATACGTCATCAGTACACTTGTGACAACATGCCACAACAAAATGGTGTAGTAGAGAGAAAGAACCGACATCTTGTAGAAATTTGTCAAAGTATGCTACATGAAAAGAATATACCTGGGAGGTTTTGGGCAGAAGCGATGAGGACTGCAGCCTTTGTGATCAATAGACTTCCTCAACCAAGGTTAGAATTTGTTTCACCCTTTGAGAAACTATGGAACATGAAACCTACAGTTAGCTACTTTCAAATTTTTGGTTGTGTGTGTTATGTATTTGTTCTTGATAATTTACGGAGCAAATTTGACAAGAAAGTTGTTAGATGTATTTTTGTGGGATACGACAGCCAGAGAAAATGGTGGAAATGTTGTGATCCAATGAGTGGAAGATGCTACACTTCACGAGATGTGGTGTTCGATGAAGCTTCTTCTTGGTGGTCATCAGAGAAGGAAGCATTGTCAGACTCAAGAGAATTTGGAGATAAGCTACAACAAAAGATGGGGGAGCATACTATTCAATTCCAACCAAGTTTAGATGAATCCAGAGATCCAGACGATGATGGTGCCGAACAAAGAGTAACTCAGAATCCTTGGCAAGCTGGCATATATCAACAACTAAATGAAGAAGGTGGGCCTAATGAAATAGAAGAATCAACTCCACAATCTCAACTCCGTAGGTCAACAAGAACACGAAGGCCAAATCCCAAATATGCCAATGCAGCCATAATTGAAGAAGCAATAGAACCTGAGACGTTTGAAGAAGCATCACAAAGATATGAGTGGATGACAACTATGAAAGAAGATATCAACGCACTTCAGCAAAATCAAACTTGGGATCTGGTGCGAAAGCCAAGAGATGTGAAACCCATATCCTGCAAGTGGGTTTACAAGATCAAGCGCATACTAGATGGGTCAATCGAGAGGTACAAGGCAAGATGGGTCAATCGAGAGGTACAAGGCACGATTGGTAGCTCGTGGTTTCTCTCAACAGTATGGACTAGACTATGATGAAACATTTAGTCCAGTGGCGAAACTTACACATGTTCGAGTCCTACTTGCACTTGCAGCAAACAAAGATTGGAAGTTGTGGCAGATGGATGTGGAGAATGCTTTTCTTCATGGAGATCTGGATCGGGAGATCTACATGATCCAACCAATGGGTTTTCAGAGCCAAGATCATTCTGAATATGTGTGTAAGCTGCGGAAAGCACTCTATGGATTGAAACAAGCACCCGGGCATGGTATGGTAAGATTGCTGAATTTTTAACACAAAGTGGTTATTCAGTAACACCTGCAGATTCCAGCTTGTTTGTTAAAGCCAATGAAGGAAAGCTAGCTATTGTGCCAGTGTATGTGGATGACTTAATCATAACTGGTGATAATGAGGCAGAAATTCTTTAGACAAAGGAGAATTTGTTAGTCCGTTACCAGATGAAAGAACTTGGCAAACTCAAGCACTTCCTTGGTTTAGAGGTTGATCGCACACAAGAAGGAATATTTATTTGTGAGCAAAAATATTCCAAAGATTTGATAAAACGGTTCGGAATGCTTGAATGCAAACCAATTTCGACACCGATGGAGCCAAATGCCAACATGGGTACACATGAAGGAAAAGATTTGGAAGATGCGACAATATATTGAAAATTGGTAGGCAATCTGATCTACTTAACCTTAACTCGGCCTGACATTTCTTATGCAGTTAGTGTAATGAGTCGATACATGCAAAATCCAAAGAAGCCACATTTGGAAGCAGTTCAACGAATATTGAGATATGTGAAGAGTACAATTGACTATGGTCTTTTGTACAAGAAAGGTGGAGACAACAAGTTAGTGGGTTACTGCGATGCAGATTATGCAGGAGATCATGACACTAGGAGATCAACAACTGGGTATGTGTTTAAGCTGGGTTTTGGAACAATTTCTTGGTGTAGCAAAAGATAACCAACAGTATCATTATCAACCACTGAAGCTGAGTATCGAGTAGCGGCAATGGCAGCTCAAGAGTGTACATGGTTGATACAGCTAATGAATAATCTACATCAATCAGTAGATTATGCAGTACCGTTGTATTGTGACAATCAATCAGCAATTCGTTTGGCAGAGAATCCGGTCTTTCATGCAAGAACTAAGCATGTTGAAATACACTATCACTTTATCAGAGAAAAGGTTCTGCAAGAAGAAATTGAAATGAGGCAAATCAAGACAGATAATCAAGTTGCAGACTTGTTCACAAAAAGCTTAAGCGTTGGCAAGTTCGAAATGTTTTGCCATCAGCTTGACACAGTAAAAATAGTGAGAGTTGGTGTTGAGGGGTGTTGAAAATCAACACAAAAATAATAATTGAAGAGGTAGAGAAATAAATGAAGTGGTTGAAGAGGTAGAGAAATAAATGAAATGGTTGAAGGTTGTAAAAATAAATGTAGTTGAAGATTGTAGAAATAAATGAAGTGGTTGAAGGTTGTAGAAAAGAGAAGTGTGTAGATAAGATTTGTATGGCTAGGATTATTTCTTAGTTTTATATTTGTGTGATGTAGATTGCATGGTGATGACTATAAATATCCTACCTTGCATTTGGTTTAATCATTCCATAAAAAACAAATAAGTCTTTGTATTTTTAGTTTGAGTATGAGTTGAGAGCTTTCTCTTTGAGTGTTTGTATTTCTCTTCAATTTGTGAGTTGCCTTTGAAATATGTTATAGTGCGTATAATACAAGTAGTTTGTTTACTTGTTTGGATCTAATATTAATAAATTTAGAGTTGTTCATTCTAAATTTTACTCAACAGATAGTTCACCAGAAGCTCTATAACCAAGTGAAACTTTAGTTGTGTGCTTTTATGTCAAAAACACTCCTAATTTTTCAGAGAGAAGCTAAAAAACAACATTTTTTTTCCCTTAAGTAGATCAATTCCTTTTTCTTTTTTTCAGCTTGGGCATAACTTGTGTCATATATACAAAGGAATTAAGACATTCTTAAGAAGAAGGGGAGAAATAACAGCACACAGAGGACCAAGAGGAGTAGAGGTGAGATTGAAAATTTTGTTTCTAGATATGCTCTGGAAAATAGTAACCACAATATAACCTTTATAGCGAAATATTGATAGCTATTTATCACCAAAAGCACTTATTGATTATAAAGAAATCCATAGAAAGAATAATTCAAGCTAAACATGCACCTTTTTCACTGTCACACTAGATAAGAAAAGTCATTGATGTTTTCACCAAATCAAAGAACAAATATTTGATCAGGCTACTGATTGGCGAGCAATAACGACAGGTTATAGAGTGTTATATATTGCTCCTTAGTGAGAAAATTAGAAAAGTCCCACATTGGTTAGGAATGAAGATGGGTGTTGGATTTGAAATTTATAAATAAAGCCAAGCCCATTTGTAAACATCCAAAAATTTGTAAATCTTCCTCTACATTGTAAGGGTAATTGATTAGCTCAATTTTGCCCGATTAGTTGTAATATTTGAAGTTCATTCATTTGGAGATAGTGGAAGTGGTCAGACGGCCTTTGAGGACTGGGTAACATTTATAGAACCTCGTTAAATTTAAGTGTTATTATTTTTACGTTTCAATATCTATTTTAGTTTATTTTAGCATTATATTTCCAATAGCATTATTTTGTCGGGTTAGTTTGAGTTACATTCATTTAAATCATAAGTGAATAGTAACTACTTAGAATAGGGAAAATATACCGATTTTTGACAATTGGTATCGAGCCAAAGGTTTTCTACCTAGGCATTTGTTTATATTTAGTTTGTTTGCTATTGGAATATAGTTGCTAGTTGTTGTAATTTGAAGAAATGGCGGAAGAAAAATTTCTTTCAAACAAAGGCTGATCATCCCACGTCAGCGAGAACTATGGTGATGAACGAGGTTCGAGGTGGTGGAGAAGTTTGATGGAGCGGTCATTTCGGCATGTGGCAAGGCGAAGTTCTAGATGCTGTTTCGACAAGAGTGCAGACATTGCCATTGAAGAAGAGAAACCGAGATGGAGCGAGATGAAGTAGAGTGGAAAAATATCAGCCGATTGGCATGTGAGTACAATCGGGTTCGTGTCTCGAGAGAACAAAAGTACACGTTCGTGAAGGAGACATCGCATAGTAAGTTGTGGAAGGCGTTGGAGAACAGAGTTCATGAAGAAGAGTGGAAAAAAATCGGCTCTATTTGAAGAAGAAGTTGTTAGGTTTGAATACGCTAGGTCTACAATAAACGACCACGTTACTTGCTTTTAATCAATTAATAGCGATTTGTTAAATATGGATGAAACTTTTAAAGATGAAGATTTAGCCTTGATGTTGTTAGCTTCACTTGCGATGAGTTTGATCATCTTGTGCGAGCTTACTCATTGGGAAGGATAAAGTGTCTTTTGAGGAAGTTTGTCTTGCTTTGTATAGTTATGAAATTAGAAAAGAAAGATAAAAGAGAAAGCAAGAATGAAGCGACGAGAGGCATTGTACGTAAAGAGGACGTCATGAAACACGGCGTAAAGGAAGGAGAGGTAGATCTACATCAAAAGGAAGACTTGGTAAAGATGAATGTGCCTTTTGTCATGAGAAAGGGCATTGGAAGAAAAATTGTCAGAAGCTGCAAAAGAAAAGGAAAAGTGCAATCGACGCATGTGTGTGAAAGCAATTCGGTCGGGATTTTGCATTGGTTGGTTCGTCGACATCATGCCATCTGGTGATTGGATTTTTGATTCGGCGTACTTTCCGTATGTCTCACAACGAGTGGTTCTTTAACTTTGAAGAAGCTAGATGGTGGAGTTGTTTTCATGGGTAATGATTATCCATGCAAAGTTTTGGGAATCGGTACAATTCGTTTGAAGAATCGAGATGGATTCGACCGAGTCTTGACGGATGTTCATTATGTTCCCGGATATGAAGAAGAATCTCATTCTTTGTGGGAGTCTTAGAATCGAAAACTTGGACGTGACCGTACAAAATGGGGCATTGAAGGTTATGGAGCACTTGTGGCGATGAAAAGGTGTTCGGAAGAATAACTGTACTCTACCTTGGTAGTACGGTTATTAGACGACATCGACAACGATTTCGGATGAAGAAAGAGATTTAGAAACTACGAGTTGTGGCATATGCGTTTGGGACATCTTTGGTGAAAGAGCTTTACAAATTCTAGTAAAGCGAGGCAACTGTTAAAAGGTGCGAAGCCGTGAGTTGGAATTACGTGAGCATTGTGTATTGGGGAAGCGAGAAGAGAGTAAGCTTTGGCCTGCTCTTGCATGTCTGAGGGCATTTTGGATTACATCCATCTTGATGTATGGGGGCAATGAACTCCATCCGTGAGTGGCGAAACATTATTATGTTACTTTCGTTGATGACTTCTCCCGAGAAGAGTTTGGGTGTATCTCATGAAGAAAAAGGATGAAGTGTTAGGTATTTTTCTCGAAGTGGAAGAAGATGATCGAGACTTAGGCGGTAAAAGATCAGCGTACGGTCGATAATGGCACTTGAGTACCTGAAATGATCCATTTATGAAAGTTTGTGAAGAAGAAGGGATAGTGCGACACTTCACTATTCGAAAAACACCCTGACAAAACGGAGTTGCGAGAGCGTTATGAGCCGGACTTTGGCTTTGGAAAAGGTTCGGTGTATGTTGTCAAATCTTTGGTTTAAGCTGACGGTATTGAAATTTGAGGCATGACATATGCATGTGTCATCGTCGACCGTCACCATGCGCTCTTGAAGGCAAAAGCGCTATGGAGGTATAGTGCGGAAAACACCTTGCTAGAGATTACGATTTCTTACATGTGTTTGGTTCGATTGCAAATGCTACCGTATATGAGAATCAAAGTTGGACCCGAGAGCGAAAGCCATTTTTTGGGGATCATTACGGTTAAGGGATATCGACTATGGTGCCTTGAAGCGAAAAAGATAATCTTTAAGCGAGAGATGTTACCTTTGATGAATACGCATTGTTGAGAAAGGTAACTAAGAAGATTGATAACTTTAGAGCGAGGTAGAAGCAAACTCGAAACAAGTGGAGTTTGAAAGCAAAGTTAATCCGGTTAGTGAAGATAAGGCAGTTGATCCTCCATTGTGAGAAGATGAATCGGATGAAGAGGTTTTAACCCGAGAACCTCGCGTGTGAAGAAACTGCAATTGATAGGCCACGGCGACAAAATGTCAAAGGTACACACTCGATACAAGGATTTTGAAGACGCATACTCTTTCAGTTTAAGAATACGGATTGCTTTGTCGCTTTCAGGTTGTGCATGATGATGTTCCTTCCATATATAAAGAAGCAATCGGAAGCCACGAAGTTGAAAGATGGAAGGAAGCCGTGGATGAAGAACTTTTGTCCGCAGGAAGAATAAAACATGGAAGTTGAACCTGACTACAAGAAAGCGAAGGCAATTGGATGCAAATGGGTGTATGCAAAGAAAGATGGATTTCCTAACAAAGATGGTATTATTACAAGGCAAGGTTGGTGGCTAAGGGCATTTCTGTTAAGAAGGAGGAATCGATTATAATGAGGTATTTTCTCCGGTTGTAAAACATTCTTCCATTAGAATTTTGTTGGCCTTGGTAGCGCGATTCGATTTGGAACTACGGTGACTTAGAAGAGAAATCTATATGTCTCGGCCCGAGAAGGGTTTATTATTCTTGGTAAAGAGAATTGGGTTTGTAAAATTTGAACAAATCATTGTATGGATTGAAGCAATCTCCAAAGGCGGTGGTACAAACGATTTGATCGATTTATGTTGCAACAAAAGTATACCGAGGAAACACGCCGATCATTGTGTGTGTATTTTAAATGCTTCTGAAAATGAGTCTTTCGTCTATCTCTATTGTACGTCGATGATATGTTGATTGCATCGAAGGAGTCAAATAGAAATTGAAAAGTTGAAGGCTCGACTAAGTCGGGAGTTCGAGATGAAAGATTTGGGAGAAGCGAAGATTCTCGGTATGGAGATAAGTAGAGACGGGAAGAAGGAAGCTTAGTTTGACCCGAGTCGATATTTGAAGCGGATACTACAACTTTTTGGTATGAATGAGCAGACAAAACACATGTAAGTACTCCATTGTAGTTCCTCGATTCAAGCTTAGTGCTCGATTATCTCCCTCGGAATGATGCGAAACGAGAATATATGGAAAAAGTACCATATGCGAATGCGGTTGGTAGCTTGATGTATGCACGATGGTGTGTCTGAAGACTGACATTTTCACATGTGGTTGGTCTTGTAAGTAGGTACATGCATGATGCAGTAAAGGACATTGGTTGGGCTTTGTGAAATGGATTCTACGGTATATTATAAATCTTGTAAATGTTGGTTTAGTATTTCGGCGAGGATAATACCATTGGTCGATGTGCGATCGGATATTGTGATTCGACTATGCGGGAGATTTAGATAGCGTCGATTATTCTTGGTTATGTGTTTACTCTTGCTAGAGTACCCGGTCGATTGGAAGTCTACCTGCGATCCAGGTTGCTTTGTACACTCTGGAGGCGAGTATATATGGCGATTCTGGTATGAAAGAAGCTATTTAGATTCTGAGGTTTGCTTGAAGACTTGGGAGTTGGTCAAAAACATATCAAGGTGTTTTGTGATAGTCAGTGCTATTCATTTAGCGAAGAACCAAGTCTACCATTGCACGCATTACAAAAGCTGCGTTGGCGTTCGTTATCATTTCGATGCGAGAGATTATTGAAGAAGGTGGAGTACTAGTTCGGAGAAGATTAGTCTGACGAGAGATCCACTTGAGATATGATGACCAGGTGGTGACGATCAAGTTCAAACATTATGCGGACTTGATTAACATCTCTAAATCTGAATTAGCGTTAGGCGTCGTTGATCTAGCAATTGAAGAAATCATTTAAAACCGCTAAAGTCGCTAAGGTGGATATTTGTTATATATTGCTCGTAGTGAGAGAAAATTAGAAAAGTCGCGTTGGTTAGGAATGAAGATGGGTGTTGGATTTGAGGTATAAATAAAGCCCTCCTTGGCGTTTGTAAGCGTCGAAAATTTGTAAATCTTCTCTACATTGTAAGGGTAATTGATTAGCTCGATTTTGCCCGATTAGTTGTAATATTTGAAGTTCATTCGTTTGGAGATAGTGGAAGTGGTCAATTGACGACGCTTGAGGGACCTAGGTAACATTTATCTGAAACCTCGTTAAATTTAGGTGTTATTATTTTAGCTTTAATATTTTGTTTCGATATCTGTTTTAGTTTATTTTTAGCGTTATATTTCAAATAGCGTTATTTTGTCGGGTTAGTTTGAGTTATTCAATTTAAATCATGAAGTGAGCGATGCTTCTTAGAATAGGAAAATATCTGCGATTTTCTGACATAGAGAATATAACCAACCTTGAGCCGTGCTGGATCTGAGCTGCTTTATTCTTTGATACAAAGTTGGTCATCTTCTCATGCAACCGTTCACTAGCCTGGCAGGTCGTTTGTGATCAAATGGAAAATATCATTCACACATAATTAAGTATCCTGAATAATACAAGTAGATATCTTGAAAAAGAAAATCCTGAAAAATAAAGTGTAAATCAAGGACATACGTCTGCAATATGTGCATGGCGGAGCTCGAGCCAAACAGGATCATGATCCTCTAGAAGAACTTCTTTCTTCTCAGGTGGACCACCAGTTTTGCTGGGAACCTGAAAGTACAGTACCTTAGACACAACAAATAAAGCCCACAATACAAACTTCAGCTTTGTAATGATCCAACGAAAAAAAGACCTCATGCACATATTTGTTTCCTTCCAAATTTAGTAAATCATGGCATATGGCGTCATGAGTCCATTCATGTAGTACAGGAGCAATCTGAAAATCCAAATAAAATATATTCATAACAATGATGTGAATGAGTTACAGTAAGCATTATTATGTATGTTTTATAACCAATACAAGCACCTAAAAACCTGATCTACTGATCTTTCAAGGATAAGCAACTCGCATGTTTCACTATCTGGGAAGTTGGGAATTGTTTTTTTATATTTCGTAAGACAATCCCATACTCCAGCTGCAAGCTTTGTAGGAATTAAATCACGAAAAGTTGTCATTGTGGTGGCATCAAGCGACCTTGCAGCTCGGTAGCGAACCAAAGGAAACTCCTAAATTCAAAAATCATCAAAAATCCATAGTAATATGAAATGTTTAATCAACTTTAAAGTCAAAAACTATACCCTTAAAGAAGCAAATACTGTGGCAACGTGAGTGGCCATCACATTCAAACATACAACACCTTTGCAAGAATCCTCCTCATCCCCAAAGAGTTCCTGTAGAGCACGCTCGTTATTGGTGACAAAACCCTTTGCCAGAAAACCACAAATGAGAACATAATTGTAACAACATTAATGCTAAAAGGACACCGTCAGATAGAAGACAGTTAAAGAAAAGATAACCAAATATGTTAATTTTTAAATAGCAATAAACTTGAAATATGCATGAACACATCGTTAATGGTCCAAATTATAAACTTCATATTATGACTCAAGGTACTTTCCAACTCAGAAGTCAGAACTAACAAAATAGCATAATTCATTGGCCAGAATGGATTCCAAGGAAAAATTGTTACAGAAAAATCTTTTGATGACTTTATTTCAATTATTAATCTTCATTTTCAGTAATCAAAAGAAAGCACTAGATATAACAAAATCATCACGCATACTACAAACAGCTTCCAACAAGTTGATGTAAAATGACATCACATACCTGGCTGTCTAAAGCAAAATACTCCAAGTTCATCTGCATATTTCAACCCCTAGCGAGTGTCTACTTGTAAATTTTTCAATAAAATATCAAAATAGACGAGGAGTACACCAGTAATATCTTTTGACGCATAAAAATTTAAAGAAAAGACATCCATATTAAGGGAACCATAACCTCTCTCAATGCACCAATACGCGGTAATACAGTTGCATCTTTCTTGACATGAACCACCAACTCTTTTGTGACGGGTGAGCTGAAGAAAACAAATGCCCTTCACAAGAAAGAAGGAATTAAATTAAAAAGCAATTGGATCTTTAGAATTTGCATATGAGATCACAAGAACGATCATACACTATTACAAAATTGACTATTAAAGTCGGTTAAAAATCGACTTTAAACTAATTTAAAGTCGATTCGATGAACCGATTTTAAATTAAATGACTTAAAATTTAAAGTTGGTTCAACGCGTGAATTGAATTTAAATTTTTAATTTTTTGTTTTCAAAATTTACTCATTTTTTATTATATTTAAATTAAAATTTGTATTCGATCACTACATAATAGCAAAAAAAAATATGTTTAACAAATAATTTAAATAATTCAAATAATTGAAAAATTAAATATTAATTAATAGTAGGAAAATTAACATGATATTGTCATATGTTATTCAAGATCATTATATTCTTCTCCTGATGTTATAATACAAAATCTATCTATATAATACAAAAAATTATACAAATAAATAATAATACATAATATACAAAAAAAATATGAATAATAAGTGCATATGATTAATAGAAATACTTACAATAGTAAATGAAGTGACAAAATAAAAGAAATGAAGAAAAAATTGTGTTTTGTAAGTAAAAAAATAAGTATAAAAAATTTGAATATTTTGCTAAAAAAATGGGATCTAAGAGATAAGTTAGAGGTGAAGAAAATCCACTAACCGACGTTAAAATTGGTGGTCATAAGTGTCAGAAAATGAGAAAGAGTGAATGAGAAATTGATACGGTTTTAAGTTTTTTAGAATTATGAAGCGCTTGAAATAGTTTCTATTTGGAGAAAAAAAAATGAAATATTCACGTGTGTAGCGTCAATTTTACGTGTTAATTGATGCTATTCACGTAGTTCATAGTGTGTCGAATCGACGTTACACGTGGACGTAACGTCGGTTCATCACGTCAACCGACGTTATGTATAGCGTCGGTTCTACATCGAATTGACTTTACATATCGACTTAAATGTTACATTTTATAGTAGTGATAAATCGATATTATAATTTATTACCGATTTCAGTTTTTATGCATTTATTAGGCTATTCTGATATTCTTGAACAGGAGGAATATATGCCTTAAATGGCTCTTCTACATTCCGTTGATGAACTGATTCCGTTGTATTTTAGACATTTTTGGAAGAGGCGGATATAGAACATAACCAATGTCTTAGAAGAACACGGCTAAGCATGTGAATTGCAGGTTCTGCCAAACCTAGTAAACAATAAGATAATATAAAGAAGGATGTATATGACACCTCAGTCTACTAACAAGAAAAATAATAATTTAAACATAATTATTATTTAAAAATAAAATAAATATTTTATCAATTATTATTCCATCTAACTTTATTTAATAGCAGATATTATTTGACAAAAAGAAAATATAGACAAGACCAGTCCACTCCACTCCTAGAATTATTAAAGTGTTGCTAACATTTTATCAACCACTACGCTAGGGACACGTATAATGACGCGGGATGTTGTAATCCCGAAATATCTCCTTACTCCTGATTCCTGAGAGCTCTACATCCTTCCGAAAATAAACTTGCCCCAAAATAAGCTCTTCACCCTGAGAAACAAAGGGGCAATAGAAAGTCTTGGCCATTGGACCCGGTTTAAGGGAAAATTATACCATTATAGCGGAAATCGTAAACCCTTTCGCTTCATTTCATTCGTCTCTGGTTCAAATTAGGGTTTCTGATTGCTTTGATCGCACCATCTATCGACTGATCTGGGTTTCTTTTCTTTTAAAATTCTTACGAGGTATTTCAGTCTATATTATGCTTATGAGGTATTTGTTTTTGTATATTCAATCTACGATGGGTTTTTCGCTTTTTTCGTGGCCATGTTGCTGCTGTTGTTTTTTTTTTCGTTAATAATTGGTGAAAAGCATGGTTTTGTTGCGTAAGCTGGTTGGAAAAACATTTGGAAGTATGATCTGATGGTTTTTTAGTTTTCCTATCGCTTTACTGTCATTTGTTTCACAACGCCAAAGGAGAAATTGTAGTTTCATTTGAAATCGCTGTTATTCGGCGATATGAAGTTTTCCTTTTTGTTCTGTTATCTTCTATTTTCTTTGTTTTAGGGAGGGGTAAGTGAAGGAATATTTCCCCTCCTTTTGAAAATTCCTTTTTTTTCTTTTCGATCGGTTAGAAATTTCTGCTTGATAATCATTTCTTCTGCCTTTTGCATGCATCAATACTTTCACATGTGTTTTGAAATCCCTATTATGTGTATTTTCTGTCATTCGTGCGTAATTTCTTAAGACATAGCTTCGATTTGCATTTGGTATCATATTATGGTTATCTGATGCTTGCTCTTCTCTTTATGACTTTGTTCGCTAATAAATAATACGAGATGCTTTGGCTTCTTTTTTTGAGTTGTATGATAGCAGAAGACTTCCTTTTTACATTGCAGCCATAATGCTTCTGGTTGTGCTTTTCAGGGCCTTTAGCGTTTAAAAATGCAGAGGGGCAGAGGTGGTAGAAGTTCTTTCTTTGATTTTGGTGACCCTTTTACTGGTTTCGGGGGTTTTGGCGGTGTTGGGGGTCGTGGAAGTTTAATATCTAGCTTTTTTGGAGGAAGGGATCCTTTTGATGACCCTTTCTTCACTCGACCTTTTGGAGGCATGTTTGATTCAAGCTTCGTTGGTCCAAGTGGGAATCCTTTTGTACAAACGCCCCCTTCTGGAATGCTTGAGGATCAACCACCACAATCTAAAAGGACAAGAGGGCCAATCATTGAGGAAATTAACTCTGATGATGAAAAGCAAGATGCTGATAAAGAGAAGAAATCAAATTCTAGGAAGCATGGAAGGTCTGGCAATGAACCATATGTTGAGGATCCTGATGATGAAGGTAGAGTGTGTCTCTTCAGTTGGTTGCTATTATTTATTTTTTTTTTGTCGATATTGTAAAGCAGGATTTTTTGCCTTCATACTGCAGAGAGAAACAGTAAACATTTGCAGAATAGAAGTGATTATAGCAGGTTCAGCGACTTGCACTTCCAGCCTCAAACACGCCATTTCACATTTCAGAGCTCCTCTGTCACTTATGGTGGATCAAATGGAGCTTATTATACTGCATCGAAGACAAGGAGGACTGGAAGTGATGGAGTAAGTTATTGAAAATATTTTAGCAATTTGGCGTTTTTTCTGATTGCTATTTTGTCTTACGTGCTTGCAATTCATTAACAGCTAACAATTGAAGAAAGCAAAGAAGCTGATACTGCTGCTCGCCAAGCAACCCACAGTTTATCTCGTGGGCTTCATAACAAGGTATATTCAGTAGTACTTCTGCAATACGGTGTTTTTGATACTTATTGTCTTATTCATGTATTTAGTTGAATTTTGAAGCATTTTTTCTTTTCATAATTATAGCACATCTCTAACATAATTGAGAATTCTTCAGGGTCATTCTGTTACTAGGAAGCTTAACTCAGATGGTAGGGTGGATTCGATGCAGACCTTGCACAATCTTAATGAAGGTATGTTACTTGAACAGCCTATGCATTTCTTTTCCGGTTAGTGCATTACCAATTATCTGAAAGGATTCCTGGATTCTGGATGTTTTAGATGAGCTGTCTGGTTTTGAGGAAGCTTGGAAGGGGAAAGCGCAGAAACATTTGCCTGGTTGGACCGGCAGTATAGGTAATGGTCAGGGGACCTTTGCCTAGTATTTGGAAACATCTATCATAGTCCTTTTTATGTTTGAATGGTGCCCAGATGCTTTTATATATGTATTTATATGTGCTGCAATTGAGCTCCAAACTTGGCATTCAAAGTTATGTTCACTCATGCAATGTTACTTGCTTAGACTTACAGGAAGCTGCTGATTATCCATTTAATAGTTTTTGGTTTGATATAGTATGCTATAGTTCCCTTTATTTGTCATGATGTTTCATCTGCGCTTATTGCTTTCTTAGATGATAGTGGGTACTCTATCACCTTAGGGGGCAATATATTGTATTTCTTGAATGATTTTCTCTCCTTTATCGATTTTTTGAGATTTCAACACACGAGACTGCTGTTATTCATACAAATGAATGGAAAGTCACCTAAGTTCTTTTGTTGAGAAGTGCAGAAAAATAAAGTTGCCAGTTAATCCTGTTTGCTTGTTCATGATTAGAGCTGTAGAAGTTGGCAGTATGTGGGTGCATTTGTTTTGCTGGAAGGTGCATGTGATCATGTTCATCTTTCTGCTTGCTGCTGTCTGGAAGTACTTCTATTACTCTGAGTTTGCCATGTGTCTTTTATTTCGGGTTTGTTTGGAAGATTTCAAACATTATGCTTAAATATGTCAAAACTGCAATAGTGTATTACTTTCAGAAGCGATTCAGATATTCTGATTCTGGTTGCAGTGTTTGGTTTACTAACTGACTGGCATGAAAGAGCTTTTTGGTAGTACTTTGAAATAATTTAGGATGGAATTTTAAGCCTTTTGTTTATGGGGGTTGATTTCAGGGGGTAGCAGCAGCAGGCATGATAGGGAGGCTGGTGGAGGTGGTGGCTGGGCGCTGCCTTCTACGGAATTCTCGCAGGATTATGGGAGAATCGAACCTGATACGAAAGAAAGAGTCGGGTCTTCTCATTCACAGAATTCTGGTAGGGTGATGGTAGATATTAGAGACAAGAGGGGCTCTCGTGGGAGAGCTAGAGATTAAAAGATAGATATGAAGGATGCTGTGTTCGTTGTGTCTATTTTCCCCATTCATGATGTAGTTGTACTTTCTCAGTTTATAATTGCGTGTTAAGAATGCTTTAATGACAGGGATGATAGTCAGTGCATTATAGAAATATATTATGAGTCTGATCAATGTTTGTCTCAGTTTGGGATTGCTAATTTTCTGAAGCAACAGGCATTTTTACGCAGGTAATCAGTTTATATCAAAATAAATTAGGTTGAGAACTATTATATCTAATCTACTGGTTTAAATTCTACAAAGCTAGGATGATCCATAGAGAAATACTCCACACTCCATGGATTTATGCCATTTTTCCAAGTTTCTCTTTACAGAGCACGTACTCATCCTAATTCCCAATATAAGAGCGGATTTTAAACTCAAACTCAAATTCGAGTATTACAATGAGGAATGTGCTATTTGTTTTAGGGCCGAAAATCTTTAATTTATTACATCTGATATTTTTTATTTTTGTTTAAATATATTATTTTTATTATTGAAATGTTTTTTAAATAATTATTTTGGTTAATTTTATTGAAATATTTAAGTTATTTATGAATTGCGGGATGTTATAAAGTGTCGTAAATAAGATAATAAAATTTTAACTTCAATATAGATTTAGGATTTATATTGAAAATGAAGTATATATATAAATTAAAAACTAATGTTAATTATTTTTTATTTTTTATTTATTTCATGTGTTTTAGGTTGAAATTATTGAGATTGTTGAAAGGTTAAAATTTAAAATTTAGGTGTAATATATTTTTATTTTATATATATAATTTTATAAATATTTTACACTGCCTAATGATTTTTTTAAAATTATGTTGCTTGATGGTTTTTCTTCTTTCTTTTAGTTAAAGTATAAATCTTGAGTTCTTGTATACTGCGACAATGGAGAAGAGAAAACTCCTCTTTGTGTCAAAAGACTACGCTAACAAAAAAAGATTAGAAATATACAGCAAAAACAAAGATACGAATTATTTTATGTCACGTGTATATTTGTAGATTGTAATTATTTTATTTAAATATTGTTGTATCTTATCTTATTATATTTAAAATTATTTTTATTAAACTGATGTTTTATTTGTTCATAATTTTTAATTTTGTTCATTATTTAAACTTAAACTTATTTGAAACAAATAAGATGTTTTAGCAGAGTCATCAAATTTCTGAATTGTGTATCATATATTAATATGATATGACACCTCAAATTATCACTATATTGTCTATTATTTTATTTTATTTTTTTGTAAAATTTTGAATTTATTATTTTTACATTTTTATCTAATATTTCTATGTATAAAGTTTGTTAGAAATATTGAATCATTTGTATTATATTATGTATCTTAAAGAATATACATAATGTATTTATATAGAAGGTATAAAGAAACTAGATGTGTCTAAAGATCATAAAATGATATATATTATAACTCCCTAAAAATCAAGGTGATTGACATCATCTTGATGTTGTTAACCAAAATTACGAGTGTGTCTCTTAGGAAGTGCCTTGATGAAGATATTTTCAAGTTGATCGTTAGAGGAGACGGAGGAAAGCTTAAGAGCACTATGGACAAGATGAGAATGAATAAAGTGATAATAAATCTCGATGTGTTTAGTCCGTTCATGGAAGACATCATTATGAACAATATGAATGACAATAAATCTCGATGGACCCATTAGAGGGAGTCTTGATCTTATAAATCCACTTATAACTAACTATAGACTGATTAGGAGGGAAAGTAACCAGATCACAAATATGGTTTTTGGTTAATGCATCAATTTCCTTTTTCATTGTAATATGTCATAAAGGGTCAGTAGATACCTCACGATAGGTACGAAACTCACAGAGTGTAGCAAGGGCAATGTAACAATGATAGTCAAATAAATGTGCAGGAATGTATCTTACCCGAGTTGAGTGGCGAGATGAAATATCTTATAGTGGATCTTCAGGCGGAGCAGAAGGGGGGGACCTAAGCTCAAAGTGGGATAACTTGTCATTAACCTATCTGGGAGAATCATCAAAAATATCTAAAGATTGAATAGTGAAGTCCAAAGGAGGATCAAAAGTATTTGTAGAAGGAACCTGAAACTCATCTGGAAAGATTTCTAAAACAGAAGAGTTAGTTAGGGAAGAACAAAAGTGAGAGAGTTCAACAAATAAGTGATGTTTCCAAAAGACAACATTACGAAAAACACGAAGACGGTGCGAGACAGGATCATAGCATCGATACCTTTTTTGAGTTTCACTGTAACCAAGAAAACAACAAAGTCTAGATTAAGGCTCAAGTTTGTTATGCTCATGAGGTTGAAGAAGAATGAAACATGCAGATCCGAATGAGCGAAGGTAATGATAGTAAGAGGATGACCCAAAAAGGTGCTCATACAGAGTCTGATTATGAATGACAATGCTTGGAATGCGATTTATGGCATGAACAGTATGAAGATCGACTTCACCCCAAAATGGGTAGGAACTTTGGCAAAAGAAGAAGAGCACAGACAGTGTCAAGAATATGACGAAGTTTTCTTTCTGCTCGACCATTTTGTTGAGAGGTGCTTAGATAGGTTAGATGATGTACAATACCATTGGAATATAACAGAGCTTGAAAAGCATTTTTAGTGTATTCAAGAACATTATCAGATCGAAAAGTTTTGATATGTTTGGAGAATTGTGTTTCAACCATTTTTGCAAAGTTACTGTATATTGGTAAGATTTCAGAACGAGATTTCATAAGAAAGATCCAACTATAACAAGAATAATTATCAATAAAAATAACAAAATATCGAGATTCACCAATACTAGTAATAGAAGAAGGTCCCCGAACATCAGAATGAATTAACTCAAAAATCTTATTAGAGATAGATTCACTATTATTGAAAAGTAAAACTGTCTGTTTTCAAAACTGGCATAAAGTACAATCAAAATTGTCTTTGAACACAGAACCCAACAGACCTTTAGAAGCTAATTGTTGTACCCGAATGGATGGGGCATGACCAAGACGAGAATGTCAAAGTGTGAGAGAAGGTAAGGAAGAAACTGCATTAGCTGTAGTAGAAACAGAGGCAAAAGTAACAGGTGAAAGATGAAGTTTGTTCATAGGAAATATACGCCTGACCCTAGGATCAGTCCCAAGTTCTTGTCCCATCCTCAGATCCTGCACAATACACCTAGAATAGTAAAAAATAAGGCGATATCCTAGTTCAACTAATTGTCTCATAGAGCACAAATTATAGGATAGATCAGGTATATGGAAGACCCTAGGAACAATGAGGTTAGAGGTCGAAACAAAACCTAGACTATTCCCATGCATGGTGGAACCATCACCTATATGAATAGTAAGAGGATGTGGTGCATGGTCAAGTTTGGAGAATAAAGATGAGTGAGGTGTCATGCGATTACAACAGGCAGAATAAAAAAACCAAGTTTGAGACTTACTGGGCAAAACTCATAAAGTAGTAGAAAGAGATGCATTACCAATCATACAAATAGCGTGAGTTATATTCTTCTGTAGTTCAGTGAGAGAGAGGTTGATAGTGGATCCAAAAGACTGAGACTTTGCTGAAATGGAAGGCATCAACGGAATAAGTTCAGTATTAGCAACAACAACAGTATATTTGTTGCGACAGTAACAAGTCTCAATGGTGTGGCCAGGACACTTGCAATAATTGCAGAACTTCTTGTTGGTTTGCTTGCGATGATTGCTAAAGCCAGAGGAATCACCTTACTACTGAGGTTGCTCTATAGTAGGAGCAGAAGGAATAATAGCCAAAACATGAACTTATTCTGGGCTTGAAAGGTTGCAAGTTGAGCTTCTTCTCTAACCAACTCGTTTACAACAATATTAAGAGAGGGATGATGACTGCGATTGAGAAACTGACCTCAGATGGGCTTAAAGTCCTTGTGAAGTGACATCAGGAACTCATAGAGATGAAATTAATCTATAACTGTAGCATTTTGCTGAGTATCCTTTGAGTGTGCCCAAATTGGATTACAAAGGTTAATTTGGTTCCAAAGAAAACGATGTTGATGCAATTCAAATTTGATAGTATATGCTTATATCTCATTCATGCATGACTGCTACAAAAAAAAAGAGAGACATATCTGGGGTTACCTAAACCAAGATCAAACAGAAAAGCCACAAAATTAACCATTCACCAAAATCCAAAAAAAAAATGTACAATGTCATACGTGGGTTGACTCTAAAATATATATATTGAGAAATATCTTGAGAAAAAAAATAGAGATAAAGAATATATAGTATAATCTACGTACTATAACTTGCATTCTTACAAAGTTGTGAGTAAAGGCTAATTATAAAAGAAGGATATAGGAAATAATTCCCTAAAAAGTCATTACCTTTCTTCATTTGTAAAGGCATATATCTTGAAATTCTTCTTAATGAGTTTGATTTATGCGTGAAAATAATTTTTATATATGATATCTTTATAATTTATACATTCGATTCCTTTCATGAGATCAATGTTAAAATAACACTTTGAGCCTTTATTCTTTATACATATGCGAACATATTAGTTCATTTCTATACATCAACTCTTTCGCATATAAATTAGTATGAGTGTTTGAACCCAGGATTCGGTGTTTGAAGTATTGACTTGTGAGGAATAGAGTTAGGCGAATCGATTCACATGTTGAAATTGGGTAAAATTAAATTGATACATTTTTGATAGGAAATATGAAAATGATTTTCGACTAATTATTATAATAAAAGCATGATTGTTTAAAGAAATTAAAATAACTTATGCTTGAGATTTTAATTATGATTTAAAAGAGATTAAAAAAGTATGAGACATTTTTGTGATATGTTGTTTTCTTTTATTCTTAAATTAATTTTTGATTTTGTTGTAATTTTAGTTTTTGATTTGATTGTTTTTATTTTTACATTTAGTTCAATGTTTGTGGGTATCATTACTGAAAACCCTCACGAGACTCGAAACTCGTCAGTAAGGCAACCTAGGGGTTTAAAGGCTTGTTGCGTAAATACAACCATGTCAATCCACGAAAGTGATTTAGGATAATTTAATTTTTAGTTTTTATCGTAAACCTCTTGCTAAGGGACTAGCAAGGCAGTTGGGGTTGTGATGAGTGCTCAAAAAACACTAAAATTACCATGATTTTATGCACATTAATTGATTAAAAATATATATTTATATGTTTTATCATATATTTATATAAATTTGTCTTTTTCGGAATCACGGATATTTTTATTGTTTTTTAGGTATTTTCGCTTAAAAAAGTCACTTAAAGACTCAAAAAGGAATATTGAAAGCAATACATCACAAATATATTAATAAATAAATGGGGAAAGGTCAACAAATATGGGAAAATTGGACAAAATGGGTCGAAAAGGTCAAAAATGTCAAAAAGGAGAAAAATCGCGCCGGAGCGGCCACGCCGCCGCGCGCCGGCTCGGCCCCGCGTGCGCGCGTGGCCCCGCGTCCGTGCGCGGTGCGCGCGCCTTCCTCGGTCGCGCGCGCGCGTTGCCATCGTTCACGCCTTGTTCCGCTGTGCGATGCCTGTGCGCGCGCTGTGCAGCTGCCACCCGCGCCGATGCCATTTCGCCCCATTTTTCACGTGCGGCCGCCACGTGACGTCATGCGGCGTCATCGATGACCTCCGTAATTGCACTACGGCGTTTTCACCATTTTTTAACATTTTTTCACCCACTTTTTCTCTCCAATCTCACATAAATACCCCCATCTCTTCGGCACCAAACAACACATCAAAACAACTTCTCTCTTGCTCTTTCTCTCCATTTCTTAGTTTTTAGGTTTTTAGTTTTTCTTATGTTTTAGCTAGTTTCTCTTAGTTTTAGAGTTCTACCTCTTTGGGAAGAACTAGTTATGTTTTTGTAATTTATTAGCTTTTTGATTCAATAAATGGGAGTGCAAATTCGTTTGGAGGTTTTCTAGCAACGGGAATGGTATCAATCTTGTACGGATTTTATTTTCTTTGCAGGTTATTTTTATGCTTTATTCTTACATGTTATATTTAATTTGTAATGTGATTAAATTTAAGCGTATCTTCGTCGCTTGTAAACATAGTATAATAATAACGTTGTTATCTTTGCGAAATATTAAATAGGTAAAAATCTCTAAAATGAATTGATTTTATTTTTATTCAAGATTTTATATTAAGAATGTTAGAGAGAAATATATTATTTTTAAATTACAAACTTAAATCTGAAAATAAGATTTTAAGATTTAATTATCCGATCCCAATTTAGAGTAGTACTCTTTTATTTGTTGTACAATCGTCAGGTAGTTAGAGTGAAGCTACATATTTCAAAAAGTTTTTATAAGAATTATTATCTGAAAATGTATTGACAACATGTTTTAGTTAGTAGTTTTAAAACTTGAAAGTTAGTACTCGGATAACTAAATTAACTATGTTTAATTTGGACACCTTGAATAAAGTTTAAAGTCCCCACCAAAGGTGGCATTTAAATAGTTCATTTTCAATCTCTGTAGAAAAAGAATTAATTTAATTAACCAAATTAGTTATCAACCTCACCCATAGTAGGTGTTAATTGATTTGTTTAGTTAACAAATAATATCTAACCCAAAGATGGTATTAATACAAAAAGGGAGAATCGATAAATATCGATTCATTATCTTTAATAACTAGATAATATGAAGCGTAATTAAGCTTGGTTATTATATCCATAAATCTTTCCATTTATTTATAAAAGATAAAATTTACATGAATGTTTATTGAATCTATGTTTAATTTTCTGTAATTAGATTAAAAACAAAAAAAAACCCAAAATATCGTGACAGGATGTTTAGGATTTAATTTCGTTTTTAAAAGTTTGAATAATAAATTAAAAACCACATACATTCCTTCCTTAGATCGACCTTGGGAGTATACTTATCATTTTCTACGAAATGATTCGTGCACTTGCTAGAGTTTTATAAATATAAAACCAAAGTATTGGCAGGATCGGCGATGCCGGTTTTCGCTCATCAAAATTTTTGACAATCCCGATTCTGCTCATCAAGTTTTTGTCACAGAACTTGAGTGTGGCGCGTGAATTTGACACGTGGCTTCCACAATTGTGTAGATTTGAGCAAGTCGATCACAGTGGTATCTACAAAAAGGTTATCGGAGCAAGATGTACGATGAAGATTGTGATTACAGTGATCTATGTGGTACGAGACTCTTCAACGACGACGACTGTAGGCACAGAACCCAAGGACAACAGTTAAGAGATATCGGGGGTTCAACGATGAATGATTGTAGCGACTATTGTGATAAGTGTAGAATAACACCAGAAGAGATAAGACTGCCAAAAGAAAGATGAGAATAATAGCTCTGATATTATGTAAGAAATAACGAATGATTATATTTTGTATTTTAAAGAATATACATGATGTCTTTATATATGAAGTACAAGTAATATATAAGATGTACAAAATTTATAACATGATATACACTAAAAGATGTTATAAGCATTAACAAAGTTTATTTCAATTAATTAGATTAGTTTTTTTTTTGGGTATGAACCAAAAAAATAATAATAATAATGAGAATTTTACCACATGCTTTCCGTGAAAAACATTCAAGAGTACTTGCACTCATCTATGTAACGGCGTATAGTAAAATTTTCAATTTTTTAAATTTGACTGAAAAAAGCTAACTTTTTTTGCCAATGAATTGAAAAGATTTACTTGAAAAATTAATACAAATAAATATTAAAGTAAAAAATCAATTCTAATTGTTTAATTATAATAAACTAAAATTTTATCATATTTAAAGTATAATCTTACTACAAGAGTATATTTTATTAATTTTGAAATAATATTTTTATTTTTAAAAGTCTTAAAATATTTAATTATGTTAATATTATTATTTTATGTTTTAAAAATATTGATTTTTTATTTAAATTATTTTGTAGAATGATAATATAGTTCATTATGAGTGTCGTCTCGAATCTCTCTTATTTTGTGACTGTTATTCTGAATGAATGAATATATTTGTTATTAAATAAAATTATCATATTTAAGTTATCTCACATTTATTATTATTATTATTATTCCCGCCGGTTAACAAACGAATGGGAACTAACAGTGTCCTAATAAGGATCCTTACAGATGAAAGGGAGCCACACTAGTGTTCTATGTAAATAACTCAATACACCGGAAAATTGCTCTACATACCAAAGTACTGTAGCAAACACCAAATAAAAGAACCTACCATAATAAACCAGGTCTTCGATATAGGGTTTTCTGTATTATTTCCGCAACAAACATGGCGGTTCTCAGAACCACCACTAACACAATACTTCATAAATTTACCCAAGCACAATTTCCCCTTCCTTTTTTAGCATCAGTCCATATTGTTTTGATTCGCCCGAATGTGTCCATTGGAACCTTACCGCGTGGATTTATTGGCGCCCAAATTCGATGCGCCGCATCGAACTCAAACGAGAAGGTCTCATCTCGGATGTCGCAGATGCAGCAGCTTATGCAAGAGGCAGAAGAGCGTTCTCTCTCCGCTGACAACCAGTCTCCTCCTAAAATCACTTTGGGCATGCTTTTCTGACTTTGAAATTCTATTGTTTTCGATTGATTTCTGGATTTTTGCCTGCCTCTGTAATAAGTCTTTTGTAGTCAAATCAAAATTCTTCTATTTTTTTTTGTTTCAAAACTCAAAATTCCAATTTTTGATATTGAGCTTTTCGTTCAGACCATGTAACTGTGAGTTTTGCTAGAAGCGGTGGTCCTGGAGGTCAGAATGTTAACAAAGGTATGTTTCCCTTTTCCGTTGCTATTTAGCTTTCTTTTATTTTTTTGGGTCAAGAAATAAAAGCTTCCTTGTTGAGAAGAACAGATACACTTCTAAATTGTCCAGATAACTAACAGATCTGAATAAAACATTTCTAGAAAGTCTTATCATAATATCAGAGAAAGACTAAGACAACTATTCTAGAAATGAAAATGATTTACAATAATCAATCAATAGAACAAAGATAGACCTTTAGCAATATCTTGTAATTGTGTCACTGTAAAGATAACAATTTGAAATTGATCAAAAACTTCATTTGCGAAACCCTTCTGATGCGGGTTTTCTAGATTCTCCAAAAGAGCACATTCCAGAAGACTAAATCAAGATTACCACTGGGAGAGCAATCAATAAAAATCCCAAATTGCAGTAAAGGACATAGAACATTGAAACAAAAAATGATTAATAGTTTCCACAGCTGAAGAGTATAAAGGACAACATTCATAAATTGGTTTGCAACAAATTGGATCTAACTACAAGGCTATTGTTTAAACACAACTATAAGAAACACTTCAGTTTGCTTGATACCTTGAGTTGCCAAACTTTTGGTGAGAGAATAGGGTGTTTTGAACCAGAGGTAGAACCAATATTTCCCCCAAGAATAGAAGGTGTTTGTTTAGAGATTCTTTCACAAAAAGCTTTATAACCTGACTTTACAGTGTAATTACCATTGTTAAAGAAATGCCACACCATTTGTCAGTTCCAACCATCAAGTGAGTCCTTAAAACGTCATGGCCATCTACAAGCCAAAATATTTCGTTTACGAAGTCCACATTTCATGAGGGAATATCATTATTGAAAATAAACAACTCCTTAATTAGAGATATGGAATGAGTAGGAGGAGTGATAGGTTAAAAAGATGGAGATTCTAGGAGCCAATTATCTTCCCAAATCATAGCAGTCCCTCTTGAACCTATCTATAATCTCATCCCTTGTTCAAGAATTTGTCCAGTCTCTAGAATTCCTCTCCACCCACGAGAAAGATTATAGCCCATCTTAGCCTTTCAAAAAGCACCATCTTTGAAGCACTTATGCCGAAGAAAAGTTGCAAGAAGGGAGGTTGGATTAGTTAGCAACCTCCAACCTTACTTTGCCAAGAGAGCGAGGTTGTTAGAAACAACATCTTTAAAGTCAAATCCTCCTTCCTTTTTAATTAACTTCATTTGTTCCCAACTTACCCAATGAATTTATGAGTGTTTATCAGTGCTACCCACCAATAGCTAACCATAATGGACTGTATGCCTCGAAAAAGACTATTATGGAGCTTGAAACATTGCATGGCATAGATAGGAATAGATAAGATCACTGATTTCAGAAGAACTTCTCGACCGCCATGTGAAAGAAATTGGTTTCCCCAACTACACTTTTTTACGAACCTTATTCAAAATAAAGCCAAAAACTTCCATTTTCTTCCTTCCTATGACAGCCGGTAAATCAAGATACTTATCCATTCCACCAATGCAGCTAATTCCCAAAGAGTGTCTTTTGGGATTAATCACACCATGTGGAGAATTGGCACTAAAAAATAAGGAGGATTTCTCAAAATGTACACATTAGCTAGAAACTTCCTCATACTTTGCTAGTAAAGTTTTGAAATTAGATACCTCTTTCAATGAGAGTTTGCAAAAGATCACAGAGTCGTGAGCCAAAAAAAGTGAGAAATTGAGGGGTCACTCCAACTAACCTTGACACCTATTTATCAGACTATAGGCTATCGGTTTTCTGTTTTACATATTATGGTATTTGGTTATTGTTACTCAGTATTGCATATTTCTTTATTGAGTTCAGTGAATACCAAGGTGGATATGCGCTTCAATGTTGAAAGGGCT
Organism: Hippophae rhamnoides; assembly: GCA_033030585.1. NCBI lineage: Eukaryota > Viridiplantae > Streptophyta > Magnoliopsida > Rosales > Elaeagnaceae > Hippophae > Hippophae rhamnoides. The sequence goes on along the minus strand of CM065428.1, from coordinate 65,267,560 downwards.
ACTTGGCTGGGTGGGAGGATTAGAGAAAAGATCATGCAGACGGTTTGCTACTGCCATCTATTTTCATTTATTTGAATCTATTACCCAGGATTAAAAAAAAAAGAACTATTTTTCATTGAGGTTTCATTATCCATCTTTGTTGCCTTAGTCTTGTTTATGGCGTGCTCCAAAAGTATAAGATGTCGCTCAAGAACATTGGACCTATCTGCTATACCTTTAGGGTTTCAGTTAGGCACCTGGAATGGAACCATGTTAAGTCTATTATCTGAGACCATGACTACCATCTTGGTTCAAAATGTTAATTGTCCGATTGTCAGTCCATATTAAAAAATAAATATTTCTCTCATTTTACGGGAATGCATAATTGTCAACGTCATGATTCTCAAGAATTTAAGAATATGTAATACTTAGAGAGATTTTGTTGATGCTGGCAATGATGACTTTAAATCTTCTAAACCAAGGACATCTTGAGAAGTTAATTGAAAACTTTGAAATGTATGACTGACATTTACGTTTCTTCCATTCTTGCTATATTCTTCACTCTATTTCTATTGCAGCTACCATTAGTTGGAATTTCCATCTAGATTTTTGTCACAAAAATATTGTTCTGTTACTATTTTCTACACTTATCGTTGTTTCCTGATTGTAAGTAGGAGAAGAAACGTATAAACAAAGATGGTGAACTTGTGATTACTTCGACAAAGACTCGAACTCAGAAGTTAATCTCTTATCCATTCCTTTTACATCTTTCTGGTTTCACATGTATCTTCACAAAGCATCTAGTTTGATATTGGCGTTCTTCTTCAGGGGTAACATCGAAGATGCTTTGGCAAAGCTTCAGGTACTAATAAATGGGGGTTAATTTTGTCCCCTGATTCAAACATATAGTAGAATTTTTTTAACATTTTTGGGACAGTTTGGAAAATACATTTTCCAATTTATTAGCCAATTAACTTTAAACAGTGTTCTTCATCGAGAGAGAGAGAGAGAAAGAGACTGTTTGCAAGAAATGGTGATTTGTTTTTGCGCAGTTTTTATTTTTCGTTCATGATGTAGGTGTTTTGTTAAATAATTAACGATACAGGAAATTATAGATGCTGCTTCTTATGTACCACCACCTCCCTCAGAAGAGCAAAAGAAGAAAATTGCAAAGATGTAAGACCCTTAACCATCTTTGTATACCAATTTATTGCCTTGCTCTTGATGTGTTCGTAGTTGGTTAGTTGTTATGTAATTTTATTATGTTTTTAGTCTAGTATTAAACTGGTTTTCATTGTCATTGCATTAAGGGCTGCTATTGGCGAACAGAGACGCCTTCAAAGCAAAAAGGCACAATCAGAAAAAAAGTCATTTAGGCGAAGTAAAGACAGTTGGGAATGACCGCCATAAGTCATGGAAGTGGAGTCTCGACGTCTTTTAGATCATACATGTCTATTTGTTGCCTGTTTTGTCACATTTTGTGATTTTATCATGTTGTTTTATAGTTTTGCTAGATAATATTTCTTGTGTTCTTTGGCTTCCTCACAAATATTGTTTTTATGCAGGGCCTCAAATGAAGCATTTACATTCTTGGTAGTATGGTTTCACTATTGAATTTATGGATACTTTTACGGTTAAGGTTCCTTAAATGAACCTCAAATCATGGTTTTGGGTTTCATTATTTGACCCCTATGATGTAACATATATATATATATATATATTCTCTATTTAAGCTATTTTCTTTTACCTTTTCTCTTCATACACATTATTTTCTATTTTATGTCTAGCTTATTAAAAAATTTCATTCATCTTTCTTTTTCTCAGTCATGGACAACATATTCTACAAAAAAAACTTATCAATTTTTTTTCGTTTATATCTTTTTGTCAAGGTACATGTATCTACAACCAAATTTCATATAATTTGTGTAGATACACAAATTTTTAAAATGTTCTCGGTTTAAATATCTTTCCCTCCATATCATACCATTAATATGAATTAGTATTTCTCTGTGTAACGTAACTTCCTTAATAGAATTTGAAGAGATGTGATCCTTGACTTTTTGGCATCTTTGAACCATTTCTGTTATGATGGGTGAGATACGGTCATTTGGGGGTTTCACATTTCATAAAGAGTAAGTGGTCAAATGCATTGAACTTTAGACGCTTTAGAATTACTTTTCTTCATGGTGGCTGTGGCTGTGGCTGTGCCCATGCCAATTTTCTGATGGTGCAGTTCATTTTGCAGAAGGGACCCTTTCTGTTTTGAGATGAGCCTTTTACTTTTCTACGATCATCAGTTTGATTGGATTTATTGTTATTAGATGACACGGTCCTCTGAATTAACCAAACGTAGTAAATTTGAAGTCCAAGCAGAAGAAGAGACAAATGAAGACGGTATCTCAGTTATATTAGTTTAGTTTATTTATTTATTTATTTATTAATAATTTAGTTATTTTATTATGAAAAAGTGACAATAAAAATAAATGATCAAATTTTGAATTTTTATTTTTATTTTTTTTATCAATTTTCGTTTATTGATAAAAACAATCTATAGAAATTATATTTTAATAAAAACAAAATGAAATTGATTGTTACTTTTTTTTCTAAAAAATAAAAGAGCTAAACAGTTAAAAAAAACTAACAAAAAGATTAAATTGATATTTTTGTCGTAATTAGGAAATTTGTGTATCATCTACTCAAAACCGAAACCAAAATCATGTTCATGGAAAAAAATTAAAACGAACACGCATATTCCTAGTTAGTCTTGCCCGTATTATTTAAACCATCAGAAAAAAGTTCTAATTGAAATTGAATTTGAACGTCCAAATCATCCTTGATTTATCACTCAACATATATCCTAGATAGTTATAATGGGTTGTTATTTATATTTATTTTTCATTAAGTATATTCCTTATTTAAAAATAAATAATATTAAATGTTATCGGTCTAAAATATTATGTGATTATGTAATTTATAAATAATAAATAATTTCTTGTTATAATGGTATACAAAAATCACTTGTAACATTTCATAAACAATAGTTATAGTGGATATTAAAAATTTCAAGGATATAGAATTTATAGTTACAATAAAATATGCACTTCTATGTGAAAATAAAGTGAAAAAAACTAACAGTTAGTTTTCATCTCATCCTCTACCTCTCAAGTTCCTGATATTCTTGAAATAACTCTAATTTATTTGGTTAAAAATAACTAGCGACTGAACTAGTTGTACTATAAAAATTGGCCGGAAGAAGGAATAAATATTGTCGATTAATCAAGATAAAAAAAGAAGAAGAAGAAGAAGAAGAAGAAGAAGAGAGTACTGTGGATTATTATATGGACGAGATACATAATTGGGTCGGAGTTATTCGGAGGTCGATCAGTAGTTCTAATTTAGAAAATAAAAACTGTTACGGAAGATTTGAAGTCTAATTACAATATCTGTTATCTAATTACCTATTTTTCTCTTAGCAAATTACATGCTTAGAAGAAGTTAGGGGATGAGAGAGAGAGAGAGAGAGAGAGAGCCATGAGAAGAAAAAAGAAAAATAGATCAAAAGATAGGAGGAGGTAGCAATATATTATTATTGGTTAGCGAGCGAGCGCTGTTTTATGTACATAAAGGTCATTTAATTAAAACAGGAAATTAAACAATTTCTTTACATTCAAGTTTTTAAGGAAAAAGGGATGAAGAAGAAATTTAGAAATAGAAGTTGATCAAATTCGGATAACGTACTCCTCTCCAGATTGTTGATCAAAATGCTTAATCCATCTTCCTTGATGATGATGATGATGATGATCACTACCCTTGTTTGAAGATCTCGAAGTTCCTCCGTTTATTCCAGTACTATTGCAACCAACATGTGCTATATCTAATCCTTTTCCAACCGGCAAATACACTGACCTCACCAACCGTCTTAATCCTCCATCAACAACACTTCTCCATTTAAACTCATTATTAATAAAGCTAGCATTCTTGCAAACCAGAACAGCTCCTCTGTGACTCAGTTTAGCCAGTCTCAAAAATCTGACAAAGTCATTTCTCTTACAATCTACCACCAAAAAATCTATCCCCACAAGCCTATCCAAAACCTGTTCTGGCTCCCCAACAATCACTTTTACTGTTTGTGCCATACCTGCTTCGTTCATGGCCTTTAGATATTCAGATTTTGATCTCTCATCTGAGACAATACATGTATGTATTCCCTTTGTATGTCGACTGGCTACGGCTAAACCAATGCTAGTGGCAGTTACTCCACCTTGTGACCATGTTTCCACTATGTATTGCGCGTTCCACCCTGCTGCCATCGCTGAAATCAGTTCTGCTACCCCGAATTCTTGAACTACCTCGCACTATACAAACAAAATTAACCCATTAATTTTTCATCATATATGATCCAGAGATTCAAGAAATAATTAATTCTAAATTGATCGAGAGCTTGAATAATATTTTATTAAAAGAAAATTAAGCCCGTGATTGCTTACAGATTTAACAGTGTCGATGTATGCTTTGGATGCATTTTCTGGAGACCAGACTAGCTTCATTTCCTTCAATTTGTGTAATTTTTTTCTGAGGATTGCTTTTTCTAGTTGTTCTTTTCTTTAATGTGAAGCGATCAACGAGGTTGGCTTAGAATGAAGATAGTTTAAGTTGGTCTTTTTAATTAATTTCAGAGAGAAAAGGTTCTTTGATCGATTTATAACCAGAAATAAAAGGATATATCCTTTATTGGTGGACCGTTGACATTGTTGACATTGATCCACGCATGTCCAACCTGTGGGCTATACACCGTGTACATTTATATTAATTGGTATTTTAGTGTTTCTTTCTCCTAACATTAAACTCGCGCCGTACATATATTATTATTTTGTTAATTACTAATTTTTATATATATAAAATAAGATATGGTGGTTAATTTAACCATTTTTTATCTCTTTCTCACACTTTTATCTTTTCCTTTTTTTATAAAACATTTCTTATTTCTTGTTTCCTCAATATTAAATTTAAAATTCTAAACTTTAAATTTAAATACTACATTCTAAATCTTAAATTCTAAAAATTAATTACTAAACCCTAAATATAAAGATAAATAATGAAATTATAAATCTTAAATACTAAAAGTTAATTACTAAAACCTAAATATAAAGATAAATAATGAAAGACAAAAAATAAAGAATATGAGAAAAAGAGGAAAAATAATAATAAAAGTTTTTAAAGATTAAAATATTATTTATTTATTTTATGTTATATTTTTTTATCAAATAAATACTTTTTAGATGATTTATATACTTTTAAAATAATAATTAAGAACTTAAACAACTCGTGTAAATAATTATTTTTTGTTAAATTTGAACAACTCTTTTATAAAAGTATTGTTTTTTTTTCATACAAATTCCTATATATTAATAATACATTCTTTAAGTTATTGAGATAAAAAAAATATAATACAATTTTTTTACATTATACTGTTCTGGTGTGCACCAACCTTCGTTTTTCAGTTTTTTTTTTTTAATTTGTATTTGTGATAAAATATAACATATGATTTGTGTCGGAAAAGGATATTTCAGGTGGCCCCACGAGCTAAAATTTCCAAATACTTAATTTAATTTTGGTGACTTGTTGTACAAGGAGTTCTTTTGTTATGCTAGCTAGCTTTCTCATGCTTAGCTCAAGGGTGATCACATATATAAATACATAGAAAATAAAATGTACAGGCAAATTTTTTAAAAAAATGGTACTAAATTTTTTAAAAATAAAAAAATATTATACATGTAATATTTAAATTTAAATTTATGAGAGTAGTATAAAGATTCGTACCATCTATATTCACATATTTGTTAATATTATACATTATCAAAGAATATAACTATATAATTTATATACGCATCATACATTTAATTTAATTGTAAAATCAAATTTTATTATATAATATAAAAATAACTTGATTATATAAAAAAATTTATACGATCAATTGTATGAGTCTAAATCGTAGTATATAATTAATTAAATTTTTTTGAATTTTTAAACATAAAATTATATATATTTATATTTTATTTCATATCAAAATAAAAAAAATATTTTTTAAATATTCATTTAAAAAATTTAATAATATAAATTATTTTAAATATAAATTTTATTAAAATATTTATATTTAATTTAATTTAACTATATTATATAACTTGTATTATATACAATATTTATAATATAATTCAATATAATTTATTATTATATTTAATTTATCCGAATTACTGCATTAAATATTTATATATATAGATATATATATATATTTTAAAAAAATAAATTATTAATATTTATAATAAAAAATCTAATTATATGAAAATATCAAATATATATTATACATATGCATTTTTTTATATAAAATTTATTGTATTAATATTAAAAAATATATTGAAAATGTTAAAAAATATTAGTTTTTATATCAATATATATCAGGGACGTGTCAAGAATTTTATTCATATTAATATTAATATAGGAATATTATATAAATTAAAGTAGCCCAAAATCCCAAGTAAAAATGAAAAAGAAAAAAGTCATAGCTAGTTATCGAAAACGGGTGATAAAAATTACACATAAAACTAATAGAAAATAATTGTAGGGAATACTATATGGTTTTAATTAAGAACTAGAGTTAATTAGTATATTTGATATTGTTTCTTAAACCTAGCTATATATGGTTTTTAAAATAGTTTTTGATGAGAATGAATATGATGAAGATTTGAGTGGCTTCTAGCTCATGTATGCATGCTTATCCAAACTCCAAACACGCACACAACTGTTCAACTATTTTGTATAATCACCGTCATAAGTATTATTAACTTAAAATGAAAAGAAAAGAAACTGAAAGTGTCTGGATGCATATATATATATATATATATGCAAGTGTAACTATTTATGTGTTTTGTGTCACTGTCATGACATGGTGAGAACATAATCATTTATCCTAATTAATTCTTAGTAATTAATTCTTAGGTTCGTCTTTTTAATTATTTTCTTAGCTATAATTGATGATAATACATGCATGTTAACCAAAAAGACTAATTATGTAATAACTATTAAAATTATAATTTGTTTAATTATATCAATTATATATTTCATTGCAATTAATATTCAAATACTAAATTTATATTTTAGGGTGTAAGTTTGGGCTCCAGATCTTCTACTTTAATAAGAAGTGTCTTAATTTTCTACTTGAAAAAATGTATGCATTTATACAATAAATAATAAAAAACTTAGAGCTGTTAAATTGTACACGGGAGAATTTTATGTATTATATATATTTATATTTTTTTTTCTTACTTTTATTACAAATATAACAATAATTAATATCTATTTTAGATGTCATTTGCAAAATCGGAAGGGTAAAAAAAAAAAAAAAACCTCTAAAACTAGTTACCAAACGCATAACAATTTAAAATTATATTTGACAAAACCCTTAAATATGAATATGAATATGAATAGGAATTTCAATTTTGTTTCTTAAAAACACCATTTTTTTTTCTTCCTTTACATGAATAAATATAAGCATATAAATAATTATAACATATTTCCCTTCTTTTAATTAATTAATTAATTTGTTGGTACCATTTTGTAATTTACTACCAGAAATAATTCATTTGAAAGCTTTTGACACGTTTTGCTACATATAACATTATCTTTTGGTCAGTATAAGTAACAATATTAATAATTTGGAATCAACAAATAAGAAAGTTATGCATATAAGACACCAAAGAAAGTTGATTTCAACTTTAAAAAGCTGGTTTAATTATCAGCCACAGCTAGTGAGGGAATTAACATCAAACGCGCGTACAATTAAGTCTCTTGATACATTGAACCAAAAAGGTAAGCAAAACCGATTTTGCTTATTGATCAAGTAATTGCTTTATTCTTCTTCTTTTTGGAATTTGTTAATAATTAATGCTATAATATTCTTCTTCTTTTTTTTTCTTTTTTTTTTCTTTTTGGGCCTATATAGCCTACTCATTTTATAACGTAGACTTCTAATTAGATGTATTGTTCTACCCAAACCATTAAAAATTTCAGAAAATTTAGCACTAGAATATTAGTCAAAGAAAAATCATTCTTTGTTATTTACCACAAACATATGATGGATTTTTGTTTCTCAATGGATATAAATATTTTTTTTTATATTATCTCATGTCATAATTATTTATAAATAAAAAATAATTTATTTATTTATATATATTATAAATAAAATAAAAATCTGAATTTTTATTTCTTGATTTTTATTGTAAAAATAATTAATATATGATTAAATATATTTTTCATGGTTTAATTATGTTTCTTCTTTTTTAATATTTATTATAAAAATATATTTAATTTTAACAAAATAAATGTTAAAATAATTCTTACTTTAATAATTATTTAAAATATTAACATTAATTTTTTATATTTTTAATATTTAACTTATGTTTATAAATAAATATATATATATATAAAAGTGAGAATAAATAAATTTTAATTTAATTATTGAAAATATTATATGTATTTTATTATTAAAAATATATTTTTATAATAATTATGTGTATTTAAAATAATATTAATATATATTTTATTTTGATTAAATACGATTTTTATATTACAATAATAATAATACATATTTCATATTTCATATTTTATCCATTATTATTGTTATTTAAAAACAAAAAATTAAAATTTTATAAATAACTACTTTTTAATTATAGTAGGTTAAAATCACCTTACCTAATCCCACTACCCGCTTGATGGTAAAAGTAGAAATTGAAGTTAAAGACTCGACACAGGAATTTTCGAGAAGGGTCAAATGGTCAAAATTCAAATACACGACAGGTCACAGGAGGAACTTGTAAGGCATAGGACCCTAGGAAGTCATTACCGCGTCCGTAATCCTATATGTATGACTGTAATCAAGGACCAACTTAGAATGGTAAAGGAATAGAATTTTTCATTTTATTCTGATTGATTTGAATGTTGATTAGAATTAAATGCAAAATTACAGTAAATGAAAATTCATTCTTCTTATATTTTTAAAAAATGCTCAGTAATGATCTATTTTTACATATTTATATTATTATTTCTTATTTTTGTTTATTTAGACGTGAAAAAAATTATTTTACGAATTAATTTTATGAACTTTATTTTCAATTTTACTTTTATTTTAAAATAATTTAAGAATAGAAAAATATTCGACTAAGATCTTAAAATAATTTATGAAATTTTAGTTAAATTTAATTAAGGTTTTGTAAAAATTTAAATATTCAAAAAGTTATATATTTTTAACTTTTTTTAAATTTACTAATTCTAATGGATTTTGATATGTTAAAAAATATACGTGATAAAATATTTACTTATTTTTGACTTATTATATCACGCGTATTTTTGTATTAAAATTTTAATAATTTTTATATAATAATTTATTTTAATTATATAAAATTAAAATATAAATTATATTTGAGCTTATTAATGTTTACAAAATTGCTAGTCTAAAAAAACACATAAGTTCATCTACAAGAAAACTTTATAAGCAAGAAAATAAATAAAATTTATTATAAAAAAATAATATACTTAAACATTGTTGAAAATATTATTTACTTGATGAAAGGTAATTTTTATTAAAATTTAACATTTACTCAATAACATAAATCAAATATAATATTATTATAAGAGATAATGATTCATACACGAATTCTTAACAACATTTTTCTCTTGTTATTAAGTCTCCAATTTTTTGCATTCTTGACAAGAAAACAATGACAACACATGTTATTTTTTGACATTGTAATGATTTTTGTAGTTTAACAAAATTTTGGTTTTAATTGTTAATAAAAAGAATGCAATAGGTTTTCCATTAGGTGAAGAGATTAGTTTTGAGTTTAGTAGGAGGGTTTTGTAAAATATGAATGACCTAAAAAGATGAAAATGATAATTTTTAGGATCTAGAGATTTAATTATCCTTATATATTATATGAATTATAATGATATTAATATATATGATATTTTAAAAATATTAAAATATATATGATAGATAAAAATTTAAGAATATTTGTGATAATTTTTTTATTATATCACATCAAATAAAATAATATTTATGTTAAGGATATTTATAATATTTTAAAAATGTTATGGGTATATATAACATAAGATAAAAAAAAATGGAGAATATGTGTGCACTTTTTCAAAAGAATTCAGAGATGACAAAAGTTGATGCCTGTTGGAACATTTTTACTTACGATAGCTAATTTCTGCTTTTTTCCATTGTCTCTCTTGGGCTTACACTGCTATCGAGAGAGAGTGGGCCTTGATGGTTTTTACTCGGGAATTGGGCCATATTTCATTAATTAGGTTTGCTTCAAGGCGAAATTAATGAAAAATGGCCCATTAAAAAGGAAATCCTCCGCCAAATACAACAGTTTTATACCTAAACTCTTTCAGAACTTTCATCAAAGCACATCGTCAGATCCACCTACATTTTCGTTTTGTAGAACCGCCCTTTGAACATACGTGGCAAATACCCAGGAAACTCCACACCCACGTGTTGCGGATCCTACTGCTTGCTTGCCACCACCATAGCCAATTATTCTTCATCTTCTCTTCAACTTCAAACTCGCAATTCACCACAAGTGCAAATTCAGTTCTCTGTTGTACAAGATGCAGCGTTTCAAACTGTTCCTCAATTTTCCAAAACCCATTTTGTATAATTATAGTTATAGAACCATCTACCATAAAACGCAGCTCGAGAACGCCGGTCCAGTAGCCTCACTTCTCAAGTCTAGGTCTGTAGTTAGGTTTAGGGGCCCAGACACCGTGAAGTTTCTTCAACGATTATTGACCAACGATGTCCGTAGGTTCGCTGAATCTACTGGGGAGAAAAAACTTGACATTGGCCACTCCAAATTTGGGCACAGCATCGTTTCCGCCTATGTATGCCGCGTTGTTAACGCCTCAAGGACGGTTTTTGTATGACCTGTTTCTGTATAGGAAGTCCAGCGCCGAAGACAAGCTTAATAAAACTGGGTCAGCGCCCGGATCAGACCAGGACGAATCATTTGAACTTTTCGCCGACGTAGATTCTTCGGTATTGGATGAGCTTTTGGATATATTCAAGAAGTGAGTTATCTCGTTAATCTCGAATAGTTGTGTTGAACATTTTTGGTTTAACATTTCAATAAATGATTTTACATGCAATTAAAAAACATTAAAAAACATTTCAAGATGGAGGCCTGTGTTGGCTGAGCACGTTGAAAATTAGCATTTCTTGGCTTATCATTTACGTTTCTTTTCCAGTTGCTTCTTTGAACTGTTGTGGGCGGAAGCAATAAATAGCGGTATATGAATATATCAAAGCGATAAAATGAGCAACGATTTAATTTACGTGGTTTCTAAGAATTTGCTTCAGGTCGCAGTCAACAGAATATTATTTGAATTGAGTAGGAAATATCTGAGAATACATTATACTCTGATTTCGCCACTAATAATATCTGCCGAGTGTTTGGCACAAAGCGAGTATTTTCTCTAGCTTTGAGTTTGTACTCTCTCGATTTTTGTGATTTTGCCTTGTTATTGATCATGAACTCTTCACTGTTATAGATGAAGAAGGCTCCTTTCCCTAAAGTGTGCCATAATTTAGCGCTTAAATTAGACCAATTTCCTTAAATTATGCCATTAATTTATTAAATCGATATCCGCCACAATTAGGCCCACTTAATTTCCTAAATTACGCCACTAATTTGTTACTTTTAGACCAATATTCAACAATCTCACCTTGACGAAAAAGTTCCATAACGTTGCCTCCCAACGCCGCAAGCAGCTTCGAGAGATGTTGATCAAGTTGGCGATGTTGAAACTTGATCCTGCATGGCACCTTTGTAAGCATATCCGCAGGGGTTATCTACGATTCCGAGCTTTACGGAGTATAACATTCCGCTTCATCAACGATTTCGAACAAAATGAAATCGAACATCGATGTGCTTGGTCGACCATGATGAACTTGGTTCTTTGCCAAACAAATGGCACTCTACGGTATCGCGAGAAAACCTCCACGTTCTTGCCAACAATACCCAAATCCTTAGTCGGCAGAAGCCGTATAGCCACAACGCTTTTGAATGCTGACCGTATATTCTGCCTCTGTAGTAGACAAAGCCATTCGATTGAGCTGATGTTGATCTCCAATAATGGTCCTCCCGCCATTGTGAACACATAACCAGGTTGTAGATCGACGCTTATCCGGTCTCCAGCGTAGATCGAGAATCCACATATCCATTGGGTGTTTACGCAGCCGGTCTTGTCTGCCGAACTTTAAACCAATATCCACAGATCACATAGATGTCTGGTAGAATCCCTTTGCTTGCACCGGTGTCGCTTTCCCGGATTATGCGTATGCAGGCTCACCATACTAACGGCGTGGGAAATATCGAATGCAGTAAACCATTGCATACATCAAGGCATGACGACATTTGCGTATGGAATCACGTTCCATTTGCTTCTTCTGCATCGGTGGTGCTAGGTGACATTAATGCAACTTGGCGAAAGTGAGGAGCGGCGGTGTTGCATTTACGGGTTTGGTTTTTTCATCAATGTCGAACCTTTGTAGTACTTTCTTGAATCTTGATGCATGTCGGTGTTGTGCAACTCTATCTCTTGTGATTTCCATCCCAAGAATTTTCTTAGCTTCCAAGATCTTTTATTTCAAATTCGAACTTTCAAGAGCCTTGGCTTGTCGATCTCGCATTTCCACTCGCTTACGATCAACATATCATCAAACATATAAGAGCAAATAAATGAAGGTACCGTCTTGGAGTTTCCGAAAGTATAATAATGATCAAACCGACTACGTGTACTGCTCGCTCGATGAAGCTATCAAAGGCGCTTGTACCATTGTCAGCGGTGATTGCTTCAAACCGTAAATTGACTTACTCGGCTTAAAGCCCACCCGTTATAGATCTTGGAATTTTAAAGCCATCCGGTTGAGACATGTAGATTTCTTCGTTCAAAGTACCGTGGAGAAAAGCTATGTTGACACATCGAGTTGAGCTAACTCGGGATCAAAGCGTGCTACCAAAGCCAATAGTATCCGAATAGATGAACGCTAACAACGGTGAGAATACCTCGTGTAGTCTATTCCTTCTTTACGAGCATAGCCTTTTGCTACGAGTCTGGCTTTGTATCGATGTTGTCTTTACCAGGAAGACCTTCATGTAGCGTAGACCCATTTTGCAACCAATAGTTTTCTTTCCTAAGTTTAACCAAGCTCCCAAGTCCGATTCTCGATGTAGAGACTTCATCTCTTCATCCATTGCCATTTTCCACTTCATACTATCAACTGTACGCGCTTCTGCGTAAGTGCATGGGACATCATCATCGATGCGGGAAGTGCAAATGCTACCATGTATGCATTGTCTGGTAGGCTTCCCATAATCTCACTTCTCGGTCGAGTAGTGGCAATAGATTACATTTCCGATTAATCGGTAGTGATGGTGAGAGAACCTCCTCAAAACCCGGCGAGATCTCTTCTTGATCATCAATTTCATCTTCACCACACGATTAATTGGTGCAATTTTTATGGATCTTGAAGTCTCAAGATCATCGCTTAGAAAAGAGTATTTGGACTTTCATTCTCTTTCTCCGAATTTGTTTGTCTCGTGTAAATTCGTCGAATGTAACATCTCGACTTAAGACGATCTTCTTGGATTCACTCACCTAAAGTCGAAATCCTTTAACTCCTTCCTTAAAGCCCAACTTTCTTTGCTCTCGGATCCGGTTTGGATTCACTAACATGAAAATACGCGAGACATCCAAATATTCGCATGAATCATGTCAAGTAACGGGTTGTCCGGACCATTACCTCTTTAGGAGTTTTTCCATCTAATGCGATCGCAGAAGTACGGTGACTATATGAGTTGCATATGACAAAGCCTCGGCCCAAAATGCCTCAAGCTCGATTTGGAATGAGATAGCATACATCGAACTTTCAACCAAAGTACGATTCATTCGTTCTATGACTCCGTTACTGTTTGTGGTGTACGAGGGCCGAAAAATGTACGATTATCCACTTCGTCTTGACAAACTTTAAAGAAAGGATCGATTTATACTCGCCACCATTATCGGATACGAGCCTTTTAATCTTCCTACTGTCATCTGAGGTCTCGATCATTTTCTTCCATTTAAGAAAGATATCCAGAACTTCATCTTTGTGACTCATGGTGTATATCCGGACATATCTAGAGAAATCATCGATAAAAGTCACAAACCAATGTTTACCTCCCAGTGAAGCATTCTTGGAAGCGTCCCCAAACATCAGGTGTGAATATAATCGAGATCCCTTAGTACGATGAATGGCGGTCGCCGAACTCGACTCTTGTTTGTTTTCCCATTACAATCTGATACTCGAGAAATCAAACTTTCCGGTCTTGCACCTTTCAAAAGACCTTGCTTCATTAAGCCTTGCAAAGCCATCTTTTCAAACGATACGCCCTAAGCAGTACGTGCCACATGGGAAGAATCATTTTCCTTTTCTTGAGAACTACTTGAGGCAATTTGTCTTCCCGCATGCTTGTACACCCGTCTAGGAAATACAAGTTCGCCTTGAGAGTACCGCTTCATTGCTACAAATGCACCTCGTACAACTTTCAAGACTCCATTTTCCAATGTTACCTTGTAACCATCGTAGAATCTAGAACACCTAAAGAAATAAGGTTTTTCTTTAGGTCGAATATACCTTACATTTGTAAGTGGTTTGATTATACCATCGTGCATCTTTAGTCGTATTGTTCGAGTCCTTTGTACGACGGGCATCGTGCCGCATAAGCACACTCATAGTGAGCTCTTCAAAAACTCGAAAACCAATGTCTGTTTGGACACGTATGATAAGAACATCCGAGAATCAAGGATCCACTACGAGTAGGTTTTTGATGATGAGCGAAAAGGGCGATTCTTGTCTTCGTCGGCCTTACGTCTGAACATTTGCATTTGACTTGTCCTTGTTTGGACAATCTTTCTTCCAATGCCCTTTTACGGTGACAATAGGCACACTCGTCCTTCGTAGGGCGTCTTACGGAATGACTTCTCCTCTGGACTTTGATCTAGATTTCCTTATTATTTGATCCGCGAGATTTTTTGTTGTTAGTCCCTACCTGCATAGGGTTCGTCAATGCTTCGATATTAGTCTGCCGTGATCATGTTGATCCTTAGGTACTCGTTATTTACCAAAGCATTTGAAACATCTACGAACTTAACCTCATGTCCTTTCCATATAACGGGGTTGTGGTTAAATGCTCATGGCTACTCGGGTAATGAATTCAACAACAACAAAGCTTTATCTTCGTCGATAATTTCAACATCTAAATTTTGCGGATCGGCCAAAATTTTATTGAAATTATCTAAGCCGCTCAATCGTAGGGGTACCTTTCTTATCTTTGGAAACGGAAAAGTTTCTTCTTGGTAGTAGTACGTTTCTCAATACTTTTCGTCATGTATTTGTCCTACAGTTTCTTCAGAAAGCTGGCTACATTCTCTTTCATGACAAAGTACTTACGATCTTTTTCCTAAGCACGGTCGAATTGTGCCTGACTTGTCGGTTGACATAATTCCAATCTTCGTTTGAATAATCTACGGCCTAGTCTCCCGAGGCTATATTAGATCCTTCTCGAACAATAGATCTAATACTTCACATTTGCCACGTACCAAAGTTATTTGTGCCGAATTTCTCCACCTCGAACTTTGCGTTGGACAACATAGTTCTTTGAGTAGAACTTGGTTTGCCATAAATTCTATGGTCGACTTGTTCACCTTCTTCGATCTCTCCTTTATAAGTACAAGATAATGAGAAATTTTGCACTTACAACTTAAAACGCAGTGTTTTTCAAATTTTATACCTTATTTGAAAAACGGTTAGTAGTTGAATTTGGAATGGTCCAATTAGCTAAGAATAGATCCAACTCGGTTGAAAACGGATGAAAAAGCAGTCCAACTTTCGGTCCAAATATCACTAGTATTTGAGTTGACTCGGTGCCCAACTCGGCGAGTTATTTCGATTCTTTGTGATGGGACTCGGCAGCTTGATTGATTGACTTCGATTTGGCGATTCTTTCATCGCTATGGTCGTTATCGTCAAGAGCTTCGATTTGATATATAATCTTGCTATATTTGGCTCACGATACCAATTTGTTGTGTCGCATGAGCCGATAAATAGCGGTATATGAATATATCAAGCGATAAATGAAGCTACGTAATTTACGTGGTTAATGATTAGCCTAGGTACGGGAAGCGTGGATATTATTTAGGCGGGTAGGGAAATATACAAAAATACTGCATCTGATTTACTCACTAATAATATCTACCGAGTGTTTAAAAGCTACAGTATTTTCTCTCTTTGAGTTTGCTTATACTCTCTACGATTTTTGTGATTTTTGCCTTGTTTCTTCAATGCATTTAACTCTTCCCTATTTATAGATGAAGAAAGGCTCCCTTTCCCTAAAGTGTGCCATAATTTAAGCCTTAAATTAGGCCACCAATTTTCTTAAATTATGCCACTAATTTCCTTAAATCATGCCACAAATCATGCCACTAATTTCCCTAAATTATGCCACTAATTTGTTACTTTTAGAGCCAATATTCAACATGAACTCCATTTTGGCATTGCAATTAGTTATATCGGTGGCTCTTGTGTTGATTTTGGAATTGGTTATAATTTCTTTTATTTATGTTTGTTTTGAAGTTCAGTTTTTTTTTTTTTATTACATGCATGTAGTCTTACAAATTTATTCATGTATGACAATTAGCAACAACCGTGGTTCACCTAGAAGATTCACCCCTCCCCATTTCTTCATCGTAATCGAATCACTCAAAGTATTGTTTGGTAGAAAAAAAAAAAAGAAGACATTTAGCAACAATCATCCTCGTAAATTTTTCATAATATACCATAGAACTGGCAGTATATACGCAGACAACGAGAGGTATATCTTTTCTTATAAAATATTGCTAATTGATTACTAGTTTTATGTGCACGTGGCTTGCAAGTATTCGTGTAACCACAACATCATGTGCAAATATGTGTGCAATTAGAATTGCTCCTCCTTTCCTTTTATGTGATCTTGTCTTATATTTTTAATTTCCATTTAAACGTTCACCTAATGGTTTGACAACTCATCCCTCCATTTTAAGTTATAATTTCAAATCACATCAAAAATATCGTTTTGATTAAAAAAAAAAATGTTGAGCAGGCAAATCATGCTGTGTTTAATTGCCTTTCCTTGGGACAAATTTTACCGTTGGCTCTCCGATTAATTTTTTTCATCTGTAGATATCGTGTGAGGTCTAAGGTTGAAATTGAAAATTTGGCTGAAGACTTCTCATGCTGGCAGCGTTATGGAGGTGGCCTTGCCAAAAAGTCTTCATCTGCAAAAGATCCTGAGTCTGACAGTCTTGGTTGGGGTGGTAGTATTGACCGATCAGGCATGAAATCTTCCACTGGGAGTGACTGTGGCTGGCAATGGTTTAAGGATCCTAGATTGGATTGCCTTGGATATAGAGGAATCTTTCAATCTAACACAATACGTTAGTTTAACCCTTTGCCGTAACTGATATTCGTACATAGCATTGCAACGATTGTAATTGTAATACGACATTCTGATTGACTGAGCTGCACTCTCCTTCTCCTACTGCAGCACCTTTGGTCGAGGCTGACAACGAAACAGATGAAGGGAACTACCTCCTCTGGAGAATAGAGAATGGAGTTGCCGAAGGCTCAACTGAGATCCCAAAAGGTACATCATTACTTCTTATTGATGGTTTATATTTGGTTATCTTATAATGTCCGTGTTCATATAATGCTTCTATTCTTTATCTTCAACTTGACAGTGTCATTTGTCACACGTTATGTTGAATAAATTATTAGTGTAAATGGTTGTGCTTCTGAGTGTTTGTTTCTTGAACAGGTGAAGCAATTCCTCTCGAATACAACTTAGAAGGTTTAAATGCAATAAGCTTTGATAAAGGTTGCTACGTGGGTCAAGAACTTATAGCTCGTACACACCACCGAGGAACCATTCGTAAACGTTTGCTTCCTTTAAGATTTGTTAACTACAATGGAAAAGGTAATCTTCCTTGCGTTCACTTTTGTAAATTGGGTTTTACTGGTTAGCTCAAATACTTGAATATGATTCTCTGGTTGTTTCAGAATTAGTGAAGAAAGTTTCCCCTGGCTCAGAAGTTGTTGATTCTGCATCTGGCAAGAGAGTTGGTACAGTGATGACTGCACTTGGAGGTCGTGGGCTTGGTCTCTTGCGATTGGAGGAAACCTTTAAACATTCGAGAGGATTGACGATACCGGGACAGGATGATGTAAAGGTTGAGGCTACAAGACCTGATTGGTGGCCTCCTGAATGGTCTCAAGGCAATCAACAACACAGTGCAGCTGCTTAAAATGTTAGTATTACAATATTACTATTACCAGTGAGGACGTATCCGTCCTCAAGATCTTTGCTTTTTAAGGTTGCTTTATATGGCAATATGGTCAGATATATGGTCGCTTACTACTTTTCATTGTTGAATGTTATGGGAAATATACCAATTCCAATTTCTTTTAAACGAAGGAAAGTAATAGAGAGTCGAGATTGAGATGGCTTCTCTAATCTAAATTAAAAGAGAGGTCAGCCATCAAAGACCACCAATCTAACTAGCCATTGCTTTAAGGATGAAGAGTCGGAAGGGTACTGTATAGTACTGTATTTTAAAAAAGATTTTTCGAGTCTATTTTTCCATAAAAAGATGTATCATTTAAATATATTTGTTTGTAAAAAATATTTTACATGATATTAAAGTTAGCTCTACATTCAAATTTTTATTCTACATTCAAATTTTTATTAAATATAATGAAATGATATATGTACGTATATTTAAATTAATATTTAATTAATAAAATTAGTCCAATTTTTTTTGATAAATTTTTTCTTTTAAACTTAAAACTAAATTTTAATAAAATTTTCAATGTTTAATATCTAAAATAACATATTATACAATAAAATTTTTATTTAAAGTTGATAGAAAAAAAACTATTAAAATATTTGAGTAGTTTTTTTATTAAGATTTTATCATTTTATACCTATCCAAAAATAAGTATTTTATTTTATCAATAATTTGATAAAAAGTTAATTTTTTTTATATGTATTTTTACTAATAAAGATAATTTTTTAAAATTGCCTACTAAATGGCCTTGTAGACCTATGCAGTTGTCTTTTTCCATAGACTATACGTTAAATAGCAGATTATATGATTTTTAACTTTCTACTGTGTACTATTATTGTGTTACTTTCAATTCGAGGGATAAGATGGGCGGAAAAAGTTCATCTGTAGAAGACAGAAAATGAATAAATGGATTTAAAATTTCCCCACTAACAAAATTTAGTCTGCCATTAGAAAGAGTACAAAAAAAAATTAACTTTCTCCTTAATGAATTTTTAAAATATATTGTATACTTTTTACCTTTGAAATCAATGGATGATTGTTCTATGTTATTCTTGGACCTTTTTGCACACAATTACGCTTCATCGAGAAGATTCGGGTTATTTTATAATGTCTTGCCATCGGTGTAGATTGGAGACCGGATCATAAGCTATTTGTTGGTGTGTTGTTACATCGCAAATGGTCGGTGGAATAAAGCATGACATCTGATAATGATAGTGGATCGTAAAATATGGATGTGCGGGAATTATGGTTATTGTTTAATTTCGTTTTCTTTGTATACATATATCTCGACTCTTGTACGCGTAAAAATGTAACGAAATAATAATGAAATATACTGATAATTATCGAGCTCACATATTTTAACATGGTATCGGAAGCGAGTTATTATTTGAGTAATGGAATTACCTACTAATTACATTTTTTGTTGATTTCTATTTTTGCGATTTCGATTGATTCTAGTATGGCTTCGATTGTGTGGCCATTTCTTTGATTGATAACGTGATTCTTGATTGTGGCCATATTTCTCGATATCTCGACTTGGTTCGGTCGACCGACTTACTCACCGACGTAGAGAGTGCGAACAATCTGTGACTCCAGTGCGGCACAGGCAAACCGAGCCTCGATGCTTTGTGTTCCAATTTTTCCAAAAAAGCGTGGTGGAACCGGTTTTACGCCTCAATGAAACTTGAAACGCGAACAACGTATATTTTGTGTGTTGTCTCTACTGTGATAACCATACTATTTTTTCTAAGCTCAGACAAGCTTGGAACGAGAAGGAACTGCACAGAGACTGCGTAAAAGATGAGTTGTTGTGAAACCACGCAGAAGAAGAAGAAGTTGTGCTCAAGAGCGCAGAAGAAATTAGGTCGAGAAACGAGAAGACTGTGCGAATCGGGTGAGGAACAAAAGAAGTTGGGCGAGGAACGCAGAGAGACACCGCACGGTGAGAAGAAGCTGCGCGAAGATGGATGAGAAGAAGCTGTGCGACTTTGGAATTGTTTAGGGTTAGGAACGCGCAGAAGAAGCTGCGCTAATTTGTAATTTTTTTTAGGGTTACGATCTTTTCTATATATAGTGCACGAACGAAGTGTAAAAAAAATTTAGATTTCATGGTGGAATCTAGAGATTTAACTACCAAATTCGTGTTAGAAGATTTGACGGTGAAAATGACGGAAGTTCTAACTAGAGCTCAGATCAACTCCTGAACCTCGCCCAATCGCCCATCGCTCCCATTAGTATCAAGTTGGGAGGATCCAAGCTATGCCTTGTGGTCGCGGGTGGTGGAGATGTATATCTCGGTAAAGATAAGCTGGGATATATTAATGGGGATTTTCCTCGGCCTGTTGAAACCGACCGCATTTAGGAGATGGCGTCTTGAAAATGCCATTGTCAAAGGATGGTTTGATCAATTCGATGGACCCACTCCCTTGATTGCAAAATCCCCATCAGATTCTCGGCGAAGCAGGGTTTGGGATTCGGTTCTACCTTACTATGATGGGACAAACACGTCTCAAGTGTATGATCTTAATAGTCGAGTTGCACAAATGCGAAGCAAGCGGGAGGATCCATTGAAAAAATACTACAATGACCTTCGAGTTGTGGCGGGAAATTGATTTCCGTCGTCCTAATCCAATGGAGTGTGCGATTGATATACAAAAATACAAATCCATCGTATAGGAAGATCGAGTGTATACCTTCCTCGATGGACCGATGATAGATTGGATAAAACTTCAGTGATGTGCTTCGAGATCAAAGCCATTCCCTCACGGTGGAACGAAGCCTATGGATTCGTCCAGGAGGAAGAGGTCGACGGAGCCGTGATGATCACGAGGTGTAGATCTGACACCGGAGCAATTATGGCTTTTAAAGGGGTCGAGAGACACGTAATCTCGTACTACCAAAAGCAGGACCTTTCTTAGGTAGCAAGAAATCCACGGAAATCCACCATCTCTTGACATGAAATGTGGCCATTGCGGAAACTCCAAAGCATCCCCGTGAAAATTGCTTCAAACTACGTAGGGTATCGAGAATGGTGGAATGATCTTGAGCACGGAAGAAACGGGACACCACCGGGCGGCGGCCGGTGGCTACCAATAATGCCTCGCTATCACCTCCTCCTCGGGCCAATCTTCCCGGGATCCAGTATTTCAAGTAAAGTATTTCACATCTCACTCGTAGTGAGAAAGATGAGTGGATTACGGACTCTGGAGGCTACGGATCACGCTGACATTTGACCCCAAACGATCTCTCCAATACAACCCGGCCCAAGACGGAGCCGTGTTGCCAATGCAAATGGGGTCACTTATCCGATTGCATGGTGGAACAGTGACCTTATCTCCTTCATTATCATTATCTAATACTTTGCTTGTACCTACCATCAAACCAGACTAATTTCTATAAGTCGGGTCACTTCGCATCTTAAGCGTGAGTATTGATGTATTCTACTTTTGCCTTCTGGGATATTCTCACCAAGGAGATCATTGGGCGTGGTACTAGGAGATGAGGGCTATATTATGTGGATTACCTCAGTTCGAGAGAGCCAATCACATGAACATCTTGTTGGTAACAAGGAACGCAGCAGTTTGGCTATGTCATCGTAGATTTGGGCATCCATCATTCGGGTATTTAAAGCACCTACTCCCCAGTTTATTTTCAAATATCACACATTCATATTTCAAATGTGATACTTGTATCCTAGCAAAAAGTCATAGGGTGTCTTATCCTATGAGCACGAATAAAAGTGTGGCTCCTTTTGCTTTGGTACATTCTGATGTTTGGGGACCTTTCCCGGTCATTACGTCATCGGGTCATCATTGGTTTGTTATTTTTGTTGATGATTGTACACGAATGACATGGCTTTACCTTCTCAAACATAAAGATGAAGTATTTGCTACATTTCACATGTTTCATACCATGGTTCAGACACAATTTTCTGAAAAAATTAAGATACTTAGGTCTGATAATGGAGGGAAGTATGTTAATCAACAATTCCGGACATATTTTGGCAACCATGGTATTCTCCATGAAACCTCGTGTTCACAAACCCTCACACTTGAGAATGGAATTTGCGGAGAGGAAGAATCGGCATATCTTAGAAGCAGCTCGGGCGCTTACTAATCGGTGCACGTATGCTAATAAATCGGAGTGATCTACATTACAGCACATGTAGTATCTCTTGAATCCGAATGCCAAAAGACCTTACAATTTCGGGACTCCAATTAAAGGTGTTATCGATCATCTTCCCTTGCCTACTATTTTGATGCTTCCGCCTCGAATTTTTGGATGTGTTGCTTTTGTCCACCTCCGTAAAAATCAACGAACTAAGTTGGATCCATGTGCTTTGTCCAGATGTGTATTCTTGGGGTATGGTGTACAAAAAAAGGGTACCGATGTTATGATCCAATTAATAAAAGAAACTATACTACCTGTGGATGTCACTTTCCTCGAATCGAATGTTTTTCCCATCAGGTATCCAATTACACTCTTCGGAGGGGAGAGTTATGGTGAAGAAACGCAATTGGCTTGATGTTGAAGTATTAGACACTAGTCCGACATACTTTCGGATCGTGCCAATAATATGGAGGAGCCCGTATCTGAGACCCGAGCTTGAACTTCCAAACTGTCAAGTAGTAATTGAATCTCGAGAAGATGAAGTGGTTGATGTACCACTCCATTCTCTACACCCGATGATCCTCTGCTGAGAACACTCTTGAGGTAAAAGCTATCCTATCACACCTACAATCTAATGCTATAGATACACTGTTGGTTATGTTTTACCTTTCGAACCTGATAGAGGTAAACCTCCAAATCGATACTCCCAGAAAGAGATGAACGACAAACCCAAGTATCCAATAGCAAATTATGTATCTCTTTCAAAGGTTATCGAGAACTGTCGGGGAATTTGCACAAATACTCTCCTCATGTCAAATTCCGAGTAGCATTGAATAGGCCTTATCTGATCCAAAATGGGCTCAAGCTATAAAAGAGGAATTTGAGGCATTGCAGAAGAATAACACATGGGTGTTAAGCGAGTTGCCTCGAGGAGAAAGATGGTAGGATGCAAGTGGATTTTCTCCATTAAGTATAAAAGCGAGATGGGTTAGTTGATCGTTACAAGGCGAGGCTTGTAGCAAAAAGATATACACGAAACATGGGATAGATTATCAAGAAACCTTCTCACCTGTGGCTAAACCAAAAGCGTGAGAGTTTTGTTATCTCTTGCGACAAATTTAGATTAGCCATTGCACCAACTTGACGTGAAGAATGCCTTCCTTCATGGTGACACTTAAAGAAAGAGATTTACATGGATATCCACCAGGGATATCTTGTTACATCGAGAAAAGAAAGCGCATGTAGATTACAACGGCATTGTATGGACTAAAACAATCACCTCGAGCGTGGTTTGGTAGGTTGAGTTCAATGAAGAAATATGGGTTCTAGACAAAGCAACTACGATCATACTCTTTTCCTAAAACATCGATTAGGGAAGATACGCCTTATAGTCTATGTGACGACATGATCATTACAGGGGATGATAAAGAAGAAATCTAAGCTTCAAGAACGAGCATGTCAAATGAGTTTGAAATGAAGAACTTAGGGAGGGCTCAAATACTTCTTAGGTATTGAGGTAACAAGATCAAAACAAGGCATATGTCTTTCCCAAAGGAATATATACTCTGGATTAGTAGAGCGGGACTACTAGATTGTAAACTGTCGATATTCCAATGGTTCAAAATCATAAACTCGGAGAATATGTGGACCAAGTACCGTGAGATAAAACGAAATATCAACGGTTAGTAGGCAAACTCATATATTTATCTCATATCGACACGATATTGCTTACTTGTGAGTGTCGTGAGTCGATTCGTACCTTTGCCCCAGTGAAGATCATATGGATGCGGTCGTACGAATACTTCGTTACTTAAAATCCTCCCTGGAAAGGACTTATGTTTTCAAAGAATGATCAATTGAAAGTCCTTGGATATACTGATTCGGGGGCAGGGAATATGAAGGATAGGAAATCTCTTACTGGTACTTTACTTTCGTGGGGGGCAATCTTGTTACATGGAGAAAGCGAAGCAAAATGTAGTTGCTTTATCCGGTCTTGAAAATTTGAATTTCGAGGAATGGTCGGGGAATATGTGAGCTTCTTTGGTTGAAAAACTTCTAGCGAGATTGGTGTTGCTCACAACTTTCTGAAATGAACTTATTTTGTGATGACAAAGGCTACCTATTGCCATCTCTCACAATCAGTTCAACATGATCGCAGTACGTTGAAGTGGATCGGAACTTCAAATCAAACGAATCTTGAAGAAAAGATTATTAGCTTCCATTTGTTAAATCGAGAATATCAATTGGGCGATATACTCAAAATCCGGTTCCGTAAGGAGGAACCTATGACTACAACTTGACAAGTTGGGCATAAGAGACATATATCGCCAACTTGAGGAGGAGTATTGGTGTGTGTTGTTGTGGCAAACACCAATGACTCAGTGGAGTAAAACATGGAGCATACAATAATGATAGTGGATCTATAAAACATGGATGTGCAGGAATTATGGTTATTGTTTAATTTTCGTTTTCTTTGTATACATATATCTCAACTCTTGTACAGAAAACAGAACAGAAATAATAATGAAATATACATGATAATTATCAGAGAAACACATATTTTAACACTATTTACATAATTATATGCTTTTGTGAGCTTCCATAGAAGAGAATGAGGGAAGCTTGATGAAGAGAAAATTGATATTTTCATCACCCAAAATACATGCTAGAGAATCCATCATGAGATAGTCAATTGTCATGCCATATATCAACAATAAATAGAAGTATTATTTTATAAATTTATATTAGTCTTTTACACAATATTTAATAAAATAAGTTTAATAATATTAGACGATAAAATCATTTATATATCAAAAATAAGAAAAATTTTAACGTTATCAAATTTAACTTTTATGCAATAATATAAAAAGAAAAAAAAACGTAATAAAATAGTTACAAAGTGGCAACAAAAATAATATTTAGAAAATATTATATTAGATATATAAGAAAAACAAAAATCTTTTTTAATAAAATATAGGAAGATAAAACCTTAACATGTATTATAAATTATTAAAAATAGTAAGCTCATAAAAGTTTTTAGGTCTAAAAATTAATAAATCTAAAATAATTATCAACATAAAATTAATAAACCCTAACAAGATTATTGGACTAAAACCAATTATTTATACTCTAAAAGATAGGATTAAATTTGAAAAATAAATTCAAAAACTTTATGAACTAAAAGTCATAATATTTAAATAATTCATCTCACTCTAATCTGGTATCCTTAGTCGAAAAAAAGATGGAAAAGATAATAGTAATAAATTTCAAATCATTGAATAAAGAAATCATTTATAATGGATACTTTATTATAAACAAAGAAGAATTGTTATAATTAATAAAAGAAAATAAATATTTTTCAAGTTTTGATTGAAAAAGAGAATTTTGACAAATAAAACTAATGACATTTAATTACTCCTAAAGATAGTTCTAATGATTTGTTGTACCATTTGAATTGAAATAAGTTACAACTAGGAATGGGCACGGGGACGGGCGGGGACGGTTTTTGATATAATCGTCCCCGAACCGAATTTTAAAACCTATAACCGAAATCGCCCGAAAACCGTTACGGTTCGGGGATGGTTTTTTACCCGCGGGTAACGGTTCGGGATGGTTATGAAAAAAACCCCGAAAAAAAACCGAAATATATATATAATTTAATTTATTAAATATATATAATTAATTTTTTATTTATAATTTAATATATAATTTAATTAATTAAATCTAATTAATTTCGGGTACGGGCGGGTACGGTTTTTAGTATAACTGTAACCGAACCGTAACTGTTGTTTCATATTCGGTTTTTCCCTGAAACCGTCCCGTCCCCGAAATTTACTGATTAAAAACCGAACCGTCGGTTCGGATAACCACGGATAACCGAATCCGTGGTTTTTTTGCCCATCCCTAGTTACAAGTATCTTTTAAAAATATATGGATAACATCTTTAAGAAATTAAAAAATATTTGATGTGTTTACATATTTGGTTTCAAGTAATGATTTAAATAAATACGATTAATATTTTACAATAATGCAGAAAGAAATTGTACTTTTAGAGAAGAATGTAGTAATTGTTTAATAAAAGATTAAGTATTTAGGGTTGAAAATAAAAGATGAAAAAAATAATCTACAACCTCATATAATAAATAATATTCAAGGATTTTTTACTTAAAAGATAAAAATCAATTACAAAGATTTATAAGATGTTTGATATATGGTGAAACATATATCAAGAAACTTGTACAAATGTAAAAATCCTTACAAATAAATTAAAAAAAAGATCATATCTAAAAATTGACTGAATAAGATATTTTGTATATAGATCAAGTAAAAGGACAGGTAAAAAAGTTACCAATTTTATATTATTCAGGTCCAAATGATAAAATGATGATTGTAACAAATACTTCACATAAATATTAGGGAACAATTTTGAGTAAATGACAAAGATAAAATATCTTTGTAGATATCCATAGAGACCTTTCCAAAATTCAAAATTAAATTATTATAGTAATGAAAAAAGAATATTTAATTATTAAAAAGACTATTAAGAAATTTGCAATATATATCAAAAGTTTTAAATTCATTGTTAGAATTGATATCAATAATTTTTGTTATTTTTTAAGGACTAATATTACAGATGATTATAAATAATGAAGATTAGTCAAATGGTAATAATGATTTAACCATTATAATTTTGATGTTTAACATCTTCCATGAAACAATATTAATTTAATAGATGCTCTTATTAGAGAATTAACACCTTTAATTATTTTTGTTCTTGTAGGAATGAAACATATTGATATTAAGATCAAAATGAAGGAAAATAAGCTAAAAATTCTTTAAGAACAACTCTAGCTTTTATATCTTGAGAATTATTTTTTTAAAGATAGAAAATAAACAAAAAGAACTTAATTAATCAAAGTAACTTTTAGAGTCCAAAAACTTTAAAAATTCTATCTGAAGAAGGTGAAACTTATGAAGAAAGAATTCAACATGAGAAGGAAGAACCTAATAGTTTAAAAGAGTAAAAAAAATAAAAATAAAAATGGAAAAGCTCACTTGAGCTGATAATGATCCAAAATCAAGAATATACAATAATTTGGCAGAAACAAGTAAATCCATTTTTTATTTTAATGGAATAATTCATAGAGCCTTCACTACTAAAATAGAAGCCGAAGGTAGTTATGACAATTACAAAACACCAAAATTAATAACTCTAGAGTAATTATAAAAAATATATTCTACAACACTATAATAATAACCAGTATCACTAAGTAGGTTAAAAACACTAAGAAAGATAGCATGACAACTAGTATTATTCAGAGAGATACCTCTCACAAAAACAACAAAAGTAGTATGATCATTAATATTATTCAATTCAAGAATACATCAGTCATTGAAGAAAAAAATGATAAATATAAGAATTTATCTAAGTCATAATGGTTAAGCTTTTATAATTTAGCTAGGAAATCTATCAATGATCATATTGAAGATATAAAATTCTACATCATATAAATGAAATTTTCTGTAGGAAATAAATTTAATATTCTTGAATGAGTTGATCCAATTTTTATTTACAAGATACATCATGCCAAGTTTTATTTAGAACCTATATTCATGAATCAATTTAAGTGAATTATATTAATTTCCTCAAAATTTTAAAAAAGTTATTAAGAACTTCAAGAAAAAGATTAAAGCATATGTTAAGTTTCTTTATCTCAAATTTTTTAATTCACTAATAAATTAGAATGAAGAAGGTTTTATTAGTCATTATTATTTTTTTCAAACTAGGGATTCCAACCGAGGGTACTTTCCATAAAGAAATTCTATACAAATGAACTTTATGTATTAAGAAGTAAGATGTTAGGACAAATTTATCACGAACTCAATAAGATTTACAACTCTACACATAACAAAGTAAATTATTTAACCAATAAAATCATAATCATTTCTCATAATAATATGACTCTCATCAAAGATGGTAAAAAAATAAACCAATTCAAGAAAAATTTCAACAACACAAACTTAAAAATTTATCAGAAAATAATAAATTTTTTTAGCTTTTATGTCAAAAACATCACTAATGTATTTACTATATCAAAGGCCGAAAATATGAAGATGCATTATCATCTACGTTATCAAAAGTGTGAATAAAAAACGACAATAAAGAATGAAGACGAAGGAATGTTGATAGAAAAAACAAAGAAAAAATAAATACGTAGAATTCATATCTTTAATTAACAATACATATCAAGGAAAATGAAAGGTTGAGGTCCAAAAGATAAAAACATTAAAAATAGATAAATTATTAAAATAAAAATAAATATTGATTCTTTATTTTGAAAAAAATAATAACTTGTTGTATAAAAAAAATTTAGTTTACAAATGTAACCTAATCTTATGTATCTAAGATTCATAAAAAAAATTAAAAAATTTTTAGCTTTTTTTATTAATTATTTTATATAAAGATATTTAATTAAATATAAAGATATTATTTTATATAAAGAAATTGTTGTAAACAAATATTAATAATATTTTTAACTCTATTAAAATATTAGTTTTTCCTAGCCTCGGTAATTCACGACCTGACAAAATCGGCATAATAAAACTTTTCGTTGTATTTTGTGAATTGTGACTGATTAATAATATTTTTAATTCTATTAAAATATTAGTTTTTCCTAGCCTCGGTAATTCACGACCTGACAAACTCGTCATAATAAAACTTTAGCTTGTATTTTGTGAATTGTGACCTGTTTTCTTAACATCGGTAATTCACGACCTGACAAACTCGTCATAATAAAACTTTACCTTGTATTTTGTGAATTGTGACCTGTGAAGCACTCTCAGTCACTCACTGACTCACTCACTCACTCACTCACTCACTCACTCACTCACTCACTCACTCACTCGACGCTTTGATCTCTATATATAATATTTTCGAGTTAGCTCATTCACCACCTTACCGCCATCCAAAACTCCAAACCCATGGAAGCTATAAACTTCATCCGCTTTCTCTTTCCGTTCCTCTGTGCTGCACTTGTCCTTCTCTTCACTTGGTTTCACCTCCCTTATGGCCCCACAGTCTCCCGTGACCTCCTCGACTGCACCACCAATTTACCATGGTGCATCTCCAAGAACCGTTTCCAACCTAAACCAGTCATTAACAAACGACAACCCATGCGCCATCTCAACAATCACGACTCCGATACTCCTCACCATCCTCTAGACCCTCTCACCATCCAAGAGCTTAATAAGATTCGAACCATTCTATCTTCCCACTCGTTCTTTAAGTTGTCTTCACCCTACGCGCTCCATTCCGTTGAACTCGAAGAGCCCGATAAACACCTAGTCCTCAAATGGAAAAAGGGAGATCTGCTTTTGCCACGAAGGGCCTCCGTTGTCGCACTTGCTAATGGCGTCTCGCACATGCTGACCGTAGACTTGAGTACCAGCGAAGTTACTGTAAACAACATGGGCTCAAAATCGGGTTATCCGACTATGACGGTGGAGGATATGGTGTTTGCTTCATCGGCTCCTCTGTCTAGCACCGAGTTCAACCGTACGATTCTTAAGCGTGGGGTCGATCTGATGGATCTGACTTGCTTACCACTTTCAACAGGTTGGTACGGTGAATATGAGGAGAAGAAAAGGTTGATTAAAGTGCAGTGCTATATCATGAAAGACACTGCTAATTTTTATATGAGACCAATAGAAGGATTGACCGTTATCGTTGACTTGGACTCCAAACAAGTGGTAAAGATATCCGATGAGGGTAGAAACATTCCTATACCAAAGGCTGCTAATACAGAGTATCGTTACTCTGCTCAGCAGCTCAATCATCAAGTAGTGAACTTACTGAACCCGATATCTATTGAGCAACCTAAAGGTCGGAGTTTCACAGTGGAAGATGGGCACCTCATTAAATGGGCAAATTGGGAATTTCATCTCAAACCCGATGCAAGAGCCGGTGTGATAATTTCTCAGGCCAAGTTCAGGGACCCAGATACAGGGGAGCTAAGGAGTGTGTTGTACAAAGGGTTCACTTCAGAACTATTTGTGCCTTACATGGACCCTACTGATGCTTGGTATTTCAAGACTTATATGGATGCAGGCGAGTACGGGTTGGGGTTACAGTCCATGCCTCTTGACCCGCTTAATGATTGTCCTAGGAATGCTTATTATATGGACGGTATTTTCACTGCGGCAGACGGAACACCGTACGTAAGATCTAGTATGGTTTGTGTGTTTGAGAGTTATGCTGGAGATATCGGGTGGAGGCATTCTGAAAGTCCTATTACGGGTTTGGAGGTATTAATAGAAGACCCGATAAAATTAATGACTGATTCGGGTCATAGTTATGTTTTTAAACGTATTTTAGCATTGATTCTCATTAATTTTGTTGGTTTGTACTCTTTGTTTTTGGATTTTTACGACAGATTAAAGAAGTAAGGCCAAAGGTGACGTTAGTGGTTCGAATGGCAGCATCGGTAGCTAACTATGACTATATTGTGGATTGGGAGTTTCAAACAGATGGTCTCATCCGAATTAAGGTTGGTAAATGGTAATAGTTAGTTTATTGTGTAATTTACTTGGTGTTTATATTTGCTAAAGCAATAAGGAATCTAATACTAGTAGATTCCATAAGTAAAACCATCAAAAAAATCCTAATTATATCTAGATATTATTTTTAAACAACAGGTAGGACTTAGTGGTATTTTGATGGTGAAAGGGACACCCTATGAAAACATGAATGAAGTATCAGAGCAAGAAAATTTATATGGCACTCTTTTGTCCGAAAACGTAATTGGAGTTATTCATGACCATTACATTACTTTTCATCTTGATATGGACGTGGATGGATCTGAAAATTCCTTTATCAAAGTCAATATTCAAAGGCAACAGACTTCTAAAGGTGAATCACCAAGGAAGAGCTACTTGAAAGCAATAAAAAATGTGGCTAAAACAGAGAGAGATGCACAAATCAAGCTCAAACTTTACGACCCTTCCGAGTTCCATGTGGTCAACCCATCAAAAAAGACTCGGGTCGGGAACCCAGTTGGGTATAAGGTGGTTCCGGGTGGTACTGCTGCTACCTTGCTTGATCCTGAAGACCCACCACAGAAGAGGGGTGCTTTTACAAACAACCAAATATGGGTTACTCCTTATAACAGGAGTGAACAGTGGGCTGGTGGGTTGTTTGTCACCCAAAGCCATGGTGATGACACTCTTGCAGTATGGTCCGAAAGGTAATTAATTGGTATTTAATTTGGACCATAATTAGTCTATATATAATGATAATTTTTTTTATTTGTGATTAAATATATAGAGTTGGAATGAATTAGTATATTTATAAAAGAGAATGGGTTATGCAGGGACAGGGAGATTGAAAATAAGGACATAGTGGTTTGGTACACCATGGGATTTCATCACATCCCTTGTCAAGAGGACTTTCCAATAATGCCAACAGTGTCATCAAGCTTTGACCTAAAGCCCGTCAATTTCTTTGAGAGAAACCCAATTCTTCGGATCCCACCCAACCTTGAGAAGGACCTGCCAGTTTGTCAACCTGCTGCTACTGCTTAAACAACCTCCTTATGTAATTGATTCCAAGCATTTAATGTGTGGCGTATATATATATATATATAGCAAGATGATGTGAATCTGACTAATTAGGTAGTTAAACCTAGTTAATAGTTATGACTGGGTGTGAAAGTCAATTTCAAGTGTAGAGCTCCAATTTGCTAATCTTTGTGTTGGAATAACAATTATGGGGTCATTCTTCTTTGTCACAATCCCAAATCTGTCTAATAAGTTATGTTGTGCATCAAAAGAAAGTTTCCAATTAAATGAATGCAAGATTGAGGCCAAAACATAAGATAGTGTTTAGTCCACGAGAGGAAGCCCTGCACGAACTCTTCTACCAGATCCAAATGGAAGAAAGTTGAAATTGTTGCCTGTATGATCAAATTTTCCATTATCATCTAGAAATCTTTGGGGCTTAAATTCCAATGTATCTTTCCAAAAATTAGGATCTCTTTGTATTGCCCACATTTTTAGAAAAATGGTAACACCTTTTGACACCATATTGTAACAGTTTGGGCTGCATAACCCATTCAATTGTGGTGATCCTTGTGTCTGTTACACCCACTATGACATCCGGTCATAATTTAAAACGGGTTTCGATCAATCATATTATCTAATTTAATCATTTATGTAAAAAAAAATCTGTTATTATATGTAAAAATATATTTTAATATTGTAATTTATAGTTGGATTAATATTTATGAAAATTGAATGTTTTACTATAAAAATTGGTCCCTTGTAAGATAAAAGGGTATTTTTTTAAAAAATAATTATAGTAGTTAGGTGTTCATTTATACTAATTATGAAATTAGATATACTCATATTTCATATTAATAAAACTAAATGTTTAATTAAAAAAATTATGAAATTAAAATATATTTTTTAAAAAATAATAAAATAATGGGAATTTGGTGCCTAGCATCTAGAAAAACCAAATCAATTATAAGTTTATAACAAGGAAAATTTTAGTAAAAATTTAAAGTAAATTTAATCCAATGAGCTTTATGTATAAATGAAATTATAATGTGAAGGATGAGAATATCATACCACGAACAAGGCCTTGATTTGGGGGGTAGTAATTGACAGTCCATTACTGTCTTTTTGTTCAGTTAGCTCCAATAGAAAGTGCAAGAAGCCCTTCTTTTCAGCTTTGGTAGTAGATGTGATATTAGTAGAAGTATTACTACTCTTTCTTGTTTGTATAACACAGTCAAGAATCGATTCAAGTGCAAAAGCCACCTTTTTTATTAGTCTTTCAATTCCCTGAATGTCAAATCTTGCAAGGGCTGAAATAAAATCAGAAATATTTGGTTTCCCCATCAACACCATTAATTGTCCAGTAAAATCCCTAAATTTTAAAGTGTCAACATATTTATCTTTGTAAATATTTACTCAAACCATATAAACTATCCAGCAAAGATTTGCTTAGCATCTCACGAACATTTATCTTTCGTAATTTCTTCCATTCATCACCATATGGCCTAAAAGCTATGTCATTTCCTTCAAATGACACAATTTTAGCAGCACTAGGTGGTTCGTGGTTTACAAAATCAACATCTTGATCATGAACAACTTCCTTCACCATGGCTGGTGAAGTTATCACAATGCTAAATTTGTTGCCAAGCCAGAGCTTGTAAATAGAGCCATACACTTTGGCCAATTTAGAAAACTCTTTGTGAAGGTCAGTGCCTAGAAAGGGAAGGTACCCAAGTAAAGGCTGTCCTTTGGTAGAGAAAGCACTGCCTTACAACAATACTTGTTGCTTCTCTGCATCAACCAAAGCAATAATGCAGAAATCGGTAGTAAAAAGAGAAAAATGACTCCCAAAAGTTCATGTTTGTCCTTCAATGTCGAATGCATTGAGAAGAGAGTAATGATGTTGAAAGCCATATATCAATTGAAACAATAATATTAAGTAGTGAATACTGTTAGGGGCGAAAGCAATAAATAGCGGTATATGAATATATCAAAGCGATAAAATGAACACACAGAATTTACGTGGTTCGGCAATTCGCCTAGGTCCACGGGAGGTAGCAGATATTATTTGAACTGAGTAGGAAATATACAGAATACGGTCTGATTTCACATTGTAATAATATCTCTCGAAGTGTTTCCCAAAAGCTTCACAGTATTTTCTCTCTTTGAGTTTGCTTATACTATACGATTTTTTTCGATTTTTGCCTGTTTCTTGATCGTGAACTCTTCCCTATTTATAGATGAAGAAAGGCTCCGCTTTCCTAAAGTGTGCCATAATTTAAGCCTTAAATTAGGCCCTTACAATTTCCTTAAATTATGCACTAATTTCCTTAAATCATGCACAATCCTGCAAATGAGTGACCCTTAAT
Source organism: Hippophae rhamnoides (assembly GCA_033030585.1). Classification (NCBI taxonomy): domain Eukaryota; kingdom Viridiplantae; phylum Streptophyta; class Magnoliopsida; order Rosales; family Elaeagnaceae; genus Hippophae; species Hippophae rhamnoides. Next base: position 65,233,067 of record CM065428.1, on the reverse strand, counting down.
TTCCCTAAATTATGCCACTAATTTGTTACTTTTAGAGCTTGATATTCAAGCAATCTCCCACCTTGGCGAAAAAGTTCATAACGTCGCTCCAGGAATGCGTACTGGCGCCTAAGCTCGAGAGATGTTGATCAAGTTGGCCGGTGTTGAAACTTGATCCTGTAACGCTTTGTAGCATATACGGGGTTATGCGGTTCGACTTTGGAGTATAACATTCCGCCGTGACGATTTCCCGAACAAAATGAAATCGAACATCGATGTGCTTGAGTGCGACCGCGGTGAACTTGGTTCTTTGCCAAACAAATGGCACTCTGGTACATCGCGAGAAAACCTCGCGTTCTTGCGAACAATACCCAATCCTTAGTCGGCCCGAGAAGCCATATAGCTTAACTTTGAATGCTCTGTGCGGCCATTATACTCTGCCTGCCGTAGTAGACAAAGCTACGAGTTATTGCCAATGTTGATCTCAGCAAGCGGGTCCTCACTGCCATTGTGAACACATGGAGTTGTAGATCGACGCTTATCAGTCTCGGCGCGTAGTCGGAATCCACATATCAACTAGGTGTTTATCTTCGGTCTTGTCTCTCTCAGACTTCAAACCAATATCCACGGTACCGCCGATGTACCGTAGAATCCCTTGTGCTTGCCGGTGTCCTTTCCGGATTATGCATGTATGCAGGCTCACCGTACTAACGGCGTGGGAAATATCCAGTGCGGGTGCAAACCATTGCATACGTGGCGCAGCGACGGCATTTGCATATGGAACACGTTCCATTTGCTTCTTCATCGGTGGTGCTAGGTGACATTAATGCAACAGCGAAAGTGAGGAGCGAGCGGTGTACTCTTGGTTTGGTTTTCATCAATGTCGAGCCTTTGTAGTACTTTTCTTGAGATGCGAGTACGTGTCGAGACGGTACTATGACTACATCTCTTGTGATTTCCATCCCCGAGAATTTTCTTAGCTTCTCAAGATCTTTCATTTCAAATTCTGAACTGTGAGCCTTGATACGTCGATCTCCACTTCCTTCTCTTAGATCGATCAACATATCATCAACATATAAGAGCAAATAAATGAAAGGTACCGTCTTGGAGTTTTCGAAAGTATACCTGATGATCAAGGCGACTACGTGTGGCCTTACGCTCTCTACGATGAAGCTATCAAAGCGCTTGTACCATTGTCGCGGTGATTGCTTCAGCCGTAAATTGACTTACTCGGCTTGCGAGCCCGATTCTCGTCTGGAATTTTAAAGCCATCCGGTTGAGGCATGTAGATTTCTTCGTTCAAAGTACCGTGGAGAAAATTTGTTTGACATCGAGTTGAGCTAACTCGAGATCAAGCGTGCTGCAAAGCCAATAGTATCCGAATAGATGAATGCTTAACAACGGGTAAGAATACCTCGTTGTAGTCTATTCCTTCTTTACGAGCATAGCCTTTTGCTACCGGTCGGCTTTGTATCGATGTTGTCTTTACCGGAGCACCTTCGCTGGCGTAGACCCGTTTGCAACCAATAGTTTTCTTTCCTTTGGGAAGTTGAACCAGCTCAAAGTCGATTCGATGTAGAGACTTCATCTCTTCATCCATTGCCATTTTCCACTTACTATCAGCTCTTTTGCACGGCTTCTGCGTAAGTGCGTGAGACATCATCATTCTTGCGGAAGTGCGAATGCTACCATGCACGTATGCGGTAGGCTTCGCAATCTCCCACTTCTCGGTCGAGTAGTGGCAATAGATTCTTTCTTGATTAATCGGTAGTGATGGTGAGAAGAACCTCATGCTCCAGTGAGATCTCTTCTTGATCATCAATTTCATCTTCGCCACGATCGGTAATTGGTGCAATCTTTTCTGGATCTTCAGAAGTCTCGAAGCATCGCATAGAAAGAGTATTTGGACTTTCATTCTCTTTCTCTCGAATTTGTTTGTCTCGGTAATATGATTATTCGAATGTAACATCTCGGCAAGGCGATCTTCTTGGATTCACCACGCGAAAGTCGAAATCCTTTAACTCCTTCCTTAAAGCCCAGAAAACAACTTTCTTTGCTCACCGGATCGATTTGGATTCAACTAACGTGAAAATATGCGGGACATCCAAATATTCGCAATGAATCATGTCCGGTAGCGGTTGTCCAGGCCGTACCTCTTTAGGAGTTTTCCATCTAATGCGGTCGCGGGAAGTATGTTGACTATATGAGTTGCATATGACAAAGCCTCGGCCCAAAATGCCTTGCTCGATTTGGAATGAGATAGCATACATCGAACTTTCTCAACCAAAGTCACGATTCATTCGTTCTGTAACTCCGTTACGTTGTGGTGTACGAGGCGAAAAATGTACGATTATCCACTTCATCTTGACAAACTTTAAAGAAAGGATCGATTTATACTCGCCACCGTTATCGGATCGAGCCTTTTAATCTTCTGCTGTCACGAGTCTCGATCATTTTTCTTCCATTTAAGAAAGATATCCGGAACTTCATCTTTGTGACTCGTAGTGTATATCCGGACATATCTAGAGAAATCATCAATAAAAGTCACAAACCAACGTTTACCTCGAGTGAAGCATTCTTGGAAGGTCCCCAGTATCCGTGTGAATATAATCAAGAGATCCCTTAGTACGATGAATGGCGGTGTCGAACTTGACTCTTGTTTGTTTTCCCGTTACACAATGCTCGCAGAGAAATCAAACTTTCCGGTCTTGGCACCTTTCAAAAGACCTTACTTCATTAAGCCTTGCAAAGCACTTTCAAGCGTGCCACTAGCGCATGTGCCGCCAAGCGGGAAGAATCATTTGCCTTTTCTTGAACCCGAGTGACAGTGTCGCATGTCCGTACACCCGTCTAGGAAATACAAGTTCGCACTTGAGAGTACCGCTTCGTTACTACAAATGCACCTCGTACAACTTTCAAGACTCCATTTTCCAATGTTACCTTGTAACCATCAGAATCTAGAACACCTACAAGAAATAAGGTTTTCTTTGGTCAGGGAATATACCTTACATTTGTAAGTCGTTTGATTGTACCATCGTTGCATCTTTAGTCGTATTGTTCCGATCCTTTTTGTCGAGGCATTGTAGTTGCCCATAAGCCTGACTCCTCTGTCGAGCTCTTCAAAACTTCGAAAACCAATGTGTGTTTTGGACACGTATGATAAGAACATCCGGAATCGAGGATCCCTTGACATCGAGTAGGTTTTGATGATGAAGCTGAAAAGGCGATTCTTCATCTTCATCGCCGTTCGACATTTGCATTTGACTTGTCCTTGTTTGGACAATCTTTCTTCCGATTGCACTACGGTGACAATAGGCACGCTCGTCCTTCGCGGGGCGTCTTACGGATGACTCTATTACCACGGACTTTGATCTAGATTTCCCACTATTATTTGATCGCGGATGATTTTTTGTTGTTAGTTCTAAATTTCTGCCGTCAATGTACGATATTAGTCTACGTGATCATGTTGATCCTTCTTAGGTACTTTCGTTATTTACCAAAGCATTTGAAACATCTACGAACTTAACCTCATCCTTTCCATATAACGGGGTTGTGGTTAAATGCTTTCATAGCTTCTCGGGTAATGAATTAATGACAACAAAGCTTTATCTTATTCGATAATTTCAACATCTAAATTTTGCAGATCGGCCAAAATTTTATTGAAATTATCTAAGTGCTCAATCATAGGGGTACCTTTTCTTTATCTTGGAAACGGAAAAGTTTCTTCTTGAGTAGATGCATTTCTCGATACTTTTATCATGTATTTGTCCTCTGGTTTCTTCCAGGCTGGCTACATTCTTTCATGACAAAGTACTTTTGATCTTTTCTAAGCGGTCGAATTGTGCCACGAAGCTTGTCGGTTGACATAATTCTAATCTTCATTTGAATAATCTCCTGGCCCCTGGTCTCCCAAAGCTATATTAGATCCTTCTCGGAACAATAGATCTAATACTTCACATTGCCACGTGCCAAAGTTATTTGTGCGTCGAATTTCTCCACCTCGAACTTTAGTTGGACAACGTAGTTCTTCGAGTAGAACTTGGTTTGCCATAAATTCTATGGTCGACTTGTTCACCTTCGATCTCTCCTTTATCGGCCCTTAAGTACAAGCGATAACGAAATTTTGCCTTTCTGACTTAAAAGCAGTGTTTTTCCAAATTTTATACCTTATTTGAAAAAAGCGAATTAAAATAGTTGAATTTGGAATGGTCCAATTAGCTAAGAATAGATCCGACTTAGTTGAAAACGGATGAAAAAGCAGAGACCAACTCGGTCCAAATATCACTAGTAGTGAGTTGATTTCGGTCCCGACTTCCGGCGAGTTGACTTTCGATTCTTTGCGGCCAGGATTCGGCGACTTAGGCGGTAATTGACTTCGTTGAGCGATTCTTTCATCGTTGCGTTCGTATCGTCAAAACTTCGATTTGATATATATCTTGCTATATTTGGCTCGATACCAATTTGTTGTGGGCGGAAAGCGATAAATAGCGGTATATGAATATATCAGCGATAAAATGAATACTAAATTCGTGGTTGGAATTCGCTTTAGTCATGAGGCAGCGGATATTATTTGAGCTGAGTAGGAAATATCTGAGAATCTGATCTGATTTCCTCATAATAATATCTACCGAGTGTTTTCCCAAAGCTATGAAGTATTTTACTCTTTTGAGTTTCTTTATCTTCTACGATTTTTGATTTTGCTATGTTATTGATCGTAGGCTATTACTGTTATAGATGAAGAAAGGCTCCAATTTTCACTAAAGTGTGCCATAATTTAAGCCTTAAATTAGGCAAGATTTCTTAAATTATCTGCTAATTTCCTTAAATCATATGATAAAATCATGTCAAATCGTCTGTTAAATTAGTAGCTTAATTCGCTAAATTATCTTAGGCTAATTTATTCTTTTAAATACGATATTAATAATCTGATGTCGTGTTTATGGTTAAATTGTTAGCACTACAGTGCCAGTATATATAATGCTGATACAATAATAATGCTGGTCGTATTATATTACTCCCTGTTATTCACGATTTAACTAAATTTAAATTAATAGAAGAGTTGCTTATGCTTTTTACACAGATATGATATTGTTATTGTTGTAAAAATATTTTATTAATAATAACTTTATTAATAGTTATCTGAGAATAAAATAAACTTAATATATATTTTGGGTACCATTAATGAAAGTTTATCATTACCGTAAGATGAAATATGTGGTAAGTTGCACCATTTAAATGTAAAAAAATTAAAATTATCTTCTTATTATACAACGATAATCTCACTCTAAGTTTATAACACATGGAAGCGAGTTTTCATCCCACCATACCACTACTCGAATAAAGAAAGGTTCATGTACCGAGGGCTGCTTGGAAAGAATGTGGAAAGGCAGATGAGAACAAAGGTAGGGTCTGCTTTAACATAATTTAGTAGAGGAAGATGGCTAATAGTACATAAATTTTAATTTTGATACTCGGAGGCAGTGGCCATTGAGGAAGGGTGGAGTTGATAATTAGCCTCCTCCCCCTGCATATTTCCCAATTGTCATTTTTTTTATAAATTCTTTTTTAATTGAAATATATTATTATATATTTGTAAAATTTTAAAATTAAATGAAATGAATAATCAAAATAATATTTATATTCTTTTAATTATAAATTTTAATATTGTAATATATGAGATAATAATATTAAAATAATTCTTAAATTAACAAAATAAAATATTTAATTATAGTTATAATTTATACTTTAAATTTAAAATTGTTAGATCTAATACATAACAAACAAATATACTTTAATTTTTGTAAGTAATTACAAAACTAAACTAAACATCCGTAGAGAATCCTTGCCAAACTTCATATAATGTTTAAACGAGAGATATGAAAGTCTATCAAGGAATATGTACACGGAGATACAGTGGAGACGATTTTTATGCACAGATAACGAGACGGAACGGTTAATAAATAATATTTGAAATAAAAACTGTTTTAATAAATATATTAATTAATTAATTAAATAAATATAATATAATATATATAAAATATTTGTGATAACGGATATCAATATAACTGTATTTATCTCAAATTACTATTTTATGATCAAATAATACTTAAAAACATATCTGAATCTAAAAATAAAAAGAAAATAAAAAATCAAATCAATATTACGAATCATGCTAAAATCAAGATACACGATTAAAACATTCATTCTTAATTTTATCCAATTCAATCCTGTCCCATTATCACTCCTTAAAACAGCAAGAGTCAAAAACTGAGCAATAGTATAAATTTTACTCGATACAAATAGTATCGATATATATATATATATATATATAAATTTTGATCTATTAATATGAATCTAAAGAGTACATAGAGCAACTAAAATAGTATATCTAATTTTTAACCTTTTCTTTTATGTTTTATTAAAATATGTTTTTTATAACGTAAGAAAAATAACGTAAATACTAATTTTAATATATTTGCTAAAGGAAATTATTTTGATGAGTACTCCATAAAACGTGAAAAAATTAATATCAATTATTTTGCTAAAAACAAGTGTAGATCCATATGCAAAATTCTGATAATTCCCATGTGGCACTAATGGACAAGGATGTGCACACTAGGCTGCCATGTGTATGGCTTAAGCCGAAATGCTGAACATTCATTGTTAGAGTAAACAAAGGTGAAATGGTTTAAGTCATCCCAAAACAAAAAAAAAAAAAAAATCTTATTCAGATGATTTTGGAAGTAAGGTTGATTATTATTATGTTATTTTGTTAAGTTTTATCATAACACTAATAAGTTTAGTGTGGTTTTTTAATGACTTTATATACTGATAAATGTATTATTATAAATTTTATTTTTTTTTATTAAAATTGATTTATTATTATTATTATTATAAATTTTTTTTTATTAAAATTGATTTATTATTATTATTGTAAGACATTATTTTATCGTAATAATCATTTACATGATATTAAATGTCTTTTCACGTTAAGTCAATAACTTTTCACACTAATAAAAAACATGTGTTAAAAAACATCAATAATGATCAAAACTCCGTTCATGATTTTATAATCTAGAGATATTTTGGTATTTATATTATATGTGTATGATATATAAAAAATAAGTTTGATAAAAATAAATTTTGTTACAACATGTCTATTAATTTGATAAATTATTGGTACAATGAGATCGATTTAATAGTTTTTAAAATATTTTTAATTTTTTCAAATTTACGTATAAGTGATTTTATACACAAAAATATCTAGGTTTTAATCTCATTTACATGTAAGCTTTATTTTTTACTAAGTTCTATCACATTTTGTTAATATTAATTAATTGATACTTAAAATTTTGATTAATTGATATGATAGAATTTAAAAAAAGACCTTATGTGTAATTAAGATAAAAATTTAGTTATTTTTTTAAAAACGAAAACACTTTTAAATAAAATAAATCAAAATTTAAATACTTCAAAAATTATTTAGAGTTAATTTTTGATGGATTAAAAAGAATATTTAATTTTAGGGTATAATTCTTTTTATATATAGCGTTTCATTTTTAACCTTTATTAAAAAAATATATATTTATTTTTCTTACGATTTAAATAAACACATATTTTTTATACAAAAATAAACATATAACTATTTTATTAAATATAATTAAAAATAAAATAATATTAAATAATTATATCATATGAGAACAAGGGTCTCCATAAAATAATTTACTCCGATATAAATGCTAAACCCGAATAAATATATCGTAATTTATTTTCACATTTTTTATATTAAACGACATATTAATATTATAAAAAAATAGTAACAAATTAATAAATATATCATTAAATTATCAAAAAAATTATAATTATATTATTTAATTTTATAATATGATAAAAATAAAACTAAATTATTATTAGTGATATAAATTTGTTATTATTGTAATATATCTATTACAATTTTTTTTATTATTGATACAAATTTATCACCAAAATTTTTATTAATAGTATAAATTTACTACCAACTCTTTAAAAATTGTACAAATCTACGCTAAAATTTAATAACAACTAAAAACAATAATATAATAATATATATTTATAACATTAATTATAATTAAATATTATTTTTATCATTTAATAATTAAATAATATATTTATAAATTTTATAATATTTTGATAATGTATTTATTAATTTATCGGAAAATAATAACCCTTTAACTTACAAAATAATTATAACATTAGCAGTACTCTATGCCCTAGCAAGCAGTGAGTAAGGAAAAACTATTAATTCATTATTAGATAGACTCGCTTAATTATATTCATTAATAATGCTTCATCACATATATATATATAATTAAATTTGAAATGTATATTTTCTAAAAATAATTGTATAATTCAAGAAAATTATTTATTATTTATTAGTGTAAATAATAATATGATACTTTATTTAAATAAATAAGATTAATATAATTATTTTTTTAAAGAATACATGTATCTAATTCTTAATAAAAAACAAAAAATATAATTAGTGTGAATCATATTCTTAAAAATGATGAATAACGTCTTCATAATTCATTTAAAATAGTGATATATGAGGATACAATTTTTACAATATAATTAATCTACATATATATACATTTTTTTAACCATCCAATTAAAAACGGGGCTTTATTAATAAAAGTACGATGGTAAGCTTGTGTCATTGCACAGTTTGGATCTATAGAATTTAATATTTTAGATACATAAATATTACGAGAAAAAAAAGAAATAAACTTATAAGATAATTTATATAAGTTATTTTTAAATAATTATTTAATAAAATTAATTTGTATTTGTACATAATCATAATTTTATAATAATGTGATAAATGGAGAGTGTTTTATATAAAATATATGTTTAAGTCTTAGTATTGTTATTATATGTATTATATTTAAAAAAAATTAGTTTTTTTAAATTCTTAGTATAAAATTAAGAATTTTAATAATAATAATATTATTATTATTATGTATGAATGGTACTTGAAAATCAAATTTTGAAGATTTAATAACTTTAAATCATTCTATTTAAAAATCTAATTTTTAAAATTTTTAATATAAATTTAAAAGTTTTTATATTTTTATTGTATATAAACAATGTTGTAAAAATCAGATTTTTGAAATTTATAGTATAAACTTAGCTTTAAAAAAAGGGCCACAAACAAGATAAAAAAACTTATTTAAATATAATTTAATTAATATATAAGTTAGATAAAAAAATCATAATTTTATAATAACTTGATAAATATATACTACCTTATATAAATTATAAATTTAAATTTTGATATTGTCATTGTATATATTTTATTCATTAAATATTAATAAGTGAGAAAAAATTAAAGAAATTTAAGAAAGATAATGAAAATAAAATTTATTTAAGTAACCAATAAACAAAAGAGTTATTGATGTATAATTTATCATTATATTCATTATATTTAAAAAATTTATTTTATAAATTCATATTTTAAATTTAAGAGTTTTGATATTATTGTTGTATATAAATTGTGTATTAAATTTTTTTTTATACAAATAGTACTTTAAAATTATAGTTTTTTAAAGTTAATAATTTAAAAAAACTTAATCATAATTTTATAAGATTAAGTATTTATATTGTCATTATAAGTATTACATATAAAAATTTAAATTTTAAATTCATATTATAAATTTAAAAATCTTGATATTATCATATTGTAAAATATAATTTTGATATTATTATTATGTGTATTTATACAATAGATAAATATTGATATTATTATAATACATAATTTTAATGTTATTATTGTTTACATTTTTATTAAAAAATGATGCTTTAAAAATCTACTTTTAAATGACTTAATCATATCACATGATCTAATATTAAGTATAAAAAATTTTGAATAAAAAAATAAAATTATTATTATTATCATAATACATAATTTTAATATGGTTATTATATATTTTTATTATATAATAGAGATTTAAATATATACTTTTTGAAGTTACAATATAAATTTAATTTTATAAATAATATTAAAAAAACACCAAAGCATACGAGAACAAAAAATCAAAACCTTAGTTTTTTATATAAGTTAATGAAATAACAAATGATAAATATTAGTAAAGTATCAACACAACCAGCCAGAATACAATGGAGCGGAGCCAGAGCTAATTTGCGTGTGAGAAGGTCTTCTCATTTTGATAGATCTTTATATTTTATATATAATTAATTTTATAATTTTTTATATTTTATACGAGAAAAATATATTTTTAATTCCATTATTAAAATAAAATTATTTATCTTTATATAAAAAATATAATAATTTATTATGTTTTTTTTTGTCAACACTTCACGATTTTTTTAATATCAGTTTGTTATTTTTTTTACTACATAGTTTAACATTTCATATATAATCAATATTACATATTTTTGTTTATATATCACTCTTAAATTAATATTATTCTATATTTTTTTAAAAAATAATATATATATATATATATATATATATAAATTTAACTCTGATTATACTTAAATAAAAAAATTTAATTATACTTATACCTATTAATTAAAATTTTAAATTAGAATTCTCTATAACCTAATTGTTTTCTAACAAAGGAATCCTTTATCAAATTAGTTGTGTCTTTACCCCTCAACAAAATAGTGTTGTTGAACGCAAACACCGTCATCTTCTCAATGTCGCTCGTTCATTGCTCTTCCAAGCCAATCTTCCTAAACAATTCTAGGAAGATGCCATTCTTACAGCCACATACCTCATAAATTGTATTCCAACACCTGTTCTCAAGGGTAAAACGTCATTTGAAGTCATTTTTTACAAAATTCCCAGGTATGAACATCTTCGTGTTTTTGGTTCCCTTTGTTTTGTGTTTGCACATCATGATCGAATTACCAAGTTTGATGTTAGATCACATAAATGCATATTCATTGGGTATCTATCTGGGATAAAAGGTTATCGTGTCTACAATCTGGAAACAAGCAAGACTTTAGTGTCTCGTGATGTTATCTTTCATGAACATGTATTTCCTTATTTAACTTCCGTTGTTAACACTCCAACTCCATTTCCTCAATCAGAAGATACTATTTATGATGACATACCTAACATTCGTCAATCAACCAATCCAAATACATCACTTGACCATACACCATCTGTCCTTCCAACATCAACTCAGACACTCTTTATCTTCAAAATTCATCTCCAGAAACATCATCATCAACTTCTCCACCACACATAACTCACCCAACACCAATCATACATAGACTTCGTCGATCCACCAATGTTCCTAACTACCTTCAAAAATATCATGTAGAATCTTCCTTGCCTTCTCGGTCCTTCCCTTCGTCTCACTCAGCATCGTCCAAGGACAAATGTACTTCTCATTCTTTATCTCATGTACTTACCTATGACCAACTATCACTTGCACATCGTGTCTTTGCTACTTCTATTTCCATTCTCAGGGAACCAACCACATTTGATGAAGCTTTCAATGATCCAAAATGGCAGCTTGCCATGAAACAAGAACTGGATGCTCTTGAAACTAATGGCACTTGGACGCTTCAACAGCTTCCTCCAAACAAGAAACCAGTTGGTTGTAAATGGGTATACAAAATCAAGTATAATCCTGATGGCTCTGTGGAACGATACAAGGCTCGGTTAGTGGCCAAAAGATACAGTCAGATTGAAGGTTTTGACTACCAAGAAACTTTTGCACCAGTAGCTAAACTTGTCACTATTTGGCTTCTCCTTACCGTTGCTGCTATTCAAAATTGACATCTTCGACAACTCGATATCAACAATGCTTTTCTCTATGGTGATCTTCATGAAGATGTCTACATGTACCTTCCACTTGGATTCGGTCGAAAGGGGGAAATACGAGTATGTAAGTTACATAAATCTTTGTATGGACTCAAACAAGCCTCACGACAATGGTTCATCAAGCTATCAACAACACTTAAGCTAGCTGGTTTTAACCAATCCAAGAATGATCACTCATTGTTCGTCCGAACCCGTGGTAATTCCTTTTCTACTCTTCTTGTCTATGTAGATGATATAATCATAACAGGAAACAATGTACAAGACATTGAAGAAACTAAGAATCATCTCATGAAACAATTCAAGCTTAAAGATCTCGGTGAATTAAAGTATTTTTTGGGCATAGAAGTCTCATGTTCCAGGAAGGGAATTGTTCTGTCACAATGCAAGTACGCACTTAAAATATTGGAGGACATGGGTTATCTTGGTGCCAAATCTGCCAATTCACCTATGGAACAAAATTTATCTCTCAGCAATGTTGAAGGGGAATTCATCAGTAATCCAACATCTTATCGAAGACTTGTTGGGAGATTAATATACTTGCCCTTCATAAGGCCCGACTTAGTGTATGTCGTGCACATTCTCAATCAATATACGAATAAACCACGTCAACCACATTTAGAAGCAGCTCAACGAGTGCTACGATATGTCAAGAACACACCAGGGTAATGTCTCTTTTTCTCAGTAACTAGTTCATTACAACTAAATGCTTTCTGTGACGCAGATTGGGCAAAATGCATAGATACACGACGATCAACCACAAGATATTGTATGTTTCTTGGAAACTCGCTAATTTCTTGGAAGACTAAGAAACAAAATACAATCTCACGATCAAGTGTAGAAGCAGAATACCGCTTTATGGCAACATCATGTTATGAAGTAACCTGGTTATGATATATTTTGGATGATTTGGGTATCAAACACTCCCAACCAACCAAGTTATATTTTGACAATCAAGCAGCTCTTCACATTGCATCAAATCCAGTGTTTCATGAGCGAACCAAACACATAGAGATCGATTTCCATCTAATAAGAAAAAAGATTCAAGCTAGAATGGTCAAAACTTATCATATCTCTACATTAGAGCAACCGGTAGATATATTTACCAAATCCTTGAGTTTTTCACAGTTTTCAAGCTTACTTAACAAGTTAGGAATAATTAACATATATTTTAACTTGAGAGGGAATGTTAAAGAACTTAAAGAACTTAAGATCCAACTGGTGACAACCAACACACCAACTAGAAATATCCACTAACAGCTTGGTGGAAAATGATAGACTGTCCAAGAACACGTCTCTTTATAATTATGTTTATTTTTAATTATTACAATTTTATTTTTTTTATATAAATAAGTTATAAACATTTATTTATTTATCATCAATAAAAACATTTATTAGGGAAGTAAAAACTAAAATCGTAGTACTCCCAAAACTGTGTTAAAACCAATATAGATGGAAAGTGAAGGTGGTATTCGAAAACTTTTATTATCACGAATTTCTTTTCTACTGCACGAAATTACACCTTGTGGTATTCTTATCACCTTTTACATCATGCACTATGAGATTTTTGAAAAACAAAGTTAACATAAACAGTTTGACTTCAAGATTAAGTTGCTTTAAACTTTTACTATTTTGCTTTTACAAATTAGATGTATTAAACTTATTTTAAAATGATTATTTTAGTCATATTTTTACAAATTTTGAGTTTTAGGATTTTATCGGTCTTTTTTTTTTTTGAAAAATTTATAATCGATTTGAACCTTATTATAGCATATACTAGCTGATATTTGATGAGAAAAATGACCAAAAAAAATGACAAAAAAAGTGAAAAAAAAGTGATTAAAATGGCGAAAAATGGAATGAAAAAATTAATAAAGTATATAAAAGTATATAATTAAGATTATTTAAATGTATCAGAAGCAAGATGACCAACATTACCAATTTATAAAAATAAAATTATCAAATGTATACTTTTTCACTTTACTAATAGTTTACAACCATCAATACTCACCACGAGAAACATTTAGCTTAACTTACTGATCATAAAGTGCAGGGTGAGATAACCGTGGTGTTGGAATGGCAATAAGAGGAATCCTCTTCTTTAATACAATACCAAACTTCTCAGACAGGTCTAACTTTTCTCCATGTGGAATTTTCCAGTCAAAAGAATGCAAAAGAGTAGCAAGAGAATGCATGACCATCCTCTCAGCCATAGCTATACCAGCACAGATTCTTCTACCTGATCCAAATGGGAAATAGTTGAAGTCAGTTCCACTATAGTCCCATTTACTATTCAAGAATCTCTCTGGATCAAACTTCAACGGGTTCTCCCAATTGGAAGGGTCTCTCTGCATAGCCCATACATTAACAAAAACCCGAGTCCCCTCAGGAATAGTGTAGCCTCCCACAATGCATGTTTCACTCGGGCGGTGAGGGATCAACAGTGGCAGAGCTGGATGCAGACGCAAAGTTTCTTTCATCACAGCTTGTAAGTATTGCAGTTTGTGGATGTGAGACTCTTCCACATTGCTATCTTTACCAACTACTGTTTCTAATTCTTGTTGGACTTTCTTCATTATCTCTGGTTTGTTCATAATTTCAGCCATTGCAAACTCAATTGTGTTTGAGGATGTGTCACTCCCAGCAACTATCATATCCTGTCAATAGAACAAGTACTTCTTGACTAAACTATTATTGTAAAAAATCCATTAATAATTGTTGGTGTTATTGCCCTAGTGGTCTAAAATAGTTTAGCATCATGAACTTCCTAAAAGAAATACAGGTCTTCATGAAATGTGTAAAAGGATATATGTAGGCATATAGAGTATAGACAATCATATTGGGTCAATCAATCATTAAAGTTCTTTATTTTTCAAATGATTTCAGGACACAGGAATAATGCCATTACAGAATATCACACCCTACAGTACTGACCGCTAAACACCAAACAAATAATGCATAATACTTTTATGAGCATGAACGACAATTTAAGATAAAGCACGAGGGCTTCGTAATGCACCCAACCTTCATTTATTAATTTGTTTTATGATGTATTTTATCATAAACTAAATAATAATACTGTTATGATTGATTAAAAATAATATTAGGTTTGTTAGTTAAAATAGGAGGTGCCTAATTTAGAAAAAAATTCATGGAAAGTAGTTTACCATATTGTCAAAGATGGAGGTGATTAACCTTGTTTGAATAAAGAATAGGAAAATTAGGTAGGTTGAATGAAGAAATGTTTGGCATATGAAATGAGAACTTGAAGACTATAAATATGGATTCATTTCTTCATTGATAATCATCCCAAAAATAGAGAAAAAAGCTTGTATGAGAAGTTCTTGAGTGAGAGAATTTTGTGGAAAAATTCTCTTGGGCTTGTAATTGCTCTTATCTTTTGGGTGTGTGAGAAAATTAATTAGAGTGTGTTTGTAACAATTTTCCACATAGTGAATTTTTTGATTATACAACGAAAGTTATTTTTCTCTAATTTGAAGTTTCCACTATAATTCTTGTGTTGTATATTATCTATTTCTCTAATTTTTATCTATTTGGGAGGAAGAATTTATGATTATACAATTTTATCCATATTTACTAACAAATACTTGAGTGCTTCTCTTACAAAATTGACCGGATCTCACTCCCAAAAAATAGCTTAAAGGAGTAGGATGTCCAACCACATATAAACATTTCAACAGCCAAGTAACATGACAATATAGAACAAATACAAATTCAATACTCAGCCTCACGCACAGCGTGGATATGAGTCTAAACCCAACATTGCTTGCAAAAGTACACTCTGATGCCAAGTTAAAATCGGTGGGGTCTCACTCCCAAAAGCTAGCCAAACAACCTGACAATGTAGGATAAATACAAATTCAACAATAACCTCATTTATAGTACTGCATTTTTTTTTATTGTAATAAGAATTTTGTGCTCACTTAATAATAACAGAAATTATGTACTCCTTCGCGCATGGCACTAACTGCCTTTCACGCATAATCATATGATGATGATGATGATGATGATGATGATGATGATACAGTACATACCACGAAAAGCGCTTTAATGTGGTTCAAGGTCATAGGCGTTTTGGAATCTTTCTCATCTTTCAACTGCAGCAAAAACTGCAAGAAATCGCTACTATTATTCCCACTCACACTCACACCCAACTTCTCAATCTTCAGCCGTTGATCAATGATTTTCTCAAACATCTTATCAAACATACGGGCCAACCTATCCATCTTCTTCTTTACCCCCTGCAGGTCAAACCGAGCAAGACCCGGATAAAAGTCCGAAACATTGGGCATTCCGAGAAGCACCGTCATTTCCGAGATCATTTGCCTAAACTCCGCACCCAATCTATCCCTCTCATCTCCTTCCACTGTACCACCCCACAACATGTTTGTAATCACATTGAGTGTTGTTAAGAATATCTGTTCGCCCACATTGATCGGTGATCCGACCCGACTATAAAGGTAACCCACTGTTTTCCGGACTTCTGTGCGACGAAGCAAGTAAACGGAGTCTATGGTTGTGTTGCTCAACATCTTTAGCACACAGACCTTCCTCAACATACGCCATTCAGGTCCATATGGAGACCAAGCTATGTCGGATCCTCCATATGTGGCAGCTCTACCCGCAACAGGAACGTCATGGTTGGCGAATTTGATGTCTTGATCCTTGAGGATTTGGCGAGCCAAGGAAGGTGAGCTAACGACGATAGCAAGCTTGTTTCCGAGTCGGAGCTTGTAAATCGAGCCGAATTTCTGGGCTAATATAGCAAAATAGGAATGAAGCTCTGGATCGAGTCCCAAGAGATTTCCAACCAATGGAAGGCCGGATGGGCCTGGTGGTAAGATTGAGGCCTCATTGTTGGACTTGATGTATAACCAAACATACCAGAGGATGGAAAAGATGGTGGATAGACTTAGAAACAAGGTTGTAGAGCTAAGGTTTGCTTGACTAAGTTTTGACCACCATTTTGGTAAGAAAGTTTGAAAGAATGTGGAAGAGAGTTCCATAAGGAGGTAGGGTTTAATCTCAGAGAAGAAGCCTAGAAGGGACTGTGGGTGAGACAAGACTGGGGCTAATATCTAATGGGTTTTTAAAAGAAATTAAGATAACTCATCACGTTGGATAAAGACACCAAGTCTCTCAAGATGTGCCTAAAACATCCAAGATGGATCTTTCTGTGCGGCTAAAACATCCAAGATGGATCTTTTTGGTGCCTTGTTATATATGACCCTAACGAGGTGATACGAATCGGATGGAGGTACCCACACTTACACGTATCAGCCATTTATTTAAGAATACCCTCTCATAATATATAATTTTTTTTATATCAATATTTATTATATTGTATGCTGTGTTATAATTATTTTAAAAGGTGAAAACATTTTTTTTTATTTAATTTTGACATATAATAACACAATTTATGATATATTAATGCAGAAATTAATACAAATTTATACATTAATTCTGTTACAACTCTATTTAAAATTAAAATAAATAATTTATTAATTATTTATAGGTATCAATTAATTTAACAACCTATATTCATTTAATTTTTAAATTTTGAAAACGTGTACACCTTTCTTTTTTTCTTTTTCTTTTTTGGAAATAACGTCTTGCCGTCGTATCCTCTTCCAATTATTGGTATTTTTGCAACATAAAAAGAAAAAAATAAAAAGCAACTATAAAAATGAGAATATAAGAACAAAAGCGCATATTATTTTATATTGTATTAAAAGAAAAATTATCAAAATAATTATTTTAATTAAATTTTATTTATCATTTAATCTATTTATTTTTAATATATATAATTTAATTTTATTAATCGTTAAAAAAATATCATTTAGCAAGATATCAAATTAGATGAAACTAACTAATATCTCTTATAAAAAATATTATTGGTTTTATTTTAAAAAAATTACATAAAATAATACATATATATATATATATATAATTTATTAATAAAAAATCAAATCATCATTTTGCTTAGACAAGAAGCATTATTTAATTTTTTATGTTCCTAGGAGTGATTTTTATTACTTTTAGTTATGAAATAAGAAATTACATTTAATATTTTTTAAATATTATTTTATAATAAAAATTAATAATAAAATATTAAACTTAAATATTAAAATTTCTTAATTAGCTCTTTTTCATAAGAAAATATTAAATGATACATTTTATAACCTAAATAACTAAACACCATATTTTACAAAATAAGAGAACTTTATAAAAAGAGATATTTTAGAAGAAAAATGTATAAACCACAAGAAAAAAAAATATTACCTATTAGAAAAAAGAAATGCAAGTGTTAGATATGTAATAAGAAATGACATTATGTCAATGAATATTCTGACAGACTTCGATATAAGAAAGAGTTTAAAAAGAAATTTTCATAAAAGAAGTTTTTAAGATGAAACTAGAACCAATTGAAGATTCATATATAGATGATACCTACAATATTTATCTATTAGTAGAAATTGAAAAAGAAATAATCAACTTAAAAAACTTAGATTAAGGGTATTTTTCATCAAAAGATGAATGATTTGTACAGTATTATAAATTCAAATAGCCTATATTAAGATAGGATTGAAATTTAAAGGCTATGATAACTATCATTTACATGCCTATATAGATATATGAGCTAGTAAATATGTAATAAATAAATATGTATTCCTAAAAGAACAATAAAAATAGACATCAAAAGATTTAATTGTAAGAATTACTAATAATATTATAATAAATCTTAATAAGGTTTTAAACAATACAGATATAATGATAGAAGAAGAAGAATTTCATATTACTATTATATATTAATAAGAAATATGAGTTGATTTATTAATATAAAATAATTTTCCAAACTTATATAATCATTTTACACAATATTTAGACAAATTAAGTTTAACAACACTAAATGATAAAATCATTTATGTATCAAAAATAAGAAAATATTTGATTGTAACAAATTTAACTTTTATACAATAACATAAAAAGTGAAAACGTGGTATGATAGACACATAGCAGCAACAAAAATCTTATTTATAAAATATTTTATTATATATAAAAAAACTCTTTTCTTAATGAAAATATAGGAAGATAAAGCCTTAGTATGCATAATAAAAGTATTAAAAATAGTAAACTCGGAAAATATTTTAAATCTAAAAATTAATTAATATAAAGTAATTATCAACATAAAATTAAGAGAACCTAATAAGGTTATTAGAGTGAAACTAATAGTTTATATTCCAAAAGACAAGATTAAATTTGAAAAACAAATTCAAAAACTTTTGGAACTAAAAAACATAATACCAAGTAATTCACCTTACTTTAGTCTATCATTTTTAGTCGAAAAAGATGATGAAAAAATGAGAGAGAAAAAGAGAATGATAATAAACTTCAAAGCATTGAACAAAGAAACAATTGATGATTGATATTTTATTCTAAAAAAAGAAGAACTGTCATCATTAATAAAAGGAAAGAAATATTTTTCAAGTTTTAATTGCAAAAATAAATTTAAGCAAATAATACTAGATGAAGAGTATAAAAAATTAACACCATTTAGTTGCCTCTAAGAACAGTTCTAATGAATCGTTGTACCATTTGGATTAAAATAAGCTCTATGTATATTTCAAATATATGTGGATAACATCTTTAAGAAATTATAAAATATTTGATATGTTTACATAGATGATATTTTAGTTTTAAGTAATTATTTAAATAAACATTATTTAAATATTATTAATTTTTTACAAGAATACAAGAAGGAAGACATTGTATTTTTATAGAAGAACCGGATGATAAAATGATAATTAAAACAAATGTTTCACATGAATATTAAGAAGCATTTTTGAAAATAAAAGTAGACAACAAAGATAAATATATTTGTACAACATGATCTTTCCATGATCTAAAATTAAATTATCGTAGTAACAAAAAATAAAATTTATCTATTAAAAAGACTATTAAGAAATTTTCAATATACATCATAAGTTTCAGATTAATTGTTAGAATTAATAACAAGAATTTTGGTTTTTTAAGAACTAATATTAAAAGTGATTATAAATAAGAAATATTAGTTAGATGGAAACAATGATTTAATCATTATAACTTTAATGTTTTTAATGTTGAACATCTTCTAAAAAATAACAATAATTTAGCAAATGTACTTATAAGAGAATTAATACCTTTCATTATTTCTATTCTTGAAAGAATTGAACATCTTAATATCAAGATTAAGATAAAGGAGAAAGTGATAAAAATCATTATGGAATAATTCAAGTTTTTATATATCGAGAAATCTCTTTTAGAGACAAAAAATAAACATGAAGGACTTAATTGTTCAAAAAAACTATTAGAGTACAAGAACTTTAAAAAATAAGTTTCATCAAAAATTCAACCTGAAAGAAGTAAAATTTATGAAGAAAGAATTCAAAATTAGAAAGAAGAATCTAATAGTTTAAAAGAATAAAAAAATTCTAAAAAAGTAAAAAAGAAAATCTTAATTGACCTAATAAAGTAGAAAAAGAAGACTGAAAAAGACTTATTTAATCTATAATGACCTAAAAGTATGAATCTAATACAATTGGATAGAAACAAGAAAATTCATTCTTAAGTTTAATGTAGTAACTCATAGAGCATTTACAAATAGAATAAGAATTAAAAGTAATTGTGCTTATTACAAAACTCTAAATTTAATAACTATAGAGAAAATTAAAAAAAATTATTTTATAGTACTACAAGAACAACCAACATCACCAATTATGTTAAAAACTTTAGGAAAAATAATATAACCACTGTTACTATTAAGAGGAAAACCCTTCATATAAACAATAAAAACATATTATTAAGGAAAACAACTTTCAAGAATACATCAATTTTCAATTATTGGTATTTTTGCTAGATAAAAAGTAAAAATAAAAACAAGGATAAAAATGGAAATATAAAAACAAAAACACATATTATATTATATCATATTAAAGGAAAAAATGGTTAAAATAGTCCTCTTAATTAAGCTTTAGGTTTCAATTAGTCTATTTGCATGGACTAGAATACATTCGTATAATTTATTAAATTATTTAATTTTCATGCTTTGTCTTACCTCTCTAGTCTCTATAGGTGCTTTTAAACATTTTTATTATTTTTTGTCTAGGCTTTAATTTATTATTATTTAATTTAATAATAATATTATTAATTAAATAAATATTTTATATATTTTTATTATAAAAATGTTATCTTTTAAAAATAATATTACCTTACATATAAGTATGATGATATCAAAACAATAGGCCGTGGATCAATTATTTTTTCTTTGGTGTCTCTAAAATGAAAATTAAATATCTAAGTTGATGTGGTTTTCAAAAAAAAAAAAAAAGAAAAAAGAAAAAGTTACCAAGTCTCTTGGTTCATGTAATAGATATTTGGCAAGACAATAATAGTTGAAGAGACTTGTGTTCAAGTTTTATACTAATTAAATCCATGATTAATTCATACATACTAGCAGCTATGTCGTCAATACCATTGTAAGCAATTAAGTAGTACACTTTCTGACTGGTTTTTGGGACTTCATCGTCCCAAGAGCACACGATACTACATCTTTGTATATTGATTTCACCAAATCTCAAGTTTAGTCGGTAAAATATAGAACTATCGAAAATAAAATTAATAATATGAATTAAATTTAATGAAATCAATATTATTATTATTATTATTATTATTCTTTAAAAAAAAAGAAAAATATACGAAATAAATATAACATTTCACTGTGAAAAAAGAATGAAGTAAATGTTTTCTAATGTATTTGATAATAACAATAAAACTAAATATAATAACATCAAAATTCTTTCTCATTAGATCATTAGTATTAATATACTTCTTAAATATATCGCAAGTGAGACGTCATCCTGTAAAACTCCTCCACTGAACTTCCCACTAACTATAGTCGTACTTAACTTTCTGTGCTAGCTAGCTATTTGCATCAACAACGACAAAGTGCTCACATCCATATCTTTTTCGAACCGTGCATTATCTTCAGTAAGTCAAAAGTTCAATGAATGTCTTTATTACGGTGTTGATAAGTTTGTGCAATTAATATTATACTAGTAAATCAATTGGATTTCAAGTAAATTACAACCAATATTGTCAAAGCTAGAGGGAGGGAGGGAGATAGATAAAGTATGCACATATATAAACAAAACAAGTTGTGCTTTGCAACGTTTAATTGTTACTTGTGTTGTCTTTATTTATTTATTTATTTATTATTAATAGCTAAATACAACCGTTGTAACTTGTAAATGGGTTAACAGTTTCAACCCACTTAATAAACAAATTGGGTCTTCTCAAACTCATTAATAGAAATTATTTTATTATGTAATTTAATCGTAGCGTAAAAATTCAAACAAATTAAATTATTTTAATAAAATTATTTATTAAATTCATTCGAGTTTTCTTGTAACCCATTTAATGTGATAATAATAAAATATTAAAATAATAGATTAATTTATTTATCATGTCTGAACCATTAATCAAAATTATTTAGATGAATCACGTGTTGTATTTCACCTTCAATTTCACCTTCAATATTTTTTGTTTGTTTGTATGTAGTCATTCATAAATTTTAAATCCAAATATTTTTTTAATTTTCTTTTAAAAAATAATATTTATAACACTAATTATTAAAATAACATCACTTACGTACATTCCATGTACTTTTATTACAAAAAATCTACAACCTATAAATTTTAAATTAAATGTCGTTTAAATTAAATTTCAATTAATTAGATTCGTTTAACGTTAAACTCTGATAATTTAGACATTATTAAATTTTTTTATATATATCAAAAGAGAGACAATTTTATCAACATATTGTAACAAATATACAATTAAAATAGAATGCACCACCTCTTCCACTAACCCTAGAACATAAATAAACACATAGTAATCGCTTTCTTTAGATTGTTTTCCTAACACAAACCTATTTATTCATCACAAAAAGACTTTTATATAAGTTTCTTGAAGAATAGACAAGCCAAGCACGATACCATAAGGTGAACCTACATATCCATATTGCATAAGAGGATGTAATCTCAACATCATGCAAAAGTCACCACCTATTACCAAACTGACCAAGAAAAGAAAAAAAAAGAACACCACAAACAAAACTACCATAATATAAGAGTGAGATAAAATTAAAAGAAATACCTATAATGAAAAGAAAAGGAAAAACATAAATAGATAAAAACACAACAAAAAATTTGTTGCAATCCCATAAATTACATCACAATCGAATTGTCTCTTCGTCCTCCTCCATGATAATCTCCTCAAAGAAATCAAATACATTGAAAGTCCACCGGATGATTCTAGGAAAAATGATAGTTTTAAAGAGAAAACCTTTAAGAGGAAATCATAAGAACAAAAAGTGGTTGGGTAGAGATAAGTGAATAGAACGTGGATCTAGCTCGTAAAATCAGGTAGTTGACCTTGTAACAGATTTGGGTTGTGAACAACATAGTTGCAGATGACGATCAGGAGATGTGGTTGGAGGTTGATAGTGTATGTAGATGATGGTTGAAAATGGGTAGAGATACCCTCTCAATGTTATTTACATGTTATTTTTGTTATTATTAGTTAAGTAAAAATGTCTCAGGTTCTCTTATTTTTGTAAAATATGGTGTTTAGTTCTTGAAGTTATAAAATGTGTCATTTGTTATTTTTCTAATGAAAAAGAAACTAGTTAAAGACTTTTGATATTTATGGCAATATTATATTATTAATTTCAATTATAAAATAATATTCAAAAAATATTAAATATAATTTCTTAACGGTTCTTTCATAATTAAAATGATTAAAAACCACTCTTTATAATATATGAAATTAAATAATACTTATTGCCTAAGCAAAATGATTAATTTGACTTTTTCTCTATAAATTATATAGATGTTATTTTATGTAATTTTTTTAAATAAAGATAATCATTTTTTACTTATAAGAGGTGGTAGTTAGTTTCACTTATCTTGAAACAAAAACTAATTAAGAGTCCATAAGAAAGTTATAGCATCATACTACCTGCACTTGAAGTTTCCATTAAAGGTGGGTAAATGATTCGATCAATCTATTTTAATTCGATCTGTTGAATTCAGATATGATTGGATTGGAATATTTTACACTCAATTCAGATTTGAATTTAAAAGTATACAATTTATTTGAATTCAGATTTGATTTGAATAGACATATTTTATAATTCACTATGCTTAGAGAATTAATAGTGTGTTAAGGTTTTTAGAGAGATGTTAAAGAGATCCCAAAATCAACCCCTCTTTTTTAAGAATGAGAAAAAAGTTGTTGGTTTGGTTATTCACACCGTTAATTCGTTTTTTATCCAATAATTTTTAAGAACAGATATTGTTTTGGATATTAACCAAACATGTAGCAATTGGTACGGTTCGAGTATAGTTATACTGATAACCATACCCGCTCATATCAAAAATTAATTATACGTATTCAATTTATTTATATATTTATTAAATTAAATTATATATTCGTTAATTAATATGTTTAGAATTAATTAGGGTTTAAATTAATATGTTTAGAAAAAAATGGTTTTTTGGGATATTTTTAATAACTGTCCTGAACCATTATCCACAAGTAAAAACCGTCTCCAAATTGTAACAATTTTTGAGTGATTTTGGATATATATTTTATAATTCAATTTGAGAACAATTATATCAAAAATTATTCCTACTCGTACCCATGCCCATTGTTACTCTCTTATTGATATTGAGAGGTATATATATAATAGTAGGTGTCACTCTTATTAGGGTGGGTGCTCTTTTCAATATATGTCAAAGATGACCCTATATAATAAGACTACAAACAATTGATAGGTTACTACTATTAGGCCATTTCTACTTAGAATAGGTCTTGATAATCAGATCTTGGTCATCAGGTCTTGCTCATCAGATCTTCGTCATCAGATCTTGATTATCTGGTCTTTTAATCAAAACTAGATCGATTGCTTCCTAGGACCAAGTCACCATATATGGGGTGCTAAACGATAAAGTTACATTCACCAAATAAGTAAGACACCTCAAGTTTCTAGGGTCGCATACCTGTCACTTGAATAATACTAAATATTAACTCTCATATTCTCTTGTTTTTTTAGAAATTAAGGGAATATTCATTAACCAAGTAAGACATTCAACTTCTCCAAACAAGATAACTTTGCTAAGAGATGTATGGATCTCCTATGCGAAGTAGACAATCCTTCTATGGAATGGTTAGTAATTCATTTTGTAACATTCAAAGTTGGGCTCCAATATCTATTTTACATTTGACATTAGCACGACCCAAGTGAACCCTAGCCAGTAGCGAATACTACTATGCCTCTCCAATGTAACATAGGAAAATTAAGTAGACCTTATAGCAGAAAGTTTTATAAACAAAATTCCATACTTAATCTCATAGATACATATAGAATTCTGTGAAAAGTTGTATTCAATAATGAAATTCATATGCACGACTTGGAGGGAGATCTTAGATGATTTTTCTATTTTCTATTTATTAGTAGTTCTATTTTTATTAGTTAAAAATAGAGAAATTGAGAATATAGATACCAAATAAAGTAACCCTTTAAGCGAAATATGGCAAAAGAAATCCATGGACCGATCCTATCGTCTCCACCTCATAGGAATAACAAGATCACCCTAAGAACGTCAACAAACCCATGAATTACCACTTTATCAACAAAAATAAATATCGTGTAACTTTATTGCATTGAAAAATATACTAGGTATCTTCCCCACCCTATAATTAGAGGGAATACATCTAAGCCCTTGTTGGTCACGTGTTATTATTCAAACTCCCCAATAGTCTGGTTGAAAAAACAAGTATTTGTATTTTACAAGTGATATATGAGGTGATGAGACAAAGTTTCTAGGCCGTCATATTGAAATTATAATTTGAACATAACCTAATCTCGTGTCAGCGAGCTCCATAGTAGTTTAGGACTTGGGTTCATTTATTTTTGTAGGTGTTGATTATACCAAAGTTGATTTTGAAAAATTGATTGATGTGTGATACTTTTAAATAATAGCCTATAATGCCAAGAATTAGTTAAAATATCTCACCTCTACAAACTTAAGATTCAGTTGTCTAGATGATGAACCTATTGAAATTTATTCTCCAACCCTAATCAATCTGTCAAACATTCTTAGCTCGTTCTCTTTGTCATCTCTTGTTGCAACTTCAAAAAAGAAGGAAATAGGTTTCACAAAATCATCTCTTGTTGCAACTTCAAAAAAGAAGGAAATAGGTTTCACAAAATCATCTCTTGTTGCAACTTCAAAAAAGAAGGAAATAGGTTTCACAAATCCAAATAACTTGATGACATATTGAATTTGACGAAATCATTTTAAAGTACGTCTTGATGCACACGATATGTATATATATTATTTTTTTATATGATAAAGAATATATGTTTTTTCATATGTTTAAAAATATAGTGCATATATGTTTATATATATATATATATAAAATAAAGATGTGAGTTAAAAATAAAATTATATAAATAATTAAAATATATTAAAATTAGAAATATAATTCAATGTAATTTAACTGTCTCCTTATTTCAGCGTAAAGTACAACCATTATGTACAATACTCTTTACAGTACATTTTGATGTAATGCTCCTAACTTTTACATTTAAAGTTTTACATAGTAATTAACTTTAGGGAACCAAATATACAATACCACTTTGTTGGGTGGTGGTAACTATTGCTTTAATTGGTTGGTGAGAAACACGTCACAAACTCAGGTTTCACTTCAACCATCCAATAATGTTCTGTGACACTTGCACATAATAAATAAAAACATTTAAAGAAACACCTCAAACACAGATGATTAACCCAAAAAAAAAAACTCAAACTCAGAGAAATTACATGTACTAGTTACTATGACGAAGCTTGAAAATTTTGATATTAAATTCCTCCTTTGTGATTACTGATCTCTTTGACTAATTACTGGTTTCTTCCATATCTAAGGTAGTGTTGAGCAAGTTGAATTTAAGAAATCTAATCCAAAATCTTGACTATCCAAAACCCAGCTGCAGTTATCCACAAAAGATGGCAATCCCAAATCGTCAATTAGTTTTCCTTGATAATTTGGTTGACACTTCCATGAGGGGTCAACAAGAGGATGATGATCAGATATTATTTCATCATACCAGAAGCTATCAATCAATGTATCATCATTGCATATGTTACCTAACATATTATTTTCATCTTCTGTTCCAGCTGGAGATAATAAGCTTGAGGAGTTATTGTGACCTTCTGATGAGTTGACTATGCTGTCTCCAGAAAGTGGAAAAATATTATTATTAGGCTGGGTGGTTAAAGTAGTTTCATTTTGCAAAGATCGATCTTTGCTAAGATGTTCATGGGTAATTGGATCAATTCCCATCTTAGTAAGTTTTTTCTTGATATGTGTGTTCCAATGATTTTTTATTTCATTATCAGTCCTACCTGGTAATCTAGCTGCAATCTTGGACCACCTGTTTAATCAAACAAGATCAAAATAGAAACACATAATTACAAACCCATAATTACTTAAAAGATTAGCAAGTGCATCAAAAACAATGAATATATAGTAGTCATAAAACTAGGCAGCTAGAAGAGTGACCTATTTCCAATACGAGCATGAAGATCAATGACCAATTGTTCTTCAGCTTCTGTAAGCAAACCTCTCTTTAAGTCTGGGCGGAGATAATTAGTCCAACGCAGCCGGCAACTCTTGCCACAACGGTGTAGCCCAGCTAGCTTCGGCACAGCACGCCAGCAACACTGACCATTTGTGAGAATGAAATTGATAAGCTTCTTGTCCTCATCAGCTGTCCATGGACCTTTCTTCACCCCAAGTTTATCACAACAAGGTTGCCTCCCCATATGTACTCACTTCTTAAAAATATATTAAATATTACAGTGTCACTGACTAATAACCATACAGCTTTATTTGCTATTGCTTAGCTAAGCTCACCAATCTGTAAAGACCCCAAATCCCCTCAACCAACTATATATAATGTTTTAACTTATAAGAGATAGAGCACTTTACTTTTTCTAACTCACCTCATTCCTACTAAATTCAGCACCAAGAAATTTATCCCAAAAAAAAAAAAGAACTTGCAGGGTCCACCATTGGGTTTTGAAAGAAACAGAAGAGCTAAAATGGGGAGCCTCTGGTGTGTTGAAGAGGACAAAACGAGTGATTATGAAAGATAGGTGACCAAAGGCAAAGCTACATGTAAACCAAACCATAAACCACCAAAGAAATAAAACATTGTATTCTGATGTTCATACGCGAACCCACTCTCCCTGATTGCATTCTTACTCAACCATTCCGTCATCACTACGTTACGGGTCCTTATTGCAGCAGTACTACTAGACTTTGATATATTATTGCTTATCTTCCTCTGCTCTTACTCAACACCGTTTGATTTAAGAGGAAAATTTTATTTTCAATTCTTCAAATCTGATTATTTAGGAATTTTAATCCCAAAATGGGTTTTATTTTGAGTTGAAGTAACGTATAGTATTACCATCTTATACCTCCTACAAAGTTGTTTCGTTCAAGGCAGAGTACTCTGTTTTGAGTAATTCTATTTTTACTCCTCCTATATCTTAAATTTTTATTAATTTTAAAGATACAGATATCTCTATATTGAATCACGTGCTATCCACCGGTATTTATTTATTATTTGTATAGTTTATTTTTAAGTGCACATGTAATTATAGTGAGATAAACAGAGTTTTCCTATGTTTTTAGCAAAATTAAAAGGAAGGGGACTCTATTTTTAGGAACAAAAACGAACTTATATGACTTCTGATTGAATTTTGCAAACCAATTGTCACGACCTTAATTTTTCAAGTATCGATCGTGTGTCATTTAGTACCGTCCGTTGCACTAAGCCTGTCTTTCAACCCGAATGTAACTCCAAAGAGAATAGAAAAAGAGTTTGCAAAGAATGCTTTGTATTGCTCTAGAGAGATTTTATGTTACAAATACTAAGAATTCCCAAGATGAATGCAAATGAAGATCAATTGGTCTATTTATAGTGTGGCTTCTAAGCTTAAGAATATGCCACCACTTCCTAGATAATTCTAAGCCTAGAATATACAAGAGTGTTCTAGGTTTATGTACAATGTGTCACAAGGCTCTAGGACCTTCTAACCAACTCTAGAGTCTTCTAGGTTTGTCTAGCTCCATCATGCAAGTTCTAGGATGTTTCGTAAGCTTCCAGCGGCTTCTACATCCTTCAAAAACCCTCCACCACGTTATAGAATATTCTAGTCCATTCTAACATTCTCCAGCGTGCTCTAGAACATTCTAGGGTCTTCAAGGCTTGAGTTGAGTCCATCCAACTCTAGCTTATTCTAGACATCTCTAAGCCACTCTAGAACCTTCTCTTGTAGAAAAGTCTAGATCCTTTGGGCAAGCACCATTTATTTTGGATTTCACGGGACATATAAGCGGGACGTGACACCCTCCCCACTCAAGTTCGCGATGCCCTCATCGTGCCTTCAAGCTTGAACTTCTCTATGTCATCTTTGAATTGTCACAAAGAATCTTCAGGTTCCCAGCTTGTTTTTATTACTGGGACATTTTTTCACTTGACCAAGTATTCCTGATAACTTGGTACACCCCTACGCTGGATCAAGCGGTCTGTCAAAATTGAGTCCACCTCTTTGTCGAAGGAGATTATCACTGCGGTAGGCGCCCTCTTGGATTCCCCTTGACTTATGTCTTCCTTGTCTCCATGAAAAGGCTTTAGCATGCTTACATGAAAAACAGGATAGATTTTAAGCTTCGGAGGGAGTTGCAGTTTATATGGCACCTTACCGACTTTCTTGAGGACAGGAAATGGTCCCTCATATTTCCGCACCAACCCCTTATGAACCTTCCGCAAGGACTTGAATTGTTGGGGCAATAGTCTGACAAGGACTAAACCTCCTTCCTGAAATTCGACCATCCTTCTTTTCTTGTCAGCCCATTTCTTCATCTTCTTAGACGCCTTGTTCAAATAGGCTCGGGCCAACTCTGCTTGTTCATGCCATGCCTTGGCAAACTTGAAGGCAGCATGGCTCTTCCCTTCATAACTCGTGGCCAAGGCATGAGGAGTCATGGGTTGCTACCCCATGACGATCTCGAAGGGACTCTTCTATGTAGACTCGCTCCTTTGCAAATTGTAGGAAAATTGGGCTACATCCAGAAACTTAGTCCAATCATGCTGATTGGCACTGACAAAGTGCCTAAGATACAACTCCAGCAATGCATTGGCACGTTCCGTTTGCCCGTCGCTTTGGGGGTGGAAGCTGGTAGAGAAATTCAAGTCTGATCCCAATAGCTTGAATAGTTCAGTCCAAAATTTCCCCGTGAATCGTGGGTCTCGGTCACTCACGATATTAGACGGGATTCCCCAATGCTTCACAACATTCTTGAGGAACAGCCGTGCCATCTCATTTGCCGTGCAGTCCGTCGAGGCAGGGATGAATGTTGCATACTTGCTGAAGCAATCAATCACCACAATAATGTTGCCAAAGCCCTCTGATTTTGGCAAGGAGGTGATGAAATCCATAGAGACACTCTCCCATGGTCTCTCTAAAATGGGCAGCGGTTCTAGCAATCCTCCGGGTGCATGCTGCTCTATCTTGTCTTGTTGACATACAAGACAAGTCTTCACATAAGCTTCTACATCGTCCCGAAGTTGAGGCCAATAGTAGATGGATTTGATCAAAGCAAGGGTGCACCTCATTCCTGGGTGTCCAGCCCATAATGTATCATGGTATTCCTTGATAAGCTCCTTCCTTAAGCTTCCCCATTTTGGCACGAAGATACGATTCTGCTTGGCATAGAGTAGTCCGTCACTCAGCCAAAATCGTCTCGTCTTCCCTTCCTTGATGAGGGCAAGGAGATTTTGAGCAAGGGCATCATGATCTAACCCTTCTTTGATCGTTTCCAACAAAGGGCTACTTGGCCTACTCAAGGCTGCTAGCTCCGTCTTTCCACTTGGCGGGTCAACCACCATGCTTCCGTTGCGCGCCTCTGATTTTTCCACCTTATCAGGGCTCATTGTTGGTGGTCTTATGTCGAGCTCCAACTCGACTTCATGGTCCACCTCCCTCCTTGGAGGTAACCGTTTGGGCGAGGCCTCATGCATCACCCCATGGGACTTATCTAGGGTAGCTTGCACTTCCGTTGGCAAGCTTGACTTTGGTGACGCCTCAAACATCACCTCATGGGACTTATCTGAGACAACTTGCCCTTCCGTCAGCAAGCTTGGCTTTGGTGACTCCTCCTCGTTGTACTCTTTTAAGATGGTCAGGTAACTCTCTTCGTCCCTCTTCAATCCCCTTCTGATTTGAAGCGCCGAGAGAGCTTGGGTTGTGCGTTTGGTGGTCCTTTTCGTCAGTACCACGCAAGCCTTCGAACCATCTATGATGCACATAGAGTTTGAGTATGGCACCAACAAAGCTCTAACCTGGTCCAAGAACTCTATGTCGAATACCATCGAGTAGTCATCTATCGGCGCCACTGATAAGTCCACTTGGCCAGTCCATGCACCAAGACTGACCTTAACTCCTCGAGCGACTCCATGTAATGGCAGTGCTGCTGAGTTAACTACTTTGAGAGAACCCCCTCCATGGACAACCTTTAGGTCGAGTCTCCTTGCTTCTTCCATTGAAACAAAGTTGTGAGATGCACATGTGTCAACCAATGCTTTGGCGACCTTCCCATTGATGGTGGCATCCACGTACATCAAACCTTTAGGGGGTCTTTGGGGCGCTCTGCATTGCACCAAGTAGGCGCAAAGAACCCATCTTTGCACCTGCGTCTGACTCGCCTCCATCCTGGTCATGAGTGGAAGCAACTAAGGCACTCAAGGCCTTCCTTTTCGGACATTCGCATGCCCAGTGCGGTCCGTCACATATGAAGCACGTCCCGCGGGGCTTCGAGGTACCACGATCTTCCTTTTCCTTCCCCTTATCCCGTGGCTTGAATGAGGAGCTGTCTTTGTGGTTCTTAGGTCCCTGACTTTTACCGTGTTTTCCCCCACTCTTTCCTCCAACAAACTTCTTATCTATGACTTTTGAGCTGTCCTTGTTTGTGGAGTAGTCAATAAAGCTTTCTGCAGTCGCAATGGCCGAAGACAAGTCTTGGATACCACGTCGCTTGAGCTCAAGGTTAGCCCACGATTGGAGACCGTCCATGAACAAGAATAGGGCATCCTTGTCGGACGTGCCAGGAACTTCAAGCAGCAAAGTTATGAACTCCTTCATATAATCCCTTATGCTACCCGTCTGCTTTAATCGTCGTAGTCGACCTCTTGCTTCCTCTTTAGCATTTACGGGGAAGAATTGCATTTTTAATTCCCTTTTGAAGTCTTCAAAGGTTTCAATTGTGCAAACCCCTCGTTACACATCACCATGTCTCCACCTTTACCACAGCATAGCAGTGTCGGACAAATACATAGCAGCAGTTCAGATCATGCTGGCATGGTCCGTTATGCCAGTAGCCTCGAAATATTATTCCAGCCCCCATAAGAAGTTCTCCACTTCCCTAGCGTTCCTAACGCCATTGAAGGTCTTGGGCTTGGGAACATCCACCATGTTAGCCTCAATGACAGTGGTTGTGCTAGTTCCTGCGGCCATAGCCCGCTTACAAAGAGCTAGATCACCACCCATATCCTCAACTCTATGCAACATATTAGCGAGTTCTCTTTGGACAAGATCTCTTATCTTGGCAAGTTCAGCTTTCAACCCATCAATCTCTTGCCTTAGCCCACCATCTAGCTCGTTGAGTAACATCTTAATCGCTGCATGGATCTCCACATCCTCGGCCTCCAAGCCATTGCAACGCTCCTCTAAGTTGTCCACTCGGTCAAACAGCTCCCCTAAGCTGTCCTGCGCACTCCCCACTCGTGCTTCCAAGCTAGAAAGTATGTCTTTCGACTTGGCTCGAGATTCCTTCGATGGTTTCCGAACTTTCTCACGTTCACGTTCCATAGGTGGAACATCAACGCTTGGAGTAGATGGAGCAACGTTCTTCATTATGCCAAAGTTAGAAATGCTTCAACCGAAAGCTCTGATACCAACTGTCATGACCTTAATTTTTCAAGTATCGATCGTGAGGCACTTAGCATCGTCCGTTGCACTAAACTTGCCTTCCAACCCGAATGTAACTCCAAAGAGAATAGAAAGAGAGTTTGCAAAGAATGCTTTGTATTGCTTTAGAGAGAGTTTATGTTATAAATGCTAAGAATTCCCAAGATGAATGCAAATGAAGACCAATTGGTCTATTTATAGTGTGGCTTCTAAGCTTAAGAATATGCCACCACTTTCTAGATAATTCTAAGCCTAGAATATACAAGAGTGTTCTAGGTTTATGTACAATGTGTCACAAGGCTCTAGGACCTTCTAACCAACTCTAGAGTCTTCTAGGTTTGTCTAGCTCCTTCATGCAAGTTCTAGGATGTTCCGTAAGCTTCCAGCGGCTTCTACATCCTTCAAGAACCCTCCACCATGTTATAGAATATTCTAGTCCATTCTAGCACCCTCCAGCGTGCTCTAGAGTATTCTAGGGTCTTCAAGGCTTGAGTTGAATCCATCCAATTCTAGCTTATTCTAGACATCTTTAGACCACTCTAGAACTTTCTCTTGTAGAAAAATCTAAATCCTTTAAACAAGTACCATTTATTTTGGATTTTATGGGACATTTGAGCGGGACCTGACAAAATGCTCCCTAACATATGAGCATTTCCTAAGGAGTATAATTACAAGCCGTAAAGGAGATGATTTGTTCAAATGTTTAGAAGTAACGATATGTAAGATTATAAACATATTAATTTGTAATATGGTGATTTCAAGAGTGACAGAAGAATAAAATACGGATACTTTTCGATTTTCGTTTTAACATGGAATTATTTTTTACTTTTAGATTAAAAGGCAAAATTTATAACAATAATATATATATAATAATATTAATTAATATTTAATTTAATCATATTTAATAAAAAATTTATAATAATAAGATTAATAATATTTAATCTAAAAATTACTAGAGTATTTATTATAAGAAAAATGAGATTATTTGTGTAGCTCATCTTTTAAATATTTGGGCATTTATTTAAGATTTTTTTAAGTAACAAAAATAATAAATATAAAAATAATATATTTTTTCTATTAAAAAAAATTAATTAATTATTTGACTTTGATTGTTATCTAAATTTAATTATGATTAAAGATGTATCATTTAATATTATTATAAATTTTGTGGGTTGTTTTTAAGCTAATCTGAATGTTATCATACGGTTTTTCTTTAAAAGGAAAGTAATTTCAACTTAGGTTGGTATTTCATGTGATTCCGTCAACCATTATGATGCAATAACTTGGATTATATGTAAAGTTGTGTTGCTGAATGTTGAAGCAGTTGTGTTACTATTTACTATTATTGGATGTATAATTAAGAAATAAAAAAATAATTAAAAAAAAAGAGCTTCCATCAAAGCATACCTCGTTAATTGCTTAATCACTCTAATACCAAAAATAATAACAATAATAATAATTTGTTCTCAAATTAAATGCCATGTAAAATCAAATCACATAAACTGATCAATCCAAAGAAGAGACATTAGCAATATATTGAAGACTAATAACAGTTGTAATCAGCAACTTTAGTAATTAGTAATTAGTAATTTGGTGTGCAAACAAGTCAGATGAACGCACAAAACACAAATTTGTGTAAAAGTTTCTTTATATTTTAATCAAGAGAAAAGTCAACTTTATGCATAATTTTTTTAAAAAATGATTACCGAATAAGGATTGAAAGCATATATTTTTACAAACTTATATATTTCTTAACTTATGAATAACATGATCATCCATCGAAAAATTGAATCCAATGTAAAAGTAAATACTCACATAATTCATGAATCAATAATAATAAATTAGATGTAAGTTGTGATTTATCTTAAGTTAATACTAATAGCATTATATTAGTCATAATGATTTGGGTTACAACCCGTACCTAACAATGATTATTTGATGATGTTATTTGAAGTGAAAAAACAAAAAAAAAACAAAAAAACATCTACTTTCTTCTTCTTTTTTTGTCACGACCTTGCCTAGCAAGACAAGTATTCGTTTTTAATAAATTACTAATCCAAAATTTCTTACTATTAGGATAATAAATCAACATTTATTACTCAAAATCTAAATATTTAAGTACAATTTCTTAAAACCTTAAAATACATTATCTTAATTCATTATCTCTAGCTAGATTCCATAGCCAGTCATATAAGCACTTTAGGCTCATCCACTAAGCCATAAAAGCGTGCATATCTTAGTAAAGCAGACAACAAGATATGAATTCTTGTTTTTGGCACGGACCACAATTGAACGTATAAATGTTAACATTAACACGTACCACTAAGTGCTTTTCCAATGCCACGCTTGCTTAAGTATAGATTATTCCAAAATATATATACATATTTTCAGGTTACATAATCGTCGGCTGTGGTTGGATTTTAATTAGATATATAAATTATGATTTTATATCTTATTAATAACTCCAATCATTTTATTCCATTTAAATTTTAGTAAAAAGAGATAATAATAGTTGTGATATATTATTTATCACAAATATATCTAAATAAAACATTGAATTACAAGAATAAAAATATATATATATATAAAACACGATTATTTATAATGTTAAAATTTAATAAATAAAAATAATATAATAATATTCTGTTTAAATTAATTCGTATCAAAACAACCATTTAAATAAAATATTATGAGTTAAAATAACATTAAACCATGATATTGTTAAGAATATTAAATAAAATAATATATTCAACTTTATATATGTAGTTTTAACCGTTTGGTTATATGCGATCCACTTGTTTTGCTAAAACATGTCGATATATCATGAGAATTAAGGTTGTTTAAAGAGAACAAGCTTGTTGTCTTAATTTAGAGAAGGCTAATGTTATGTAACAAATACTCGTTATTTCATCTAGATATGTGTAATTTAATGTTACGTTCTTTAATTAGAAAATTATAAGAATTATAATTTTTAGATTTCAAATATTAATATATACCTTAATTATAATAAAAATGTAAATTGAAATAAAATATTAATGAGATTTATGATACAATTTATTAATTTAAAAATATATTTTATCTCATTTAAACTAATTTTTAATGAAATAATAAGATAATAAAAAGGTAATTATTGAAATATCTTCTTTATTCTTAATGATCAAAATAAGACAATTAAGATTATAAATGTAATAAAAAAAATATAATACATAATTATTTTTAATTTAAATTTAATAATAAAAAATAATATATATATATATATATATATATATTTAAAATTAATTACATTAAAATTACAATATGGAAGAAATAAAATAAAATTATATAATATTTAAATAAAATAAGATTATATTAATACACCCCATTTTATACCTATAAGTTATAACACAAAAGAATTCCACGCAAGTTTAGATGCGTGAATCATGTTAAAATTAATGATCAATCTGAAAACTTCTTTTGCATTGCCTAACATTGCAGCTAAGGTTGGGAGTAGTTAGTAATCCAATTAGTTGGTGTTTTGACTAATGTTTTTTTTTTTTTTTTAACTTAGTCGTTGCGTATAGTTAAGCGGTGGACAGGGAACCATGGCCCCCCTTACCACCGAGAGAAAAAAAAAAGAAAAAAATTAATAGTATTTTTTTAAATAAAAATTATAGAGATAAAATAAATATTTGATATCCTAATAATAATTTTATATATATATATATATATATATATATATTTTATTTTTATCACTTTTATAAAATTATATGTATCATCTTAAAATACAGTAAGAGAGTTAAAAACTATTTCTTATTTAAGTGAATAGTCAGTAAGTGAAAAAAAATCAATTACATGTATACTAACCTATAAAATAAATATATTCATGCTTACTCTTCCATCTTCAATGTAACTACAGAAAGATCATTTTCAGCTATGAGTATAGTCAAGACTAGACTTCTTAAAAGAAAAAACAAAACCAAAAATAATATTTTTTTAAAACTTATAATTAAAAAAATAATATCAGCTCATATATTTCTACTATTAAAAAAATAATTTATGTTTTATTTTTCATTCAATTAAATATTGTTTAAATTAAAATATATTTATTTAAATATATTAAATATTAAA
Source organism: Hippophae rhamnoides (assembly GCA_033030585.1). Lineage (NCBI taxonomy): Eukaryota > Viridiplantae > Streptophyta > Magnoliopsida > Rosales > Elaeagnaceae > Hippophae > Hippophae rhamnoides. The sequence continues at coordinate 65,195,984 of CM065428.1, read as the reverse complement.
TGTTATTTAATTAAATCTAGTTTAATATTATTAAAATATTATTTTTATTGATATTTATTATAAAGCAGTTATTTTTAATTTTTTTTTTTTTTTTTGCATTGCTCGCTACTCTGTAAATATGATATTTATTAGTCCATGAATAAGTTAATACATCCCAAGAGTAATCATCCTAACTAAATTGAGATTACCCAAGCGTTTAGGTGGCAAATTACATTTTATAACGTGAAACCATACTCAGAAAAGTGCACGACGTTTGCAAAGAGGGAGCAAATAATTTCAACTTAATTAAAATAAAATAAAAATATATTCAAAATTTCTAAAACAATGTATAAAAAGAGTGTTCAAGAAAAATATTAATACAATGTTTATAAGTTATGATAGATTTATAGTATTCTATAAAAACAAAACTAATACATCTCTCAAATATATATATATATATATAATTTAAAAAAGAAAGAAAAAGAAACTGTTAAATTTGGGTCTAATTTTATCTCAAAATCCAAGTTATTAGATGGGTCTAATTTTATCTCAAAATTCAAGTTATTAGATGGAGGACTGTCGTTATTTATATACATAACGTATACGCGATACTCAGTCGATGTGAGACTTTAATACTTCCATTCACATCAACAATGGTATATTACTTTGAGACCGACGAGGATGTTGGTCTTATGAAGTCCAAGTGATAGAATGCCGCACTTATTAGTGGCAAAACAACTACACCGATCGGATAACCTGTTTTGATATCATGTTAAATTTAGACATATACGTATAACGTGAACGCGATCACCGATCGACGTGAGACTTTAATACAAACTATTCATATAAAATTAAAATATAAAATAATCGGTTAAATTAATGATACACATCTTCAATGAAAATATTAATGTACTCCTGGTTCTACTGATCATCAATATGCATGCATGCTTATGTGTGGAGTTGAAACCATTAACAAGCTCTATTATTAATTGCAATAATGAACGCATGATTTTATCGTATATTTTAAGCTCATGCCACAACAAAGGAAGGTTTTTTTTAAGTTAGTTACTAATAGAATTTTTAGTTGGTTCAGCCAATCGATTTAAATGGAGGTAATTTAAGTTAATTTTAGAATTAATTTAAAAGTTTTAGATTGACAAAATTCTAAGTCCGTATACAGTATTACAACATTAATCATTTTGTGAAAAGTGGTTCATTCTTGTAATTAAGTGAATAAAATGTTGTTTTTATTTTTATAAGTTTTTTTAAATATCATTTTAAATAATTAAAAAAAAGTATTAAGCTTAATACCAAACAAAAAAATATATGAAATTTATGTAAGAGAAATTTGATCACAATGTAGGTCAAAATACATTTTTATTAAAGCATTTATTTTTTTTTTTTTTTGTTAAAAGTCGAGGTATGAACATAATAGGATTAACTTTTTAACTTATTTTAAATGGACATGCTTGTATTTTTGCTACTTTGGCCGGCTAAACTAGCCCACACGTGTTTAACTATACATTAGTTAAATGCAATTAAATAATTATTTATTAAAATAATAGTATTAAATTTTTAACTTATTTTATCTGATATATTAATAATGATAATATCATAAATTATAATAATTTTCTTTTAATTTTTATTATGAATATAAAAATAGACGTATTTGTCTTTTTGATACTTCGTGCCCCTAAATTAGCGCACATGTGTTTAATTATATATTAGTTAAATGTATGTACATATATTTCTATTGTATTAAAATTTATTTTTTTATTTCAGATAAAAATTAAAAATTAAAATTATATTTGCCAAGTACTTTTCTTAATTTTAAAGTGAAAATATCCCGTGAGATCAAATATGAGATTACTTAAAGCAACTATATATAATAAAATTTACTTTCATACAATAATAAACATCAATATTGTTGAAAATATTATTCTTTTGAATAAAAATAAGCATCAATATATTATTCCTTTGAATTAAACTTTTATAAAAGATAAAATAAATTACAAATAAAGCAACATAGAATTTATATCAGGATATATTTTATAATAAAACATACTTCATTTTTACTACTACTTATTATAGTTTAATACAAATAAAATTATGATCATGAAATAAATGATGTGCTTGGTGTTTCATATTTAATATTATAAAAAAACCCACATTTGAACACATAATGGTACATTATTATTATTAGGAGAAATGTTTTTATACAAAATTTTAAGAACCTTAACATCTCAATTTTATAAATATTTTGTTATTTTTTTTTCAAAAACTAATTTAAAATTTTCATGGGAAGAAATAAGGAGGTATATATTTTCTCTCTTCTTTGATGATATATGTTTAAGTTTTGAAGCTCAATAAAAATTATAAAATTCGGTTGGTTAAAGAGATGACAATTACATAAATTATAAAGAATAATCTTTTCTTTTCTTTTTTTTACTTCATGGGCTGTTATGATTTGTTTTTATTACTTCTTCGTTACTTTAACAATAGTTAATATTGCATCAATTTAATAAAACCTTTAAATGTTAAACATAAATAAAATAAATAAATAACTTACTTTTATTTATCAAACCTTTGCAAAAAAAAAATAAATAAATAACATCACACCTACCTTTTAAAATAAACAATCATAATGAAATAAATTAGAAGACTTTAAACATAGTTATTTATAAGCAATTTATGCATTTGATTTGATCTGTGCACTATTAACTAACAAAATATATTTTTTTTTACGTGTTTATTTTTTACATAATAATAAAACACAAATGAAGTATATATGCAATATGCGAAAGTAATAATATTTTTTGATAAAAATAAGGTTATTGATTAATTTTAACTCTATTTTGTTTATGTAAATTGTAAAAAAATATTAGAACACTAAAATGATTAATAGGTTAATAAAATAATGACTAAATTAAAAAAAGTATAAAAATAAATTGTATAGAATTTTAAAGGTAATAAAAATTATAATGTTTGTTAAAGTCTTCCTCAAATAAAATATATCTAAAGTGGAACAAATTAAATAAAAATAAAAATATTAAAATAAAAAATGTAACGCATAAAATATAAGAAAATTTGTAAAAGATAATTTCATTATCATAAATATTAAAAAATTGGAGATAAATAAAATATTTTTATTTTATTTACTAAAATAAATAATTATTTATCATAATATTTAAAATAATATAAATTATTCATGAGTTATCTTAAGTTAAAAAATGAAAAGAAAAAAATAGTGGATAAATAAAAATAATAATTTTTTTAAAATTATAAGATAAAGTTATAAGATTTTTATTTATATAAAAAGTAATAGATAAACTAAAATATATTCTTTGATTTTTTTTATGTTTATTTTCTAATCAAGAGTATATATAATTAAAGCAAAAAAGTGACAAAATCATTTACGATAAAACATCACACGTTGACAAATATATATAGTAATAAGATAAAATATGTTATATGAACTTATTTAAGAGACTGGTACTTAGAGGCAGGGGTGTGTAAGGTCCGATAAGTTCCAATTTTGGGTAAAAAAATAATAATCAAATTAGAACATTTGATTATTAAAAATATTGAACCGAAACGGTTTAGTTCGATTAATAATACATAAATATGATATATTTAATGATATATATTTGATTAAAATATAAAAATTTTAATTAACGATTTGTGAGAAATTATATGAAAATTTTAATATATTATTTAACCGGTCTGATCTAATCTGATCAGTTTAAAAATTAATATAACCGAACCAAACCATTTTATTTAAAAAATCATTCTATCCGATCCGATTCAGTCTAGTTTTTGACTCCCCTACTTAGATGTATCTTATTTAATACATTGATATAATCTATATATCATGTTATTAAAATATTTTATTTTAATATACTAATTCAAATAATAATAAATTTTTAATTATTTTAAATAGTCTTTTATCATTTTTAGTAAAAGTTGATCATTCTTACATGAAAATATGACAAAAATTTATGAAAACTTAAGAAAAAAAATAATATATAAAAAAATTACAATTTTATTTCCTACAAGATAAAAAATAATGGCATGAATTTTTTAATCTAAATTTTTAAAACACTGTAATGTTAATGATAATAACAATACATTGCAAAAAAATAAAAATGTTCTAGTAATTGTTATATGAAGTTCAATACTTAAATTAATGTTTTCATGTTTTTAATGTTATATGTTTTTAAAATATTTTATTTTAATACTCTAATTAATTATTAATATCTCTTTTACTCATTAAATTATTATTTTTAGTATTAAATTTTTTTAACTTTTATAAATATCATTGTCAACTTTAATATTAATGACAGAAATGTCCAACTTTGATTAAAAGAAGCAAAGATTATTAAAAATGGCTAAAAAGTACTAAAATAATTTTTTTAATAATAAGAAACATAAATGATATAATATATTAAGTTAGATACATGTAAGTTATCAAAACACTTATTTCATACCGCCTTTTTCTTTTGGGCTTTACTGGACAACTATGTTGGATGTTGATCAAAAAGTAAGCATATAAGGAAAAAAAAAACAATTGGGCTTACTGGACAACTATGTTGATCGTTGTTCAAAAAGTAGGCATATAAGGAAAAATGAGTGCATTAAAAGTTTGGTATATGACTAAACATATTTCACAGAGATCGATCTTTATACAACAACAATTTGATACAAAAGAAAGTGTTTTGAAAAATAAAATATGAAAAAATGACTTATGATATAAAAATGTGTGAATATATATATATATCATTAAATAAGCATCCGCCATTTAAACAATGGTACTGAGTTTAATAAATGTAAAGTCCTTAGTAATGCAATTACAAAAGCATTATTTAGTCTAATAATCAATATCGTTATCCAAATATAATAGAAACACAGAACAAGAGCAGAACCGATATTTCAACTGATGATATCCTATCTGCACCATTTCCACCGTGGGATGGAACTCCTATAAAGTTAGGTTAAATGTTATGACTAACAGGAATTTTCAATAAGATTTGATATTTATAATTAGGAATGCACAAAAAAAAAAAAAAACCTACGCGTTTGTTATCTCCGATTATTTGCACAATCAGTTCGATTTTTATCCGATAAATTTTGAAGACGGGTATGATTTGAATATGTTTATTCTGATAATTGTATCTACCCATACACAAAATTAATTATATTTATTTATTTAATTAATTTATATATTAATTAATAATTAAGATTTATTGATTTTTCAAACGGATATATAATTATTATTTTTTAAAAGTTTGTAAAGCCCGTTTTTTTAAGATAATTTTTAATAACTATCCCGAATCATTATCCATATGTAAAAAAACCTTCTTTAAATCGTAACGTTTTTCATGCGATTTCAAGTATAAATTTTATAATTCAATAATTCAATTCAGAGATAATTATATCAATAATTATCTCGTACTTACCATATCCATTGATATTTATAATGTTCTAGGCACCAAAAGTTTGTAAAAACAGTTTTTTAAGGTATTTTGTAATAAATATTCCGAATTATTAGAGTAACATTTTATAATTTAATTCAAAGATAATTATATCAATAAATATCCGGTAATATTTTATAATTTAATTCAAAGATAATTATATCTGTAAACATCATGATTATAATGTTGTAGGCAACAAAAAGTTTTTTTTTTTTATAAGATTCAAAAAAGGTTAGTTTTATTCAAAGCAGACATTAAATCCACCAAAGTCGCAAACAGATGAGGACAGACTCATCATATTCATTTCACACCTAACCACCACCAAGAAAATTATTTCACCATCAATTCGTTGTAAGCAAATAATTTAGGGGACTTTCTCAAGAAATTAAAATTAATATACTATCATTTCGTGGTTAACTGGAAATCGATCTATAAAATCGGCAAAGAGAAAATGGTTACCTCGGGTTGATGGGGAATGAGGAGACTCCGCCGAAGAATCTGTAGGTGGACAAGGCAATAAATTCAAATAAATTATAATCTTAGACATACTAAAAAATGTAAAAAAGAAGACACTCTGATTCTAATTGCATATTGTAGAGCAATGGTATATGTGGATGTGTCAGTTGGATCCCATCAATTTATAAGCGTGCGTGCGTGCGCGACGCGAATTTGTGAGTGTCTAATTCTTGAGTTGGAAAAGTAAACCCAGAAAATTCATGAGTAATTAACAAAACAGAGAAAAGAAAATTTTAAAAAGAAAAAAATAAGTAGAAGAGAGAGAAGTAAGTACTTTTGCACTTGTTGAGTTCGATGGGAACGCCACAGTTCTTGGTGAGCAGTAAAGCCTGAGTGACATTAACTCCAATACTCGCAAGAAAACCAGGGGTGGTGTAAAGGTTGCAGAGGCAGGGAAGTTCATGAGCCACAGCTTGTTTGATAGGGTTACAGCAAGAAGCGGGTGGATTTGTGGAGTTCTTTAGGTAATTAGCACACGAAGTGAGTTTCTCAGCACAAGTTGCTGTAGCGGGTTGTGCCTTTACGGAGCTTGTCAAACCCACAACCACAATCACCGTCATTAACAACATAGAAACCATCTGGTCCCTATTGTAATTGTATCCCATTGTTGTTGTGGCGGATCTCAATTTCTCTTAATTTGGAAAAGTATCGTTGGCTTTTGCTCTCTTCCTTAATTGATCTGCCTGTTTGCCTCCGCCCTTCTGGTTCCTAGATAAAGTTATTATTATTATTTTAATTCATCGCCTCACTCCTTATTTATCTTCACGTCTCATTACAAAAAAAAAAAAACTATGAAAATTATATTAAAAGTTAAACAAAATAAAGCACTGATTTCCGGGAAAATTCTCACGGTCCAAGTCACAAGTTTTCGCATTCATACAGACATGATTATGGCCAATAATTTAAGATAACATGATAAGTTACTTTCCCAATAAATTTTCTTATTGAAAAAAAAAAAGAAAAAAAATACAGACATGTTCACACTCACATGTTATTATTAATTTTGTTAGTGTAAATTGTAATTTTAAAAAAATATATGAAACTTGAATCAATATCTTTTAAGTGTTAATATTCGAACATATATTATTTTGGTATAAGAAAATTAGTATATACTGTGATTATTTTTAAAACAAAAATATAATATATGAGTCAAAGCAATTGATTTAAAAAATAATAATTACATAAACACTTAAAACTTTTTTTCTAAAATTTTTTACACTCAAACTATTATGAAAACAAATATTGTATCCTATTAATAATTATTACTAACAATAAAGTTGCTTTCATTTTTCCTTTCTTAACCCTACGTAATGCACCCTTCTACTTTTTTGACATCAAATATAGGACAATAGATAGGGATGTTTAGATGAATACATTTATTTCAACTCATTTAATAAATGGATTTAAATAGTTAAATCTCCCAAATTCATTTAATAACTTCTATTTTCTATCAAGTTCATGTGTATATATATATATGTATTGACTCTTTTACAATCTAATTTATTTAACTTGACTCTGATATAAATCATTTAATAAATAAAATAAAATGATCTATCCATTTATGATCTAATTTATTTAACTTATATGAAATTTATTTAAAACTTTCGAATTCATGTTGAATTTACGTATGAATTGTGTCTAAATATTTTGCCTCTGGTAATAAACACTCCAATCTATCGAGATGAGAAAAGGTTAAGAGAAATTTTTTTTTGATCAATTACAAACAGTAGATTTAAAAAACAAACAACTACACTCCTTTATTATTATTATTATTATTATTTATGAATTTTTTAAGAAAGATATTTATAATAAAATTATAAAATTTAAGTTCATAAATTATAATAAAACATTAATAGAAAAGATATAACTGTAAATTTTTTAAATTTAAATAGTATTTTTATAGTTCTAGAAAACTTCAAAGAATTTTATAATAATTTTTCTTTAGTGAAAGCAAAGCATAAACTTCTTAATTTCTTTTCTAGATAATTGCTATTAAAGCGACACAATTTTGAAAAGGTATATCCCTGAAAATTAAGGTGAGGTTCTCCTTTAGCAAAGGTGAAAACAACACACAAATGTGTGATTGCAATACTTCTTTTGAGAGAATTCAAGTGTTTAAGATTCTGATAATTTATAATAAAAAGTAAAAATTTAGATAATTAAATAAGATCTTGTATTCTACTCATTTAAGAGGTATATATAAATATAACATACTACGTGTGTGCGAGCTACGTATGAGCAACCTAGATACAAAATTATATATAAATTAAATAGAAAGCAGAAGAATATAAATGATGTATCGTTAGATCATTACCTACATATAACCATAGGTTGTTATATTCATGTCGTTCTCTAGATTCTTAAGCAAATTTTTTGGGTAGCTCACGACTTCAATAGATCTTGACATCTAAAACTCCACAGCTAGATAACAATGTTCTTAGATCAATATACGTTTTGTAAACCTTGTTGATCACAGGCATCTTAAATCTCGTTATCCCCTAATAGAATACATACATTCATTAGGTCGTATGTACATTATATATTTAATAATAAACAATATCATCTTTTATTAGTGTAGATTTTCAATTTTTTTATTGTTATGAACATATATTAGATGCATATTTTTTATTTTATTTTATGATATTAATATTTAATCATCTTTATATTTTTGAATATGTTTATATAAAAATATTAAAAAATTAATCTAAATTGTTCTATTTTTTTGAAATAACATTGGAAAAGAAACCACTCAAAAAAGTGAAATGAAAAGAAAATATACATAAGGTGATTTCATTTTTAACTCTCTTTTATTTCTGAACATATAGTTAAAATATATATATTTTTTATACTTGCATTCAAAAACACAAAAATCACTAAAACTTTGACAACTTCAAATATGCATGGTCACCAAAATAACTATAAATCATGCTATACTTTAAAGAAAAGTAACTGTACATACTATTCTTAAACATGTATTTAAATAATTTCATTTCTAAACACATGTTTAATTTTACGTAGAAATGCAACAGTGGTCATCTGGTTAGTTTTAGATAAATAAGACTATTAATTTTATAGTTTTTAATTAAAATGATTTAATATCATAACTTTAAAAAAAATTACACTTTATTTCTAAAATTATTAATTTTAATTCTAAAAAATATGCCCATAAGTCTTATAGTTTAAGACTTTTAAGACTATAATACACATTTTTAAAATTTACGAACACTCCAATTAAAATCAACTTATTAAGAATTCATTTTATAAATTTATGGGATCTCTCACGTACCTCACATTTACCTTTAAATAATTAATTAAATGAATCTAAATAAAAATAGTAAACGTGGACAAGGATCAAAAGAGGGAAAAAAAAGTTTAATTCCTTCAACTTTAAATAATATTCTATTTCTTAATAACAATTTGTTCTAATCGATTCAATAAATAATTCTAATTTAGTATTTAATTTTCTAAATAAATCAATTTATTCTTACACAAGTACAATAATTACGGAAGAAAAAATATTTTTAAATTCAAGTAGGTTTCTTTTGTCCTTATAGTTCATTATTAACCACTCCCTATATTAAGTTCTCACTCCCTGGGAAGTTAGAAAGCAAGTCAGTTATAAAATATTACATAAATATAAAATTTATTTTTTTTATATAATAGATACCTACTTTTTTAGTCATTTGTAATCAAATATTTTCTACATATTCATAATATATATACAGTGACACTTCAAAAATATAATAGTAGAATTGTACTCCCTTAGTTCATGTGTAGTATGAGTGTGATGCTCCATAGCATACGCTAATTACAAGCTAGATGAGGAATTATTTTCAAACCTGGAGTTTGAGCCATTGGCAAGCTTCAATATAAAGTTTTCAAGACTCATGCATATTTCTCTATTTGAAAGCCATGCATTTGGATTATTGATGATTTAATATTAAAGATTAGGAGTATGAAAAACTACTAATGGTTTTATAGGATATGAAAGATTGTTTGAGCTGGAAGCATTGCAGGAAGGAATAGGTTTGTTAGGGTTAAAATGCTTTGGGAAAATGACATTTCTAACCCACTAAAATTCTAAAAAACAAAAATAGTCCTTATATATTGTGGAGAGCCATATGGGTGTTATTTTTTGTTGTTTAGAGTTTAATTTGGGCCCATATTTGTGTAATTTGGTGGTATATGATTGTATATATATTGCTTGTTTTCTCAAAGACAACTCAGCTTTCCCCCATATTGTGTATTATAATAGAAGGTTATGAGGAAATACAAGCTCAGCTCATAATATATAGCTAAACCAAAGTCAAACCAAAATCGATCTTGATCACATCAAATGTATGTGTTGCCTTTTCTAATCACTCACTATACCTAAATTTTATACTTCTTTCCTCTATAAGACTTAATTGAATTCATCTTGAGAATGCAGTTACCTGAAGATGGTTGAACAAAATGAACTTAATAGATCCTTACTGAATCTTCTTGATGAAAAAAAGGGTAACCAGATAATAGGCATTGGAAAATCTTATTATGTTTGATCATCTTGTTGAGTAGTTCATTCAAAGATTTCATTTTTATTATTTAGTATTACTCATCCTTGGCATCAAAGTAGCAGAATTAATGTCAAATAACTAGTCAAGAATAAAATAATTTGCTCTAGAAATATTGTTGTTTAAAATTCTGAATTTAAAGCTGGGTACGTGCTTAAAAACCTCTACTTCACAATGCTTCTCTTAATATCTTGGTATGGCATTTTAGTGCATATGTAACTTGTTTATATGATCCATTCTTGGGAAACATAGTAATTGTTATATTAATACCCTGTATTATCTCACAAAAACAGAGCAATTCTAGCTGAAGCATCATGACCTACCATATTACATCTTAAAGCACTGCATAATATTGTTACTTTTGCTAATGGTAGCACATGTAACCATGGCGAATTTGATGGGGCCCGGACAAGTTTCTGAAGGTGCAATTTCCCATTTATCAAAACTCAAAAGACACTAGGTGCACTTTAATTTATTATATAGTAATGTATTAATGCCGTAATCCTCTATGTATGCTATATTTCCTTATCTTATAATAATAATAATAATAATAATAATAATGAAAGTTCACATTTTCATATCAATTTCTTAGTCTCGAAAACTAACTGTCAAAAACTGATTGGTGAGTTGCATTTTAACTATCAATATACTTATTTATATAATATAATTCAAATATCTGTGTAATAAAATATGTTTTACCTTTTGTAGTTATCTAAATTTCTAATTAATTATGATAACCGGGGATAAGTGAAGAAAAAAAGCAGGAAAATTTATCATAATAACATCTTTAAAAAGCTCATAATTTGAGAATAATAACATCACCAAAACAATAAGTCTCCGAGATATTTAATGCTTCTGATCATAATCAATTAGATTTTTATAATTAATTAAAAATTTAGAAAATGTAAAAAAAGTAAAAAAAGTATGCTATGTTTAATATCACATTAATTATTTACTTACTTCACTTTTTAAAATTTTAAGACCATCATAGGTCTGCTTTGAAAATGAAAACATTAAAATTCATTTACTGAATTTCCGTTATATATAGTTCTATATTTTCTTTCTTTTTAATCATACATGTTTCAATAATCGAGTCTGTGCATTAGTTAATTAGTTATCAATACTTTTAATTGCAATAAACTAAAGTGTTTTTCGTAATATTAAGATCACGTGAATTAAGCCAAAAATAAAATGCTATTTGAAATTAAATCAGGTAATTATAATTAATTACAAATTTAGAGAATGCAAAAATATATGATAAAATACATTGATAGTTAAAATAAAATAATTCACTAATTATCTTATATGATTAAAGATGTGCACAGGTACAGATCAGAACATTTTTTGATATAATTATGTTCAAAACGAATTATAAAATCTATACTTAAAAATTGTTACGGTTTCAAGATAATATTTTAATCATGGATAACAGTTTGAGACGGTTATTAAAAAATACCTGAAAAAATTATTTTCAAAATCTTTTAATGTTTTTTAATAAACTTTAATTATTAATTAATATATAATTTAATTTAATAAATATAATTAATTTCACGTACAGTCGAGTACGATTATCAATATAATCATACATGAATCGTATCCATTGTTTTATGTTCAATTTTTACTAAAAATTATACCCATTCTTGAAATTTATCAAATAAAAATCAAATTGAGAGTAAACATAACTAAACCTGTAGTTTTTTTGTTCATTCCTATATATGTTTATGTGCCATACAAGTCTTTTTAAATTATGTCATTTTTGTTGTTTTGTTTTTAAAATTAAAAACGGTGTCATTGATCCCTTAGCTATGTAAAAAAGATTAATTAAGTATAAATTATATTATTATATTTAAAATATTATTATTTTTTATCGAATAATTAAAATACTATTAAAATATGAATTTTTAATAATGATATGAATGTAATTTAATATGAAATATTTTTAAAAAATAAACAATAATAAAATTCAAATTTTTTATTTAAAAATTAGTAATATATTAAATTAAAATAGTGATAATTAATAAATATTAAAAAATAAATATTTTGAACATTTTTTTTGTTAATTCATTAATTATGACTTTATTATTATTAAAAACTCGTATTTTAATCGTGTTTAATCAATTCATACAAATAAAAAAATAGAAAAATCATTAAAGTAATATTATTTTTTATATTTTTACAAATTTAAGGAAATAACTTATAATATTTCTAACTTAAAAGACAAAATAACATAAATGATATAATTTAAGAGATTTTTGTTACATTTTTCTATCTTTTAATTAACTAATATATTTTATTTATTATTTCATAAATTTAAAAATTTAAATTCTAATTCTTACTATCTATATAACTTAAACGTTATCAAGAAATATAATATTAACTAGTATTTATATAGAGGTGGTTGTATATGTTGATTTGTCATTCTGCTCATGACCACATATTTATGGGATTTGTTATATCAGTGTGTATTAAAAGTTTCACGGGGAATATTTAAATGATTGTTTTTTTTTTTTTGGTTTGGGATTAGCTTAAATGAATGTTTATTAGTTAAATATATTATTTGTTACTCTCCCCAAAAAAAACAAAAAGTAAGAACTGTTGTACATTTGTCTCCGAGTGGTAGAAAAGAATCTTATAATATTGGCAGAGAAAAGTGGAAGACTTATTGACCGTAAAGAATAGATAATTATAGCCATTTGTATTTTATATAATTTAATTATTCACCATTTTATTTTTATTTATATCATATTTTAAAATATTAAAAAAATTATATTTTTTTATAATATACGAAAAAACATTTATGCATAATACTGTAAACATTTAAAAATAAAATTTTATTTATAAAGGAGATTATAAAATGCAATTAAATTTAGTTATAATGAGGTCAAAAAGATTAAAAAATAAAAAGAAAAGAAAAAGAAGGGAAAACAGCAGAAAAAGAGAATGAGTTAGATTAAAGTGGTCAGAAGAGGACAGACAGTAGCTGTAGCTAAAGAACGATATATATTAAGCTTGATACTCTCATCGATTATTGAAAGTTAAAACATCTCCAGTCTCCACCTCTGTCTGTAGCAGTTTGACTAGCATCCATGGAAAAACTTGGCTTAATTCCAGTTCTCTTCCTTGTTCTTTACATGTCTGCCTTGGTAGACTTTGCCACTGCTGCCAGACCCTCCAACCCCATTGATTTCATCAAAGCTTCATGCCGAGCCACTCGTTATCCTGCACTATGTGTTCAATGCCTCTCCGGCTATGTGAATACCATTCAACAAAGCGAAAAACAACTGGCTCAGACTGCCATGAGTGTGAGTCTGTCCAATGTAAGAGCAGCCATAGCGTTTGTAACCAAGTTGACCAAAGTTAGGGGGATGAAGCCTAGGGTGCACAGAGCTGTTAAAGACTGCATAGAGAACATGGGTGATAGCATAGATAGGCTCAGTGAATCAGTCAGGGAACTCGGCCATATGCGCCGAGCTGACGGCCAGGATTTTGTATGGCACATGAGCAACGTTCAAACATGGGTCAGCGCTGCACTCACCGATGAGAACACTTGTCTTGACGGATTTGGTGGGCGTGTCATGGATGGTAGAATCAAGGTTACCATAAGGAGAAAGATCACAAATGTTGCTCAAGTTACTAGTAACGCACTTGCTCTTGTTAATCACTTTGCTTCGAGACATAGGGCTGCTTCAACTGCCAATGAAATTCACTTTTAGCTATTTTAGGTTTAAACCAAAAATAAATAAATAAATGATATATATTATAAGATTGGTTGAGTTGAGTAGGGTTTGTTACGTTTTATCGTTTGATATGTGTATATGTAACATAATTAATCTCTGCAATATTGACGTTAATTTGTACGAAGCTTTTGGTTGTCATGTATGGTATTGAAGCTTTGTTTGCCGTGCGACAAATTGCTCGAGTCTTTAGCTTCTTTTGATCACATGGAAATATATATATATATATATATACATATGAAGGAAAAAGAAAAAAAGACCTTGGAAAGAACAAGAGTGGGCAAATTTAAATGCTTTTTTTGTTGAGGGCGATTGCTATTGTCATGGCAAAAAACACTAAGCCAGTATATTAAATTTAAATTTTAGTCTAACAAGATAACATTCAAGATAATTAATTAAAAATAAAAAATTTACTAGTACTGTTTTTCTGCTATGGCAATAACAAGACCTTTTGTTGAGGGCTTGAGGTTACAACTAGTTTTATAATGATTAATTAGTTACTGTTTTTTTAGTATTGATTTATGGTTATTCATCATTAATTTGATGATAAAATTCAATTATATTTTAAATTATAACTTTAAATCATGTAAAAATATTATTCCATTCAAAAATAACTCTTTTGACTTATTAGCTTTGTTATTTGTCTTACGTGTAGTTTGGGCTAATAAGAGGAATTAGGACCAGAAAACAGACCGCAATTTGCGGGTTAAATTCGTGAAAACCTGTAAATGTCATTTTCCAAGTGAGTATAGCTATCAACTTATGTGATACTTTCTTTTTTGGAAGATCACCAAATTCGATATTAATTGATCCTCTAAATCATTAATGTAAACTCATAGAAAACATAAATTATTAAATGTAAGTGCCTTATCTTTTTCCTTTTTTTTTTTCTTTTTTTATAACAATGTAAGTGCCTTATCTATTTCTTCTTAATCCACTTTTTTTATTTTATTTTGGATTCTGTTAAAAAGTTGATTGTGGATCGTAACACTCTTTAATCAAATTGGAGAAATTATATGTTTAATTTGAAATATTTGAGATTAACTAAAGAAAGATAAATACAATAAATTTTTTAAAAAGCGCAATAGTTTAATACTTTTTTAGATCAATATTTAATAATATTAGTGGAAAATATCTTTTCTCATCAAATTGATTTATTAGGAAAAGAGAATCGATAACATTATATAAATTTACTCCCAATTTTGTAATCAAATAACTTTTATATTATGATAGATAAGAGTTTGAGATTGATATAGTTAATTATATTAAAAAAGATAAAAATATAACATTAATAATTATAATGTATATTTTAAATAAATAAAAAATATTAACTTATTAATAATACTATTTTATTAATTATTAAATTTTAAATTTTAAATATTACGGGTTATTTTAATCTTTATAATATATATATATATATATATATATATATTTAAGTTTATATTTTAATTATTAAATATGTTATTTTTATTAGGTATAAATCCTATGAATGTAAAATTATCTTTAAATTTAGAGGATGGTAGCGTTCCTACGAGAATCAAGTTCTCGTTACCTCTTTGGGTTTTTGCTGATTAACTATTTAAGCCATGGAAAGAAAAAGAATAAGTTTAAGTTGGTAATTTAATATCGATGGTGGGAATCTATTCACTATATTCAACAAAGTGAAAAGTATTTGCAGGAGAAAGCCTCAGTTATGTATTTCATACTTCGGGCGTAGAAATTCCGATTTTAAGTAGAAAAAATTTAATCGATGAAACTATTTATATTGTTTAAAATGTATTATTAAAAATATTATAAAAAAATTGTTAATTTTGATTAATAATACATAAATATAATACATTTAATGATATATATTTAATTAAAATATAAAAAATTTAATTAATGTTTGGTTAAAAATTATATGAAAAATTTAATATATTATTAAAATCGATTAGTTTAAATCTGATCGGATTAAAAATTAATATAATTAAAACAAATAGTTTATAAAATAATTTTAATTAATATAAGATATATCAAATCGTTTGATTTATAAAAATATAAGAGGGTAATAATTTATTTAGATTTTTTAAATTAATTCAATTCTATACATTTTTTAGACAATTAATTCACACAAAAGCGATTATAGATATTTGTGTACCATGTGAAGCTCAACTGCCCAGCCAGGTACGCCACATGGATTCAGTGGAAGCATATCACATAAGAGATATTTGTATTTAATGGTGTATATATAATTCATATCACATAAGAGATATTCGAACCTAATTTATTTCAATCCTATCTTAGACAATATTAAATTAATTAAACGGGAAACAAGTAAATTTACTTTATTTGATGTCCTAGCAAGTGGAAGTTAAAAAAAAAAAAACACACAATTCGGCCCCTCTCACGTTGACGAACGTTCTTAGTTCTAGAATAAAGTATCTTATATATTGAAAGCTGGCTTTGGAGTTGTTGAGGTATGTCGACCAATACGGAATTAGCCTTTTGTCTTGACAAGTTGAATTTATCAAAATAAAAGAGTTAATTAAATAGACAGAGATTATTAAAATAATTTTATATTTAAAGTGAGATAAAAGTAAAATAAGAATATAATCATAGTTTTTAAGAATTAATTTAAATTTTTTAATATAGTAAAATATAAAATTAAAAACAAATAATTCTAATTTCATTTCATTGAATTAAACGCAACTTAATTTCCAAAAATATATATGATTGTATTATAAATGATAACTAAACATATCTATTTTGAATCATCTCAGTGCAATACCAAAGTTGGTAGTAGCAGAGAAGCAAATGACCGTGTAATTTTGAATTACACTAAATGGAACATGCACGTGGTTTTTGCTATTTCAATACGAGTTAGGATTATCATTTGGCCGCCTCCATCAAATCTACAACTTGGCCATGATATGAAAGAAATGGCAGAGAGACCAAGCCCAACACAATTCAGGAATGAATCACTTTCGGTACTTTAATTAATTGCGTACACGATGCTTAATCTAAGGATAAGTACAACAATACTGAGAATTTTTCATTATCACAATCTTGTTTCAGGATTACAACCCAAAAATTAGATTAATTCATTTTAATTATATAATTAATTTATTAATATAAAATTTATTTAAATAATTAATAATCTATTTGAATAAAAACACATCCTATCCTTTAAATTCGAAACATATCTGTGTATTAAAAATGACTCATTTAATCATATCTTTTTTAATTAAGTATACATGTTTTAACTTGAGTTACATATATCGCACACATGGGTTTACATTCATTTTAAGGATCTATTTTTTGTGTAACTGTGCAAAGTAAATTGAAATATATCTTTGATACGATTTATTAAACGTGAAGTTATAACTTAAAATATTAACTTAATTAAAAGTAGTTAATCTAAATTATAGAATCAATTTAATTTTTATGATTTTTAATATATTAATAGTTTGTACTCACAACTTATAATAATTATTTTCACTATTAAAATTTTTACAAGAAATATTTACATGCATTATATCGACAAAAATCTTAATCAACTACATAGTTACTTTATTCTCCCAATTTGTGGGATCCACAACAGCTTCTTTAAGTTCCCCCATAAATCAAAGACCCTTTAATAATTTCTATGATCAAAATCCCAAAATTTTAATATTTGAGATTTCTTTTGATAGCAAACAACCAAAGAGAATAGCAAGTCTTCTTTTTTTTTTTCGAAGAAAGGGAAGAGAATGAAAATCCTCTGTTTTAATCATGTACTGATAGCTCTACTCATTATTCTCCAATTCAGTAACTACATAAATCCCAGCTTAGCCTGTAAAGGTATTGGTAGCAAAAAGGAGATTGAGTATATAAAAACATCATGTAGAGTCACAAGCTATCCAAAACTATGCTATAGCTCCCTCTTAAACTATGCAAGAAAAATAAAAACAAAGCCAAAACTAATGGCTGAAGCAGCCCTTAACGTGTCCCTAAAAGCCACAAAAGAAACCTCAGTGATAATGAATAGATTATCCAAAATCCATCGAGTGAAGCCAATAGTGGCTGAAGCCACACTTGATTGTGTAGAAGAGATCAGCGATGCTGTGGATGAACTGAGACAGTGTATAAAGGAAATGATTAACATTTCAAGAGGTAATTCAAAGTTTGGTGTTTTAATAAATGATATTCAAACATGGGCAAGTGCTGCCTTGACATATGAAGATACTTGCATGGATGGTTTTGATGGGAATATTATGAATGGAAAAGTAAAGAATATTGTTCAAAAATACATATTAAAAGTAGATCATCTTACCAGCAATGCTTTAGCACTGGTCAATACCTATGCCTCAGCCAAGGAGGCATAGTTATTATTTCCTATGTTTGGGAAGAAAACTTTAAGTAGTTGAATAATCCCAGTTCGTCTAGCTACCTAGTACCTACCTATCTTCTTGTGGGAATTTTATTCATACAAAAATTGCAATTTTTTTTTTAATAAAGTCATCTATACATGATCAACACGAGAACGTGTCTTATAAATCAGGTGTCATATATATGTATAATTGTTTTTTTTTTCCTTTTTTTTTCTTTTGCTGTGTTGACTATGTAAGGGTTAAAGGTAATTTATTGTGCTGGTATGTATTGTGATTACGTCACTGTTATAAATAGATAAATGAAATGTATTGTAATTTAAGAGTTTTAGCAAAAAAATAAAAAAATAATACTTGTTTTTTTTTAATTAATTTAAGATTTTATCTTTTGAATAAAATTGAGATATTTTATTAAGCAACAGTCTCATTTTCATAGAGTATAAGTCGTGTTCTATATCTCTATTATGTAACACATTTCTTTTTTCACAATTTTATCCCTAAGAATCCTTTAAATATAGAATATATGTTTAAAATTTAATATATTTTTTATGAAGTAGCATTGCATGATACGTATGAATGTGTACTTAAAATGTTTGTTATTAATATTTTATTATTATTTTGTCATCGTCGGCTCTTATAGTAGTTTTGGTTAAAATTGAGATATATAGATTTCAGCTCACGCCAATTTTGTTCAATTGTTGCATTTTTATTCTTTTTACTAGTTCCAATAATTGAATACTCAATCTAAAGGATTTAAGCCTTTGAGCTTCAATTCCCCCTTTTGACTTATTTCGAGCTTGGAAATTAGTGTTTGACCTCGTGTGTCAACTTTTAACTTATCTTCGATGCATATTTAAAAACATTATTATATAAATATATTTTCATAAATATAAATATAAATAAATATTTATTTATTTATTTATATTTTGAAATAAATGTCATGAATATGTATTAAACACATGTATGTAATATTATAAAAATTAAATATTTATTTAATGCATTTATCTATAATGTTATAAAGTTTAAGCAGAAGTTAATGCTCGAAAGGAATTTATAATAAACATTACATATAAAATGAAGAGTAAATCTTGAGATGAATAAAATATTTTTAAAAATTATAAAAATTAATACTTTAAAATTTATAACAATAAAAATAATATTTTAATAATATTAAACGAATTTTAATTAGTTGTTGTTCAATATTTAATAAATCTGAATAATTATAATTCAATTAGATTTTATTCGGAATGAAATGATATAACAATTTTTTTAATAATTAAAATATATGAAGTAAACATAAAAGTGTTCTTTTATAGTTACAAGTCTTAACGATACTAATTTTGTTGTTTTCTCAATATCATTTAACTATTAAATATTTTCAATTTCATTATTCCTAATATTTTTTTAAAATAAAATTATTTTAGTAACCATCTAACAAAAATAAGATGGGAAATGATGTGCTTTAAATGTAATTGTAAGATGAAATTGGGTAATGATATTTGTGTAATATTACAATTAGAGGTACTTTACTTGGTAGACAATTCATTCTTATAACCATACCTTAGACTTCACCATCTCATCCTCAGGATCATATCAACTTGTATGTTAGAATATCCCCTTTATGAGCTCAAGATCGTAACATATCGTTGATGAGCAAAAATCGGCATCACCGATTCTGTCAATATTTTGGTTTTGTATTTATAAAAATCTCGCAAGTATACGAATCATTTCGTAGAAAATGATAAGTATACTCCCAAGGTCGATCTAAGGAAGGAATATGCGTGTTTTTTAATTTATTATTCAAACTTTTAAAAACGAAAATAAATCCTAAACATCCTGTCATGATATTTAGGTTTTGTGTTTTTTAATTTAAGAACATAAAAATAAACATAGATACAGATTCAATAAACATTTATGCAAAATTTATCATTTATAATAGTGGAGTATTTATTGATATAATAACTAAGTTAATTATGGTTGCTCATATTATTTAGGTTATTAAAGATATGAATTGATATTTATTGATTCTCCTATTTTTATATGAATATCACCCTTGGTGGGGTTAGATATTCTTTGTTAACTAAACAAATCAATTAACGACTATGAGTGAAGTTGATAACTAATTTGTTTAATTAAATTAATTCATTTTTCTAAGAGATTGAAAATGAACCATTTAAATGCCACATTTGGTGGGGTTAGACAGTTTAAACTTTATTCAAGTGTCCAAATTAAACCTAAGAATTTAGTTATCCGAGTATTAACTTTCAAGTTTTAAAACCACTACTGAAAACATGTTGTCAATACATTTTCAGATAATAATTCTTATAAAAATTTTTGAAATAAAGCTTCACTCAAACTACCGTGCGATTGTACCAACAAATAAAATAGCACTATTCTAAATCAGATCGGATAACTAAACCTTAAAATCTAATTTTCAGATTTAAGTTTGTAATGAAAAATAATATATTTCTCTTTAAAATTCTCAATATAAAATCTTGAATAAAAATAAAATCAATTCATTTTAAAGATTTTTACCTAAATAATATTTCGCAAGCATAACAACATTATTATTATATCATGTTTACAAACAGCCAGCAAAGTTAAATTTAATCACAGACAAATTAAATATAACATGTAAGAATAAAGCATAAAAAATAACTGTAAAGAAAATAAAATCCTTACAATACTTTGATGTTATTCCTGTTGTTGGAAAACCTCCAATCGAAATTTTCACTCCCATTTATTGAATCAAAAAACAAATAAATTACAAAAACATAACTAGTTCTTCTCAAAAAGAGAAGAACTCTAAAACTAAGAGAAACTAACTAAGAAAAAACTAGAAAAAATCTAAAAACACTAAGAAATAAGAGAAAGAAAGAGAAGAGAAGATGTGTTTTGAGGTGTGTTTAGTTATGGAAAGAATAGGGGTATTTATAGGTGAGGATGAGAAGAAAAAATGGGTGAAAAAATGATAAAAAATGGTGGAAACGCGGAGTGGTGAAAGATGATGTCATTTGATGACGTCACATGACGTGGGGGAGGCTGCGCGGATTGGAGTGCAGATGGCAGCGGCATGTGCGGAAGGCACCAATGGCACGTAGGGGTGTGCGCGGTTGGGCAACTGGGTGGTGCGGCAGTGCGATTTCCTCCCTTTTGATATTTTTTACCCATTTTGTTCAATTTTTTCATATTTGTTGACCTTTTCTCATTTATTTATTAATATATTTGTGATGTATTGCCTCTAGTATTTTTCTCTTTGAGTCTTCAAGTTACGTTTTAAGCAAAAATACCTGAAAAATAATAAAAATACCCATGATTTCAAAAAAGACAAATTTATATAAATATATGATAAAATCATATAAATAGATATATTTTTAATCAATTAATGTTCATAAAATCATGTTAATTTTAGTGCTTTTTGAGCACTCATCAGTCATATCAACCCGTATGCCAAAATCTCACCAACTTGAGCCAAAGATCGTAACAGATGTCATCATCTCGATTCAAGGACTGTATCACCTTCTATGTCAAAATCTCTCTAGTAATTAAAGATTGTGATTGGTTGATAAATAATATTTTGATTTATAATTTGCTATGCATTTAATTATATATTTGATATTTTATTTTAATATTATATTATATTAAAAGTTATTTTCATATTCTATAGATTAATGTTCTTTTGGAATAATTTTGGACGAACATGAGTGAAAACAAGATTATAAATGACAACTCAAACAAGTCAAAACGAACCAAAATATCAAAATCAAAAAATTAGTGTGCGTCACAGTCTAGAATTTTACATGCTACGACGAAGAGCTCTCAGGTGACATTTGGTTGAAATATTAACACGCATTGTAGCGCAAAACTAATCATATCATGGTAAGGTGCTCTCGGGTTGTATTAGAGGATTTGACTTTGGTATCGCACCACAGTGCAAAATAAACTAGAATTTTACATGCTACGACGAAGAATTCTCAAGTGGTATTAGGTTGAAATATTAACATCTATCGTAGCGCAAAATTAATCATATCATGATAAGGTGCTCTCGGGTTGTATTAGAGGATCTAACTTTGGTATAGTACCATAGTGCAAAAAAAAAACGTGTTTCCACTCGCATGTGTTTAATGGTCATAAATCTTAAGATGCATACGAAACATGTTTTACCTTAAACATAACCTATAAATACACTATAAATCACTTTTAAACAATATCCACCCATATCAAGCCCCCATAGTTGTATTTTTCATTTCACATCACATAAATAAAGAGAAACCTCTCAATTGTAAATCATTCCTAAGGATTTAAACAATACAATTAATCAATTTAATGATACGAAGATAAAAGAAAAAAAATGAGTATTATTATTATTAGATCTCATTTCTCTCGAAAATCTGAGTATGTCTTTTTTAATTGAATTAATTTTGATTAATTAAATTATGTTAGGCTAAACTTTATATATAAGATTTTAGTTTTGCTTTTATTATTAGAAGAATAATTTTATGATTTTATTTAAATAAAAATTAATTTTTTTTTATATTTTTTATATATTTAATTATAAATTAATTATGGATCCAATATTTATTCATAATCAAAGAGAATGTTTTAGAACTAAGTATTAAACACATAATATGTTTTTGTTTATGCATTTATTAACAATATTGTAATTTAATTTCATTAATTTGTGTTATTTTAAATGGTTTACATATTTTCCTTAAGTTTATCGTTTCCTAAGCTTATCGACTAATCTATTTCAAGCCCAATTTGGAAACTTACTGGTTAATTAAGAATTCTAAGAGCTTATTATAATCATTTAGAGTTTGCTTATTTAAAATGAACAAAAAATCAATGATTCAAACTTCATGTAAGAATTATTTCATTCGTTATTTTCATGAATTGATACCTAATTAATTTTCCTTATTCATTCATCCATCTTTATTCAATTATATTTTACCTGTTTTATTTTAGTTATATAATTTACAATTTTTTTGTCGATCGAAATTTGTTAAAATATTTATGTTTGTTTATTTTAACTAATTTTAAGAATAATTTAACGTTTTAAAACATGTGTCAATTCCTTTAGAGTTCAAATTCATGGTTAATTTATCATTAATCTAGTAATGATTCATGCACTTACAAGCAATTAAAATTTGTGTATTGCAAATCGTATTAGCATGTATGCCATAATCTCACTAGCTCGAGTCGAAGACCATAATAAATCATATTAGCCTGTGAAGAAGAACTTTATAAGCCCGATACTAGGATCTTATCAAGTCGTATGATTGAATCTTATCAGCTTGAGATGAAGATTGCAACAGATCGTGCACTAGTTGTGCTTCGAACCCTAACTAAAGCATCATAAGAGCCTTAATATTTGTACCTTTTTAATATAATTTAGCCACATGTATCCTGAGTCTTATATAAATAAAAGAATCATAAACATCATAAAAAGATATTTGGATTATTATATATTGTAATCCTTTTTGTATGACATGTGTCATATATTAACATAATGATTTTTATTATTGTTACACAAAATGCATATAATATTTATTTTATTCTTAGTTATATTTTATGCTGTATTTGGTTGGAGAGAATAGAAAGGAATTAGAATTGATTCCTTCCATTTGGTTGGGCCGAAAAAATGAGTCAAAAATGAAATCGATTCTTAAAATAGAAGAAATCAAAATTCTTTCTCCTCTTTAGGAATAATGATTCCATTCCTATCTCAATTTTTTTCCCAATTTTACTCCAATCTCAAATATAATCCAAAACCCTAAATCTCAAATCATTAAATCCTAAATTCCAAATCCCTAAACCCTAAAACCAAAACCTTAAATCCCAAAACCCAAAACCCCAAATCCTAAATCCCAAAACCCAAAACCTTAAATCCTAAATACCAAATCACAAAACCCTAAACCCTATTTAGAAAAATAATAATTTTAACCCTAAATCTTAACTCACAAATATAACCCAAAACCCAAAATCATATTTAGAAAAATAATAATTTTAACCAATAAATATAACCTTAAACCTAAACTCTAAACCCCAAATCCCTAAACCCTAAGCACTAAATCTTAAAACCTTAAACCTTAAATTTCAAAACCCTAAACCTTAAACCCAAAACCTAAAACCCTAAACCCCAAATCCCAAATCCCTAAACCCTAAATCCCAAATCCCAAAACCTTAAACCTAGAAAAATAACAATTTTGACCCTACACCTAACCCACAAATATAACCCAAAACACTAAACCATATTTAGAAAAATAATAATTTTAATCATAAACCTTAACCCATAAATATAACCACAAACCCTAAACTTTAAACCCAAAATCCAAAATCCCTAAACCCTAAATCCTAAAACCCTAAACCCTAATTCTCCAATCCTAAAACCTTAAATCCTATTTAGAAAAATAATAATTTTAACTCTAAACATTAATCCACAAATATAACCCTAAACCTTAACCCACAAATATAACATAAAACTCAAATCTCAAATCTCTAAACCTTAAATCCTTAAATTCCAAATCCTAAACCTCAAAATCCTGAACGCTATTTAGAAAAATAATAATTTTAATAATATATTTTCTTTTTAAGTAATAATTATTTAGAAAAATAATGAATTCAATAATATATATTATCTAACGAAAAAATGATAATTAAATGATATTATTTAAACTTTATTAAATATAGGAGTATTAAGGTAATATATAGTGTTTTTCATTTTATTTCATTCTAATTGTAAATCAAATAGTGTAATACTGATTCATTATTTGATTCCAATGATCAAACCAAACAAAATTATTATAATTTCGATTCAATTTTATGAACCAAACATCACCTTAATGTTTTTCTTATTGAACAAAATTATTATTAATAAATTGTTTTTATAAAAATAATAATTTAATTTTGGATAGGAACTGATCAGACCATAAAATTGAGGTACTAAAATATTCAGTTTGAACCATTGCTAATGAAAATTTCACTTACCTGGGAGAGTTTCATGGATTGGTTACTCGACTCCTAGATAACATTGCGTCCAAACACAGAATTAGGGGCACCAATTCAGATGTTGACAAACGGTGCTTTCCACGACTTGCGACAGAAGCTTCGAGAACCCCCTTTCATCACCCTCTCATCCAATCGACAGAACTCTCTCGGCCTTCACTAGGTCTCATAAATTGCGATTCCTCCACTCTTTTCTCTTAAAATACTCGCTGTTATCTTCAATCATAAGCACATTCCTTTGTTTCTATTCCAGTGAGCTTTCTTCGTTAGTTAACAATGGCCGAAGAAGCAAAAGCCAAAGGCAACGCTGCTTTCTCTTCTGGGGATTTCTCCGCCGCCGTTGACCACTTCTCCGATGCTATTGCCCTCTCACCAACCAACCATGTTCTTTACTCCAATCGATCCGCCGCCTACGCTTCTCTCCACAAATTCAATGAAGCCTTAGCCGATGCCAAGAAAACCGTCGACCTCAAGCCCGACTGGTCCAAAGGCTACAGTCGTCTCGGCGCTTCTCACCTCGGCTTAGGTCACTACGACGAAGCTATTGCCGCATACCAGAAAGGCCTAGAGATCGATCCTAACAACGAGCCCCTCAAGTCTGGCTTAGCTGATGCTCAATCGGCTTCTACACGTTCTAAAGCTGTCCCGCCTCCAAATCCCTTTGGCGATGCCTTTTCGGGACCAGAGATGTGGTCTAAACTAACTGCCGATCCGACTACTCGAGCTTTTCTTCAACAACCTGATTTTGTGAAGATGATGCAGGAGATTCAGAAAAACCCTAGCAATCTCAATCTATATCTCAAGGACAAAAGAGTCATGCAAGCGCTTGGGGTCTTGCTCAATGTGAAGTTCCGTGCTCCAACGTCGGATGATGCGGATACGAGCGAGGCTTCACCATCTTCACCTCCCGACAGGAATCGAGGTGCAGAGCCTGAGCCTCCTAAAGAAAAGAAGAAACCTGAGCCAGAGCCAACGGAATTCACCGAGGAAGAGAAGAAGAAGAAGGAGAGGAAGGCTCAAGCTCTGAAGGAGAAGGAGTTGGGTAATGCTGCTTATAAGAAGAAGGACTTTGATACGGCAATTCAGCATTACACCAATGCGATAGAGTTGGACGACGAAGACATTTCCTATATCATGAATCGGGCAGCCACTTATTTGGAAATGGGCCAGGTACCATTTGCTGCTCAGCTCAATATTGTCTTTGCAGAATTGATATTTCTATTTTTATTTTTTTCCGTTGTTCAATAAGTAAAGCTTTGACCTTTATTGTTGGATTACTTTTAGTGGGATGATACTTTGACGTCTTTGCATTATAAAATGGTCCTTTATTGACTGATAAGTGTCTTACCAGAGAATTGAGAAATATTTATGTAGGGTGTGTTTTACAATGATCTGGTTTCCTAGATTGTATGCGTGAAAAGGTGCTAGTATCTAATCATGTTCTGTGTTGCGTATAGATGAAATTAGAAATTATTATACCTTAGATATTGTAAGTCTCTTATGAAATTATGATCATATCATACCATGTTTGAGTTCCGTTGTTTCTTTTGAATCTTGTGTAGCATCTTCCTTCGTATTATGGTGTTTGGGAATCGGCACTTGCTGTTAATGACTTGGAAATCTTCTACAACTGAATATTTTGCTACATTATTCTTTTTGCTTATATTGTTTAAAGTTTATTTGTTTTCCTTGAACGTTTCTGATCTATTTGAGTGGCGTGAACCTCAGTATGAGGAATGTATAAAAGATTGTGAAAAAGCCGTTGAAAGAGGAAGAGAGCTTAGATCTGACTTTAAGATGTTAGCAAAAGCTTTGACTAGGAAAGGAACTGCTTTGGTGAAAATGGCAAAGTGCTCAAAGGATTACGAGCCTGCTATTGAGAGCTTCCAGAAAGCTCTTACTGAGCATCGCAACCCAGAAACTCTGAAGAAACTAAATGAAGCTGAGAAAGCAAAAAAGGATCTAGAGCAACAGGAATATTTTGATCCAAAGTTGGCTGATGAGGAGCGTGAGAAAGGTAAACCCAATTCATTCAACTTATTTTATTTTTTGTTTGTCTATTTGGTGTTTAACCAGTTTATTGCTCTCTCAATGCCTAATCTCCATTTAATTTAGATCAAATAGATGCATTGATTTTGAGCCATTTTCTGGTTGGCTGCTGTTTCTATTGATTCAAATACAAATAATGTGCAGGTAATGAATATTTCAAGCAACAGAAATATCCCGAGGCTGTGAAGCATTACTCAGAATCTATTAGAAGGAACCCCAATGATGCAAGGGTAAGAGCACCTATATTTTCCCAGTGATGAAAGTCCAACATGTAACTATTGTATGCAGTGCCTACGTTTTTGTCTTCATTAATTGCTGCTGTTTTTCAGACATATAGTAACAGGGCTGCTTGCTACACAAAACTTGGAGCACTTCCTGAGGGATTGAAAGATGCAGAGAAGTGTATTGAGCTTGATCCAACCTTCTCAAAGGGTTATAATAGAAAAGGTGCAGTTCAGTTTTTCATGAAGGAATACGAAAAGGCAATGGAAACATACCAAGAGGGTTTGAAACATGATCGTAACAACCAGGAGTTGCTCGATGGTGTGAGAAGGTATGGAATGTAATTTTAGGTTTTACTTTGTCGTTCTAAAGGTGCAAAATAACGGTTTTTTTTGTTCGTTCGTTCGTACTTGATGGCCCCTTTAAATCAATTGCAGGTGTGTACAACAGATTAACAAAGCTACCCGTGGAGATTTAAGTCCGGAAGAACTGAAGGAGAGACAGGTTTGACTATCTGAAACAGTAATTATGTTTTCGTATTTTGATATATTTTTGGAATATCATATAAGTTATTTGTTTCTTGTAGGCTAAGGCAATGCAGGATCCTGAAATTCAAAACATCCTTTCCGACCCTGTCATGAGACAGGTAATTACAATGTTTTGTGAAAAGGTTTTATACAAAACATGTAAATGAATATTTGGTGTATTATTTTTTTTGTCATAAATATTTGTTGTATTTATGACAAAAAAACAAGACACATAAAGAAAAAAAGATTTTCAAATAAAATTTGTCCCGGCATATTGAATGCACTAATATGATATAGGGTAAGGTTTTCCACCTCATTACTGGACATCTCTTAAAAACTTGCTCATAGTTCTGGGATCACTGCAAATCCCAGTTCAAAATTTTTCAATTTGATATGAGCAAGTTTATATAAAACATGTACTACATAACCGTTTCAACTTTCAATCACCATTCCAGGTGTTTGCATCTAATGACACATGGGGCACAATTTGGTGTTGAGTCCTATAACATTTTATAGAAACCTTTCTCAAATAATTTCCTCTCGATATGATGAACTTGCTGAAGTAGTCTGTATGTGTGACAGGTATTGGTTGATTTCCAAGAAAACCCCAAGTCTGCTCAGGAGCACGCGAAGAATCCTATGGTAATGAGTAAGATCCAAAAATTGGTTAGCGCAGGGATCGTTCAAATGAGATGAAAATGAGGATATGTTAGCTGTGGACACACAGCAGTTTCTTTCCTCAAGTTGTACTTTTCCGGTGGGAATTTAAGTGATTCAAAAATACCGACTTAGGAAAATTTTGAGGTCCATATTGCTTCCATATTGTTTATTTTGAATATTAGCAAAATTATATTGTTTATTTTGAAGGCATTTATAATTTTATTATGTGTTGATTGCATGGTTACATACTCATGCGGTGTTGATTGTGTTGGTTGAAGGACTAAAATGAGTTTGTACTGATGGAAAGACCTTCATTGAGAGGTAAAATAGTAATAGTTCTCATGAGTAAAAGGGGCCTGCATTTGGTAAAAAGAAAAAAAACAAAAATTAGTTTACACTTGACCTCTACATGTATGATGGATAGAGATTGATGGTCTGATTTAGGAAACTATGTTTTTATGTTGGATAATAAATTAATTGTTGGATGAATTACTAACATAGGTTCATTATATTACAAAATGGGGAGGATTTATTTAGTGGTAAAGAAAACATTTTTGTTGTTGAGTCGTAAATTGTGCTGGCCCGATTCATCTCCATAGCAATTTTCGGATTATGCTACCTTTTTTTTCTTGCTTCCGTATCACCTCCCCTGTGCTCTCCGGCCATTTTTTTTTCCACATAAAGGACTCTTCTTCTTTTATACCATCTCTTTTTGACTCTCCTTCCTTTCCTTGAATCTTAACTTGGCAAACGAGTTTACACAGGTGATTAAGTTGGATTGGACCATGCCGTGTGATTTATCTATTTTTTAAAGTTTTTTTTTATGTATTAAAAATGCTTGCTAGATGCTCTAGTTATGGAATCTATAGAAGTGTTTACAGTAAAGGTCAAAACCATATGATAGCACATGGCCTATTTGATAAAATTTCCGTTAGAAATATGGGGTGCTTAGTGCAACCGCTTGAGGACTGCGTACTATACTGCAGGTAAAGTACTGATTGATTGCCCAACTGCCATCAATTTTTCCAAGGCAAACGGCAATCCTTGCTTATGAATCATTAGATATCATTCTAGTGGCACTAATCGCTTACATGCCAACAGAGGTGGCCGGCAAGCATGGATTCTTAGATAAGTCAGGCACGTATGTAAATTTAGCACGAGTTGCACAAAGCTAAATGATTCTTTTTAATTTGACCTGATTTGAAATCTAATTAAGTTTGAAGAAGTCTAACTTGGCTTAAGCGAATAAGTTTAACACCAAGTTTTGTACTAAATATTTATATTATGAGTGTCTCAAAATTGACACCAAGTGCAAATTAGTTAAATTTTATAAATTATATATGCACATTTGGCACTTTCATGACATTATATTATGATTTATGAGACTATTTGATTGACTTTAAGTCAATTTAAAATATAAAAAAAAATAAGGTTTGAATTTATCCGAATTGTCTTAATGATGAGTTTTGGGTTTTCATTTATTTGAAAATTTTGGCTGATTGGGTCTAAAAATATATGTGAACCTATACAAATATCCAATATGAACTCAAAGTTTCGAGCTTTACGTTAGATTGCTCTGTTTGAATTTGTATCTCTAGTTTAGAGTTTTAGGAGTATGGATATATCTTAATGGGTAGTTTAGAGTTTTAGGAATATGGATATATCTTAATGGGTACTACATGCGTTGTAAATTGGGCTAAATTTCTATAAAGGAAAAAAAATTAGCCAAACAAACTCACCTAATTTATTTTGTGTATTAAAATTTAAACATATAAATAATTTAAACCAATTTAATCTTATAAAAATAAGAAAGATCGGTGAAAACGAATCTAGAAAGATCCAAGAATTTTTCAACTCCACTTGCTAACCTAGTTAGATTTTTGAAATATGATAGAAAAAAGGTAATTGTTATTTTCAAATCAATAAATTATCTATTTTTAAAAATATTTATTTCTAAAAATGAAAACTTTGTTATCATAATAGTGATTATTATTATAGAAATAGGACTACCTTAGATATATATCAGGAATAAGACTAGCGGGTAGTACTCCTCTTCCGTGCCAGGTTATCCTCGATATTTCAAAGTAGTCTTGGCTTGTACTCAATGCCCTGTGTTGGCTCAATAGCAAAAGGAAAGAAAAGAAAAGAAAAAAAATAGTAATTTGATGGACAAGTGGTGATATTAGGGTGCGTTTACTAGGCAATTTGTAACGGAATTAATTGTAATTACTAATTATTATAAAAATAAATCGGATTGAAGATAAAAGTGAATGGTTTTTTCATATAGTTATTAATATTTCTAACGAATTAAAATAAAAATATTAATTATTTTAAATATTTTTTAAATGTAATAATAATAAATAAAAATAAAATAAAATAAAATAATAAAGGTATAGTTATTTCACAATATTGGAAAAAATTTATTCTTTTTTTTTAATTTTAGTTTATACATAAGTTTTATTTAATTATATAATACAAAAAAAAAATCATATATTTTTATATTTAATTAAATGGCATAACCCAGCTTTATAAATAATTTCATTTGTATGAAAGGAATATGTTTTGGCAGGATAATATGCTTTCCTGTTTACAGATATTTTTAAAGGGTGGAGTTATCTAATCATTCTTGGCTTATTGTCATTGTCTTTGTCTGCACATCAATCAAATTATTCAAAGTGGGTTACTCAGTTGAAATTAATAAAAAATTAATTCCAAAACCATTCATAAAACATTTGTTAAAAATAAAAAAATAAAAATAAAATCCTCAAAGTCCCATAGTTTTCTATAGTATTTTAATCAAATTTTTTGTCATTATGATTAAGAGACAAAGAAGAAGTCTATTCATAAATAACATATATAATTAAGATTAGTAGTATTGATCAATACTGCCTATATATGAGAAATCAGTGGGCTATATATTTAAGAATATGCTTCTAGTTTCCTTATGGAAGTTGTAACGTGCCTTTAATAAATGATTTCTAAGGTATTGAGTGGGATATGATTTTTATTCGTTAACTAAGGTGGTGTACATATCTTATTTAAAAAAAAAAAAGTATTTTGCGAATAATATTACTATAATTATTCTTATTATAGTTAAAAAATATATTTTAAGTTTATATTATAATTTAATAATATTATTATTAATACAAAATTAAAAATACAATCATATTAATTATTGCTGTTACAATATTCACAACTTTTATTTTTATGTCCAAACAAGCTCTATAAATTTACTATTGTTATAAATAGTAAATACTATTATTCTATTGCTATTGCCAAGATTATTTATATATTTTATATGAACCATATATTAGAGCTTCCATCATACGATTGAAAACATTAACACAAATGTTAATATATAAATATGAAATTAAGAGAAATGTTTTATTTTTTTAGATAAAATTGAAACATGATATAATATAGAATATATGATGTAAAAATGAGTATAAATTTATATAAAATAATTTTATTATCAGAGGAGATTTTGCATGAAAGAATAATATTTTTATATTTAAAAATCATAAAACATTAAATTGGTAACTTAGTATAAGATAACATATTTAATTGCTCTCGTTTATATTTCCTTATATTTTTCCATGGGAGTATAATTCATTACTTTTACAATTGGTTAATGCACCCGGAGATCATAAATTTTTTTATTTTACTTAAGTCGGTCATACTAATCTTGCGATTAAAAAGTCAGCAATTTTGATGAATAAAATAAATAAATAAACTTCACATACTCCAAAGATTGCTATATTGTATATTTGAATTTAATAGAAAAATATTTAATTAACTTAAATTATTTTAATTCTAATGAAACTAAGAATCAAGGATGTGCATTTTTTCTCAAAAACTAACTAATTAATGCGAGTATAAGATAAAACAGAATTTATATATATATATATATATATATATATATATATATATATATATATATATATATATATATATATTTTCATTGGTTAGTTTGCGTAAATATATCTAAAAAAATATCAAAATCAATTTTATTGGTTCAACCGTAGATTTAAAAATTATGAAAATCTAATTAATCGAAATAATGTATAATATTAATATATATTGATTTTTTAAAATATATTTTTAATTATTACTTTATATATTATAATTATAATTTTAAATTTATTTTAAATTATAAAATTTAAAATTAACCAGTAATAACTAGAGTTTAAATATTCATAATCATTCTAATAATTCATATTTCACAATACACTCAATTCACCTATAAATTGGTCCAAAATTTCAACTCAATAGTTTTTTTTTTACTATAATACCTAGAGTACATGTTGATGATTGACCATATAAGATTAAATTGTTAAATATATTCTGATTTATTTACTTTTTTTTTATAATTATTTTATAAGAAATTTTTAATGATTAATTTTAAAAATAATCATAATTTTATATTCATACAATACGTATTAGAATAATCTTATGTCTTGTTAATAATTTAAAATTAAATAAACAGAATATTATGTGATTATAATAATTTTAAAATTAAATAATAAGATATGTTTTTTTTTCTTTTTTAATTAAATAAATTTTTTATATTATGTTATGATTATAGTTATAAATACTACACTCAGCTTATAACTTAACTTGAAAGCTAGTTTTTTAGGAATTATAAGTTACTTAGGTTTTTGAATTTTTCAAATCACCACCAACATAAGCTTGTATTATAAAATCATTTAAAAATTAAAGTAACTAACCTATGTACATATCCACTGAGGATAGTTTAATAAAAAAAAGTTTGGAGGAAAATGGTTGACAGTTTTCAAAAGGAATGAAATAAAAAACCAATGCAGGATATTACTTATAAATTTAAAGTCG
This sequence comes from Hippophae rhamnoides, assembly GCA_033030585.1. NCBI lineage: Eukaryota > Viridiplantae > Streptophyta > Magnoliopsida > Rosales > Elaeagnaceae > Hippophae > Hippophae rhamnoides. The sequence goes on along the minus strand of CM065428.1, from coordinate 65,162,077 downwards.
TAGCTGTTAAATCAGCATTTATATTAAATTATATTTGCTCTGTTTTTTATATTTTATTTTACATAAACTATATTCTTTCATTGATTTTTTAAGAGCTAGTTGAAGAATTTTCTTTTTAATCCAAACAATAATAAATATTGATTTTAAGTATGTGATAGTCTTCGACGACAAATAACAGCACAACTTTACTATCCTTCAAACATAATTATGAATACAACTAAACGTCATATTCATTAAAAGATTTTTTTAATTCAAATCTTTTTAATTATATTTATATGTAGTTAGCTATCTTCGTTAGACCTGCTAGCCCAAAGGTTATTTTATAGGAAAATGTTTTTTATACCAATTTGAGACATACAATAATCACATCTTATAATATATAATTGATATTTTATTAATAAATAATGTTACAATTATTTTTACATTTCACAGCTCAAATTCACATCTAATATAAAATTAATCCTAGACTCATTTGACATATATAATATTACTCTATTTGACATACCAAAGGTTATTTGTTGCATTGGACTGATATATATTAACCTCCTGCGAAGGAACTTGTTGACATACCTTAAACTACACTATGAAAAAAAAAAGAAGGCTCGCTCATTAATTAATCGCAATAACAAGAAAGATACATAACCCACCAAAACTGCATCATTAGCACACATAATATTTCCACATTTTTTTAAGTAATTTCCACGTAAACTAAGACCAATGATTTAGATAAACCATAAAATTTATGATAAACTATAAAAAAACGAATTATGATAAACCATATATGTTTTATTACATATTGGTCTAAAACTCAATAAATATCTAATATTATATATATATATATATATATATATATATATATATATATATATATATATATATATATATATATATATATATATATATATATATATATATAAAGAAACAACTATAAAATTGAGGAGTCGGTAAAGAGGAGGAAAGCCTCAACAAGATAGCTTCTAAGTCACACTCCTGAGCCGTTCCAAAACACCCTTTAATTCCAGTGAGAAGTAAAGAAAATCTAAATCCCCAATAGTCAGTTGCCAAAAGCAAAGTGAACCCACATGTAATACGCAATACAAGTCATGGTTCCACAATTTTCCTAAGGTTTCTTGATGCGTGTCAACTTCAATTAATATTCAATTTGCATGGAAAAACACACTACCTCGATCACACCCCCTCCACTTTTTATATACACTCTCACTCCTCCCATTCCTCGCCTCGCAGCTAGCCACCTATTCCTTCTATCTCTTTCTCTCTATCTCACACACATATTTATCATACCTATTCCCAAAATATATATATATATATATATATGTATGTATCTTGACATTAATTATTTTGCTTCAACTGATTTACTATTTGTCATACCTACAATTATGGGATACATTCGTAATTTTATGTTAATTAGAGTGCAATTTACCAAGTGGGTTTTGATGATGGTGTTCCTATTGATATTCCATATTGTTATGGAAAAGGGTGAAGCCACTCGATCAATGAACCCTTGGGCCGACTCTATCATTCGCCAGCCCACTTACAAGATTGATGAAGACTCCGATCAACAAGACACAAGATGGGCTGTTCTTGTGGCTGGTTCCAATGGCTATGGCAATTACAGGCATCAGGTACCATTTTCTTTTTTCTTTTTTTTACTTGCGGAGATAATTAATGCGAATTATGTGGAATATTATAAGATTGATGACAATTTAATAGGGGGTTTCGATTTTAATTGAACGATTCAGGCAGATGTTTGTCATGCATATCAATTGTTGAGGAAAGGAGGATTGAAAGAGGAGAACATAGTGGTGTTTATGTATGATGATATTGCCATGCATGAATTGAATCCAAGGCCTGGCATCATCATCAATCATCCTCATGGTGATGATGTTTATGCTGGTGTACCTAAGGTTTGTTTTAACTTTTTCATTTCTTACTTTAATCTTCTTTTCTATGTCACGCAAACATTATTAGTTGATGGGAATATTCTTAATTTTAAAGCATTTATAATGTATTATTTATTCTTTTCTTTTTCTATTAAATAATATTACACAAATTTATATATAATTTATTCTTCTGCTATTGCAATTACATCAATTTATAAATAATTTTTTTGTAAGAAAATTAAATAAATGAAGAAAGCATGATAAAAAAGGATTCAATATTTTATATATTTCATGTTTTAATTGATTAATGATGCATATAATAAAGTTTAAAGGTTAAAGGGGTGAATTTTTTTTTCAATTAATACAATTTATTTTGATATATAAAATACTATTTTAAAATTTGAGAATATTTTGTTGAGTAAAATTTAGAATGAATAACTCTAAATTTACTAATATTAGATCCAAACAAGTAAACAAACTACTTGTATTATACTCACTATAACACCTTTCAAAGACAACTCACAAATTGAAGAGAAATACAAACACTCAAAGAGAAAGCTCTCAACTCACACTCAAACTAAGAATACAAAGACTTATTTGTTTTTGATGGAATGATTAAACCAAATGCAAGATAAATGCTATTTATAGTCACCTAATACGCAATCTACACCACACAAATATAAACTAAGAAATAATCCTACCATACAAATCTTATCTACACACTTCTATTTTCTACAAACTTCAACTACTTCATTTATTTCTACAACCTTCAACTACTTCATTTATTTCTACAACCTTCAACTACTTCATTTATTTCTACAACCTTCAACTACTTCATTTATTTCTACAACCTTCAACCATTTCATTTATTTCTCTACCTCTTCAACCACTTTATTTATTTCTCTACCTCTTTAATTATTATTTTGGTGTTAGATTTTCAACATATTTTGTATCCACTTACTAGAAAATATACCCTAATTGATGAGTCCTTAGTTTAAAATTCTGAGAAAATAGAAATGAATTGATTCCTATTGCAAGTGGTGGGAGGGTTTTAGAGTAAATTAATAATTAGAAATTTTTTATTTACGTGATATTATTATAATTGATAAGAATATTAATTATAAGCTGATAAAAAATAAATCTTATTATATTAATTAATAATTATTATGTTAGAATTTATAATATAAAAAATTGTTTTAACAATCAATATATATTGTAAGAAAAGTGCGGTGAATAATATGTACATAAAGTTAATTAAAGATGATTTAAAGCTTTCAGAAGTGCGCATCATGATTCATGTATAAGCGAAAGGGTCCTACTTGTCTGTTCCAAGTGTTTTGTTTAGTACAGAAATAGAGCTGTTATATTTTCCACCCAAAATTAAGGCAAAAGGTAAGGCCAGGCTCAAATATTTGGATTGGTTTTATTTATATGATCCCTTCCCTTTTTTTTAATTAACCCAATAGAAATAATAAAAGGTGTAGAATACGTTTTTGTTACGAAAATGTGAATTTTTATGACATTGTTTATGTATACTAATCTAAATTAGAATAAAAAATTTTAAATCAAACAAACACCCAATGAAGATTATTCAATAAAATATCACAAACTTTAGAATATAATATAAAACACAATAAAAAATATGTAAGAAAAAATATAAAAAAAGAACAAACAAAGTTTATAGTGGTTCAACTCAACCAATGAGTTTCACTAGCTTCAATTTGGAGATTATAAGTTTTAATAGAGATATCTTGAAAAAAAAAACTCACTCATAAAAAATAATACTCAAAGAGGCCTCGTAAAATTTCCTCACAAATCAATGAAAAAACCATAATTTTTTTTTCTAACTCTCCTTTTTCTTTTGTTCAAATGCTCTCTTGATGGCTTATAGGTCACACTCAAATACTTATTCTATTTTTTTGTACTCATTCAATCAATCGAATCCTTTCTCGATTGAGCACCTTTAAAACTGGAAACTTAAAATTGAGCAAAAACTCCTCGATCAATTGACTAGCTTGATTGATCAATAGGCACTAATTATCACTCTCCATTCTCCATACAATGTTCCTAATCTAACCTTTGATACTTGAATTAATTCTCAAACATCCTCGATGGATTGCTTCATAATATCACAATTCTTCACATTGATGCTAATCCTTGAAACTCATTCTTTTAAGTGAAGACCCATCCCTTTCACGTTCATTTAGATGGGGTGATCACTTTGATCAAAATTTGACACTTCACAAACTTTACCAAGAGAACTGCTTTTATTGGCATATTTGTCGAGTAATCATTCGTGTAAATATTCACCAACTTAAGCTCACCTTATTCTTTCATCTCTCATATGAAGTATAGCTTCACATCTACATGCTGCGTACGATCATGAAATTGAGGATTCTTGATCAAGAAAATTGCACCTTGATTGTCACAACGGACCATCACTTTCTTTTGCTCAAACTTGAGTTCACTAGCCAAACCCTTCAACCACATAACTTCTTTCACAACTTCTGTTGTGGCAATAAATTTCAATTGTATAGAAGACAAAGTGACTATTGATTGTAAGTTGGCATTCCAACTCACCAATTTTCCTCATAATCCAAACAAGTAACTTATGAAAGACCACCTCTCATCACAATTACCGACCAAGTCAGAATCCACATAGCACATCACTCCAACACTCAACTCCTTAGAGTGGTCATATAGAAGACTAACTTCGATTGTACCATGTAGATATTTCACCATCCATTTCACAGCCTCTAATGATTTTTAATTGGATTCGCCATGTAGTAGTTCACCAAAATTGGACTCTATACAATATTCAATCTTGTACAAATAATCAAACACATTAAACTACCTACTGCACTTTTTCCATTTCTTTCTTCTCCTCATATGTCAAAGGAGATTCTAAGGCTAACAACTTGAAATGTGATACTGCTAAAGTTTTAGTCGGTTTAGCATTGACCCTATTAAACTATTTTAAAACCTTCTCATAATACCTCTCTTGGGTAAGGAATAACTTGACCTTTTTCTTGTCTTTTATTATTTACATCCCCAAAATATTCTTGGTATACTCAAGATCCTTCATCTCAAACTCAGAATAAAGTTGACTCTTTAACTTGGTAATTTGATACCAGTTACAACTAGTTATCAACATGTTATCAACATATAGTAATAAATACACAATATCGGAGCTAGTTGTAACTCTCAAATGTACACGATTGTTATGCTTTCTCTGTTCAAACTTGATCTTCAATAAAAAATCGTTGAATGTCTTGTACCAACATTTTGGAGGTTGCTTTAAACCATATAAAGATTTCTTCAACAGACATACCATGTCATCTTTTTTTCTTTTCAACAAACCCTTTAGGTTGCTATATGAAAATATTTTCCTCAAGATATCCATACAAAAAAATAGTTTTTACATCCCATTGATAGTGTTCTCTCTGACCCCAAAAAATTTGAATGCACATAGTCAAATATGTCATACCCTTCAATTTTGTCGGTGTGAACTTCACTTTCTTCATCTTGTCAAAGATGCAATAATCATAGGAAGAAAGCTTGTCAGGCTTAATGTTACCAAGAATTTTCTTCTTCGAAAGTTCCTCCAATCCTCTATCACTTATATAACCCAACCTTCTATGCCAAAGGTTGATATTCTACTTATCGTGGCTCACTGCAGTAACATTTGTTTCTACATTAGTATTGAGGTAATATAGCCCATTTCTTAGTCTACCTTTGAAGTATACCAAAGAACTTCCACTGACATTCACTTGATCATTCTTTCCATTGTAGCTATAATCCATGTTATCCAAAGTACCTAACAAGATCAACTTCTTTAATTCCATTACATGCCTCACATTCTTCATCACAAATATTGAACCATCATTAAGGCGAAGCTTTACCGACCTAACTCCAATCACGTTACATGGATGGTTGTTTACCATGTGAACTATACCATCATTCACTTCCTTATAATCAATAAATCACTCATTATAAGATACATGTGAAAAGTGCACCCCAACTTGTTTTAAATTTAACACGTTGACGTATTCATTAATCTTTATCTAATGACATCATACGTCAAAGATGTTTCTAGACACAACTACAAACCACAAATCAACCACTGAAAATCCACACACATAGTAATCACAGAATACTCCCAAGCTAAACAAGGCTTGATACCACTTGTTATGAAAATATGAACATTTAAGATATTGCTAATGTCTACTAATTTAAGCAAGAATAGAAATTTTCAAAGCAAACAAACACCCAATGAAGATTATCCAACAAAATATCACAAACCCTAGAATGGAATATCAAACAAAGTGGAAAATATACAAGGAACAATGTAAAGAAAAAATATATCAAGTTTATAGTGGTTTAACCCAACCAATTTGATAAGTCTACTCCACTTCTTCACCTCTTCAAATAGATATGAATTCCACAAGCTTCATTATAAAGATTACAAGTTACAATGGATGTATCTTGAAGAGAAAATATTCACTGAGAAATATCATTCAAAGAGAACTTACAAAATTTTCTCAAATCTCAATGGAGAAACCCTAGCCTCTCTTTTCTAGCTATCTCTTCTATTTGTTCAAATGCTTTCTTAATGGCTTCTAAGGTAACACTTAAGCGCCTATACACACCCAAAATGGGCAATTATAATAATGCCCATCGAACCCTAGCTTATTGTCTTAAAAACTATGTCTCAATTCGTCATTTATCCTGTTTTCTATACTCACTTGATCAATCTAACCCTTTCTCGATCGATCGAGCCTTTAAAACTGGAAACCTCTAATTGAGAAGAAACTTCTCGATCGATTGATCTATACCTTCAATTGATCGATAGGCACCCGTAGCCACTCTCCATTCTCAATGCAATGTTTTTAGTCTAACCGTTGATGCTTGAATTGATTCTCAAGCATCTCATATGAATTTGCATCACAATATCACAAGTTTTAACCATAAGTTGAAAGCTTATTTTTCTCTATGTTCTTTAATACTTTTAAAAAAATCTCATACAAAGTTTTGTTAAAGCAATATTTATTGTTGTCCTCAAAAATGAAGTATAACCTACAAGCATAATGAATGACCATTTAAAAATAGTTCACGTAGATTTTCCAAGGATACAATTTGCAAATAAATTTATTAACCGGAGAATAAGCTATATTTTCATAGATTGCTCAAAGGTTCAAAGGGATTGATTTAATGGTGTTAACTTAGCACCTTAATTCAACTCATTTATAATTGATCCAATAAACTCATAAACTTGAAAAACCTCACCTAATTAATGAAATCAAATGGTTAGCTCACTTATCCCATAAACATCTCGCAATCTCATTTAACAAAATATCTTTGTTAATAATAATATTTTTATAATTATAATACTATGATTATTGAATATTGTAATTAAAAGATATTATTTTTTTATAAGAAAAATATAATAAAAATATGATATGTTTATAAATAAAATTATAATTTTTTTAAATAGTAAATATACTAGTTTATAAATTATTCAAATCAATTCATTTAAAAGAACATATGTTCATTTTTTTACGAATTCAAAAAATGTATGTTCATTTATATAGTAATAAAAATAAACATATGCTTTTTTTCTTGATGTGATTAAAAACAAAACTCCATATAATTATATCATATAATTAAACCTTAATTTAAATAAATTGAGTTTATCTAAACCTAAGCAACCGAATAATGCTTGAATTAACTGATGACATTGGGTGGATAACTCTCGCAGGATTACACAGGAAAGAATGTAACGGCGGAAAATCTATATGCAGTCCTTCTTGGGAACAAAAAAGGAGTAAAAGGTGGAAGTGGGAAGGTCATAGATAGCAAACCAAATGACAGGATCTTCTTATACTACTCAGATCATGGTGGCCCTGGTGTTCTTGGTCAGTTAAAACATACATATTTAACTCTTTCTCCTTTAATAATTTTTTTATGAATTGAATGTGTTATGTGAACTTCTCTTCTTGATTGAATTGACTAAAAGAATGAATACAGGGATGCCAAATTTACCTTTTCTCTATGCCATGGATTTCATAGAAGTTTTAAAGAAAAAACACGCATCTGGAACTTACAAAGAAATGGTAAGAAAACCTTCCTCTTTGATTTTTCTACTCCTTTTCAAATAAGATAAATTTATTGACAATTTTTCATTATGGAGTGCAGGTAATATATGTAGAAGCATGTGAGAGTGGAAGCATTTTTACAGGCATAATGCCCAAGGATCTAAACATTTATGTAACTACAGCATCAAACGCACAAGAGAACAGCTGGGGCACTTATTGCCCCGGAATGGAACCTTCTCCGCCGTCGGATTACACCACTTGTTTAGGAGATCTTTACAGTGTTGCTTGGATGGAAGATAGGTAATGCAGATTTTTTTGTTTTAGATATTCTGTAATTTTGGCAAAGAGCTATAGAACTTGTAGGAAATCATCAAGCTGTTAAAAAATGTTTCCTATTTTTTTATGCAGTGAGACTCATAATTTAAATAGAGAAACAATCAAACAACAATACGAGACGGTAAGAATTTGCATGTGTCTGAAATATTTTAATTATGAGTCTATGATCTCATCGGAATAGTAACTGTCTCAAAGTTGTTAATTTACCACAGGTAAAGAAAAGGACCGCTAATTTCAACAATTACAATTCTGGATCGCATGTGATGGAATATGGGAATACCAACATCACAGGAGAGAAGCTTAACTTGTACCAAGGCTTTGATCCTGCCACTATTAACTTCCCTCCTAACAATAAACAATTGGGCATGCCCATGGATGTTGTTAACCAGAGAGATGCAGAGATTTTCTTCATGTGGCAAATGGTAATTAGCTCGGCTTTCCATTAATCAAACTTGTTTTCCATAAATTTGTGACTTGTAATAGACTTTATTGTTTTTGTTTGTATCATACAGTATAAGAAGACAGAAGATTGGACAGAAAAGAAGAAAGAAATACTGAAGCAAATCAAGGACACAATGAGATATAGAGCTCACTTGGATACAAGCATGGACTTCATTGGATCATTTCTCTTTGGACCAAAACAAGGATCCTCGATCCTGAATTTAGTGAGAGTAACTGGTCTTCCTCTTGTGGATGATTGGGGATGCTTGAAATCAATGGTAAAGCTGATTATTACGCATGACTTAATATGCTCTAATTCATTTTCTAGTATACTAGTACATATCTTATGGCTGCTTATGCTGAATCAAATCTTAAAATTGAACAGGTGAGATTATTTGAAACACATTGTGGTTCACTGACTCAATATGGCATGAAGCACATGCGTGCTTTTGCCAACATATGCAATAAAGGTATTTCTCAGGACTCCATGGAAGAAGCTTGTTTGGCTGCTTGCATTGGCCATGAGCAAGGACTCTTGCATCCTTCAATCAAAGGCTACAGTGCTTGATTAACATGTAACTAGTAGTGTTTATAACATGGTGTTAATGTTATGTAAAACTCCAGTATCAGTACTTACTAATGCTCTGGAATTGTATAAGCTTTGTATTTTTGTATTCACATAATTTATAGCTTGCAATTAAATTAATTATATTGATATTTACATCATCCTTGAGATATAAGAGAATAGTTATCACAACTACTAATAACTTTAACCTTTATAAGAATTATTTGCTACCTATTAATCAAAGAATATTGTCTTTCTTTTCTTTATACCTCCTGAAAAAACAATTCATCAACTAAAAATACATGGAATTGTTTTTTTTTAAAAAGAAAGAAGAAATTTCAAGAGACTCGGTCAGTATATTACAGCTTTGTTTTCGATATAATGGAATAGTAATAATTTTAAGATAGTGATAGGGAATCTAAAAGGCTTGCAAAATCAACAGGCAAATTACAAGAATCATTCATTTAAAGCCAATATCTAAATAGGCAAAATCTGATGCATAATCAGTTAATTGCAAAGTGCTTCTCATGTAAAGAGAGAATAATTACCTCGAGAAACTAAACGTACGAGTTCGTTTGAAAATGAAAAAAGAAACAATAAAGAAAAAGTATTCGCCAGTAAACTCATAAATTGTAGGCACAAGAATTCTGATGAGTTTCCACCGATCATGAAACATAAAATCATCCATTTAGAAGATAAATGAGAGATGCATGCTCTCAAATTCATAACATTCTAATGTTAATTCTTAAAAATGTAACAATTGTATTGGGTTTTATGTCAATACCTCCCCTGTATATGTTTGTCAAAAACATGTATATAATATTCATAAAATTACAAAACTACCCATAATGTATATAAAACTTTAAAATTATAGACATATTTGTTACAAATCTGGCTATAATATTTATAAACTCTAAAGCATTTATACTAAATATGACTATAATTTTAAAATTTTAAATAACATCTTATTAACTTTATATATATATATATATATATTATAAAATGTTCGTAACAGACCCAATATATTAAGAAGATAAAATATAATTGAGCTATTTTAGTATTAAATTTATAAAAGAATCATTCATCCTAAATACTAAAGATTATTAATTTTTAAAAAATATAACTATTATTTTTCAAAATTTTGAAACTAAAGAGGGTGATTTCAAATAAAACTCATTTATATATCTTCTAATAAAACCACTTCTGTTTAACTCGAATGAAAAGCTTTGCTTTAAAGGCCCAACTTGAGGCGACGAACCGGCCCGAGATACAGGAAAAGCAACGTGGGCCTGGGGTTGGCTTAACTGCACGCACACGCACTAACCAGATTACGACACATGTCATTAGACCCCGAAACCATAAATATATCTTATACAAAAAAAAATAAAAAAAAATCATATAATCTCACCCCTATCAAAAAATAAATTGTCGCACGTTTCGTTTATTTAATGGCAATCTCATAATATCATAACTAATAAAAATTTAACAGTGGAGATGCAATCCGTACAAATAGAATTAGTCCGTAAAAAAATAATAAGAAATGCTGGTGACCTTATCTAAAATTGGGTATGGGATGAAGGTCTGGGACCCTCCTTACGACAGAGAAACTCAGCTCTCGGCCCTTTCCAAATGGTGTGAATTAAGGTGAGAACTGAGAAGTGAGCCTAAAGGAGTAAGTAATGATCGTGGGGCTAACACATGCCGGACCATCAGCCGCCACCTACAATATTCATTCATCCCTGTAGGGTCCGCTTTCCACCATATAATTAGAGGGCACAGAAACACAAGCTTAACTGGCTCGTGGCTAGCTAATTCTCTGCTCAAGCAAGCTAATCCAAGCCATTACCAATAAAATGTGTATTTTTAAGTAACAACAATAAGATGTATTCTCAAAAGTATTTAAATGAGTCAAATGCTGTGAAATTTTTTACTGCTCTTTTGAAAATTATTGTGTATTTGGAGAGGTGTCGCTATCGTAATTGGCTTGGGTTGGTCTGTGGGGTCTACGTACCTATGGAAAAAGCTTACAGGGATTTGTAAATGGCGGACCAGCCAACCAGAGCCCGCATGCACTTGTTGTTGAGGGTCTTTTATTAATTACTATATATCTTTCTTTTTTTTTTTTCCCATCAAAGCTTTTTAACCTTAAAAAAGATCTCTTTGTCTCTCAGGCTTTTGGAGTTGTACAACCGATCAACATTAATTTAATTATTTGCACTTTTTGATGCAGTATTAATTTTCTTTTATTGAGATTTGATGCTGTGTATTTATTGTTACAATTTTTCGCTTAATACTCTTCCTTTTTCTTGTATATCAAAGGAAAGGAAAATTAAGAGTTTAATTAGTCTTTCTTATTTTGAGACTAAGTTAAAGATGCTTAATAGTAAGGCCTACGGTTTACGGGATTGTATTCTTAGTCAATTTTTTAAAATTATATATTTTATTTTAATAAATATATAAAAATTTAATTTTTTATAAATTTAATTACATATAAACTCAAACTAGTAATAATTAATCATTATATATTTTATTGTTTTATCGTTAATAATTGAGAACCCTAATAAAACCTTATTAGAAAGGGTTATGTCAGCCTATATATAGTCAATTAATTTTCCCCCCTCAAATAATCAATTATGATATGTTTAATAATATGTTAAGATTGATAAATTATTTATTTATTTTTTAGAAATATTAAAAATTTGGTATTTTATGTCAATAAAAATATAAAATCATTACAGTAAATTTTCTTAAAAATAAAAAAATATTCAATACATGATTAAAAATAAGAAGCAGTATAAAGGATGGGGAGTAATACTATTTGATTTTTCGCTACAAAATAAATGAATAATTTATAGTTTGCTTTACTAAAAGGAATAATAATTTAGAGACAATTATTATAGATTGTATAAGACATGCATGTTAATAGTATGGAGTAGTAATCAATAATATCTCCTCAAAACAATAGCTAGTATTCCTCAAACATATCTAAGGAGTAAAATAATTACCTTACACTTCAAATAATAAACCATTTTATTTTTTATTTTTTGAGAGAGTTAGAGAAACATAAATCAAAGGTAATATAATTTACCTTTTTTACTGGAATATTATTGCATGTTTTGGCTAAAAATTAACAAATAATGCATTAATTCTAAACCCCCCCTTTTTTTTTGTCAATATTTGAAATACAGACAGTTTATGTCAGCCATAAATAATAAAATAGTTACGAGTTAAGACAAAGAGACGGAGTTTTAATTCCCTTTTCACTCTCAATGAAAGACAAACTAAGCAATCCTTAATACTAATACTTATATATATACTCAGGCACTTTCTCTCATTTACAGGTTGATATTAATTAAGAAAATAAAAGCTCTGATCCTTAATTTCTAGATAAGATAAAGGGCTATGTTTAAATAAGCTTTAGATACCAGGGCATGTGCAGTTAATACAGTGGCATGTTTTTCAATTGGAGAAATCGAGTTAAAAGAGTTATGAGATCCTAGTTTTGAATCTCGATAATCATTTTTAATGAGAAAGCTTAATGAATATCACTTGTCTTATTATTAATTAGCATCACAAATGATAGCATTTCAAGTGTCTAAAATTTATCTGAAATTATTTAAATTGCCTACGAATTTTTAAGTAAAACGTACTATTAAATTAAAGAGGCGCGCGCCTAGCTAGCTGAATGATATCTTTAAAATTAACGAGGCTTGATATTTGACTTAATTAAATTAAAGTGTAATTATTATTGATAATTGTTAGATATTATTGTTATAAAGCTCCTTAATTTAAGGAGCAAATTAAGGAGCAAAACATCCTTAAATTAAGGATCAAAACATGGAACAAAGCAAGGAGTAAAGCGAAAGCAGCAGTGGTAACGTGGAGCAAGCGAGGAGTAAAACGTGGAGCAATTAAAGGAGCGATTCGAAGGAACGTTTAATTTAAGGAGTAATTCAGGTGAATTTTCCTATAAATAGATGTGTAATTGTAATGAATTAACCATCCAAAGTGTTCATTCAATTGAGAGAAAAGGCTTAGAGAGGAAAGGCTTTGTGAGAGAAAATTGAGAGTAATTTTCTTGGGTGTAATTGGGTTGTGAGTTGTGAGTGTTGTAAACACCTTGTGTAATTTCTCCACTTTGTTAAAAAGATCTGTGGTCAGGAGGCGTAAGCAAGATTAGTAGAACTCAGTTATCAAATTTAGTGTTATTTTTTCTATTCTTGCTTTCACCGTAAATCGGCTTATCGGAATTTCGCGTTATTTCCCGACAAGCTGGTATCAGGAGTTTATTGGTAGTGATTTGTCAATTTTAAAAATAGTCGGAAAGCTTGATCAGGAGGAAGTCGATTTTAGTGGGAGCGATAAGCGCGGATGAAGGGAAGGGTGAAACTCGAGAATTTGATGGTACATTTCGGGTTTTGGAAAATGCGAGATAGAGGATTATACGTATCAAAGAAATCTATATCAACCTACCGGGGAAGAAGCGGGAGAAGCTATGAAGGAAGAAGATTGGAATCTTACAGACGGAGAATGAGCTCGGAGTTATTCGATTGGCGTTATCCGCAATGTTGCTTTCAACGTAGCAAAGGAAAAGACCAGGCGGGTCTTATGGCGAGCTACTCGATATGTATGAGAAGCGTGACCTCGAACAAAGTGCACTTGATGAGGCGCTTGTTGTTGCGGATGACGGAAGGGCGCGTACGGTAGCTCGACATCTCGATAGAACTCAATACGGTTACAGCAGGTTGAGTTCGGTGGTGGAAATGAATTCGATGAAGAAGTACGGCGTTGATACTTTTGTCTTCTAGGAAAGGCTGGAATGCCTCTTGTCACGCGTGAGTAGCTCGTCGGGAAACTTGATAAGTTGAAATTTGACGATGTTCGTGATTTGGTTCTCGGTGAAAGTCAGAGCGTAGAGACGGCAATTGAATCGTCCCGACCTCTTCGGTTTGCATCTGAGTCGAGAGGAAGAAATTCAACCAAAGGAAATGGAGCGTGGTGTGACTAGGGGTAGATCGAAGGACGGGAGGTCGAAATCTAGGAATCACAATAATTCCACATGGCTCAGAAGACTATAGAGTGTTGGAATTGTGGAAGAACCTTCTGAAAATCGGTGCAAGAATGCAGAAGGACAACAGTGAAGACGAGAGGCAAATGTTACTTCCACGCCGGGAGGAGATGATGCGTTGATATGCTCTTTGGAAAGCGAGGAAGAATCTTGGGTGCTAGGCTACTGGAGCGTCGTTCCGTGCTACTTCACGAGAAAGAATTCTTCGAGAAATATGTCCGGAAACCTTGGAAAGGTATATCTTGGTGATGATCAACCATGTCTTTATTGTTGGCGAAGGTGTAGTGAAGATTAAGTTAAACGGTCTGTTTGGGGCGAAGGATGTCGAGCGTATTCCCGGACCTCGAAGGAACTTAATCTCGGTGGGGCGATTGGCTAGTGAAGGCACTGTACGATCTTGTGGTGATGATTGGAAGATTTCAAAGGTCGATGCGATTGCTCGAAGCGAGAAAAGTGGCACTGCTTTACATGGCCAGAAGCACGTTGTTCAATCACAATTGTAGCGGACGATGAAACACGAGCACTGTGGCACCGAGAGATTAGGCCCATGGTGAGAAGGGGATAAAGATTATGCCTTCGAAAGGAAAACTTCAGTCTACGATCTGTAGAGATGGACGTGTGCGAAGATTGTATACTTGGAAAGCAAAGAGAGTGAACTTTCGGACAAGTAGTGGTAGAACCGAAAGAAGGAAAAGCTAGAGCTTATTCACTCGGATGTTTGGGGACCAACAATAGTCTGCGAAATCCGTTGGTGGGAAAGCAATGCCATTGACTTTCATCGTGATGATCATTCTCGGAAGGTATGGGTTTACTTTCTAAGCGTAAGTACAAGTATTTGAGAACTTTCGGAAGATGGAAAGCTATGGTGGAAAATGAGACGGGTTTAAAGATCAAAAGCTCGGAAGCGATAATGGTGGTGAATATGAGGACATAGGATTCAAAAATTCTGTATGAGCACGGGATCAAATGGAAAGAGCGTACCCGGCAGCTCTCAACCTGGTGTGGTGAGCGTATGAGCCGAACGTTGAGAAAGAGCCAAAAGCATCCGTGATACGGTCGAATTCACCGAAGCAATTTTGGGCGAAGCGGTCGATCACGGCAACTTGATCAGCAGAGGCCCATCTGTTCCATTGGAGCATAGAATACGGAGGAGGTATGGAGCGGAAAAAGAGGTGAAACTATCACATCTAAAAGTTTTCGGTTGTGTTGCATTTGTGCATATCGGTGATCAAGGCGGGAATAAGCTTGATCCCAAATCCAAGAAATGCCACGTTCATTGGCTATGGTGAGGATGAGTTTGGCTATAGCATTTGGGATGACGAAAAGAAGAAAGTTATCGAAGTAGCGGAGATGTGATTTTCAACGAAAGGGTGATGTATAAGGGCTTGTACGTAAAATAGGCCAATGCCTCGGAAGCCAGGAATGAGTCGGTATTTGCGGATCTGAGATGATGTCAGAGATACTTCAGCAGAACCAATTGTAATAAGTCCTCGGCCCAGAGGAACTTGTTGGACAAAGCAATACATTAAGAGCCTTACACTGACCTCTTCTAAAACCAGGCTCTGTATTGAGAAGGTCTTCTCGACCTCGTATGCCTAACGGGAGATACATGAACTATATGTTCGGTGGAGGAGGCGCAGAATGCTATGATGAAGCTTGTCGGACTCGAGATTCGATAAGTGGGGAACTGCTTTATGAAAGAAGAAATGAAATCTATCTCGACCAGACGACGTGGGAACTAGTTGAGTTACATGGGAAAGAAGGCAACTGTGACAAATGGGTGTAGGGTGAAAGAAAAAGCGTGATGGTTCCAAGAGATACAAAGCACGCCTAGTTGTTAAAGGGTTTCAACGAGAAGGAAGGAGTTGACTACTGCGACATTTCGCTCTGTTGTGAAGCTCGATACTATCAGATCGGTATTGAGTATTATTGTAGCCATTGAAGATCTTCATCTTGAACGAGTTGGATGTGCGCATTCCGTGGAGATTTAGATGAAGAGATATACGTATGTACCGGAAGGTTTCTTAGAAAGAGGAAAGAAAGAGCATGGTGTGCGAGGACTTAAGAAGAGTTTGTATGGCACGAAACAAGCCGAGACAATGGTACAGAAAGTTTGATAACCGTACCTGAGGAAGGTTTCGAGGAAGTGCAATGCTGACCATTGTTGCTACTTGAGAGATATAGGTCAGTTATATCATTTTACTCTTTATGTTGATGATATGTTAGTAGCGGGTTCGAGATATGGATGATATCGAAGATTGAAGCATCAATTGTGAAAGGAGTTTGACATGAAAGACTTGGGTCGGCCAAAAAGATTCTTGGAATGCAAATCACGAGAAATAAGAAGAAAGGATCCTTCTGCGGTTATCTCGGTGAGTACATCAATCGTGTGTTTTGCATAGATTCATGACGTGAGCGTGCGAAGCCGGTTAACGCGCCACTGGCTAGTCATTTTCGCCTATCCGAGGATCGGTCCCCTCGAACGGAGGAGAGAGAATCAGCTAAGGTTCCTGTATGCCTCGGCCATTAACCCGTACGGTGGGAGTTGTTAGCGGTTATTTATGTCAATCCAGGGGAAAACTCGTTGGGAAGCGATCAGTGGATTTTGAGGTATCTGCGAGCCTGCATGAGAAAAGTGTTTGTACTTTAGTAAAGGAGAGTTAAAAGTACAAGGATACATTAGATGCGGACTTTGGAGGTGAAGTTGATCAGAAGAAGCATTTGGTTATATATTCTTGTTGGAACTACATTTTGTTAGTTGGATGTCACAAATACGAGAAAATTGTCACTCATCCTTCTGGAGTGAGTATGTAGCGATGGCGAAGCTAGTAAAGAGATGATATGGCTTGAGTTTGTTAAGCGAGTTGGGATTCAATGAGAAGAATGTTAACGTAGTAGTGACGAAGTCAAAGTCTGTCCTGCTGGCGAAGAATTCAGCATTTCATTCTAAGAACCAAACATATTGGACTTCGTTATCACTTCATCGGATCTATTAGAAGATGATGTGTTATCTTGGAGAAGATTGAGGAGCGAAAAATCCGGCTGATATGTTAACAAAGGTGGTGATTATTGACAAGCGAGAAGTTGTCTTGACTTCGGTTCCTAAATAACAGTAGACTAGAAAAGGCTGCTGCGTTGATCGAGGTGTGAAGGCAGTTGAAATCGGTCTTCAAGTGGGAAATTGTTAGATATTATTGTTATAAAGCTCCTTAATTTAAGGAGCAAATTAAAGGAGCAAAACATCGCTTAAATTAAGGAGCAAAACATGGAACAAACGAGGTAAAACATGGAGCAAAACATGGAGCAAAACATGGAACAAAACGAGGTAAAACATGGAGCTTGAATTCAGGAGCGATTCGGAACCATTAATTTAAGGAGTAATTCGAGGAGTAGATTTTCCTATAAATAGATGTGTAATTGTAATGAATTAACCAATCCAAAGTGTTCATTCCAATTGAGAGAAAAGGCTTGAGAGGAAAGGCTTTTGTGAGAGAAAATTGAGAGTAATTTTCTTGGGTGTAATTGGGTTGTGAGTTGTGAGTGTTATGCTTAGCGCTGTGTAATTCGCTTCGGTAAAAAGATCTAGCTTGAGTCAGGAGGCGTAAAGCGATTGAAGTGAAGCTCAGTTCTCAAATTTAGTGTTATTTTTATTCTTAACGCTTTCTCGTAAATCGAGCTCGGGAATTTGCGTTATTTAAAATGACAGTACCTGATTATAATGAACAGTACGTCTTTAATTCTCACCTTAATGTTCAAAAAAATGGACGTGTATATCACGCGTCGCTAGAATTGATTTAACAGAAAAGAACCCTAACCTGTACTTAAAAATGAAATAGTCAAGAAGAGATCGAGGGAGAGATCGATGGAGAAGTTGTAACTTTTATTTTAAGGAGGTGGAGTGGGGACAAAAGTTCATCTCAAGTAGGGTCACCACCAAAAATATCATATCATTCATTACTTACCAGTTACCATTACCCCATTATAATAATCATCATCATCATCATCATCATCCTCATATATTTGTCATAATACTTTTAATTTTTAAGCCCGGCCATGTCTAGCTAGCTTCTTCGTCTTGTTGATAACTTAGCCTTTTCAATATGCTATCAGCTGAGGGAATATATACCTGAAATAAATAGATTATTTAATTTTCAGTCTCCATCAGTTTCTGGTGTGGGGTGAGTCTAGGAGGTCCTCTTTTATATATTCCTCTCACTATCAAAGTTATACAGCTCTTTCTTATTCAGTTTCTTGAAATTAATTATACAGCTCTTTCTTAACGCCTGACTTTCTTGGAGGAAAGCTTTCGTAGCAATCAAGCTCCCACTTACAAGATAAGGAGAGAGAGAGAGAAAAAAAATATATATATATATATATATATATATATATATATTATTATTATTATTATTATTATTAGGGCATGTGTGTTGTCTCTTTTGTATTTGTTTGCTTCCTATTTAACTCTTTCTTCTCTCCATTTTATCAATTCTTCTTTTTATCATTTTTTTACCATCTCTCATCACTTTCCTTTTGCTTTCAGCTTTACATTACTTCCTTGGGATCTGATCTCTCTTTCCTTCTCTCCCTCCATAACACTTCTTGAGAGAGAGTACTACAATCGCTTCAGGTTTAGAGGGAGAGAAGTTCTGGTTCAATTCCCGAGAGGGCCAATTTTTGTACTTGTTCTGATCTTTCTTGTTTCTTTGTATTTCTTAATTTCTATGTGTTTCTCTTTCTGTCTGCTTCAAAATTGAAAGGTACGAAAAACAAGTTACAAAAGCTAGCCTAGTGATCAATAAGAGTTTTTGTTTTTTCGAAATTGATCATTGGAGGATACAAGTTTCGATTCAACCAGATCTGAGTTTGGTGATCGAGTACACCCTACACGACTGTAGTATATAAGGTTGTGTCTTTTATATTTGGCTACCTCCTTCTCCTTCTCCTTCTCCTTCTCCTTCTCCTCTATTAACGTATTAATTAATTACTTTGTTTTCTTCTTCATTAATTGCTTCTTGTATTTTCCTCTATTTTTTTTTTACGAAAATTCAATAAGTGTTTCAAGTTTTTTGGTCGGTTACTTCCCACATTCTTCTTATGTGATGGTATGCTATTAAATATTGATCATGTTGTTACAGTTATATGATTTTATTTTAGTTATACAGATCATTAATTAATACTTAGTTTAAGTAGTTAATATGCAATTCAAACTCGTTTCTATTAATTAATTCTAACCTATTTAATTATGAGTCTAAAATTGATTCTTATAACTTTAATTAATAATTAATTCGGTATAAAACAGCATGCTTTTAATTTTATTTCCTAGTTAATTTCAGGTGTTTATTAATCTTGAATCTAACTTCACATGATGATAAATTTCATACTTTATAGTTTATAAGAAAATGTAGATAATCATCATGAATTGTTTCCCTGATCATATTAATTATCAAATGTTTAGTAGCAAAAAAGCAACATCATTTAGTAGTTTCATGCATACATCTTACTTTTACTGTTGGTTTTAAACATGATGGTTATTAATTATTAAAATTATTAGGGAACTAGCTATGTACGTAGGTATTTTTTTTTAAATACTCTTAAATTTTATAAACTAGTGCATAAGTTAATTTGGAAATGTGTAGCTATTAAAGTTTAAATCCTTATTATTATTATTATTATTATTATTATTATTATTATTATTATTATTATTGCTGCCTGTATTGAAGTTTAATTCCTTAAAACTAAATAAAATACATCTTCTTTCATTATTTTATATCACATGTACGCAATATATATAGCTGAAATTAATCTTTGGGCATGACCTGCAAAATCAAACAATTTATATAAGTCTTAACTAAGATCAGAAGATTGATATAATGTAAGTGGTTTTTTTTTACTCACTAAATAAATTACAGTTTTTATTGATTTTAAATAAACTCGTCTCTTAACTATAGATGTTCCTTATAAAACATATTTACATCTGCTTTTGGTTGATTTGATGAATGAAACATACTTTTATAATGCAAAAAATATAATATTTACAATTAATATTGTTCTCTTAGCGCCAAAAATAAAAATAAAAATTACAATATTGTTCAAGGGCTGCTGGAAATGGGATATATATAGTTAATTATATTTATTTTACTTACAAATTAATGTTCGATGTTAATTATTTTTTTTATAGTTAGGGCATGGGGATCCCGAATCTTTAATGTTATTAATCTACATGTAAGTGATTGAACTCTAACTACTACTTCTTTGGCATTGAGTAAATCTACTTGATGTATTCCATGGAAAACATTTCTAGTTTGTTTGGTTTTAGTTGTAGAGTTTTTCTTCTTCTTTCATTTTTTTTAATATTTTCGATTTAATTAAAAGGGAAGGCATTTTCTAACTTCAAATATATAAAAAAAAAATTGACTTGATTTCAATAATCTTAATTTTTTATAAAATTTTGTACATTCTTTTATCTCAATAATTGATATTAATAAGAAAGTTAAGATAGAAAAATGTTTATAATCATTAGTACTATCAAATAAACAAATATGTTGTTGAAGTGGTTATTCATCTAGGCTCTAAACAAATTACTTAAGACATTGCATATGGTGTCAAGCATCACCATTCTTTTGTTTAATTAGTTTAGTTCGATCATGATCTTGATCTTGATCTCTTTTTTTTTCTTTTTCTTTTTTTAAATACTTAAAGCTCATCTTGATTTAGATTGGAAACATTTGAACATAATTAGTTGTACGTCCAAGCCTTATTCATACAAGTGTAAATAAATATGCATGCTCAATAAGAATTTTTTTTTTGGGATAGAATGCTTAATAAGAAGTTAATCATACGAACTTAATCCTTTCCTTAATTTTTAAAGAAATATTAAACTTTAAGCAAAGTTCAATTTCTTCATTAGAAGCATAAGTACGTGTTAAATGTTTGACTTGCAATTCAATTTACTAATTATATAGAACTTAGAAGCTTTTCTTTGAGAAATTTTGCAGCGCAGTGCTTCATGTTACATATTAATTTTATGTTTTATTAATCTTTTGGCTATATTTCACATTAACTATTGCCTTGATAATATTGATCAAAGTCTCCATATCTGATCTACATAAAATTTAAAATGACACTTTAAATCTTATGTAGGGCTTGTTAATTAATAATTAGATGGACATATGTATGTAAACATCTTAGTGAAATAATTAATAACAATTAATATTGATGAACAATTAATGAATTCTTTTAAATGGAACGGTGCTTAATTAGTATGCATGATGAATGTTCATAATTTTGTCAATTTCACTGCAGGTTTAATTATCTGTCCAAAAGAAGATGAATGCATTTTCACATGTGCCTCCAGGATTTAGATTCCATCCCACGGATGAAGAACTTGTTGATTATTACCTGAGGAAAAAGATTGCTTCCAAAAGAATCGATCTAGACATCATCAAAGATGTTGATCTTTATAAGATTGAGCCATGGGATCTTCAAGGTTAACAGCACATACATATCAAATTACTTCTTTAATTAATTGATCCATATTTACTTTTCTTACACGTATATACACTTGTATTCTAAAATGTATACGCTAATGAAATTAATTTCCCTTGTATTGAATTAATATTGAGCATGCAGAACTGTGCAAGCTAGGAAGTGAAGAGCAAAATGAATGGTATTTTTTCAGCCACAAAGATAAAAAGTATCCAACTGGAACTCGCACAAATAGGGCAACAAGAGCTGGATTCTGGAAAGCTACTGGAAGAGATAAAGCTATTTACTCAAGGCATAGCTTGGTTGGAATGAGAAAAACCTTGGTCTTCTATAAAGGTCGAGCTCCAAATGGACAAAAATCTGATTGGATTATGCATGAATATAGACTTGAAACCAATGAAAATGGAACCTCTCAGGTAATTAGCTTCGTACCTTTTGGATAAATAAATTCGCTCACACGAATATGAATCTATTTCTAAATCCACACACACATATATATATATATATATATGTAAATGTAAATTTAATGCATATATTTATTTACATTACAAGAAAAATGAATATATGTTTTTTTAAGGTAGTTAAAAATAAAATTTCATACATAAAAGTATTATACCAAACAATTAAATCAAATTTAATAGTAGCAGGAAGAAGGATGGGTAGTGTGTAGGGTATTCAAGAAGAGATTGCCTACAATGAGGAAAATAGGAGACTACGAGTCACCGTGTTGGTATGATCATGACCAAGTCTCCTTCATGCCAGATATTGAATCCCCAAGGACTAGTTATTATCATCATCAATATCCCTGCAAGCAAGAGCTTGATCATCAGTTGCAGTACAATATTAATAATATCCATAACATGCCTCCTGATCATCCTTTCCTTCAGCTACCCCAACTAGAAAGTCCTAAGCTTCCACAATCAGCTACTAGCTCAATTGCTCCCTATGCCTATGATCAGAGGAACACTACTACTACTACTACTACTACTACTACTACTACTACTACTAATAATAATAATAATAATAATAATAATAATAATAATAATAATAATAATAATAATAATAATAATAATAATAATAATACAAGTGCTATTCACTCTTCAACGCTCATGACTCAAGAAGATCAGCAAGTGCAACAAAGCATTAATACTCCTCATCATCACCAAAATTTGAACTCACAAGCTGTTGATCAAGTCACTGATTGGCGAGTTCTTGACAAATTTGTTGCATCCCAACTCAGCCATGATCCTCAAGATGCCAATTACTCCAACAATGCAACTGCTAATTTTAATGTGACCCATCAACATGACATGAACATGTTGGGAAATGAATCTAAAAGGCCTCAAAATATTGGAGAGGCGCAGGAATATGCATCGACATCCACCTCAGCCAGTTGTCAAATTGATCTGTGGAAATGATATTGATCATCAACAATTATATACTAATTAAGCATATATATATATACATACAGAATCTAAACGGAAAACGATCAAGTATGGATCATATATATTATATTGCTGTACATAATAAACAAGGAACCATATTAATTGTTTAGTTACAAGTGTGACACTTTTTGTGTCCTTAATTGGGTATTGATTAATACTAGGGGACTATTAGTTCTACATATGCTCTTGGCCTAGATATTTTCAGTATATTTTTGTACGTCTTTTTGCTGCTAACCATATACTCTAAAAATTAAAAGGTATAATTGTTGTACTACATGCATGTGTAATCCTTGTCTATATATAATATAGACATGATCGTATATCTGTATATTTCAAATGGAAAATTAATGCATAGTGAGTTGTGTCCTTGTAATTTTCTTACGAAGCCAATCACTTATTTCAGCCTCATCACTCAGAAGCCAGTAGTTAGTTAATTTAATTAATAACATAATATATTTTTCTTTAACTGAATGAATATGTCATGACTTCCTTAAATTATTTAGAGCAATATATAGTTCTCGCAATTTCGTGGGACAAAGTTTGTTCTGTGTATCATGCATGTATGCTTGAAAATGGCATCACGCACGAACTTCTTATGCAAGGACGTACGTAATGGAAATCAAGGCATGATCCTCTATTGAGTAGTCCCACATCGACCAAGTATCACCATAAGAATCCTCCATCTCTCCTCAACACTCTCCCTCACATCAACTCTGTCGACGGACGGTGGTGGTCTTATGGTTACCACGGGTGTAAGTGTAGGATAGCTCTCCTCCACCGCCAAAGGTCCTGCTCTGATACCATGTTGATTCACCTGGGCCTAACTCTACCCCTGAAAACGCGCTTACAATGGTGAGGATTGTCCAGGCTTATAAACCAGCTCTTATGCTGGTCCTTGGTCAATGTGGGACTCCTCAACACTCCCTCTCACATCGACTGTGTCGACGGACGGTGGTGGTCTTATGGTTGCCACGGGTGTAAGTGTAGGGTCGCTCTCCTCCACCGCCAAGGGTCCTGCTCTTATACCATATTGATTCACCTGGACCTAACTCTACCCCTGAAAACGCGCTTAGAAGGGTGAGGATTGTCCAGGCTTATAAACCAGCTCTTATACTGGTCCTTGGTCGATGTGGGACTCCTCAACATGGTATCAAAGCAGGACTCTTGGCTGTGGAGGAGAGCTACCCTACACTTACACCCGTGGCAACCATAAGACTACCACCGTCCGTCGACACAGTCGATGTGAGGGGGAGTGTTGAGGAGTCCCACATCGACCAAGGACATGCATAAGAGCTGGTTTATAAGCATGTACAATCCTCAAGGGGTAGAGTTAGGCAAGGTGAATCAACATCCTCCCTCTTTTATATATATTTCTAAAATAAGTGAAGAAATTTTTAGAAGCATTAGAAATACAAACTTTACTAAAAACTTAAATTAATAAAATAAAATTTATGTACATTAATATAATTCAATGATTAAGATTATGAAATTTAAACACAAAAACTCTAACTATTACATTATATTAAAAATTATCGATTCTCGTAAAACATTAAAATAAGAATATAAATATCATTTTTACATGTTTGTAAACTTTTTACTCAATTATTTTTACTCCTATTGTTTTATCAAAATTTAAACGTGAAATGTGTTATGTCATTAACCTTGTACTTAAATTACCTACTAACCGGAGCAAATAACCTACATATATCTTAATTAACAAATATTAGAGGAGCTAGAAAAAAAAATTAAATAATTAACAAGATGATCCGTAAAATTTGTGGTGGGAGAATAATGGAGAAATGTAATTAAATCTTTTAGATTAATTTTAACAGTATTACTGTATCTAAGTTTGCACACATACATAAATCAATTATGGTGTGATCTACTAGACTATACTGTACATTGTTATACCTACAAAGTAGTTTAGCTTAGGTTGTTATCATCCTATGTATACGTGTCAATAGCTCAGAAGATTTGTTGTATAAGTTGTTAGCTACTAGTAGCTATAACTAATATAAATAGTTGATAGTGTTATACAGAGCTATATATATAAGTAGTTTTCTTTTTAAAAGTGATATTTTATTCTTTTATTATTTAAAAAAAATCACTTTTATATTTCAAAATATTATAAAACTTGTGATAATATAAGTATAAGAAAGTTAAGTATGCATTATATATATTATTTTATTAATTTTAGAATAGTATCGCACATCATCGTATTAAATTTAAAATAATTTAAATGATTAATTTAATCAAAATTATCACTTAATTATTCAATGTGTAATGTTGTTAGACGAATAAATAGAAAAAAATTAATTATTAGATGATTTAAAAAATATAAAACATAGATCGATAATACGAACGAAACAAATACAATAATACGCGTAATTAGTAAATAAGAATAAACAAATATAAACAAATAAGGATTAAGTAGCAGGAAATCACATCTAATTAATTTATGCAAAATCATACCTCCAAAGAGATGTTTTCTTGTCAATATATATTGAAGACGAACTAAATGGAGATGAAGCATGTGATTGCCTTCTAATCCGTACAAACCAGAAACTTTGATATAGCTAGGTTGCTAACTGGATTTGAACATTCTAAGACATACAGCACAAATTCACAATGCATAAAGGAATGAAGTACTTGGCTTCAAAGTACCACACTATTTAGTATTTATATATATCGACTCAGATTCCCACTTAATATATATATTTAATATAATGGACCGAAGCACCATCATAAATAATGGTTATGGGCGAGAGGGAGCATGAGTACTGTGTGATCGATGAAGGGGCATATTCGAAATTAAACCAATATTGATGACAATATAACAGAACAAATGTTAATGGGATTAAAACGGACAAGACATACAAAGGGAAGTGATTGATCATGTTTCATCCATCCACAACTTACTTGAGTTGGAGTAGACAAGCACATGGAAATCCCTAAATTTGAAGAAAATTGGGAAAACGACATAATCATTGGGCGTGCTCGATCATCTTATGATAATGCTAAGCATCATCAACCCTAGCTCTCACTCCGAGGAACTAGTACTCAAAGTAGAAGTGTTACAACACTCAAGAAACGACTCAAACTCAAACAATTAATGAACTAGAATAACAAAAGAGAGAAAACGTGCTGTGTTTCTTTTTTCTCGAAATAGGGTTTTAGGTGGACATTCTTTCTTTCCAAAACGTTTGTGAACGATTACATAAAATAATATATAATAAAAAATATATTAATTACACAATTATATTGAAGTAATTAATTATAATTTAATTAAAATAATATCAAATTGAATCACAATTAATATAAATTAATTGAATTGTAAGTTTTTTAAATAATATAAATATATTATTTAAGTGTTATTTATATTATTTTTTCAAGGTTTTGTATGGAAATTTTGTAATTTTTATTGCATCACTTGTAATATTAAATATAAAAATAAAATAATCATATTTTTATAATTTTTTTTTGTTAATTTCACTATAAAATGAAGGAATTCACGTTTTAATAATATAATTAACTACACATGCATTAGGGTTACTATTGCTAATCGTCCAAAACAAATTAAACATTTGTGAAAATATAAAAATAAAAATATAGATGATCCCACTTGGACACAACCACATGTGAAACACCATTATTCTTTTTGGTTTCCAAATCCCAATCTACACAGTTCCCAGTGTCCCCATTAATTCCCTCCCTGCTATTTTTTTTATTTAAATATATAAATATTTTAAATGTATTTATATAGTAACAAAAATAATTTATTAATAACAATTCATATAATTTTATTGCTTCAATATTAAAATTCACCCTAATCTTTTGTTAGGAGAGATTGAATTCTGATTCTGTTACTCAATGAAAATTTTTTAAGAAAAGAATTTCCATGTATCTTTCCAAATTGCATAGGAAATTAAATAAAATTTATTAGTTAAGCCTAACTAGAGATATTTACATCATGATTCATGTGAATAAAGTAGTATTGACTGCGAGACATATGGCCGAGAGTGGATGAATATTGACAGGGCAAGAGGGCACACAGCCTGATTGGAGATTCTTGAAGGGGCAACCATAAAGGGGACGACCAATCTTCTTTATTGATCAATTACTTATGTTTGTGTTTTCTTTCATTATTATTTTGTGTGGTCATGTTTTAACTTATAAATCCACTTGAAGAAAACTGACAAGTAAAGTCTAAGCTAAAGTCAATTATTTTCATTACACCTGGTAGATTCAGAACTGCCTTTTTTCACCACTTGTGTTTGATTTGCTTTTTAAGTTTTTAATAACCCTTCAAATCTTGTGATAAGAAAAAGGTTACTTTCATGGTATACACCAAACCAGTTTCGGCTGTGTGGATTGGACAAGGAAATATTTTTTATTTATTTATTAAACGATATTTGGGAATATAGATTTGAAAAGATATTGCTGGTAGAAATATCAAGTCTTATCAACTATACTAAAAGGCAAATGACACCTAAGAAATATTTTTAAACTAGACTTGAAAATACAGAAACAAAACATTTACAGACTCAACCATGGGTTTGGCTGAAAAAGAAAAAAAAAACAAACTGATTAAACCTCGTTAACATAACACACTCAACTTTTGTGACAGTGGAAATATAAAATAGAACTAATTTAAATAATGGGGAGATGATAACTGGAAAAATAAAATTATATACTAATATTATATGTGTATTTATAGAAATAATATGACTTCAAATTTTTTATAAGATTACTAAACTAATAACGAGACTTGATAATAATTATTTAATATTTTAATAATAATATTATAACTTGTGATGTAAATATATAGAGATGTTTGATTAACTGTGTGTGATAAGCATATAAAATTAAACTAACAACATTACATATGTAGTTTTGAATGGATTATGAATAGCTTGATGGATCGAGACAAGAGTCGATCGATCGAAGAATTTTTACCCATTTTTTTGATTCCTAACTTTAATGAGTTGATCGATCGAGAGAGGAGTCAATAGATCGAGTCTATAAATTTTTACACAAAATAACAAAAAGAGGTACATGAATCTCTATACATGGGTTATAGAACTGGATGGATATTTTGGTAAATAACCTAAGGTGCGTATATAAACATCTTTTTATGCCCTAAAATCTTTTGTGAGAACATTGCATGCTTGAAAAGCTTAGAAAGAAAGAGAGTCAAGTGAGAAATTAGGGTTTTTTTTCGTTAAAAGTGGGGAATAAAGCTTGTTGTTTCTTAGACAATTCTTTTGTTCAAGTTTCTTTAAAGTATTATTTTCTCCTATTCAATCTATTGTAAGCATTAAAATCTAAGTAAATCTACATTTAAATAGTTTAAAGCTTAGAGGTATTCTTTAAACTTAAATGGATTGGGTGATGCTTGTATGATGATGGGAGTAAATTATAATGTAATTGAACAGTATAGATTATAATCATTTTTTATTCATAGTAGAATATTGTTAGGATCATTAGAATAATCATTATTTTATCGCTTTATTTATTTGGTTTTATTCTTTGTTATATTTTGATATGAATGCATTTGTAGGTTGTTGTTTTATTGATTAGTTTTCATTTGATTCTTCTTGTGCCATAGGATAACTCCGTTTTGTGTAGAGCTCAACAAGATTTGATAAAATCAGAATAAATATTCATAGTTTCTAACACTAAAGAAACTAAATATCAAATATTACAATTGTGATATCTTGAAAGAAAAAAGAAAAAAAAAATTCCTTTTGTCGATAGCGTTCCTTAATTTCTCATCGAGGTATGAGATATATGTTATAATTTAATTACTAATCATATATGTCAACGACTGATACATGTTGTGTTATATATTGCTCCTTAGTGAGAAAATTAGAAAAGTCCCACATTGGTTAGGAATGAAGATGGGTGTTGGATTTGGGGCTATAAATAAAGCCCTCCTTCACCATTTGTAAACATCCCAAAAATTTGTAAATCTTCCTCTTTTTTGTAAGGGTAATTGATTAGCTCAATTTTGCCCAATTAGTTGTAATTTTGAAGTTCATTCATTTGAAGATAGTGGAAGTGGTCAACGGCCTTGAGGACTATAGGTAACATTTATACAGAACCTCGTTAAATTTACGGTGTTATTATTTTTACTGCTTTTAATATTTACTGTTTCAATATCTGTTTTAGTTTATTTTAGCATTATATTTCCAATAGCATTACTTTGTCGGGTTAGTTTGAGTTCTATTCATTTAAATCATAAGTGAATAGTAACTACTTAGCATAGGAAAAATATACCCGATTTTCCCAACAATTGGTATCGAGTAGAAGGTTTTCTACCTAGGCATTTGTTTGTATTAGTTTGTTTGCTATTGGAATATAGTTGCTAGTTGTTGTAATTTGAAGAAATGGCGGAAGAAAAATTTCTTTTAAACAAAGGCCGGTCATCCACGTCGACGAGACTATGGTGATGAACGCGAGGTTCGAGGTGGAGAAGTTTGATGGAACAGGTCATTTCGGCATGTGGCAAGGCGAAGTTCTAGATGCCTGTTTCAACAAAGATGCTAGACATCGCCGTTGAAGAAAGAGAAAACCAGATGGAGCAGATGAAGTAGAGTGAAAAAATATCAACCGGAATTGGCATGTGGTACAATCCGTTCGTGTCTCTCGAAGAGAACAAAAGTACACGTTCGTGAAGGAGACATCCTGAAGTAAGTTGTGGAAGGCGTTGGAGAACAAGTTCATGAAGAAGAGTGGACAAAATCGGCTCTATTTGAAGAAGAAGTTATTCGGTTTCAATACCTTCCGATGCTTACAATAAACGACCACATTCTTGATTTTAATCAATTAGTAGTAGATTTGTTAAATATGGATGAAACTTTTAAAGATGAAGATTTAGCCTTGATGTTGTTAGCCTCCTTCTGGTGAGTTTGATCATCTTATTACGAGCTTACCTATCGTTGGGAAGGATAAAGTGTCTTTTGAGGAAGTTTGTACTTGCTTTGTATAGTTATGAAATTAGAAAGAAAGATAAAAGAGAAAGTAGGAATGAAGTAGCGAGAGGCATTGTACGTAAAAGGACGTCCATGAAACCGCAATAAAGGAAGGAGAGGTAGATCTCATCAAAAGGAAGACTTGGTAAAGATGAATGTGCCTTTTGTCATGAGAAAGGCCATTGGAAGAAAAATTGTCCGAAGTTGCAAAAGAGAGGAAAAGGCATTTACTGAGTGCATGTGTGGTCAAAGCAATTCAAATTGAGATTTTGCATTGGACCAGTTCGTCGACATCATCTCTCGCTGGTGATTGGATTTTTGATTGACTGTACTTTCCATATGTCTCCTAACAAGGGAGTGGTTCTATAATTTTGAAAAACCAGATGGTGGAGTTGTTTTCATGGATAATGATTATCCATGCAAAATTTTGGGGATGGTAACAATCGTTTGAAGAATCAAGAGGTTTAACCAGAATCTTGACGGATGTTCATTATGTTCTAGATATGAAGAAGAATATCATTACTGTGGGAGTCTTAGAATCAAAAGGCTTCATTGTGGCCATACAAAATGGAACATTGAAGATTACTTCTAAAGCACTTGTGGCGATGAAAGGTATTCAGAAGAATAACCCGTACTACTACCTTGGTAGTACGGTTATTGAGGACGTCGACGGCCGATTCGAGGATGAAGAAAGAGATTTAGAAACTACCAAGTTGTGGCATATGCGTTTGGGACATCTTTGGTGAAAAAGCTTTCTGATTCTAGTAAAGCAAGCTGATTAAAAGGTCTGCAAGAACCTGATTAGAATTCTGCGAGCATTGTGTATTGGGAAGCGTAAAAGAGTAAGCTTTGGCACCTGCTTTCTTCATAATACAAAGGGTATTTTGGATTACATCATACCGATGTATGGGCCATGACAAGAACTCCATCCATGAGTGGCAAACATTATTATGTCACTTTCGTTGATGACTTCTCGGAGAAGAGTTTGGGTGTATCTCACATGAAGAAAAAGGATGAAGTGTTAGGTATTTTTCTCAGGTGGAAGAAGATGTTCGAGGCTCAGGGTGGTAAGAAGATCAAGCGTGTGAGGTGTGATAATGGCGGTGAGTACACAAATGAGCCATTTATGAAAGTTTGTGAAGAAGAAGGGATAGTGCGGCACTTCAACTATTCGAAAAACACCACGACAAACGGGTTGCGGAACGTATGAGCCAGGACTTTCTTTGGAAAAAGGTTCGGTGTATGTTGTCAAATCTTTGGTTTAGGCAAGACGGTATTAGTGAGGAGTGACATATGCATGTCATCGTCGTCAACCGTCTACCATCGGCTGCTCTTGAAGGCAAACGCCTATGGAGAGGTATGGTCTGGAAAACCCTGCTAGAGATTACGATTTCTTACATGTGTTTGGTTCAATTGCATACTACCGTGTAACGAGAATCAAAGTTGGACCCAAAACGAAAGCCATTTTTTGGGGATCCACGGTTCTAAGGGATATCGACTATGGTGCCTTGAAAGCGAAAAAGATAATCTTTAGCAGAGATGTTACCTTTGATGAATCTGCATTGTTGAGAAAGGTAACTAAGAAGATTGATGGCACTTTAGAAGCGAGTGAGTAAACTCCGAAACAAGTGGAGTTTGAAAGCAAAATTGTTAATCAGGTTAGTGAAGATAAGGCAGTTGATCCTCGGGTGAGAGAAGATGAATCGGATGAAGAGGTTTTAACCCGAGAACACTCCACATCAACAAGAAGAAAGCTGCGAGTTGATAGGCCACGACGACAAAATGTCAAGGTACTGCTCGATACAAGGATTTTGAAGACTACTGCGCTCGGTTTAAGAATACGGTGGCACTGTGCACTTTCAACAGGTTGTGCATGATGATGTTCCTTCCATATATAAAGAAGCAATCGAAGCCACGAAGTTGAAAGATGGAAGGAAGCCATGGATGAAGAACTTTTGTCCCTTGAGGAAGAATAAAACATGGAAGTTGACCTGACTACCTAAAGGCAAGAATGCAATTGGATGCAAATGGGCGTATGCAAAGAAAGATGGATTTTCTAACAAAGACGGTATTCGCTGCAAGGCAAGGTTGGTGGCTAAGGGCTACGCTCAGAAGGAGGGAATCGATTATAATGAGGTATTTTCTCCGGTCGTAAAACATTCTTCTATTAGAATTTTGTTGGCCTTGGTAGCACAATTTGATTTGGAACTAGTTCAACTTGATGTGAAAACTACGTTTTTACGGTGACTTAGAAGAGGAAATCTATATGTCTCGGCGGAAGGGTTTATTATTTGGTAAAGAGAATTGGGTTTGTAATTTGAACAAATCATTGTATGGATTGAAGCAATCTCCGGCGATGGGTACAAACGATTTGATCGGTTTATGTTACAACAAAAGTATACCGAGAAGCCATACGCACGATCATTGTGTGTATTTTCAAGCTACTGAAAATGAGTCTTTCGTCCTATCTCCCATTGTACGTCGATGATATGTTGATTGCGTCGAAGACGAGAAATTGAAAAGTTGAAGGCTCAACTAAGTCGAGTTCGAGATGAAAGATTTGGGAGAAGCCAAGAAGATTCTCGGTATGGAGATAGAGGAGACGGGTGAAGAAGGGGAAGCTTTAGTTTGACCCAGTCAATATTTGAAGCGGATACTACAACGTTTTTGGTATGAATGAACGGAACAAAACATGGTAAGTACTCCTAGGTTCCTCAATTTAAGCTTAGTGCTCAATTATCTCCTCGAGAATGATGCAGAACGAGAATATATGGCAAAGTACCATATGCAAATGCGGTTGGTAGGCTTGATGTATGCGATAGTGTGTCTGAAGACCGACATTTCACATGCGGTTGGTGTTGTAGCGGTGCATGCATGATCACAGTAAAGGACATTGGTTGGGCATGAAATGGATTCTACGGTATATTATAAATCGTAAATGTTGGTTTAGTATTTCGGCGGGATAATCACCATTTGGTCGATGTGCGATCGGATATTGTGATTCGACTATGCGGGAGATTTAGATAGCGTCGGTCCAACTAGGTTATGTGTTTACTCTTCTAGAGCACCCGGTCGGTTGGAAGTCTACCTTGTAGTCACGGTTGCTTTGTCTCTACTGGAGGCGAGTATATGGATTCTGAAGTGTGTGAAGGAAGCTATTTGGTTACGAGGTTGCTTGAAAGACTTGCAGGAGTTGGTCAAAAACATATCGAGGTGTTTTGTGATAGATCAGTCTTTATTCGTTTAGCAAAGAACCAAGTCTACCATGCCGCGCAAAGCGTTGGCGTTCGTATCGTTTAGATGCGAGAGATTATTGAAGAAGGTGGAGCTTAGGATTCGGAAGATTAGTACGACGAGAGAATCATGATATGATGGCAATGAGGTGGTAGCAACAATCAAGTTCAAACGTTATGCTGACTTGATTAACGTCCAAATCTGAATTAGCGTTAGCGTCGTTGATCTAGCGATTGAAGAAATCGTTTAAAATCACTAAGTCATTAAGGTGGAGATTTGTTATATATTCTTTCCTTAGTGAGAAAATTAGAAAAGTCGCGTTGGTTAGGAATGAAGATGGGTGTTGGTTGGTATAAATAAAGCGCTTTTTTGATTTATAAACGTCAAAAATTTGTAGAATCTTCACTCTCTTTTGTAAGGGTAATTGATTAAACCGATTTCTTGGAATTAGTTGTAATTTTGAAGTTCATTCGTTTGAAGATAGTGGAAGTGGTCAATGACGCTTTAGGGACACAGGTAACATTTATATAGAACCTCGTTAAATTTGGTGTTATTATTTTTAACGCTTTAATATTTACTGTTTGATATACGTTTTAGTTTATTTTAGCATTATATTTCCAATAGCATTACTTTGTCGGGTTAGTTTGAGTTCTATTCATTTAAATCATAAGTGAATAGTAACTAATTAGAATAGGGAAAATATAACCAATTTTCTCAACATGTTGTTTAGCGATTATTAAAAAAAGAAAAAATCAACCATGTTACTTCTGATAATGTAACGATAACAATTTTGGGATGGGGTCGTAGATTTAGTCCTGTAAATTGAAAACAAGGGAGTGTATGTTCATTGTTTAGAATCACAAAGACCAGTGGCTTCATCACAAAATCCATCGCGATCAAGCAATTTCTGGGGAGGAGCGCTCAATAGAGGAGAAGATGGGGTTCCATAAGCACTACGTCTACTGTTTCCACAGCCTAAGCTTGCTCTGGTACTCACCCCTGTTGTTGGGTTTGTTCCACTTGCATACTTGCACAGAGCCTACAATAGCATACCCAATACTATTCGATTAAACTACCCTGATAAATGGTAATTTAATTGCAATAAGAAGCAGTAGCAACTATCATATTAAAGCAGAGAATGTAAAGACAGCAACAGTGATTTTTGGTAGTTATGAATATTATGATACCTGCTTCTGAAGTAGGTCCAAAACAGCGTCACTGAAATCAGCACCTTCAATTATGGCACCTCCAAGATCACTGCGTGTAAGGACTGTCCTGACCAGCACCGCATTTGTCAGATTAGCTTCGTTAAGAACCTGCCGTTTACATGCAAATGCAATAATATATAAGAGGAGATTACATGTGGGAAAAGGAACTACAAACCAAAACCAACATTATCTCTTGGATTAATTCTATGTTATTAATATTCATTTTCCAGTTACATATCTGATCAGTTTTTGTGTCATATGTACATTTATGACATTAATGTAATGTGTAAAATACACAATTGAAAGTTAATGTTTAAACTTTACCATGCGATCCATCAAGGTGTCGCTGAAATCTGCACCTGTCAAATGTCAAAAGAAATTAATAATTATTTTTTATGATTTCCTGTAACTTCATGAAAGCGCATTTGGTAAATGTATATATGTACACATACATTGTTGAGTTTTATTTAATCTAATTTAATGTATTACGTTGTAAGCTTGAGTTCCTGCTTTGCAGTAAACTCTTCCAAAGCCTTGGAATTTAGAAACCAACAGAAGCAAAACTGGAA
This sequence comes from Hippophae rhamnoides, assembly GCA_033030585.1. Classification (NCBI taxonomy): domain Eukaryota; kingdom Viridiplantae; phylum Streptophyta; class Magnoliopsida; order Rosales; family Elaeagnaceae; genus Hippophae; species Hippophae rhamnoides. Next base: position 65,126,756 of record CM065428.1, on the reverse strand, counting down.
GGAGGCATTGGAGTACTCACTACTGAGTCTCTACTAATGTACATGTTCATTTTATTCTTTCTTATATGTAATTGGAATAGAATTCTGTCTCAATCTAATACTATTCCATCTCTATTTTGCTATTGCTATTCCTGCTCACTTTTATGGCTTCATATATACTTTTTCTTCCAATGGATTACCTTGTGAAACGCTGCTTTATAAAAGGCAAAAAAGATTTTGAGGACTTTGAGGTAAGTGTTTTTCTTTTGATGATAAGGAATCAAAACTGAGAACAGCTGAAACTCCATGAGCTGAGTTGCCAAAGGCCTTAGAAGTTTTAAGATTGTTAGTACTGTCAAAAACTACAGATTGTGATACTATGGAACAGAGAAAAAATTATCCTCCTTCAAAAGGAGCTTCAGCTATACAACATTTCCATCCGGGATGTGAAAGCATGAGCTCAAATTCCACTATTTGAAGCTTCCCTCCAGTATGTTAAAGAAGAATTCCAATTTCTGCAATCCAAAACTTTCCTCAAGGATTTGGAAGAAAGGCTCCACTAGATAGAAAATATTGGTCGAATGCCATTGATAAAATTGAAGGTGACAAGAGTTCTACGAAAGAAAACATGTCACCTATTGAGGAAGTGATGGATGATGCCCCTGGAAAGAGCGTCAGGAGTATTTGAAGCACCACAAAGTACTCGAGAATATTGCCAACGATGAGCATTTTGATAATGAAATTGGCATAAATCAAGTAGCATGAAGGGGAAGTTCGTGAGAAGCATTTAGGGAAAATTTGTGGGGAGTATCATTTGCAAGAGAGAGAGAGAGACAATATTGGCTCAGTAGCTCCAGTGCAAAGCGTGATAGTGGATGTTCTCATGGCTCCATCCAATTGTACATGGAGACAAGAGAAAAGGGCTTCCACGTCAGGCAAGCACCATTTGGACTAGAAACATAAGAAATAGTTTTTACTTATAGGAATAGATTGATATTCAGTATTGACTGGTAAGTGAGAATTTTCTTGAATGTAAAAGTTATTGCTAGAAAACTAATTTCTGTTGGAAGTTGTTTTTGTGCTCATAATTTTGTAGCCTATTCAATCGTCTAATATATGCTTTACAAGTTAGTATTTAACAGTGACAAGATTTACCTGTAAAATTGGCCTTGTATGCCACAGCTTTTTCAAGGTATGCACCGTTGAATGTTGAACCACTGAAGTTAGATTCCCTCATATCAGCAGCAGTAAAATTGGCTCGTCTGCATCAGAGTACAAGATTAGACTATTAGTTAATAAAGAAGTGATATGAAGTTAGAATTTTGATATGTTCCTTTCTTCCCCCACCAATTCAGTAACACGTTGAAAGTAAACAACAAAAGCATTAAAGTAGAGACTAACTAGAAGCCGAACTTAAGTAATCACATACAAAGAATAATACATACACAAGCAAACAGCAACTGGATTCTGACTTTTAACATATAATTGAAGTTTGAACCTTTTTCCTATAGATTTTATCAATTTTTTTCCCCTTTTTCTTTTTAGTATAGCTTTTCAGTCCATCAATCTTTTTCTTCACAAACTATCGATAAAGACTTACCTGAAATTTTCATTCACATACACTGCCTTCCTGCATAAGAAGATAAGAAACAATATAAACACTTACTCACAAAGTCAACTAATTTTATAAGAATAAGTTTCAGTTGATGATAATAAAGAAACATACCTTAGGTCTGCAGAGCCAAATTGGGCAGCAGAACCAATTCCAAACTCACCCCGAGTGGCTGCTTCATATTTATTGAGATCTGCAATTGCAGGCATACCAGAGCTGAAGCTCAAGGTTACAACAGCAGCTGCTCCAATTGCTGTTGAAACCAATTTTCTCCAAGTATTAAGTTCCTTATTCGCGGCCACGCATTGCTTGTTGGAACTATCTTCCTTTTCAAGGAAAAAATCAATAAGCTTTAAAGTCAATTTATATGAATAACACTGTAAAACAATGAAACCCTCTTACCGCTAAAGCAATCTGTTCTGGGGTCCCTCTGTGAGATTATTGAGAATGGCCTAGAAAGAAAATGCAAACAAGTGGATTTAGTCTTTACATTTGAAGAAGAAACAGTCAAAGATTTTATGGGTAGTGGAGAGATACAAGTGAGTGCCATCGCAAAATATTGGTGTTTCTTCAGAGGATACTGAGCAAAAGAAGAAAAAAAAAACTTGGGACGGAGACCAAAGCATGGAAATTGGATAAGATCAGTTCTTTATTCGCATACGTATTATCATAATATAATTATTTTTTTGTTAATAATAATTTTATTTAATAATATTAATATTAAAAATAATTAAATAATAGATCAAAAATGTTATTTCATTCGATTTTGTGTAGCGTTAATAAAATTATTAACCTTCTTAAAATTCATAATAATAAGAAGGGTACTCTTAAATTTATTTCTTATCCTATCTATTTGATCTCAAATTTAATTATAATGCTATATTTTTAAATAATAATTTTGGCATAGCCACTGTTACTATAAATCATAATGATAAGGTGATTAGAATATAGTGCAAATTACTTAAAGTTAATAGTGCAAAATAAACAAAATTTCCTGCTATTACTTTATTAATTACAATGGTTATTCAATTAAAAATACAATTACTTTACGTGAAAATTGATTGTAAATCAATTATGGATTACTTGAGTGATCAACCTAACCATTTATCTTGGGAAGTGAAACAATTTCGGGGAGATTTATCTCTCGTTTTACATCCGTTTTTAGGCTATAATTTTTTATGGGTTTTCATAGATGTTAATGTTTTATTTAGTAACAATAATTTACACCTTAAATAAATAAAATTGTTATAATTTATAAAAATTTAATAATTTTTTTAAATAATCGTAATTTATAATACTTAAGGGTAAAGATGATTATTAAATCGTAGTTAATCGAAATAAATATATATTAATATTATTATTTTATATACATATAATTACATATAAAAATATAATTTTAGTAATAAACATCCAATATTTTGTATAATTAAATTAAATTTTATTTAGTCTTACTTTATATTTTTTATTTTACTTAAAAATATATATTAAATAGTTAAAAAAATAAAAATTAATATCAATATTTTAAATGATATAATAAATTAAAAATTAAATTAATATTTAATTTTTTTAATTAAATAGTAAAAAATAAAAATAGTAGTTAATTTGTAAAGAAACTATTAATAGCTTATAACATATAGATATTCACTGAATATATTTAAAATTAATATAAGATGGTTAGTAATAATATTAGCTTATAACATATAGATATTCACTGTATATATTTAAAACTAATATAAGATGGTTATTATTATTAATATAATCATTCTAACTTATATTTATAACTTTAGCTTATAAAATTACTTCTTTATCCTTAAAGAGTATATTCAAGATGTATCTTTTAATAATAAAAATTTTATTTTTTATCTAAAAAAAAGTAGTTGCTTACCTATTCAATTTAAAAAGACTTGTTATTTTTTTTTTATAAATGGATGGATAAATATTTGTAAAGTTTTATAATTATGTGAAAAAAATCTGTATATGATTCAAGCACACATTTTAAAAATAATTAATAACATTATTAATCTTTTTATAATGTTAATATATATATTTTTTGAGAGTATTAAAAGAATATGGTTATATGTGAGTTCTTTTATTAAAAGATAAACAAATAATAATTTTTTTTTTGTAAACGATCTATTTTATTTTTTTCCGCCACCCATTTTTTCTAAAGTAAAACGGATCAAATAATGTGACATAACAATATATATAATAAATATGTAAAAGAAATCAAAATTCAGGCGTTAATTATGATTTTATGAATAGTATAATTATTAAAAAAACAAAAGCTGGGCAGATGATATATGGGCCATAAACCATGCCTTGTTTAACAGTCACACCATAAGGCCACAGCAATATCATCCTAATCCTAATCAACACTTACAACTATTGGGCTAAGATATGGCACACGCAGAACCAGGCCCGAATTCATCACAAGAAATAATTTTTTATACTAATTTATTGAAATTAAACACAATAAAAAATTTAATTATAATATATAAATAAATAAATACATGAAAAACTTAATAATGCATAAGCATTTTTCTCCATCGTTAACTGGCAATAATAATATCTTTTATGAGCGTTTATTTCTTTGCCTAGGTTGGTTTTGGTAGTACTTTAATACATTCTATCAATTAACACATTTATATCAAATTTGTAATGAAAAATATGCACACAAAAAAAAAAATCAAAAATATGCTAAAAGTTGCAGAATAACAAGTCTATGGTTATCCCCTTTTGAATTGAAATGTTGATCTTTTCAACCACCCATTTTAACCGGTAGAATTTTTATAGAATGGTTTGATACTAATTTTAAAAGCTTTTCTACTAAAGATGTCTATAAAATTATAGTGGTTAAGAAAAAAATTTATAATCAAAAAAGTTTATAACAATTACTTTGAAAAGCAAAAATACATGAGTGTCATGAATTTTTTCTTTGAAAGGTACTTTCTAATGCTCAGAAAATATATTTCTTGAATTTTGAAAATTTATTTTACTAATATAATATTGATATATAGCCATGATTATATTTCTATGATCATGATTATTAAAACCGAAAACTAAACTAAGTGTGAGAGCTCATAAACTCTTATATATGATCACGATTTTTTAACTGTTTGGTCATGATCTTGTAAAAGACCGTGACCATATACATACTATTTAATTATGATCTTGTGAATGATCATGGTCTATTATATGTTTTCGGTTATAATTATAATATTAAAATCATGATCATATCTTTATATTTGGTCTCGATTACATGAAAATCGTAATCTTTTATCTTCATATTTGATCTCAGTTACATTGAAATCATGACCTTTAATCTTCATATTTGATCTCGTTTATAACTAAGATCATGTCCATATATATCTTAATTAATAACATTATATTAATTTTTATGTATTCAATAAACTTAAAACTAATTTTTTCAACACAACTTAAAATAAATTTATCAATTATAATATTAAAAATCTATATTATATTAAAATTAAGAATACGATTATATTTAAAAATTTATGCAACAAAACATAATAAACCTTACTAACTAATGAAAGTGTTCTAAAATATTAAATACATGCTTAAAGTTTAATTTTAATCTGTATAATTACAGAAGATATGCTCCACCAATAGTCAGGCCTATCAAGATGACTCAAATAGAAGCCCTTGTGAATTCACCAAACCCATTATCATTTTTACTTGCAATTGACATTAGGATGAATGTGTAAAAATAGGAAGCAAAGAGTAAAAACAAAAAGAATAAGAAACAAAGATGGCGACACAAAAATACAACCCTAAAAATAAAGCATTTGCTTATATAGGTATTGTGGTCTTAAATATACAATAGATCTCCACTGCATTTGCAATTATAGCTTCCCCGTGTATTTTTGCAACTGCATTCAGAGCATTAGCAAGCTTTTCTCTCTTTGCATTCATCAATATTTGTTTGAGGAAAACATGACAATATAATAGTAAAAATTAGAATACTAATAAATGCAAGTAAGCTATTATTATCACTAAGAAAATTTTTTGGTTCCATATGCCAACACTTAATTCCTTAGTTTTGTTGTGGGCGGAAGCAATAAATAGCGGTATATGAATATATCAAAGCGATAAAATGAACACACAGAATTTACGTGGTTCGGCAATTCGCCTAGGTCCACGGGAGGCAGCAGATATTATTTGAACTGAGTAGGAAATATACGTACGGTCTGATTTCACTTTCAATAATATCTCTCAAGTGTTTTCCCAAACTCACAAGTATTTTCTCTCTTTGAGTTTGCTTATACTCTCTCTGATTTTTTCTGATTTTTGCCTTTATTCTTCAATGCATGAACTCTTCCCTATTTATAGATGAAGAAAGGCTCCCTTTCCCTAAATTGTGCCATAATTTAAGCCTTAAATTGTGCCATAATTTAAGCCTTAAATTAGGCCACCAATTTCCTTAAATTATGCCACCAATTTCCTTAAATCATGCCACAAATTAGGCCACTAATTTCCCTAAATTATGCCACTAATTTGTTACTTTTAGAGCCAATATTCAACAATCTCCACCTTGGCAAAAAAGTTCATAAGCTGCCTCCAAATGTGCCCTAGGCGCCCTAAGCTCGAGAGATGTTGATCAAGTTCAAGCAGTATTGAAATTTGATCCCTGTAACCACCTTTGTAAGCATATATGCAGGGTTATCTGCAGTTCCAACTTTCTGGAGTATAACATTCCCTTCATCGACGATTTCCCGAACAAAATGAAATCGAACATCGATGTGCTTGGTGCGACCATGATGAACTTGGTTCTTTGCCAAAAAAATGGCACTCTGGCTATCGCAGAAAACCTCCACGTTCTTCTGAACAATACCCAAATCCTTAGTCAACCCGAGAAGCCATATAGCTTCTTTGATGCAACAACATATTATCAACATATAAGAGCAAATAAATGAAGGTACCGTCTTGGAGTTTCCGAAAGTATACACAATGATCAAACCCCGACTACGTGTGTCTACGCTTCCTACGATGAAGCTATCAAAGCGCTTGTACCATTGTCACGGTGATTGCTTCCAAACCGTAAATTGACTTGCTCGGCTTATGCAAGCCCAATTCTCTCGTCCGGAATTTTGAAGCCATTCGGTTGAGACATGTAGATTTCTTCGCTCAAAGTACCATGGAGAAAGTCGTTTTGACATCGAGTTGAGCTAACTCGAGTCAAACTCGCTACCAAAGCCAATAGTATCCGAATAGATGAATGCTTAACAACGGTGAGAATACCTCATTGTAGTCTATTCCTTCTTCCGAGCATAGCCTTTTGCTACCAATCAAGCTTTGTATCTCGATGTTGTCTTTACCAAGAAGACCTTCCTTCGGCATGGGCCATTTGTTTGCGAACCAATAGTTTCTTTCCTTTGGGAAGTTGAACCAACTCCCAAGTCCGATCGATGTAGAGACTTCATCTCTTCATCCATTGCCATTTTCCACTTCATACTATCAACTCTTCGTACGGCTTCTCCGTAAGTGCACGTGGGACATCATCATCAATTACCGGAAGTGCGAATGCTACCATGTCTACGTATCTCGGTAGGCTTCTTAATCTCCTTCTGGTCGAGTAGTGGCACAGATTCTTGATTAATCGCCGACACCTGGTGATGGTGAGAGAACCTCCACCTCAACTCGCATCTCTTTCTCGATCATCAATTTCATCTTCACCACGATCGGTAATTGGTGCAATCTTTTCTCGGATCTTTCGAAGTCTCAAGCATCACCTTAGAAAGAGTATTTGGACTTTTATTCTCTTCTCCGAATTTGTTTGTCTCAAAGATAACGTGATTTCGTCGAATGTAACATCTCGACTTAAGACGATATTCTTGGATTCACTACACCAAAGTCGAAATCCTTTAACTCTTTCCTTAAAGCCCAAGAAAACATCTTTCTTTACTCTCGGATCCAGTTTGGATTCACTAACATGAAAATATGCAGGACATCCAAATATTCGCAATGAATCATAATCAGTAGCAGTGTTATCCAGACCATACCTCTTAGGAGTTTTTCCATCTAATGTACCATAGAAGTCCGCTGACTATATGAGTGATATGACAAAGCCTCACCCAAAAATGCCTTGCTCAATTTGGAATGAGATAGCATACATGTCGAACTTTCTCAACCAAAGTACGATTCATTCATTCTCGCAACTCCATTCTCCGCCGTGGTGTCAGTAGCCCCGAAAAATGTCTCGATTATCCCTTCATCTTGACAAAATTTAAAGAAAGGATCCGATTTATACTGCCACCATTATCGATCTGAGCCTTTTAATTTTCCCCGCTGTCTTCGAGTCTCGATCATTTTCTTCCATTTAAGAAAGATATCCAGAACTTCATCTTTGTGACTCATAGTGTATATCCAGACATATCTAGAGAAATCATCAATAAAAGTCACAAACCAACGTTTACCTCCAAGTGAAGCATTCTTGGAAGGTCCCCAAACATTCGTGTGAATATAATCAAGAAATCCCTTAGTACGATGAATGGTAGTGCCGAACTTGACTCTTGTTTGTTTTCCCATTACGCAATGCTCACAGAAATCCAACTTTCCAGTATTGGCACCTTTCAAAAGACCTTGCTTCATTAAGCCTTGCAAAGCCTTTTCACCGACATACCCTAAGCGCATGTGCCACACGCGGGAAGAATCATTTGCCTTTTCTTCAGAACTACTTGAGAGAGCTTCCCTTCCTGTAACTGTACACCCATCTAGGAAATACAAGTTCGCCTTTCGAGTACCCTTCATTGCTACAAATGCACCTCGTACAACTTTCAAGACTCCATTTTCCAATGTTACCTTGTAACCATCAGAATCTAGAACACCTAAAGAAATAAGGTTTTTCTTTAGGTCAGGAATATACCTTACATTTGTAAGTCGTCTGATTGTACCATCGTGCATCTTTAGTCGTATTGTTCCGATCCCTTTTATTTGACAGGCATTGTAGTTGCCCATAAGCACAACTCCTCTATCGAGCTCTTCAAAACTCGAAAACCAATGTGTGTTTTGACACATATGATAAGAACATCCAGAATCAAGGATCCACTTATCTGAGTAGGTTTTTGATGATGAAACTAAAAATGCTGCTTCTTCATCTTCATCGGCCTTCTGTGCAACATTTGCATTTGACTTGTCCTTGTTTGGACAATCTTTCTTCCAAGGCCCTTTCTCGGTGACAATAGGCACACTCGTCCCTTCGTAGACGTCTTCGGGATGACTCTCCTCCGGACTTTGATCTAGATTTCCCCCTTATTATTTGATCCGCCGATTTTTGTTGTTAGTCCTACCTCCGGCCGTCAACGTGCTTACGATATCGAGTCTACTGTGATCATGTTGATCCTTCTTCCGGGTACTCAAGTTATTTACCAAAGCATTTGAAACATCTACGAACTTAACCTCATCCTTTCCATATAACGGGGTTGTGGTTAAATGCTCATAGCTTCCTGTAATAAATTCAACAACAACAAAGCTTTATCTTCATCGATAATTTCAACATCTAAATTTTGCAGATCGGGCCAAAATTTTATTGAAATTATATAAGTGCTCAATCATGGGGGTACCTTTCTGTATTGAAACGGAAAAGTTTCTTCTTCAAGTAGAGTCCTGCTCTTAATACTTTTCGTCATGTATTTGTCCCTCTAGTTTCTTCCGTAAAAGTGCGTACATTCTCTTTCATGACAAAGTACTTCTGATTTTTTCCTAAGCACAGTCGAATTGTGCCACAAGCTTGTCGGTTGACATAATTCCAATCTTCATTTGAATAATCTCCTGGCCTAATCTCCAAGGCTATATTAGATCCTTCTCGGAATAATAGATCTAATACTTCACATTGCCACATGCCAAAGTTATTGGTGCCATCGAATTTCTCCACCTCAAACTTTGCGTTGGACAACATAGTTCTTCGAGTAGAACTTGGTTTGTCATAAATTATATGGTCAACTTGTTCACCTTCTTCGATCTCTCTGCTTATCGGCCCATAAGTACAACCGAGCAATGTAAATTTTGCACTTATAACTTAAAAGAGTGTTTTTCCAAATTTTATACCTTATTTGAAAAAACGGAGTCCGTAGTTGAATCTGGAATGGTCCAATTAGCTAGGAATAGATCCAACTCAGTTGAAAACGAATGAAAAACAGACCAACTCGGTCCAAATATCACTAGTGACCGAGTCTACCAGAAACTCTACGAGTTGACTCGATTGTGAGGACTCCGGCAAATTTTCCGGGCGGTGATTCTGACTTTCGATTTGAGCGATTCTTTCACCGTTGTGTTCGTATCGTCGAGAGCTTTGATTTGATATATAATACTGCTATATTTGGCTTTGATACCAATTTATTGTGGGCGGAAGCAATAAATAGCGATATATGAATATATCAAAGCGATAAAATGAACACACAGAATTTACGTGGTTCGGCAATTCACCTAGGTCCACGAAAGGCAGCAGATATTATTTGAACTGAGTAGGAAATATACAGAATACAGATATAGATTTTCTCACTAATAATATCTCTCAAGTGTTTTCCCAAACTCACAAGTATTTTCTCTCTTTGAGTTTGTTTATACTCTCTCTGATTTTTTCTGATTTTTGCATTTATTCTTCAATGCATGAACTCTTCCCTATTTATAGATGAAGAAAGGCTCCATTTCCCTAAATTGTGCCATAATTTAAGCCTTAAATTATGCTACCAATTTCCTTAAATCATGCCACAAATTAGGCCACTAATTTACCTAAATTATGCCACTAATTTGTTACTTTTAGAGCCAATATTCAACAAGTTTTTATTAAGTCAGTGATGTTTCCAACAATAAAAAGAAAGAAAAAGTTAAAGAAGTAGTTAGTTAGGGAGAGAAAAAGTGTTTTTGATGTTTTAGATCAAATATTAAATTAAAAAAGGGAACCAAGATTCAATCTAGCTTGTGTAGAAGGTACTCACTTTTGTAACAGTGAAACAATACAATCAATTATTGTAGTAGTGAGAAATACAGTTAAAAAGGGAACTAAGATTCAATCTAGCCTACTAGAAGGTACTCAACTTGAACAAGCTTGGTTAGAGGTATTATCCCTTCTTTACACAAACTAGAAACTACAACGATATCAAGTTTGTATTTTGGCTTATCTACTTTGCTGTCAAGGTTCACTTCTTGTCTAAATATCATTAACTTCTTCTAACTCTCTTTAATATCATCTCTTCTACATTCTCAAATGTCAATAACTTTATTAGAGCATCTTTGTCTCGAAAGAAAAGACAAGGGTAGAAAAACTGGCATATAAGAGAGATGATCCAAAGGAAACATATATAATAAATTCATAATATATTTTAAATTCGACTGATACTTAATAATTATAACTAAAAATTTGTTTATTTTAAATAATTTTTATAATTTAACTTATGATTATGATAATTGAGAAAAACTGAGATTATGGTTATTAGGCAGTGACTAAAATCTCAGTGCTTTAATTTCTAAAAAGATTGATTAAATTTTCAAGATCAAATGTTACTATTATAATAATATTTTATCCTCTGCACCACAAAAAATTAGAAGATAAAAACATTATGTGATGTCCTTAAATCTTGATGGAAACATGAGAATTGAAATCTTAATTAAAACTTTATGAAAAGATTAGATATTCACGTATACATTTAACTCATCATGAAAACACCAAAGTTAATTGTTTCTTTTGGTAATACTACTCAACTTTTAACTCATTGTTGTCTTTATGTTTGAAAAGTTTTGGCGGTCACAAAATAAGATTTTGTTTAAAAGTTATCTTTTATTTGTTGATTCTATCATAAGTGATATTATTTAACAAGTTAATAAATTTAAACATTTACTTTTAGGGTATACCCAACCTCTTGAATTGGTATTTATAGAGAAATTTACTATCATTCTTTCAAAATGGATCATCAGATGTTTTTAAATTTAATTTTGATGACACTTGACATCATGGGTTATCAACAATTGGTTTCATTATGTTTAATCACCACGAGAGATTATGTTATGTTTGTACAAGTTCTTTAATAACTCTTTCGGTAGAATTTATCGAGGCTTCGACATGTCTAACTACTATTTAGTATGCTATTACGTATAAGTATCTTGATTTTTATATATAAAAATATAATAAGGGACATTAATTTAAAAGTTATATATATAATTCGATTCATACAATTGTTATTCATTTACTTCTAAATGTTATCTATTAGATGGGTTTGACTTCAGTAATAAAGTAATTTCTAACTTAATGTATTGATTTATGTTTACATTAATTTAAAGGTAAAATTACACTAACTTAATGTATTGATTTATGTTTACATTAATTTAAAGGTAAAATTACATTGAATGAGTAACCTATTAATATTTTAAAAAGATACTAAATATATTTTTGTCTTATTAAGTAACAAAAAAAAACGACTATAGGCAAAATAAATGTATCTTCACTATAATTTAAGCAACTCTTTCGTTATCACATGTCCAAAACAAAAATTAAAAGGAAAAAAAATGTAGTAATGGTTATGATTTTCTTGGGAGCTTTCCCCTGCTCATAAGAGAGGCAAAATCTTATGCACAAGAGAGTAATGCACCCCTCTATTAATCACTTGATTCCAATTCTTTTAATAATTTTTTTTTTCTTTTTGAAAAATCAATGAATTTGATAAATGGGATGTTTTTTCTCCATAAGAAGATGAGCCCTAGATAATATTTCTCTTTCCAATGCGCAATTTGGCTAATATAATTTTTTTTTAAATTTATAATTATAATAATAATATTATTTGTATTTACTTTATATATTTTTAACATAAATAAAAAGTTTTGTTAAAAAAATTCTCATGGATAATCACCTAATTTAAAATTATTTAAATTAAACTCTAATTATTAATCATTCGATATTAATAATTTGTAGTTTTATTATTATATATGTTTAAGATATTATTTTATATAATGTATCAAAATTTTTATTTCCGTATTTAAGATACTGTCGCATCAACAATTGTTAAAAGTCCAGCATTATCTTTTATGTAGCCTCAATGCGTCATATCATATCATCACACATCCATTTTTTTTTTTTTTGTTTTTCAGAAAGAGAGAATCACACATTCATTTTGTTAATAGAAAACAGAAAGAAAGATCCGCATACTGGATTTGGTTATTATCCTATTTGGTTCCTGGAATATTTTACGGATATTTACTTCCTTCGTTTTTGACTTTTTTTTTTCTTTCTTTGCAAGTTTTTAAATTTTTATCATGCTTCCTCACAGTTTTCAAAAATAAATAAACTATTGTTTTCATAAAAAAAAAAACTATCAATTCTTAATGATTATGGAATATTAATAAAAGTAAAAATTAATAATATAAACTTTTCATAAAAACTATCAATCTCTCTAGTGAGAAATGCTCCCTAATCACATATAAGTATATAGATTAATAGGCAATGAATATTTCTCTTGTTTAAAAAATAATATGTGGTTTCGCTTAAAAAAATGTTAGAAACAAGAACCAGAATATCAACTAAAAGCAGGCCATATATCTATGTAATAGTGTGAGTTTTGTCGTAACCCGAGTTGAAAACGAAGAAGGGTGCATACAGTGAATGATAAAGTAATTAAAGGCACCATCCCTTATGTCAGTTATGTGGGGTATATAAATGTATATTATTTAATATAATCATACATTCATATCAAAATCATGTTCTTGATCATTCATGTCAAAATCATGTTCATGGTATATGTCGTTTTAATTAACAGTACAAGTAGAAGTGGCTGAGAATAATACAGCAAGTTGAATCCCACAATATCCCATATGATACGGATGCCCCCATATAACATGGCTCTGTTCCTATATATACAGTGGAGACGTGCCCACCCATCTCTACTTACTTAATATTTGGTGGGTTTTTTTTTTTTTTTCTTCTGAGTACGTACATCGATCTAATGGTTAAAGCGCAAAGAAAGGCAAAATCTACATCATTATATATATATATATAATATTATTAATAAATAAAATCGAATTCATACGGATAAAAAAACCATTAATTGTTTTATATACAAGTACAATTTCCATTGTTATTATTATGGTCACACCACCGCCTTCTTTCTTTAAATCTCCATCGTACGTACTTGATTCACAGATCACAGGCAAATAAATTGCCACCCAGTCAGTTTCGAGAATTTTATAAATTCAAGAAAATATAAATATTTTGAAAAATAATTTAATTAACAAAAATCAGAAATATCAGAGCAACTTTGATGTCAACTTTATTGGTTTCTCTGTCCATTATAGATTACACAGAGAAGAGAGAGAGAGAGAGAGAGATATTGAATGAGATTTTGGTATCCCCACAACCAGCAACAAATAGCTCCTAGCAGGCTTTATACAGTGAAAGCTTTCCCTCATTCGTACATACAGTCATGAATTGATGCATGCATGCTTTCTTTATGTGTCTGTCTCTGCTTTCATCACCCACCATACATAACTTAAATATGGGGTGTGTTTGTAGAAATAATATGGGTTTCAGAAGTTAATATATAAAAAAATTAAATTATTAAATAATAAAAATATCACTTAATTATTATTAATACGATAAATTTATCATTAAATTTCTTATATTTATTTAAATTTATCTCAAACTTCTTGTTAATTATATATCACCAAAAAATAAATCACTAAATTTAATACACATATATATCATTAATTATAATTTTATATTATTTTTAAGACTCAATATAATTAAATATTAAGTCTGTAACTTTATAATAATTTAATTATATATTTATTAATTTATCTTATAAAAAATGATTTTATATATAAATTTATATATCTAATAATATTTATAAGTAATTATATAATTAATTAAATATCTTATATTATTAATTTAATGTACATCCATTAAATACTAATATATTATTTATATATATACGATTTTATTTTTATAATAATTTATATATATATATATATATATATACTTTTTTTTTTTTTACAAATCATGTTACTAGAGGTTTCAAAGAGGCTAAATAGTTAACGTGTCTTTATCATTTCGTGTTTTATGATATGTTAACCAACAGGTTATGCCATGTCTTTATTTTTAATCCATAAATTTGTATATAATGGATTTAACTCGCAGTTAGATGATTATAATTATATAAAAATATTGTACGAATTGTTTACCTTAGTTCAATAAATAATCTTTTGTTCACATAAGTCTTGTTTTTTAAAATTTGGATACATAACTTTAATTACTTCAATATTGTCACAACATTAATGCAATATTAACTTTAATTACTTCAATTATGGGATTCATCACGTGTTTGACGCACATATATTATTTTAAACCCAAAAAATAGTGCACTACAAAATACTATTTTGAAATAGTAACGATGCCGTACATGCATGTTAAAAAATATTAGATTATGTTTAGTTCTTAGCATTAATATATTAATTAGACTTTAAGATTATAATTTTGAAACAATAAGATTAAACATTTACATGTTAAAAACAAAGGATTAATATATATTTTATTTTAATAAAGAATTCTTCCCATTAAATTCTTTATTTTTAATCTTAAACATGAATAGAAAGATTACTTTTAATCCTATCGTGTCTTCTGGTTTAAGTGTTTAGAGCAAATGAGTCTACAAGTACTCTTAAAGAACAAATTAGTTATTATTTTTAATTTTCATATTTGTTAATTAATCTTTTAATTGAAAAGGCATACTACAATTTTAAAAGAATTTTTTTTTTCATTAAATCAAAAGTCGTGTGCTAGTTATATGGCCACGTAAATTAAAAAAAAAAATTAGTAAGAAAACTCACGTTCGTCATAGTTAGATTAAATAAAAAAGTTAAATTTTAAACTTTAGTCTTTTTTTTTAAGTATAGATTTTTAGATCGATATAAATTATCTCATTTTGATTATACTAATAGAATATTTTAATGTCGTTATTTTTACAACAAATACATAAATAACTAGTTTATTAAAAAATAACATCTTAATCACTATTTAAATAATAATGTTAAATAAACAGTGGTAATTATTCTTTCCTCCCACCATTTTCCTCATTTATATAATTTTTTTTATAATCCATTAATATTATTTAGCACTTTTCTCCTCTTTTTAATCCATGAAATCGTGTGTATGTGTTATTTATATTTATATTTTCTTGTTAGTAATTAAATGTACAAGTTATTGAAAAGAGAGTTTAAAAAAATGATAAATTCAGAGTAAATAAGTAAAATGCTCAAATATGAAATATAAATTTTTTCTCCTTAAGAAAAGAAAATAACACATAATTTTTTCGAAAAAAAAGAAATATTTTTTTTTAAAAAAACACACACATGATTTATCTCATATTTGTTAAAATTCGTGTATACCAATAAAATAATTATTCTATCCATTGCAATAGTTTAAGAGATGTATAAATTAAAACAAAAAATTAAAAAAAAAAATTTGTCCATATTTTTAGATAATGAAAAATCAAAGTAATTAATTTGAAGAAAATAAAAAGAAGAAGGAAGAAAATGGCAATATAATTATTAAAAAAAATGATAAATAAGTCACTTATGTGTTTTTTTATTTTATTTTATGAAAATAAGATAATTAAAATATTCCTTTTATAAAAGCAAAGTAGCTCCAACAAATTAACCCCACTCTTCTAACTTGTACCTCTTGCATCTTAGGAAAAAAAAATCTTGGTACCTCTTGCCCTAGACAAGACTCCAAAAATTGCTTCTGTTGCGCCAACTGCCGGAGAACAAAATTTGCCAGATTCCGAACAGATGGCCTGATTCTTGACTTCTAGTTCTCTAGAGGGCAAGAGGGTCCACAAAATACCAAAAATTTAGTAAGGAAAAAAAGGTTACTTGTCACTAAGTTCGGTGCAATTTTTTGTTACTCTTAATTGTTTTGGGACCAATGAATCGATTAACTTTTAGTCCCTTTTTTTTTTCAAAAATACACCAATTTTGGGACCTTTTTTTTTATCATATATATTTACTTATTTAGTGCAAGTTTATTTATTTATTTATTTATTTATTATGGTAAATTAATTTACAACGAAACTCAAATTAATTTCAAAACAATTATTAAAATAACTTAAACTATTATGTTAAAGTCACGGTACACCAATTATAACGATAACTAAAGCATAATATTTTATTTATGTTAAATGAATTAGTTTTTGTTACATGCAGTTAATTAAAATAATCTAAATTAAATATATTTTAATATTGTTGCTCCTTATTAAGCATGTCTATCTAGGCTCTCTTTCTAGGTTGACTCAAATTTGTATTAGAAAATATATAACTAGGAAGAGAAGGAATTTAAAATTAGGATAGGTGACAATATAAATCTTACTTATCTCAATAATAACAATAATATAATCAATTTGTTAATATTTATAGCATTTTAATATTATTTTTTAAAAAAAATTTACAACACAATAACAAATTACTATTTTATTATTTTTTATTTTTTTCGTATTTTTTCTTCGACTGATATTTATATATAAATTTAATATATTATCTTTGATAATGTTATAACTATAAAATTGATAAAAAAAAATAAAAAATAAAAAATTGATTATTTATGATGGTGCTGTTAGTTTTTCAGTTAAACTACTAACTATATACCTAAAATAAAGAAAAATGCAATTACTTTAACTAACACTATTAAAAAAACATTAGTTACATGCAGTTGTCTTAAGATTAATACAAATTGCAGTAAATAGGAGAAAAATGGACCATTGTGGCATAAAAAAAGTAAAGTACACCAGGTCCTAGATCAAAACTGCAACGTCTAACCACTTTACCAGCCTTTTAATTTGTTTACTACATATTTACGGTATTAGCACAAAAATTGCTTGTGAGCTGTGATTCCTAGCTAGCTCAAACAATGACAGATATACTTACGTACCGCTAAACAGCTAAAATTTTCTTAATATAATTAATTTCATTTATAATATCAAATCCACCTGTAAATATGCATTGAAAAATCATACTACTTATTTTCCATTATATATATATATATATATATTACTTAATTTTTAGGTTAAAATATTTATTTCTTATTTAAATATATGTAATAAATTATTGAATTTATAAAGTTTAAAATAAAAATCTAAAGAATATATAGTACTATATATTTAGTAGATAAAAAAAAATGTTATATGTAAAACAAAAAAAAAATACATAAATAAAACCAAAAGTAGTCGTCGACCTGTGGTGATGACTTTGGTAATTCGTATTATTAGGATCGCACAGCAAGCTGAGAGAAGGAAGAGAAAAAGACAGAGCTAAGTATACAGAGAATATCTGGTCATGAGACCTATAAAAACACTTATTATAGTAGCGATTAAGATGAGCAGACTACTCTATATTTATTTACAAAGCCTAAGCTAGCTTTTCTGTGTTAAAGTCATAACTCCAATAAAATAAGACAGTGACAATGCATTAAGACATTAACCATTAATTTAACAACATATGTTCCATGTCAACGGTTCTTGTGACAAATGACTGTGTTATAAAAAGAGGAAACAACATTGCTTTAATAATTTTATTTTTATTTTAAATGAAGAAGCTAAAATAGATGGGAATAGTGAAGATGTTGTGATATGATAAAAAAAAAAAACCCTAAATCGGATAGTTTAATGAGATTTTTTAACGATATATACTCTACCAGATTTCTTAAAATAATTCAAAATTATACCTAAAAAAATGCTATAAACGAAGGTACCCTTTTAAAATGTGTGGATTCATATTAATTTTGAAAAAAAAATTAATTAATAAAAAAAATATTGTTTAATTGATCAAATATATAAAAATATTATTGAATTTTCTGCTAATAACTTGAGATTTTTAAATAATTAGTTTTACTGCGACTTCTAACATTAATTTAGTTTAATACGTTTTAGTGTCTAAAATTTGGGTATATAAAATAACTTAGTTGAAAATTGGGGTGGGATAAAAAAGTAAAAAAGTGTGTACTCCACGGCATAGTCCTCTTTTACTTTCTTTAGTACATTTTAATGAAATTAATAGCATGGATTTTTCGTGTATTTTCATTAAAATGTTTAATTAGGTTAATTGACCTTTTTGCATATATATATATATATTTGTTTTACTGGACTTTTTAGTTCTGTGTTTATTCGAATTTCAGCATGTTTTTAATCTAGATCTATACCTAAATTTCTTAATAAATTTGTTTTTCGTTGATGTTTTAATAAACTTATAATAGAAACTAAATGCATGCGGAATAAAGCAAATTGAATATGTGACCACTAAATAAATGTCGATATTTAATTCGAGCGACAACCTTAAAAAAAAATAAAAATTAATAGTCCCAAAAACAGAATTTCTCTCACAAATTCACCAAATTAAAGAACTATTATAACTTGTTGTTATTCATTTATTATGTAGTAAAATTCTAATATTTCTTTATCTATCAATTATTAGGTTTTTATTTTTTTATTTATTTTTTTAAATCTTAAATTTTATTAGAGTATAATATCACACGTTATTGTATATAGCTAAATAGTGATCATGCATACTATAAACATGAAAAAAATAATTAAGATGAAAAGTGTAAGGGATTCCCTTGAAAAATTAAACATACTTGCCCTTACCCAGTGTGGTAGGGTTTAAAAAATTTGAATAGGTTGTTGGTGTTGAACCGCAAAAGGCCAACAAACTTTAACAACTTTTTATTATTATATATCTATAAATATGTAATTACTAACACGTTTAATGTTTAAGGCATCCGACTTTACACAGAACCCATTCCCGTTTGTGAATGAATGAAAATTCAGCTTCTTCTTCTTCTTTTTCCCTTCTTTTATGGGGAAGAGCAAACCCTATAAGATGGTGATAGTAACTAGTATTAGGCTATTAGCTTGCAAAAGAAAAGCGTATATATGTGTGGATGAAAATGGGATTGTAACCAAAATAGCTTAGTTGAGTGAAAAATAAATTGAAATTTAGGAAAGGACAAAGGTGGTAAAGAAAAGATCAGCTAACTAATAAGCATGCAATCTCTCTCTCTCTCTCTCTCTCTCTCTCTCTGAGATGTGTTTTTACTGATCACTTAAATACATATGTGAGTGAGTGCGTTTAACGAGGGAGATTGAGTGGTCAAATCACCATTACCATCTCGATTCCCTTAAATCAATTACAATGCAGATCTATCATATAAACAAATAAAACAAAAAACAAAAAGTTGTAGAATTGTTTTTCACATTTATTTGATATATGCATGATTAGGTTATTATTATTTTTTGAGGGGACCAAAAAGAAGAGGAAAAAAAAAAGATGGTTAGAAGAGATCAGAGTGATAATAACCCTAAGGAGACGCAGTGAGAGGCGGATCGAGCTTTGGGGTTGTCCTGAAGAGCCATGGATTTTGTTTTGAAGGGGTTCAGAAATTTAGGCAAAAAAACAAATATTAATATTTAGAGAGAGATGAAGATTATTACAAGTTTGAAACCAAACTTTACTACACCATGGCAAAAGACAAGAGAGTCTCTTTAAGTTGTGAAAATAACAGATGAGTGTGTGAAAGCAATATCACTCCCACGCACACGTCCCTTTCTTTCTTCTCTCCCCCACATCTGCCGCCTTCTCTCTCTCTCTCTCTCACACACACACACACACACTCTCTCTATACATACCTAAGCCTTGGGAATGCCAACCACACCCTTAATATAATCCTACTACTCTTATATCATCATTATACAAAATACATATATACGTACATGAATATGTAGTATGTTAATTGGACATGACATGGATGTATATGGGACATGCATGTATGTAATACATGCATACACAAGTGGATGGAGATGGGCACCAATAAAACAGAGAGTTCTGTAGTACTGCTGAGGGAGGGACTCTCTTAAATCCACAAGTTCAAACGCATTATCTTCATTGTATCACTTTCTTCTCGACACTCATAATCAAAGGAAAGAAAGGAAAAGAAAATTAATTTTTTTAAAAAAAAAAAAGGCAGATCCAAGGAGGTGGTTAATCTGTCAATATTACATCAATCAATCAATCAGTCAATCAATCAAAGTAGACCAATCATAAACCCCCAGTTTTTTTTTCTTTTATAAAAGAAAGAGTAATCAAATCTTCAAAGAAATGTCATCATCTTCTTCGGATAATTCGACATTGTCGCTGGACCACCTTCCTCACTCTCCAACCGAGCAGCTCTGTTACGTCCATTGCAGTTTATGTGATACAGTTCTTGCCGTACGTTACATCTCTTTCGATATATAATATATATTTTCATTATTAATTTTCCTCTTAGTGTTTCTTGATTTTGTTAGATGGTGATTAGTGTTTCATCTTGTTCTTGTACACTATACCTCAAAAATTCAGGTGAGCGTTCCTTGCACAAGTTTGTTCAAGACTGTAACTGTTCGATGTGGTCACTGCACCAACCTGTTGCCAGTTAACATGAGGGGTTTGCTTTTGCATTCCCCAAGTCAGTTCCATCTCAACCCCTCTTTCTTTAACCCTAATTCCCACAATCGTCAGGTATATATCAAATCTTATTGCTTCATTTTTTTTAGGGTTCAAATATCATTTATAAGAATTCTAAAAGTCAGATTAATATTGCAGGAAGAGATACCTAACCCATCACCGAACAATTTTCTGATGAATCAAACAAGCCTGAATCATGAGTTTGCTCATATTCCACCCAGAGTAGGAATGCATGAGCTCTCAAGGCCACCAGTTATTAACAGACGTGAGAGTATTTACACTTTAATTCCTTATTTCCTTTCCTGAAACTAAAACTCGCTGCCGTACGTATGTTTTAGTATTACCATTTTGCCATGAGAATTACTTTTTTTTAAAAAAAAAAAAACTGCTTTATCATTCGTTTCTTTGTTTCCCTTTTTCTTTTTAACTCTCCAAAGCTTGGTATTAACAGTCTCTCAGAGGTGTTTAATTACCTATATATCACTTTATGTATGTATGTCTTTCGTTTAACAAAATAAATCATATATGAATTCTACTTGTTTTAAAATTTAGCTTCCGTTTCATTTTCTAATCCTAATAACCGCGTAAGATCAATTGCTAACCTGATTAGCTCTTTTTTTTTTTTAACAATTTACCCAAAATCATGTATACATTGATACTCATGTAAACCCAAGGTGTCATAATATATATAAACAAACTCAGAATTTAATTTTATATTGACATAAAAATATATATACATAAATTGTTACTCTTATTCTCCCACTAAAAATAAGTCGATATATTATATTGAGAGAGAAAAAAAAATGAAATCGAGTAAATTAACTAGCCAAACAGCTGGAACAACATTTCAAAGGGGTTGGGGATGAGAAGCAGAGAAATATACTAGCTAAAATGAAGTTTTCTAAAAGTGATTATTGTTATTATTAAATCTATAAATATATATGACTGTGTTATTGTGCAATTTACAGCGCCGGAGAAGAGACAGAGAGTCCCCTCAGCTTACAATCGTTTTATCAAGTGAGTATTTATTTGAAAATCTAACATTTCCATTATTTACTTAACTTTGAAAATTATATATATATATCAATCTTTTTTTAATCTATATTTAATGAATGGAATTTCATATATGTTATAAAAATGCTAAAACCAAAGCTAAGAATTAAGATACGAATGATCCAAATATGATGTAAACTGCAGGGACGAGATCCAACGCATCAAGACTGTCAACCCTGATATCTCCCACAGAGAAGCCTTTAGTGCTGCTGCTAAGAATGTAATGCTCTTAACACTAAAAAAAAAAAATGTGTTTTTTATAACAACGTAATGTATACAAATTTTAATCCAAATGTCTCTTGTTAATATCCAGTCCCACAATCACCTAATCATCATACATCTAATGAATGACTGATCATAAAAGAAACTTGATGTATAATTGCATGTAGCACCACTATAATAACATTAACTATATATATTATTTCTTAATGCCTTCCTCCTTACCAAATTAGCTAGGGTTTGTTCCAATTTACCTTTCTTTTAAATAAATAAAATTTCTTTATAAATGTTATTGAAATAGTACAGTACATTACTTGTGGGGGCCATTAAAATATGAAGCAATTTTGTTTTGTTTCTGTCAGTGGGCGCACTTTCCACACATTCATTTTGGTCTTATGCCTGATCAGACTGTGAAGACGACAAACGTCCGCCAGCAGGTTTTTCCTTATTCATAGCATATCATTTCTGTTAGTCTGTCACAATTTTAATTAATCTATTATTATTATTATTATTATTATTTGATAGGAAGGAGAAGAAGTTCTGATGAAAGATGGGTTTTTCGCTTCAGCTAATGTTGGTGTTTCCCCTTACTGATCATCTTCAACAATAAATGGGAATTAAGTTTATGTGTTTCTTCGATCTAATTATGGTACTGTTAAATTAGTTTAGTTAATTACTTGTTACTAGTCGTCACCATTAGCTAATTTTCATTTCCAAAAGACTATGAATATTGCTTAAGTCATGTGTTAGCCCCTTGGTCTCTTAATGTTTATACCAGTCTAGCTAGGATATCGACTTTTAGATGTTCATGCATTTTCTATTAGCTCATATTTATCGTTTATATATCACATATATAATGATCTTTCGTATCTTTTCCCCGTATATTTCCAAGTTCATATATTTCAAAAATTTGTCAAAAAAAAAAAAAGCTCTTCGATTCCACGTAATGGAAAGAAAATGAAATGAAAACATGTCCAGAAATGCATATATCTGTAATCTGTTAGGAAAAAAAGAAAGAATAATAATTACTATCTATTGTCTTGCTAAGTCGTTAGGGATATTTAATAGTATCCAATAAATATCTTTGACTTAAGCTTCATTTAAACTTTGTTCTGACCGATACGATATATTCTTCAAATCGTCTGTGTACTAATTTAATAGACAAGAACAAATTGAATTGCTTCACACAATTTAATTTGGTTTGTTTTCTAATTTGATTGACTAATAATAATCAATAAATTATTGATTGACTAATAATAACATAAAATATTTTTAATATATACTTTATCGTTTATAATCTTAACTGTTATAACCTATAAAATCTGTTTGAATAATTTAATTCAATCTAATTTAATACATACATGTTATGGCATTCGCCAATCATATTTTTATCTTTCATGAAAAAAAATAATACAGATTAATTTATCAACACTAATCATGTTTTTTGTCAGGTCAAAAAACACATGGGTCAGAACTTATATATTCTAAGAAAGTTAGGAAGATAATATATACATTTTACTTTGTAATTACTGCAAGAATTTTTTTAATAATAGATTTAATTAAATAGATGAAGACCAATATATAATTTTTAAATATATGATTAATTAAAAAAATTACAATCAATTAAACATTTAATCGTGTACAATAAATATAAAGTAGAATTAAATAAAATTTAACACACGATATTTTATATGAAAATAATTTAAGTCATACTAATGATCTAAGAGAAAAATCATCGGTTTATTAAATCACCTAACTATCTTTAACGAAAATAAAGTTTAATTATAAGATCATGAATTAAACTACTTGTTACATATAATGTCGACAAGAAATGCACTTACAAGCCGCTAATTCTTTCACAAACTTTGATATCATAATAACACAAGTACAAGACATGTTCTAGAGTAAATTCAATAATGAAAAATCTAATTAGATGATTTAATAAAATAACAGATAAAGTAAAATCAACTTGTAAACTCTAGAATAGAAGATGAAGAACATAATCATAAAATAAATAAGTTTGTTAATCAATCAAACATAACCATAAAATGTTTGATAGATTAATAAAAGAAAGAAGTCTAATGAAATATGATTTTGATTTTGCAAAACGGATTGAGATAAAGCTTATGATAAAAAGATTAAATCAATTGTGGTTGAGATAGTAGGCATTAATTATGTTTGTTTAAATATAAAATATTAAAGCACTAATGCTAGGTCAAAGGCCAATTACTAATCTATCCAAAAAATAGTTAGTAGAGAAGTAAATAATGGAAACAATATGATAATTGAAAAGTATGCTCGAGTAAACAATTAGACTAAAGTTGAAGCCCTTGCCTCTCAATCAATCCATCAAGCTTAATCGTTTAAACCAATAAGATCGATCGATTAAAAAAAATCAATTGATACATCGATCCAGACAATGATTAATAAAAACCCAAAACCAAATAGATTGAATATGATTAATTCTTGATCGATCAAGTCCCTCAATTGATCGATCAACCTATATACTAAATATTTATATGTATCTAATATGAAATCTAATATGCTTAAGAACGAGAGTATACTTGAAGCTCGAAAGTTACTTTAACTTGAATAGTGATATTGAAAACGCGCATAAAATTAAATTATATTTAAACATTTTGTTCACAAATATGGTCAATATTTACATATACTTTACAATATCTCTCTTTGTTATATTCATGTAACAAAACCTTTCACACTACATAATTCTTATAGAAAAAAAAGATCCGGTGAAACAATATTCGCTTAAATTTTAATGGCTTATATGTAAACTGAAAATCAAAACAATAAATAGGAACACAACTTGCCTCAAAGACTCACGGTTTATTAATTCAATGTATATAACAACATAAAAGTGATGAAAGAGACATAAATAATAGGTAACAATAGATAGAACATTTAAGTATTATTCCCTTTATGTGATTGAATAGAACACTTTAATTGTTCTACCCATATATGCAATCTCTCCTTATGTATGAAATCTCTCTCTTTTTGTCATACTAATAAGTAATATAACTTTGAAGTAATGAATTTTTTTTTAAATCGAGGAAAATAGACTTATTTGATCATTACTAGAACAGAACACTTAATTTATAAATTAATCTTGTTCAAACTGAAATTATCCATTGACATCATGAATATATAGACAATATACACAGATGTACTAACACATACGATGACATGTCAATAATCACCCAAAATAAGATATATATTTTAACTGTAATAGTATGTCAATTTATTCATTTATGATCAGTAATAAAATATTCAAAGAAAAAAATATCACCATTATAAAAAAAACTACAATTGAATCATTTCCATTCACAAAGTATAATTATCTACTAAAAGAGAACTTAATATTTTTTATTCTCCCTTTTGTTTTTAATGTTTTGTGTACGCTAGATTAGTTATTTAAGTATTGTTTTGTAAAAATCACTTTTAGCCCTTTCTTTTTGTGCACGCAATTTCTTTTGTTTAGTTTTTATTTTCTTTTAATATTTTTTTTGTTAAGAAAATATGCACGAGTCATAAACCTAATATGATGACTTTCATAATGGTTGTAAGGTAACCCTCTTCGCTTACTATGGTAGCTTCACGCATCACAGTAGACAATCCTCTCAAAATTAAGTGTTTCTCTATATTAGTATTTTAAAAAGTGAAAGAGCTTAAACACACTTTTACAATCTAGGTTATCTCAAGTTCTAAAATCTTATAAAAACAATCATAAACTTTAAGCAAGATATGTGTTCAGTAAGTGTATGAGTAGGTTCTTATTAACATCAATCACTATATGTGAAAAAAATGTAAATATATAAGTCAAAATGTCTATTTGTACGATATAAAGTCAATCAAAATAATTGAAGTATTATGAGAATAATATATAAAGTTCATATCAATGTTAAAATAGGTCTATTATATCCTTTCCCTTTTAACTTATATGGTGCCCTTATGGGCAACCTCTAAAGTATCCCAAACACGCTTGCCATTATCAACATGAGATATACGACAAAATTCATCAGTAGATATAATACTAAAGATTGTATTAATACCTTTTTATTTCTAATTACTATCAATTTTGTCTTCAATCGTCCATTCGTTCTAAGATTGAAAAGTGATAATATTATCTTTGATAATCGTAAGTGGTTCCTAACCATAAATAATAGAGTTTCAGACACTCATCTATAGAATGTAGAAAGGCTCTCATACGAGCCTTCCAATATGGATAATTAGATCCATCAAAGAAAGAAGCATGAGTTGTAGATGAACCCTCTCTCAAATGATCCATAACAAGATACTAGGCAAAAACTAAGTATATCTAGTGACTCGCTTTGATACTAATTGAAAGTTTTTTAATTATGGATCTAATTAACTAGATGAGATAAATGTGTAATTTTTTGAATTATGTCTAATTAAAAAAATCATGAGCAATCAAATATGCAATCGTTTGTGTTTGATATTAAATGTATAACAGATACGTGGTCTAACCAATGTTGGTACCTCGCTACTCTACAATGAGGTTATGAGGATGATGGCTTAACAATGGCCAATTAGAGCACCTCATTATTGCTCTATGAGGTCTTAGAGATCAAGACTTGGTGGTATTGTAAGATCCCGATGTGACTTCAATCCTCACCCCATATTAACGACATAGGGAATCTACTTGGGAACCTTAAGCGATCTGAATACAATGACCTACCTATGTAAACGCCTATGGCAACCTATTGTCTGTTTATTAGATCATATGTAATTATTATATATCTAGGTCGTTGAATACATAACCACCTTACGTACCTAAGATGTTATATATATACCTCTTTAATGAGGAGAATACATGATCCAATTCATATATCAAATTTCTCACTTATCTCTAAAATCACAAAAATCCCTAACATAAAGTATTCTCTCCAAAAAGTTTGCAATAAATATAAATCAAAAATAAATAAAACTTGACACACGATGTATTAAGTAAAAACAATTTAGGTCACATCAATGACTTAAGAGAAAAAATCACATATCTATCGAAGCATCCAAGTATCTACTATGAAAATAAGGTTTAATTACAAGGGCAACACTTAAACTTTCAGTCATACATAATGCTCTCAAGTAATCTACTTACAAGCTGTTCCTTTTTTCATAGTCTCCACAAGCAAGATGTACAGATACAAACCAAAGTTTTAATAAATTCAAGTCACACGAGTTGTAAAACCCATTCAATTGCTACCTAAACAGTTAGCACAATAACACAAGAGCAAGATTTGTCCTAAAGTAGATTCAATCATGAAAAACCTTAACTAAATAATTTAATAAAATAACAGATAAAACAAAATTATTTAGCAAACTCTAGAACATAAGATGAAAACATGATTATAAAATAAATAGGCTTGTCATAAAATATTTGATAGATTAATTAAAGAAAGAAACCTAACAAAATATGATTTTAATTTTGTAAAATAGATTGAGAGAGAAAGAGAGAGCGCTTATAATCAAAATATTAAAGCAATTGCAATTGAGAGAATAAAAGGCATTAGGCTTATTTAAATAGAAAATATTGAAGCTCTAATGCTAAGTCAAAGGCTAATTACCAATATGTTCAAAAAATAATTCATAGATTAATAAATAATGGGGATAATATGATAATTGAAAAGATTGGGTTGAGTAAATAATTAGGTTAAAGCTGAAGCCCTCGTCTCTCGATCGATCTCAACTAAGCTCAATCGATCAAGCTAATAAAATCAATTGATCGAAACTTTTCAATCGATCCAAGCAACTATTAATAAAAAATTCAAGACTAGGTAGATCAAACCTAACTTTAATTGATCTATCCTAATTTTGAATTCAACCCAAAATGACTTAGATCGTACATTATAAATACTCAATTGACCAAGACACTACTCAATCGATCGATCAACCTATAAATTAAATGTTCATATATGTTTAATATGAAATCTAACATACTTAAGAATGATAGTATACTTAAAATATGTTTACTTGAAGTTCAAATGTTTCTTTGATTTCAATAGTGTTCTTGAAAACGCGCATAAAAATTGAATTATATTTAAACGTTTTGTTCACGAATATCGATAATGTTAACATTTATCTTATAGTTATAAATATATATATATATATATATATATATAATAATAATAATTTATATCTTTTATTATTAGATAGAACGTGAATAATAAAGTTACATTGAGGGAATGGCTAGAAGTTATTTTTGATTTTCCAAAAGTATAAGAAACAAACGATAAAATCTAAATAAAAAAAGAAATTAAACCATCTTACGCATATATTTTATGCACTCACGCGTGAATTTGCTGTCAAATAACGAAGCAATGAGCCAATGACTATACTGAGATACTGCCCTTCTAGCTCTGGTAAAACTTGTGTACGAGCTGCCTATGACCAATAATAAAAAATAAATAATAAAGGAAAATGAAAATCAGTTATTCTTATGTTTTTAAAATCTTCTATCTGCTGAATAATTTATTCTCAGAATATAAGAAAGAATAAAAGAGTAGATATATATCTAATCTAGTATGTGATTTAGAATCCAAAATTGTACGGGTAAAATGTGAAGTTTTATATCATGTAAGGAGTTTTGGACAAACTTTAATCTCATCATTTTTATACTTCTTTCTAACTCTATTATTAATTATGATACATTAAATATAATAATTTAAATTATTAATATATATTTTGATTAATTTTAATAATAATTAATATCTTTAAAATTATTATTAAAATATATGTTTTATAATTGAAAATATTTGTAAAAATAAAAATAATAATAATAATAATAATAATAATAATAATAAAAGAAGAATTGGGAGTTAAAAAAATATCAATCCCTCATGTAAGCGTGAGTTGTAAAGTAATAAAACTCATGCATAGGATGCTAGCATGCATTACTAAAAAGTGTCAATTTTGACAGTCCCCAATATCAAATACAGTTGTCCACATTCAGACATGGAAGATAAACCAGAGTCAGTCCACCAATTAACTGCAGAAAGTAAATGTGAAAAAGTCGTTACCATATTTAAAGTTGTCCCTCCATTTCACTTCAAAAGCATTTCTTAAGCTTCCCCCAAAATTGCCTCGTTCGATCATCTTCAACATGCCAATTAATTTTCAACCGGCATGCACTACCCCCCTTCCAGCCTTCGCCAAAGTACTTAAAGCACTATTATTATGTTAAAAGAAGTGTTCATACCAGCTGGAAAATAAACAAGCAAATTAAAATTAATACGGGTCATGTTATTACAGCTCAAATTATTATTATCACAATAATTTTGTATTAATAACAATTTTATTTAATAATAATAAAATTAAAGTGAATAACAAAATTTATTATCATAATATGGTTACCCTAAAATTAATAATGGTGTTTTTTTTAACGAAAAGGCCATAATATTATTTGGAAAATGCTTCATATGACAAGAGTGATCTATTAAATTTATTATTTGAGTATTCAAATTGGAAAACAGAGCTAGAGAAGTCTCTCTCTCTCTCTCTCTCTCTCTCTCTCTCTCTTTTAACCAGCTTTCTTATTTTTCCATGTATCATGTGTACGTATTTATTTATCATGTTTTTATACAAGACAAAAAAAAATAAAAAAAATGGATTAGTATTTCCTTTAAGGGTTTTTTGCAGATATTTGGGGTAAACAACTTGAGCATTACTTGTATTACTAATCTATTTTAAATACAACTAAGCATGTAATAATCTTATTATATATAATTTATATTAATTTTAAGTGTAATAGTGAATCACACACTGACACATCATTTAAGTTATATGACAACTTTATAATATTTAATATTTTCCATTAAGCTAGTTTCATCTATTTGGAGGAAAAATGAACTTTGTTTCTGATAGTGGCCTTTGTTAAATTTTCAATGGAATCCTATCCTATCCTTTGCTATTAAAAAAATCCTGACCCTTAAATTTACTGGTCAGCAAAGCAAAATGTTTAAATATTTTTTACATAAAAACTTATAACTGTCGCAATAATTTATTTTACAATAATTTTTTCGCAAATATAAATTTTCTTATAGTAAAATGCTGCCTTAGTTAGCATAATTACAGGCAGATATAGCCAGAAAGGATGATCATTTATCAGCTCAGCCATATCCTTATAATATTTTTATTTTTATTGTATGAGAAAAATATCCTGCAAGGAAGGACATGTATGTGATTTAATTTTCAAAAGCTAACTTATTATAATATCATAATTGATCTGATATTCATGCATTTAAAAATCAAATCCAAATATCTTAATCAACTGTTACGTGAGTTATAACATTACAACAAATTATTATAAATATAATTTTTATTTACTTTTGTAAATTTTTTTTTATAGAAATTAAATTTGGTTGAGATATATAAAAAAGAGACACTGGATACAACTTTTTACAATTTTTTTTTTTTAGAAAAATGGTAACAATGATCTATTAATTATGATAAAAAGTTTACAAAAGTAAAAAATTTCAAGTAAATTAACTATTGAATTAGAAATCCAAAATTTCAAAAAATTTATAAATAAAACCATGGATATAGATGTATGTATTGTTTTGATTCGGTAGGTATTCTTTAAATTAATTGTCACTTAAAAATTCTGAACTTGTATATGTTTGAACATATAATAATTGATTTTTAAACATGTTTTATTTTTAACATTTATTAAAAATGGATGTAGATTTTTATACACTTTAATTATAATAAATGAATTATTATTATCCTTCATCCAATTTTTTATACTCTTATGATTGATGAATGAATGTAGAAAGAAAATTATTACTTTAAATGTCAGTACTTGAGTGTAAAAAATATAAGTTGCTATTAATATTAAGTATGTTCTTTTCTTGCTTTTATGATTTTGTGTGATTTGATTCAAATTTAGCGAGAACGTTTCACTTAACTTCAAGCCAACATCAATTTATCATTAAATTATTATTAATGTTTTTCTTACAAATATATTATCAAAAAGTGTTATAAATTAGTCACTATTATTATATTATTATTATATTTATAGATAATAAATTTATAAGCCTAATAAAAAATTTAATATTACATCTACCACAAAAGTAATTTTTTGATAAAAAATTAATAATAAATTCATCGTAAATAATAAATTTATACAAAATGTCTAAATTTAATAATACAGTTTACTACAATCCACTTCATTAATAAAAATCATATTTCTTCGTAATTAATACTCAAAAGTGGAAGACGTTGAGTAGCTAATTTTTCTAAATTGGATCAATTTGAGTTGATGGAATTAGTACAATTTAAATTGATCAAATCTTAATTCAAATTGAATTTATTTCAAACCATTAAAAGTGAGTTCGATAGAACTCAAACAAAACACAAACGAAGTGATTTAAACTCACTCAAATTATGACAAAATGTTATTTGCATTTTTTTTTGGTTAAAAATGACTCTTTTTTAGTTCAAGACTAATATAAGCATCATTTTCCGTTAAGAATAAAATAGATAAAAATAAGAGGTTATTAGTAATTAGAAGATACATTCTAAATAAAAAGAAATTTTTTAACTTGTTAATAATACTTCTTAAGTGATTGTTAAACTCTAAACTTTAAATCTTAAATATTAAATATTAAACCCTAAACAGATTATATTTAAATTATTTTAATCTTTTTAACGTATGTTATTTTTTTAAACTCTATATTTTAATTAATAAACATATTATGTTGAGTCTTTTATTCGAATTTTTTATAAATCAAAAATATTTTTAATGACATTAAAGTTCAAATACAAACATTGTTACATGAAACAACAAAAATGGTAGAAATAATATTACAACTAATCAATCACTAAAAAACACACATTAACTATAACTTATTATATTAATTAAAATATTAAAATTTAAAAATATAATATTTTATATTATTTTATAAATTTCAAGTCATAATATCATATATAATATTTTAAATATGTATCACAAAAATCACAATATTTTTTAATTTGATTTCCGACAAGTAGGGTGACTCCAACTTAGCTCAAATCTAGCTAAATTGTTTTCAAATATTTGATTTAATCCAAATTTAATTTAATTCAAATTACAACACAAATTTTCAACCTTAGGAAGAACACAACCACAATAGTTATTCAAAGAGCATGTGTAGTAGTAACTAGAAACACGTGGATCTTATTTTAAGCGCCTAATCTTATTTTAAGCGCCTAAATGTGGCATTGCTTTTAAAAAGAATAACAAAAATAATACTTTTAAAACTTTTAACAACAAAAATAACATTCATAACGTTAACTCATACATTTTTAATATTAAAAAAAATCTCATACATTATTTTACATTTAACGTCATTAGATACAATTTAAATTGAACTATAATCATCTTGATCAATTTAATGTGAAATGTTACCTAATTAAATTTTATTCAATATTATAATATTAGGTAATATATATTTTTGTTATTATAAGTCTTTATTTTTTCCGCTGTTTGGTTTTGAGCTAAATGCTCCTCCTCAAATAACGTTATTGGTCTTTCACAGCTGTCCAAACTGATCAAGTCATATTTCGCACAAGTAAGGATGAAGAAATTAGGAAATGTCAGTACATGAGTTAAAACTTTTAAAAGAATGGTAGTAAAACCCGATAAAATGAAAAGGGAAGACAGATACATGATATAGACCTTTTAGAAGAAAGAAAAAAAATACATGTCAAAAATCACATAAGATTCGTATCAACAAGGCTAAATAAACTAACCTAAACAACACTCAATCACAAACCTGATTAAGAAGACAAGATCGAACTTTCATATGGGAAAAACTCCATATATAGACTCTTCAGTGAAAAATAGGAATTCCTGCAGAGATGACCACCAGCACAGTGAAGAACAAAAGTCTGTAGCCTGTGGTTGACGTCGCAGAAGAGATATCTTGTGGCCTGCAAGATGAAAATATAATGTAAGCTGAAGTTTTCATTTTTGTCATAACTTGGGAATGCGTAGAGTAAACGTACTTCTGGCGTTTGCTGAGAGCGCCACAAAAGAGGGCATTGTCTGGCATTGGTAACTCTGTTTTGTTAGTAGCTTCTGGATTTACGACCCTAATATATGTTTCTTGGCCAAGATACCACGAGTCTAGGTTTTCAGCTCTCAGGTTCCAGACACCAACATTGTCAAGAGAGATTAAAATGGCCGTCCATGCCCCGGGGTAAACCTGATCAAAGACGACCATTAGGTAAGGCTGGTTTATGATCAAGATACATCAAATATGGAACCAAAACTACAAACATCAACAAGAGAATACACTACAACAAAACCGAGAAGCCATTGATTACTAGGAAACAAACAAAAATAAATGAGAGCTGACTTGAAATATACCTGTGTTGAGGTACGGGCTATCCCATCCCACTTGTTGTACGTGCCTCTGCTATTGTCTGACCACTCACCATAATCCATCCTGCAAACATCAAAATTTCATTTAGGAGGAATGCGTCCCCATGGATATTTAGCTATGTTTATTAAGTAAAATACAAAAACAAGCTTTTACCCAACAACAAAAAATGCATATCCATCCAAATGATAAGTCTGCATCTTGGTGTCATTGTTCTGTAGTATAACTTCCATAAATCCCCTGTATGTTCCATTAATTATTGAGGTTTCCATACGAGGTGCTCCTGTGAGTGGCCTTTTGGGAAAATCAAGCTTATATATACCCTTCAGTTTGTAGAGGTCAGCTAGCTTGATTGGTGTGGAAGGATTGACAAATGAAATCCCACTAAGAGTAGTTCGTTGTTTCCCGTTAATCGTTATAGGTGGCTTGTTTCTCAATACATATACATCAGTCACATTGATTGAACCATATCTAAAAGACCCCTGTGGATTAGGGCGAGCACCACTCGCTGACACGTTCCATCTGCACAATGTGAGCAAAATAATCCTCAATTAGCCAATATGAACAAACCAAATTTGGGAAAATTAAGCAACAAATGAATAGAAGAACATGGAAAATTAGAGAAAAAAAAAAGAGGATGTTGATAAATGATAAAGTAGTCTAAACTACCAAGTGAATGAAACCAATATAAACACAAACCTAATAGATCTTGCTTGGTTCATAGAGAATGTTTTGTCAAATACATCATTTGGTGAGTCTGGCAGGGGACCCTTAGCCTTCCCTTTTGAGTTTGTATAGTGCAAAATTGCAACACCAGTAACTCTTCTCCAAACCGTTTCGTTCACAAACCTAGCACTTGCTACCATATAGTAATCACTACTTGCATTTTGATCCATTGTCACTAAAAAGGAATAAGATTGTCCTACATGTATATCTAAGCTAGTATAGTTTTGTTGCACTGTATATGATCCCTCCGTCTCTGCTAATAGGAGGTTATGGCTTTGGATCCTGAAATTCAGACTCGTAGATACTCCAACATTAGTAACACGAATTCGATAAGTTTTCCCTGTCAAAAAATGGATCAATGTCACTGAACGTCTTGAGAGTTGAACATAACAAGGGTAGTCATAAAACTAATAACATCATTAACATTTGCTACCATATAGTAATCACTACTTGCACTGCATATGGTCAACTTATTCACTATATGCCCACACTTAAGAAACTATTAATCCCACCTACAAGAATAGCAATATGCAGCTTATGAAATTATTACAGGGACTGCCAGATCAAACTAATAACAATCTAAACAAAGATCTCCTTGTCAATTGCTAGCAATGTCATCCATTAATCAGCACTTGTAGTTATTGTATAAACTTCAAAATTATATAAATAGTGAAAACTCAGTTAGTTAATAATAACTGCAGTCACCTGGGTGGACTGTGATTGTTTCATAGTCAATGCCATCAGGGACAAGTGTATCGTTATATCTGTAGGGACCTTTGCCATTTATAAGAACTCCATTAGGCATCCCAAGATCTTTACCTGCATCAAGGGTATTTCTCAAGTCCTACATTTGAAAGGACACCAGCATTAGTCACTTACAATAATTGATATCATTTTCAATTTTAAAATAGAATTTCCAGAATTTCAATAAAATTACCGTATGGTTCCGCGTGTACCAATCACCGATCAAAATGGTTATATCCCCATGAGGGGTATCAAAAGGAATTGAAATTATGGGTCTGTTATTGATAATAAAGCTCCCAAATCCACCAGCCGCTCTCTGAAATTGGAGTGATGGAAAGTAGAAAAAGCTGCCAATTTGATCCTTAACCTGAAAATTGTAAGTCCAATTCCACTTTGACGGAATAGGACAGTTGGTGCCAAGAACTCCATCCTGCCATGAACTTCGTCGTTGCTGAATTCCTGCCCTGTTTCAAAAATCCCAAATTCCAATTCAGAATTTTCACACGTATGTATGAGTGGGGAGGGCCTCTGATCTATATCTCTGACAAATAAAATTTTATTTTAATATTTATAAAATTATAGAAAAATTATATGTATAAAATATTTATGAAATTAAGTGTTTTCAGGGTATTAATATTGAATAACATTATAAATATAATAATTTAAACATATTTTTATTAAAACAAAATAAATATGATATTTTTTTCAATTAAAAACAAATAATAAATAAGAAGTAAATAGTTATTTTTTTTTATGTATATATAATGTTACACCTCCATACAAATCTTAAATTTGCCGCTAAGTCTACATACATAACCACCTCAAAAAACGAGCATTTTGTATTGTAAAAATTTACCAAGTAAGGAGAAGACTCTCATCTAATTTGTTCCGAACGTTAACAACAACGTTGTTGTTAGTAGTCACATTTATCGTAGGACCTGGAAATTTTCCATTTATGGCAATAACCTGTTAAAAGCAAAAGCAGAAAAAATTATTACATGCCTCATAGACATTTGATATGACTGTCACACCTTAAGGACTCAACAGCTGATAGTAGCGTAACTACAATATGCTAAGTTAAGGTCCTGGAAATATCAGCTCATTTTTAGATCTGAAGCCATAAATCGAAACTTTATAAAATCTTAAAGTAACCCATGATTCCTAAATTACCACTAGGCATAGCACATGAAAAGATGAGTTAAAAAGGAAAGTATGAATGAAGACAAGAAAAGAGATCTGAAGAGCAAACCTGCTGAGAGACTCCGAGAGGAGATGCAGTGATGTAAGAGACCTCGAAATCGTAGAAAACAAACGGATCGCCAGCAAAGCACAAGCTCGCGAAAACGCCAATGTAGAGAACAAGCACCGTTAAAAAGCTCCAGAAAGCCATTTGTGTGACTTTACACG
Organism: Hippophae rhamnoides; assembly: GCA_033030585.1. Lineage (NCBI taxonomy): Eukaryota > Viridiplantae > Streptophyta > Magnoliopsida > Rosales > Elaeagnaceae > Hippophae > Hippophae rhamnoides. Next base: position 65,090,132 of record CM065428.1, on the reverse strand, counting down.
GATAAGATATAAAAAGACAGTCTTTTTCCCAAGCTTCTTTTTTCCTACGACATTATCAGAATTAAGAAAGACAAGGAAGAAAGAAAAGAAGAAACAAGAGCCTCTAGAGAGACGTAGCAATAGACAAATTGAGTGAGACTAAATAGAGAGAGAGAGAGTGTTTGACAGAACGGCTATATTTTATAATAAAAGAAAATTAAGAAAACCCTTAATATTAATTTTTACGCGTAATATTATTTTTATTATATTAAATTTTAAATGTATTATTTAAGGTAATTTAAAATATTAGTACGAAACAAATTGATTTTTTTATATATAATGTATTATGTGTAATAATTGATGATTTATTTTTATTTAAATAGTAATTATTTATTAGCTTCAAACATGCTTTTCTATTATTAAATTATTTATTTTTATAATTAATTATTATATGTTTATTTTTTAAAAAAAATATTATATTAATCTTTTAGTGAAATGATAGTACCCAACATGGAAGATTTTAATAATAATAAATATTTTTTTCCAAGTGCATATTATAATTATAAAATAAAATTTATTTTTTAACAGGTTAATAATACACATGATTTTTTAAAATCTTAAAACATATTTTTAACTCATTGAAAACATAGTACATAAATATTTTTTATAATATAAAAAAATATTATCTTTATTGATTTTAAAAAATCATATATAAAAAATAAAAATTTATTTTGTTATTATATGATAAATTTTATAATAATAATAATAATAATAAGATTAGATTCTTAAAAAAATAATTATAAAATTTAAATATTATTTTTATAATAAATATAAGATATTGATTATATTTATCTTTAATTTTAATTATGGAGAACAGTCTTTAGGGGCTAATAAAGAACTGAACGACTATTGTCTTGTCAATCACCAATCATCAATTACCAATCACCGATCATCATTCACAAAAATAATCAGTCAAAACAAGATGATAAGGTATTTTCTAGAGGAAAAGTGACAGCAAGTAGCCACTTCATAGTTATATCACCAGTGCACTATTATCCAACCTGGCCATGTAACAGCCGACTATTTTCGCAAGTATTGCAATATTCTTTTCCGCATTAGATGCTTAAATGAAATAATCATAAAATTGTTTTGAAAATACAATGATTGGTCATAATTAGGAGTGTGCAAAAAAGATCAATTCGATCCGATCCGTTGATTTTTCATCCGATTCGATCCAATCCGATGGTCGGATCGGATGGAGATTTTTTCCATCCGTTAAGTGCGGATCGGATGGCGAATTTCATTACGATTCATCCGATCCGATCCGATCCGACCGAAATTAATTATATATATTTATTAAATTAAATATATAAAAATAATTAATATATATTTATTTAATTTTTTAATGTTTTTTTAAATCAAATAATTTTATGTTATGATTTATGTAAAAATTTAAAAAAAATATTTAAAAATACAAAAAATAGAGTTAATTAAATTTATTTGTCGGATTGATCGGATGTCATCCGAATAGTTCTGACGGATTGAATGGGATGTAAGAAGTGATCGGACGGTTCATAGACAGGATGTTTCAATCCGAGCAGATGGTCGAATCGGATCGGATGACAATAAAATCAACGGTTTCAATCCGATGAACACCCCTAGTCATAATTGATCCGGATGCACTATATAACCGGGATAAATGACTTATTTTTTTTAATAGATACACAACAACTGACAGTACAATTACAAGTGAAAAAAATCCTTTTTTTTTATTTATTTATAAAAAACTTAAAGATTATTGTTACATTCGTATTCTTATTATAATAATTAAAAATTATTAAATATATCAATAATAAGAAAGTTATTTTTACAAATTTGATACATAATCATATTATCATTGGGTTTCTAATTATATATCCCGTTATCTAACGAAATAATAATACCCCTTACGTATTGTTATATTTTTATCTAAATTATCTTACTATCATTAAATTAAAAAGCTCTCTTAATTATGCTTTTAATTTTAATAAAATAAAAATTTATTGATATTTTTATTTGATAAAGTTAATAAATCTTCGTCTTAACTGCAAGCGCAAATTAATGCTAACATGCCTTATTTTCGTATATATTTAGGCTAGTATAAGTGCATGGGATAGTATAAGCTTTAAGTACGTATACAATGCTTATCTAATTGAGATCATTGACTTCAAACAAACAATCTTATAAATGTTCTCTACTTAAATGGATTGAGAGCTCCTATGTATTGAATAAAACATGCATAAATATATTAATAAATTTTTTTGTAAGATTTTATATTTATATGTATCCCGTAATATCTATAAATAAAAGATATACAAATATATTATTAAAATTTATATCATTGAATATTCTTAATATAAATAAAATAAACATCTATATTTTAGTTATTATCTAGAATATTGATGATGTCTTGAATTTATTTTTAATAAAATATTTTTTGAATTAAAATAAAAATATTTTAATCGGTAATACCAATATTATTTTTAATATTAATTATATACTAATATTATTATTATTAGATGAAGTATGATTAATATAACATTTTTATAATAATAAAATTTATATTATAATAATATCAACATATAAATAATATTTCTCAATAACTCCTAAAAGAACACAACAGTCTCACGTCTCTCAAAAAGCTCCACATGGTTGCCAGCCGAAAGCCGCATACCATTCTCCAACTGTGCTCCCTTACCGAAACTTGACTTTATTAATTCATAACGGTAACCGCTAAACAATATTTGATGTAAATTAAAATTAATAAAGTTATTATCAGATCACTCAATTATAATAATAATATATTAAAAATGTGATCGTCGATAAGGACACTTAAATTTTATTAATATCGGTAGATTATATAGACCATTGAAAAAATTTGGAAATTCTTGTTAACGAATTTAAATTGGAGAAATATTAATAATAAATAAATTTAAATTAACAATTTATTACATAATATTATGTGTTAGAATTATTTTAAAGATAATAATTTATTTTGATTTAAATACATATTATAAACTTTTTGTGAATTAAATGCACCAACTATCTCTCTCTTATATATATATATATATATATATATATATATATATTCATTTCTAAACATTACAAGTATTATATAAATTTTAATGGTTAAAGTATAAAAATCATAATCCAATTAGTCTAATAATTATATTTTTATTACTTGTTTTCTTTGCATATGAATTGTATATAATTATAATATAAGAATAATAATATAATTTTAGTTTTTAACATTTATATTTATATTTTTTATTTTAAAAATACTTATAAAAAGCCCTTGAATAATAAACAAAAAATTCTAACCACATTTTGTTTTAGTTCGAAGCTAATTATTTAATATACTCAATAATAAAATTAAAATATGATTTGATAAATAAAAATTTAGGAGTAAAGGAGAAAGTAATAAGATAAAATATATTTATTTTTGATTGACCATATCTTCTTATTTTAAGCTAATATTGTTTTTAAAGTGGAGAATAAATGAGAATTGATAAAAAATTTATAGACAATTTGTAAAATGAAATAAAATTAATAGTGCTAAACTTGGACTTTTAATTTTGTTTTTATAGACATGTAAAAGTCACACGTAAGAAAATAAAAAATAAATGTTTACTTACTGTTAAATATAATGAAAAATCTATGTTTGAACTGCTTTATTGAGGTTTTAATACTTTAAGTATTAAAATTGATGTAATCTTCCTATAGTGATGAAAATATACGGAGAATGATAATGTAAGAATAGTTTATGCATTCGATCTACATTTTGTAGATAGAATTTTATTTTTAAATGTATTTTAATTTTTATTTTTTAAATTTAATTTTATAATAGAATACATTGATAAATATAATTTTATTTTCAAATGCACGTTATACATATTTATGTTCTTATAACTAAAAAATATATAGTTTTTTTCGTATTTAAAAAATGTTTTCTTAAAAAGGGTTGTGAATAATTATATTATATAATATAAAAATATATATTTGTATCTATTTAAAATATGTTGCATAAAAGATTTTTTATAATGTAAAAAATTAAAATTAAAAATTAAAATTAATTTTATAACGACGTTATTCTGATGATCAAATAACAAAATTTGAACACCATCAAATATTACTATGATGAACTGAATTTTTATCGATAACTCGAGCATAATTTTAGAGTAATAATCTAAAGAAAAATAGTCTTTCTTGATGAAAGTTTTATGTATTTAATATATAGACATTCAAATGTGATAGTTAAAAACCAATATTAATGCAAATTAATGACATTAAATAGCTACTAAAACTACTATTGAAATTGAAATTAGCCCATACAAGACCCATTGAAATTGGATGGCATTCGTGTCCATAAGAGGTGCGGTTCAAGCGACTAGGATTTATGATTTTTGGTCTGAACATTCAAGGATTTTCACCCATGCGTCGGTATGTAGAGAAACTTCTTACTACACTAGTTTACCTCTTGCAGGAAACAAATGCTATAAAAAATATTCCATGTGTTGTTATTTTTTTCATATGGTAATTTGTGATATAAAAAAATATTGATATTTATTGTGTGAAATATTTTGAATTTTGTCCCGATGAAAATCATGTTTATCTCTAATCCATAATTTTTTTTTATTGTTTGGTACTATCCAGATAGCAAGTACCTTGTTCATTTGGTAAAGTTAACTGTCATCTAAAAGCTTGTATACAATAATATTGCCCTCAAAAAATAATTGCTAAAGACCTAGCCTAAGTAAACGGTCTAATATACCATCTTAACGACTTGGATCACCATTTTGCATACAAGACCTCAATCATCACATTTATGACGACCTGAGGACAGCGGCCTGATTCTGTATAAGACTACTTTTTATAATGTACTCTAACAGCTCACATAAAATACTTACCAATGTAACCTCGAGACCTGTTTAATAGGTATTATATATACCTTCCTAGTAAAATGAATAAAAAGAATATGATCATTATTCACATTTCACACTTCTTTCTAAAAATTTCATTTCTCTCTAAGAACCCTAACACACTATAATCTATCTAGACAATTTACACCTACAGTGAGACCTTACATATTTTTAATGCTTAATTAGTATTTGAGCACTTGTATTTTACAACTTGGAGAAATAACCCGTGTCTTAAGGACATTAACTCCCCAATATGGCCAACTCTCTATCTTATACTCAGTAAACTAATAGCCTCAATCGTCTAACTCTAAAATTCAATCTTAATAACTAGATACATCGTTCTTCATCAATCAGAATGTTACACTGTGATTAAGAACTGGGTTACGCACGTCTCTTAATTAGTGAAGGCAACCGACCTTCACCCTACCATAACACAGCAAGGCCAACCAGGATAATTCCGCAAACCACAAGTTCAATAAGCTATAGCTCCAAAAGTACATCTCTTGATAGAGACGCCATGTTAAAGAGTCTTCAAAGGTAGATAAGAAAACTATAACAAGCGTTCAAACTTAAACAAAACTTTCATTATCTAATATTCAAAATTATACATTAGATAATAAAAAATTTATTAAATTTAATAGAAAGTATCTGTAATAAATTTTTTAATTAAAAATTACTTCATTAAATATGTGCCTATTAAAAAATAAAATGCATGAAACACATATACTATTCCTGTTAATAATTGCTTAATGGTATATTAGTTGTATGCAACTAATATACTTTATGCAACAAATATACTTTTCCTAAAAAACACTTTTCCAAAAAGCAGATTCTTATTTCCTGTATTTAAACATGTATTAGTTCATTGTATTTTAAGATTGTAAATACATTTCCAATATTTTCAATTTGGTATCAAAGTAGAAAAAAAAAGAAAAGAAAAAAATTTTTACCTATTGAAAGCAATATTACTACCAAGGCCGCCATTACTTTTTACGCAAGTTGTCACTTAATCTTTCAGACTGTTTGGCCATACAGAAGCATAGATTTATGGTCCAAATTAAGACTATCCAAGCCATGAGTGGTCCACCATTGGTCTCTTCATGAGGTCCAAATTTCAAGTTTATTCAAATTAGGTTGCTTACCATATTGCTCTTGTTTTACGCACTAACCTCATAGGCCTTGCTCACTACAGACTACATTGGCTCCATTCACAGGTGACTACATAGTTGCCCATTCTACAGACTTCATTGGCTCCATCTCACAGACTTCGCACTGTTTACCACTATACCATATTACTAATTACAGCTGTCAGTCTGCCTTTCTTCCTCGCATTTTCTCGTGAGTCCTCACACCGAGGCCGTCGGGCTTTTTGAAATTTTGTTTCCTTTTTTCGCTTTTTGTTCTCCGCCTCTAATCAACCCCGGCCCATCGCTTTTAAGTTCAACCTATCGCCCCAAAATGTACCCCATCAGCCCAACAACTCATCAGTTTTAAGTTCTGCCCATCAGCCCAAGCCCATCAGCCCATCAGTTTTAAGTTCTGCCCATCAGCCCACTTTTTAGCCCATTTTTCAGCCCACCCCACCCAAAAAAAATAATAAAATAAAATAAATAAATAAATAAATAAAAATAAAAAATAATTCCGCTGCACAATATATAGATATATATTATTATTATTATTATTATTATTATTTCAATGGAAGATTCAAGACATCATCAAGTTTCCAGAATTCATGAGGTTCCAAATTTCGAAGTTTTTGTTAAGAGTTCAGAAATTGGTTCTTTCTGGTACTAAACTTAATGGTACAAATTTTTCAACATGGAAAAAATTTATGTCTCGTTTATCTTCGCGATGACAAGACGACACGTATCTCGATCAATTCTGCTCCTAGTCAAGATGATATTAGCCTATACTAGGTGGAAGATGATGATGGCTTTGTCATGTCAATTTATTTCAAGCCATCACCGATGATATATTACAAATGGTGGAGGAATGTGAACCCGATTGAAAGGCCATATGGAATACCTTAAGCGATCTCTATACAAACGAAGTCCGACTTTATTCAAGTTCACGAACTCACGCGTGCAAAGCCGCCAGACGCAAAGAAACGGGCAACCAAGATTCTTTTTTTTTACCAAGTCAAAATGTAATGGGCCGAAATCGAATTTAAATGCCCGTGTAAAATTAAAAATTTCGTAAGACCTTCTCGTGGTACCGTAAGGAGAAGGAGCTCGAACGCTGCATACATGACTTTTTAAGCAGGTCTCGATACAAAACATAATAGTGCTAAAGCGTGAATTTGCTCAATGTCGACCTCCAGCTCGACCATCAGCCACATACATCCGTAAAGACGAATCTCAAGAAGAGAGTCTTCATCGTGCACATATCGAGGTATCAAGCCTAGCCATTCAAGCCAAATCAAAGGCACCCTTCCTCCAAAGAAGACAATTCAATTCCACTTCATCAAGAGGGAACCTCCACCGAGTTTTACCAATCACCCGCGTTCTCCCCGCTCTTATTGCAATGAACAGTGGCATCTTCGTGAGACTTGTCTGAAACTATATCCACACTTGAAACCAAAAGCAGACTACTATGCGGCAAAAACGACAAAACGGGTATCGTTCTAAAGCAAAAAACCGGCCAGTGAAAATTGTCCAAGAACCGTACTACTACGGGATGTAATCATCCTTCGAACGCGAGGTATCCCTACGCCTTCAATACCGGTCGTGGTAAGATTGGTACGACCTAAATGTTTCTCACTCGTCAGTCTAATACTCGATTATTGATTCGTGCATCTCGATCATACGACTTATGATAAATCTTATTTTAATAAGTTATCTCCCCCACCGTTGTCTTATGTTACAAATGCTAACGGCGAGGCCTTTCCGTTCCAGACAGGGCCAGCTTCATATCACTCCATCTTTACAGCCCATAATGTTTTATATGTACCGACTTATCTCATCACTTAATATATGTCCCATTTTCTGAATATCGAGTCTAAATGCTTTAGAACCTTTTATCCTATGTACGTGATTTTTCGTGATCTTCTTACTGTGGAAATAATTGGTCGAGGGTATCTCGAGGGGAAGATTGTTTCGCTTGGATCGTAATCCACGGGATAGGAGAAACCGTGAGCACGGCAAGCACCGCATTGACTTCTGGGGCTCCGATAAGCCAAGTGAAATTTGGTCAGGGTATCGCCGCTGTGGCATCCGTCTTTTTTTTAGTCTTATGAAAACCATGCCTACTTTATTTATTGGTGTTAATGAGACCGTGTTGTATCATTGCGAGACTTGCGGTTTTGGCCAAGAGCCATCGTGTTACTTATTCTCCTAGTATTTCTAATAAAAGTACTATTCCTTTGAATTAATTCATTCTGATGTTCGGGACCATCTAAAGAGCCCACTATATCTGCATGAGATATTTTGTTTCATTTATCGACGATTGTACAAGGTTATCACGGATTTCTCTTCTTAGAACAAAAGATGAAGTTTTTTCAGCTTTTTCAAAATTTTTATACCTTTGTTCAAACACAATATAATGGCATCATTCGGATCCTCCGTTCCGACAACGGGAATATGTTAATCATGTTTTTCAAAAAAATTTCAAAACACATGTGGATTATTCACTAAACTACTGTCCGCAAACACCTAACAAAATGGAGTGTCCGAAAGAAAAAATCGTCATTTACTTGATATGGCTCGCACCATTATTTAGTACTTATATGCCAAAATATCTTCGGGGTGATGCATACAAGCTTCCGCCCATCTCATCAATCGCCTCCCATCTAGTGTCCTTAATGGCAAAATCCCATTCCAAATTCTCGCATCTTATGTCTCCTTATCATCCTTTCATAATCTTCCTACCCGTGTATTTGGTCGGTTGTTTGCCAGGCATGTTCCTAAAAATCAAAGATCTAAATTAGATGCCCTAGCAATTAAACGTGTGTTTTGGTTATGAAAGTTATCGTAGTGGTACAAGTGCTTTCCATCCACCAACCAGAAAGTATTACGTTACTACGGATGTTACCTTCTTTCAGACATGAGTTATTTTTCCTCACCCGACATCATTGGCCGCGGGAGAATACATATTTCAAGAATCAGATTACATGGGCGAGGAGAGGCATTGCGTAGTCACCAACTCATGTTTCAATGAGACCGGATGAGACTTCTAATTCATTGAATCCAAATATCAAGTAAATGTATGCTTCCAAGTATTCAAGCACCAAATTCACTTACCGCAAATGACATTGAAGACAAATCACACTCGTGCATTACTTCCTACCCTTGATCAACAACTCGGGTACCGAAGGTCACTCATCCGAGGTATGTACACCCCATCGATACTAATAACATCGAGTCTAATGTCGGACAATACGTTACCAACAAGTCTACTCGAGGTCAACCGTACCCAAAAGGTATGAACCAAATATTCATGCAAAATCAAAATACCCAAGAACCAATTTCATACGTCCACTAAAAGATTATCTAAGTCATACAAATCATGGAATCAAATATCCGTGTATCTATTCAACAAAGTGTGATGCTTGGTGAGATCCAATATGGAGGAAGGCAATGGATGAAGAGATGGATACATTAAAGTTAAGAACGATATTCTGGCAACTCGTGTTACCACCACAAGGAAAAAGGCAGCTTGGTTTGTCACGGGTATTTACTATAAAACATAATGGTAATGGATCCCAGTAACTCCAGATAAGGCCTGCTCTCAGAAAGCAAAAGTGGTTTACTCAAACGTATGGTATAGACTACGATGAGACTTTTGCTCCCGTTGCCAAAATGAACACGATTCTGGTTCTCGCTTCTCACTGTCATAACCTAAACCGGCCACTTCGCAGCTTGATGTCAAGAATGCGTTTCTTCACGGAGAATTAGCCGACGAGTGTAGGCTACGAGTCTTCCACACGGGTACGTAGTCGATTCTCCCGGTAATTTTGTATGCAACCGAGGAAGTTCGTACGGCCTCAAGCAATCCCCGAGCCTAGTTTGGAAGGTTTTCACGCGCATGCAAAAAGGTTGGTTACAAACAGAGTAATTCGTACCACACTCTATTTCTCAAACATCAACAAGTGGAAGCGTAATGTACCTCTAATCATTTATAAGTCGATGATATGGTAATCGCGATGATACTATCGAGATGGATAAATTACAAAGACACTAGCTCAATTCGAGAGATGAAGGACTTAGGTGAACTAAAAATAATTTCTTAGAATCGAGGTAAATGTGGTAGAGAAGGAATATATCCGTGTCGAGAAGTACATTATCGATCCGCTAATCGCAGACAGTATGTTGATTGCAAACCCATCGACACTCCTATCGAGCAAAACCATTGTTTAGCAGTATCCGCATCGATACCAACCGATCGAGCTCGCTATCGTAGATTGGTTGACGTTTGATTTACTTAGCTCATACTAGACCGTATGTTGCATATGCGCAGTAGCGTACAGTCGGGCTCACGACAATCCAAGCGAGAACCATATGAACGCCGTTCGAGAATTTTAAGGTATTTGAAACGGGCCAGGAAGGGGAGTAATGTTCTCTAAACACAACAATTTCTCAAGTCCTGTGGATTCACGTACGCAGATCAAGGTGAAGTATTACGCATAGAAAGTCAACACTCCAAGTTATTTCACCTTTCACGGGAGGAAATTTGTTACATGGAAAAGTAAGAAGCAAAAAGGTGGCAAGGATCTAGTCATTTGAAAGATAGGTACAGCTGGCCACTGGGTTTTACTTAATTGTCACGCGATAAGAACTTTGTTATCGGATTTGGTTTCGAACTCAAAAATACTACGCATTTATTGGACAATCGGTACCATTGATATATCACAAAATCCAAAGATAAATACGATCGCACTAAGATGTAGAGGCATTGATCGTCACTTTATAAAAGTTAAAAGTTGGGATGCCAAACTTATTAGTTTTCCTTTGTTCTACGTAAGAAATAGAAATATAGATATACTTACCAAAGTGTTTCCAAGAAGGCATTATACTGGTTTCACTGGAAATGGATACGACGATATCTACGCTACCAACTCGAGTGAGCATTAATTACTTAATGGTATATTAGTTGCAGAACTAATATATTTTATCACCGTATATTACCAGATGCAACTAATATACTTTTCCTAAAAAGCACTTTTCCAAAAAGCAGATTCTTATTTCCTGTATTTAAACATGTATTAGTTCATTGTATTTTAAGATTGTAAATACATTTCCAATATATTCAATTATTCCATTATATCTAATAAAATATTCTACGAAAATTTAAATTTAACACATTTTTCACACTCAAATGATTTAAAAACACATTTGCTACAAACAAATATACGGGTCGATTGAACAAAAAAATATAGTATTGGTTCCACATATCTGACAAAGAATTAATAAATATATGACAAACGTCAGATAGATGGAAAAAAATGGTGGTATGAATGAGGCACAAGTTACATTATCTTCAGTTCCTTTTGTCAGGATGAAATGGGCGAATGAATGCGGAGTTCATTTGCCATACTTTGAGGTTTGCAGTCACACCGACCTCAGTAGCATTGTTGAATACAAAAAGCCTAGCAGCTCCATAAATTGCTTCTGTTGGATAAACCCTAGATGTTATCACTGTCCTTCCACCTTGAGCAAAGCTTTCTACAATTGAGTGATCAACCTGAAATATCACAGAATATTTTTTGTTTGTAAAATACAAGGTTAAGTTTACTTGAACCATGGAACTAATAGATAAATGTTTATTAATTTTACTAAAAAAACATTAATCATCACATCACATTTACTCACCAATAACCTCATGGATAGTTTTTCGTGGGACAATACTGGAACAATGCTACCATAAATGTCTTTCTTAATATCACTTGCCCTTGACGATCTTCAAGTAACAATTATAACCAAATCAATACTTGAAAATAAAGTATTATGTAGTAGAAGGACAAAGAGTATATATATATATATATATATATATAGGAATACCTTTTTTGGTCAGAGCAGAAGTGAATTTTGAGATTTCCATCATCTCCTTTGAGAACATAAAAGTACACAGGTGTTTGCTCAGTGAGCTTCTCATTTGCAAGGACAAGGAGACCAAATGGTCCCAATGCGCCGCGTTCAGCAGCTCCACCACTATCACTACAACTAAAATTTGTCTTGCCTTTACCTATTGTCTCCAAAGCCTTCTTGTCCAGCTCAAATTCTGCAATTATATCCAATTGAGTGGCTGGGCCAACATCAATTGGCACAACTGACCCTGGTTTCACTTCAATGTTTTCAAATGTCTTGCTGTCCAATCTCAAGTTTTTCGTCTCTTCTACTGGCCACTGAAGGAGATAGTTCCCAAACATCTTGTCAAGCACTATTGTCCTTGGTATGCTCTGAAAACAACATTGTCATTAGCTCGTTGAGAGAAACACTGCTTAAGATACTTGGGAAATATATACAACATCATCGTTAAATGTAAGCTAATTTAGAAAAAGCTGAAACGAAGGCTACCTGAATGGAAGCCCAACCCTTCTTAACATCTGCATATTCACTGTCAGATTCGCCAATCCAACCCCACAACACTCTCCTTTGTTTGCTCTGATCATAGAAGGTCTTTGAAGCATAGAAAATACCATAATCATACCTAAATCCAATTCCAACATCAATCATGGGGTCATCAGGAATCCATTTACTAGTTGATTCATGGTAAGTCCCAATTGCGTAGTAATCATGTCTATCATCATCAAGGCTTGCCTTAACTACATGCTTCAATCCAGGACCATTATTCGACGTATCAATTCCTTGATCAATAGTTAGCGATACGGGAAAAAAATCCACACACTCCCACATTCCAGTTCCAGGAACAGCATGAAGAACCCCATCTAATCTTTCATAAGTCTTGAAGTCCTCGGTGTCATAGACAAAGGAAATGCCAGTTTTATTAACCTTGGAACCAATGATAATCCTCCACTTCCCTTGTGGAGTAAGCCATGCAGTTGTTGGGTCTCGAAAATCCTTGCCTAGGATACCTGGTGGAGGAACGAGTACTGGATTTCCAGGGAATTTTTCCCACTTGATGAGAAGAGGATCAGAAGGATCAGCAGGATAAGCCAAATTTTGAACCTGAACAAACTCATTAGTAGAACCAGTGTAGAGCATGACTAGTTGGTCATTAGAGAGAATGGTAGCAGAACCAGACCAGACACCATTAACGTCGTACCACTGATCAGCAACCATTGCTAAAGGAAGGTGAAGCCAATGGATCAAGTCCCTGGACACAGCATGCCCCCAAACAATGTCCCCCCATATTGCCCCATTGGGATTGTACTGGTAGAAGAAATGGTACCATCCTTTGTAATACAACGGACCTATAAATATTTCATAATTCAACTAGTTGTTACAAAAACGTTTGTCAATCCCCAAAAAGAAATTAATGCAGCTATTCCTTAATTCTTAGCCATTTTTACAATTGAAAAAATTGAACAGGTTATTTATAAATTGTAATAATAGTTATTTTATTCAATTTCTATTAAGAATATAGTATTTATATTTTGAAATTTGAAAATAGCTAGTTGATCCTAATACACTAGTTTTCATCTACTAGCTAGATCTGATGAGTGATCTTGTTTTTCATATGTAACATTCGTTGAAAGTCAGAGAGATGTATAAAAGGACCACAAAATAAACCAGTAGTTCAACCATCGATTAAAAAAAATGTAGAAAGAAGAAATATGGAAACGTGGTCTTACCGTTAGGATCTGAAGAAGCAAGAGACCGATTCCAGATCAGAACAATTAAGGTTCAAGGACCCAGCAATACAAAAAAACAGAGAAATGTCAGTTTAGTGAAACTCAATAAATGAATGTAACAGTAATTATATTATTAAATATTAGACGAAAAAAAAAAGTATAATTTTCTTTCTATATTAGTAATTTGACAAAGACATAGACAAAAATGCACAGTTGAAAACTTGCGTCAATCGTACAGAGCAAGTGACTAAAAAACCCATGTTTTAAACACGGTAATTCTGATTCAATATTCCAATCAAAACCAATATATTGCGAGTTTAAATAAAATTTGTTTTAATCATTTTAAATTGGTCAAATAATAAGAAAATTTAATAAAGTTATATTTTTATATTTTGTGTACATAATTTAAATATTTTAATTAAATTTTAATAATTAATTGGAAAAAAATATATTAAAAATTAGTAAATTAAATTTTCATTAATAAGAAAATTTGCACGTAAAGTAAATAAAAATTCACTGCAAGTTTGATTTTTATATGATTAGATTCATTTTTAATTAATTACTCTTAAAAAAAAACATATTTTTCAATGTATAATTTTTTTTTTCATAATGCCCTATTTACATGTGTCATATAATTATAAATTAAAAAAATATTATATTATTTTAATAAATAATTATATATAGTTATCGGCTAAAAAGTGAAAACTGAAAATGAAAGGAGAAGAAATGTACCATTCATCCAATTCCTCTCAGGCTGGAAATGGAAAGCTGTTCTTTGCCATGATAACACGCTGTTGTTCCATGGAAAGTTTGGATCAAGCGTTAAAGGGTTAGATTTCTCGGAAACTCCGGCTGATTTTCCTCTTGATAATGGCACTAGTTTCTGAGATTTTATAGCCGTTGGTTCTTTGGACACAGCCAATAAAGAATCATTTTGGTTTGAACGGAGATTTGGTTCCCAGGTAGTAAAAATGGCAGCCAATAAAACAATAGCTAACAACCCAGAAAATATCAACAACCCCTTCTTGTGTTGTCGACGATTAGCCGGAGCTCCGTTGTTTGGTCCATCGGGAAGAGGACTGTACGATGTTGGAAGGGTAACAGAGTTGCCGAAAAACGTGTGCCTGTCTGCCATTTTAGTTATCAGCTAGCTAGATCTCTAATGGGAATTTAGAGATGCGTTGAGATTGGGTTTAAATACAAAAATGATAAAGTTTAAGTAGTAATTAGTAGCAATGAGGTACAGGATTGTTCTATAAATATTGACACAGATATTCTGATTTTTTTTTTGTTGGTTCAGATAGGAAGGGAAAAAAAAAAAAAGACACTCTGGCAACCAAGAGAAGAGAGAAACTTAATTGGCTTTTGTCGAGCATATCTTATGTTAGACAAGTGTGACGTCTCTTATGTTAGACGGCGAAGCGAATATACTTTATCCACGTATCCAAATATATATAATATGGTTTTGTTTTTTTTTATTAAAAAGAAAAGTTCATCAAGATTAATGATAATAACATATCTCATAAATTATTGATAAATATGAAATTATCTTTTGTTTTGAAAAAAATAAAAGTAATAAATAATCATAACTTTTAATATTTATTTTACTGTCACTAAGTTATTAATTTCGTATATCATCCTTAAAAATAGAAGATATTAACTATAAAATCAATAAAATAAATAAATTTAATTATTTTTTTATTGTTATCAATTTTTAATTACAAAAATATTAATTTTTTAAAAAAATAGCATAAAAATAGACAGTTCTAACCTATATAAATAGAGAGATAGTTACGAGTACGTGTACGGATACGGATGGGAACGGATATTGATATAACTGTCTTCGAATTGAATTATAAAATATGTACTTAAAATCATTCAAAAATTGTTACGATTTTGAATTTTTTTACACGTGTGTAACGGTTAAGGATATTTATTAAAAAATATAAAAAAAACATTTTTTTTATTTCTTAATTAACACTAATTATTAATTAACATATAAATATAATTAATTTTGGGTATGAACATATACGGTTATCAATATAACCGTACTCGTTATTTCATGAACAATTTTTATCCAAAATCGTATACGTCCTTAAAATTTATCAGATAAAAATTGAACCGAAAATATGGATAATTAAACTCGTAGTTTTTTTTTTACAAATCTCTATACATGATTACTTTTTCTCTAGTATCTTTTTAGATTAAATGTAAATAAGAAGAAATTATGGGTTACAATTAGAAGAAGTTGATGCATAGCTAATGTGAAAGAAGATATAATAGAGAGGGATATGAATAAGATATTTGAAAAAGGGTGTATATATTTAGATAGTATAAATAAAATTAATATTTTATATATATTTGTTATGATAATAATAAAAATAGTTTACTAATTTTTTCTATTAATTGATTTTAAAACACCTAGTCTTGAACCAATACTTTCGAGCATAGTAGTGTTATAAATTTATGATTAGGCATATAATAATTACCACATATATATATATATATATATATATATATAGGCATATAATTCCAATATATAGAAGAAATTACGGACATTTGACTTCATGATGCGAGTTATCTCTGCATGGTCGGTGGCCTAAATTTTTGAAGTGGCTAAATTATTTGGGGCTTTATTTTTTATTTTTTATTTTTTATTTTTTGGTATATCCACGCTGTAGCTTTGGCTTTTTCTTCATAAATCATGAAAATTGGCTTTCTTTCTCTATCAGGATCAGAGAGGATACGTGGCAAATTCCACGTGGAGTGATTCAAAACCAGTCAGAATAAGTTATAAAAAGAAATAAAAAATATTCACACGTAACTTGCTCTAGTCCCATAGAATTGGCAAGGGAGTGTTCCATCTTGACATTGTAATGTATCCATCTTCTTAAGAAATAAAACCATTTTAGTTGAGATTTTAAAATAATTTACAACTTAAAAGGAGAATTCACGAGTTAAAGCATAAAAACAATTAAAAATATTTTAGATATTTTTATTATTTTTAAAAATAAGTAATTTAGTTTCGTTATTTTAGTATTGAATTCAATAGATTTTTTTAAACGGTTAAATAAACCTAAATTGTTATTTTTTATTTAAATAAAATAAAAAGAATACTTATGATATTATTCTAGCTATAATATACTTCAATTTTATCATTTTAAATCTAAGTTTTTTAAGTGGAAAAAGAAATCCAAGTTTGTTATATATGAATTTTTTTTCTAATTTTTTTAAATGAATTTAGTTAATTAAATATTTGCTTTACAAATGTATTTTTCTTTATATAATACCTAATTTTGATTATGTTATATTAATCTAATTAATTTGAATATTTTTATTCAAAATACATGAATTAATTAACACAAATCAATGATTATAAAACTAAAGTATTTATATTATAATAGCTATACGACTAAATTAACTTTTTTTTCACAAATATTTTGGTAAAATAACAAAACTAACACACCAAAACTTATAACAATTAAAATAATATCTTTAATACTAAATCATATTTCTCTTAATTTAAATAAATTGTATTATTTTTATTCATATAAATTTTTAGAATATTATTTTAGGTAATTTTTCAAATATTATTACTTTAAGAGTATTTAAAAAAATATATTATCAAAACATAAATGTATCAATCGATGAACGGATTTCATTTTTATTATTTATTTGATCCACAAAATCAATTTTACACTCCATATGTTTTGGTTCACATATCAAAACGAATAAGATCAGTTCAGATAATTTTCATTAGATAAGACTGATTTGTTTTTTCTTTCCAAAAATTAAAAAAAAAAGCTTCTTTTAAATACATACTTGAATTTTAGGATTATAAAAATATATTTTAATTTGATTTTTATAGAATGCATTTCATCATGTTATTTTATATTTTTATAATAGTTGGTGAGGTGGACCAAAGACAATATAAGTTGAATTTAGAGAATGATTTTATCCACTGAAGTGAACAAACGTCACCTAAATTTTTTCGATATATACTGATGAATTATTGGTAGGGAGAGAGAGAGAGAGAGAGAGAGATGGGCAATAATACTCATACAAATGAAATAATTAACTTCAATTATATATATGTAGACAAAATAGAATCAATTAGAAAATAGAATAAAAAGGGCTGAAACTTTGTTGCTGTCTGTACGCATAATATTGGAGCCTAGTAGATTACAGTGGTTCAAGAAAAAAAAAGTAATTTAAATTAATTAATTAGTACCAAAAGTTGTTCATAAAATAATACTCTGAATCATAATTATGTTGAAAAAGGAAGAAATCTTCCTTATTTAGCAATAAAAAAAATCTATATTATCAATTTATGAGTAAGAAGATTGTACAGATTTATAAAGAGCACTGTTGTCTTACTATTAACTTTAAAAATTAAAGAGATTATTACCTTCAACCAAGGCAACGAGCAATATGTATAGTGTTATAACCTAAAAAATGTCGGATTTGATCTAAAATGCTGATTCAGTGATATGTATAGTGTTTCTCTTCTGTAAAATAGTCAAATTATATATAATAATAATAATAATGAATAAAGATTATAATAAATCGAATTGCCAAGAAAGAAATAATTACGTGGCCTCCCCTCCTTATCCACCCAAAATATTTTGTTGGAGTAGAGAGGTGTTTTTTTGTTTCACTTTCATTCTATCGACATTATTGTGAAGAACATACATAAACAAATGAATAAAAAAAAAACTGGAGATAGAATATGTCGTTTGTGCTATTGTTTTTTTTTATATATTTTAATTCCCTAGTGTTAGGCGATCTCCCTAATTTTGCATGTTAATTTTCACATGCTGATCCCTATCATCTCTCAATTTCCAAGTGAGATCAATAGCATCTAAGAAATTTTAAAAGAGAAACATGCCAATATATGACAACGATTAAGTTAAAATTTTGAATAATATTATCATTATGAACTGTTATAATATTACAAATATTACATAATTTAATAACAGATTCTATTTATAACAACCAATAAAAAATAGAAAGAAAATACAACCTAAATATATATAGAACTACTCAGGATGGAACCTCAATCGGTCAATCGTGTCAACTACTTATTTGTTAAGGGAGTCTTGATAGGCTGTTCGATTTCTAATCCACATGCAATCTGGAAGATGAACCGACATTCAAGGTCATTACATTGGAAGATTTCTATCTCTCTGTTTCTTTCAATGATTTGATTGGGTTTAGAAAATTCGCAGAAATGCGTACCAAGATACGTATAGACATTGTTCTTCTTTTCAACAACAACAACAATAATAATAATAATAATAATAATAATAATAATAATAATAATAATAATAATAATAAAGATATTTAGTTCTCCTGATTTACGAGCTATACATTTCTATCCATGGTAGGTCAAATCCATCCAAATAATGGGCTGATAAGGAGACTCTCATCACGGATCCATTGGGCTGCTAAATTTTGTTACTTGTCAACCATGGGAAAAATCAGTCTAAACTGCAGTCCTTCGTTACTAAGCATTGACAAACTAGTCCCTAGTTTTAAAGATCCCACTTTTCAAAAACACAGTTTCATTGTATAATTATCATCAGAATCCACCTAAAAATATAAATTTTGATATACACCCCTCCTAATCGTTTATCAATTAATTTTCCATTCTGAAAATGTGTTTCAACTTTTTTTTTTAATCTAAAAATAAAAATAATATTTTTATATAGTGCTATGAAACCACGTTTAAATTGAATAGGGGCGTTGAACGGTGCAAATGGAGATAGATAGGGCCCCAGTGATGTTTCACTTGTCAGTCACTTATCACGTTTTAGCCAAAAGTCTCCAACCTTACTGAAAGAAATGTCCCCAGAGTATAGCAATTACAAGTGAAAAGGCTAAAAGGAAACAGTGGAAACATGAAATTCCTTAAAAATTGGAGTCCTCTTATTGCAAATGCATGTACACGGGATCCATTTAGCAATGGTAAGAACTACTTTACACATTAGGAGGTGGCCAAATCTTTCCAAATAACTCCTCAACTCGTTTTGCTTGATTAACATAACCGTCCAGCCCGGTAGATAGAAGTTCCACAGATGCAGGACCCATAGCTGATGCAAAGGTCATCTGGTCCCACTTTTTAAGCTGAACATAAAAACACAATTTGTTAATCAACCAACTACATTAATCTAATATTCATCATAATAAACATGATCTGTTGGCGGGAGCTGGAGTGGACCGGTCCAACAATGCATAATCGGGCATGCAAACATATTAACAACAATCTTCAGTAGGCACCCTGATCCTTTAAGGTAGAGAGGTAGGGATATGTTTTTCATTACTCTATATCTAGCTCAAGAAGAAACTCCAAATAATACCGACTACGTCAGAAAAGGAGAACAGAACAAGAAAAATACCTCTTCTTCGCTGAAGTTGTAGTTTGCAGCAGATTGTGGAGATAGCCTCCTCACAAAGGAGTACTTCTCATCGGGAGAACTGACGGACTCCTTGAGAGATTGCAATACCTTCAACGGTGCTATGATATAATCAACTCTGAAACAGAAAAATGAACGAGTGGTTATCAACTGGAGAACAAAATCATCTCGATGTTGGACTAGGCCAAATCAATAGTTTTATACGACTATGGTTACCCAAGAAGACTGAATAAATCTTGCTTATTTCGGACTGCTGCAGCCATCAGCTTTGATTTATGTCCATACTTGTGGATGTAATTATAAGCCTTTGTCACCTGAGATGATAGAAAACTGAGACACATGAGACCAGAGCAACCGTTTCTATTCTTCATCCATCTAATATTATTTGAGAAGAAATGAAAATTCCTAACAAACTTTAACCTACTGAGAATTAAATCAGTGATGCTAAAAACTTAATTGGAATATTAAATATTTAACATTATTGATATTAGTATTAGAATATTATATATTAAATAATTATAATTATATTTCCTTATTAATTTAAGAATCTTATTTAAATTCCTATTAAGATCAGTGCTATAATATTATTAGTCCTATAAATAAACATGTAATATTTCAGTATTATAATGAATGAGAATTATAATGTATTTATTTAATTTTCTAGTTCTCCTCTCTATCTATTTCGATTCTTTAATATTAACTTCCACATAATCTTATTTTATATTTCTTCTTAGTATCATAATCGTGTTTTATCTTGAACAATTTTAATTTATTTTCTAAACCAGTTTTATCAAAGTCATGTTCGATCAGAGCTGGTTAGAACCAGAAAAAATTAAATTATTATATCTTGTCCTTTCTCCCCCGTTTGTCCATCAATCTAATGAAAAAAAAATCAGATTCAATAAATAAAATTTAAAAAAAAAACTTAGAAAAGCTCCCTTCTACCGAAGCAAAGAGCCGCCATACGTTGCTGCTAGAAGAGTTTCCTTCAAGCCCATTAAGCAGCTGCCTATCTAACCAGCGCCAACGCCTCTCCTCTGTTTTGGCTTATTCTATGGGGTGGCGTTGATTCTTATGTGATTTAGTTAGGGTTTTCTATTCTACTGCTATGAGATATGACATATTTGAGATTGAGGGCTTCTATGTCTATTACGTGGGTTATATGCACTATATATGCCTAATTAAAGGGTTATCGTTCTGAACTCAATCAAATTTGAATTCTACTACTAATATCCTATGATAAGGTTCTTTGTTATCGAAAAATTCTGTTTTCACATTCAAAATGGATATGGTTGATATTTATGTTCCACTTAAGGAGAAGAGTTAAAATACATCTTCTTTCTACATATGTCGATAGCAACTTACGCCAGCTTGGTTTGCTTGGAGTAGTAGCTATCTGCATTGGTATCCCTTCAACCGCATGCACTGCTGACCATTCCAATTCCTAGAAAGCTCTTTTCTATGTGATTGTGCACTGCTTTAGTAGCATATTTGACCACATCTTTTGTTATTTTTTTATGTCTTAGGGATCTTTCTGATTACCCTACAATCTTAGAAACTTTCTATTACATGTGGCTTACAAATTTACTCAAGGTTAATGTTCTCAACAAATTAGAATAATTCATTATTTTCCGTTATTTTTGGTTCGTTCAGTGATTACTTTTACACTCTTAGCAACATTATTATAAACACATTTAAGATTTAACTTCACGTGACGGATTTTATGGATTTCTATTTTATAGTCTATTATAATTGTTCAAACTAAACTTATCTATGTTCAACTTGAGAACTTTAAGGGAGAGAATTAAAATATTATATATCAGATAATTATGATTATATTTCCTTATTAATTGATGAGTCTTATTTAAAGTTCTATTAAAATTAACGGTTTAGTATTATTAGTCCTATAACACATGTAACTTTTTAGTATTACAATGAATGAGAATTATAATATTTTTCTTTGATTTCCTAATTCTCCTCTCTGTTTATTTTGATATTTTAATATTCACTTCCGTATAATTCTATTTTATATTTATGCTAACTTGACTATGCTTCTCAACAAAGCACCATTATAAATCTGAAGTTGAAGGTACTCAAACAACTTCGCCCAAGCCACTTGTGGGTCAACAAGGCAGACCATGAATTTTGAAAATTCAACACATAAAGATCAAGCAAACTGACAAGATAAAAGTCATGTAGGAAATAATGGTTTCAATAAAGTGTAAAAGAAAAAATAAAAGAATGTTATATAAATATATAAAGTAGTTATCTAGTATGCATACAACAACCAGGCCGTGTCACATGTTAGTCAAAATGATAAATTTGAGCGTCTATTCCTGCTTTTCATAGTTCCATTGAACAAATTACCATAATTTGCAAATTTAAGACCCACATTATCATTTTCACCCTGTTAATAAAATTGTGAAAAATCATATCCCATTCAGAACCTTAAGGTTTCTCAGATCCAGTTTCCACTAGGATTTGCTTGTTCTTATTCTTCTTAAGTACTCTCTATTTGATCTAAATCATAGATTTTCAACCGAAGAAGAACAATGTGAACGAAAATTATAGTCTATAGGTGAAATATAAGGCTTAAAAATGAAATTGTTTATTCTTGACGTCACCCAATTTGATCATTGATGTATTTGCAAAAAAATAAATGCTTCAGGCTGTAATAAAAAGAGTCAATAAGATGAAAAAAAAGCCGAAAACATGTATGCATTAATATGACAAGAAGCAGAAAGCAAATGACTTCAACAAAGAATCTGTTTTTGTGGACTAAAAATGCATATACAGACAACTGACTTTTTCCGATCCATCAAAACTCAAAACTCAAAATTCAAGTTCCGAAAGACAGTGCTATTTGGTCTTTACAACGAGAAACAACAAGAAAGCAAAAATCATAAAAATCAACTTACCAAGGCTAACCCAGGATCCTCTCCTTTACTAAGAGCAGCTTCTATCTCTGGGTCCCCAGAATGATTGCGAGCCCAGTCCTAAAGTACAAATGTAAACTTCAATTCCACAATGAACTGAAAATATCTAAAAAATATTGTTTCATAACAAAGGCAGAAGCATACCCTAATGCGACCCACAAATATCTGGATAACAGAAGCACCCGCTTGGGCTGCGGCAGCTGCTTGAGCAAAACTGTATAATCATAGCCCAACTATCACTAATTATGAACTTAAAATGATGCTCATTTGAGAAAAAAAATCTATGGCTTTGACAGAAAGGTAGAAAAGAAGATAGGAATAGTGAGAAAGGAAGGGAGCAATGTGCCTGCAGAGATCAAACATTGGAAGTGACAGATTGACACGA
This sequence comes from Hippophae rhamnoides, assembly GCA_033030585.1. NCBI lineage: Eukaryota > Viridiplantae > Streptophyta > Magnoliopsida > Rosales > Elaeagnaceae > Hippophae > Hippophae rhamnoides. Next base: position 65,066,709 of record CM065428.1, on the reverse strand, counting down.
AGTTTATTAAAGAGTGTCAATAGTAATGGTATAGCTACACCAGAGAAGATGTGCTCACTTTGTACTTTATCTTCAACCCTATAAACAAAAGAAATGCTAAATGCACAAAAAATTGTACACACATTTGCACTCCCACTAATTAGGGTGTGCCGCATGTCAAATTTTTCTTGTAAAATGAATTAACTTCTCCATTTTCAAAGTTATTTTTCCATGTAGCACACCAAAATTGCTGTGAGTGCAAATCTGTCCCTTTAGCATTCCTCCAACAATCTGATCAAACAAGTTAACTGTATAAGGTAAATTTGAGATTTCTCCAAAATACTCAGAATAACAGAATTGTGATCTTCCACAATGAGTAATTCTCATGACTACCCCAAGTTACCAGCATGAAACCATGTCACTTGCTCTCTTAGCCATTTGAATCAGAAATCACTCTACAGTATTCACCATTAATTCCAGTTTTTTACCTAGAAGGGAGGGTTTTGAAACAAAAATGCATTTTTCTTATATATAAATGGCTACTTTGAACCGTGTTTGTATATACCATAATTGCTAACCAAAAGCAACAAGTTGAACTATAATGGTAAGAGGTAAGGCATTGTGCAATTGTGGTAAGGCCTAAGGTGATTTTGGTAAGGCCTTACCCTCAACATTAAAAAAGCACAAAACATGATAACAGTAAGGCTTTGCCTAATAGTGGTAAGGCTTTGCACAATTGTGATGAGGCTTTACCATAAACGAAAAATTTTAAAAGTATATTATCAATATTCTTAACAATGTGGCGAAATTCAAAAAGCATCAATGTAAGTTAATAAGAATATTAAACTCTCTTATGTCATGTATGTAAGACTTATTTTTAAATGAAATATGCAATACTGTCACTTCTTTTCTTTTCTTCTTTTTTTTTCAATATAATTTGTGTCATAATTTCTGCATTGAATTTCAAAGTCATCTGCAGTAATACAAATTGATTACCTGTACACAAAAGTCAAATGTGTTTGTATACCCTCAGATTCGAGCAACCTTGAAGCCTCTATTCCCTAAAGATGTTGTGAATAATTGACGGACAACAGAAATTAATAAACTGATAAAGAAAATTCTTAGGAAAGATACGGATGTCATTTCCTAGAACTTACTTGCCAAGTTGAAGGAATTTTGAACAATAAACGTTCAGGAGGAACATCAAATTCATTGTATAACTTCAATAAATCATGCACCTGTATTTATTAAGTACTTGTATGAGATTCAAATAGAGGTCAAAGCAATAAGGGACCAACAGAAGGCCAAGATAATCTGTGAGAACAACCAATGCACCTGAACATAGTAGATTAGAGTACTTACAAGTGAAGGTTAGATAAGTTGCATAAGGGTATGAGTTTTGTTGAGGGAAAAACTGGAATAAAATGTTAGATTTGGCAGAAACTTGCGAAGATTTGGGATTTGGGGGGTCAAGTTTGTCTGTTGAGTAACTTGTACTAACACCATTATATTGTCTTTCAAAGTAACAATTGTAGTATACTACAAACCTAAGAGTGAAAGAAGGTATACCCTTCTAATAATGCCATGGGTATCATAAGCTAGTCGTGCATCAACTTCTGTTGAAACACGACCAGGGACCAGCTTTGCCAAGTCACCACCAACATTGACTAGAGCCTACACCTCAAAAATGTGCAATTTAACATCAGATTAATTAAAAGATAAAAAAAAAATCCCAAACAACTTACATATATAATAAAACAAACCTTGTTAAGAAAACAAGATAATCTCATTTCAGAGTTTTCCAGAGTGTTGCACTCTGAGTCAGCCAAAGCCATATCAACTGCATTCTGCACAACGTTAAAATTAATCAAACGACAATAAAACCAAATTATAGTCAAAGCTTCCTAAAATTAGTACCAAGTTTCTTTATTTTCTAAGAGATTGAATGCATACTCTAAATATAGTGTCTGGGAGGCTACATATGCCCAAGAGGAGAGAAGAGCTAACGGTGGCAGCAGTTGGAGGAAATCTGCATCATAATCAATCAGAAAACAAACATAAATGCATTACAAATCCGTCCCTTATTAATAAGATGAATAATTCAATTCAATTTCAAAACTCATCATAAGTAAATGAAGAGAAAAGGTAAGGGTGTACAAACAAAAGTAGATAAATAAAGAAAGAAAAGTGGTATACTTCTCAAAATCATCGAAAATGACAGTGTCGGGAACGATCTCACTAAAGCTAGAGACAGCATCCAATTCGGTGTTGGAGCCTAAAAGCAAAAAAAGTATCAATATTCGGCAGCAAAACGAAAGATCCAAAAGAAACATGCTAAATACTAATATATATATATATATATATATAAAGAGAGAGAGAGATGACCAGTGTCGAGAGAGGAAGAGAAGCCAGAAGAAGATCGGATTAGAGGAAAAGATCTTCGGGAGTTGAAGGAGACCGAATTTGAAGCTATGAATCCACTTGAGAAGATCAACCTCCTTCTCTGCTTTGAATCCAAATTGAAATTAGGAAATTAGCAAAATTAGTCGAAATCAAGCATATTAAAGGAAATAGGAAGAGAGATTTGCCTGGAAAGATGAAGAGGAGGAAAGAGCTGAAGATGGCGGAGTTTGCAAGGTGACTGACATTTCGCTTCTTGTGGAGAGAGAGAGAGAAAAAAGACAGGAATTTCAGTTGGACTGAACTTGAACTTGAACTTGAAGTGGATCAGAGGGATTTTCTTATGAAAGCTTTTTTATTTATTTTGTTTTTCTCTTTTAGAAACATCAGTTTGCAGGTATTAGTATATAAATTTTAGTGTAAAATTGCTATAACTCAGTATTAAATTTTCCACAAAATTTTATATAATAAATAGTATTGTTTAATTATAAAATACATTTTTGTAAAGTAGTACCTTCGTCTATCAATACTAATAATTAACTATGTTATATGGATATATATATCTTTGATTAAATAAATTAAAAACTAATAGTTAGATTTGAAGAAAATATAAATTTGGATTAAATTTAATTAAATTTAAATAACTCAAAAAAAAATTACAACCCATTATAGAATATACTTAGATTAAAAATTAAAAATTAGAGCAACATAAATCTTCTACTATTCTTATATGAAACATATTTCCTTTTAAAATAAAATAAAAAATTATTACCTCAAATTTTATATGAGTTACAAATAAATTATAACATGTTCATTTTGTAAAATTCAATCACGTATAAAATTTTAAAAGGAAAATAAATAATGTAAAAAATCTATAGTTTGAAAAGAAATATATTAATAACTACTATATTATATTCATAATTTATGAACTGATAATGATAAATTTGTATTTCTAAAGATAGAATTAGTTATTGAACACCTAAAACAAAAGTGTTAGATTATATATGATAAATTTGACAAAAGCGTTAGATTATATATGATAAATTTATACTATGTGTTCTAACTTTTAGTTTATTTATTTATATCACTTTTTGGTTATTAATTTATAAACATAGTTTAATTTCAATAAAAAAGTAATATGAAGATAATATAACTAATGTAATTGAAAACACAATAGAGGAGATGGAATAATTACTTTGAGACTCTTACTTCTCATAATATTCTAAGAAAAAAGTTCAAGTATTATGGTCAAAATAAATCAAAAATTGGAACAGGTGTTTTCACACGTTATTATAGTAAGTGTATTACAAGAGAGACGCGTGATATGAATTAGATGCTTATTAAATAGTTATCACAATATAATATACATACGTGAGGAGTTGTATTATCTCTATAGGTTTTATTGTGTGCGTAAATTATTCATTTAATATTAATTTATTATTTATTCAAAAGATTAGTTGTTGTAATATTATTTTTCTTATTTTTGATGTTTCATGTAATATTATTTGAGATAATTAGCTTTAGTCATTAAATATTTTATATATATAAAAAAATTTAATTAATTAAAAAAACATACAATTAACGATTCAAATTAATTTGAATTAATTCATTTATATTTGGTTTGAGCTCGGATTAATTTTTATTGATTTAAATTAAATTAAAATTAAATTAAAATTGAACTAATTTAAACTGATTCACTCTTATCTGAACGTTATTTCTTGAATATAGATACTAAATGTTAGTATTTTATCAAGATTTTAAATATAATTATACATAGAAAATCACGATAGATTGATAAAAAAAATATATTATATAATTAATAATTTATTACAATATGTTTAAACTCTTTATTCAATAACATTTATTTTCGAGAGAAAAGAAAAATTAAACCCGTCTCCCCTGTTATTGTAGAAAAGAAATAGTTGAGTTATGTAGAAGAAGTTACGGAAACTAGATATATTTTTTGCAACAGTTTTTAGATTAAATTAAATAAAGTTGAAGAGGTTCAAGTAGTTGGCAACTTGGCAATATTGATTAAAATTGTTGAGCGAACTAATTATTGGACTATTATTTTATGGGCATGACGGAGAGCTCTACCTCGCACTTTCCGCCAACAAATTATTTCATGGGCCTGACGGTGAGCTCCTCCTCGCACTTTGCTCTTTTTGTCTCTCTCATAATTATGCCATGTAGAGAGTAGAAATAATTGTTGCTTCTAAAGACTTCAGAGATTTTCAACTTTCTGAATTCCAATGACAAATGGGAAGGCACACAAAGAAAAAGCTAATGGTGATGCTGTTTTTAGTCGGCGTGGGTGTATATTTGTATTTTTCTTTATTATAGTCCTAAGAATAAAAAATAATTATTAAAATATTAGATCATTATCGGATATAATAGCATTTAGTTGTTTAAGTCGGTTTGAATAATGGATTTAGGAAAAATAAGTGGATACATAGATATTATAAGTATATAGTGTTTACGTTGAATATTTTACAATTCTACGTAAAAAAAAAATTATAATAACCATAATTTACCATTGAATATAGACTTAATATAAAATTAAAGTTATCTTTTTAAATAATTAAGAATATTTATCTAACAATTATGTTCATATATTAACTCAATGCATTGAAACACATGAGTTATACGGTTGAATGTGCCTATTTATATTATGTTATATGTCATATGTCTTGGATTGAGATATATAAACAAAATTTTATAAAAATATACAAAAAAATAATTTATATAGTTATGTAAGCTTTATATAAATGAATTTTGACATAGATGAACTTTATATAAAACAATTTTATGTTTTAATATTATTTTGTAAATTATACACAAAATAGTACAATTTTTTTATGCATTACATAAATGTTATACAAATGTTCAACTATTTTGTAAGCAATGCATAATTTTGAGGAAAAAATTATAAGTTTTATATATTTGTTGGTGGTGGTTGTTATACATCCGATAAGATCAATGTAATGATCGATGTATGTTTGACAATGATGTTAGTGAAGATTAGATGTAAAGTTATTTTAATCTTTTTGTTTATATATATGTTTTTATTTATTATAAAGTATGTCTTTTAAATATTGAATTTGTTATTTTTTTATCGTTAGATATAATTATATATTATATTAGATCTTCTATTTTAAAAAAAAAAATCGATAGGTTTTTTTATTTTTACCTTGCTAAAAGTCGATTAAGCTCATTTTATGAAGGGTGGAAGGTCATATTAGTCACTTTATTTCTCCTAATTTTTAAAATGTGACATTTAGTCATTTTACTTATAAAAATAGTACCAAAAGAGACATTTAATAATTTTAAATTTATTTAAAAATAAATAAAAATTATTCAGGGTATCCTATCTATATAGAGTTGGACAAATTATGAAAATATCATCATCAATATTAGTTTAAAAAAAATTATCAACAAAATCTTTTTATATCTCATTTTTATAAGTAAAAGGATTAATAAATACAATTTTTATATTTATAAGAACTAACGAGCATCTTTCTTATAAATAAAATGATTTATAAACTCCTTTATAAAGTTAGAAGACTAAATAATATTTTTACTTAAAAAAAATAGAATACATTCAACATTCTTACTTAAAAAAATATATCATGTTGAAAATCAACACCAACTCAATAAATGAAGTTGAAAGGATGTATAAAAATAAATAGAGTAATAAAAGAATATAGAAAAATAAATGGAGTAATCGAATGATGTAGAAAATTAAATAAAGTGGTTGAAGGATGTAGAAAAATAAATAGAGTAATTGAAGGATGTAGAAAAGAAAAGTGTGTAGATAATATTTGTATGGTTAGAAGTATTTCTTACTTTTATATTTATGTGATGTAAATTGCATGGTGAAGACTATAAATAACCTATTTTACATTTGATTTAATCATCCCATCAAAAATAAATAAGTCTTTGTATTCTTAGTTTGAGTGTGAGTTAAAAGCTTTTTCTTTGAATGTTTGTATTTCTCTTCAATTTGTGAGTTGCCCTTCAATTTGTGAGTTGCCCTTCAATTTGTGAGTTGCCTTTAAAAGTTGTTATAATATCTTTTATTGTGGGTATAATACAAGTAGTTTGTTTACTTGTTTGAATCTAATATTAATAAATTTAAATTGTACTTAACATACCCCGTTACATTTTTCCCTTTTATTAATGTTAAAAGACACATATTCAACATTTGGAGATGCTTGTTGTGCCAAGGAGTTTATAAAATTTCAAAGAGACTTATCGAACATTTGGAGATACTTGTTGTACCAAGTGGTTTTGAACTTGTTGCTAGTGATGGTTTACTTTAAATAGTACTAGAAATTGATTCCTTTATGGTGTCCAGATAGTTTATAACAAAGCATTTGGGTGTAGTTTTCTAATGGAGTAGTAGACATATTACATAAGTATAGGTTCATAATGTAGAGTTGACAATCTATCAATAATTTTCTGGAATGGGTGCTTTTGTGACCAATTTTTAAATCTTGATGTGTAATTCTTATTAGTAGTTATCGAAAAATTAACTCTCATGATATCACAAGTCATTAGAAGTTTTAATATTATTTTTAAATATTTATCACTCTCTTACAAATATTAGCTATATACAACATGTAAATCAAATACTTGCCAAACAATAATTAAGATTAATAATTGTTTAGAAATCAACTCTTTTAAAAACGTATTAAAAAAATAGTTAACTATACTTTTATATGTCTATTACTCTCCCATAAATGATGAATTTATGCACCATATATTTTAAATATTTATAATTTAATAATTGAAATTATTATGCCTAAAATACATGATATGTAACTCTAATGTCATTTTAGAAGTATGCATGTTATGTATGATAAATTGTTGATACAAGTACGTGAAAACAGTGTTGGAATAATATTACCGATAACTTGAAATGTACTACTTAAGTTGAGTCACAGATTAGATCGCTCTGTCCAAATTTGTGCAAATAAACACAGTCTCGTCGTCTCCAGGATAAAACAGTCCAGAATCTTTGTTTTTCTGTCTCAAAACTTCACTGTATTGATGAAAACCGAAATATTACACCTGTAAAATTTTGTTGCTCAGGAATCATTACACACACAATATTTTCAAAGTGTAGTTCGAAAATCTCGTGCTTTAAGGCCATGCACGTGTATCCCAGTATAGTGAATGCTCTAGTAAATGTTGTCCAAAAATTTCCATAGGAAGTGGCCACACTTCCATATTCACATTGGTGAGTCTATCAAGAACACTAATGTAGCTATGTATTCCACTCCACATAGAGTTTAACAATTAACTCATCATTTTCTATCGCTTCAGGACTTCATATTTCTAACAATATAGAATTAGATTTCAAAATAGCATGATTCATCTCATATCACTTCATGACTTGTTATTACCTTTTGAACTTATTTCTTGGGATCTCCAGTCTATAAGTTGGGTTACCATCATGAGTGACTCTTCATTCTAAGGGAATTAGTCTCATTCCTTTTGAGGTTTTGAAAACCTTCTCTCTTAGTAATCCTTTCGTCAAAGGATCTACCAAATTTTCATCAGAACGTATATGATCCACTCTTACAACTCCTATAGAGAGAAATTCTCTAATAGTACTATGCTTACGACGTATCTATCGTCTCTTGCCGTTGTAGTAACGATTCTAAATCTTTGCAATAGCCGTGATATTATCGCAGTAGATCAAGACAGTTGGTATCGGTCTTTCCCATAAAGGGATCTCAGCTAATAGACTTCTTAACCAGCATGCTTCTTCACTAGTAGTGGCTAGTGCTATCATTTCATACTTCATTGTAGATTGAGCCAATATTGTCTGTTTCTTAGACTTCCAAGAAATAGCTCCACTAGTTATGTTAAATATATAGCCGCTAGTTGCTTTGGAGTCTTCTAATAAAGTGTTCCAATCAGCATCGTTGTATCCTTCTAGAACAACGGGAAACTTTTTTTATGTAATCCAAGGTACATAGTTCTCTTAAGGTATCTTATAACCCTTTCAATAGCATTCTAATACTCTACACTAGGTCTACTGGTAAACCTATATAGTAGTCCCACAACATAAGCTATGTTCGATCTAGTGCAATCAGTAGCATAATGTAAGCTACCAATGATGCTCGCATACTCAGCTTATCTAACACCGTCTCCGGTGTTCTTGAACAACTTTACACTAGGATCATAAAGAGTACGTGCAGATTTGTAGTTAAAGTAATTATATTTCTTTAAGATCTTCTCAATGTAATGAGATTGATCTAGAGAAATTTCCTTTTCAAACCTAGTAATCTTTATACCAAGGATTACACTTGTTTTTTTGAGATCTTTTAAATAAAAGTTAATACTTAACAAAGTTTTCACATTGTTCACAACATGAATATTTGATCCAAAAGTGGGTGCTGTTTGGGACTAAAACCCAATAATCAACTCTATTCTATTTATACATATTCTAAATAAGGTAAAAAAGTAACATGACACAAGTCAAAAAATTAATTTCACTAGTTTTTATAAATATTCACTTTTTTTCAACATAAATATATATAAAAAATATTTACTCTTTTATAAATAATTTAAGTTATTAAAATAGATATTTTTCAAACAAGTAATAACAATCCTAATATAAATTAAATTAATTATCTTCAAACCAAAATTGTTTAAGGAGATGTAATAATATATTTAATAATTGACTGACTATTATTGGGCAGGTGAGCCATGTCTAACAACACACTTTTGTAAAAAATTATATGAATTTTGAAGTTTAAACTAAAGCATCTCAAGACATCAATGTAAATAAGATGAGATGTGAGATTTTGAAATATTATCGAATTGATGATTTGTCCAAGAATATATGATTTTGAAAATGTTATTATATAAAACAAAAGCGTTTATATATATATATTTAAAATAAATTATATTAATAAAAAAATAACCATGACAAAATCTTTAATAATTATTATCAAAATAAATTGCAATGGTAAATTATCTCAAATGATAAACGTATAGGTTAATAATGTGATATGTTTTTTGTTATTTTTAATTAAAATATTTTATTTATTGTTACGAGTTCCAAATTATCCAAAAATTCAATTATATATTGAAAAAATAAATACATAGATGTGAAGTTTCATCTCCCATTAAATCTCACGAAAGATTGCATAATCCATCTTATTTGTTTAGGAACGAAGATCAAATTATTAATAACAATAAAACTACTCAAATTAGCTATTTGTATTAAATTAGGATTAATTAGTGGTCAATGTGATATACTTTTTCACCTCTTTATCACTATAAACTTAAATTTAAATCTCAATTGGATAATATTTTTTTATTTAATAAAAATAAAGATTTATGTATCTTTTAAAAAAAATTATAAATTTAAGTTTATGAAAATGTTACTAAATCAAGTCAAGTATTGTGACTATTGTTTGAACATATAGCTCGACTCTAAGCTCGATTTAACTAATAACTTGAACCGTCAGAAATGTTTGTGCCCATAGCCACACGCATAAGAGAGACTCATCTACACAAGCAGGCCTTGGTACTAAAAGATTGACCTAAAGTTCGAGCTGTGAGAAGGTCAATTTCGAATTATAAACGTATTTTTTTTTTTACTTTTATATCCCTCTGACGCACTGCGACGTATACATCCTATGTAATTGACACGTGTTTGTATATATATATATATGGGTCTTATAAGAGAGCCACACATTCTCATACAATTTTTTTATTTCTCTCTCCGTAAATCGGTTCAATCCCAACAACCATAACTAAGTCCAAAATTATTTTAGGTAATATATTTGGTAAGAGAATCTTTCACCTAGCCAATCAGTTAGTTAGGATTACTTCCAAATTTTGAGGCTTGTAGCTTGTTTTTTTTCTCCATCCAGCGTTTGTAATGACTTGAAGAGCTTTTTCTATTTTGTCTTGCTGAATGAGTTTTGATGTTCATCAATCGAGAGAGAATCAAATTTTGGCATTACTAATCAAATGACCTTCTCAACAATACCTACATCCTCAAGTTTAGTCTTTGTGAATCCACATCTTATTTGCAGTTGCAATACTCGATAAAATACTCAAAAACCATCTCTCCTGACTTCATGTGTAAAGTTTCAAACTCGTTATAAAATGTTTGAAGTTTCTCCTTTTGTCCTTCATATCCTTGGTACTTCTTCATTGAGTCCCAAATATGTTTTGATGTATCCTATAAAATTACCTACAAAAATGAACTATGAATGAATTGAAAGAGAGAATTTTTGGTTTTTAAGTCTTCTAGCTTTTACACTTTGATTTCTACATTTTGTACACTCAAGGTTGCTTCATCTCCAAATTGTGTAATATCACCATCAACTACTTGCCAATATTATTTGTACCTTATATTTTTCCAACAACATGTTTCATGGTCATAATGACCATCAAAGCAAGGAATTGCACGTTGAACAAACTTCTCATAGATCATATTTTGTTTTGTTGAACTGTATAACAAATAAGAGAAGAGTTGCTGTCGTAAACTCACACTCCTTTACAAATGGTTCTTATACCAATATTACAGAAATTTGGATGAACGGAACAAAGATAGATCAATTTTCTCGATATTAGAAGGCAAATGGAATTGTAGAAAAATGAGAAAACTACTCTATTAATAATGCCTTATTGGACAAAACAGTTGCCTATATAAAGGCCTTACACCAGATAAATTCCATATAGAATAAGACTACCTAAAACAACTCATGACTTAGTCATAGTCACACTGGTTGACTTGGTAAAAATAAGTTTGTTATTTTTTTTTAAATTAAAATTGACGAAATGAAGAAGACATAATTATTTTCCATTGCTAACGAGGAATAATGAAAATGAAATAATTGATAAATTGAAAATAAAAGTAAGGTGATATTATTGAAGAGGTTATAGGCACTCAAAAACTTAATTGCCTATGGTTATGTGCTATACTTGGCAATCTACTTCTTTCTGCTTCCATCTTACTAGGGACTTGAGAAAGTCCATGACCTGCATTTACTACGTTTAATTAGTGAACATTTCAGATTAACACTAAAATAACAAAACAAATGAATCAATTAAACTTGATTGAAGAAGGAAAGGCCTTGGATCAGTTCAAACCTCTAATGGTTCCTTGAGAGAGTAGTATGCCTTTGTTTCCTTCGGGGTTGAAGATACAAGAATTCCGTAACCTTGATTCCTATCCCTCAAGACCTGGAATTAAATTATATTTGGCATTTAAAATATTCATTAACATGATTATTCTTTTATTTATTTCTTTTAATGAATCTAACACCATGGATATTGTGAAAGTCTACATTTGTATTAAATTATACTAAGACCTCCTAAATCAGCAAATTAATTAAGTGGCATTACCTTGAAAGCATCTTCATCGGTCTTATCATCGCCAATGTAGATCGGGAGCACATCATCATTTTCAGTAAGACCTGTAAATTTCGTTCGTTTGTGTGATGAATTATTCATTGGTTCAAGATCAGTAATTTCAATCAATAACATCATATCATCGTGGAGGTGAGAGAATAAATCAGAGAGGGTGGGGGGATTACCAAGAGACTCAAGCAGAAATTCGACTGCTTTTCCCTTGTTCCAGTCTATCACTGGGCGGATTTCTAAAACCTGATATAAAAGCCAAACCAATTTCAAATTTTAGAATCATGAGCAAATGAGATGGTATAAAAGGAATGCTTCGTTAGCAGCAATACTTAGCGAAATTGAATTAAATATTACCTTCCGCCCATGAGTTGATCGCAAGCGAGGGTAGTCCTTTAGGATATCATGCACACATTGAGCGATTAAAGCCCAATTCTGATCACAAAAACCAAAAAACAAAACATAATTGTGAGATAAAATTATACACTAACCGTAGATTACAAAACACAATTGGATGTTTCGGTTGGAATTCTCTACCTTCTCATCTACGTTACGGTAATGTACAGAGACACAAAACTTATGATTTTCAACTTTTGCGCCGTTGATTCCTTTGGTATTCTCCACAAGGGTTTTAAAAACCTGCACATAATAATAATAATAATGATTAAAAAAAAAATTGATGCCCTTTAATTAACCTCCATGCTTTATGGTTAAATGAAAGGAGGACAAGCACAGACCTCGTCAATCATATGTATAAATTCTCTAGCAGGCTGGAAAAGATTTACCTTCTTGCCCTACAAAAAAAGTCCAAGTAAGAAAAAGATCAAATATGTTTAGAATTTGGCATAACAGAATTTTCTTCAAACCATATTTTAGTAACATATGTGCAAATTGAAAAGGGTATTTACCTCTTGATCAATATATTCCACACAGTTTGGATGCTCATTGGACACAGTTTTATTATTAACAGGGCCAATAATGTCCATTCCATGACTACCAGCGTAATAGAGTTCAGTTAGTCCTACCAACTCAAAAACCTGAGGGAAAAATAAGAATTACAAAATGATAAAAATGACAACACAAAAGATTTTTTTTAAAAAAATAAGCTAAACCCTGAATAATATCAGTTCCATATACCTTATCACGGCTCCTTCCACTAATAATAGCAGTGGGAAAATATTTTGCAACATTTCTAACAGCAGAACGCATCTGAAAAAATTGGATATTGAAACTCAACAAAGGAATAGTAATAAAGATATGTTTGAAGTCTCTCTCTCTCTCTCTCTCTCTCTCTCTCTCTCTCTCTCTCTCTATATATATATATATATATATATATATATATAGAAAATAGTCTTACAGCACTAGACATAAAGGCACAATCTGGGTCATCTACTATTGGAGAAAGAGTTCCATCATAATCCAGAAAAACTGCTATTTTCTTGTCCTTGGCATTGCTTGTAATTCTTTTGAAATATTTAAGTGCCGATGGGTACTTAAGCTGTACATGAGTAAAAACAAGTAGGTGTAACTTAGGACAGTACGTAATTAACAACATAAAACTAAGACTAAGAAAGAAATAACTAATTAATTAGAGAAAAGATGTATCTAATACCATCCAAGAGCAATAAGTAATCTCTGTATCATCAGAAGAAACCTCATAAGCAAAATCCATAATTAGCTTCTTCTTTCGAGAAGGAGAAGAGGATTTCATAGCATCAAGCCAACCATTGGGAATGAAATCATCATATTTGGAAGGCTTTTTCCTTGGAATTGGAATAAACATTCCAGATTGCTGTGAGTATGGCGGCAATAAATTAGAATGGATGCTTAGTCTTGACTTGTTTAAAGGAACAGGATCAGTGAGAACAGGGGAACCATTATTTGATTTCAAATCCTTCTGATGATCCCGATCCCGATCCATCGTTAAATACTCTGATATATGAACAACTACTACCTCCTTTTAAGAAGGATGCTTTACCCGACTCTTTTATCTATGAAAAACCACCTCTTCAATGTCTTCTTATCACTACTATTGGGTGACCACTCCATTAAGCGAAGCCTTCCTGGAAACTGTTTGATGCCAAGAGAGTCTCAGTTGGAGATCAAACAATTTCAAAACATAAAGGTAATGTAAAATAAGGTTCAAACACGTACCTTTTCATTGTTACAACTGGAGTGCATTTATTTAAGGATGTGATTCAACATTCTTCCTCCAAAACCTTGTTCTGCGCCTGCCAATAAAAGTGGTAAGTTACTATTACTTTGATCAAATTCATCGGATCTTAAACGATATCTAATTGTGAACTAATAAGTGAAATGATTTTAGTTGTAGCTGTTCGAGTATCTTAAGAAACCAACAATTTTTAAAAACATAATTTATTAAAACAAGTATTAATAATACTTTTAAATATCTACCGGTAACATCGATTCTAGGCACCATGCATCAAACCACTTGATTACATAAAAAGCAGAGCACGCATGTACTTTATATTTTGACAACAAAAACATGTGCTGACGTGGCTACATTTCTCTAGCAAAAACCTCGATAAGAGACTACATTATGTAGGTAAAAGATGAGTATAAGTTGGAATGATTTAATTTTAAAGTTTTATTTTATTTAATTTTAAATCTTTTTTTTATCAATTTTATAATCGTGGTTATTTATTGTCAAATACAATATATAAAATTAATATATCATAAAAATTAAAAAAAAAATTAATCTTCACCTTTTCAAAGCAAAATGATAAAACTATTAAAAAAATAGAAAAAGAACCATTTGATCTCGGTGGCTTTCAAAATTCCCTTTCTCATTTTTCTTCCTAAATTAGGTTTTATTGAAATATAAAGAAACAACACACAGTCAATTTTAAATTAAAATAAAAATGTATGCAGAGCATGTGATAATAAACACGTAAATAAGTTAAAAAGTTGAAATATTTTATTTGAGTCCACCAAATAAGTTAGGTTTCTGAGGAAATGGAGCTATATTTTCATAAAAGTCAATCACGAAGGGTCCAGTATCGTAGCCACATTGTGAAGCATCGTCAAGTCATAACAAAAAGGGGGGCAAAAAGAAAATATACAAACAATTAATTTATTGATACCATTAATATAGATTTCTCTCTAACCATAATTACATTCAGGACCCTTATTCACAAAAAAATGCTAAATGAATAAATATTTACACTCACGCAAATTATGATATAATAAGTGAGAGAATAAAACAAAATATAATTCAAGTTATAGGTGCCAAAGTAAAATTAGAGGCTGCTATTAATGTCGTGGGTGGCTTAGATTTACATCTGCTAATTAAGAAGAACACGATTATTCTTTTTTATTTATTTATTTATTCTGGAGCTGAGATGTCTTAGATTTTCATATAGTGGCTACAAAAAGGCAAATTAAGCTTAATGGAAATTAAGTTCTGATCTTTTATTTATAATAATAATAATAAGAAGAAGAATGATAATGAAAATGAAAATGAATTTATTACTTTTGTATTTGGTTTAACTGTTAGTCAGTCCGTAATGATACGTAAAATATTTAAACAATAGAAATATTCATCTTTTCTTTCACATTTTTAAGAAATATTTTATTTTTTTCGTATATTTGTATAATTATTTATTATTATTTTATCTTATTTAAAAATTAAATTTTTTTAATTTTAAACAAATAACCACGTAAGGACAAAATTTTTTATTTATTTTTTAAGTTTTTCAATTACATTGTATAAAAAATATTATAAATTAAATAAAATATAACTCAAAGAATTTAAAAAAAATACATAAAAATTAATTATTTATCTTTTGCAAAAAAAAAATTCACAACAATGTATATGGTTATGAAAAGTAATTACAAAACTTACGTATCGGTTTTGATACAAGCATAGGACTTTTCAGATTCCTTTCTAATTAACATGTAATTGTAAACCTTTCCTTTTACAGGTACATCAACGAAAATGATGGCGACTATCACGAGATTCCAATCCATTTTCTTTATTGCAGCAACAGACAAAATATGAATTTCTAAAAAAAAAAAAATCTAATACATTACTTTCAAATATTATTCAATTAAATATTATTTAAATTAAAACTTGAAATATGTTATTACAATCTATTTTTATTTTGATAAATTTTAAAGATTTTTTTTTTATTTTACAACTTTTTTTTATTGTTACTTTGAATATTGTGTGAATGCTAAAAACCATTTCGGAGATTAATTAACGTCATAGAGAGAAATAAAAATTTGCCAAATTTCCATTATTTAGAAAGCTAAGCAAAGCCTTTCGAGAACTCTTTGAAGGTACAGTAGAATACGGGGAAAAAAACACGTATTCTAAACCTTGATAAAAACTACAATATGTATTATGAAAACTTGAAATATGATTGAATCCAACAGCATTGCATATAAATACCATGAAAAAAAACATCTTTTAAAATATTAAATAATAATATTAACGGAAAACATATTGTACGTATATAAAACAGATAGCAATTGCGTACCTAACTTAAGCTACGAGTAAATTTTAACTTTCCTATAATCCAAATGGAAACTGATCCTTAATAATGCTGATATTCCAGATCAAAACAAGAAAACCAGACATGGGATTAAAGAGAAAGCGGCGAAAGACTACATTTTATTAGAATCAAAAGGGTCGAATAATTAGAAATAAAAGGCAACCAGAGAGAGGGGAAAAAAATATCACCTGAACGAACGGAATAGAACCCTAGGATTCTGAAAAGAAGAACGGAACTGGAACATGCGCAGCCTAACAAAGGAGAAAAAGAGAGAAGGATCATAAGGAACTGAAAAGTCTTGTGTATATATAGAGTTTGATTTCATTGGGTGCACAAATCACAAGAACTTTTTTTTTCTTTTTTATTTTTCCCTTTTAATAAGCCTAATAATTTTTCTATACCTTTAATATAATTTAATAAAGGAATTGATATTTAAACCATCAATCTTATAATAATTAAATATTTTACTTTATAATTTAATTTTTAAGATTTTTAAAAATAAAAATATTGTTTTGACGTTAGTAATTTCCCTCTACCAATAAAATTACCTTTAAAATATTTAAAATATAATATTATAATTTAAAATTAACATTAAATAAATTATGATATTAATTAAAAAATTGAATTAATAATAATTTTGATACGATTAAACGTATTATTTCAAAGAAAAAAGTGGTGAGTCTAACGACAAACTATTATAACTATCAATATCATCACCCTGTTAAAAAATGAAATGGTTTTAATTCATTTTATGAATTAATATTTATAATCTAATTTATACAAAAAAAAATTATAATGATTAAAAATATGCATAATTATGGTAAAAATAGTCTTGGATTTTTGTTATTTTTAACTTTTGGTGTTGGTCGCATCTAGTTGGTTTTCGAGTTCTTCAATATTTCTCATCAAGTTGAAATATATATTAATTACTCCTAACTTGATAAGTAAGTTCAAGAATCATGAAAAATTTAGAGATTTGATAAAAATATCTGTTGATTGCTCCGGTGTAGAGATATGATAAGTCTTGATCATTCCAACTTGAATCTTTTCTCTCACTAGATGGTAATCGATCTCTATGTGTTTGGTTCGTTCATGAAACACTAGATTTGATACAATGTGAAGGGCAACTTGATTTTTGCAATATAACTTGACCGATTAAGAGTGCTTGATACCCAAATCATCCAAAATGTATTGTAACTAGGTTACTTCGCAACAGGCTACCGCCTTAGAAGAATATTATGTTTCTACACTCAATCGTGAGACTATGCTTTGCTTCTTAGTCTTCCAAGAAATTAGTGAGTTTTTAATAAACATATAATATCTCATGGTTGATCATCGTGTGTCTGTGCATCTAACCCAATCTGCGTCACATAAAGAATTTAGCTGTAGTGAATTAGCTGCTGAGAAAAAAAGACCTTGTCCTGGTATGTTCTTGAAATATCATAGCACCTATTGAGTTGCTTCCAAATGTGGTTGTCATGGTTTGTCCATGTATTGATTGAGAATGTGCACAATATACACTAAGTCAGGCCGTGTAATGGTCAAGTATATTAATCTCCCAACAAGCCTTCGATAGGATGTGAGGTCACTGATAAATTCTCCTTCAACCTTGCTAAGAGATAAATTATGTTCCATAGGTGAATTGGTAGGTTTGGCACCAAGATAACACATGTCCTCCAATATTTCAAGTATGTACTTGCGTTGTGACAGAACAATTTCCTTCTTGGATCGCGAAACTTCTATGCCCAAAAAATACTTTAAATCATCGAGATCTTTTAGCTTGAATTGTTACTTGAGATGATTCTTAGTTTCTTCAATGTCTTGCAGATTGTTTCCTGTTATAATTATATCGTCTACATAGACAAGAAGAGCATAAAAGGAATTACCACAGGTTTGGATGAATAATGAGTAATCATACTTGGATTGGGTAAAATTGGCTAGCTTAAGTGTTATTGATAGCTTAATGAACCCTTGTCATGAGACTTGTTTGAGTTCATACAAAGATTTGTGTAGTTTACATACTCGTGTTTCCCCCTTTTGCACGAATCCGGGTGGAAGAGACATGTAGACATCTTTGTGGAGATCACCATAGAGAAAGGCATTGTTGACATCGAGTTGGTGAATATGCCAATTTTGAACAGTAGCAACGAAAAGAATGAGATAAACGGTGACGAGTTTGGCTACTTGTGTAAAAGTTTCTTAATAGTCAAAACCTTCAATTTGACAATATCTTTGGCCACTAACCGAGCCTTGTATCATTCCACAGAGCCATCAGGATTATACTTGATTTTGTAGACCCATTTATAACCGACGGGTTTCTTGTTTGGAGGAAGCTGTTGGAGCATCCAAGTGCCATTAGTTTCGAGAGCATGTAGTTCTTATTTCATGGCAAGCCGCCATTTTGGATCGTTGAAAGCTTCGGAAAAGGTTATCGGTTCCCTAAGAATGGAAAGAGAAGTAGCAAAGGCACAATGTGTAGGTGATAATCAATCATAGGTAAGTACATGAGATAGGGAATGAGAAGTACCTTTGTTATCGGACGATGTTGAGTTAGACAAATGGAAGGATCGAGAAGGCAAGGAAGCTTATACATAATACTTTTGAAGATAGCTAGGAACATGAGTGGATCGGTGAAGTCTATGTGTAATTGGTGTTGAAGGAGTCACGTGTTGTGTAGAAGTTGATGATGGTGTTTCAAGAGGTGTATCTTAAAGATTAGGGGTGTGTGAGTCGATTGTTAGGAGGACGGATGATGTATGATTAAGTGATATATTTGGAGTGGTTGATTAGCGAATGTCAGGCATGTCATCATAAATAGTATTTTTTGATGGAGAGAATAGAGTTGAAATGTTGACAATGAAAGTGGAATAAGGAAACACATGTTCATGAAAGATAACATCACGATACATGAAAGTTTTACTTGTTTCTATATTGTAGACTCGGTAACCTTTTATCCCATATGGATACCCAATGAATATGTATCAATGTGATTTAGCATCAAATTTGGTGGGTCGATCATGATGTGAAGACGCAAAGCAAAGATAACCAAAGACACGAATATGTTCATACCTAGGAACTTTGTGAAAAAGGATTTCAAATAGTGTTTTACCCTTGACGACAAGTATTGGAGTACGATTTATGAGGTATGTGGCTGTAAGAATGACATCTCCCCATAATAATATAGGGAGGTTGGGTTGGAAGAGCAATGTGCGAGCTATATTGAGAATGTGATGGTGTTTGCATTCAGCAACACCATTTTGTTGAGGGTAGAGACACAACTAGTGTGATGTAGGATTCTTTTGATAGAAAATAATTAGGTCATAGAAAATACTAGGCCATTATCACTACGAATGATTTTAACTCGAGATGCAAATTGTGTTTCAACAAGATTAATTTAGGTGATGAGAAATGTGTGTGTATCAAATTTAGTGTTTAAGAGATAGATTCATGCGGATCTTGAGTAGTTATTAACAATAGTGAGAAAATATCATGCTCTATTAAGTGCTGGAATGTGATAACCACCCTAAATATCAACATGAATTAGCTCAAATGGTGTTCTTGTATTGATAGAACTTAAATAAAATGGATTACAAGTTTGTTTATCTAGTGGAAATAGAACAATCACTAACAAAACAAAAGGTATATTGATGGAAAGAGAAAGTACATGCAAACTGTTATCAGATAAATGATCAAGTCGTTGATGCCAGAGATGAGGCTTGGTTGGAATAATATTTGAAACGGAGAAACATCTAGCCTTCTTTGAAAATAATTAGGTAGTAGAGTCCTACTTTCTCAATTCCTATCCCAATCATCTTCCCCAAGCGTTTGTCCTGAACAAAGCATATATTATTAGTGAATATGGCATGAAAAAATGAAGTTTGAGTGAGTTTGACTACTAAAATCAAGTTTAATTTAAAGGAGGGAACACATAAGACATTATAGAGTATGAAATTATTGAAAAAATGTACGGTGCCGATATGTGTGACACGGGCAAGTGAATGATAAGGTAAATTCACATTCACATGTCGATTAATGATTGGAATGTTTGAGCTCATAAGGCTTTGGAAATAGACTATGTGATCAGTTACCCCTGTATCAAAAATCTAAAATGAAAAACACTCGCACATGATGTGTTACCTGAGAAAGTAGTCACTTGACTTGCCATGCTACCTGATTTGGCTTGATTGAGAAGTGTAAGGAGCTCATGATATTGGGTGGATGTAAGGTTGTATAATGGTGTCCTTGTGTCAAAGATACTTTCCTGAAAGTCAGTATGATGAGCTTTGGAGGGGAAGCTATAACTTACATTTTCTTGTCTTAAATCGCCTTTTCTTTCAACACATGTTGATGGTATGTCCATTGAAACCACAGAAATCACATTTGAGGCAATTTTGGTAGCTTTCAGAATTATTGCTGATATTGTTGCATCGATCGCATTTGAGATGTGAGTTCCTTGGTGGGTAATTCTTATAAGGATATTATGGACGATTATCCTTGGCGACAAGTGTGGAAGCTTCTGGCATCCTTCTTACGGTTTATGTGAAAACAACTCTCTTCATCTTGAACAATGAGTGAGTATACCTTATTTACTGTAGGTAAAGGTTCCATGAGCAATATTTGTCATTGTGCTGCTGTGTAAACTGCATTAAGCCCCATGAGGAACTTTATGGTTCATTACTTTTGTTGGTATTCATGTAGTTCATTTCCAGTGTTTCCTCCACAATGTGGAAGGGGACATAATGTATCTATAGTATCTCAGAATCTTTTCAATTTGGTGTAGTATTCTCCAATACTCATATCTTCTTGTATGTAGTCATGAATCTCTTGCTCGATTTGAAATAGGTGTATGTTGTTGGTGTGTGAAACATTCATTCAATTTTTCGCATAGCTCATATGCGGCATCATTATACATGACACTTTCTGCAATTTTAGGCAGTATGATATTGAGAATCCATTATTTGATAAGAATGTTGCAACGTGTCCATTGTTTGGTTTCTGCCTCAGAGTTTTCTGGTAGCCTCGTGATTGTACCGTTAATAAATTCGTCTTTGTTTTTTTGTGCTGAGAGCCATAAGCATCGCATGACTCTAAATATGATAATTTTTATAATTTAGGGATTGAGCTTCTAAAACCATGTCCGGTTGGTCCGAGTGGTGTAGATATAATGAATGGCTAGGAGCATCATACCATTTTGGTACAGTGGGATTGGTATTAGTAGTTTCACACTTGATTGTTGAGTGAAAAAATCGAAAACGGGATAAGGTTTAGTATGTTTTAGATGATAATGATTATTTATAGAAAAATTATGAATTAAAATGGGCTATATTTTATAGGAAATGGATCAAGGTGTCTAGAACCAGAAATTTTAATTTGAGAATCGGTCGGAAAGTGAGTGAACCGACGTTTGGAATGACTAAATCGATAGTTGAAACACTGAATCGGATAATGAAGTGTCGTTTTTTTTTGTTGAATGACATATTGTTTACGTCGTCTTCTTCAGAGAGCGCGAATATAGGCATGTGTGACTCCGACAAAGTGTATATGGGTGTGTGGATTATCTTCTTGGCTTGAAAAAAATTGCAGATTGCTAAAACTTTTCTAGAGATTATAATGGGATGAATTTGAAATTGTGGATGTGATTCGAATTTAATTTTGAAATGAAACAAAATTTAGAAGCAAAAAAAAAACTATATCTGAGTTTTTTGTGTGAACTAGATTTATAGAAAGCTTCTTCCTAAGCTTTGATACTATGTAAGAAATAATTTTAATTCACTTTATGAATGAATATTTACAATCTAATTTATACAAAATAAAAAGAAAATTAGACATGATTATGATGAAAATAGTCTTGGATCTTTGTTACCTCCTAGCTTTTGGTGTTGGTTACCTCCAATTGGTGTATTGGTTTTCTCTGACTGATTCTCGAGTTTTTCAAATATACCGTTGAGATTCAAAATTAGAAGGCTTAGGTCATATTTGTTTGTTGGAGTAAATCAAGAAATATTATAATTGATTTGACACAATTTAATGTTTTTTTCATTTTTTAATTTAAATTATAAGTATGTATTTTGAGGTATAATGATTCGTCTTTTTTGATATATGTAATAACGTGTTATTTTAAGTTAATAAAATTAAAAATTAATGTAATTTTTTATTTGAAAATAATAAATACTCAATAAAAAATAAAGAAAAAATAATTTGATAAGTAAAAAATATATTATAAAAAAAATGAAAAACATATCTTATAAATTTTATATATTTTACCCATAAAAATGCAATATTACCGAATGAATTATTAGATATTTCAATGTTTGGTTGTCTTATTTAGAAGGAATGGAATGTAAATTTATAACATCCCTTTGGTAAGAAGAGTCATTCATTTCCTCACTCTATTTATTAACATTGTATTTAATTTCAGTTTTATCCTTACACATAAAACAACATTAACAAAACTACAACACTCCAACCCTATCAATCTATCATCTTAATCACTTCTCCCAAATAGCTGTCATTCTTTCTTTCTTTGTTCTCCACATCAGCGGCATCTTTGAGATCTCTCACCTTTATTACATTGTTGAAGAAGCCATTGTTGGTGGGCTATTCTTCCTGTGCTCCTATTCTACATCTCCCGCAAGTTTATTTTATATAATGACGATATATAGGCCAGTGAATTTGAGTGTTGACGAGGTTGTGGTTATATTATAGGAATTATTACAAGAGATTTCTGTAATTTTATTTGTGAGGAAATGCCATTTCTTAAAGCAAAGACAAAAATGGAGCTTAGTTTTTTTTTTCTTCCCCTATTCTCATTATTTGTATTTTTGATTAATTAATTAATTGTGTTTGCTGATCATTACTAAATCTCTACCCTCAACGACCATCTAGGCCGTCAGTTTGTTGCTTTTGATAAAGCATTGATGGAACTTTGAATTATTTGGAAATCTATAGCCCAAATGTTAATAGGTTGAAATATTTTCGCACTATAAACTATTATTTTAATAATAATTGCAATTAGGTGAAATTAATATTATAATTAAAATAGATATATTTTATACAATTTGCTTAATTATAACAAAAGTTATTATAACATATGATTTCCCATGTTAATTTATAAAAACCTTTCTATAATAGGAAGAAACTATTTATTGCTATTAAAATACGTAATAATGTAATATTTTTCATTAATAAAATTTAAAATTAATATAATTTTTTTTAATAAATATCAAATAATTAATAGAGAAAAAATTAAACAAGTAATAATAAATATCATCTTATCTAATGAGTATTTTAGTAAAGTACATCATATCCCATTTTATTGCTATTAAAACAATCAAACATAATAATAATAACAACAATAAATATTTTTTAATATACATTTAATTCTGTTATTATTATCATTATTATTTTCTTTTATTTTGCAAACAGCGGAAGTCACCATTGTTTTTTACGAGTTTAGTAATAAAACTAGCTTTTGGTTCCAGGGATGTACAATGATTGTTATTTCTTTAAAAAAAATTATTTTATAAAACAAAATAAAAAAGTAAACTTTAAATATAAATGTTAGTTGTTTTTATTATAATAATGTGAGAAATTATGTAAAGTGGTCTGCATGAAAACTTCTAAAAAAATAACCAATTAATTTATTATATTAGTGAAAATAATAATATTTTCGTGAGCAATAGAATCAAAGGCAAAATAACGTATGTGATTTAGTATAATATGGAGAAGAATTATATAATTTTATTTAATAAATAAATTAAATATAACAAGATAATATTAATAATTTTTTTTAATTAATATTTTTATTATTATTTAAGAATTTAAACTTAATAAATATTTTTGATTTAAAAACAATATGTATTAATTTATTACTAATTAAAATTAGATATGTAGCATGAATTTTCATCTTGTCATTAAAATAATTATATAAAGATAATAATATAAAATAAAACTTAAAATTAATTATTATTATATAATATATTTATTATTAAGATATTTTGATACTTATTATTAATTAAAAAATTAAAAAAATCAAAAGAAAAAATAAAGGAAAGAAATGTTCGAAAAGGAAAAAATTGATAGGCAATCAAAAGGTATATATACCCAAGCTTTTATAATATTTGTAGGATAAACGTTTAAAACATAAAATTACTCTCCAAAACAAAACAAAAAATTATTTTTAAAATTTGTAGTCATAAAATTAATACATTTTATATTTATTTTATACATATTTATTATGATTAAAAATATGATAAATTATTTTATTTTAAACATTTTTCAATTAAACTTTGTTTAAATTAAACTAAATAGTTTAAATTTATACCGTATTAAACAATATCATTGAATATGTTAAATGTTACTCGTACCTTACTTTTATTATAAATGATTTACATTATTCATATGCTCTCTAAATACGAAAATTAATCACAATCAGAAGAGGCAATTAACAATGATATTTTTTTCATTTTTCTTTTATTAAATGAACCACTTATCATACATGTTCTACCACACCCTACTCCCACCTCATATAAAGTATATACGTTCAAAATAATATAAATTTATTAAAAAAATACATGTTAAAAATGATTAAATGATTATATGTTTAGAAAATACCTACTCAATAATATATGTACAATTTTTTATATTATATATACAAAATAAAATAAAAAAATCAGTATATATTTATAATTTTTTAACATAACACATATACGTAAGTTAAATTATAGAAACTCGTGATGAACCAGACAATTTTAAAAGGAAAAAAAATTGAAAAACAACATTTAAGATTAAGATGAGTTAAGAGTTATACGGTAAATCAAAATTCACAAAATTAATACAATAATTTATAACAATATGAAAATCAATAGTATATCTAAGATAACTTTTTAAAGAGATTTTAAATATCTATTTAAGTTTTTATGAATAATTTTTTTTCTATTTAATTTCATATGATTATAACATTGATTCTTATAAAATATAATTAATTTAATATTATAAATAATTTTAATTCTAATTCTTAAATAACGAGTTGTTTGATTATATATTTGAATATCATAATTATATAATTATAAATTAAAGTGATAGATTAATTTATTCAATGAGTATGTTTATATCTAGTTTAAAATATTAGTAAATAATCATTAATATTTATATTTAAAGTTATAAATTTTGACTTATGTCACAAGTAATGAGTAGGGTTGAATACATTTGTTAAAAATTAAAAGATGTTATAATATTGTCTAATTTAGTTATCATTATTTTAAATCTTAGTATAATAAATAAGTTAAATTTAGTAAGTGTATCTTTAACTTGTTCGGGTTTTAGATCGATTAAAAAGTAAACATTTGATTAATTACATGGGATTAGATTTTTAAAGTTAAAATTAATAACTTAATAATAATTTTAAATTATGAAAATAATTTAAAACTTACAAAATTAATTAAATGCATAATATATTTAATAAAATTGTTATGGACAATCTCACCATCACATAATTCTCATATACATTATACAATTTATTTTATTGTTTTATGTTATTTTTAAAAAAAATATTATAATTTTAATTAACGTACTAACGAACTAATAATTAAAAGTTATTGATATTTATATTATGACAATGTTTTTTCTTAAATTTACTTTTCATTTGTAAATAATATATATATATATATATATATATATATGTTGAAAAAAATATAATTTCATTAAATATCAACGTGATAATATATTTTTATGTGTTTTAAATTATGTAAAGTTTTTCTCGTAATATTACTAATAAATTATTATTCTTGTATTAATAGTAATGTACATTGAAAATATTGTCACCCAAAACTTTTATGCCAATAAATTATAAGAAATTGAAATCAGTACTTCCGACGATCTGGGATCTTTGCTATTCCTTAAATTGCTTTTATTGTTAATACGATTAAAATATACAAAATGTATTTCTTTTCATAATATTAATAATTATTTAATATTACTAATAAATTTTTTTAATAATTTATTTTTATTATAATAATAATTATTTAGTATTAAATATATAAACTAACAATTGTTAATAACTTCTACTCTACAATGAGTTTATAAGAATGATAATTTAATAATGACCCAGACTTGATGAGATTTATAAAACATACAAAGTAACTAATTAGAATATCTTATAATTTTTCTACGAGGTCCTAGATATTAAAGCATGATGATAATGTAAAATCTCGATGTGTCTTCGACTCTCATCTACTATTGATTATTTGAGAAATTCACTTGAAAATTTGAAATTATCTAAATATAATGACATATTTATGTAAACGTTTATAATGATCTATTTTCTATTTATTATATCATATGTAATTATCATATATCAATTTTGCTCGATCTTTAACCACCTAAATTACCTAATATATATATATATATTTCTAGAAAAATAAATAATTCAATTTAGATATTAAAATTTTTATTTCTCTCTAAAATTATTAAAAAATTTAATGTAAAGAATTCTCACCGAACAATAATTATTTTAAAACAATTATAACCATAAATTATACGAACCTGAAATTAATATTTAGATTATGACATCCGATCTTGGATCTTTGGTAATCCTTAAATTGTTTTTGCTCCTTAGAGATTTCGGCAAAATACTTTGGGCCGGGTAAGCTGACGGTATGCAGGGAAATTGGAATTAAAGAAAAAGACTTATTTATGTTATTTATTTTTTAAAATAAAGAAAATAAAATTGTTTTTAAATTACTATTCACAATACATTTTATACTCACATTTATTATAAAATCTAATTATATTAGTGATTTATATTTCTTACCAAGATTATTTTATTATTATTTTCTTTTGCATTTGAAAATTTCACACAATTATTTTTATTTGAATTTAACAATAATAAAAATAAGTTATTTCACATATATTATTTTATTTTTTATATATAATACTTAGGTTATTTTTATCAATTTTTTAATTTATCCATTATATATTATTACCTATATTTAATAAAAAATTAACATTTTAAAATAAGAAGGTATATTATATTTTATATAAAATATAATATTTTAATTTTTTTTAAATATATGAAAAGAAAACGACGAATTAATATTATAAGGATATTTTGTAAAATTATTATTTTAACTCTTTATTATTTTAAATCAATTTTTTTTACTGGTTATTTTGAATAATAAGATTAATAAATATTATAAAGTTAATGATATTATACATTTTATTTTATTTTTCGTTTAATTCACATCCCAATTTTATTAGATTTTAATTTCTAATTATACCACCTACTAGAATAAAACAAGTGTATTATAGACCAAACACTCACTTTCATAAATAAATGAATAAAAATGACCATTTTTTATACATAAAATTGTTGTTACACAATGATACATATAATTATTTATTAAAAAAATAAATTTTATTCATAATTTATAATTATATCACACCACTTTTGTATGAAAGACATATAAAATTTTGAATTAAAATAAACCAAAAACTCACATAATATTATTATGTAATTTTATTTTGTATAATTAATTATTAAGTATTTATATTTTAGAAAAAGTATTATATGAATTATGTATTATATTGGTTTAAAATATCATAATGTTAAAAATATTATATAATATAATAAAAATATTTTTATATTAAAATATAGAGTAAATTAATATAAAAAATTAACATATAAATAATATTTAATAATACAATTAAAATATAAAGTATTTTCTCATATTATCAACACTAATAATTTAATTTTTGACAGGCTGACTAATATGATAACACGTGTGAAAGCATTGAAATGACATGGCGACTTGTCAGTGTGGGCCAATAGGAGAAGACGAACGTGATTATTGCTCGTGTCGTTTTCGTATACAGACAAAGGCCAATAATTCGTCGTTGAATGTATGGCATTCTCGGAGCTAAACTAACGCCAATTTGAATACAGATTTAAACTCACCCACCATCAACTAAAACAATTTTATAATTTTATAATTAGTTTGACACATAACAAAATTTAAATTAATATAAATATTAACGTACAATAATTTTGTTATTATAAACGATACTATTAGTTATGTATCTTTAGTTAAATAAGTATATTAATTCTATCTCTTTCAATTTTAATATTTTAATTATATAATTAAAAAAAATTAATCATAAATTGATATACTTTAATATTAATAATGATGCACATAAATCATATTATTTTAAATTTTTAGTATTAGATTACATAATTTTTTAAAATTATAAAATTAAATAACTTATATTAAAAATAACTAACTAAAACGTTTATTTTATAAAATTAATACATTACATGTCTGTACCCATATTTCATTATTTTAGTGATACACTGATTTTAATGATACTCATGTTTGATAAAATATATTAATTTGATATATTTTTTTTATTTTATTAAAGATTTTTCATATATATACACCAATGAAAGATATTTGTGATATTGTTTTTACTATTTTATACATTATAACATTAAATTATCCATCATTTTTGAGTTCTTAAATACATATTTTAATATTTTTTTTATTAATTTTACGTTATTTCCAAACTCTCCTTTTCATATATCATCTAATATTTTAACAACTTCACTTATAATTACATATTTTTTATTAATGTTTATTTAAATTTTATTGAATATAATATGTATTTTTTGGAATTTATTTTAAAAAATAGAAAAATAATAAACAATATACATGTAATTTGTATTAAAAAAAGATTGAGTTAGTAGAAAAATAGTTTATATATATAAATCAATGTATAGTAATGCATACTAAACATTTAGCCTCAATATTGGAAGCAATATTAATATTATAAAGATTATTGAGTAATGTTTTATTTAAAATTTGAATAAGTCTTAACCTTTTAACATCTTATAATTATCATAAATATTCATAAGGAACAAAATTATAATAAGAAAAAATCTTAATTTAAGTTGATAAATAGAAAAAAAAACATAATATAAGAAAAATAGTTGATTTACGAGAAATAAAAGAGATTGAAAAGAGAATAAAAAGAGTCAAAATTATTATAATTACTTATAAATTAAGAAAAAAATATTAATATTATAGTGTAAAAAATAATAAAAAATACAACAAATTTTTTCACTTAGACGCATACACCAGAATTTATGTTAAAAAAATTATATATATATATTACATGTATATTATAATTATAATTTAAATAATATTTTATTTAATATATATATTTAATAGTATTATTATTTTATTTTATTTATAATTTATCATAAATAATAATTGAATTTTTTTATTAAATATATGTATGGTTAAAGTATCATTTAAAAAATACGAGTAAAAAAAATCTTTAAAATAAAATTATAATATTCCTCTTGACAGCTAAGGAGGCCGTTGCTATCACGTACGAAAAAGTACCGTCTTTCTGAAGTTTCGACTAACGACTTCTGCAACGGGGTTTTCGTTTTTTTACGGTCTTTGTATTATAAATAATTTTGTTTTTACGGTTGTGTTGGCCGTAGCCTGCAGCCGCAGAAATCTGACAAAAATTTACTAGAGAAATTCAGCTTAGTATTACGTATTTATTGATGCTTCTTATCCAGTGAAAGCAAACGAATTTATAATTAGATGATAAAATTTAACTTTTATTATTTATACTCGTTGTACAAAGTTAAATATTTTTTTTATTATTATAGTGTTATTTTTATAATTATATATTTTAATCATTTTAGTGTAAACTTTATTATTATATGTTTTTATTATAATATTTTTTATAAGATTCGTTTATAAAATATTATCATATAAAAAAATTTATTATTAATAAAAAAATAATTAATCTTATTATTTTATTATCATGTATATTTGTTTATATGTTATCTTTTATTTTGAATAATCACAATTTTAGCTAATTATTTAATAATAAACTCATTATTATACAATATTATGAATATTTTGTGTATTTATTGGACTTTACTTTACAAAATCATAATTATTAATTATACATTTAATAATAATGAATAATCATCTAAAAATTGTCAAAATTGTGTTCATTATAACAGTTTTTTTCCAAGATTCACTTAAAAAAATTATCATTAGTTTGAAAATAATTAAAAGTCTTAAATATTAAAGAATTGAAATATACAACACAACACAATTATAAAAGAAAAATGTTTACGTTGAATTTCATCACACTTTGAGATGCTCAACAACATGAGTTTTTTGCAATACTTTATTTAACCATTTTAAAGATATATTAATGTGTTATCAATATTATTAATATTATAAAATTTAATTAATTATTTATATTATAAAATTATTTTAAATCAAGTTCTAAAAAATTATAAAAGTTGATAGAATGTATCTATAAGAGAATATTATATCATTTTAGAACTAATATCATTTATTATATTATTTTTAATTTTAATTGTATATCAACATGAATTAATATACATTACATTCTATCAAAATTATTTGAAATAATCTTAGTTTGTTACAAATACTAATAAATTAATATTTATAATAAAAAAATTAAAATCAGATAGATTATTTAATAATGTATATATACTAATATAATTAATTGTTATAATATATTATATTATTATATCTTAAATTATTATTAAAATAATAATTTTATCTGTAATATTTATTATAAATTTTAATGATTAAAATAAAATAATATAATAAATTGTATATATCATTATCCCGCATTATCTGACATTTTATGGTTATGTGTTGAAAATCAATATAATTATAATATTATAGTATTATAGCTTGACATAGCGATTTCGATCATTTTGAAAAACATAAAGACAGTAAAATTTAAATTGATTAATTCTTCTATATTTCTAATATTTTATTTTTAATGTTTATTTTTTAAAAAATATTTTTTTACATTATAAAAAATATATATTATATATATAATCTCAAAAAGAGATGAAAACAACAATTCTTATTACATTAATTGAATGAATCAAAGATATTCAATGTTCTATTTATGGTTTATATAGATCCTACATACAGTATCTACAAGTTTATAGAGTATTTTTAAAACCTCTATGCAAAGTTATAGAGATGATGCAACGGGTTTGTAAGAATGTCATGAGATGGAACATACCCTAATGTCAGCCAAATTTACAAGACATAATCTCGAAAGGAAATGTTAATTAATTCTCTTAGAAACCCATTATTTTGAACCAAAAAGTTAATTTATTAGTTAGAAGGTTGTCTAGACTTATAAGTAATATTTTTGTTTTACTCTTAATCGACGTGGGACTTAACATCCCCCCTCTACATCGCCTGGGGTGAGTATTGGTCGACATGGGGTGAGCGGGCCTTAACACTGAGTGCACCGCCAGACACTTGAGCGCCGATGGAGGTGAAGAAATCAATAACCTAAGTTTTGAGGTGGAGTTAGACTAAAGTCTAACATGATATTAAAGCTGGTTCCCTAGCTCCCTATCGGTGCTCAAATGCCCGACGGTGCGCTCAAGTGCTGTAAATCTAGACTCACTCCAGTGCTGACCAGGACTCATCCTAATCGATGTGAAGGAGAGATGTTAAGTCCCACATTAGCCAGGGAAACTTCTTCCATTGCACATATAAGCTTGAGCAATTCCCCATCTTATAACTTAAATTTTGAGGTGAAGTTAGACTCAAATCTAACAAATTTTATATGCTATTTCCTGGCATATGCATTGGGTTCTTAGCTAAACATTAAGCACTCATGTTGTTATGGTATAACATAGGGCGAGCAACAAATGGTAAATACAACTTATGGTATAACATATGGCGAGCAACAAATGGTAAATACAACTTAGACTTAAGACAAAGTAACTCAAGGGTTGCAACAACTATTGCTTGATACTAAGATCCAATACTCAATCAAGCCAACAACTTTTGTTTTGTAATATGCCAAGAAATCAAATTAGATTCCAGGAAAACACATTAAGCCCTATTAGACTTGCTATTATCCAAGCATGATGTCCAATATGCATTACAAAAGGTAAATAAGTAAAGAATATATTGAGCACTGTTTTGACAGTAACCCAATGAACATTAGATAGATGAGTTATAAAATGACACAATTTATTTACAATAAAAACACATCAGGGCAAGTAAGAGTACAATATTGGATACCCCAACTATACTTTTGTATATGCTTGCATTAGACAAGAGAATGCCATCAGATTTACTCAACCCTTTACCAGCAGTTATAGGAATGTTAACTTATTATTTACTCAATCCTTTGCTAGTCGTCATAGGAATGTCAACTTATTTAGTTTAAAGCACCTGATATTTATCCAAAAGTTTCAAGATATATTTATGTTGATTAAGATAAAGTATATTACCCATTAGTGTTACCTAAATGTCCAAGAAGTAATTGAGATGACTAAGATCCTTAAGAGCAAATAATTTATAAAGTTGAAAGATCAAGCCATCAATAATAAACATGGTGATATGATGTCATTCACATAAATCAAAATTATAATATAAACATTACTATTATCTTAAATGAATAGTGAGGTTTATATTATACATTAATATATTTACTTGTATATAGAAGTTTTATTTTAATATAATTATTAATATTATTTTTTAAAAATTATTAAGATTTATTATGTACAAAGGGGGAATATAATCTTTAAAGTTGTAGTATTGGATTGGTGACCGAGTTCAAAGGATTTTCTACCATCATGGTCATGTATCAAATACATGGAGAATTTTTTCCCCTTTTTCTCTCTAATTTAGTTATTCATGTTGTGGGCGGAAGTAATAAATAGCGGTATATGAATATATCAAAGCGATAAAATGAACACACAGAATTTACGTGGTTCGACAATTCGCCTAGGTCCACGGGAGGCAGCATATATTATTTGAACTGAGTAGGAAATATACAGAATACAAATACAGATTTCCTCACTAATAATATCTCTCAAGTGTTTCCCCAAACTCACAAGTATTTTCTCTCTTTGAGTTTGCTTATACTCTCTCTGATTTTTTTTATTTTTGCCTTATTCTTCAATGCATGAACTTTTCTCTATTTATAGATGAAGCAATGCTCCCTTTCCCTAAATTGTGCCATAATTTAAGCCTTAAATTAGGCCAACAATTTCCTTAAATTATGCCACTAATTTCCTTAAATCATGCCACAAATTATGTCACAAATTAGGCCACTAATTTCCCTAAATTATGCCACTAATTTGTTACTTTTAGAACCAATATTCAACAATCTCCACCTTGGCGAAAAAGTTCATAACACTGCCTCCAAATGCACCCTGGGTGCTCTAAGCTCGAGAGATGTTGATCAAGTTCAAGCAGTGTTGAAACTTGATCCCTGTAACCACCTTTGTAAGCATATCTGCAGGGTTATCTAAAGTTCTGACTTTCTGGAGTATAACATTCCCTTTATCGACGATTTCCCAAACAAAATGAAATCGAACATCGATATGTTTGGTGCCACCATGATGAACTTGGTTCTTTGCCAAACAAATGGCACTCTGGTTGTCGTAGAAAACTTCCACGTTCTTCTGAAAAATACCCAAATCTTTGGCCAACCCGAGAAGCCAGATAGCTTCTTTGAATGCTTTTGTTATATCCATATACTCTGCCTCTGTAGTAGACAAAGCTACAGTTGACTGCAATGTTGATCTCCAACAAAATGGTCCTCCTACCATTGTGAACACATAACCAGTTGTAGATCGACGCTTATCCAGATCTCCAGCATAGTCAGAATCCACATATCCAACTAGATGTTTGCCTTCAGTCTTGTCTCTCTCAAACTTCAAACCAATATCCACAGTACCATAGATGTACCTTAGAATCCATTTCAATGCTTTTCAGTATCCTTTACCGGGATTATGCATGTACCGACTCACCATACTAACAGCGTGAGAAATATCAAGTCCGGTGCAAACCATTGCATACATCAAGGCACTAACGGAATTTGCATATGGAACACGTTCCATTTGCTTCTTCTCATCGGTGGTGCTAGGTGACATCAATGCACTCAATTGAAAATGTCAAACCTTTGTAGTACTTTCTTCAGATACTGAGTCTGTGTCAGACAGACTATGCTTGCAACTCTATCTCTTGTGATTTCCATCCCAAGAATTTTCTTAGCTTCTCCAAGATCTTTCATTTCAAATTCTAAACTCAACAGAGCCTTCAATCTATCGATCTCCACCTTGCTCTTAGATGCAATCAACATATCATCAACATATAAGAGCAAATAAATGAAGGTACCTTCTTGGAGTTTCCGAAAGTATACACAGTGATCAAACTGACTATGTGTGTACTTTTGCTTTCTGATGAAGCTATCAAAGCGCTTGTACCATTTTCGCGGTGATTGCTTCAAACCGTAAATTGACTTGCTCAGCTTGCAAGTCCAATTCTCTCGTCCTGAAATTTTGAAGCCTTCCGGTTGAGACATGTAGATTTCTTCGTTCAAAGTACCATAGAGAAAAGCTGTTTTGACATTAAGTTGAGCTAACTCGAGATCAAACTGTGCTACCAAATCCAATAGTATCCGAATAGATGAATGCTTAACAATAGGTGAGAATACCTCATTGTAGTATATTACCTCATTGTAGTATATTCCTTCTTTCTGAGCATAGCCTTTTGCTACCAGTCTGGCTTTGTATCTGATGTTGTCTTTACCAGAAACACCTTCCTTCTTGGCATAGACCCATTTGCAACCAATAGTTTTCTTTCCTTTGAGAAGTTGAACCAACTTCCAAGTTTGATTCTGATGTAGAGACTTCATCTCTTCATCCATTGCCATCTTCTACTTCATACTATCAACTCTTTGCACAGCTTCTCTGTAAGTGCATGGGACATCATCATCAATTACTGGAAGTGCTAATGCTACCATGTTTGTGTATCTGGTAGGCTTCCTAATCTCCCTTCTTGGTCGAGTAGTGTCAATAGATTCTGGATCTTCCGAAGTCTCAAGCATTACCTTAGAAAGAGTATTTGGACTTTCATTCTCTTTCTCTGAATTTTTCTGTCTCAACATAACAGACTCGTCGAATATAACATCTCGGCTTAAGACGATCTTCTTGGATTCACCACACCAAAGTCGAAATCTTTTAACTCCTTCCTTAAAGCCCAAGAAAACAACTTTCTTTGCTCTGGGATCCAGTTTGGATTCACTAACATGAAAATATGCAGGACATCCAAATATTCGGAATGAATCATAATCAATAGCAGGTTGTCCAGACCATACCTCTTTAGGAGTTTTTCCATCTAATGCAGTCACATGAAGTCTGTTGACTATATGAGTTGCATATGACAAAGCCTCAGCCCAAAATGCCTTGCTCAATTTGGATTGAGATAGCATGTATCGAACTTTCTCAACCAAAGTACGATTCATTCTTTCTACAACTCCATTTTGCTGTGGTGTATGAGGAACAGAAAAATGTTTGATTATCCCTTCATCTTGACAAACTTTGAAGAAGGGATCTGATTTGTACTCACCACCATTATCAGATCTGAACCTCTTAATTTTCCTGCCTGTTTGAGTCTCGATCATTTTCTTCCATTTAAGAAAGATATCTAGAACTTCATCTTTGTGACTCATGGTGTATATCCAGATATATCTAGAGAAATCATCAATAAAAGTCACAAACCAACGTTTACCTCCAAGTGAAGCATTCTTGGAAGGTCCCCAAACATCTGTGTGAATATAATCAAGAGATCCCTTAGTATGATGAATGGTAGTGCCAAACTTGACTCTTGTTTGTTTTCCCATTACACAATGCTCGTAGAAATCAAACTTTCCAGTCTTGGCACCTTTCAAAAGACCTTGCTTCATTAAGCCTTGCAAAGCCTTTTCACCGACATGCCCTAAGCGCATGTGCCACAGGCGGGAAGAATCATTTGCCTTTTCTTCAGAACTACTTGAGACAACTGCTCTTCCTGTAACTGTACTCCCATCTAGGAAATACAAGTTCGCCTTCCGAGTACCCTTCATTGCTACAAATGCACCTCGTACAACTTTCAAGACTCCATTTTCCAATGTTACCTTGTAACCATCAGAATCTAGAACACCTAAAGAAATAAGGTTTTTCTTTAGGTTAGGAATATACCTTACATTTGTAAGTCGTCTAATTGTACCATCGTGCATCTTTAGTCGTACTATTCCGATCCCTTTTGTTTGACAGGAATTGTCGTTGCCCATAAGCACAACTCCTCCATCGAGCTCCTCAAAACTCGAAAACCAATGTCTGTTTGGACACATATGATAAGAACATCCAGAATCAAGGATCCACTTATCTGAGTAGGTTTCTGATGATGAAACTGAAAAGGATGATTCTTCATCTTCATCGACCTTCTGTGCAACATTTGCATTTGACTTGTCCTTGTTTGGACAATCTTTCTTCCAGTGCCCTTTCTGGTGACAATAGGCACACTCGTCCTTTGCAGGACGTCTTCTAGATGAATCTCCTCTAGACTTTGATCTAGATTGCCCCATATTATTTGATCCGCCAGATTTTTTGTTGTTAGTCCTACCTCTGGCTGCTGTCAATGCTTCTGTTATTGAGTCTATGTGATCATGTTGATCCTTCTTCCGGTACTCGTTATTTATCAAAACATTTGAAACATCTACGAACTTAACCACATCCTTTCCATATAACAAGATTGTGGTTAAATGCTCATAGCTCTCAGGTAATGAATTCAGCAACAACAAAGCTTTATCTTCATCGATAATTTCAACATCTAAATTTTGTAGATCGGCCAAAATTTTATTGAAATTATCTAAGTGTTCAATCATAGGGGTACCTTTCTTGTACTGGAAACGGAAAAGTTTCTTCTTCAAGTAGAGTCTATTCTCAATACTTTTCGTCATGTATT
Source organism: Hippophae rhamnoides (assembly GCA_033030585.1). Lineage (NCBI taxonomy): Eukaryota > Viridiplantae > Streptophyta > Magnoliopsida > Rosales > Elaeagnaceae > Hippophae > Hippophae rhamnoides. Next base: position 65,029,586 of record CM065428.1, on the reverse strand, counting down.
TGTCCTCTAGTTTCTTCCAGAGAACTGCGGCTACCTTCTCTTTCATGACAAAGTACTTCTATTTTTTTCCTAAGCACAGTCGAATTGTGCCATAAGCTTGTCGGTTGACATAATTCCAATCTTCATTTGAATAATATTCTGCCCTGGTCTCTAAGGCTATATTAGATCCTTCTCGGAACAATAGATCTAATACTTCACATTGCCACATGCCAAAGTTGTTGGTGCCGTCGAATTTCTCCACCTCAAACTTTGCGTTGGACAACATAGTTCTTCGAGTAGAACAACTTGGTTTGCCATAAATTTTATGGTCAACTTGTTCAACTTATTCGATCTCTCTTTTATCAGCCATTAGTACAAACTGATAACAGAAATTTTGCACTTACAACTTAAAATAGTGTTTTTCCAAATTTTATACCTTATTTGAAAAAATGGAGTCCGTAGTTGAATCCGGAATGGTCCAATTAGCTAGGAATAGATCCAACTCAGTTGAAAACGGATGAAAAAAAGACCAACTCGGTCCAAATATCACTAGTGACTGAGTTGACTCGGTCCAAATCGGCGAGTTGACTCAATTGCTGGCAATAGGACTCCGGCAGCTTCTGGCGGTGATTCTGACTTCCGATTTGAGCGATTCTTTCACCGTTGTATTCGTCTCGTCGAGAGCTTCGATTTAATATATAATACTGCTATATTTGGCTCTAATACCAATTTGTTGTGGGCGGAAGCAATAAATAGTGGTATATGAATATATCAAAGCGATAAAATGAACACACAGAATTTACGTGGTTCGGCAATTCGCCTAGGTCCACGGGATGCAGCATATATTATTTGAACTGAGTAAGAAATATACAGAATATAGATACATATTTCCTCACTAATAATATATCTTAAGTGTTTCCCCAAACTCACAAGTATTTTCTCTCTTTGAGTTTGTTTATACTCTCTCTGATTTTTTTCTGATTTTTGCCTTGTTCTTCAATGTATGAACTCTTCCCTATTTATAGATGAAGCAATGCTCCCTTTCCCTAAATTGTGCTATAATTTAAGCCTTAAATTAGGCCACCAATTTCTTTAAATCATGACACTAATTTCCTTAAATCATGACACAAATTATGTCACAAATTAGGCCAATAATTTTCCTAAATTATACCACTAATTTATTACTTTTAAAACCAATATTCAAATATTCATAAAGTTGGTATACTCTAATCCCCTCAAGCTTTTAGTTTCCATATAATAACACTATCAAGAGTTTCGTAAGCATCTTCTTACAACTAAAACTATAAAATAAGCCACGAACCAAGAATGGTGCATATTAGTTATTTTTAAGAGATTGAAGTAAAACTTATACTTAAATGAGATTGTAATTAAGTATTTTATTCTCTATTTGCCATTAATTTTTTATCTTTCAAATTCAATTAATTAAGAAAAATTGCTAAACTAACCCCCGTTTGCTGATCAAATTAAATTTGATCGGTAGGATACTAAATAAATTTAGATGAAAAATAGAAAATGAAATACTACTTTTTTTTTCTTTTCTTTTTTTCCCACTTACCAGTAAATACAATACCAAGTTCTGCAATTGTATATTTATGAAGGGTCGATGCGGGGGAAAAAAAACAAAGAAAAAAACCTCCTATGAAAACCCGCACCCACCCATTTAATTATTATTTATAAAATTAAATAGCTTTTTATGTTTTCAAAATAATTTTTGTATAGTACTATATATAGTGTGGGTAAAAAAATAATGTAAATTTTTTTGTTATTATATATATATTAAATATAAGATAAATATTAAATATTATGATATAATATTATTATTTAAAAAATTATTACATAATTTTATAATATATACAGTCAGTTGTCATAAAAAGTAAGTTTGTACCATTGTCTTGAAGCTCGTTGTCGTTGAGGTTACCATCAAAAATATTTTGGCATTGTGTATTGCAATTGCAGAAGGGGGTTCCACTCGTCCTTAAGTAGTACGTACTATTCATAAAATAAATGTTTTTTTTTGTTTGTTTTGATATTATAAAACTTGCTGTCGTCCGTTAAAACATGTTTTATTCACCGAGTAGGTTCGTCGTACACTACTACTCGATTATCATGTTGTATAGTATGTGTGGCAGACTATGTTAAATAATTATAATTATATTATAATTAAATTATATAATATTTAATAATAAATTATATAATATAATTAGATAAAATTAATTATAAATATTTTAATAAAATAATTTATATTTTAAATATTTTTATTATCAAATTTATTTAAATTAATATTTTATTTATTTATTTTTATTTATTTATTATATTTTTAAAATGAAAATATTATTTTTAATTTGATATAAAATAAAAATCCAAGTTATATAATTTTGTAGTTAAAAAATTATATAGATTAAATTAAATATTTTATATCGTTTAAATTAATACTTTTTAATTGTATAATTTTTTTATATAATTTTTATATTTTTATATTACACAATATAATTTAATTAAATTATACACCGAATTTTTTTAATAATATATAATAAGTATACCAATGACGGACGTAGTAACGAGAATCATAAGTGAAAAAAAAAATTTGCCGAATCAATAATTACAAAGATGATAGTTGGAAAATTGGCTATATACATAATTAGCGAAATTAGAGTTTCTTATCACCTAAATTTTACATATAATATTTATAAAATTATAATCAATTATATATATATATATATATAATTGTATACAAATTACATGTATAAAATGAGTTTGTGTTTCATTTGGATATTTATTTTTAAGCATTTATCACTCAAAAATACATTATAAATTCAATAATTTGAATATATATTTACATTTAAATAAGATACACGTAATTAATATTGTTTGGAAAAGTTATAATATGTTAAAAATTCTAATGAGATGTTAAAGAGAAACTAATATTTAAATGTTTTATTCATCTCATTAGTATGATATATATAACAACACCATAAAGTGATCAAGACGCTAGGGTTGTGCACCCTTTGAGTAGACGAGGAGTAGAAACCTGGAATGTCACTAAGTCGTTTGACTTTGGTATCTACATATAGCCAGGTTGTTAGGTGCAGGAAATGCTTTAAAAGAGTTGAAACGATTTACTGCTTATTAATGTTAGGTCGAAACACACAAGTTGCTCAATATAATGTACTCTATACAAACGAGGTGATCCAAGTTGCTAGGGTTATGCACGCCTTTACACTAATTTTGCCTAACTAGCCCGCTAAATTCATACATACTTTGAAATTCAATCTGTTTTGGTAGCCACTCCACTAATTAAATCAGTCAATTTGATACTCTCAGGCCGTTCATCAATAGATCTACAACACTATTCATCAGCTAGGTAACTAAAAAATCCTAAAAATTAAAAAATTGAAAATTGAAAATACTTACTAAATACTAAAGTTTAGAATGAAACTCTCTTCCCCAAAGTGCACATATAAATATAAAAAAGTAAAAAAGAAAGAAAACTCATTTAGTCTTGGCATACTACATTTATCATTGGAACTTCTCAATATTGTTGTTCTATTACTCTCTACATTTATTCACCTACAAAAATAAAACAATAAAATATAAGTAAAAAAACATTGGATTGCCTCCCAACCATCGTTACGTTTAATGTCCTTGATTAGATAGTCATACCAAGAACTAAGGTATATCCATCTTTGTCCATTTACTTTTGAGTTTACTTGGAAACAATTTAAGTCTTTATTTGTTCGATAATACTTTTTTATTCTGATTTGCAAACACGTTGCTCAATTATCTTATCATGCTATATTTTAGTTTTTTGTACTTTTTAGCATTTTTATATGCACTCCATCGTAACTCATCCAATTTATGTATTTCCAACATCTTTATTGAACTCTTTTGCTTGCCTACTTGATTGGGGATATGGGGGTAAAAATGTAAGTTCTAAACTCTGTGATCCTTCAATAGATAGTTTGAGATTAGATCCTATCTCGAAACTCTTCACAACCACATTAGGTAAACACATGGGAGTTGTAGTCTCCAAATAGTTCACACAATCAACAATATCAATCATAGATTTTACACTCTTAAAATTAACACAAATTAAGTTATTTCTTTGTGAGTTTACTTAATTGTTCATAGCATTATGTGTAATAGTCTTAAATGTGGGCAACATAATAGATTCTTTTAAGTTATCCTCAAAATCAATAACTTTTATCTTAAAGCATTCGTTAGCATTATCAATATCAAGAGGTTCATATATTTTAAAAACTTTAAACATTACTTGTTCATCTTGCACTCTAATTGTAAGCTTACCTTTTTGTACATCAATGAGTGCTTTTTCAGTTGCCAAGAATGGACGGCCAAGTTTAGATGTTTACTAGCACATCTTCTACCATACCCTGAGGTTTCTTAATTGATCTATGTGCAATTTATAATGTTATCGAAGTTGATTTAGCTTTACCAACCCCCAATTTTTTGAAAATTAATAATGTTATAGGTTAAGTCTAAAACCCAAGTCATACAGTGGATGTTTACAATAGTGCAAGATATGTCAAAACTACCTGGATCTTTCAGTTTTTAGGGTAGTTTTCTAGTAAGGATGACACTACAACTTTAGTTAGGGTTATTATGCCTCCTTTTCTTAGATAAAATGTCATTTTTTAATTTGGCATAAGAAGACATTTGTTCAAGTGCATCTATAAATAATATATTTATGTTCAGTTTCTTGAAGACTTCGAAGAATTTTGAAAAATGTGTTTAACTTTTTCTTTTGCAATGTTTGAGAAAAAGAAATGGTGGGTTTATAGAGGTTGATCTTTTTTAGCATAATTATTTCTTTTTTATTACACTCTTTATCCCCTAATTCCTCTTTATCTTTGTTAATTTTGTGTTCCTCTTTATCCTTGTTAGTTTACGGTTCCTTCTTATCCTTTTTAGTCTCATGGTCCTTCTTATGAGTTTTACCATTCCTCAAGGCTATGTCGTTGCAATCCTCCTTACCTTCTTTTCTTGGGTTTATAATTGTGTCATTTGGAAGGTTACCTTAAGGCCTTTGACTTATGGCCTAGGATTTATAGAGCAATTAAGGGATTAATATAACTCAAGTAGAATTTTGACCGTCAGAAAAGTTTCATATTAAAAGCTGAGATAAAAAAAATACACAGTGCTAGCCAATAAAAATGTGCCACGTGGCAAAAGAGAAAAGTAGAACCAATTAGTTGGTGACACATGGCACATGAGACTGGTTTCAATCAATGCAAGCTAAGTCATCAACACATGTTATGCTGTGATTCATTGTTATGGATTGCGTGGCGTACGAGTGAAAAAAATGGACGAATTAGATGATAACGCATGGTGAGTACGTTGACAAGGCGACGAACTCAGAATGAACGTCGTGCTGACACATGACTTGGCGTTACATCACACAATACACTCGCCGTTTTGCAATTGGATCTCCCTACTTGCGTAGCATCTATGTGGCTTGTTTGGTTAACTCCTCTGCTTGTGTGATATCTACGTAACAACTTATGATTGATCATAAATTAAAAATCTATAAAAATTTCAAAAAATATATTTTCAACAATTTTCACTTAAAAATTTATATTTTAATTTTTTTAACCAAAGAATATTACTTATGAAATAAAAGAAGCAAATATTAAATAAAAAAATGTATTGATGAATTTAATTTCATAAATTCATCACATAGTATTTAAAAAATAAAATTATTAAAGAATATTATTATATATTTCATATATTTATCACAATTTTAATTGTCTTATTAATTTAAAATTAAATGTCAGAAATTGAGCTCCGATTATATTTGAGTTTGATTATATTTATAGTACTATCTATAGAGTCACTAACAACATTAATTAATTATTCCATAGGTCAATTGGAAATTTTAAGAACATATCCTAGATTTTTTCATTATTCTAACATCATATAGTCTACGAGGAGGAGTGATGTGTAAGTTTGGTGTGTTGAAATTTAGTTTAATTTTAGATAAATTTTTTATATTGTGTATAAATTTAATATATCAATTAAATCAATAATTTATCGTAAATGATGTCACTTCCAAAATAACACCTAATAGTTTAAAAATGATTAAATCGGAAGTGCTCAAGAATAAATATATCTACCGTAATTTGATGTTTAATTGAATGACGTTCGAGTACCATGATTCATTGAACTTTTACTTAATAATAAAAATATATTTGTTGAATATAAGAATTTTTATTTTTATGATTTTAAGTTTATATATATATATATTATTTTATATTATTTTTTGTTTAATTGATACTATCTATAATAAGATACACATTCACTCATTAAAGAATAAGATATTATCTTTATTACCAAGCTATTATGATGATGAACATCCTAAAGAATAAGATTAATAAGTTAAAAATATATTAAAATAGATTATAGAAACATATATAAATAAAAAATCTTTATGTAAATGAACAACAAATATTAAATAAGATGCCATCTTATCTTTTTTATGCTATGTTCATCTTTTATCTTTTTTCATTATTTTTTATTTCTTTATTTTATTATTGACTCTTATTTTTAATATAAGTAAAAAAATCATATTCATATGGCTTGTTTTACTAGGATTTTTTTTCTCATATTTAAAGTTCTTACTATTATATAGTTCTTTCATTTTTATTATTGATTAATATATAATTTTATTATTACTCTTTGATAATAAATGAATTTTATGCTTTAAAACACGTATAAAACACTTTTGTATCATTTTAATCTTCCTATACTATTTTTATAATTTTAATAAATATATTTTACGGTAAGAATTATTATGTTTATGAATTATTTTGTGTACAATATTTAATTTCAATACTAAAATATTTGGATAAACTTACAAAAATATCATCGATCTGTTTTATTTATTTCATTTATACCATAAAATTATTTTTATTTATACCATCAAATTATTACATTTATATATTTTTATTAATTTTTATCTCATGATGTCATACATTAATAATAGATTTAGAATAACTCAGATAGTTAAGTATTGATATATGATATCGTTAGACAGAAACTAACAAAATAATATAAATGAAACAAATATAATAATTTAATGATATAAATAAGATACAAAATTGTTAAATATATAAACAGAATAATTATAATAATTCAAATATATTTTCATAGGTTTATTAAAATATTTATATTACATTTATATTTTTTTGGAAAGTGACCTAAAAATTCACCTAAAAATTATCTTATGATTCCGTCACTATGTCAACATTGTAATTTTCGCTGGTGGGACTATTAATAAGCTAGAAAAGAAACTAGCAATCTGCATATGATCAAATTGATAGAAGGCAGTTTTTATATATATTTGGGTTAAAGAGTACAAAGTAAACTACAAATTAATAGAATGCACGTTTTATGAAATCATATTCTTAATTAAAAAATATAAATGAGTCCTTGGAGAGGATGCGAATGTCAACAAGTATTAATGGGAGAAACTTTTATATAGGTTAGATTAAAAGTTTTTATTAAATGTATTTATTTATACATAAAGAATTATATATATATATATTATTATTATTAAAATTATCAAAATACATTATATATTCACACACTTTACTCAGACAAAAGTTTTTTCAGTAATTGATAGATTAGCAGCCGACCAACTAGTAACTAATTAATTATTAGAAAGAAAACAAAAAAACACAAGTCAGCATATATATATATTTGTTAAAATTCAATCAGAACGTGCATCGAATTAAGCTCTTGAACGTATTCTTAAGAACAACTTTACACGTTTCTTTGCATATATAAGGGTTGCCCAAAAGTTCTTTATTTTTATTTTAAGAAGCACAAAATTCGAATCTAATAAAACAGTCAAATAAATATAACGTAATAAAATAATTTAAATGTTTTATTATACATACATAAAATTTATATTAGATATTATTAATTAATACGACGCTAATTTTACTAACATAAATGCAATTCCAATTGAACATACTAATAATCAAACATCAACCTTACACACAAGTTTGCCATCGTTCTTCCTTTTCCCCCTTTCAAAGTTTCCACTTGAATGTTATAAAGTTAAAACTTATAACATTATACATAATAGTAATTCTATTTGTGTTAGTAGGGGCACAAACTCACCTATATATTAATTTTTTTATTGGTTTATAAACATAAAAATTGATATTAAATCATTTAAAAACTCATAAATAATTATAAATTGTAAATGTTATTTTTAAGAATGTAACTATAATATACATACCTAGGTAGAGTTTTGAAAAAGAGATAATATTGGGAAATTAATTACGATAAAAATATACAAAATTTTATTAATTTTTAACTAAGATATAATAAGTTTATTAACTATAAAAATATATATAAAAAGTCTAAAAATAATAATAAAATGTAAAAAATTGAGCACATAAAAGTATATGTTTTTTTGTGTTTTATATTTTTTAAATTAATTATAATTTAAAAAATATGAATTTTAATGGTATTAAATACGTAATAATTTAAAAAATACGCAAACTTATGTTTACTCTATACATTTATGATATTTTTCATTTTTAGATTTTTAGTATATTTTTTATAAATTACAATTAATTTAAAAAAATACTCATATATATATATATATATCAATGTATTTTATTTTCAAAATTTTAATATATTTTATAAAAATAAGTAAATTTTAATATATTTTTATCGTAATTAATTTAATTCTATCATCCTTCACGGGACAGTTTCGCCTACCTAATTGAAATCTTGGAAATAAGCTGACCGTACAGCCAATCACGTAACATAATGGTTCCAACTTTCAACAATAATTGGACGCCGACCATTTACCTACTAGTTCAAGTACATCTTTACGCTTTCTCTCTCTCTACAATGATTGTAGTTATTAAGGTACTTTACTTTTTGATAATAATATTATAATAATAATAATATTTAATTTATTTTAAATATTAATTATATTTTAATAATATTATCGTTAAAAAAAATTACTTCTTACTTAAAATACTTTTATAATAATAATAATTTATATATTTATTATCAATTTTTAAAATTATTTAAAACATCTTTAACGAATTTTAATTAAAATTTGAATTTAATTAAGATAATTATTATATGTTATATAATTTATTAGAGAGAATAATACATAATAAGTTAAATATAATTAATTATATTAAGATAATTTTACTAATTTATGAATAATTAAGTGTTTTTAGATATTTTTTAATATATCTTCTTAATTTACAATTCTAAATTAATTAATTATTTGTTATTTATTTTAATTTTAATTTTTTAAAATACAATAAATTGATATTTAGATATTTATTGTTTAGTTTTAAAATTAATTTATAATAACAAAATATCTTAAGAAATAATTTTTTTATTGTTATAATATTTATTTAAAATATATATAATTACGTATTAATTAAACGTAATTCAAGTAATCATTTATCGTGAACCGCAGTATCTAGCACTGCTTTTTAATTTGCACACTAATTATTTGTAGAGATTTTATTTTTAAAGATAATATTCATTAGTCAGCTGAGTTTGGAATAAGGAACTAAGGATTTCGGAATGAAATAAATTTTTGGAAATAGAACGGGAAGAAGACTAAAATATTATTTTGTATTTGGTCAGGTTAAAATGAAGGAAAATATATATTTCTAGGAACCGTCTTTAAAACAACCTATATAAATATATATATTTAAATAGATTGGTAATAATTTTGGTGTAAATTATTTTGAGTAAATATTCATCTAAATTTATAATGCAAGACTGAGTATTATTATTAATTTATTTTCATTAAAGCCTAAAACTAGCATTTTTATTATCAATTGTGGAATCGGTTTATATTTTAATTAGTATTTTTGCGTTTTCTCATATTTTTTCCCTTATTTATTTACTTTGAAACAAACATTTAAAATCTAATTTTCATATCATTTTCTTTCCTTTTTTTCCACCAAAATCCCAAAGTTCCAAACATACTAGTAAAGAAAAGTGAGGTGATATTCTTTACTAGTCTCATTAATTGCAGCCCTTTTAACAAATTAGTAGTAGACGGTTTCTTTTTTAATTTGTTCATGCCAATTTTTCCCCCACATAAATAGTTATAATAATACCATTATAAAAAATAATATTTTAATATTTTTCTTGTAAATATATAATCAAAATATAATATTTATATTAACACTTTTGTCATGAATTTTATATACGTTTTAATTTTTTAATTTTTATAATATAAATGAATTAATTGTAAAAAGTGACTTAAGTTAATCGAAGTTTAAGTAAAATTTAAATTAGCTTCTATTTATATGTTGAACTTGAATAAAATTGAATAATCTATCTCATTTGACACCTTTATTTAACACTTAGACCGTATTATTAATTATAATTTTAGAATTCATCGTGTTATATTATTTAAATTAAAAAATTATGATTAATTAACATTTTATTTATTTCATAAATAACAAATAACTTAATTGCATTAACTTTTTTTGAAAAGGCACAAATCAATAAATAAAATTCAGTGCTAATTTGACATCCATAAGTTGTATTAATGATAACTAATCTAGACAATATTATAAATAAAATTGATATTTTTAGAATAAAAAATACTTATATTAGAACAATTATATGTTTTATCATATAATTTAATGTTCTAATATTTTTAAAAATGAAAATATTACTCTAATATTATCAAAATCTATTATGATAATAGGACTATCATATTTTAATAGGGTATAAATAACGACCAAATAGTAACGAGAGGATTAAGATCAATTATTTACCCTTTTTCTTCTCTTACTCTTCTTACTTTATTTGATTTTATAGTAGGTGATACGAGGTTTAGTAACTTATCATAATCATATTGATTGAGATATATATTTATATAGACTCTTCATTTTCATAAAGTGTTGTGTTAAACACCTATATCGTGTTGAACATGACATTGGTGGATGTAGGTGTTTAACATTTTAAATTATTATAAATTTAAAGAAAATTGAAAAAATATGTATATTTGATACTCGAATATATATCTAAAATTCTAGACATTATATCATGAAATATTCCTTATAACTTAAATTGAGAGAACTCCATAAGCTACGAGAAAATTAAGGTTTTGTGTTTTTGTTATATTTTATTATTTTTAGATAAATACTCATTTCAAATGTGTAAAAAGGGAGATAATTAGTGTGATTTCATGACAGTTTAGGAAAATGTAGGGTGTGTATTGAAAAAAAATTGTGAGATGAAAAAGGGAAAAAAGGAGGTAAAAAAAAAGAGTGATTAGAATTACTCTTTATTCTTCTCTAGTTCTGTGTGAAAATAGCTGGGCAATTACTGATCCAATAAAAATACACCGGATCCACTACTAAAATTAGGCCCATCATTTAAAATAATAATAATAATAATAATGGAGCCGAAAACCAGAAAATAAATTAGAAAACCTCGCCGCATTTGAAGAAATGTGCCACAGGCCATTGCTACACTCTCCCCCCACTGACATTTTTGGGTGAATCTTATACCCTAGTACCTCCCAACTTCATTCACAGTTCAAATCTTATTAACCTCCCTTCTTTTCGGGTTTTATATGTTTTCATTACTTTTTTAATTCTAATGATATAAAAAACGTTTCTAGTTAATATTCATATTTTTCAAAAATTTAAATTTAATCATTTTAGAATAATAATAAATAAAAAAGACAAGATTTTTTGGATAACGATAAAATAAAAATTACACAACTTTCCTATATATATCTTATATTCTCTATCATTTTAGCCTTATTTCAATTCCTAATAATAGCATTTTTAGGTGTTAAATCATTGTATATATATATATAAAATAGCATTTATGTTTAAAAATATAACCCCTTTAAATACATGTAATTAAGAAGTAGAGGCTTTGAGGACAAGAGGATATTTGGTTGTGGAGTCATGGAGAGATCAAATTGATGATGCCAATAAAAAGTTGGGACAGAGATCAAGTAACCATCTAAAGCTATGGGTGTCACATGCTTTACATCTGTAGGACACCCTATCTCTATATCCATTTCCTCCTTTTCCATTTCTTCCTTGTAAGCTATAAGTAAATTATGGAGAAAAGATTTTACAGAAGATGCAAAATAAAGGTTGAGAATGACACTAAAACATAGTGTTAATAAGGAGTTGATATGACGTTAAATTATCATAAAGTAGAGATATAGATATAAAGATCTGGTAATTTTTGTCTTATTATTAACAAGTTTTAACTAATTTTTTATCCGTTATTATTAAAAAATAATTAATTTTTTTTTTAAAATATGAGTATTAAATTGTATCTAATTCCATATAATAGAAATTAAAGTTAAATTATTTTAAAACATAATTAATTTATGAAATATATACACAAAAAAATACCACACTCATCTTTTTTTCTAAATCTTAACCCTTAATGTTAACGAAAACAATTATCTATATTTAGAATAATGTTTCATTTAGTACTAAAATTATTAGTTTTTGTATAGTTTTATTGTTAATTTTTTTATCAATTTAACATTAAAATTAATTAATTTTGTCTTAATCCGTTAATTTGGACTTGAATACTAACAAAATATAAATAAAAATAAATAATTAAAGATATTTTAGTAATTTTACTAAGAAAATTTGAAAAAAAAGAAAGAAAGAAGAATTACGATGGGTAAAAATCAGTTCCTTTATGAGCCCTTATTACAATAAATCCATAATTCTATTTAAATATAGATCCTTATAAAATATTTACATAAAAAATTCCTATTGACTTCTCTATTGTAGTTAACATTATTGAAAATCTTATTCTCTCACTGTTTCTCCTCCCTTTTCTTGACCCAACATCATCTTGATACAATAAATTACGTAGAAGAAACTAAAGAAGGAAGAAGAGCCAAAGTAGGAGTTGAATTTGGGTAAAGATTCTCGAAAACTCTTTTGATTTTTAAGTGGCTTTATATATAACCTTACAGGAACCAAATTGGAGAACAATTTCTAACTGATTTATGAAATCCCTAACAAAATTCCTAGCCCTAATTTATTTTGTGGTCCCTTTCTGTTTTCCTAATTGAATTCGCACATTCCCTGCACCTATCTTCCGCGCGCGTCCATGCACTCTGTGCTATTCTGATAAGGATGAACAGAATTAGCTCGTGTCATTCCTCCCTCCCTAGGAGAATCCTTGTCCTCAAGGATGAAGTTTGTGTATGATTTCAAAAATCGCCACTCATTTTCCTAAGTAGCTTCTTCGGTTGGAATGTCCTTCCATTTGACCAGAATTTCTATCTTGGGTCGATATTTTCCTTTTTGGGTTACACGGAGATTGAGAATGGTTTTAGGCTGAGGAAGAATAGTTTCATGTTCAGAGACTAGAGGAGGTTGGCTTGAGCATGATGGAATTTTCCTTTTGTTTTTTCTTAGCATGCTTACATGAAATACGTAATGTATTTGTGAAACGAGAGGTAGTGTCAGCTTGTAAGCCATTGGTCCTATTCGAGCGATGATTCTGTATGGCCCAAAGAAACGAGGAGCTAATTTTCTTGATGAGCGAAAGGCTACTGAAGTTTGTCTATAAGGTTGGAGCCTCAGATATACATAATCCCCCTCCTTGAAGATGACCTTTCGCCGATGTCTATCATCTTGGCATTTCATCCGGTTTTGAGCTTGTAGCAAGTTGTTCCTTAATTCTCATAACAGTTGATCTCTGGTACGTAGGTGTTCATCCACAGCTGGCAATTGAGCAGTTTTAGGAACATATGTTAATAAGTGTGGAGGTGGAATGCCGTAAACTACTTCAAAGGGAGTCATATGCATTGTGGAGTGGATAAAAGTGTTGTAACTATACTTAGTCCAAGGAATCCACTCAATCCATTTGCGTGGTTGATCCCTAGTGAAGAAGCGCAGATACTGTTCTAGTGTGCGGTTGGTTACCTCAGTTTGTCCATCTGTCTGAGGGTGGTAACTAGAGCTCATGCACAATTGGGTTCCTTGTAAATGAAACAACTCTTGCTAGAAGGAACTAATAAACACCTTATCATGGCCATTAACGATAGAAGTAGGCATACCATGTAGGCGCAAGATGTTGGACACAAAGGTCTTGGCCACAGTGGGGGCTGAAAATGGGTGTTTCATAGGAATGAAATGAGCATATTTACTTAAACGGTCCACAATCACCATTATAAATGTATGTCCTTTTGAAGCTGGTAATCCTTCCACAAAATCCATTGAGATATCAACCCAAATCTTCTCAGGTATGGAAAGTGGTTGAAGCAACCCTATTGGTCTCATAGTCTCTATTTTGAACCTTTGGCAAGTTTCACACTCCCTGAGGAATTTCTTCAACATTTGGCGCACTTTTGGCCAAGTGAAGATACTTTTTATGTGAGATAGGGCTTTGTGGAACTCAAAGTGTCCCCCCATTGGGGTGGAGTGACAATCAGCTATAATCTGAGGTATAAGGGAGGATTTAGGGCTCATATATACCTTGTTGTCTTTAAACCAGACTCCATCTTGTTGTAACAACTTATGAGCCATTGCAGGAGTAGATTTGGCTATCAAGTCTGTGTAGAAGGGATCCTACTGAACTTCCTTCTGTAGTTGTGGCCACCAGTTCATCTGTGGCTGAGATATACTTAAAAAAAAGAACTCCACTACTCGTGAAAGAGAATTAGCTCCTTGGTTTTCCTTCCCACGTTTGTATTCAATTTTATAATCATAGCTAAGTAGCTTAGGCAACCATCGTGCCTGTGCTCGGTGGTAATGAATTGCTCTAGCAAATATTTGAGGCTCCTTTGATCAGTGAGGATGGTGAATGGTTTTCCTAATAGGTAAGGATGCCATAGGTATAATAAATTGTAGAGAAGAAACTAAAGAAGGAAGAAGAGCCAGAGAAGGAGCTGAATTTGGGTAAAGATTCTCGATAACTCTTCTGATTTCTAAGTGGCTTTATATATAGCCTTACAGGAACCACAAGAACCAAATTGGAGAACAATTTTAACTGATTTCTGGCATCCCTAACAGAATTACTAGCCTCAATTTTTTCTGTGATCTCTTTCTATTTTTCTAACCGAATTCATGCCTTCCTTGTGCCTATCTTCCGCATGCATCCATACACTCTGTGCTGTTTCGATGAAGATGAACAACATTAGTTCATATCACACCCCCTCCAACACCAAAAGTCATCCTCTGAGAAGAGTTAAAATCTTCACCAGAAAAATTCACAGGTAGAAGCTTTTCATTTTCTTCTATCGCCATAACGACGTGGTCAAAGTCCATCTAGTCAGAATTACAAATAAAACACGTGGGGTTCTTTTGCAGAACATATGAAACCTTTACTGGGTATGAAAACTCTTGTAACCTTCCATCTAGTTATCATAAGGAGTAGAAATAACAAACATGAAAATTGTCATAAAGGCAAAATCCATTACTTAGACCCTTTACGTCAATCAAAGTTGTTAAGTTATATTTGATATTGTAATTCACTTATACTTCACTTGTACTACACTTGTATTATCTTCTCACTTGTACTACACTTCCATTATTTCACTTGTACTACACTTCCATTATTTCACTTGTACTACACTTCTACTATTTCACTTGTACTACACTTGTTACAACCCTATAAATAGGGTTCTCTATGTACATTCTAAACATACCAATACAACATTAAATCATTCTTTCTTATTATCTCTATATACTATTCACATGGTATCAGAGCCTCTCATATACCTCTAAATTTTCTATCAAAAGTTTACCTCTCTTCATCACAACCAAATCGACTCACCTCAATCCGGCTCACTCCAAACCTGACCCACCTCAACCCGGCTCACTCCAAACCCGACTCACCTTAAATCGACTCACTCCAAACCTAACTCACCTCAACCCGACTTACTCTAAACCCGGCTCACCTTAAATCGGTTCACTCCAACCTAGCTCACCTCAACTTGGCTTACTCCAACCCGGCTCACCCTAACTCGGCTCACTTCAACTCGGCTCACTCCAACCCGGCTCACCTAAACCCAGTTCCAAGCTTGTTTTCAATTCCTCTTTTCATTTTTAAGGATATCTCCTTTATACTGTTTCTATATATTTGCTTTATATTTCCTCCATTATTTCATTAAAATGGACCGAAATGATGTCCCAAAACCAATCTCTACCACCCTTGATGATACTAACTACCTAGCCTGGGCACAAACAATGAAAAGTTTCTTGAAAGGACGCAAGCTATGACGTTTCATAACTGGTGATATCTCTATACTAGGGGTGTCCATGGTCCGGTCCGGTCCTGTTTTTCTTAAAAAATATTTAACCGGACCGGACCGGACCGGATCGAATCGTTTGAAACGGTTTTAAGAAATAAAAACTGGAGTGTACCGTTTGACTTATAAAACCGTTCGGTCCGGTTTGATTTCCGATTTGGTTCAATTTTTTTACAATTTAATGAAAAATAATGTGAAATTTTTAATATATTATTAAACCGGTCCGGTCCGGTTCGAACGGTTTAAAATTAATACAAACCGGACTGGACCGTTTGATTAGCAAAACCGTTCGGTTTGGTCTGGTCCGGATCAGTTTATGGACACCCCTACTCTATACCCATCCAAGAAACCACTGAAAAACTCTTTATTTATTGACCGCCTTGAAGACTGTGAGAGTAAACATCATCAAATTATTACATGGTTTTGTAACACCACCTTACCCTCCATCCATGGTGAATTTGGGCATTTTGACATTGTCAAAGAAGTTTAGGAATTTCTTGAGGCTCGCTTCACTACAACAGATTTGGCCAACCAATATCAACTTCTAACAACTCTTCATACCAAACGCCAAAGGGCTGATCAAACCATTAACCAATTTCTCTCTAAAATGCATACTATTTGGGATCAACTCGCTCTCTCTGAACCAACTTGGACGAACAAGATTGATGCTGAGATGTTTGCAACTTACCATAATCACTAGCGTCTTGTTATTTTTCTCATGGCTCTCCATGATCGATTTGAACCTGTTCGGGCTTCCTTACTCCATCGGAGTCCTTTTCCATCCTTAGATACTGCTGTGACGAAGCTTCGCTCTGAAGAAACTCGGATGGGGGTTTTAAAAGTTCATCATACAGATTCTTTTCTTGCCACCCCCTTTTATCGCCCTAAAGGAGGTTCTAAAGAGGACTTCAAACATCAAGGCTGCACCTACTGTCACAACCCCAATCATGAGCTTCTTACATGTCCCATTCGGGTATGTATATATTGTCACAAGGGTCTAAGACACTTTAACAGAGATTGCTTTCGGAATCCCTCTAAGCATTCCTCACGAAATCCCTCTCGGAATCCCTCTCAACATGCTTCAGGTAAAAATAGTAACTCATCTATCACTGTTGCTGCTTCTACTACTCCTATCAACCTATGGCATGATCGTCTAGGCCATACGTCTATAGGACGTCTTCGTCCCTTAGCATCTTATGGTAAATTAGGATCTATTTCTATTTTTGATATAGTAAATTGTTTGCCTTGTCAATTGAGAAAACAACTTGCTTTATGTTTTAATAAAAGTGATTATACTTATGTCTCCCCTTTTGACTTAATTCATTCTGATGTTTTGGGTCTATCCCCACATCCTACTATAGAGGGATGTGTTTACTTTGTCATTTTTATTGATGATTATTCAAGATTCACATGGATTTTTCTCATGAAACATAGATCTAAATTACCCAAAATTTATTATGATTTTGCCCAAATGGTTAAAACCCAATTTTATCAAAATATCAAAGTACTTAGAGCTGATAATGCTATGGAATATAAAGAAATTTTTTTAAAATTTTCTTCGACAAAATGGGACTCTTTCTCAATATTCTTGTCCTGGCACATCTCAACAAAATGGAAGAGCTGAGCGAAAACACAGACATATTCTTAATACTGTTCGCACTCTCCTCATTTCTAGTTCTTATCCTCAACACTTTTGGGGTGAAGTAGCTCTTATGGCTGTTTATACCATTAATCGTGTTCCCATGCCTATTATTCACAATCAATCCCCTTATGAGCGTCTCTATAGTACTTCTCCATCTTATGAACTGCTCAAAGTGTTTGGTTGTACCTGTTTTGTTCTTCTTCACCCTCATGAACGCAATAAATTAGAACCTCGTTCTCGTCTTTGTTTTTTCTTAGGGTATGGAATAGAACACAAAGGCTATCATTGTTGGGACCCTATCTCTAAACGGTTGCGCATCTCTCGTCATGTCATCTTTTGGGAACATAAAATATTTTCCTCTATTTCCTCATTTCATGTCTCATCTTCTACCTCACTCTCATTTTTTAATGACCCAACTATTGATTTATTTCCTCCTGACATTGCTCCATTACCCTCACCATCGTCTACTACGGCTTCTCCTGATGTGTATGCTTCTTCTGTTGATCCTACCATAACAACATCTTCTAAAGATCAACTACCTCATTGTCCAGAGTTATCACTTCGTCGTTCTACTCGTGTAAGTAGTCTTTCTTTTCATCTTCGTGATTACCAATGTTTCTCTACTATTTTGTCTCATCATGAACCCCAAAACTATAGAGAAGCTAATTCTAACCCTCATTGGCAGCAAGCTATGATAGATGAATTACAGGCATTAACAAAAGCACATACATGAGATCTTGTTCATCTTCCATCTAATAAATCTTTGATTGGTTGTAAGTGGATTTTCAAAATCAAAACTCATTCAGATGGGTTTGTGGAACGATATAAAGCTCGTCTGGTTGCAAAAAGGGTTTTACACAGGAATATGGAATCGACTATGAAGAAACTTTTGCACTTGTAGCTCGCCTCACCTCTGTTCGAAGTATCATTATTGTTGCTGCTGCCCGAAATTGGAACATGTTTCAAATGGATGTCAAAAATGCTTTTCTCAATGGAGGCATAACTGAGGAAGTTTATATGAACCTCCTCCTGGATACATTCATTCACCTCATCAAGTATGCATACTTTTTCGTGCTCTCTATGGTCTCAAACAAGCTCCTCGAGCTTGGTTTGCCAAATTCAGCTCTACACTTGTTGACTTTGGCTTCACTTACAGTTCTTATGACTCCAGTCTCTTTATTCGAAAGACTTCCATTGGTGTAACACTTATACTCCTTTATGTAGATGATATGATCATAACAGGGAATGACTCTAATGGAATTATTGATCTCAAGCAGTTTCTGAGCCATCAATTTGAAATGAAAGACCTTGGTCGTCTCCACTACTTCTTGGGCCTAGAAATCTCATCTGATTCTCAAGGATATTATCTCTCTCAAGCAAAGTACTCTTCCTATATTCTTAATCGGGCTGGTCTTACTGATTGCAAAACTGCATCAACACCTCTAGAAACCAATGTCAAACTTACTCCATTAGATGGTACTATTCTCTCAGATGCCACATTATACAGACAACTAGTAGGCGGTCTTGTTTATCTCACAGTCACTCGTCCTGACAATGCCTATGCTGTTCATCTGGTTAGTCAATTCATGTCTGCTCCACGGTCTACCCATTATACTGCGGTTCTTCGCATTCTTCGCTACATCAAAGGCACCATGTTTCATTGTCTCTACTTCTCCAACAAGTCTAATCTTCTTCTTTCCGCCTGCTCTGATGCTGATTGGGCAGGTGACCCAACTGATCGTCGCTCTACCACTGGATATTGTTTCTTTCTTGGAAACTCTCTCATATCTTGGAGAAGCAAGAAACAATCCCTCACTTCTTGATCCAGCACTGAAGCTGAATATCGTGCTCTTGGTGACACCACTCAAGAATTTCTTTGGCTCCGTTGGTTACTTGCTGATATGGGTGTTCTCCAATCAACTACAACTATCCTATATTGTGACAATCAGAGTGCTATTTAGATTGCTCACAATAATGTATTTCATGAACGAACAAAATATATCGAGATTGATTGTCATTTTATTCGTCAACATGTTCTTCAAGACACTGTTTGTCTTAAATCAATATCCTCCACAGATCAAACAGCTGACATCTTCACCAAATCTCATCTACTAGGCAGATTTCAAGAATTAGTTTCCAAACTCAAGTTGATTGTTTCTCTTCGAGTTTAAGGAGGAATGTTAAGTTATATTTGATATTGTAATTCACTTATACTTCACTTGTAATACACTTGTATTATCTCACTTGTATTACACTTCCACTATTTCACTTGTAATACACTTGTTACAATCTATAAATAGGGTTTTCTATGTAAATTCTAAACACAACAATGCAATATTAAATCATTCTTTCTTTTTATCTCTCTATACTCTTTGTAAAAGTAATGTTATCTTATCTGTTCATATATTATTATTTTTTAATTAGATTGAGTTATTTTTATTTTTTTACCTTATATTTTAATTATTATCTCATAATATCTTTTAATATAATATTATTTTATTTTATTTAAATATTTACGATGATATGATTAATTTTAAATATATTATATCATTTTTTTAATTAAATTTAAATTATAAATAATTATGCATCATATTTTTTATTATTTATGTAACTTATATATCTTATTTAATTATATTAAATACATATAAAACATCAATTAATATCTTTACATCTCATTAATAATTAAATGTTATAAAATTAAATAGATTTTAAAAATTAATAAATTATATTATTAACCTTCTTAATATAGCTATCTCAATTTACATAAATCCCGGGTTGTTGGCTTCTTTCATGTTACTCGTGACTGGGACTGGGTTGAATTGGGTTGGGTTGTAGTGGAGTGAGCTGAGCCAGTGACTGGTGCTGCGCACGATGGTGAGGCAAGGTGTTGCTGGTATCACGGGGCTGCGGGAGGGAGAAAATATTAATTTGCTCGAATAGTTAATTAGGGCTTAATGATTTAATTTTTCTGTTAACTTCTTGCCCAGAATATTAATTTGAAACAAATGTAATTTTAGTAGTAAGTTAATATGTAGTTTTAGTAGTAAATTAACACAAAGTAATAAATTTTATTTCCAAATGAAACCTTTGCCCTCTCTATCTAGATATCCTGTAATCTCCTTTCCACAAATCTCTATTCCCTATATTCGCATCGCAGCAAACTGAACGTATTCTCTTATGAAAATCAATTTACACAAATTTTTATTACATAGTAAACTTCTTCTGTGAAATACAGGGGAAAACAAAATTATTAACACAAAATTTAGAAACAATACACAGATTGAAAAACAGCGCTTTCCGTTACATTTCATTTTTATTTTCAGACCGTTAAAAAAAAATAAAAATCCATAGATACCGTTTATGGTGTCCATAAAGTCCAAACA
Organism: Hippophae rhamnoides; assembly: GCA_033030585.1. Classification (NCBI taxonomy): domain Eukaryota; kingdom Viridiplantae; phylum Streptophyta; class Magnoliopsida; order Rosales; family Elaeagnaceae; genus Hippophae; species Hippophae rhamnoides. The sequence goes on along the minus strand of CM065428.1, from coordinate 65,008,291 downwards.
TTTATTATCCTCATTTAACATACTATGTTCCTTCTAAACTTTCTGAAAAACCAATTTCACCTCTCAAGGTTTCTCCTTTCATCTATGGCCTGCAAATTTAACACCTTTTTATCATTCATCATCAAGAAATTCTCAGTCAATTTCTTCTTCATATCATTATTCTTTATACAATTTGGTTTTTCTGAGGATATTCCCTCTAATATAGGCCATTTGGGATCGCGCTCATTAAACTGCACCAATCGCTGGATCTACATCAGGCAACTGCCATCGAGATTCAACCTCGATCTCCTTGCCAACTGCTCCGAGTACCCAATTTTCGGCGACTTCTGTCCATACTTAGCCAACCATGGCCTTGGTCAAAAGACCCATAATCATTCTCAGAGCTGGTACCGCACCCACCCATTAATGCTCGAGCTCATCTTTCATCGCCGAATGCTTGAGTACCCATGTCTCACTTCAGATCCTCAAGTTGCCCATGCCTTCTATCTCCCTTACTACGCCGCCATTGACTCTGTGCGATATCTCTACGGCCCAGAGGTCAATTCTAGTGCCGATCACGGGCTTGAGTTGTATCATTTTCTGAAAGAAGACATGCCCAATGTGTGGAATCGACACTTGGGTCACGACCATTTCTTGGTATTGGCTCTACCAGCTTGGGATTTCTCGCAGCCATTGGGCAATAACCCACCACTTTGGGGCACTTCATTTCTGGAATTGCCCGAATTATTAAATATCACGGCTTTGACGGTTGAGTCTCGCGCTTGGTCTTGGCAGGAACAAGCTGTGCCTTATCCGACGTCGTTTCACCCTCCAAGTCTCTCTCTTCTTCGATCTTGGGTTCGGAGGGTTAGGCTGTCGAAGCGCAACACTTGGGCCCTGGTTGTTGGCTGTGGAGGGGTAGCTGCTACTCCCAATATCAGAAGAAGCATTAGGAATGAGTGTGAAAATAAAACAGTGAATTCCACTACTAACAATGTTGGGTTTGACTTGTATGGTGGTGGGTATTCAAGTTTATGTGAGTCTGTGGATTGTTCAAATGGAATTTGTGAGCATGACCCAATAATATTCATGAAGCCAATGTTGCGAGCTAGCTTTTGCTTGCAGCCTCCTGGAGATACTCCAACTCGGAGATCCACATTTGATAGCATTCTTGCTGGGTGTATTCCAGTCTTCTTTGAGGAGCAAACGGCTAGGGCTCAGTATGGGTGGCACTTATTGGAGAATCAATTTGAGGAATTCTCTGTGTTTATTCCAAAGGAGGATGTGGTTTTCAAAGGGTTGAGAATTTTTGATGTGTTAAGGAGCATACCTAGAGCTAGAGTCATGAAAATGAGGGAGAAAGTTATAGAATTGATACCAAGAATTATTTATAGGAGGCATGGAGGTACCATGGGTTTAGGACCCAAGATGGATGCTTTTGATATTGCCATCGAAGGTACTCTGCGAAAGGTTAAATCCAGAATCAATGATGTTTTCTATCAGTAATAGCTTACTCGTCCTTGTTATTTTTACCTTTTTGAGGTTGTACTTAGACTTCTTTCTTCCCTCTTATTTTAATTTATGGATGTAGCAATGGTTCACTTTTAATAGGTCTTTTGGTTTAGATTTGTTGCCTTAAAAAGAAAAAAATGCAGAGGATTTGCAACTGTGTAACGTAGTTACGTTGTACTAGAAAATAAACGAGATTCAATTTTGGTCTATCTATGAAGAGGTCGTTTCTAATCCACGTAAAAGCTGTTTTTCTCCTATACCTTGAAACTGTTGATACAGAATATTCATGCAAATAATTACAACCAATAAATCAAGATTATTCAAAATGAAGGCAAATGAATCAATGTTAATGCAAGTAATGGAGCTTAAAAGTAACCAAATTCAAGCATCCAAAAAGAGGAGCCGACAGAGATAATGACTAAGTGTGGGGTAGTAGTACATATGGAAGGACTGTTTAGCAGATTCTAAAGCCGCAGTTTCATATCAGACTTTCTATTTCCCATGCAAAAATGTTAGGAATTCAACCCCATCTAACAATAGCAGAGCCCCAAGTGAGACCTGCTCCAAAGCCAGCAGCTGCAATAGTATGTCCCAGTTTCACTTTTCCGCTTTGGACAGCTTCATCCAATGCCAATGGAATAGAAGCGGCAATTGTGTTGCCATAGTTTGCCAAGTTTGATATGACCCGTTCTGGTGGGACCACTAATCGAGTTGCAACCGCATCAATGATCCTCTGGTTAGCCTGCACCAAGGCTCCCATCTCCATTAGTTTTTTTTTTTAATAAGAAAAAAACAGGAAATGATATATTTATAAGCCAAACCCCGAAATATCACTGCCATACCTGATGAAGCAATAACCAGTCAATACTAGATCTCGGGATGCCAGCTTTGCCAAGAGCAGGCTCGATTGTTTGTGGCACACATCGCACAGCAAAGCAAAAGACCTCTTTTCCATTCATTTTAATGCAGGAATTGTTAGGAGAATCACAATTTCAATTTAAACTTAATCAAGCTCTAAACAGCGGAATTAAACCTATTCTCCTTCTTTGTGTGAATCTTTTAGGAAACAAATAACAGAATTTCAAAATCAAACACGCACAAAATCAACACAACCAATTTATTTAAAACCTTCCTAGATAAGGAAAAACAACCACTCATGACTCCTCTCCAAAAACTTCCACTATCAAGAAACAATTGTACAATGCTCTCTCTAGGTAAAACTAGAGGCAAGCAATAAATAACATCATCAATAATACACTTGGAAACTAACAATTATTTCAAAAAATGGAGAAATCTAACCAAATTCGTAATAATTGCTCACCGCCGGAATTTTTCAAACCAGCCGAGCCAAATCCAAATCCCACCGCACATATTAAAGAGTCTTCGAGTCGGGAACCCGTCTCGCAAAATTTCACTTAATCGGACCACAAACGACCTTCGATCGGAGCACTTGATTTAAGTCCGACTAGAGTAGGAAAATCAAAAACCGAGAAAGGCTTTTTTTCGTCAGAAATTACGCTTTTCTCGTGACACCTTTTTTTTTCTCTTTCGTACTGCACACAATAAACCCTAAACGGGTTTATTAATTAAAGAAATGAAATGACACAATTGCTCTTCTTACTCCACGGGCTTTTGCCACACGCTTCACTGCTCCTCCAAATAAGAGGAAAACCCAACAAATCTCCCTTTTTCGATTAGATTTGCAGGATCCGCCATCCCTAAGAATTGAAAAATAAACTTCAAGTTTTTCTCTTGACACCGCTTTGTCAAAGATGTCGATCCATTCTCATCAAGCATGTATTTTCTCAAGTTCAAGCAACTTATCGTGTTCTTCTGCTTCACCCCGTAGACCCACTTGTTCTTCAAAGCCTCTCTACCCTTAGGCAACTTTACCAAATACCAAACGTGCAGGATTGTCATACAGCCGATCGCATCTCATCTTCCATAAGCACCAACCCAACGTGTTTTGTTTCCATCTTCCATCGCTTCGCATAACATCGAGGTTCTCCCTCATCCTGCTTAATAACACATACTCATCTCAGATATCATATCGTTATGTGGAATGACGCCTCTCGGTGCACTCCCGGGTGGAATTTCCGGTTCTAGCAACCGATCAAGAGTCCGCGACTGTTTCAAATTGCAGATATCTACATCATCTAAACCACGCTGTCATCTTGAACATTTTGTTTCATCTCGCATCGATAAAGGAACCTGATCTAGGTCAATCAAATCATCGCTATACCGATGGACTCTTTTCTATCTTCTCAACATCTTGTATAGGGCTTTGATCTTCTATAAACACAACATCACGACTCTTACCGCTTTTTCTCAAATGGATCATAAAATCCGTAGCCAAATTCATCCGCACCATAACCAACAAAGATACACCGTCGTGTCTTCACATCGAGCTTAGATCTCTCATCTTTGGTATAGCACAAATGCCTTGCAACCAAAAACACGAAGATGATCATAAGAAACATCTTTTCCAAATTCAAAAACTGCTTGGTACATCAAATTGGAAGAGGAACACATGGCGTGAGATTAAGAACATGTACAATCGTATTCAAATCCTCACCCTAAAAAGATCTGCAACCGAGTCAAGGAAGTTAAGACATCTTACTCTTTCAACCAATGTCCTTGCTTCATTCTCTCACAACCCATTTAACCGAGGAGTCCTTGGGAGGTTTCTTTGATGTCGAATGCCCCACGCCTACAATACTCATCAAAAGGACTCGAATACTCTCCCCATTATCTGCTTTCCGATGCACCGAATTTCTTCCCATGTCTCTCAACTAAGGCTTGAAACCGTTTAAACACATCTAATACTTGATCTTTGCTCTTCAAAGTGTACACCCATAACTTTCGAACAATCATCTAGCGAAGGTCACAAAAATAACTGCACCGCTTCAAATTTTTGTTCTTCATAAGACCACATACATCCGAATGTACCAAATCAAGATGTATTGTTTTCTTTGAAGGAGGGAACTTCTTGAAAGAAACTCTATTTTGTTTCCCGCCAAACAACGAGTACATCTTCTTAAACAAACATCATTCATTCCAGAAGAAGATTCTTTTTTAGTTAATATCACAAACCTTTCACTACGTGAGCAAGTCTCTTATGCCACAATTATGATGTGAGCTATCCGTCACAAAGATTAATAACGCCTTTAAAAGAGTCTCGCTCGGAGTATATACAAACCGGAATGCTTGTTCCCATCAGCAACAATCCATAGCACCTTTAGTAAGTTTCCATCGACCATTACTAAAGGTATTGCAAATATCCTTCATCATCAAGTTTACCCGCAGAGATCAAGTTCAAACGAATTTGTGAATATGTTTTACCCTCTAAGAAGCAGCCTCTGCCATTATTCATCTCCAAACACACATCTCCAATACCAATGACTTTAACCAAGCCATCATTACCCAACTTCATCGTCCCAAAGTCACCAGATAGATGTGATGTTAAGTCCTCTCGAGACATAGCATGAACGGGAGGCTCCACTATCAATAACCCAACTGACCTCGTGACATGCAACATTGACAACATCTTCATTATAAAACAACGAGAAAGTCTTCTCGAACCACGCGCAACCCGATCATTTTCCTTACCAACACCACCTTCTTGTTCTTTGTCTTTCTTCTTGTTATCCCGCTTCAATTGTCTACAATATTTCTTGATGTGCCCTTTCATGCCACAGTGATGACACTCAACATTAGAAAACTTGTTGGACTAGCTTCTTCCTTTTTCTTTGTTCTTGAAACCTCTGCTTTTACTCCTCCCTCTTCTTTCTATAACCAAAATCTCTGACTGCTGAGAAGACCCATATGACTTTATACCCATTCCAGCTAACTGATTGATTATTCCTTGGAACGTATTCAAGTGATCTGTCAACGGAGTTCCATCTTGGTACCTTAAAGCCATCAACTGCTTTATAAGAAACATTTTATTATTTCCTGTTTTCCAAGCATACAACTCTTCAAGTTTATTTCATAATGACCGTGCATGTATTTCTCCACTAATATGGTTCAAAACATTATCATCTACCCACTGCCTTATATACCCACAGACTTGTCGATGTAACAAAGTCCATTCTTCTTCAGACAATTTTTCTGACTTTTCAGAGGCAAACACTCTGTAGAATGAAATTGTTTGACATAAAGGAGATCTTCCATTTTCCTTTCCAAGTGTGATAATTAGAACCATTTAAAGTAATCATTCTACTCAAATTTGCTTCCATTATTCAACACAAGAAATTCAACAATAATAACTACAACTTTAATACCACTTTGTTAGGAGAATCACAATTTCAATTCGAACTTAATCAAGCTCTAAACAGCGGAATTAAACCTATTCTCCTTCTTTGTGTGAATCTTTTAGGAAACAAATAAATAGAGCTCAAAATCAAACATGCACAAAATCAACACAACCAATTTACGTGGAAAAACCTTCCCGGTATAGGAAGGAAACAACCACGGAACTCCTCTCCAAAACTTCCACTATCAAGAAACAATTGTACAACAGTTCTCTCTAGGTAAAACTAGAGGCAAACAATCAACAACATTATCAAGAATACACTTCTTGGAAACTAACAATTATTTCAAGAAAATGGAGAAATCTAACCAAATTCGTAGTCACTGTTCACTGCTCAGAATTTGTCAAACCGGTGAGCCAAATCTAAATCCCACCGCACAGATTAAAGAGTCTTGAGTCGTGAACCTGTCCGCAAAATTTCAGCTTAATCGAACCAGAAACGACCTTCGATCGGAGCACTTGATGAAGACTGACTGGAGAGGAAAAACTGAAAAACTGAGAGCAGTTTTTCTGCTGCAGCTGCTGCCTTTTCTGCACACCTTTTTTTTCTCTTCAGAATTCTGCACACAACAAACCCTAAATGGGTTTATTAATTAAAGAAATGAAATGACACAATTGCCCTTCTTACTCCATGGGCTTTTAAGCCACATGGGCTTCACTTGGGCTCCTCTAAATAAGAGGAAAACCCAACATGAATATGAAGAGGATCTGGGAGGGAAATCCAACACTGGACCATTAGAACCCAAGGCAAGGTCTGTTTCATTTTGTTTCATGGTCGCACTCAGGTGTTTGCATAAAATTGGTGAAGTCAGTGCTCATTCAGTCACCTACCAACAAAAGGAAATTTTCATTCATATTCCTCATGGAAAACAGTCAACTTTTCGAGATGAGAATGAGAAATATTTTGCACACTAGAGACAAAAGAAAAATATAGAAGGAAAAAATACCTGTGACCATCTCCATCACTATGCAAGTCAAACCCAAATAAACCATCCTCTTCAACATCACATGCCTGCAATTGAAAAATACAATTAAATATCTGATGCAGTGTGTTTGTACATGTCCCATATTGTTTAGAAAGTTAAGTGTTAACGTGTTTATAAGGGGTGAGTACTTTCTAAATAGCATGATACTTTTTGGGTTTCTTCCAAGAAGTAAAGCCGTGAGATTCCACTGAATATCAAGTCATGTCTGTGAGTCTGTTGAACTTACAGTTATGAATCAAAGTAGACAATCTCGAACCACGTGAAGTAGATCCCATCCCGCTGTAAGCAGACGGATTAACCGTCGTGTATCAATTGGTATCATAGCTATGATCTTAATGGACCATGTGGACTTGCGTTCTTATGAGAACGTAAGACACCCTAAGTGGGGGTGTATAATGCAGTGTGCCTGCACATGTCACACATTGCTTAGGAAGATAAGTGGTGATGTGTTTATAACGGGTGAGTACTTTTTAAATGACATAATGTGTTTTGGGGTTTGTTCTTAAAAGCAAAGTCGTGAAGTCCCATTGAACTGTTAAGTCATAGCCGTGGGTTTACTGAACTTGCAATTATGGATCAAAGTGGACAATTTCGTGCTACGTGTAGTAAGTCCCACCCTACTATAACCGGACGGATTAACCGTCTTGTACCAACATCTCATAAATTCTCACTATGTTATCAAATTGTAGTATGAAATGCAACCGAAAACAAAATATCTGAAGAGAAGTCACAACTTGAAAGAATATTACCTGTACTAATACAGCACCAGCAGCATCTCCAAAAAGTATAGAGCTTCCTCTGTCAGCCTAATCAACGTAACGAGAAAGAGCATCAGCACCGATCACCAAAACATTATTGAACCCACCTCCTGAAGGCAAAATTTGGCTTAGTTGCTTCAAAAGAAGATTCAATATAGAAATCCTAACAGCAAATAGAAAAAATGTATTACCCCTAATATGACAAGCAGCTGATACCAGACCCAGTATAAATCCGCTACAAGCAGCAGTGATGTCATATGCGAGGATTTCTTTTGAAACCAAGTGCTTTTTGGATCTGATAATTTTTTTTAAAAAGGAGAATGGAAGAGCAATAGTGTGGTTCATAAATGCTCGGTTAGTGACTCAGTGTAAAGCATTTAGTTTTGGAAGTACATTTAGGCATTTAGCCTAGAATGGAGCTCTATACTCATTCATTTAAAAGTTTATATCACAATGTAGGCACCAAAAAAAGTTCCTGCTGCAATGCCCATTAACATTTTAGCAACAAGTTTTTCCCAAAATTTATGATTATAAGAGTAAGGTCTGGTCAAATACAATAACTAAAAAAAAAAAAGCTCCTCTGAATAAAATTAGTCAGTTCTCACGTATTTGATGTTGGTTTCATAATAGCAATATCTTTATCAATCCAAAACCAAACAAATCCTCTGGTTCAAATGTAATTTGAAGTTTTCCACTATGTAAATGGAAGAAGTAACGTTCTTTACACAAAATTATGTCAAGAGAAAGTTCCTCGTAAATGGTGACAATTCGTGTTTGTTGTGCATTCGTATTGTGTTTATGTTCATGTTTCTTAACCCAAATTCACAATTTTTTTTACTACCAGGGAAAAATTAAATTATTTTTAATCAATTTATTTATTTATAGTAATAAGAAACTCAATATCTTTCCAAACATATAAGAATTAATAGTTAATTCTAATAAAAAAATAATTTGTGTCCTGTTGGATTCATGTTCTGAGTTGTTGTTTGAATTGTCACCCAAAATGTAACAGTGCTTTAAGAAAAGTATATATGCTGTCATGAGATAAGAACTGCATTGAGGTGAGAAGTTCAGTACAACCAAGCTAAACAGAGTTTGCTTTATTCATAAGAAAGGAAATAACTAAATGGAACAAAGCCAAAGCAAGCATGACATTATACACCATCAGAAAAGAACAAATATCAGTACGTATCACCTACATTTCTAGAACCTTTTATGACTAGCTATCAGAAAAAGCATACCAGGGAGAATTGATATATAATCTTTGGCTGAAATCCAACACACTAACAAAGCTAGCATTCAATGAAAATAAATTAGATGTGTCGTATGCTAAAGTAGACAGAAAAAACTCCACAAATTCATAATCTTTACATACTAAGTTGCATGCATATTGACATATGCTTGACAGTGCCCACAAAGTTTAAAAAGGTAAAAAATAACTTTTTACAATGAAGATGACAAATAAACAAGTAGCCAACGGATAAAAAGCAACTACAGTTTTGAAGTTTGCAACGAACAAAAAGGTACAGAGGGCTGAACATAGCCAAAGTTTCTTTTAAAAACTCTATAAAAGAAATTAGAAAACCACAGAATAACCACATCCGAAACCATTTGATCCAACAATTTCATCCAGTTTTCTATACCTGAGGAGCACTTCCAAATAGATCCACTGGTGTGGATGTACACAATAACACTAAGTCCACGTCATCAGGTTCAACTTGTGCCATCTGAAGTGCTTTTACTGCTGCCTCTACTGCTAAAGCTGTTAAGCTATCTTTGCCTAAAATCATGATGCTAATACTAATAAGAATATTTGTAAAAAATAATAATAGTAATGCCGATGAGATATATCTCCCTAATGCCAATTATTTGGAAAAAGGTTCACATTTTTCATATCTTATCAAAAAAGAACCATAGAACCTTACATAATCATTACAATAAAACACAAACTTGTCAAGAGGCTTTGCTAAATAAGCCTATATTAAAGCCCTGCACCCAAGAGGCACCTCTTGACCATTCAGTATTGCCAATATTATCACATTTATAACAACATGAATAGAAAGTATGTGAACTGACCTAAAAGAACCCGTATATTACGAATACCAGTACGAACGGACATCCATTCATCAGAAGTATCAACCATTTTTGCAAGTTCATCGTTGGAAATATTAAGTGTAGGTACTGTTGGAGATTATCATAAAGCTCCTTAATTTAAGGAGCAAATTAAGGAGCAAATTAAGGAGCAAAACATGGAGCAAAACATGGAGCAAAACATAGAGCAATTCATGGAGCAAATAAGGAGCTTAATTCAAGAAGCAATTTAAGGAACCATTAATTTAAGGAGTAATTCAAGGAGTGAATTTTCCTATAAATAGATGTGTAATTGTAATGAATTAATCATCCAAAGTGTTCATTCCAATTGAGAGAAAAGCTTAGAGAGTAAAGCTTTTGTGAGAGAAAATTGAGAGTAATTTTCTTGGGTGTAATTGGGTTGTGAGTTGTGAGTGTTGTAAACACCTTGTGTAATTTCTTCCCTTTCAGTAAAAAGATCTGCAGCAGGTCCGGAGACGTAAGCAAGATTAGCCGAACTCCGTTATCAAATTTTGTGTTATTTTTTCTTGCTTTCTCATAAATCTGGCTTATCGTGAATTTGCATAATTTCCCAACAGGTATTGCTGAGCCACTCCCTACTAACTTACAGCCTTTACTAACAAACCTACAACATATAATTTTCAAATAAAGAGCAGAATTAGAAATAATAGATTAGTTAGATTGCAATTTTAATGCAAATAGTGTTAAAAATCAACACCAACATAATAATTAAGGATGTAGATAAATAAATGAAGTAGTTGAAGAAGTAGGAAAATAAATGAAGTGGTTGAAGAATGTAGAGAAATAAATGAAGTGGTTGAAGATTGTAGAAATAAATGAAGTGGTTGAAGGTTGTAGAAAAGAGAAGTGTGTAGATAAGATTATTTCTTAGTTTTATATTTGTGTGGTGTAGATTGTATGGTGAGGACTATAAATAGCTTACCTTGCATTTGGTTTATTCATTCCATCAAAAACAAATAAGTCTTTGTATTCTTAGTTTGAGTGTGAGTTGAGAGCTTTCTCTTTGAGTGTTTGTATTTCTCTTCAATTTGTGAGTTGTCTTTGAAAGGTGTTATAGTGGGTATAATACAAGTAGTTTGTTTACTTGTTTGGATCTAATATTAGAAAATTTAGAGTTGTGTATTCTAAATTTTACTCAACAATTGGTATCAAAGCGGGACGGTCAAAGATCGTTCTTAGTAGCGTATCTTGCGTTGTGAGGAGTTTGATACTCTGCAAGTTTATTAGTCAAGCTTGTTTGGTATAGTCGAAGTCTTGCCGACACGATGAGTGATCTTCAAGTAGTTGGAGGAATCAAGAAGCTTAACAACAAAAACTATAACACATGGGAAACACGTATGGAGTCTTACCTACAAGGTCAAGACTTGTGGGAGGTTGTTGGTGGTGATGAAGTTACACAACCAATAGTGGAAGATGCAAACAGCATCTTACGGAAGTGGAAAATTAAAGCAGGTAAAGCGATGTTTGCTTTGAAGACCATAGTTGAAGAAGAAATGTTGGAGCACATTAGGGATGCAAAAACACCAAAGGAAGCATGGGACACTCTTGTTACACTTTTTTCAAAGAAGAATGATACAAGATTGCAACTTCTGGAGAACAAGTTACTATCGATGGCGCAACACGACATGGCTATTTCCCAATACTTTCACAAGGTAAAATCGTTATGCCGCGAAGTTTTAGAGTTAGATCCAAAAGCTCCTATTGGGGAAACGAGGATAAAGAGAATAATTATTCATGGTTTGAGACTCGAATATCGAGGGTTTGTTACCGCTATACAAGGATGGCTGACACAACCATCTCTTGTTGAGTTTGAGAATTTATTAGCCGGTCAAGAAGCTATGGCTAAGCAAATGAGAGGAGTCTCACTGAAGGGTGAAGAAGAAGTGCTCTACACTAGCAAAAGCAAAGGAACTTTCAAGCGGTACAATGGAAATGGATATAAAAATGATGGCGACAAAGGAAAAATTCCTCAAGGAAAGGGAGGCTTTCGTCCAGGGGGAGCTTGGAAGAACCGCAATAACAATAGAAAATTTGACGGTGAATGTTACAACTACGGGAAGATGGGTCATATGGAAAAAGATTGTTGGAGTAAAAAAAAGCCTATTGAAAGCAATACAGTTACTTCCAGTTCGAAGGAGCATAGTGAAGATGGTTGGGATGCCGAAGCATTATTCGCTACAGAGGAAGAAGAATTGGCTCTTACGATGATAACATCAAAACAGATTGACTATAAGAATGACTGGATTGTAGATTCAGGCTGCTCAAATCATATGACAGGTGATAAACAGAAGTTGGAAAGCATGTCTGAGTACAAGGGATGTCGTGTAGTGGTGACAGTTGACAACTCAAGGTTACCGATAGCCCACATCTGTAAGACAATTGTTACGCCTCGATATAGTACTAACCAAGTACCACTTCAAGATGTTTATCATGTCCCAGGAATGAAGAAAAATTTACTATCTGTGGCTCAATTAACATCATCAGGCCATTATGTCTTGTTCGGTCCCCGAGACATAAAGGTGTATCGTGATCTCAAAATCTCAGAAACACTGACAATGGAGGGGCAATGATTGGAATCAGTCTACGTAATGTCAGCAGAATCTACATATGTAGACATGATAAGAAGAAACGAGACAACATATCTATGGCATATGCGGTTATGTCATGTTAGCTATTCCAAGCTAAGTGTAATGGTGAAGAAGTCGATGCTTAAAGGGCTTCCTCAACTAGATGTGCGAATAGACACGGTCTGTGCAGGATGCCAATATGTTAAAGCTTACCAATTGTTATATGAGGAATCGAAGTTTAAAGCAAAAGAACCATTGGAGTTAGTTAACTCTAATGTATTCGGTCCTATTAGGCAACCATCAATTGGCGGTATGCGATATATGGTGACATTCATTGATGACTTCTCAAGATATGTGTGGGTTTTCTTTATGAAAGAAAAATACGACGTATTCTCAAAGTTTAAAGAGTTTATAGAGTCAACTGAAGGAGAAGTTGGAAAGAAGATCTGTTGCTTGCGCACTGACAATGGCGGAGAATATAGCTCAAGCAAGTTCTCTCAATACCTAAGGTAATGTCGAATACGTCATCAATACACTTATGCCAACACGCCACAACAAAATGGTGTAGTAGAGAGAAAGAATCGACATCTTGTAGAAATTTGTCAAAGTATACTACATGAAAAGAATATACCTGGGAGGTTTTGGGCAGAAGCGATGAGGACTGCAGCCTTTGTGATCAATAGACTTCCTCAACCAAGGTTAGAATTTGTTTCACCCTTTGAGAAACTATGGAACATAAAACCTACAGTTAGCTACTTTCAAATATTTGGCTGTGTGTGTTATGTATTTTTTCTTGATAATTTACGGAGCAAATTTGACAAGAAAGTTGTTATATGTATTTTTGTGGGATACGACAGCCAAAGAAAAGGGTGAAAATATTGTGATCCAATGAGTGGAATATGCTACACTTCACGAGATGTGGTGTTCGATGAAGCTTCTTCTTGGTGGTCATCAGAGAAGGAAGCATTGTCAGACTCAAGAGAATTTGGAGATAAGCTGCAACAAAAGATGGGGGAGCATACTATTCAATTCCAACCAAGTTTAGATGAATCTAGATATCCAGACGATGATGGTGCCGAACAAAGAGTAACTCAGAATCCTTGGAAAATTGTCATATATCAACAACTAAATGAAGAATGTGGGCCTAGTGAAATAGAAGAATCAACTCCACAATCTCAACTCCGTAGGTCAACAAGAACACAAAGGCCAAATCCCAAATATGCCAATGCAGCCATAATTGAAGAAGTAATAGAACCTGAGACGTTTGAAGAAGCATCACAAAGATCTGAGTGGATGACAAGTATGAAAGAAGAGATCAACGCACTTCAGCAAAATCAAACTTGGGATCTGGTGCGAAAGCCAAGAGATGTGAAACCCATATCCTGCAAGTGGGTTTACAAGATAAAGCGCAGACTAGATGGGTCAATCGAGAGGTACAAGGCACGATTGGTAGCTCGTGGTTTCTCTCAACAGTATGGACTAGACTATGATGAAACGTTTAGTCCAGTGGCGAAACTTACACCTGTTTGAGTCCTACTTGCACTTGCAGCAAACAAAGATTGGAAGTTGTGGCAGATGGATGTGGAGAATGCTTTTCTTCATGGAGAGCTAGATCGGGAGATCTACATGATCCAACCAATGGGTTTTCAGAGCCAAGATCATCCTGAATATGTGTGTAAGCTGCGGAAAGCACTCTATGGATTGAAACAAGCACCCAGGGCATGGTATGGTAAGATTGCTGAATTTCTAACACAAAGTGGTTATTCAGTAACACCTGTAGAATCCAACTTGTTTGTTAAAGCCAATGAAGGAAAGCTAGCTATTGTGCTAGTGTATGTGGATGACTTAATCATAACTGGTGATAATGAGGCAGAAATTCTTTGAACAAAGGAGAATTTGTCAGTCTGTTTCCAGATGAAAGAACTTGGCTAGCTCAAGCACTTCTTTGGTTTAGAGGTTGATTGCGCACAAGAAGGAATATTTCTTTGTCAGCAAAAATATTCCAAAGATTTGATAAAGCGGTTCAGAATGCTTGAATGCAAACCAATTTCGATGCTGATGGAGCCAAATGCCAACATGTGTGCACATGAAGGAAAAGATTTGGAAGATGCGACAATGTATCGAAAATTGGTAGGTAGTTTGATCTACTTAACCTTAACTCGGCCTGACATTTCTTATGCAGTTAGTGTAATGAGTCGGTACATGCAAAATCCAAAGAAGCCACATTTGGAAGCAGTTCGACGAATATTGAGATATGTGAAGAGTAAAATTGACTATGGTCTTTTGTACAAGAAATGTGAAGACTGCAAGTTAGTTGGTTACTACGATGCAGACTATGCAGGAGATCATGACACCAGGAGATCAACAACTGGGTATGTGTTTAAGCTGGGTTCTGGAACAATTTCTTGGTGTAGCAAGAGACAACCAACAATATCATTATCAACCACTGAAGGTGAGTATCGAGCAGTAAAAATGGCAGCTCAAGAGTGTACATGGTTGATACAACTAATGAATAATCTACATCAACAAGTAGATTATGCAATACCGTTGTACTGTGATAATCAATCGACAATTCCTCTGGCAAAGAATCTGGTCTTTCATGCAAGAACTAAGCATGTTAAAGTACACTATCATTTTATTAGAGAAAAGGTTCTGCAAGAAGAAATTGAAATGAGGCAAATCAAGACAGATGATCAAGTTGCGGACTTGTTCACAAAAAAACTTAAGCGTTGATAAGTTTGAAATGTTTCGCTGTCAGCTTGACACAATAAAAATAGTGAGAGTTGGTGTTGAGAGGGAGTGTTGAAAATCAACACCAACATAATAATTAAAGATGTAGAGAAATAAATGAAGTAGTTGAAGAAGTGGAGAAATAAATGAAGTGGTTGAAGGATGTAGAGAAATAAATGAAGTGGTTGAAGGTTGTAGAAATAAATGAATTGGTTGAAGGTTGTAGAAAAGAGAAGTGTGTAGATAAGATTTGTGTGGCTAGGATTATTTCTTAGTTTTATATTTGTGTGGTGTAGATTGTATGGTGAGGATGATAAATAGCCTACCTTGCATTTGGTTTATTCATTCCATCAAAAACAAATAAGTTTTTGTATTCTTAGTTTAAGTGTGAGTTGAGAGCTTTCTCTTTGAGTGTTTGTATTTCTCTTCAATTTGTGAGTTATCTTTGAAAGGTGTTATAGTGGGTATAATACAAGTAGTTTTTTTACTTGTTTGGATCTAATATTAGAAAATTTAGAGTTGTGTATTCTAAATTTTACTCAACAAATAGTCCTGATGTAAATACTACCCATCTTCCTCGAGATAAAATAAACTAATAAACATATGCTGAGCCAGTATAAATGGAATAAGTTGGCTTGCCCAACCATTTAGCAGCCTTGAGTTTTGTAAAACATTGATTTTTAAACATGTGAATTACTAAAATCCATTCAATATAATTATCAATTAATTACATGATCAATTAAATCTAACTTAACATGTATTCATTTCTCGAGTAAACTACACAACATATAGTAATTAACCTTATCACATTCTTATGTCAATTAAATTGCATACTACTCATTAAGTTCATCAATTATGGATCATATACATAAGAATTATACATCTATATCTATAAACTATGTATGTAATTTAATCAAGACAAACAATTAAATAATTCTCTCAAATCTATTTAATTGTATTTATAGATTAATTATTCGCCAAAAAATTAATAGCATAAAAATTAGATTAAATAATATAATTAAATTAAAATCATAATTGAGATAAAATATTAGATAATCACATGTTAAAAATTAGGTTCATAAGACTATTAGATTAATAAACTAACTAGAAATAATTTTATTCATAAAGCTCATGATTTTCATAAAGAAATGAGAAGAAAAACAAATACAATTAATCTCTTCAATTGTAGTACCAATATCTTCTTAAATCTTTATCAAAATTGTATTTCCTTTTAAATTTTCTATATTTGCCTTCCTTCTTGGCTTTAAAAATTGATAAAAAAATATGTTAATTTTGACTCCTTAGAGTTACAGGTAATTAGGGGTTAAATTAGGCTCAAGTAGAATCTGAACCATCAAATCAAGAGTTGAGATGAAAAAAAGAAAAATTAACAATGCAAGCCAATAGAGACGCACCACGTGGCATAAAGAAAAGATGGTACCAATAAACGAGTGATGTGTGGCACGGGAGATTGGTTTTGGTCAACGCAAGTTGGGTCATCACCATGTGGTGCGTTGTGATTCGTGGTTACAAATTGCATGGCACATGGGTGAAAAAAATGGAAGACTCAAGTGATAATGCATGGCAAGTGCATTGACCAAGCGAGGAACTCGGAATGAATGCCATGATGACATGTGGCATGGAAATACATCACACGGTACATGCGTTGTCTCGATATTGGTTCTCTCCACTTGCGTGGCATCCTTGCCTGGTCAACTCTCTTGCTTGCATGGTGTCTATATGTTAGCTTCTGATTGGTCATGCGTTAAAAATTCATAAAAAATCCATAAAAATCCCAAAAAAATTGAAAAAATTTATTTTTATCCTTTTTCACTAGAAAGTTCATATTTTAATATTTTAAACCCCAAAAATACTATTTATTGAATACAATAAGAAAATATTGAGTAAAAAGGTGCATTGATAGTTCTATTTTCATAAAGTCGTTAATAAGTTTACACTTCGTTACTTCACTTTACTATATTCTTTATTTCTTTATTTTGCTATTTTGTAACACTTGTATTTTGTTAGGTTTTGACATTGCCTATTGAAGACAAGCTCTTCCTTAGAGCACAAAAATACAAGGAACATGACAGTCGCCTACAAATAGCAAGGCATAGAAAGGCCTTTGATGATATTTAGCTCGCTATCTAAATTGATTGAGAGCTCGAAAGTGGGGTAAGCTTCATGATTAGTAGTTTGAAAATGCAGGTCAATAAACTGGATATGATTGTGCCTTACTACAACTCGATGTGGGCTTTTTAAAGTAGCAAATGTAAAGCACCTTCTACAAATAGCCCATTTGCCCCACCCCGTTTAGAGGATTCGACTCTAAGAGGTTGTATTGGGAGATAGGTCGAGGATTCCACCATGTATATAGCTTTGGAATCCATTTGATGTTAGTTAATTGGTGGCGTAGTTATAAATATCTATTGTAATAGAATGAGATCTTGTTTCTCATATACCCCAAACACCTTATCAATAGTAAAAAAGCCTACAAGGAATTGCCTTATATAAGGTCGAGGTAAAACAAGGACCTATATCCCCTTCCCCTTAATGGTGAATCTTTGGACTGCCACATATGACAACGAAGTAGAGAGAAAAACTAATGGAGCATGTTTTCGATGTAAGGACTGTTGTTTATCATGCAAACCTTGTAACTCAAGAGTTGTGTGGATTCAAGGCCTGCTATGATGCTATTGAATAAAATTTGAAGGATTTAGGCAATGATCTGATTAAGAAAATAAACACAAAGAGGAGATAAGTGATCTCACCAGATTAGCTAAGTACTCAAAAGAAAGAGTAATGGAGAAAGGTACTCGTAAAACACCTATTTATAAGACTATTTAATTATTAGGACTATTTGAATTAACTTGTCATTTCCTTTTTGCATTTTGTAATTCGATGTAGCACTTCTTATTGCAATTCAAAGCTATTTTTCCTTGATGTGAAGGTCCATTTTTGTGAACTTAGGATTCTTTCTTAGAACGAGCATTAGTTTCTTATGTTGTATCCTAAGTGGGGGATCCATTTGGCCCTCACACTCTGTACTTGAGGGTTGACGCATTAATTTTTTGTGAGAAAAGGGACTTGCAAGGATAATACTGAATCCTACCCCTATATGCGCTTTTCGAAGAGGGGATTCACTTTGGTGAAAACTCAAGAACTTTTTCTAGGATGAGTGACACACCTCTTCTAGCGCATCCCAAGTGGAAGGGGTCTATTTGGTCACCTTTTTCCGTACTTGGGGATTATCACGTTAATTTTCAGGTGATAAGAGACATGTAAGGGTGAAAATGAAACCTACCCCTATATGTTCTTTCTAAAGAAGGTGTTCACTTTGGTGAGCTCAAGACCCTTTTTTAGGATAGGCAACATACCTCTTATCCAACACCTCAAGTGGAGGGGTCCATTTGGCTACCTCATTCCATACTTCGGAGTTATCGTATTAATTTTTCATGAGATAGGAGACATGCAAGGGTGAAATTAAATCCTACCCCTACATGCGCTTCCCAAAGAAGGGGTTCACTTTAGTGAACTAAAGACCCTTTCTTAGAATGGGTGACACACTTCTTATCCCACATTCTAAGTGGGGGATCTATTTGTCCACCTCAGTCCATACTTGGAAGTTGAATCCTACCCCTACATGCATTTCCTAAAGAGGGGGTTCACTTTGGTGAACTCAAGACCCTTTCTTAGAATGGGTGACACGGCTTTTATCCCACATCCAAAGTAGGGGGTTCCATTTGCTTACTCACTCTATACTTGGGGGTTATCGAGTTAATTTTTTGAGAGGCATGAGACATGTAAGGGTGAAATTGAATACTATCCCTAATGTGCTTCCCAAAGAGGGTGTTCACTTTGGTGAACTCAATACCCTTTCTTAGGACAGACGAACTGTCTTTTATCCCGCATCCCAAGTGGAAGGGTTTATTTGGACACTTCACTCCATATTTGGGGGTTATCGTGATAATTTTTTGCAAAAATTCTTCAATAGTGAATCTTTTTCCTCCCTCGGTTAGGGGTTTACATACATGGCTTTACCCCTGCATCTAGAATGGATGGGGACCGTTTAGCCTTTTCACTCCAAACAAGGAATATATAGTTCCTCAAGCAATGAAATTTTATGGATGATTGATTCAAGTTACCTACCTATTTATATTTGACAAAATGCAATGATCACAAGCATAAAGTTAATAGGTCGTACCTTCTTTTTAGAGTCAATATTTCCAACTTTGACCTCATGTTTTACCATTCTTAACTATCTCCCTTGTTTTTCTTGAAACTTTTTAATTATGATGTGTTGAAGGTTATATGTGGCAAGGCCTCTTAAAGGCATTCCTCAATTTACAAGTGGTGCCTTATTGGTAAGATGTACCTTATTGGAAAAAGGTACTCATTGATAAGAGATACCACATCAATAAGAGGTACCTCATCGACAAAGAGTTCCTTGTTGACAGAATGCACCTCATCGATAAGAGTTACCTTGTTGATAAGAGGTGCCTTGTCAATAAGAGGTACTTTGTTGGTAAGAATTACCTCGTTGATAAGAGGTACCTCATCGATAAAAGATACATTGTTGATAAGAGGTACCTCGTTGGTAGGAGGTATTTTGTTGGTAAGAGGTGCCTTATCGATAAGAGGTACCTTGTTGATAGGATGTACTTTGTTAATAAGAGGTACATTGTTGATAGGATGTACCTAATTGATAAGAGGTAACTTGTGTGATTTATTTATAGATATGGGTTCTCCCTATGTGGGTCTTGATTCTTGACAATGATGCTTTCTTATTCGTAAGAAGGAGTTTGCTAAACTAGCAGCACATGTGATCTTTTTTGTAACCTTTGACCTATTAAATTATAGGGATGAAGACTGAATGGAGTTGTACCCTAGTCCATAGCATGGTTTGAGATGAGTTACATGATGATGTATATGTTCATTAAGGCCACTTCCAAGAACTTGATACATGAGGTAGTTCTAAGGGTTGTTTCTCCTTGAACAGAGGTTATGTAGTGAAATGTAAGGTTGTTTCTCCTTGAATAGAGGTTATGTAGCTACATGATGATGTATATTTCCCTACTACGCAGGTTGATTCTCCTTAGATGTGAAATTTAAGGTCTCAAATTCTAACAAAGGACTAGAAAGATTTAAGGTCCCACGGTAGGCGCCAATTGTTTGGAGAATTGCTAATGTGTTAGGGTTTCTAGAGAGATGTTAAAGAAATCCTGAAATCGCTTTTTTCTCTTATTGATATTGAGAGGTATATATAGATGCATAAGAGGGTAGATGTCACTATTATAAATATGGGCGCTCATTTCAAGATGTGTCAGAGTAGACCCTATATGATAAGACTACAAACAATTGGTAAGTCGTTACAACTAGGCCATTTCTACTTAGGTTAGGTTTCTTTCATTAGGTCTTGTTCATCAGGCCTTGGTCATCTAGTCTTGATCATAAGGTCTTCTAATTAGAAATGGATCGATTGCTTCTAAGAACCAGGTCCCTTTATATGGGGTACTAAACGACAACGTTACATTCACCAAATGAGCGAGGTACTTCAAGTTGTTCAGGTTATGTACTTGTTACCTGGATGATACCAATCACATACATCAAAGATGTACCATCATTAATATTGGTAATGGAAAAGTTATTATTAGTATTTTGCCTTAATTTATATATATATTATTTTTATGATAATCTAAAAGTTTGGGAAAATAAAAAAAATTCTAAAACTTATAATAATAATAAAAATAATACCTTCAATAATATTAAACAGTATTTGAGTAATAGCGTTAAATATTTAATGGGTCTAAATGACAGTAGTCTAATTTAAATGATATTTATTTGGATAACGTTCAATGTAAAATAATATATTGAATTTTTAATAGAACATATATCTTTTTCAAAAATAATACTATTTTTATTGTTATAAGTTATAAGATATTATTTTTGTTGTTTAAAAAAAAACCTTCAATAATGATTTGGATTGTTTTATTCAAATAAAAATCTAAAAGCATTTGTTAAACTCGAACAATGAGTTTTTCATAAAAATAAATAATAACAACAACTAGGGGTGTTCATGGTCCGGTCCGGTCCGTTTTTTCCTAAAAAAAATCTAACCGGACCGAACCGTTCATATTACTAGAACCAGACTGGACCGGACCGTTTGAAACGGTTTTAAAAAATAAAAACCGGACCGGACTTTTTGACTTATAAAACCGTTCGGTCCGGTTTAGTTCCCAGTTTGGTTCGATTTTTTTATAATTTAATGAAGAATAATGTGAAATTTTTAATATATTATTAAACCGGTCCGGTCCGGTTTGAACGGTTTAAAATTAATACAAACCAGACCGGACCGTTTGATTAGTAAAATCATTCGGTTTGGTCCGGTCCGGTCCGGTTTTACGGTTTGGTCCGGTCCAATCCAGTTTTTGGACACCCCTAACAACAACAATAATAATAAACCTAAAATAGTGAGTCATAAAAATAAACAACAACAACAATAATAATAAACCTAAAATAGTGAGTTATCCCATTAAAGCATACAAAAATAATTCAATTAATATGCTTAAATGAAGAAGTTCAATCTGAACCATCGAATTTGGATTATATAGGATTGATAAATTTTATAGTCAAAACATATTTGAATTCTGTGGGAAATCAAATTAAAAGATTTTATAATTTAATAAATTGGATCTCGATGAAATTACTGTTAAATTATAAATAATTGTATATCTTTATACTTAAATATTATGTATATTAAAATTATATCATATTATCATTTTAACTTAAAAAATAAATATAAATATTTATAATAATTTAATAAATGTACAGACATATTTTTAATTTTTTTTATTTATGACTATAAATAGTAATATTTATTACAAAAATATCAATTTAAAATTTAAATTTGTATACGTTATGTTTTATATATAATAATAATTTATAAATAAATTTCAATATCAATCCGACATTAAATATGTTAGAATTTAATGTTTTTAAGATTGATTGAATCATCGAATTAAATTTAGATCAAAAATCTTTATATCCGTTCAGATCGAATTAATTTTAGATTGATAAAAAATAATTAATTTCGATCCACTTATAACCCCTAAGCATAAAGATGATTTGACATTTATGCGTGTGATTCAAACCTTAATAGTGTAAGTTATTTTTATTTTTTTGCCACAATTAATAAGGTATAGTCTGTCTTTTTATATTGGCTAATTCGTACTATCAACTAACAATCGAAAAAGTACATCATGCTGGCTTGTAGACTTAATTGGATAGGATGTTTTGCAACTATATTTTGATTTCTTATTCTTATTATATCAAACGAACTTTAAATGTTTCCAAAAAAGAAAAAGAAAAAAAGAAATTTGTGGCCAATCAGCAATTTTCATTCCATGTTAATTTGAATCGCAAGCTCATAGAATCAACATAAGATGTGAATAAGAAGTTGGCACAAGAGCTATAGAATTCTAAAATCTATTTTCTTTGAACGATACAATCCGAACAAACTATTCATAACAAAATCCATTATACCCTTTATGAGCAATTGTGGGGTCTCAAGGAGAAACTGATATGACCATATTTTTCTCCTCTTTCTGGGTTCATTCAAGTTCACAAGCACCCGGGTACTAACTCTGTAATTAGCTACTGTTGTCACTTTTGTTCAATTTGAGAAACCTCCATTCCTATCTTCAGTTACTTACAACTAATGCAGAATCACTCCTCTTCTTGGACGGGCTAGAAAGGAAAGTAAAATGAAATGTTAGAATACATTGGATGACTTTCCGCATTATGAAGATGGAGCTTACCTTCGTATGTAATTATTTAGATCAAAAGGTGGGAACTCCTCAGCACGAAGAACAGATTGATCACAATTTTCTTGCGATGTAACTATATCAATTTTCTCTACTTCCATATCACACACTACACATCTATGTGCAGGACCTTGAAACTGCAAGGCCTGCGTTTTACAGTCTGTGCACCATAACAAGTGTTTGCATGGAAAGTTGGCCCATAACGTCATACGTTGGTTGCATGAAAAGCACTTTCCCGCTTCAAGATTTGCCGCATAACTCTGCATGACCAAGAATATAGTTATCTGTAAAGCTATCAAGATACAATGTCCATAATTTTAACAAATCTAACTAACATACATGTTCACCACTCACTTTATAAAAATCAAATTCACGGAGAAAGTATACGGATGAATTGTTTCTTTTTCTGGCAAGGGCTTCCAAAACCAGATGTTGTTGATGTCTATGATTATTTCCATTAACCCCGTTTACAGACAACCCTCCTTTTTCATCTTTAGTGTCCCCACTACATGCGCTGTATTCTTTCTGCAACGGTGGTTTTAGGGGTTCATCCAAGTATTTAAGAAACCTTGGCATTTCAAATGGCAACATATACTTTACAGGCAAATTCTCAGCAGGACACCTGTTGGCTGATTTTGCTTCCTCAAGACTGATGCAACTGGAGAGACCTTGTTCACATTTGGCTTTCTTAAAATACTTGGAGTTAGTAGAAGAGTCATCAATTGATGTAGCACTAGAGGCAGCATATGTTTTTATGATGGTATGAAACCTAGGATTTGGCATAAGGACCATATGATTGGCAGGACCGCGAGTGCCTGAGGGAACAACCTTTGTGTAACAAAGGTCGGAGAAACATTTGATAAAATCACTGAGCTTAGAGTAGCCAATAGAGGCATGGTCCAGTTCCATGCAAAATTTAGCCCTGAAGTCTCCCTTTAGAGATGAAAGAGCATATTCTCCATCCCTTGGATTTTTTGATAGATATAGCAAGAAGCTAGGAAGCCACTTCTTAAAAATCCTTAGCCATATAGGTATACCTGGATTCTCATAGGCAGGTTTTATGTGTGCTTGGGATTTCTTGATAAATGTCTTGGGTGTACTTTGAAGAATTTTATCAGCCCAAGACATTTGTTTAACTGAATCAACTTCCTTAGTCATCTGAACGTTTACCTGTACTCGAGGTTGAGATTGGAAAATTTCCTCTGGTTCATTTTCTCGTGATGACTTGTAGTCTTCAGTTGTGAAATGACATTTTGGGAGTACGCTTTTAATCTCAACTTGATTGTCCATGATTGTGAAAAAATGTGCTTGAACAGCGGAAAAAACTGATCTCTCATCTTTGAAGGTGACGAATCCAAATCCTCGAGACTGTGTTTGATCCGTAGCCTTAGTTACAATTACTTTAGCATCTTCTACCAAGCCAAATTGGTCTTCAAAGAACTTGGCCAATGAACCTGTTACAGGACAATATGGCTATCGGCGACAAGAAAGACTATTTCGGATAAAATCCATTCAAGCCAATTACGAAATCTTTACAGAATCTTTACTCAACATTGTTATGGATGATATTAAAGTTCTGATAGGTGGCTAACCTGAGTCCAATGAAGAGGGGAGTCCTCCCACAAAAATTTTCCGTTTGAGATCCTTTGCAGTAAAAGAATTATTGTGATTAGTTCCTTGTTTTTCTTGTCTCTTCTCATTATTAACATAAAAGCACTTAGCCCCTCTGACGCATCCATGGGGACAAGACAAGAACTTACAAAACTGTGTCTTCATGCTGGAATTAAATTCACAGGCAGATGAAATTTATTATGGTCTCACACCATGTAAACTAACACACAAATATCAAAATTATTATTCTAACCACATCAGTCACCTGTCTAAAGAGGCATGTTCATCTGTCATGGTTAGAGGTGTTTCGTAACTGTCCGAGAAAACCTCATCAATGTGCAAAGAAGCTAAAAAATTGTGTTGAACTGTGAAGTTTCGGTTCACTGCAAATAAGTGATAAGGTGAGATAAAATCTACGAAACAAAACAAATAATTGATGATAAAACTGTGGAAATTTGACTTACAGAAAGCTATGTTTGTTGGGCTCAGCATGAATCGCATGTCTTGCGACGTGGCCACATCTATTGGTCTTTGTCTACTGGTTAATTGTTTGTACATGCATACGCATACATGTATAAAAGTAACACTTTTGAGAGACCAAATGCATATAATGAAAACTAAACAACATAGAACTGGATGAGAATATTTTAATATTCTAACCGCAAATTGGGAAGTTGACTGTTTGCTCCCCGGCGCAAAAGAAGCTCTGCACAATCCAATTGCTCATTCTTCACAGCAAAAAACAGTGGGGTTTCTTTCATTTCTGTCTTATAGTTAACACCATCTGGATCTTCCAATAAAAGGACCTGTCAGCCAGAGAAAAATAAAAAAAATAGAGATTTGTCAAATTAACTTTTGGTTGTCCGGTATTAAATTAGGTATGACATGCAATAATTAATATAAAATTTATTTTATTTTTGAGTGAAAATGAGATAACAGTGGGAGTTTAGAGTTTTCCTAGTAGTACATTAAAAAAAAGATTACATAAGAAAATTAAAGAATGAAACTGGAGATATTTATAATAATGACATACTTGTAGTGCTTCTGGATTACCAACACTGGCAGCAATATGAACTGCTGTCAATCCTAATTTATCCTTTTGGCTCATTCGAGCACCATTCCTAAGGAGAAGCCATAAAAGTCTGGGAATAGAGAAGGCAATCATAAATTTTGAAATAATAATATTAATAATAATAAATATCGCATCCATGATACATGAATATATATGCTCGTGCTACTTGATAGATACCTTATCTTCTGCTCGCACGAGTCCGATCCTCTCGAAGTTTTAAGGGACCAATGAAGTGCAGAATTTCCTTCAGCATCAACTTCATTTATGTCTATATTTGTCTTCAGAAGCAGTTCAATGATGCCATGATCTCCCGCCTACATTAATTACAAGTTAAACAACCAAAAATTGATCTAACATGTAAGAGAAAATAAAAGGATATTTTACGCTTACCTGGACTGCGTGCATTAGTGGTGATGTCACCTTTCTTTCCGTACAATGCACCAAACCCCTGCAGAAAAGTTGAAGCAACTCAATCTCCGATAGCAAAAGCTTCCTTTTATCGGCCCTCTCACTATCTGAAGAATATGAGGATTTGGCTGCTCTCGACGGAGTCGTTGCGCATCCCAAGGACAAAGCTTCTCGTACCACGCATTCAAAAATGGTCATTATTTTCTTGGAACACAAAACGTTAGTATCTCGAAACTCTAAAATCGATTCGTTAATCTTCTCTGCGTCTACAATGAGAAGAGCCGCTAAAGGAACTATTTCTCCTTCAACTGCCTTTGTACATGCCACCTCAGCTACTTCCTTCGTTTTCTCACACAGTAGTCTCACCGTGGTAAGATCCTAAGACCCAAAAAAAAAAATTAGAATTTTTTTTTTTGGTGTAAATGTATAATTTAAACTATGTAGAAGATGAT
The DNA here is from genome assembly GCA_033030585.1 of Hippophae rhamnoides. Classification (NCBI taxonomy): domain Eukaryota; kingdom Viridiplantae; phylum Streptophyta; class Magnoliopsida; order Rosales; family Elaeagnaceae; genus Hippophae; species Hippophae rhamnoides. The sequence goes on along the minus strand of CM065428.1, from coordinate 64,981,969 downwards.
CACACAGCTTTCTCATAAATTTCACCGATAAATAGAGATTGAAAATAATTTATTAGAATTTGATCGCTTCATTCTCAGCGACGTCCCATAATTAGAGTATTTCCGTTAAAAGAAGAACCTTATCACTTACACGGACGACCAAATCCTCGACGGAGTGACTATCTGGAGTCCAATTCACGTCCCTCCTAAGCCACGAGGAAATGATGTTTATAGTGTGAACAAGAGAGAGTAAGAAGAAGTCAATAAAGTAATAAAACAAATAGACTGATAAGGAAAAAGCAAAATTTTCTAAATGGAGAACATTTTGTGCAAAGCTTCATTGGGAAGGATAAACCTTTTGTCATTCACGTACCAAAACGAAAATGTCATGCTTTTTGGACCTTTACCTTAGGCTTGAAAGAGACAACTCGAGAGCAATCTCTGCGCGACCGTCCTTGGTCCTAAGGTCCGTACGAGCGCGTTTTATGAGCAACAACTCGACGCACCGCTTTGAATGTGACTCGGACGCTCTATGCAACGCCGATTTCCCCGACTCATTCATCACGTTAACCAGCGGTACCGTGCCAAGCTCTCCACCAAACAATGCCGAGGCACACTCCACCGAGTCAAACATACAACATAGGTGGAGAAGATTCGATATAATGCTTTGGTCTAAAGGCTCTGAAAGTGACTCATTAATGAGTCGTCTCAAGGGAGTCACTTGGAATAGACGCATTTGGGCCACTGTCATGTCTAAATTTTTGACCTCTGATTTCCCAATTCCATCATCATCCTTCTTTATGATCTTCTCAATATTACATGAATAGTATTTGTATTTTGGAAGCGAGTTGAATAACTCGGAAACTTCACATCTTTGTATTTCCTGCTATTGATTAGGATCGTTAGTAGTTTGCAGCGCACAAAATAGTTAGGAAAATCAAGAAATCACGAGAAATAAGTTTGTTCACTGAAAAGTTGAAATTTCTTGAAAACAAAACATGAAGATAAAGACTGGATAAACTTTTAACGCATTTCATATTTCCACTTATTTCCGTTTCTACGTACAAAAAAGAGGAACATTGTCAAATTTTCAGATAAAATGTGCAAGTTTCCAATAAATCTTGAGAAAATAATGAAGTCGGTGGAAAATGGGTCTTGAAACAAAAGATTACAGATTGAACAAGTGCAAGATAATCGTGAGTATGTTTTCGCACCAGATCCATCAAAACCCTAATCTTAGCTCCAAATCAATCTCACAACTCTTCAAGTAGCGCAGAGAACATTTTCTTTTCAATCAGAAAATGTTGGTTCATCGAAGATATTGTAGATACAATATCTCGTCACCACGTTATGAAAGAAGCCGATCGTCTTTGTTTGCTCTCTCACTGATGATTGATGAAGCGTAATACTCTCATGCGGACTTCAAATTTTTTGTAAATAGAATCAAGATGGAAGGGGTTCAAGTACTACCGAAGTTGGCAATTAATTAGACTAAATTGCCACCAGATGACTTTGATTCTGAGATAGTTAATTGTAACCTTAGGGGCTAATTTAGTCAAAAAATATATTAACCGCCCTTGTCCAGCCAACACTTACCGGTAAAATCCAATATATGCGATACACGTCGAAAACTTTAGCTAATCTTTAATTCTCTTTTTAATAGATATGCACTTCTTTTAAGAGAGGAAAGTGATGATTAACCTAAAATTTAAGTTTTGAAATGACTGTATTAGTTATTACAAATATATTTATTTTCAATTAAATAAATTAGCCTAAATATTTTAATTTAAATATCATATTTATAATATATCATATTTTAAAAAACAGAAACAATAAAATTATCTAAAAAATAAAACCAAATTATATTAAAATAAGAAAATATTATTGAAATTTATTAAAAGAGTGAGGTTTTTTTTCCTCTTAAGAAAAAGAGATTATATACTTATAACGTAATATTTACTGTTTATTTTTTAAAATAAAATTAATTCTATTCTTTTTATAAATTATAAAACTTAAAATATCTCACTCACAAATTTCAATATCAATTTTTTAAATATATTTAGAAGGGCTATTGTGTTGTACATCTTATTTTAAGTAAACCATAAACAGTAATAATATGTGTAACGGGATTTTATACTGCTCAAACATACGTGTGAATTGTTTCATTTTTTAAATTTTTATTTATTTTATAATATGTTTAAAATTTATGTAATATAATAAATAAATAAATAATTGTTTTTAAATTAATTCGAACATACATATTGAAAATTAGTATGATAAATATTATTAATTAAAATTTTAAAAGTATTTTTATTTAAAGTTTTTAGCTTTTATTTTTTAACTAAATATAAAAAAATTTAAGCAATTTAAATTTTTGATAAATATTTTTAAAAAAATTCTTCCATTACACTGAGTTTTTTTTTTTAATCACAGCTTAATATATACTAATATTTATAAAAAGTAACTTTAATTATCTATATTTTTAAATTATTAGTAACGATAATCTCAATTATTTAATAATTGTTATTATAATAATTTATAGTTGATAATAATAAAATAAAATTATAATTAATTATAATACTATAATAACCATTCATATTATTTTTCTTACCAATAACTAAAATTATTACAATAATATATCAATATATTTTTTAAAATTTTGCTTATCTTCTCTTTTTCCTAAATTTGCATGTTATATACTTATGTAAATATTACCCACGCTTGTAGAGTTTGTTACATGTTTACGTCGACTTCTTTTCAAATAACTATCGTTGTTCACATATTATATCAAATATTACATTGTAAAATTTTCTTTAACTTTAATAATTTTGTATATAAACCCTAACTCGAATTAGGTAATTTAGACTCTTGTTATTCATCGTAATAAATCAAGCATTTAAATCACAAGTATCCCTTGTGACAATTTTCAAAGTATCATCAATAAAAAGCAAGACACAGTACATTGTGTTAGAAAACAGAATCTGTAAAGATAAAAATGGAGAAGACAAAGGAAATCACTTCATTAAATAATAAATTTGACTATTAAATAACCTTAGGAAAAAAATTGAAAAACGTAAACATATCACACGTTTTACAACTACCATAACGTGACAAAATACTAAATCAACAATTAACAAACACACTAAAATAAAAGGACATGACAGACCACTCAACCATTAAGTTAAAACTAACATTTTTTTCTCTTAAATTGAAGGCCTAGTAATTATATGTACCAATTGATCCTATGTTTCATAGTTCACTAATTCCACAAAATTATCCTTTGTAAGATCTTAAAGAAAATGAAAACGAACATTTATGTGCTTGCTTTGACCATGCATTACAAGATTTTTTAAAAGTCTTATTGCAAAGTTGCTATCACATTAAAAAACACATGACTTGCTTTGATTTTGATCCAGTTTTTCCAAAACTCTTTTTAGTCATACTGTTTGACATGTATATGAAGTTGTAGCAATGAATTCTGACTCTGTAGTAGACAAACTCACCATAGGTTGTTTTTTTAATGACTAGGAAATCGCCTTTGAACTTAACAAAAAAAAACAAAGCTTGATGTACTCTTCATGTCTTCTAAATCACCAGTATAGACATTATCAATATAGTTGACAAGTTCATCATATCCTCATTTTCTATAAAAGATCCCAAAGTTTGGTGTTCCTTTTAAATAACGTAACACCTTTTTTGTTATTTGTTGATGTAATTCAGTGAGATTCTCTATATACTTACTAATGATGCTCACTACAAACATTAAATCTGGACAGGTGGTTGTGAAATACATGAGACTTTCTACAATCTACTTATAGTAAGTCTTGTCCACTTTAACTCCTCATTCATCCTTCACTATCTTGTAACCATAAACAATGGTATTAAAAACATGATTACTTTTATCCATGTCAAACTTGTGTAGTATCTCATAGACATATTTATTTTAATTAACAAAAATATCATCAAATTTATGCAAAACTTCAAAACAAAGAAAATACCTCATCTTACCAATAACAATCATATCAAATTCATGCTTCATTGAATACTTAAATTCTGCAAACATTGATTCATCATTTCCAGTGAAGATTAGATCATCAACATACAAACTTATTATCAAGATTTTACCTTCCTTGTAAGTCTTGAAGAATGAAGTATGCTCATATTCACACTTTTTAAACACCTTTTTTCATGAAATATGCTTCTATGCGACTATACCAAGCACGAGATGCTCACTTAAATCTATAAGTGCTTTCTTTAGTTTATATATTTTTTGCTCATTTCCATTTTTCATATAACCATAAGGATGCTCTACAAAGATTTCTTCATTCAACTCACCACGTAGGAATGCATATTTCACATCCAATTGATAAATATGTCACTTTTTTGAACTACAAGAGCAATTACTAATCTAATTGTCTCCATATGTGCCACAGGTGCAAAAACTTCAGTATAATCCACCTCATATTATTGTGTGTAATATTTCGCTACAAATCGAGCTTTATGTTTTTCTATTTCTCCATGTTTATTCAATTTGGTTTTATAAACCCTTTTTACTTCAATTATCTTTCTTCCCTTAGGAAAATCTATTAATTTTCAAGTACCATTTTAATATATTGCTTCCATTTCCACATTTATAGCCATCCTTAATTTCTTACTTTTAACTGCTTCTTCAAAAGAAATAGAATCAACAACTGTGAACATAACAAGTTAAACTTCATTTTCTTCCTCCAAATTTTTTTCTTTAGTTTCATATTTTCTCATCCAAGCAGGTGATCTACGATTTCTTGTTGCAATATGAGAATCCATTGTAGTAGTACTATCATCTTCATTTACCTCTACATTTTCTTTTTTTGACAGCACTAAAATCTGATTCATTTTCTTCTTCATTTATAGTTACTTCTTCTTCAGTATCACCTCATTCCAAATAACTTATAATAGTTGCTACATATTGCTTATCTCAGTCCCAATGCTTGTCTTCTTCGAATACAACATCTCTACTGATTATAATATTTTGTGAAATTAGATTATAAAGTTTGTAAGCCTTTAATTCTTCACTGATCCCAATAAAACTCAACTAAAGTTCTTATCATCAAGCTTAGTTCTCTTATTGTCAGGTACCTGAATATGAGAAATGCATCCAAAAACTCTAAAATAATCAATGGAAGGTTTAACTTACCTCAAGATTCTTCTGGAGTCTTATTTTGAATTGCAAAGGTTGGACTTCGATTCAAAGCATGTACTTTCCAATTTACTACTACAAGTTAGAAAGTCTTTGGAATTTTCTTTGTTGCCAACATACTTCAAATTATATTCATGATAGTTCTATTCTTACGCTCCACAACACCATTTTGTTAAGATATATATGCAGCTGTTAGTTGTCATCGTATGCAATTTACAACACAAAGTTTCACAAAATTCTAATATGTAAACTCACTTCCTTTATCAGTTCACAAACTTTTCAAAAGAGAACTGATTTCCTTCTTAACACGAGTTTGAAAATTCTTAAAAATAGTAAATGCTTTTGACTTATCTATAGAAAATAAACCCATGTCTTTCTACTATAATCATTATTTAAAGTAAGAAGGTACCTTTTGTTGTTATTGGAGATGGGTGTAATGGGTCCAAAAATGCCTGCATCCACTAACTGAAGAATCCCTACAGCTTGCCAAATACTTCTTTTTGGAAACAAGGCCATGTGTTGTTTCCCTACCAAAAAATCCTTGCATTGCTTGGAAGGAGTCCAAAATTGTGATAAACCATTTATCATTTGCCTTTGTTGAAAAGTCTTTAAACCTTTAAAGCTCAAATGTCCATATCTACAATGCTAAAGTTGCACAATATCTTATGTGATTGTGTTGAAACAAATGGAGGCTATAAGTTAAGATAAAGCATGCAAAATAAACATTAGATTTGAGGAAATTTTTGAATCCATAATCAGACCTTTCTAGAAATCAAACACCTTACACTTGCCATATTGAAATAAAATGGTGAGACCTTTTTCTTGCAATTGTCCAATACTTAGTAGATTATTCTTCAACTCAGGTACATAGAATACACTTGTAAGGATTTAAGTTATACCATTCATTTACAACCTAACATTTCCTTTTCCTAACACAACCATGCTTGTGTTGTTTCCAAGCTTCACATAATCTAGAAAATTTCCATCAAGATTGAAAATACTCATTCTGTTCACACATATGATTGTTGCATCTAGAGTCTAAAATCCATATATCTTCTCGATTAGCTTTGTTATGATCCATATATGTCATTAAAAAAATCTCTTCTTGATTATCTGCACAATTTGTCTTTGTTTCTTTGCTTGGACATTCCCATGCAAAATGTCTGAGCTTGTGACAGTTATAGCATTCTACTGTGGCCTTATCAAAAGACCTTATGTTATGACCCTTCCTCTTTCTCTATAGTTAGCACGTCCACGACCTCTTCAAAACCTACTCTTATTCAACATGAGAACTCATGCATTGTTCAGGCACAATTAGACTACTTTAAAATTCATCAATGGTTAGAGTATTAGTGTCTTTAGATTCCTCAATTGTGCACACCACATAATCAAACTTAGGAGTCAAGGATCTTAAAATTTTCTCAAAAACAATAGTATTACCCTTATCTATATCATTTTCTTTAATCTTGTCGGCGATGGTAAGAGTGCGAGAAAAATACTCATTCATAGATTCTCCTGACTTCATAAGAAGAACTTCAAACTCCTTTCGTAGATCTTGCAGATTTCCACATTTGACTCGTGATGTACCTTGATATTTCTACTTCATAAAGCCCCAAATTTTCTTCGAAATTTTGTTGTTAAGGATTGTCTCTAGCAAAAAAAATCTAATGCGTGAAATAGATAGTTCTTTACTTTAAGATCTTTCAACTGTTGGTCTTCAAGATGCTTAATCTGTGCATCAGTGAGAACAACGCCTTCTGCTACTGTAAGAACTTCATATTCCACCAGCCTCCAATACTTCTTTGATCATAATAAGTTCTTCATAAGCATCGTCCAATGATCATAATACCCATTGAACTTTGGAATGGCTAGTTGTACAAATGAACTCTCTGTCATCATTTGTAAATCACTTATAGAAGACTGTTGTTTCTAATTAATCAGGTCCCTGTAAAGTAGCTCTGATACCAATTGTTAGAAAATAGAAACTACAAAGATAAAAATGGAAGAGATGGATGAAATCACTTACTTCATTGAATAACAAATTTGACTATCAAATAGCCTTACGAAAGAAACTAAAAAATCTAAACACTCACGTTTTACAACTACGATAACGTTGCAAAATACTAAATTAACAATTAATAAACACATCAAAATAAAAGGACATGATAAACCACTTGACCACTGACCTAAAACTAACATGGTGTGGTATGGCTACAATAATTAAATTGAAAATGCTAAATAAGACTCGATATGTAACATTGTGCATTTCTAAAAAAATGTTGAGTTTTAGATTGTTATTTTCAAATCTTTAATGAAATTTTATTTTAACTTTGTACGTATAAATTCTATAACTATGATACTCAATTAAAATTGTATTAGCCATGGTGATGTGGTATGGTTGCAATAAATGAATTGAAAATGCAAAATTGTGATAGAAAAGAAAATACCAAATGCACAATGAAAAGTTTGAGAATAAAAAATTACTTTAATATCCTAATTTTACTATATATATTGAGAAAATTTTCATATCCATATATATTTTATAATAAATTACCGGCATCATAAATTTGGTGAAATTAACTTTATTTTTTTAATTAATTTATAAAATAGCATCAATATATTCAAATTAAATAATTATTGATTTAAATAGTACATTAATTTGACATATTATATATTTTAATATATTAAAAATATTATTAAAACAAAAAATATATATATTTAAAAAATTTAGTTATAAAAAAACGCTCGTTATATATATCTCATATATATTAATTATTTTAAATAAAATTTAACATATCATTTTATTTCAAACTCGTTTAAATTAAACTATAAGTATTTATACCTATTAAATATTAAATATAATTTAATTTAATATCATTTGATATTACTAAGTTGTTATTTTTATTATTATAATTTTTTTTATAATCTCTCAAAATATTATTATAGTAATTGAATCTTAAAACTTGTAATATGTCATAAGTCGTAAAACCCAAAGAAAAGCCTGGCTATCCATATAAAAGGGCTCGGCCCAACAGACAACGGCTAACTTTAGTGAAATCTATTAACACACAATTTTCTCTTATTATATATATATATATATATATATATATATAACTCTTAACTTTTTTTATTTTTTATTTTTCAATCAAAAAATAGAAATAAAAAAATTTCGTATTGATTTATTGATACAATTTTTAATGTAATAATTTTTTTATCGAGTAATAATTATTATTATTTTAATTTTTTTATTTTATAAAATAAAAAAATTAAGTTTTTCAATATAAATTTTTAAGTTACTTTTATTATAATTAAAAAATTGATGTTAAAACATTTTATAAAGTGATTTACGAAAATAATCTTAAAATAAATAGTTAATTAATTTATTAATTTAATGATAAATAAATATATAATAGTAATTATTTTGAAGGTATAAGAATCTAAATATAATATATATATGAGCAATATATCATGATATTAACAATAATAACATAAATTTACTTAAAAAATAATTAAAATATAACAAAATAATATATGAATTTATTTAATTAATGTGTTTATTATCTAAAAAGTTAATCGTACATTCACTTATTATTTTTTAATTGATATGAGATATGATATGATCTTGATATAAAAATTATTAGTGCAATAAAAATATGATCTATGCATAAGTAAATTGATCGAATATTCATTAAATAGATAATCATTAATTTTATAAATTGTCACAATTAATGTAATAAAAATAATTATATTACACAAAATAAATACTCTTAGAAAATTATTTATTATATGGACATTCAACAAAAATATGACATGTTTCACAAGTGAATTGATCGAAGACTCATTAAATGAGTAATCATCAAATGTATGAATTTATCACACTTAATGTAATAAAAATAAATATATTATACAAAATAACTATTCATAAAAAATATTTATTATATAGATATTTTGATATTTATTATTGTAAAAATAGCAAAAAAAACATAAAAATATTGTTATTATATGAATATTTTGGTATTTCTTGGTATAAAAAATAATAAAAAGTAAAAAAACATGATATGCTTATAAGTGAATTGATCGAACACTTATTAAATGAGTAATTTTAACTATATGAATTGTTATTTTTAATATAATAAGAAAATTGTATTATACGAAATAAATATTCATAAAAGTATATATATTATATGGACTTTCAAAAAAATATATGATATGTAACAAGCGAATTGATTGAATACTAATTAAATATGTAATTATTAAATTTATAAATTACCCTCCTTAAATTAAAAAAAATAATTAAATTATACAAAATAATTACTCAAAAAATATATTCATTATATAAATATTTAGTATTTATTGAATAATTATTAATTGTATAAATTATTATTTTTAAAATAATAAAAATAAAAAATAATTATTTATAAAAATATATATTTATTATATAAATATTTTGATGTTTATTTTTATAAAAATAAAAAGAAAAAAAGTGCATCAAAATTAATTAAAAAAAAGGAGGAGAGAATAGTGGAGGAAAACTACCATCATCACCCCGGCTTTAAAACACAAATTCCACTTATTATTTAATGCATTACATGATTTGAACATCCTGTAAATCAAAGTGTTGCAACGTAAAGTGAACCGTAGCGATGGTTCGATTTCGTCGGAACCGTACGTCGGTTTCGAAACCGAACGAGGTTCTTGATGTAAGAACCTTAATAAAGTATCGGGTCCTCTCACTATTAACTGTAACAATTCAGATACACCATCAATACGCAGAAAATAAGTGTGAGAAATCAGTGAAAGCATCAAATTAAAAATTCATTGGAATTTCCATGTAAGTGCTGAAATTTGATCAATGACAGGAGGTATGTTTTCAATCCAATTTTGTTTCCGCTGCATTTAAATTATACGTTCATATGGTTTTCTGAACGTTTATGGATTGAATTATGTTCTAACATTTGGTATCAGAGCCATTTGAAAACAACTATGTTTTGCTCTGTTTCACGAAGAACTGAAATTTTTGGTTTTTATTTTGATTTTTTTTGATGCATATGGAAATTATAAAGTGTTTCAATATTGATTTTTGAGTGATTCTGTAAAATTAAACTTGAAAAAAATGAAGAAAATTAAACTTGATACTGTAACAATGATGTTTTTACTTCAAATTAAGATCATGAATTACTCGAAAATTGAATTCTGAGAATTTTGATAAAAAGAACACCGGATTTCATCACCAAAATAGAAAGATACAACCGGGTATCCATTAAGGTCAAACCGGATCAAGTTGATCCAACTGAAAGTTGAAGATGAAGTTTAAAATAAAAAATAAAAAAAATTGCTTCGTTTGAGAATCAAATCCAAATTACACTACAAGGTTTGTAATAGTATGTCCACTCAACCAGTAGACCCATGATGCTTTTATATGTAACAACATTGTTTTATATATATTTAGAATTTAGTTTTATTAAAATAATTAAACATTTAGAGTTTCTAGTACTTTAACCTTAATCCGAGGATAGAGAATCCAACAACCAAACCACTTTATATGTTATTTAATATTACATACTTTTATATATATTAGGTATTTAATTTTTTATTAAAACAAAATAAATATATATATATAAAATAATTCTGAATATAATATGATTAATTATTTAACTTAAGTTTGTCATGTGTATAATAATTATTATACATGTTATATTTATTTAAATAATTTTGGACACATTAAAATTTTATTTAAATACATTATGCTTAAATTATTTGTTTTTGGTATTTATATGTATAAATTTTGTAATTAATTATACATATAAAATTTAGTTAAATAATTTATGCATAATGAAATTAATTTTTAATGGTTATTATGGATTTAATTAGTTCTTATATTAATTATTTTTTGCTTTTATAATTTATTGTCATATATGCAATTTAAGATAAATAATATTTGCACATTTGAAATTAAATTAATATTACTTATAGTTTTATGAAATAATTGAGCATAAGTATTTAATTAATATTTAAGTAATTCATATAGTTTAATTAATTAGGGAGTAGCCACAACATCTTTAATTAATGAAAACTATAATAAAGTTTATTTAGGATCACATTTAGAAAATAAATATTAATTGTAATTAATCATATGTGATATAATAAATCTTATCCCACATGAATTTTTATTATATTTTTGTGATTAATTAGGATATAATATCAAATTATATTTTCTAATTTACCCACAGGGATTAGGAAAAGGAACATAATTTGATAGTTTTATCGTAAAGTTATGATGAATCTAATTGAATTAAAACTTTAGCCCATATGCAAATTTTATGTCACTAGATTCATATTATTCATGATTTACATTGGTAAAGAATAACTATAGTTTAGGTCTCAAATTTTAATAAACATATAATCTTTAATTGCAGCTTCTCAACCTATAAATTTCTCTAATATTTGTTGTGATATTCCCGATCTGAAAGGGGATAATTATAAAATATGGAAGGAAAGAATTCTCCTTCAATTAGGGTGGATGGATATTGATTATGTTATTAGGAAAAACAAATCACCTAAAATTACTCAAACTAGTACTCCAGACAATATCATGCTTTATGAACAATGGGAACGATCTAATCGCCTTAGCATGATGTTCATTAACACTAAAATCTCTGCTAGTATTTATGGTTCCGTTGATCAGCATACCAATGTTCAAGACTTACTAAAGGTCATTGATGATAAAATCGTCACTTCAGATAAGGCTTTAGCAAGCACCCTTATTATGAAGTTCTCTTCTTTGAGACTAACTAGTGTGAAAGGTGTGTGTGAGCACATTATGCAAATGAGGGACATTGCGGCTCAACTTAAGCATCTTGAGGTTGAGATGTCAGAATCCTTCCTGGTGCACTATATCCTTAACACTCTCCCACATCAGTACGGGCCATTCAAAATCTCGTACAATACACATAAGGATAAATGGTCAATCAATGAACTAATGACCATGTGTGTTCATAAGGAAGGGAGGCTTGTTATGGAATTTGGTGAAAGTGCAATGTTGGCTACAACGTACCAGAAACGAAAATCTCAATACAAGTATAAAGGGAAGGGGATAATTCCACCTCAGGCTGATATTAAGAAAGAATCCAAGTGTTTCTTTTGTAAAAAGATGGGACACATGAAGCAGGATTGTATCAGATTCCAGAAATGGCTTGAGAATAAAGGTAATCCAACCTCGTTTGTTTGTTATGAATCTAATATGGTTAATGTTAATATTAACACCTAGTGGATTGATTTTGGATCTACAATCCATGTTGCAAACTCCTTACAGGATATGCAAAATCTAAGGAAACTAGTGGGAAGTGAGCAATACATCTTATCCGGTAACAAGATGGGCTCATATGTGGAGGTTGTAGGGACATGTAGTTTGATTTTAAGTAGTGATTTTATTTTAGAATTAGAAAAGACCTTTTATGTTTCAAGTTTCTCTAGAAACTTGATTTCAATTTCAAGACTTGTACCTTATGGTTATTCCTTTCACTTTTCATAAACATCTTTCAGTTTATTTAATAATTTTGATTGTGTTGGGAATGATATTTTGTCTAATGGTCTTTACTGCATTAATTTATGAAATAATTCCACTCATAACGTTATGCATGTTCAAGCTGGCACTAAGAGGTGTATTATTGACGAAGACTTCTACGTTATGACATAGGAGATTAGGACATATCTCCATAGAAAGAATTAAAAGATTAGTGAAAGATGAGGTACTTAGTACTCTAGATTTTACTGATTTTGAGACATGTGTGGACTGCATTAAGGGAAAGCAGACTCACAAGTCAAAGAAAGGTGCCAATAGAAGTTCAAACATATTAGAAATCATACATACGGATATGTGTTGTCTAGACATGGACATTCAAGGTCAGAAATATTTTATCACCTTTATTGATGATTTTTCTCGATATATGTATCTCTACATGCTTCATAATACGAGCGTAGTATTGGATGCCTTCAAGAGCTTTAAGGTTGAAGTAGAGAAACAATGTGAAAAGAAAATAAAGATCGTGAGATTAGATAGAGGTGGTGAATATTATGGTAGATACACTGAGAATGGGCAAGCGCTTGGTCCGTTTGCTAAGTTTTCTTCAAGAACATGGGATAGTTGCCCAATACATTATGCCTGGTTCACCAGACTAGAATGGTGTAGCAGAAAAGAGAAACCGAACACTATTGGATATGGTGCGCAATATGCTTAGCAACTCCAATCTTCTTAAATCCTTGGGATTGAAGCTTTAAAGACGGTTGTGTATATATTAAACCGAGTTCCAACCAAGGCTGTCTCAAAGACGCCATTTGAATTATGGAAAGGTTGGAAACCAAGTTTGCAACATATGCATGTTTGGGGATGCCCGTCTGAAGTGAGGATTTATAATCCACAAGAGAAGAAGCTGGACCTAAGGACCATTAGTGGGTATTTCATTGGATATGCCGAACGGTCTAAGGGTTATAGATTTTACTGTCTATCTCACAACACTAGATTTGTGGAATCAAGAAATGCAAAATTTCTTGAGAATTACTTGATTAGTGGAAGCGATCGATCCTAGGGCATTGGTTCTGAGAAAGATCATTCAGATGCTCAATATGCCACTTCAAGTAATGGACTGACTGTTATTGTTAACAACACGTATCAAGTACAAACGCGTGTTGAATAACCATTCTTGGAAGTACCACAAGATGTTGATCCTGATCCAGTAGATGTTGAAGTTTAACAAATGCCTACAACTGTTGAACAACATGATCCTGCTCCTCAGGAGAATGTTGATGCAACATTAAGAAGATCTACTAGAGTAAGGAAATCATCGATTCCTAATGATTATGTTGTGTATCTACAAGAATGTGACTATAATGTTGGAGCTGAAAATGATCCTGAGACGTTTTCATAGGCCATGAGTTCTGAGGTTTCGAACTTATGGTACAATGCCATGAAAGAAGATATGGATTCTATGGCGTCTAACCGAGTCTAGGATCTCATCAAGTTGCCTGATGGTGTGAAAGCCATTGGATGTAAATGGGTCTTCAAAATAAAGAAAGACTCATAAGGAAACATTGAGAGACATAAGGCAAGACTCGTTGCCAAAGGATTCACTCAAAGGGAAGGAATCAACTACAAGGAGACATTTTCTCCTGTATCTAAGAAAGATTCACTTCGTGTGGTCATGGCATTGGTTGCCTATTTTGATTTGGATTTGCAACAAATGGATGTGAAAACAACTTTCCTTAATGGTAACCTAGAGGAAGAGGTTTATATGAAACAACCTAAAGGATTCTTCTCTAGTGATGGTGATCATTTGATTTGTAAGCTTAATAAATCCATATATGGATTAAAACAAGCTTCCCGTCAATGGTATTTGAAATTCCATAACGTCATCACTTCATTTGGTTTTGAAGAGAACGTCATGGATCAATGTATATACCAGAAGGTTAGTGGGAGTAAGATTTGTTTCTTGGTGCTATATGTGGATGATATTTTGCTTGCAGCCAATGATAAGGGTTTGCTACACGAGGTAAAACAATTCCTCTCTAAAAATTTTGATATGAAGGATATGGGTGAGGCATCTTATGTCATTGGCATTAAAATCCATAGAGATAGATTTCGAGGCATCTTGGGTTTATCTAAGGAAACCTATATCAATAAAGTTTTAGAGAGATTTCGGATGAAAGATTGTTCACCAAGTGTTGCTCCCATTGTGAAGGGCGATAAGTTCAATTTGGACCAATGCCCAAAGAATGATTTTGAAAGAGAATATATGAAAGCCATTCCATATGCTTCAGCTGTTGGAAGCCTGATGTATGCTCAAGTCTATACCAGACTTAACATTGTATTTGTTGTTGGGATGCTAGGGAGATATCAGAGTAACCCAGGTGTTGACCATTGGAAAGCTGCAAAGAAAGTAATGAGGTACCTACAAGGAACCAAGGATTATATGCTCATGTATAGACGAACCGATGAACTGGAAGTAATTGGCTACTCCGATGCGGACTTTGCTGGCTCTGTTGATTCACGAAAATCAACATCTGGTTACATTTTCATGCTTGCCGGTGAAGCTGTGTTTTGGAGGAGTGCGAAATAGTCCTTGATTGTTACTTCCACTATGGCGGCCGAGCTCGTATCATGTTTTGAGGCCACATTGCATGGTGTACGGTTGAAGAGTTTCATTTCCGGACTTAGAGTAGTTGACTCTATTTCTAGGCCATTAAGATTGTATTGTGACAACTTAGTTGCTGTATTTATGGCTAAGAACAACAAAAGTGGTAGTCGTAATAAGCACATCGACATTAAATACTTGGCCATAAGAGAACGTGTTAAGGAAAATAAAATAGTCATTGAGCATGTAAGCACTGAGTTGATGATTGCTGATCCTTTGACTAAAGACATGCCACCAATGAAATTCAAGGATATGCCACCAATGAAATTCAAGGATCATGTAGAGAAAATGGGAATTGGTTCCACCTTGTAAATTTATATATACAATTAATTAATGAAACTCTTATATATTGTGATATTTTCTCATATTCATATGCATCTTAATTTATTTGAGAAAATATATATTGGATCAAGAATAAATATAGAATTTATTCATTAAGTTTCGTTACCACATAAAGTATAGTACTTGAGAAACTAAATACATTGTAATACATAAAAGATAATACTCGCTCTTAGAGGACATATCGCTATGATTCATGTATTTTTTTACTCAAGAGAATTCCGTTTAACGTTTGCACCAAGTGTGAGAATGTAAATCAAAGTGGTGCAACGTAAAGTGAAATGTGGCGACCGAAACCGAACGAGGTTCTTGATGAAAGAACCTTAATAAAATATCGAGTCCTCTCACTATTAACTACAATAATTCAGATACACCATCAATACGCAGAGAATAAGTATGAGAAACCAGTGAAAACATTAAATTAAAATTCCATTGAAATTCTCGTATAAGTGTTGAAATTTGATCAATAACAGGAGATATGTTTTCGATCCAATTTTATTTTCGTTGCATTTAAATTATACGTTTACGTGGTTTTCTAGACGTTTTTGGATTGAATTATGTTAAAACACATAAGTTAATTATAAAACCCATAATCGAAGTACACATACATAATCAAGAAATTAAACACAGACCCATAAAACTAATATAATTGAATACTAAAAGAAGTAGACTGACACATTACAAAACTTTAACATCATCCTTAAATATTATGACACTGAACCTTAGCATGTTTTTCTTTCCTTTTTCTTCCTGTATTTTGAACGGAAGACCAGCTTGCTCGATGAGAGCATTAACACGTACAACTCAAAAAACAACTTTCCTATCCAAAATAATAAATAAAAAAGGAAGAATATGTGAAAAACAACACACGAGTTCTCACATATATGAAATGGGTTGGCGTAATAACCTAGTAATATTATGCAAAGTGCTAACATATATAGGCTGTAAAATTAATTTTTCATCTTAAATTAAATTGTGTCAATTCAATCATAAACTTGTATATATAAAAATTACAAAATTGTACTGCAGTATAATAAATTATAAGAATAAAATAAAAAAATATTTACATTATTGTAGTGACAATTATAAAAATAATTACGACAATATAACTATTTATAAAATTCATGAATTTCAATATCCTTCCAATATTATTATAAAGTGAAAGATCATTAACGTCCTCTATAATTAATACCATTATCAGTATTATGATACAAAGCAATGGTGGTTTTAAATGGTAATAATTGCTCAAAATACTTCTTCTTCTTCTTCTTTTAAATTTTTCTTATATTTCCACTTATAAATTATAACATATTTTTATGTATACTATTAGGTTGGGTACCTAGAGAAATTTATGGTAATAGATTAGTATAATTTATGTATTATTTTATTAAAATTTTAATTTTAATACACTATACAAATATTAGTATTATTTTAATCATTTTAAATATATATATAATCCAAATATGACACATGGGATATACGTGATAAATTTAACAAGTATATTGTGAGAATTTTTTTTTTAAAAAAAAGAAACATAAAAGATGGTCAGAATCTAATAACTCGATCAAAATTTTTGTCATAAGTTTAATAAAAAAAAATTAATTTGATTATTACGAATATTCGAAGAAAGATAAAATTTGAATTAATTGTGACAAAATATCTAAGATTGAAACCATAATTAATGACATATATGATAATTATCAAACTTGTAGTGGTAAATAAAAAAGAAGATCTTGATAGCCATAACTATAATATTTATTTTTTTATTTTTTAAATTCTTACAATGTCTTTGTAAAATTTGTTACATAAGATACATGTTACATATTTTTATTAAAAAATATTATTTAAAATGACTAAAAAAGATAATAATAATTGAATTATGGTATTAAAATATTTTTTTTAATAACATGTAATGTAATATAAAGGATACCAATAAATGCTAATGAGTGATTCTAAGTTACCAAATCCCTTTGTGCTTATTCCATATATTAATATATATTATATACTATATACTTATTCATATAACTTATTTATTTTTCAACTACAAGAAAACATGTCATTAAAAACAAATACCTTTGCTCTTAAAAGTTGATATTTTGTTCCAAATATGAATCAAGGATAAAACATTTTGTCACTCCATTTGTTCCAAAATAGAAGTCACTGAAAATCAAGACACAGTTAAATTTTATCCTAAAAAATCAAACTATTGTGGAGCAAAGATTTTGTCATTGAATACATTGACTTTGTCCTTAAAAACTCTAATATATTAGTCCTATTCAATTTTTAAAGACAAAAAATTTGTCCATAAAAATTAAGTATTTTTATTATAAAAATGTCATAAAAATATTAAAATTTTCTAATTTAAGAATTTTTGTTATAAAAATATTAAAATTTATCGCCATAGATTTTACATGTCATTTTTAAGAGAAATTTATTTTGCCAAAATTTGAATGTTATACAGTATTTGTCCCCAAATATGCATTTTAGGACAAAAGTACGACAAAGTGTTTTGCCAAGGAAAATATTTTTTTGAGAAAAAAAAGTGGAATAAAATATATGTATGATCAGTTCTTTAAAAGTATTTTGGATAACACTTCAAGTAATTTTATAATCCTAAAATTATTTTGTCTTAAAAAAATATCTTGTCACAAAATAAATGTATATCTTGGGACAAAACAACAACAAATTTATAGTTTTAAAAATATATTTAAGAAAGAGTTTCTAGCAAAATATTTTGTCTCATTAAAATTAATTTGAGACAAAATTATAACAAATTTCATAATCTTAAAAGTATATTTAAGAAAGAGTTTTTAACAAAATAATGTCTCAAAAAAGTTTGTGACTGACAATTTATTTAGTTTAAGAAAATATAATATAAGGTAATTTTTTGACAAAATTATTTGTCTCTAACAAATTTTTTAAGATAAAACTATAACAAATTTTTTAATTTTAAAGTATATTTAACAAAGAGTTTAGTAAAATATTTTGTTTTAATAAGTTAATTTGAGATAAAAATAGGATAAATTATAAAGTTTTAAAAAGTAAAATATGAGATAATTTTTTAATAAAATTATTTAATTCAAAAATATATTTAGAACAAAATTACAATAGATCATATAGACCAAAAAAAAATATAAGGAAGGAAAATTAAAACAAAAACTTTTTACCTCAAAAAATTTAAATTGGGACAAAAATTTGATAAATTATAGTGTTAACAAATATATTTTTCTTAAAAAAAAAATAATCTGAGATGCGTGAGTATCAAACTTGTTAGAAGATTTAAAGTGTACAAAATGCAATAAAAGGATAATTAAAATGCAATAATTTTAACAAAAAAAAAACATGTAAAAGAATTAAAAAAATTAAAAATTAACATCGTGATGGTACCTTATTTTGTCCTCGCATATATTGACAATTTTGAGCTAGAAAACACTGCAGTAGGCGACTAATTGTACTCTAAATCTTGCAGAATCCTAAACATGAGGATGCAATGAAAAGCTACAAATAAATATATAATTTGCCAATCTAATGTTTACCAGATAATTTCCAAAACTATTTTACATTATTTATGAAATCGACAACCAAAGCATTTGTTTGAGAGTGTTATGTTACCAAAGCATCATGAATGAATTGTAGTGGCATGCAATGTGTGAAACTAATGAAAATGTAGTAAGGGGAATTCTGAATACAACCAAAAAGTAACTTTCTTTTCTAAATAGCTTACTTTTATTATTTTATTTTAAATCATTTTATTTTAAAAATAAATAAATTTATTTTAATTTATATATTAAATTAAAATTAAAAAAATATTCATATAAAAAATAAGTAGTTAAAAATCAATTCATTAATTTTTTTAAATATTATTTTTAACACAATAATCTTATATTCATATATATTTTATATTATATCCAAGTTTTTTTTTTTAAAAAGAATAACAATAAAATATATTTATAAAAATTTAAAAAAAATATAAAAAATTAATTGATTTTTTTTAATTTACATATAAAAATAATCATCGTGAGAAAAAAATAATCATCATGAGAAAAAAATAATATTTAAAATAATCTATTTATAAAAATGATGATTTAGAATATACTTCACTCGATCCCCGAGAAAGTAGCAAAAGGCCTATTTGTTGCTGCGCTTGGGATTGCATTGACAGGTGAGAAGACAGACATGGACGAAGAAAGTGGGGACATCAAGATCTAGGAGATTATCTCTCTGCCTCACTCTATTAACGTCTACTGTTTTAATACCAAACAAAATAATAATAATAACAACTAAGTACAATTTTTTTTCATAAATTAAATATATTAATTATTATTATTATTATTTTATTGTTATATTTATAAAAAATAATAATTATTTTAAATCAATTTTAATAATTTTATTCTTATTTTTTTAATTTATTAAGATATTTTTATGTTGGGGACATTTAAAAACATAACTTAACAAAGTTTAATTAAATTTAATTTTAGTTTTCGAAAAAAAAAATAATAAACTCAAAAATTATAAAAAATAAATAAATATGTGTTTAAAAATGTTTGTGATTCAAGTGCACTAATTATAAAAATAAAAATAAAGTGATTAATTATTTATAAAAATGTTTATTATATGTATATTTTAAAATTTATTAATATAAAAAAAATCAATAAAAATATAAAAATAAATAAAATTAAAATTTGTTCCTTAATTAGAGATTCATGTTTTTATATATATTTATTTTCCTAATCTATCTTAAGTTTTTTTTTATCAAATAATACAATATTGAATTTATGATGAAATATCACAAGAGAGCAAACAACTCACACAATTACAAAGATAATATAAGTGAAGGTAATTAAAAGGAACATTTATAGCCCCTAATACCTAAAACATACAAGAAGCAAATAATATTAGCCAAAATTCAAATTATAACAATATAAATCATATTAAGTCTAGCCATCACGCAAATTTCAAAAGAAAAACATTCTTGACAACCAAGTCATTGCGACTCTTCCAAATCCACTAAAAATAGAGACAACACTTATATGTATATTATCTCTATTAGTAGTACAACATGATCAATTATAAAAAGTTGAAGGAAATATTACCATCTTAAAAAAAATTAAATACACCCAAAATTAAGTTAAGATAATGTTTATCATATGACACCCAACAAATAGATGATTAACAAACTCAACATTAGAATTTCAAAGGGGACAAAGTGCATAAACCAAGGAGTGATAGCTTACAACTAAAGCTTTATGGAGACACCGCCTTAGGAAGTATTATAGGTGGCAATTTAATTTTTCAAACATATTTTCAAAACAACTAATTAAACAGGTTATGAGCATTCTTAATTTGTCTTCCCAACACCTCATAAGCAATAGTATACGTTAAATTTACCTAGAAAATGAGTTTAGTAGAATAGTTAAGATTCAATAAGCATCTTCAGGTAAAAAAATTGAGTAACAAAAGGCACATTCCACCCCATATGAATTTGGATTAAGCAAATCACTCATAAAATCAATGCTTTGCACATACATGGAAATTAGTTTGAACATTGGGTTATTCAAAATCCATGGGTCATATCAAACATGGATAAAATTACCATTTTCTACACACCCTTAAATAAAAGATTGTAAGCCTCTGTAAAGCCTCTCCAAGGCCAAAAATAAGAGTGCCTAGCACTTGTTGTATAGAAAGACTTAAGCCTAAAATATCAACTCTTATTTACTTGAGCCAATAAAAAACATGCAAACTTAATTATGCACCATCTTCGCTTAGCAACCAAGGTCAAATTAAAAGCTTGTAAATCCTTGAAGCCTAGGCTTAATCTCTTTCACTTTATACAACACATTTCATGCTACCGTGTGAATCTTTCTATTGTTAATAAATTGAAAGATGAAATGTTATAAGTAATAGCAAGACTACTTATTAAAATAAAATCAATTATATTATGATATATAAATTAATATATACATAAATTTGTGATTAAAGCATTTTCCTTTTATAATCAGTTTGAGATACTAGTCGAATTTAAAATCTAACATGGCAATTAGGTGAGTTACAGATATGTTTTAAAACTTCACCTTCCTAACTTATTGCACAATATTACAGTTATGTATTAATCTTGACAAAATCTATTAACATAGTTAGTTTTAGATTATTTCATGTCACTAACATGACATTTTTTTAAAATTCAAGTTGCAATTTATCTTTCAAATCCTCTAAATACATTTTAGTTAGCAATGACATGTCTATTTTATTGGTATAAATACCAAAA
Organism: Hippophae rhamnoides; assembly: GCA_033030585.1. NCBI lineage: Eukaryota > Viridiplantae > Streptophyta > Magnoliopsida > Rosales > Elaeagnaceae > Hippophae > Hippophae rhamnoides. The sequence goes on along the minus strand of CM065428.1, from coordinate 64,960,017 downwards.
ATATAAAACCAAATAAACATAACAATAAATTTTTATCAATAACGTCTAATATTATAATGATAATTTTACACTCACATTTTTCATTAAAGCCATCCATAATATCTATATTGTAAAAATAAATCATAAATATCTTATCACTTTAAAACGTAGTATTGGTGTTGATTTTGGACAACACTAGATAGGTGATGAGCAAAATCGACATCGTCGATCTTGCCAATTCTTTGGTTTTATATTTATAAAACTCTCGTAAGTGCATAAATCATTTCGTAGAAAATGATAAGTATACTCCCAAGGTCGATCTAAGAAAGGAATATATGTGGTTTTTAATTTATTATTTAAACTTTTAAAAACGAAATTAAATCCTAAACATCCTATCACGATATTTTGGTTTTTGTGTTTCTAATCTAATAACATAAAAATAAACATAGATACAAATTCAATAAACATAGATATAGATTCAATAAACATTGATGCAAATTTTATCATTTATAATAGTGGAGTATTTATTGATATAATAACTAAGTTAATTACGATTGCTCATATTATTTAGGTTATTAAAGATATAAATTGATATTTATTGATTCTCTCTTTTTTATATGAATAACAACTTTGGTGGGGTTAGATATTCTTTGTTAACTAAACAAATCAATTAACACCTATGAGTGGGGTTGATAACTAATTTGGTTAATTAAATTAATTTCTTTTTCTAAGAGATTGAAAATGAACAATTTAAATGCCACATTTAGTGGGGTTAGACAATTTAAACTTTATTCAAGGTGTCCAAATTAAACCTAAGAATTTAGTTATCTGAGTACTAACTTTCAAGTTTTAAAACCACTACTGAAAACATGTTGTCAATACATTTTCAGATAATAATTCTTATAAAAACTTTTGAAATAGAGCTTCACTCTAACTATCGGGTGAATGCACCAACAAATAAAAGAGCACTACTCTAAATTAGATAGGATAACTAAACCTTAAAATCTAATTTTCAGATTTAAATTTGTAATGAAAAATAATATATTTCTCTCTAACATTCTTAATATAAAATCTTAAATAAAAATAAAATCAATTCATTTTGAGATTTTTACCAATTTAATATTTCGCAAGCATAACAACATTATTATTATATCATGTTTACAAATAGCCAGCAAAGTTAAATTTAATCACAGACAAATTAAATATAACATGTAAAAATAAAGTATAAAAAATAACTACAAAGAAAATAAAATCCTTACAGTACTTTGATGCTATTCTTGTTGCTAGAAAACCTCCAAACGAAATTTGCACTCCCATTTATTGAATAAAAAAGAAAATAAATTATAAAAACATAACTAGTTCTTCTCAAAAAGAGAAGACTCTAAAACTAAGAAAAACTAAGGAAAACTAAAAACTAAGAAAAGAGAGAAAGAAAGAGAGAAGAGAATGTGTTTTTAGGTGTGATATGAAGTGAAGAGAATGAGGGTATTTAGAGGTGAGTAGAGGAAGAAAAAGTGGGTAAAAAAATGATAAAAAATGGTGGAAAGGCAGAGTAGTGAATGATGACGTCATGTTGACGTGGGGGCAGCGGCGTGTGGAGATTGGGGTAGATGGACGCAACGGCGCGGGCGGACTGGGCGCAGATGGACGTTGGCATGCGCGGATTGGGATCTATGCTGGCGCAACGTGCGCGTGGCTCGGGGTGGCTGGGCGCGCAACCTATATTGGTCGACACAGTTGGGCGGCTCTGTGCGCGATTTTACTCCTTTTTGACATTTTTGACTCATTTTGTCCAATTTTTTCATATTTGTTGACCTTTCCTCGTTTAATTATGAATATATTTGTGATGTATTGCCTCCAATATTTCTTTTTAAGCAAAAATACCTGAAAAATAATAAAAATATCTGTGATTCTAAAAAGATAGATTTATATAAATATATGATAAAATCATATAAATATATATTTTTAATCAATTAATGTACCTAAAATCATGGTAATTTTAGTGTTTTTTGAGCATTTATCAATATGACTTATGGTTGCTCTTAGATCTTAGATATATGAGATTTAGGTCTTGCTCATTGATAAATATGAAAGAGAGTACTTATGGTTGCTCTTAGATCTTATATGGTGTATCTTAATTCTAGTGATGTGTGAATGTGTATAATGGTGCATATGTATGTATCCTTTATCTATATAGATGTACTAGTTGTAACATTGTGATTATTTCTTCGTAATTATCTCTTTTGAATAATTAAGGGGATAATTACTAGCCATTTTTCTCGTTAATAAGATTATCCAGTAATCATGCTTATCTGATGACTTAGTGCTTATTGGGCTAGCTCATAAGATTTTTATTGACTCCAACACTCTTTATTCATCACATTACATGCATTAAATTGCACTTAACCTCATACCCCAGACTTTATAGGCCTTGATCAAATGGATGAGAAGGTCTAATTATAGTTCTATCTATATCCTAGTTTGTGATCCTTTTAGTCACATTGATAGTGTTAGACTCACTCTTGTATATTGTTTTATTTTTCCAGATGAAGGATTATACACAATGTTTAGTCATTCAAAATGTGCAGAATGGTTTCCTATCATTGGTGGTATTTCAAAATTTCCAATCAAACTACCAATTATAGAGTAATGTTAAAGTCCATGCTAGCACTTGTGAAGTCAACATGGGGTTACATTATATGTCTCTCACCTTTTATAATATCGAGCATGTATGCAAGAATTTTCAAGTCTGTATAGAAAATATTTGAGTGAGAGGACTTATTTAATCCCATAAAGTCCTATTTTAAACTACATTCTACCATTCCAGAAATTGGAGGTTTTACTTGGATATTTTTTCAACCACCAAGGGTAGATTTATTAACCATAAGTGTACACTGCGATGGATATGGACTAAAGAGATCTACACAACATAGTGACTACATAGAGGATGCATTATGGAATGGCCAATGAGGTTTCATATGGTAGAGGCATGTGTGATAATGTCCCATCTAGCAAGAGCCTAGATGACGATGTTCTTACCTATAGGTCCTATTTACTGGTGATATGGTTGGTGTCCCTCTTCTTGGTAATGTTAGTGGCATGTCTAGCACACCTCTAGCTATTGAAGTTCCATCCATGGAGCTTTAGCTCTAATAATATGTTTGTCTTTCAAACTATGTGATTCTTTTGGTTATGTTTGTTACAATGATCATGGATTCTTGGTAGGATTAGTGGATTATATGACTATTTTCTTTGTAACCCTTTTTAATTTGTGCACTTATGCTTCTTGTTGGAGTGAAGTAACATGAATGCATAAAATGTTGGACACTTTTGAGAAGTTTAGGAATTGAGAAATCATGTCTTGATCACCTCAAGTTCTTGTAGGACTATTATTCTTCTCAACTTAACAAATCATGTGCTTGATTTGTTCTTAAACATTGTCTAGAATCTAGATATGTGGTTGGACATTTAGGAAAGTATTTTTCAAATGAGGATTCACTAAGATTTATTACAAGAGGTTTCCATCCTCTAGGAGGACACATATTGTGGCACAATTAGAAAGGTGGTGGAAAGAGCTTTATAGCCCATCAGACCAAAGTCTTGTACTTAGCAACATGTAAGGTATGGTTCTATGCTTCACAACTTGTGAGGTAGAACTTTGGACTTTTTAACTTGTACATCAAAATTCGTAAATAGGTTACTTGATATTGATTATATACATTGAATTGAACTTAGAGATTAGTTATGACTTGGCATTTTCTATGATTTTGATTTTGTTCTTCTTTCCTTTTATTTTTCATTTATTATTTTATTTTTAATTTGATTATGGTCTCGTCTGTTTATAATATTATGGGCCTTTTTGGAGTCTTTCCAATATTAGAGACTATAGTCTAATAAGTCATTATGCAAGGAAATGAGGATGTACTAGGGGAGAATATTGTGTAGGTTGAGAACCCAAGGTGATATGATGCACAAAAGATGAGGTATGATTACTTAGTTTAGGTCGGGCTTATTCGACTAACCATACCTTATTCGAATGGGTTCCATCTGACTAGGTGGGTATGCATTTCCATCTGATTATACATATTGTGGTTGGATGATCAGGTGATCTTAACTTGTGCACATGTTTCCTGATTGAGCCTTGTCATGCTTGAATGAAGTTTTTCTAAATTAGGGTGATTCGTTGGACCATATGTTACTCAACGGATCCCTCCAATCCATCACCCCTCTACTTAGAGTACTTTAAATTATTAAGTGATTCAAGCATGAAATGCTTTACACCTTAGAACAATTATTGGTTTCGAGTTGATGATTTTTCCCATTTGATGAGAATGTCAATTCCATGCTTTCCCAAGGTGTTTTTTCCCTAATGTTATAGACTTGTGTAGTCCCCTTGTTGAAATTTTGCAGACCTAAGTGTGCATTTTAGTGTTGTACATGAATTTGAAACGATTCTTAGATCTAGAGAGCATGACATTCAAGCCAATGCTTCCCTTATAGAGTTGGTGACCAATTAAGGGGAGATAGAGCCTTGAACTACAAATAAATTTATAATTTGTTATTGAAATTAGAATAAATAAAAGTACATTAATTTATATGCATCAATGTTATTTAATTCATTAAATAAATCTTAAAAACCTCATATTATTCGTGTCTATTTAAACTCTATATATAGGAATACATACAAAAGGATTGAACTTAAGTGAAATAATCTATATAGATTGTGACAATTGATTAAAGTAAGGGATCTTTAATTATATCAATAGTAAGACCTATATCTATTGGAGAATGGAGTGACCCTAATCTAAGATAATTAATGTGAAGACATATAATTAAGAGTGTTTATGTATGATATGGATCATAAAAGATTATACCAGATATATTAGAAACACTATCAATATTTGCTTACTTATGGCTCTTTTTTTATGTCACCGATGACCATGTGCAAGACGGTCTTAATTTTGAGTGATTTAATTATCTCTTGTCATGACACCTTGGTATTTATCTTACTCGACAATGCTCCACAATTGTTGGGCTAAGATGTATTGTATCTTAGCATCTTAGTGTTCATGTGGGGGTTGAGAGGTTATCTTACAAGATGATAATGCACTCCATCTATTCTTAGATATTAGAAAGTAGCTTTCTTGTTTAGCGATTATAGAGCTTGAATGACTATACATATCTTGTGATATGATCATAGTAGATTTATTCATAAGAATCGTGGGTATTTAAGGAGAAACAATAGGGTAAAATTAATATTTGACCAACTCTAATTTTGAACAAGTTGTGGAGGATTGAGGTGCATCTCGTGGTTATATTAGTTGATTACTCAATCATATTAAGCTTTGATAAATATCAGTCGTGACATTAAACAATTTTATTTCAAGTTCACAATGAAAAATTCAATAATTAATCAAAAAGTTAGTTAATATATCAAGTTTTATTTAAATTTGAACTCATAATTTCATCGATCCTCGAATTTGTTTCATAAACAATGACATTATACATTTTGCATATTATAATGAAATGATCTAATTATCAATAAATATATTTATTATTATGATATTTTACTAGGATTTAAATGGATATCTAAGTGTATACTTATGTTATTTAGAGTCCATTATATTTTTAAAATCTTTAACGCAATATATTTAAATAAAAATATAGACTTCAAACGAAACATAACTTATCACGAGAAGATTGAAAATTGTATATTGTATATTAACAAACTTTTTATTGAAACAATCATTCTTAGCTAATTAAATTATTTATGCATAAATGGTTTTTGTAATAATAAGATGTTAAATCTTCTATACTATTGGCTTGAGATTTATAATTTGAACTCCTTTGTCAATTCTCCGATTGATATGACATAACCTACCTTGCCCAAATTTAGTCAATCATAACCTTGCTCCCTTATAAGCATATTTGAAGTGTTTTTTTTATAATAAAAGTAAAGGCACGTGTAAAAGTACAGGGACGTACATTTAAATACTTTATTTTATTATTTTAAAGTAAACTGCTTGATTTAAAATTTCTTGATAAATAAAAATTAATATATAATATTTATATAATTATAAATAAATTATATGTATCAAATAAAATTATACTCTCTTAAATTTTAAAATTTTAAGTTATATTCAAAAACTAATTACAAATTTAATAATTCAAAATATTCATACTCAAATAATATATATAATTATTATAGTATATCTACTAAGTTTAAATAATACGTAACTAATTATTTGTGTATAAGTTATGGGTTTTGTATAAATTAACAAATTTATCATTAATTTATGATGTTTGTAAAAATCTACCATTTTAATTTTAAATTGTAATAAATATATCATCAAAATTTTACAAGTGTTATAAATCTATAATTTTTATGATAAATATGTCACTTAATTTTTTCTTAGTGTTATAAATATATCATTGAAACATATAACAATATTGAAAAATTTGTATCACCATTAAAGAATTTGATAGTATATTTGTTACAAAAGTGATAGATTTGTAATATTTATATGAATTTTATAGATAAATTTATTACATCTTAAAATTAAATGATATATTTATACAAACGTTATAAGTTTGATAGTACATTTATTGGTTTATTTTTTACCTTTGCACTACTACAAAACCGTGCTTTAAAGTCGGCTTTTAGTCGATTTTAAATGGCAAGATTTAAAATTTAAAGTTGGTTTAACTCGTGAATTGATTTTAATTTTTTTATACGTATTTTACTCATTAGAACTTGTATTCGATCACATATAGTAGAAAAAAATCAAAATCTGTTTAACAAAATTTAAATAATACAAATAATTGATTGTAGTTACATAAAAACCAAACATAACAAATATATACACATAAATATAATTATGAAATACTTATACAAAAATTTATACACATAATATAAAAAAAACATAAAATGAATAATAAGTGCATAAAATTAATAGAAATACTTACAAAAGTAAATTAAGTGACAAAATGAAGAAAATGAAGAAAAAATGTGTTTTGTAAGTGAGAAAATGAATATAAAAATTTAAATATTTCGCTCAAAAAATAGGAGATCTAGAAGATAATTTGGAGATGAAGAAAACTCATTAAGCGATGTTAGAATTGGTGGTCGTATGTAGCCAAAAAAATGAGAAAAAGTGGAGGAGGAGTGTCGATTTTGGATTTTTGGGTGTTGTTTACAGCGTTGCAAATAAAAAATGTTGTGTCTGATGGGGAAGAAAGAAGAGAAGAGGAAAATATCAACATGTGTAGCGTCTACGTAGTATTGGTCCTACGTGTGAACCAACATTATCCACGTGTCAACCGATGCTATCCACGTGTGTAGCGTCGATAGACACATATAACCGATACTATCTCTTACGTGTAGCGTTAATTCAACACGTCAATCGATGATAAAAAACTATGTAGATAGCGTCGATTTTTCAACAAATTGACTTTAAATTTATTATATATTAATTTTATACAAAAATCGAATTTAAATTTCGACTTAAATGTTACATTTTGTAATAGCATTAGGTGAATCGATAATAACAACTAACTAGCAATAAGTTAAATAAGTTAGTGTCAGATGCAGGCTTTGAACTTGAATTCTAACTCGAAACCCATAGCCTTCGATTGATGTAGGATCAAACCTCGAGGTCCCAGCAATGTACTCATATGGTCGAGCCCTAAAATTTGTTGCAATTTACACATCCAGTCACATATTTTCTCGTGATTAAAATCTTCAAATTGAGATAGATAAGGATACTCTAAGCTGAGCCTCCCCCCACGCTGTCTCAAATTTTAAGTATGCGTAAAGACAGTTCAAAACAATAGATAAGTTAATTTGTCATTTCTCGTACTCAATCTAACTTTCATAAGACGTTACGGCAAGTGCTGTGTGACTAATGAAATATGGATTTTTTTTTATATATATATATTTTTAGAATGCTTGATTTATAGACTTATCATTATTATTAGCCTACCTATATATTAACAACCCTACTCTCTTTTTATTCTTACAATTATTTTTTAATCTCTTTAATAAAATAACAACAAATTGTATCATGCATGCAAACTGTATCAGAAAGGGATATTTGGGTAAGTGTGAAAGGGACGAGACTTGCCCACAGAATATTTACCATTCAGATTCGATAGCTACCTTTTATACAAACTCAGTCATATAGTTGTCCTCTATTTGTCTTTAAGCCGTAATTACTCTCCTTTGCCTTTTGTCACTCTCAATAGTTGAATCACTGTTGTCTACGGTCGTTGCCAGCTCATCTAGGCTATTTTGTAAGAATTAGGTAATCTAGCTGTTTTTTTCTCTATTTATTTATTTATTTATTTAATTTTTATAGTTAGCCAATAAACACAGCTTACACAACTTATATTATATTGTACAACTCTTATGTTTGCAAGAGTGGCGATCATATCAAAAGGATCAAATGTTTTAGTTCATAAGTTTTAAATCAAAGAGGACCAAATGTTACAATTGAGTTCATAAATTTCAAATATGTGACAGAAAATATCATAACACGTTATTTTAATCGATCATATATATCAAAATTACTTTTAAGAATTTACTTAATTTATTATTTTATATCATTAATTTTATAATCTTTATAATTAGAGTGAATCATACCACAAATTTTTTATATATATTAAGAAGAATAATTTAATATATTTGTTATCTTTTTTAACAATTTAATCATTATGTTTCAAAAATAAGTGATAATACAAGAATAAATTATTTATTTTTTTAATTTTTCCCATATTTTTTTAACTGTTATTAAAATACCACTTTTATAAATTATATTTAACAATAGATAATAATGATTACAAAATTGATAAAAAATATAAAAATATAAATGTTTTTAAAATGTGATCATTTTTTTCTTTTGGTATCACTATGTTATAATAAAATGTACTAAACTATATATTACAAAAATATTAAATAAATTAAACGGTTCTAAGTAACATAATTAAAGAACCCTCCGTTTGTATCTTATAATTATTTGCTTAATTGAAAATTTTGCTTTAGATGTGTTTATGATGGAGAAAAATATCTACAAAATTTTATATTTATCGTAAAAATAACACTTGAATTATGTATTTATTTTTGAGATAATTTAATCACATTATTAAAAAAATACTATATAAAGACAAAATTATTATTTTGTTTTTTTTTTTGTATTTTTCAATTACATTACATTATATAGAGTATGTTTTAATTTGAATAAAATGTAACGTAACGATTTGATGAAAAAATTAAATAAAAATATAAAAATTAATCATTTAACCTTTTACAATTATTTTTTAACATAATAATACTAAACTATCATAAAAATAAATATAATACTTTAACAATATTCTTAAAATAAATACGTGATCATTACATTTACATTCACTTTCTAATAATACATAGCTTTCTGTAATTTTCTTATAGTTTGTTTTATTTTTCAGACTTTAGCTCACGCATACTTATAATTGGTATTTGTACTACTTAAGTAATAGATATATAGGGCTTATAAGCGTGGGTACTTTTCTTCTTCTCCGTCTAGGCTTCTATTTCGTCATTCTTTTCATGGATTAGTTTGATGCCTTATTTAAATTTTTGGAAAAAATATATTATTAAGTGTATATTTTATAATATTAAAATTTTAAGTTATTTAGACCTGTATGTTTTTAATATGTGCTTCATCGTAACTATTTTTGAAAATATTTTTATAAGGCTCATCTACACAAAATCTATAAATTTTTCAGACTTTTTATTACTTTTTATCCTATAATTTTTGTTAATTTTTTTGAATTTTATACTTTGATTTCGTAACTTTTTCCTTTATAATTTGTTATTTTATATTTTAATTTTTTATACTTTTATCTACCATTTTCAAAAGTTGATCTAATCTTAAATTAAATGTGTAAATAATTAAAAAATTAATATATCAATTTATAAGAGAAAGTAGATTGAGCAAAGTATTAAAAAAAATTCTAAATTATTTGTTTAAGTTAATTTTTTATAATAATTATAGATAATTTTTTCTAAAATAAAAAATATGTTAAATAAATAATTAGTTGTTTGCTATAAATATTTTCAAATAATTTTTTCTATTCTCAAATACAACAAATATATGTATTTTATAGGAAATAATATATGGATAAATAAGTTAAGAATAAAATTATTTTATTAAAAATTAAAAATACACAAATATAAATATATGTATAAATTAAAATATCGATGTCTTTTTATCACACAATGTCTTTAAGATAATTGTTTGGTTCACCGTGTGTGTTAGAAAAATATAAAAACTTATTTATTAGGATACAACGATCAAATAATAATAAATTTACACTACAGTTTATTATTTCACGAACTTTTAAGTATATAAACTCTATTAGAGTAACCTAACTCTAGATAAAAAATACATATTTTTTTTGTTCGCCTTTTTTTTCTTTTTCTTTTCTTTCTTTTCATCTCCTTTTAGAGTTTTCCTTTTTCTTTCTTTTTATAAGAAAATAAGTGCAATGAAAGAAGACTGAATAGGAGGAAAAAACATTAAAAAATATAGAAAAAGAGGAAAACAACATTAAAGAATATAGAAAAGGAGGAAAAAAACATTAAAGAAGACAAAAACGAAGGAGTAAAAACCGAAGAATACATTAAAAAGGTTAGAAACGGAGGAGAAAAAAATTGAAAAATACATTAAAGTAGGAAAAAAATTGAAAAATACATTAAAGAAGCTAGTCGTTTCAAGAATTTTAATTCAAAAATTTTCAACAATTCCCCACGTGAAATAAAATTGACATAGATTTTAAATTAAATTTTGGTGTAAAAATAAAGTTCAACGGTTCAAAACTTACATAGGATAGGTAGGCGTTATCCTTTGAAGCTTCCTCTATAAAAGTATATTTATCTTACTGATTGACCAATAGATATGATATCTTTGAACTATTCTGTCATTTATGTAAGCGATGACATATTTCATATAACAGTCTTTCCTGACACAATTCACTTCTTACTGTTATGTTTGTTTTGGCTATGAGTATACGCTTGGTTCTGTGAGAGTCTAAAAAGAATTAAACCCTATAAAATTTTCTTTAACAGCGGCCCTACTCATTTCTCACGTACGTGATCTCTTATCTTTAAAAGTAATTTGTAAAGAGTAACTCGCATACTATGTGTAAGGATTATGAGTGTTGGCTATTTTTGTGGACAAAATATTTATCTATAAATTTATTTTTAGGCCTGCTATCAAGTCTATCAAGAAAATCCAAACAAATGCTAAAGTTTTAGATAATTGTACTTTAGGTATATCTTTGATAACTACAATACATAGGATTACATTTATGCATTTAATAGCACATGCTTATAAATCTGAAATTATTTTTAGTGCTAAAATATGGAATAAGATATACTAAAAGATATTAGATAAGATATACTGTAAAATAAGATATGCTAAAAGATATTAGATAATATATATTCTAAATTATAGTTAAAATCTTTAGCATAAAAGATATCATAAAATCTATTTTAAAATATATTAGATAAGATATACTCTAAATTATATCCGAAATCTTTAGCATAAAATCTATTTTAAATATGAGTCTTCTTAATTAGTGAGTATTACTAATCCTATTTGTAATAGAAAAGATATTTATCAATCATATATGAGTTATCTTAATTAATGAGTATTACTAATCCAATTTATAATAGAAAAGATATTTATCAATTACATAGGATTAAGGGTTTTAATTTTTCCTATAAATAAAATTCATTACTCATTGTTTCAATTAACCATATAAGAGCATTATTATATTCTTCTTAATTTCTCTCTTTTGTTTTACAAATATAAGATCATAATTCTTTAGGCTTTTTTATTTGGTTAATTTATCAAATATTGGTGGTTATGTTTGATTGATTAATAAGCCTAATTATTTTATTTTGATAATATATTCTTATGGCTTCTTCTTTATTTTTGTTCTTAAATTGTTAGATCAAATAATTGTTTTTGTCATATCATAATTATTTGATTTTATTATCAATCTTTAAAGAATCTATTTTTATTGAACTTGTGCTTGATCTTTTTGCTCTTGGATTTGCGAGTTGATTTAATTAAATGACATATGTTTTGAATCATCTAGTTAGGATTATTCATTATTAAATCCGTTCTAGAACACACACGGACACTTGTGTTTTTGTACTAATTATTTTGCAGTTATTTCGGGAACGTATCTGATTGGCGGGAAGCTTATTGGAATGTTGGTCTGGAAACCGCTCACGCTAATATTAGAAACTGTGAAAATAGAGGAGGGGCTCGTAAGTAAAGTACATTGAGACAATATCCTAGGGAGGGTAGCATAAGACTGAGTTTGTACTTGAACATTTGATTTTCATAGTGGAAAGTTAGATGGTCCGGTGGACCGGTGATTTTCCTCTTAGGTCATGGTTGTGGCCTAAGTTGTTTCCACTTAAAAATATAGTGTGTTATTATTTTATTTCTGCATGTCTGGCTGCTTTGTTTAGGTTATTAAATTATAAATTGGTAAAAATTAAAAATAACCTATTCACCCCTATAGGTTGATTAGGTCTATAATTTATAAACTTTCACTATGCTTAGTATTCTCTTTATAAGAATCAATAAAATCCTTAATTTACCCTATATCTTACGTGTATTACTGTTTTTATCATAGGAATAGAATTGGGAGTAAACCCCTCGCAGTGATCTCACTAAGTCTTTACAATTAGGTTGTCCTTTTGAACCTAGATCTTGGGATCTCCAATCATTTAGGTTGGGTTCCTTTACAAATCCTTATTCATTCATAGGCTTCAGTCTCATTCCTCTCGAAGACTTATCAACTAACTCTTGATATAACCCTTTAGTTAAGGGATCATTTATGTTATCCTCTGACTTCACATGGTCAATAGAGATAACCCAGTTGAGATTAGTTGCCTAATGGTATTATGTATATGACGTATATGTCGAGACTTACCATTATACATATTGCTCTGTGTCCTACCAATAGCAGATTGACTATCACAATGGATGCATATTATAGGCACAGGCTTCATCCACTTAGGAATATTCTCTAATAGTCATTTGACTTTTTCGCCACATTTATCCAAAGCAATGAACTTAGATTCCATCATAGATCTAGTAATGCACATTTATTTAAAGAACTTCTGTGAAATAGTTGCATCACATGGTATGAATAAATATCCATTGGTAGACTTTGAAATATCTAGTTAAGACACATTATATCCTTCTAATACAACTGAATATCTTGTGTAGTGTAGTCCATAACTATGTGTATATCTTAAATATTTAAGTAGTCTTATAATATCTTTCTAGTTATTAGATCCTAAATTACTGGTATATATACTTAGTTTAATTACATAGTAATCTATGTTTGGTCTTTTACAACTTATCAAGTACATAAGACTTCATATCACTCTAGAATATTCTAGTTGAGACACACTTTCACTTTTATTCTTAGATAGGTGTAAATTTGCATTTATTGGTGTTCTCACAATTCTAGAATCACTATTGATGAATTTCTAAAGTATTTTCTCAACATAATGACATTGACTTAAAATGAGACAAGTTGATATCTTAATTCCTAGAATTACATCAATAGGTCTCATGTCCTTCATATCAAACCTTGAATTCAACATAGTCTTAGTATATTTGATTATTTGATTATTACTACCCACAATTAGCATGTCATCAACGTAAAGACACAAGATAACATAACCATCTTCTTTGTCCTTGACATAGACACATTTATCACATTCATTGATTTTAAAGACATTTGTCCTTATGACACTATCAAAATTTTCATACCACTATTTTGGTGTTTATTTCAAGACATATAAAGACTTCACCAATTTATAGACCTTTCTTTCTTTCCCTAGGTGTGAAAAACGCTTGCGTTGGTCTATGCAGATTTCTTCATCTAACTCTCCACATAGAAAGACTGTATTTGCATCCATTTGATATATTTCAAGATTTTATAGAGCGATAATAGAAATTATCATCCTTATGGATGTTATTCTTGTCACAAAAGAATAAGTATCAAAGTAATCAAGACCATGTTGTTGTTTATATCCCTTAATTACAAGTCTGACCTTGTATTTTTCAATTGATCTATGTCATTTACGTTTTTTGGTGAAAATCCACTTGGATCCTAATATTTTACTACTTAGAAGTAAATCAACTAGTTCCTAATTGTGATTGTGAAAAATGTACTCAATTTCACTATTAATGACCTTTTTCCATTGAGGACCTTTAGAAAAATTTACAACTTATTCATAGGTTTGAGATTCACTTTCTAAAAGTAGGTCAAAAAATCTGGACCATAGGACGTTTCTATCCTAATCCTCTTGCTACGTTTAGGCTCAACCTCAACCTTATCCTTAACCTCTTGTTCAGGTTCTTTCGTATGACTATCTTCATTTATATTTTCATACGTTCGTTTAGATGAACTTGATTCTCTTTGAAATTTATCTGAAAATATATGTTCAAAGAATGATGCATTCCTTTATTCTATTATCGTGTTCTCGTGTATGTTTGAAATCTTTTGACTCCAAAAAACCGATAAACACTACTATTATGTGCATATCCAATGAAGACACATTCTATCATTTTTGGAAATATCTTCACCTTCTTAAGTATAGGTACGATTACTTTAACAAGAAACCCTCACACTCATAAATATTAATAGGAATGTATAATTCCTTTAAAATATTTATAGGAAGGTACCCTTCCTTTAAAAAAATCATATGGTGTCTTATGTGTCTTTTTTAGGGGTACCTTATTTAAAAGTAGTTAGTTGACAAAATAGCTTCCTCTCACAAGTTTTATGATAATCCATAACTTAATAGCATTGCATTCATCATTTCTTTCAAGATACGATTATTATGTTTAACAACTCCATTTTGCCGAGGTGAATAAGACATTGTGGTTTCATGGATAACTCCATTTTGTGTACATAATTCACTAAATGGTGTTTCATATTCACCATCATGATCACTACCCAGTATCTTGATCTTTTTGTTGAGTTGATTCTAAACTTATGTTTTATAAAAAATAAATTTCTCTATAACTTCATCTTTGTTTTTAATTAAGCAAATACACATAACAATATTTCGTGATATCATCAACAAAAGTAATAATTATCACCCCTTATTTAAAGAAATTTTAAATCATATAGATTACTATGTATTAAGTCAAGTGGTTCAATGTTCCTTTAAATCGAATGAAACAATGAGTTGGTGATTTTTGACTCAATACAAGTCTCACTCACTTATATTTTGAATCTATTTGGAATGCACGTATGTGTTCTATGTTAATTTGTCTATGCAATGTATCGTAATTAACATAATATAGTCTACCATGTCACAAGTTGGAAGACTCAAGCAAATAAAAAAAATTAATCTTATCAATATTATTAGTTTTTACGGTCATTATATTGGGTTTAATTAACTCATTAGATATATACATTTTTCTCAAAAACATCTAGTTTTTTATCAAAACGACTTTATCATATTCAAAAACTATACGAAAGCCATGACTATTTAGTAATGAGTTAGAAATAAGATTTTTACGGATGTTTAGCACATAGATAAAAAAATAATAAACTTACACTACAATTTATTATTCTACAAACTTTTTCAAGTGTCTAAATTCTATCGAATAACTTAACTTTAGATAGAAAATACAATTTTTTCCCCTTTTTCTGCTTGTTTTTCCTTTTTTTTCTTTCTTCTTCTATTCTCTTTCCTTTCCTTTCCTCTTATCTTTTCTTTTCTCCTTTTCCAGCATTTTCCTCTCCTTTCAGCATTTTCTTTTTTTCTTTCTTTTTTATAAGGAAATATGTGCAATGGAAGAAGACAGAAACAAAGGAAAACAAAAAACAAAAAAACACATTAAAGAATACAGAAACAGAGGAGAGAAAAACTAAAAAAATACATTAAAGAAGTTAGAAACGGAGGAGAAAAAAACTAAAAAATAAATTAAAGAAGCTAGTCGTTTAAGAATTTTAATTCAAATTTTTTCCAACATATTCTTGTCATTATTAGAAAGTTACTAACCATTGTAATCAATCTTAAAGTCTTTCAATCACATATGCAACTCTCTAATGAGGTGGAAACACAGTGAGGGTTACATGGTTCTCCTTATTATTTATTATTTATATGCGTTGTTATACGTACCACTCTTATAATTTCAACGTATAAATTATTAAATTCATATTTTTTAATTAATTTTGCTCACTTTTATTAAGTTACATACAAATAATCTTAAAATTAATTATATTAGACTTATAAGATATCAATATATTATATTATTAGGTTATATACAAAAATAGTTCTATATTAATAAAAAATTAAATATGATCCCCTCCCATTTTATTTTTTATACAAAATAATAAAAATATCCTTACTTTTTATTAATTAATTGTAATTTAATTTTAAATAGATATTTGTTTAATTTAATTGATTAAAATTAAACGATTGGTTAATTAATCAGAGTTTAGTTGACCAGTGACCTCACTTGTCAAAGCTAAATTAGACACATGTCCAACCTAACTATAGTTGTCTAAATGGCCAGAGTTTGGTCGCCCAATGACACTACTCCCCAAAACCAAGTTGAACACATATCTCACTGAACCGAAAAGTTGTCCAACTAGTTTAAATTTGATTGATTGGTAATTCTACTAGTCGGAGTCGAGTTGTATACATGTTCAACTCAAAATAAGGTCCCTAGTGTTTAGTTGAATATATGTATAATTTTATTGTATCTAACTAAAAAATCAAGAAGTTAATTGACTTAAATATCATTATCTAATAAAATTAAACAAATCTCTAAGGAAATAGAAACATGCTGGAGTTTGATCGATCAATGACTCTACTCATCGAATCCAAATTGGACACTTATCCGACCCAAAATAAAGTCTTTGATTTTTAGTTTGACATATATCTAGTTTTGTTATGTCCAGTTGAACATATATTCAACTAAAAGTGAAAAAGTTAATTGATCTTCCTTGTCCCTGTTGATGGGATTGTTCTTGAGATTCTTCAAATGTTTTAGGACAACCATGAAAAAAAACTCTCAAAACTCTCAAAGCATATCATATTTGAAGAATTAATCTAAGCCAATATAAATACGAATTCTTATAAATAGTAAGCATTTGAAATTCTTAGCTAATTGCAGACTTGGAAATCAAGTTAATCAAATTGTCGATAAAAGAATCGACTTGAATGTTGTTGATGAAGAAAACTAGAATGGCGATCATCTGAGAAAGAAAAAAAATCAGAGAAAAAGTGAAGGAAATCACAAGGAAAAAACCAAGAAAGATTGCAATGAGAAAATGGAGATTGAGAGAGAAAAATTACAATGAGAAATGGAGGTTGAATTTAAGTTAGTTAGGGTTGAGTAGAGAAAAACCACGATAAGAGATTGAGCCTGAGTGAATTAAGGTAGAGTAAAACGAATGATTACGTGAGTTAGAGTGGTTGCCTGAGTAAGTAGCGAAAGTGAGTTTCTGTAGAACGAGTGTGTGAGAGTGGGTTGGGGGGTATAATTGAAATAATATTAGAAATGTAAATTATGAGTCTATTATAGTTTATAAATAGTATTAGAGAGTTATTTGTGAACTTTTTTATATATTATTTAACCTTTAATTTTAATAATATTTTTAATTTATTTGAAATTTTTTGTGTAGAATAATTTTTTAGCTCTAGTTCATTTTTATCTTCTTCTTTTATCATTTTATTTATTAATTTTAAATTATTTATCAAAATATATTTTTAATTGACATTTCACGTTAAGTATACAAATCATATCTTATTTTTTAAACTTTAATATGTTTTTAGTTTTTAGTTTTAATATTAAGAGTGTGTTAATTATTTGTTGAAATTAACTTATAGTTCATTAATATTAAAAATAATATAATATTTTATTATTTTAATTATTAAAAGATCTAGCCAACTAACGTATCAAAATCCATTAATACATATATTGTGTGTTTCTTATTTTATGTTTTAATTAAAATAATAAATATTTGATATTATGAAAGAAGTTTCAAAAACAATTTATTATCTAATTAATTATCCTTTAAACCCCTATTCATCCTATATATTCTTTATTTTTTTTATATTGCTTCATTTTTAAATCTCCCTATATCATTTAATATAATTTTAATTTATTGTATCCTCTTTTTTGTTTATGTTCAATAATTTTCGTATAATGAAACTTTAAATCCTAGCCTTAGCAGAGACGAAAAGAATTGTCTTATTATGGCACTGATAGGCTTCTGTCAAAAAATACAGACGTTGAAATAGCATTGGATGAGGGTCATGATATACTTATGAATTTGGACCACTGAAAGAATCCCCGAACTTAAATTCAAAAGATCTTACATTGGTTAATTTGAGAATGACATGCATGCTTTCTAGCTAGATTTTGAAATTTGTCATAAATCTAATTTCTATTTCTTTTTCTTCTCTGTCCCACCCACCCCCAAGAAATTTATGTTTTCTTCGACTACAAATAACAACATTTTTCAAGTTAATATTATGAGTTATCATATATTTTATGTGTTTCATTAAAAAATATTGATAACAGATAATATATAAATAAAAATATGTGTAATGCAAAAGTACAAATCCTTACTTTTTAATTATTTAACAATTTCAAGCAAAATACACCAAGAACAAAAGTCCTCTTAGTGTATATATAAACGATTTTTATATGATTGCAAATACAAACTAAAATTTTGTATTAAAAAATGCTAATTTTATCATGATGAAACCTTGCCTTAACTTTTAACTTAATTTAAATAATTTCATAAGATACACTTATAAGATCAATTATATAATTTTTATTTTTATATATTAATTTATTGTACATTAACGTTTGTCTTTATATTAAATTTATTTTAAAATTGGGTCATTTTACCTACATACATGTAAATTTTTAGGTTTTCTTACATCGATTTCAAGGTTTTGAACCTATTGAAAATATTCTAAAAAAATAAATTCTTTACTTTGATGACTACTAAACCAAACATGAGTAGTGAGCGATGCAACATGCAAATATATGTAAATTAAAAATTTCTAAGAATACTTTCTTTTTTTATGTAAAATGATATTATATAATATACTAAGAGTAATTTTGGTTTGTCATAAAAAAAAAGAAGAAGAGTATTTTTGACAATTATCAATCGATTAAAAATGTTAAATATTAGAAATAAAAAATTAGAAATAAGAACTGTAATTCATTTTTTTTTGTTTAATAGTTATTGTGGAATACTATATTTTCTTGATGTATTTGTATAGTTATTTTCATTATTTATGACAAAAAAATAATTACTAACAATTATTTTTATATAAGTCTTTTATCACACGCAATTAAAACTCTAATGGTCGAACTTCAAAATCAACCTCTTGTGATTGAGTTATAAATCTTTCACAATACTTCTTTATCTTAAACATATATATTTTTAAGTTAATGTTTAATTTGTGTCATTTGTGAGAAAAATATAATAATATATTTTATGAAAAAAAATTAATAAAAACATTTTTACATTGATTTAAAATTTAATAAAATAAAAAAACATCATTTTTAAAATATATAATTATACAAATCACATTTTTATGACAAATTCATATATATTTTTTATTATTAAAAAAATTTAATATATTATTTTATATTAAATATTTTTCAAATTAAACTACGTATATTTATTTTAACTAAATCTTATTTATATTATTAACATTCTATTTTTATTATTATAAATTTAAAAATATATATTTTTAATTTCAATGTTATATTCTTATTAAATTTTCATTAGAATAAAAATTAAATAACCTTGTACTTAATACTAATAAGATTATAATAATAATGATTTATATTATTATTATATTTAATTTAATTATTAATCTATAATAAATTATAAAATATTTATAACATTAACAAGAATCTTTTATAAATAACCCTCTTTGTATTTTATGAAATAAGTTTAAATAATCTATTATCTTTGAATATCTATGTAGTTATTTATTACTTATTATTATTTTATCTTATTTAAAAATAAAAAAAAATTAATTTTTATGTTTTATTTATAATTTTATAAAATATATTCTAATATTAGAATTATTTTAATTATATTGTATAAATAAATATATTAATAATATTATTATTATTTATATTAAAATTTATTTTATTTTTATTACGTTTTGTTATACGACTCAAGTATTACCCATGTATAATGAAAAACTGTTGGTCACTCTCACTCGCCACTAAAGCAAGAGTCTTCCCGTTTCTCTCTCTACATAAATACGCTTCTCTTGTCGCTACGGCTTCTCTCTCATCCATTACTTTATCAGTCGTGACTGTTTTGTCGTTCAGTTGGACTGCACGCATATAAAGACCTGAAAAAAAATTTCGTTTTGATGAAGCAGTGAGAAACGTTAAGGAAAAAAAAAGAAAGAAGAAGAAGGTGTTTTTTCGGGTACCTTTGTTATTCTACGTAATGTCGGCTTTCAAAGACGAAGATCCTCGCCTCCATGGAATCAAAACCAAGATTCGAGTTATTCCTGATTTCCCTAAACCTGGTTTGCTCTCTTCGATTCGCACTAAATCTCTTTTATCTATTTATTTTTCCCTATCCTTGTAGCATTTTTTCTTTAGTACGTGTATGTGATTTACGGTTTGCTCTGTTTTGATTGCCCAAAAAAAATTTTTTTTTTTTTGAAGAGAGAAATATATAAGCTGACTATTATGAAAAATAATACATTTTAACCTTTAATCCTTCGAAACCTGTAATTATTTCACTTGAATTAGGTGGATTTTTGCTTCCATTTCTGAAATTCAAAGTGTTGATGGATAAAATTTACCATTTTTCTAGTAGGTAAAGGCCCTAATCAAAGGATTTTTTTGTTTTCTCTGTCTTCTTTGAAAGTTTTAAATGTTCACCTTTTGAATATTCTCTTTTCGTTTCTTTTCCTAACTGTCACAATGTGCAGGTATTATGTTTCAAGACATCACCACTATACTATTGGACCCGAAAACCTTCAAAGATACAATCGATTTGTTCGTCGAGAGATACAAAGGAAAAAACATTTCGGTTGTTGCAGGTAGAATATGGGTCCGTTTGCATCCACTTCTTTTCTTTTCTTTCTTTCTTTCTTTCTTCTGTTTTTCTTTTTTTGTTTGCTGCCGTTGTTGTTACTACTGCTGGTGAGAATGAATCAAAACACTGTGTTTGTTAATGAGAAATATTATTTATAATTTTAAGAAAATTAATTAATATTTATATTTAGAAAAGTACTATTAAATATATATTTTTATATTTTTATCTTAAAATAATTATGAAAATGAGACTCAAAATTACTTTTTATATTTTAAACTCAAATATTTAAATGTTTATCTTAATATATTTTGTGAAAATAACAAAAAATATTATCATTAAAATTTATAATTATAAAAATAACACTCATTTTATAACTCCTATATTTGACCTCCGTTTAGTTATTTCTATTTTTATAAATGTAAAAGAGAAGAAAATGGAGATAAATATATGATCTAAAACTTTAGCCGAACTTTTAATCAGTGTGATTAGCTTGAAGGTGGTGGGGTCCATGAGTACTAAAAAAGTAGGTCTGAATGATGCAGAAATGAGAAATGGCCTATATTGCATAAGTTTCTGGTTGTTTTTATTTTCAATGCTTTTAAGAGACATGATGAAATGGAAGTGACTGTAGGTTTTGGGATTGATTGTTTGTTTGACTATGTCTATGAGGTTTTGTTAGTGGGTAGTGCCACTTTTGGCTCTCCAAGTTTTTTTTAATTTTAGCGGCTCAAAATTGCTCTTTCTTTCTGTGTCTCGTATCCAATTTGCATATTTGGTTGTTGGTGATGGATGCCACCCTGTATAAAGTGGACCCATATGATACTGAGTTTCAATTGGGTCGAATTCTTTTGGCTTCATTAGAATGAGTTTTTGTTTTCATGCTTTATGGTTGGATGATAATAATCTATGCCTTTATTATATGAGTTGTTTATGTTCTTACTTGTCACTTCTCACACTTATTTGTCTTCTTGTGGCTGAATTTTCCTAGATAAATTACCTTTTGTTTTGTATTCTTCAAAGGCCAATAACAATCCTCTGAATAATCTTGGTCTTTTATCCGTAGACTCATCTGATACCTTGTAATTTAGTTTTATTTAGTTAAGAAAGGCAATGTTAGTATTGATCAATGTTGATAGGCAAGGACATTCTTGTCAAAAGAAAGGCCAATTTGTATTTCTATTTTTGATTGTGCCTTGTTTATTGATTATCCTTTATTTTTCTGAAATATTTTGTTTTAGATCCTTGTGCATTTTGATGATCATATACAAATATGGATTGCCAGTTGTCTAATTTCATCTAGTTTAGAACACTTTTATGCATTATAAGTTTGTTACAATCACAACTAACGTAGCAGTTTTTCATTGGATACAATTACGTGGATTCGATTGTAATTACTAATGACACAACGTCATAGACTTCTTCTTTAGTTTATCTTAATAAGTAGATGAAACAATCCATTTTGTTGCGCCTAGGAGCTCGGAGCTTGTTTCTTATATAAATTTTTCAAATAAGAAATAGGAATGGGCATGTGGTTCCTTGTCTTGAATAAGTCTTGTTCTGTTTTGTTGAGACTTGAAGTTTTGTGTTTTTCTCCTCAGGTATCGATCCTTTTTTCTTTAGAGGAAGCTCAGAACTGCACTTTCTTTTATATTATATTAACGAAGAAGAAGTTCCTAATGGCTTTCTGAATATGAAGTTTCCATCTATTATTTGCAGGAATAGAGGCTCGGGGTTTTATATTTGGTCCTCCTATTGCATTGGCAATAGGAGCAAAGTTTGTTCCATTGAGGAAACCGAAGAAGTTACCCGGTAACTCTTCTCCTCCTTATGTTGTTTATTTGCATATTATGTTTTATATATAGTGCTTATTGTCACGTCCCGCCCCAAACTGCCCCTAAAAATCCAAATGTTGGCTGCCTAAAGGATCTAAGACATATGGGAAGTTCTAGGATTCTTTCAGAGAGTCTAGAAATGGCTAGAAATGACGACTCAACCTGCTCAAGACCCTAGAATGTTCAGAAGCACGCCGAGAGTGCTAGAATGAGCTGGAAACGTTCTAGAACGCGCTGGATGGTTCTGGGAAGCCGCTAGAAGCTTACTGAACATCCCTAAGGATGTAGAAGCCGCGGAAGCTTACTAACGTCCCGGAAGGATGTAAGGCTGCCGGAAGTATACGGAACATCCCTGGAAGGTGCACGAAGGAGGCCCAGACAAACCTAGAAGACTTCTAGAGTCAAGAAGGTCCCAGAGCTCGTCAGGCATTGCATAATTCTGTAAGACCACATGTACATTCTAGACTAGGAAGTCTCTAGAAAAGTGTGGCATAGTCTTAAGCTTAGAAGCCACACTATAAATAGACCACTTGGTCTTCATTTTCATTCATCTTGGGAAATCTTGGAAATCTTGGGAAATTCCTCACATCTTGGAAAATCCTTGGGAATTCTTAAGAATTGTATCATAAACTCTCAGAAAGAATACAAAGCGTGCTTTTGCAAACTCTCTTTTCTATTCTCTCGAGTTCCAATTTCGGTTCAAAGGCAGTTTAGTAACGGACAAGCAAGTGCGCACGATCGCTTACTTCGAGAAATTAAGGTCGTGATGGTACATCGTAGAAAGGTTAAAGTATTCTATCTTTGGCAAAAATGAAGAACACCCGCCCCACCTACCCATACTGACGTGCCTCCACCAATGGAACGCGTCCGAAAGTGCGGAAAGCCACAAAGGAATCTCGAGTCAAGTCGAAAGACTTGCTTTCAGCTTGGAACGAAATGGGAAGCGCGGAGACGCCCAGTGAGGCTGTTTGATCGAGTTGACAACTTAGTGAGCGTTGCAATGGCTCGGGAGTGGAGGACGTGGAAATCCACGCACGGTTAAGATGTCACCAACGAGCAGGACTGCGGTGATCGAGTGCAAAGAGATTGACGGGTTAAAAGGCGGAACTTGCCAAGGTGCGGATCTTGTCGAGAACTCATAATGTATCGTAGAATGGAGGATATGGGTGGTGATCTAGCTTTCATGTAGCTGAGCGGCCGAGGAACCAGTGCAACCACCGTCAACGAGGCAAGAGGGCGTGGACGTTCCTGCCCAAGACCTTTAATGGCGTTAGGAACGCTGCAGAAGGGACAACTTCCTACATGGGGGCTAGAACAATACTTTGAGGCGCATAACGTAACGGACCATGCCAAGAAGATCCAAACCGTAGCCATGGTATTTATCCGATACCGCAATGTTGTCAGTGGAGACGAGACAATGGAGATGTGCAACGAGTGGTTTGCACGATTGATACCTTTGATGACTTCAAAAGGGAATTCAAGATGCGCTTCTTCCCGTAAATGCCGAGGAGAGCGGCCGATCACGATTTATCAAGCAAACAGTAAAGATAAGGGATTATGTGAAGGAGTTCACAACCTTGCCGGCTGAAGTCCCCCGACACATCCGACAAGGATGCCCCTATTCTTGTTCACGATCTCCCCAATCATGGGCTAACCTCGAGCCTGCCGACGTGGTGTCCAAGACTTATCTTCGGCCATCGCAACTGCGGAGAGTTTTATTGACTATTCCACAAACAAGGAGAGCTCAAAAGTCTCGTATAAAAGTTTAGCTGAGGAAAGAGAAGCGAGGCCACGCTAAGAGTCGTGGTCCTAAAAATCCTAAGCGATGGCTCTCATTCAAGCCACAGACAAAGGGAAGGAGGCGAGGATCGAATGCCTCGAAGCCCCTGACGGGTGGCGTCTTTATATGCGACGACCGCACGGGGCACGCGAATGTCCAGAAGAGGAAGGCCCTTGAGTGCACTTGCCTCCACACATAACCAAGATGGAGGTGAAGCCTGGACGATGGTGCAAAGATGGGTTCTTTGCGCCTCATTTCTGCATGCAGAAAGGCCCAAGACCCTAAAGGCTTAACGTACATGGATGCCACCATTAACGGGAAGTGTCGCCAAAGCACGTTGGTCGACACGAAGCATCTCACAACTTTGTTTCGGTGGAAGCAAAGCGACTGCCTCGACTGTCACAATGAAGCGGTTCTTCGAAGAAGGCAGCTTAACTCAAGAAAGATTACCGGCATTACCGTTGCTCGCGAGTTAAGGGTTAAGGTCGGCTCTGCGTGACTCAAGTGGACTTATCAAATGGCGCCATAGATGACTACTCAACGGTATTCGCATGTGGAGTTCTTGACCAAAGAGCTTTCTTGGTGCCATACTCAAACTCCGTGTGCATCATGGTTCAGGTTGAGGCGTGGTACCGACGACAGGCCACCAAACGCACAACCTGCTCTCTCGCACTTCAAACTGCGCGGGATTGAAGAAGGACGAAGAGGATTACTCCGACCATCTCAAAAGAGTACGAGGAGGAGTCGCCAAAGCCAAGCTGCCGACGGGCGGCAAGTTGCCTGATAAGCCCCACGTGAGGTGATGCCTGAGGCGTCACTGTGCCGAGCTGGACGGACGTGCAAGGGCCTGCCCCGCATAAGTCTCGCAAGAGTGATGTTTGAGGTGTCACCAAAGTCAAGCTTGCCAACCAAGGCAAGTGCAAGCTACCCTAGATAATTCCGAGGGTGATGCACGTGGGCCTCACCCCCAACGGTTACCTCCCGAGGAGGAGGTGAACCACGTGAAGTCAAGTTGGAGCCTTGACACAAGACCACCATAATGAGCCACGAGCCGAGGTGGAAAAATCGCAGTCGCGGCGGAAGAACGGTGATCGCGGCCGAGTCGAAAGGGGGAAGACAAAGTGGCATACACCTGGAGGTTTGCTCACAGAGTCACGCCGCCTTCCAAGGAGAGACCACAGAGTGTCTCTATGGATTTCATCACTGCCTCGCCAAAATCGGAGGGCTTTGGCAACATTATCACGGTGATTGATCGTCAAAGAATATGCAACATTCATACCGCACAATGGGCCGCACGGCGAGATGAGACGGCACGTTCATTCCTTAAAAACGTTGTGAAACATTGGGGAATTCCATCCAATATAGTAAGTGATCGAGACCCACAATTCACAGGAAAATTTTGACGAATTGTTCAAGCTGGGATCGAGACTTGAACTTCTTACAAGCTTTCATCCTCAAAGCGATGGACGTGCATCGGAGCGTGCCAATGCATCTTTGGAGTTGTATCTCGTGCACTTTGTTAGTGCCAATCAATCCGGATTAGGCGAAGGCATTGATGTAGCCCACCCTCATATAATCGCCAAAGTCGAGTCCCACCGCGCAAGAGTCCTTCGAAATTGTCGCGGCGGAAATTTCACGATCCTCATGCCTGTGGCCACGAGTTACGAAGGAAAGAGTCTACCGAAGCCAAGTTTGCCAAGGCCTGGTACGAACAAGCAGAGTGCCCGAGCCTATTTGCATAAGGCGCCCAAGAAGATGAAGAAACGGGGTCGACGAAGAGGAGTGATGGTAGGTTTCGGGAAGCGTGATTTCGTTCTGGTAAAACTATTGCCCCAACAATTCAAGACCTTGCGGAAGGTTCATAGCGGGTTAGCCAGCACGAAGGACCATTTCCGTCCTCAAGAAAGTCAGGTGTCATACAACCGCAACTCCTCCGAAGCTTAAAATTTATCCGTTTTTTCATGTAAGCATGCAAAAATCCTTTCATGGAAATAAGGAAGACATAAGTGGGGAGAACCCAAGCAGGGCGTCTACCGCAGAAACCTCCTTCAAACGAAAGAGGACTCAACTGGGCGTATCGCTGATCCGACGAAGGGGCGTACCAAGTTATAGGGAATACTTGGTCAAATGGAAAACGCCCCAAATGTGTAGATGGTGGAACCGGAGGAGTCTTTATGGCAATTCAAAAATGCCATGCAGAAGGTTTCACTCGAAGGCGCGACGAGGGCGTCACGAACTGGGGTGCAGGTGTCACGTCCCCGCCCCAACCGCCTAAAAATCCAAATGTTGGTCGTCAAAGGATCTAAGACATACGGGAAGTTCTAGAGCCAGAAAGTCTAGAAATTCGGCCAGAGTCGGGACGGACTCAACTCAAGTCAAGACCCTCAGAATGCTCTAGAAACACGCCGAGAGTGCTAGAACGAGCTGTAACGTTCTGCACGCGCCGGATGGTTCGGGAAGCCGCAGAAGTTACACGGAACATCCCTAAGGATGTCGCCGCAAGCTACTGAACGTCCCGGAAGGATGTAGAAGGCTCCGGAAGTATACGGAACATCCCTAAGGTGCATGGGGAGCCTAGACAAACCTGTAAGACTCTATAGCCAGTCCAGAAGGTCCTAGACATGGCATTTTGTACATAATTCTAGAAGACTCATGTACATTCTAGACTAGGAAGTCTCTAGAAAAGTGTGGCATAGTCTTAAGCTTAAAAGCCACACTATAAATAGACCACTTGGTCTTCATTTTCATTCATCTTGGGAAATCTTGGAAATCTTGGGAAATTCCTCACATCTTGGAAAATCCTTGGGAATTCTTAGCAATTGTATCATAAACTCTCAGAAAGCAATACAAAGATTCTTTGAAACTCTCTTCTATTCTCTGGAGTTCCAATTTCGCTCAAAGGCGCTTGAGTCTGACGAATGATTCTTAAGTGCCGCACGATCGCTACTTGAGAAATTAAGGTCGTGACATTATGCTGACATGATTTGAAGCCATAAAACGTTTTTGATATGACATGTAGTTCCAAGGTGAGCTGCTTTATAGTGCTTATGCTGCTTGTTTCTAGTTTTCTATTATGGAAAAGTGTGACGTTGGATCTCTTTGTTATGATCGTGTATATGCTTAATGTTGCAAATGACTGTTGACAACATATCTGATGTTCAATTGTATGCATACGGATTCATTAGAAACCTTGTTTGTGCCCGCCTTCTTAGAATATGTTTTTTGTTGAGACGCTAAGAGATACGTTGTTTCTCATATATATTTGTTTGGGATGGGACCAGGGAAAGTTATTTATGAAGAATATACTTTGGAATATGGAAGGGACTGTCTAGAGATGCATGTTGGAGCAGTTGAGCAAGGTGACCGTTGTCTGGTAGTAGATGATTTGATTGCTACTGGAGGCACTCTTTGTGCAGCAATGAATTTATTGGGTATTGACCTTCCATATTTCGATTCTTATGATTCATTTGGTTGATACTATGTTGCCTTGATGACTTGTTCTAAACTTGTTTTTTCAAATTACCCCAGAACGTGTGGAGGCAGAAGTAGTAGAATGTGCCTGCGTTATTGAATTGCCAGAATTACAGGTCTGTTACCTAGGATTTAAACGTGTGTATTATATAAAATGTATATCACTTGGGCAAGTAAGCTTATGCTTTGTGATGTTGCAGGGTTGTGAACGATTGAAAGGCAAGCCATTGTATGTACTAGTGCAATATCAATGATGAAATCCAACCCATGCTGCAGCGTCTAGAAATATGTATATTTAGAGGCAACGTTATATCAGCTATTTCTTATCTCTGGAATTTCATTTCATTAAACTTTTACTCTCTTCCCGTTACTGGGTTTCCATAATTTACTGAATATTTTTAAGTCTTGATGGTTAGCACATTCTATTCTACCAAGTAGTGGGGCACAGAGCACTACATTGTGCAAAAACAGCTTGATTTTCGAAAAATGCATCAAGATTTGCTCTTCTTTTGAATAATTTATTGATCTTAACTTCCTTTCATCGTCATATTCTTCTTCTTCTTCTTCTTTTGAATAAAACTGTGGAAATTAATGTGGACATACTAAAAGAAAAAGGGTTATGTTAAATAATGTGTGCAGTGGGAGTGAGAAAACAGTGTCCACCTTTTCATTTTCTGCTAAGCAAAGGCTTATGGGGTTTAGCGTGACTTGCGCTATACCTTGCTTGCTTCAATTAGCCCAGCAATTGAGTGGCACAACCGAACCCTTGTACCTAACTCCTAACTACCTTTATCTTTATCTTTTTAATTTGTATATCTATTTTATTCTTGCAAATCTCTTTGCTGCTCTTTAACTAGACCAAAAAAAGGAGTAAATATTGTTTCTTTGTTTTCTTAGGTGAAGAAATGTTTTTTTTTTCTTAATGGATTTTTAATATTTATATTTTTAAGTTTTGAATTCGATACTTTTAGCTTATACTACGGTGGTAGTATATGGTTAAAAGGTTATGGGATTTTGTCTATAAGAGTTAATTTTTGGACAATAGTTTAAAAATGGACACAAGTTGAATTTTTTAAAAAAATAGGCAAAATCTTACCTTAAATTTTAAAGCAAAATTTTTAATCAATTTTATTTAAAAAAAAGATATATTAGCTCTATTTTACAAAAAATAATTATAAACATAAAAAAAATATTAACATCTTATAAATTTATAATTAATTTTAAATACATAAATATTTTTTATCATATTATATATTAAAAAATTTATTTCGAAAAATAAAAAATAATTTATTTTACAATAAAATAAATATAAATTTATACATATATTGAAAATCATATGTTAAATATTTTGATAATTCATAAATAATATAATATATTATTATTTTATTAATTATAATTATATTTAATAAATAATTATAATATTTAATTATAATTATGATATAAAAAATAATATTTATAAAAATAATTAAATTATTAAAAAAAATTGTGAAATCTCTTTATCTAATTTTTTACAATATACAATACAAATATAACACATTATATCGTAAAATTTGTATGAAAATATTATCTAATATAATATTATTATAATTATTAGCCCAGTTTTTATAATTTATTTTATAATAATAATTATTATTAATTTTGTAATTATTTTATAATTTATTATTATTATTTTAAGTTAATTTATAATAAAATTTTGATAAGTTATTTGTTATAACAAATTATATATTTATTATTAAATATATTTTTGTATTTTATAAATATAAATTATTTTTTATTCACTCAAAAATTTATTTATTAAAAATTTATAATTTTTATATTCGGCATTTTAAAGTTGCAAAGGGTAATTAAAATATTTTTTTATCTTGTTTTTAAAATAAGAAAGAAAAAAAATGGGCTGTGAATTGAGGGAGGAGGAAAAAAAACGAAAAAAATTGAGATATAATTGAAAGAAGAAAGAGAAAAAAAATGACTTATTATTTGATTAAGAGATTAAAAAAAGCCTTTTTTTTTAACTAAATTAACAAATAATCTCTTTTTAAACTTTTGAATGGAATATCTATATTATAGACAAAAACCCAAAGGTTATTTGCAATTGAAAAACTGTTAAATACATGAAAAAAACACATCTTTCTTCCAAAAAAAAATCATTACTATTTATTTTTGACTAAAAATTTATTTTTTTAAGATATAAGATCATAAACAAACAATATTATAATTTAAAAAATAACGGGTATGATTGTTTATTATGTGCACCAACAAAGTACGGAACGTTATCAAACTTATAAAATTAGTCATTTATATTTTTAAATCATATAGGTTAAAAATTTATTCCAATGTTTATTTTGTCTTTGAATTTTCCTAATTTTATAAAATTATAAATTAATTATCAAATTAAAATTTATCTATAAATTTTTAAATATTTAAGAATTACATTATACAATTTAAAAGTTTTTTTTTTGTATCATACAATTTAGAAGTTTAAAGCGTGAAATTTTAAAATTTTAAATGTTTTATAACTCTCTATATTCACATTATTTTTTCTTCCATCTAAAATAACTTATTTTTTTAATGGAGTTTAGAGAAATTATACATTAGTCACAGTGACGTGGTGTTTCCTAATAATTTAATTGGTTGTTGTTTTAAAAAAATAATTAGTATTTATGTTTTTTTAAAATATTATTACATCAATGTTTTACTTAAATGATCTAGATCACCACATCATTAATAGTTGAAGATGGTATAATTTCTCATGAAATCTATGTACGATTGTTAATAAAAAATAAAAAATAAATCCCCACTAAGATCCGTATACGTCGGACGGATTTTCATATTAGTTAATGTATGAAAAAAATTCTTATTTTATCTATTTATAATAATAAAAAATTAAAAAATTATTAATCAAATCTTACTAAAGATTCTATCCATGCTTATATCATGTAATACATTATCACCCCTACTAATATGGAAAAAAGAATCATTAACATTTCCTTGTTTATATTCTAAATACTTGGTAGAAAGAAAATAAACATCTTAATTTTTTTTTTATTTTTTTATTTTTTGTCTAATTCAGATTCATTGTTTTCTTTGTTCTATTTGTTCCAAACCTTTATGTTTCCGGTCAATATTACTCATTTTCTAATAAAGGGCTCAGGGGTTCTTTACATTTGTCTTCACTGTAAAATTATATAAATTTATCTAAATTTTTACACTTAAATTATTTAGACAGTGATATATATATATATACTACTGTTTTCATGTGTTTGTAACTCATTGGAACATCCACGTATAATCGATGGTAACATCCACGTATAATCCCTTGCCCAGGATGAGGTCACACTCATGATTCTTTGTAATATATGTCTTCTTGTCTCATTACCATACTCAATTTAGGAACTTTGGGTTTATACACCTCATTTATCTCATGCATTTTATATACCTCATGTACCTTGTGCTGTATCTCATCTGCCTCGTCGTCATAAGATATCTCAACCCATAATATCTAGATAATATCCCATAATTTTTTTTTTGTCTAAAATATCTTTTGAACTTTCAAAAAAAAAAAATTCTCTTTTTTTGTTACAACATTATTAATACAAATATTTTCAATTAGTTAATTATAAAAAATATTTACATCATATCACAATAAAATTGCATAAATGTTATAATTTTTTAATACTTATTTATATTATTTATTATTTTAAAAGCATAAAGTTAATGATTTTTTTTTTAATTTTTAGCAAGTGTTAAACTAACCTTTAATAAAAAAAATTATTTTTTAAGTTTTAAGGACTTTACAAGTTGGGGCAAAAAAAATAATTTAATTACTATTTAAAAAGAATATAAAAAATATCAATAATAAAATTAAAATATTAAAATAATATATTTAAGATAATAATATATTAATTAATTTACCTATAAATTATCAATCCTAACATTACTCTCACGTATGCTAATATGCATGACTAGGTGACAAGTGAGGGGAGAAACGATGGAGTAACATGTAATCTTATGTGAATCAACAAGGATGACCTTACAATATTAAATACTCCTGGATGATCAATAGTGAAATAATATCCTGAAAGAATTTAAAATGGATCTTGAATTAAAATATATGATTACTATGAAATAAAATCCCAACGGGGAACTTCATTAATAAGCTACTCTTTTTTTTTTTGAATGACATTAATAAGCTAATTTTGACTTTTGAGCTTAAACTTACCTATAAATCCCCAAGTAAAATACATACGAATTTATCTTAATTTCTAGGTTAAATTAAGTCTAACAGTAGACAAGTAATCACTAATCATTGTTAATATACCATACAAAGAGATGAATTCATGGAATGTACAAACTTAATTAACATTGATGAATGATGAAGATACTGCATCTCAACTCAAATTTTCAACTCATGCAGTCATGGGAGCAATGAATAGTCCATATCCATATTTCCAAAAGATACATTGTAATTTCAGATTAATAAAAACAGTAAACTGGTGAATTAGCATTTATCAACACAATTTTTTCATTATATAATGAAACAAATTATATATGATTGTCCCAAAAAATCAAAAAATTGGGTTGATAAATGCATAAAAGAGACCCTAAACTTTTTTTTTTCTTTTTTCACCAGAGACTCTCAAACTTGCACAAAATATAAGAAATATAAAAGAAATCAAAAAAATAAACAAAAAAGAAGAGAAGTCTAACAAAAAAGAAGAGAAGTCTTTTTTTTTTTACAATTTGTAGATAATAAGAAAGCAAGGCAATACGGCACGAGAATCAAACAATAGTAACTCGCCGTTAACCCCATTCACAGAGTCATACCCGACCCGTACATCCAACAACATATCAATCCCAAGTTGGTCTGCAATCCGGCCGGCAATAACCCGACACACCAACATGGCCCTCCTTCCCCTCCCTCCACCAGCATTCTCGTGGGCCATTCCACTGCCGGAGAATGTGCAAATAGCCGATCCCTTTCCTCCTGATAATCCCCACGCGTTTCCGCAAGCGTCATACACACCACCACCAGAAGTGGGTCCCAAACACTGGAACCTCATCACCTCGTTACCGTCAGCGATGCACCGTGCATTTTCCTCCTCGCATGCGGACCCTCCATTTGGAGCACTCGACCCGGATCTAGACTTAACAAGTTCACGATACTCTTCGAACCGTTTAACTGTTTTAGACCCATTTTGAACCTTGAAAATCATCTCGATCTGACCCGTGAAGGCTTTGGAAGTCCAACTTGTGTGAAAGATAATCTCGACGACATTACGTGAAGGATGACCCTCAGGCAGCTCAGTTAGTGCAGGTAAAAAGGGGTCATAAGTACGGGTTGAAGATGTTAAATGTGACCTGGTCGTCGGACTCAAAACGGTATCGGGTTTGACGGGTCGAGGATATTTGGAAGTTGGGTTCTTAGACGATTGTGGTAAAGTTTTTGATTTTCTGGGTTTATGGTGGTGCTTGGTGGTATCGATAACGTCTTTGATGTTTTGAACACTCTTTCTACAACTTGCACTTTGCATCAAGGTTTTCGGATTTGGATGATATACGTCTTCGAAAGCTCTTGACTTGCATTGCAAAGACTTAACCCACCCACTCGCCATAAACGAACCTTCTTTTTCTATCTTGCTTTCTCTATCAAAACTCAAAGGTTTCTTTAACTCTTTAAAATTAAAATTAGTTGGTTTGGTTTGGTTTGGTCGAAGCTCTCGTCTCCACCTCTGACTGCGCTGAACGGTGGAACAATGGAATTGATCAATTGGAGAGACATGGCTCGTCATTAAATGAGTTTTTTAAACGATATATGAAACTTGAAATAACCATCTTGCCCTTCTGAATATTTTGGAATTACACCCGTAAATTTCTGTCTTTTTCTTCGTTTGGAGAAACATTGTTAGCTGATATATGTATAATAAAAAAACAAATTTCATTTAATTTGAAGAAAATAAAATAAAAATAATAATAATGGAATTTGAAGGGGTAAGATACAAGAGAGTTCCGTAATGCATATAAAACTAATAGATTGGCTGGTTACAAACTTACCTATCATACTTATAAAATTGTATTTATAATCATTATATATATAAAATATTAACATTATAAACATATTTAGTATTCCGTACACTTATTAAAGGAAACATTTTATTTATGGTTAGTTTAGTGTCAGTCTTATTTTTTGAAATATTATGTATTTGTCTATATATTCTTTGTAGCATCTATAGTGTTCAAAAGGTCCTTTCAAGATATTGGCTCTAACAGATAGTTTTAAATATTGGCAAGCATTTCCTTATCTTGCGCTGAATTATTATATAAGAACCCATATTTTTGACCATTAGCTTCTTGTAACTCAAGAACTCTTGATGAGTCTCTAGTCACTATCAGTTGTCTCTCACGGAATAAAAATGTAAAAAAAAAAAATAATTTTTAATTTTTTTCATTTTTGAAAAGAATAATATTGATGCCCTGATTTTATTTGATTGATATATAAACCCTTCTCATGTAATTTTGTATTTGCTTCAACATTCGCATATACGTAACATTAAATTTGAGCATCTTTAATTCTACCCTAAGTTTTTTATATATAAGGGTGAAGCAGATGAGGTAGAATATTAGTTGACTTGACACGAATTGCATTCTTATCAAAAATTCCTCGTATAAGGATATAGAGGAAGTCTTAGCTTGAGCCACATAAATTCTCATGAATGACTATCTAACTCTCAGAAGGAAATGCGTTGTCCAAAGTGTCTAAATTAGAAAACATTATATTAACCAAGGAAGATATACATTATGTTTTTAAAATTCTTTCCTCGTCCTTTGAAGTTAATCCACTAGGAGGCTCTTTGGTACTCCAACCCTTGGTGCGACCTGTTAACTCTTTGATCCCTCTTTTTTGAGCTTTCTTCCTCTATGGAGGATCATCTATTTGGATTTGAGGAACATTATGTCTAACGGTAGGGTTGGCTTGAGATTAAGCTGTTGATGTGGTAGGGGTCTCAAGTATCTCCTTGTCCTTAGATGATATGCGTTCCTATATTATTGAGTCTAAACTTATACTTTCTTCTTAGCCAAAGTAAGTGAGGTATTGAGTACTTTCTCTAGAAAATGAACCTGAGGAAGAAGAACCATTTGTTGCCACAGTCAATACTTTTTCTATGCATGTTTGCCACACAAAATGAAAATCATAACAAAAGCAAATAAGGATTAAGGAGATAAGGAGTTACCTAAAAGTTAGAAGTTTGTTAAAATAGCTTAAATGAGAGTTAAGAACTGACCTAAAATAAATTGAATTGATTAGGTGCAAAGTGAAAGTTTATAAAATATGTAACTGATTAACCTAAATAGGGGATGAATATGTTATTTTAATTTTTATCAATTTATAATTTAATAACCTAAACAAAGCAGCCAGACATGCAATCGTGTGTAAGAGTAAAGTGCAAAAATAAAATAATAACACACGATATATTTAGGTGAAAATAATCTAGGCCACAAGCATAACCTAAGAGGAAAACCAACAGTCCACCAAACCACTTAACTTTTCACTATGAAAATCAAATGTTCAAGTACAAACTCGGTCTTATACTACTCTCCCTAGGATACTGCCCCAATGTATTTTGCTTACGAGCCCCTGCTCTGTTTTCATAGTTTCCAATATTAACGTGAGTGGTTTCCAGACCAATGTTTCAATAAACTTCTCGCCAATCAGATATGTTCCCGAATTAACTGTAAAATAGTTAGTACAAAAAACACAAGTGCATGTGTGTGTTCTAGAACGGATTCAATAATGAATAATCCTAACTAGATGATTCAAAACATATATCACTTAAATCAAATCAAATAGTAAATCCAAGAGCAAAAAGATCAAACACAAGTTCAATAAAAATAGCTTCTTTAAAGATTAATAATTAAATCAAATAACTATGATATGATAAAAATAATTATTTGATCTAACAAATTAAGAACAAAAATAAAGAAGAAGCCATAAGAACATATTATCAAAGTATCATAAAATAATTAGACTTATTAATCAATCAAACATAACCATCAATATTTGGTAGATTAACTAAATAGAGAAGCTTAAAAAATTATGATATTATATTTGTAAAACAAGAGAGAGAAATTAAGAAGAATATAATAATGTTCTTGTGTGTTTAATTGAAATAATGAACAATGATTTTTATTTATAGGAAAAATTAAAACCCTTAATCCTATGTAATTGATAAATATCGTTTCTATTACAAATAGAATTAGCAATACTCATTAATTAAGAAAACTCATATATGATTGACAAATATCTTTTCTATTTCAAATAGGATTAGTAATACTCATTAAATAAGAAGACTCATATTTAAAGAAGAGTTCTTTTAAAATAGATTTTGTGTTATATTTTATGCTAAAGATTTTAACTATAATTTAGAGTATATCCTATCTAATAGATTTTATGCTATCTTTTATGCTAAATATTTTCACTATAATTTAGAGTATATCTTATCTAATATTTTTTAGCATTTCTTATTTTAGAGTATATTTTATATAATATCTTTTAGCATATTTTATTCCATATTTCATCACTAAAAATAATTTTAGATTTATAAGCATGTGTTATTAAATGCATAAATATAATCTTATGTGTCGTAGTTATCAAAGATATACCTGAAGTATAACTATCTAGAACTCGATAAACTTGATAACAAACCTAAAAATAAATTTACAGATAAATATTTTATCTAAGAAAATAATCAACACTCATATTCCTTACACGAAGAAATATCTAAAAATAGAATAAGTAATTAAAATAACAACCAAACAAATTAATTTTTCAAGAAGAAAAATGACAAGATGTGAGGAAAGCGATAGAGCTTTTTTGAAGAAGTTTGGTTCGAACTTTTTGAAAATTGTAAAAATGAATGTATTGCTTCCTCCTTAATATAGAGGCCTACATTTTCTCTATCCTATTAAATTGAAGCATTTATTGGGGATTATAAAATTATTTCAGATTTATGTCGTTTCAATTGATCAACTTTAACTCTTTCACCTCAATTGAAGAATCGATCTAAAAGAGTATTAGGACTTGATGTTTGAGCATAAAGTACACAATTCCCTAACCTTAAGTGATTCCTTCGCCTTAAGATAGAAGTTCCAACCAACTTGAAGTTTTCAAGGATCGACCAACAACTTGATCTCACAATGTTGTCGACTTTATATTACGACGTGTATCCCTATGCATTTACTATTGTACCTTTTCTGATATATTACGACGCGTATCTCAACACGTGTATATATAATGTCATATATATGTGTAAACTTTGTATCAAACCAAGCAAATTCATTGTTATTCTTTAATTTTTCTCTAATTTCTCTTTATAAATTAGATTATTCCTCACATATAGTACATTTGAACTTAGTTTTATTTGGTATAAGATATTCTTAATGAGATTTATATGCATAAATGACTTCTATTGATATAGGTGCTCCCTATGTTTTCTATACTTTTCTTTCTCTCCTTGTTTCTTTGTATATAATAATCATTTTACAATCCATGTCTCCAAAATAATATCTTTTCACACCCAAATATGATAGACTAATAATAAATACAATTATTTTGTTTAATAAGTGGACCAAAATTAAATATTTCTATAATTTTAATGTTTTGTATATATCCTGGATATAAATATAACAAGGGTTTTAAACCTAATTTAATCCTTTTAATTTTAGTAATTTTTAAGTAGTATCTTTTAAATTTAAAAAATAACAGCTATAAATAAATTTTCACAAAAATGAAGTTATTGATATATCTCATTTTTATTATTTCCACGACATATTTATGGTTAATTTTAAAAATTGTTAAAAATATCCTTAATAAATTTTAATTGGCATATGATAAATATATTAAAGACAAAAGATATTTTTGATAATTTTTAAATTTATTAATAAATATATTGCGTAAATAACACAATAAGAGTGACAAAAACTCTACACTCTTCATAACTGTTACTTTTTATTTCTTTTATTGACTATAAAAAATTATTCATTAATCATATACCAAGTTCAAATTTTATATTAGGTCACTAGACGCCTTAGTTAATTTGAGGGGAGAAAACTAAGTGGTTTGGTTCCTTTGAGTCTGGAAGCATCCCCCTACATTTAATACTCTAAGAAAAATATCATTTTCTATAAATTATCTAATCTATTTTGATCATCCTTAAACCACAACTTTAATTTAATTCATAATCAAATAATAATTTTTATAGGTTAATTTGGGAGAGAATTAAAAAAAAATCTACTATTTTATTTAAATTTAGTTCGCATGAAAAAATTATGGCAATAATCTTATTTTATGTTCAAAATGCATCAAACTATAAAATGCCCCTCGAACTCCCATGTGAAATAGAGAATGATGAGATATAAAAATAAGAGAAATATATATAAATTCATAATTTATAACTTTTATCATTCTCGTTTTCTTATTTTGATTAACCTTGGACAGTTACACTAGTTAATTTAGTATATAATTAATTAATAATTTTTTATCTATTAATGTTATGAGAGAATTTTAAACAAAAATTATTATTTCATTTAAAGGATAAAGGGTAGTATTGATACGCTACCTATAAGGAAAATGTAAAAATGTCTGATATTTATTTACTATTGTAGTTGCATGTTGGTTTATTGTTTCAAAAGTGGATCAGAAATCTAAATAATATTTTTATCAATTTTTTAGGGATAAAAATGTTAAGTTAAATTTTTTATTTTTTTTTACCAAAAATGACATTTTAATATTTTTTAAAATTTTAAAATTATTCATACTCGTGAAGTAAGAATATGAATTAGGGAGTTTTATGAATACTTTTTAATTTTTTTGAACATATTTTACCGCGTTACTTTGATAAACATTTATTATTTTATTTTGTAGTACATTTTTAATATAATAAATAAATTTATACTATTAATTTTTATGTCACTTAATTTATGATAATAAGATATTTTGATGAATTAATTTTTATACACACCACTTGGATCACTCAAAATTTTAAATTCTAATATTTTCATCATATAAATTTTTAGTTAAGTGATTAAAGTGTTTATTTTTTATCGTAAATAAAAGACATTTTAATCATATAAATATAAAGTTATGCGATTAAATTATCTTAATTTAAATATTTTAGTTATATATGTGATCCATTAAAAAATTATATGATCAAAATATTTAAATAATGATATATTTTTAATTATATCTAAGATAATTTTTTCATCTAAATAAATTAGTAGCAAACTTTTTTTTATATAGTTTTTGTTATAAATAAAGAATCAAGTTATCCTTAATCCTTATTTAAATTTAAAGTAACATAAAAAAAATGATGGAAGCAAAGTAGAAAACATAATTGTAATTTGTAATGAATGATAAACATAAATCATTTAATAACAAAACTTGTTTATTTTTTCTTCCATTTTGTAAGTCAACCATTTAAGGGTTACGACATTGACAGCTTGACTGCAAATAAACGTGGAAACGTAATCTCTTTTTAATTTATTTGTTTTTTTTTTAAAATAAAATATTACAATAATATTAAATTTTATTATATATTCTAAAAATCATCCATAATTTCTCTATTCTCGACCACCATGAGCTATTATTAGTCAGGTCATTTTCTAATAAAGGCTTGGTCTGGCGTCAAACTTTGGGTGCTTTATGACTTTGGTTGGTCCTTGAAATCAAAGTAACAATTACTCATTGGCAGCGTTCTTAAATTTGTGGTAAGTTTGATGAAGACTTGAAGTTTCAATGAAACAAGAAACCACCTGCCGTCCTGACCTTCTTTCTATTATTCATAATACTTTCAGATGAATTAAACCGCAATATTTAATTTTCAGCTTATCGAACAATATTGTATTATAATGATATAATTATCAAGATGTGTTTACATTTTAGTTTTGATTAATTTACATTATTATATATTTGGACATAACTGTAATTTTAAATATGAATTAATTTTTTATTATCATATATATCTGAAAGAAATTAAAAAAATAATACGGGAGTGGAGTATTATGAAGCAGAATCTTTTATAGGAGTTTGAAGTTGTATAGGTGAGGTAAGATTAGTATAGAAGAATAGAAAGAGAATGGAAACTGGCAGATAATGAATGAATCTAAAAAAACAGCACTGAAATTTTAAACCATTATATATAAACAACTAGATTTATTATTACTCTTACAAATAAGTTTATACAATAATAATAATAATAATTAATAATAATAATTAATAAGAAGATTATATTAATAGATAATTTATATATTTTTATTATCCTATAAAAATATGTATACTATGTTAACGTTAGCTATACTTTTGTCGTCAAGATTACATATAGACACTAAATTAAAAGGGGGTAAAGGGGGTTTATTGGGATAATAGCTTCTACTTACATAACAAGCCGACAACTACATTGAGATAATCAACATAATGAAATTTATAGATGTTGTCATGTTGACCATGTATAGGAAGGAATTCAATCCAAATTCTTTAAAAGGAAAAGAAAAAAAGAAAACAAAAATAAAAAAAGAAAGAAAGGAGAAATGGGTTTTTATTATATGGATGGTATTATGAGATACAGTATGGTGGAAATTAAAAGAAGTGCAATTTGTTATAGTTAAAGGCCAAAGAGTGCAAAAAAGGCAGCAAATAGTGAGTTGGGTGGAGATGTTTGCCAGCTTTCCCCTCACGCCTGTGGAATCTCTATTTGGGCTTTAGTCCCGGGAAATGCAATATGTACAAAGCCTGCTTAACTTTGTTTTATAAGTCTTTTACACCTTTAAAATACACACCAACACCATCCAAATTTTCTTTTTAACCCATATTTTTATTTTTACAATCTCCTTTGCTTAAAAGTGACCGACACATTAAAATCACATATTTTTAACCGATTTTAATTAAATTTAAATACTTTTAATCTGAATTCAATATAATAATAATAATAAAAAAACTAATGTTAAAATTTATTTATAAATTATGTTATATATAAAATAAGATAGATACAACATTTAAAATTTAAATCGATAAATTTCTAACAAAATTTATAATTTATGAACATAACTAAAAAAAATAAAAATTAATTTTTGAACAATTATTAAATTTTATAGAGTTTTAACATATATGTATTTTTAAAATAAAATTGTAATTTAATTTAATTGTGATATAAATAATATTTAAATATGTTATGATATAATATATATATATATATATATATTTATAATTTTAATAATAATTTAATTTATATTTTAATTTGGATAAATTGTATATTTTTTAATTTAGATTTTATAAATACATATATATTTTATTGTATAAAATATATATGTATTTATAAAAATCTATTAATTTATTCAAATCTCATATTGATGAATGAAATTAATTTTTTTAATTTAAACATATTTTTCAAATTATTTATTGATTCTTAATTCAAATTTCACATTGCTGTGTTAATATATTTTGTTTGTTTGAATCTGTTACGTGAAGACTTGTCTTGATTAATTATTTTTGTAATTTAATTTATTTCAGCTTAGTGGGGGAACGCGTGATGTATATTGTACGGGGATTGAAAACGTTGATATGATATTATAGTTACTTTTTTATATACATCGTGATATTTATATTTTTTTATTAAATTATCACAAAATATTGAAAATATATTAAAATATTATATCACTAAATTATGGATTAAATATTTTTTTTATTAAAATATTTTAAATATTGTAAATAAATTTTTTGTTAAAATATCAACTAATAATTTATTTTTTATTTTTTTCTTCTTTACGAGTAATCATTTTAATTTATTTTTCTCATTTTTTTCGTAGCTATATATAAGTAATTTTAAAAATAAATAATAAATAAAATTTATTTTCTTATTTTTGATATAATATTTTAATTAATTTTGATTAATATAAATATTTATATATTTAAAAATACATTAATTAAATAAAAAATTAGTTTAAAATATAATTAATTAATTATTTTTTATGATTTTTATGATTTTTTTTCAAAAAATTTGTTCATAATAATAATATCTTTAATATTTTTATAAAAATTATATTTAAATATTTGATATCAATATTTTAAACCTTCATATTATATTATATGGATGCATCGACTAATCTTGGGGGATCTAAAAAAAAAAATACTACGAGTTCAGTTAAAATTTTAATAATTTAAAACGGTATAATATATATATATATATGTTATTAGTTTTTTTTAATTAATATTTTTTATAAAAAAAATTCCTAGACCTAGGAAGCTATTGCCACTTTTTGTCCAAACTTGACTCCTCTGGGTAATTGTGATTTTGAATTACTTGTTTTTAATAGAAATAAAAACAAAATATTTAGTTAGAGAGAATACAACGTTAATTAAATTTAAATTTTTAAATAGAATAAAATTTCAACTGAAAAGTTAAGATAGACTAATGATTTTAGTACCATATTTACGAGAGAATGTAATTAAACTTTCTTTATTTGTTCTGTATTTACTTTTATTTTTATCTTTGTTCGCTATAAGAGAATACACTAACTTCTCTTTTTTTAAAAGAAGAAGAAGATGTATTAAAATTATATTTTATTAAATAAAAAGATTTTACAAGTATGATTTAGTTATATTACTTATATCATGACCCAATCCCACACAGCTAACTTCTCCTCTTGTTACAAATTAAAACACACGTTAAAAATATTATTTGGATGTCTTAGGTTTTTACTGTCATGATCAGTAAACACGTGTTATTAATTTTTAAATTTTATTTTATTTAATTTTTAACAAGATGTAATAATTAAAACATATCATTTATTGTCTAATAAATCTAAATTAGAGAATCAAGAATACTAAATAATATAGAATAATTTATAATATAAATTTAATAATAAAAATAATATAACATATGTTTAAAAATATCTATTAAAATCACCATCTAAATAAAATAAAATAAATAATTTATACTTCAAATTTAACTATTATTTTAATAAGATAGGCCAGTGGACTCTGCTGCACGTAGTTCTGCCACTGATAATAGCAATTAGAAAGCAACTAAGCAAGGCCGCAGACTTAGTTTTTCTTTTTTAAGTAAAATATGTTATCTTATTTATGTAAAAAGATAAAAGTAACATTAAGTTTAAAGAATCTTCAAAAATACATTTCAGGTTTTAAAAAATTTAAAAATACATTCGAAAACATAACGAAAGTTAGAACTAACACTCATCAGAAATACCCATAAGTTTAAAAAAAATGGAAGAGGAAAAAATAAACCAATAAATATTAGATATAGAAATAGAAGACATTTCAGGATGATTTTCACAAGAAATGGTAATAAGTAAAAAGAAATTTGAAGAAATTCAAAAAGTAAAATTAAATCTTAAAGAGGGAGATGGATTTAAAGACCCATCATTTTTATTAAGAAAGATATTTCCTAGAAAAAATATAATCTATTATGGTATTAGTAATAAGGAAATGAGCATTAAAATTATAGATGCAAAAGGAAGATATAATATACCATTAATTAATAAAGAGACTATATTAAACAAATTATCAAAAATTCCTCGAAAGGATAAAGAAAAAATTGGATACATTCATTTAGGAGGAATCCAAATATTAATAAAAGCTCATTTAGAGAAGGAATAGATACACCAATAAAAATAAATTTCTATTAGACAATAGAATAATAAACAAGCAAGATGCTTTATTAGGAATGATCCATGGAAACTTAGGATACCAAAAATTAAAATTTACCGCATATCCTAGATTTGCTATAAATATACAAGATAAAAATCTAAACCAAGTATTAAGTCTAGCTTATGAATTTGAAAGAGGAGATTTAATGAAAGAAGGAAATCATCCATTTTCAATACATTATCTAGTAGCATATTCTTTAACAAATAGTCATAATAGTTCAATATATGGACAAAATAAATTTATAGAAATAGATAAAAAATTTAAAGAATTAGGACAAATAATAAAACCAGAAATACTAACAGATTTTGAAATACCAGAAGAATGGAAATTAGATATTAAAGAAAAACCCTTAATAACAGG
This sequence comes from Hippophae rhamnoides, assembly GCA_033030585.1. Taxonomy (NCBI): domain Eukaryota; kingdom Viridiplantae; phylum Streptophyta; class Magnoliopsida; order Rosales; family Elaeagnaceae; genus Hippophae; species Hippophae rhamnoides. The sequence continues at coordinate 64,915,748 of CM065428.1, read as the reverse complement.
AAGAAAAAGTAATAGCATACCAAGATTTACTTTTGTAGATCACGAAGAAGAAACCTCAAATCAACAAGAAGTTAAAAAACTAGAAAATGAAGTTAAAATAATGAAAGCATTAGTTCATGATTGCATATTGGGGAAAAATCATGTTTAAGGATAAAATAAAAAATATGAATTTAGAAATAAATGGAAGCTTAGAAGGTGTGGCAAAAAATCAAGCAACACTATTTGAAACTATACAATTATTAACAGAGGAAATGGATCTAGTCCAGGAATCAAACACAAAATATTTACAAGAAATAATAGATATACAAAGAGAACTATTAAAGGAAATAAAAGAGTATGGTTATAATAAACTACAACAAAATACGCATAAAGAATTTTCAATTAAGGAAAGATGTATACAATCTAAAGATAGATCATAAATACGACCCCTTAGAAGGATTAAAGAAGAACCACCGAGGAAATCGATTCTACGATTCCCAAAAATGAGAACAGAAAAAATGAGGAATAACCTAAGAGTAAAGAGATAATTTCAAATTGATGGATTATAGGAAAAAAATAGAAAAAGAATTTATGAACCCTGAGAACAGAAATATATAAACATTGGTCAAATTATTAACATTAACCAATGAAGAAATAGAAGAACATTATATTGGAAAACTTTGTACTAACAAAGAAGAAGATGATATGACAATAATCAGTGAAACTGATTCAGAATCAGAAAACATGACCCCAAAAGGTCATATGAAACCAATTTCATTACGAGTCCCTTAGAAGAAGAAACATCTGACCCAAATAGGGAGGAAAGAAGTAGGCAAAGATCAGAACAACTTGATACTACATATAGAAGAAGACAACCACCTAAAATGGAGGAAGGGTTGCATTGGGGAACTAGAGGTAATATTCCACCAGAGTTCAAACTCCAAGATAACTATAAATCTGAACTTCTAAATTTAGATTGTATAAGAGATAGGAAAAAAGCTTTAGATGAATGGTCAGTGGGATGAGCGCCTTATACAAACTTCAACTACCCAAACAAATCCTTCAATTTGTAGAGTTCTTATAGCACATAAAATGACAGAAATGTAAAAGTTTGGTTTTCAAACTTAACAGATCAACAACATTTATTAATGCAAGGAAATGCTTCCACAGGGAAGAGAATACTTAGATACGGTAAGAATAAATGAAATATACAAAGAATTTATTGAGGAAGATAAAGGAAGGACTATCATCAATCCGTTGAAAATGAAATCAATGAAGCTAAATGACATCTAACAAAGATGGAAATTTGTAACACGTGTGTTATATAGATTCTTTTATTTGTGAATATGAAATGTATTACCATAAATTACCACCCTCTATACAAACAACCTATAAAGAAATGTTTTTTTCAAAAATTACTAGGAACATTATATTAAACTTTAAATGTAAAATCGGGAACAAAGGAATAGAGAAACTATACCAAATACTCTAGGAGGAAGAATAAGAAGTCTTAGAGATCGGATCATTATAAAATGCCAAGAAAGAAAAGAATACAAACAAATAAGAGGAAATGATAAAATTTGTCAGTGATACAAAGAGATTTTAGAATGCGAGGAAAAATATGGATGCAATATAAAACCTTATAAAGAAAAAATATAAAAAATATAAAAGATTTAAAAAATATAAATTTAGAAAACAAAATTTCCAAAAATATAAAAAGAGATTCAATAAACAAAACTATAAGAAAAGATATTTTAGAAGAAAGGTTTATAAACCATCCAAAAAAGGAATTATTGCCACCCAGAAAGAAAAAATGCGTATGTTGGATATGTAATGAGGAAGGACATTATGCAAAGAATGAAGGTCCAAGTACTTCAACATAAAAAGGAATTTAAAAGGAATTTCCACGTAAATCAAAAATCTTAGAAGAAGCCTTCAAAATGGAATTAGAACCAATTGAGGAATCGATATAGATGATACTTATAGTATTTATCTATTAGAAGAAAGCTGAAGAAGAAATAGACTTAATATGAATATTCAGATCATGAATATTTTTCAAAAAATGAATGATTTGTATAGTATTACAAATCCAAATAGTACTTACATTAAAGTAGGACTAAAATTTAAAGGGATTATAACACTTATCATTTACATGCATATAGATACGTGAGCTAGTAATGTGTAGCCAGAGATATGTATTTCCGTGAAGACAACTGAAACAAGCACCTAAAGATTTAATTGTAATTGCTAATAATACTACAATAAAACTCAATCAAGTATTAAAGATACCGATATAATAATAGGAGAGAAATCTTTCATATTCCTACTATATATCAACAAGAAACAGGTGTAGACTTGTTAATAGGAAATAATTTCTTAAATTTGTATCAACCTTTCACACAACATTCTGACAAAATAAGCCTTACAACCTTAAAAGGAGATACAATATATGTCTCTAAAGTAAGAAAAGCTCTAACTGTCTCAAACCTAACTTTTATGCAACAACATAAAAAGCGAAAACGAGGTGAGATAAAAGACCAGCAAAAACAAAAATCGTGTTTATAAAATATTTCATTAGATATAGAAGAAAAGCAAAACTCTTTTCTCAATGAAAAACAGGAAGATAAAGCCCTAACAAGCGTTAGAAGATTATTAAAAGCTTAGTTGAGGAAAATCCTTTCGATCCAAAAAAAAATAAATAAATCTAAAACTATAGTCAATATAAAATTAAGAAATCCTAATGAAATCATAAGAGTAAAACCAATGATTTATACCCGTGAAGACAAGATTGAATTTGGAAAACAAATTGAAGAACTTTTTGGAATTAAAAGTTATAATACTAAGTAATTCACCTCGCCTAGTCCAACATTTTTGGTTGAAAAAGAAGTCGAGAAAAGAAGAGGCAAAAAGAGAATGGTAATAAACTTCAAAGACTTAATAAAGAAACCATTGATGATGGATACTTCATCCCAAAAAAGGAAGAATTACTATCATTAATAAAAGGAAAGAAATACTTCTCAAGTTTCGATTGCAAAAGTGGATTTTGGCAAATAAGACTAGATGAAGAATTCAAAAATTAACAAAGATTCATTGCCCAAGGACAATTCCAATGGACAATAATACCATTTGGATTAAAACAAGCTCCAGGGTATTTTTCAAAAATATATGGATAATATTTTTAAGAAATTACAAGATATTTGTTGTTTACATAGATGATATTTTGGTTTTCAAGAGGGTAATGAATTAAATAAACATTATTTGATATTATCAATATATTACAAGAATGTAGAAAAGGGCATTGTACTTTCCGAAAAGAAAGCAAGACTTGCTCAACAAAAACTCAAATACTTAGGACTGGAGATTGAAGATGGAAAACATAATCTACAACCCCATATACTAAACAATATTCAAGGTTTTCTTAGTGAACTAAAACATAACAACCAAATACAAATATTTTTAGGATGTCTAACATATGCTATTTCTATATCAAGAAACTGCGTAAAATGATAATTGAAACGGATAAGCTTCACAAGAATATTGGGAGCAATCCTTAAAGCAAGAGTAGATGACAAAGATGAATATCTTTGCAGATACACATCGTGGTCTTTTTCAAGTATTTAATTAAATTATCATAGTAATGAAAAAGAATACTTAGTGTTAAAAAAAAGCTATTAAGAAATTTATAATATATGTCATAAGTTCTAGATTCATTATTAGAACAGATAACAAGAATTTTGGTTATTTTTTAAGAACTAATATTGCAGGAGATTATAAACAAGGAAGACTAATTAGATGTCAACAATGGTTCAACCATTACAATTTTGACGTTGAACATCTTCAGACATAAAAATAGTCTTGGTGATGCTCTTACCAGAGAATTAGCACTCTAACTATTTTTATGATTGCAGAATGGAACAAATTTTGATATTAAAATCAAGATAAAAGAAAAGGAGATAAAAATCCTACAAAGAATAACTCGAGTTGCTATACCTCGAGAAATCTCTTACGTAAACAGGAATAAAACAGGAAGAACTTAAATGTTCAAAACAAATTTGTAAAGCGTAATCCTCGAAATGAGGAATCTGTTAAAAAAGGAAAAACCTAACAAGCCACAAAAACTTCTAAACCCAATCGGGCGCACGGCTAAAAAAGAAGAACGTAAAAAGTTTATGGTGGTCTATAATGGCCCAAAACCGTGAATTTATAACAAATGGGCGAAGCTAGCAAATCTATTCTAGGATTTAGTGGAGTAACTCATGTAGCCTTTCAATGACGTAATAGAAGTGAAGAAGCATGCCAACTACAAAACACCAAACTAATAACTTCAGGAGGAGATAGTAAGAAATTATTCTCAGCTTAGTACTACAACAACAACCAACAGCCAGTGATCGACAAACCTTGGAAAAATAGCAAGACCTCCAATGCTATTCAAAGAAACATCTCTACTAGAGACATCAAAAATAACAAAACATTCAAGATTATTCGGGAAACATCTTTCAGAACCACTCAAATGTCAATGAAGATGAAAAAGACCAATACGTAAATCTCAATAAACAACAATGGTTAAGTCTCTATAATTTAGCCGTAAAATCTACCCAAGAACATATTGAAGATATGAAATTTATACTACTTGATAAGCTTAATTTCCGTAGGTAGTAAATTCAATATATTGGAAGGAGTGATCCAATTTTTGTGTATAAAGCATTTCATGTAGGATTAATAGAAAATATATATCCATGAATTAATTTAAGTGAATTAAATTATTTCCCGTAAAATTTTAAAAGAGCAATTAAGAATTTTAGAAGAAAAATTAAAGCAGGTGATAAACCTGTTTTATCTTAGATTTTTTAGTTCATTAATGGATCGGAATGAGAAGGAAGTATTAGTCCCTACCACTTCATCAAGATAGGGATTTCCAACACAAACAGTAGTAGGTTCCTAAACCAAGGCACTTTGTAAAAGGAATTCAATTAAGAACTGCTGTATTAAGAGGACAAATGCTAAGCAAGATTTACTATGAACTCAAAAAGATCGGCAATACCGAGATTAAAGTAAATTATTCGACCACAAAGTTATCATCATCTCACACAGAGGCATGGCTCTGTCAAAGAAGATGGTGAAAAAATCACCAAATATGAAACCAATTTTAATTGCAACAACTTAGAAATTGGTCAAGAAACCAGGAAAGTATTTTGCTTCTATGCCAAAAAGGCCACCAAAGACCATAAGTGCATTCTCTCAGCATCAAAGATCGAGAAGATTTAAGATGCGTCATCATCAACATCATCAAAGGAACAATTGGCGTAAAATGACAAAGGAAATTAAGAAAAGCATTGTCGGCGAGAAGACTACAAAAGAAATAAAGATGTAGACCTACATCTTAGTCGGCGATATGCCAAGGAAAAAAGTAACGGTTATCGTGAAAAACAGGATGAATTATTAAAAGCGTAAGAATTATTAAAGCAAGATGAATTATTAAAGCAAGCGGTAAAATAATAAATTTGACTTGTAAATATGGATTCTTATTCTATAAAAGGAACCCTTATTATCATTTTCGAGGATACACGAAACGAAGAGAAACCCGTAGCTCTCTACTCAAACTCTCAAATAGGAAAAACCTTTTATAGAAATCTAATCCAATAATGAAATACCCAAGAATGAAATGGCTAAGCACCCCTTTCAAGGTTCTTAGTTGGCCTTAAGTTGTAATAATTATTATATTTTGAATAAAATGGAGTTCTATTACTCTTCTTTAGTAAGTCAACTTTTGGACACTATTCATGTACGGATGTAGAAAGCTTACCATTACCAGGAAGGTGTTGAGGTGTAAGCGAAGCTGAGGCATAACAGGTATAACAAAAGAAGACGAACAGAAGGGAAGACCGTGGTGGACCCATTAAATTCAGGTATGATGATCCCTTATATATAGAATCAGGATTAGAATTAAGTAACCAACATAATGAAGAAGAAAATTAGATTTATATAGTAAAATAATAAGTTTTTTAAATAAATTATTACCATCAATAAATACACAAAGACATTCATCTATGTCAATTTTAACTACAGATTGAGATTATATCGATCCTCGAAAAATGGTATCAAAGCTAAGGAATAGTAATTTAAATAGTAATGGATGGAGAATTAACACCATTAAAACACAAGGGCATTTGTGACATTTTAAAAACTCCAGGGACATAACTGAAGATATAGCAAACCTCAATGGCAATTTAGAAAATGATCCCTTATTTCTTTCTCTCATATTATATAACTAAAATTACATAAGGTTAAGTTCTAAAATGATCTTAATTATTACAAAGATTTAGAAGGAATTGAATAAAATTTAAAGAAGAAGCTAGGTACTCTCTATATGATCATTTAGAACCCAATTAAGATACTAAATTACATTATCTTGAAATCCATCGTATCTTCTATTTAGAACCCAATTTAGAACCCAATTAAGATAATAAATTGTTTTACTTGTCAAAAAATTTGATATCTTCTATTTCCGAGATATATATATATACAGTTGATTATATTAATATTGTATCTCCTTCAACTATATATCTCATTCTTTAAACTCATTATATTGACAAGTCCTATTGTCGATGATAAAGCTTCTTGTTGCTATTTTTTTTTTTTGCATAATATACTACAAGTATTTATTTGGAGGATCCAAGCTCTTGATAAAGCATAAACTGATGAACCTGCTGTATCTTCTATTGAAAAAACTCTTTTAGAGTGCCAATAAAATTGGATGTCATTCAATGAAAAATAGCTTGATTTCGATCTCATTCTCCAAATTCCTAACATTAAACAATTGTTAATGTTATAGGCAAAGTAAATTCTTTTTAATCCTTTAATTGTCTCTAGTAACATTGAATTTGGAGGATCCAATTAAATTATTTTCATGTAAGAAGAGTAGTAGATCAAGCTATATTAATTATGTATCTCCGAATACATACAAATTAATTCAATTCCTCTTTCACAATCTTCAAAGAATATGAAAAATTGGACATTGTTGTATCAGATGTGGAATTGTTTCTGTTTCTTATTTACACAACAGACACCAATCAAGAATCTCAGACAAGAATCTTTTCAATTTAATTCTCACTGGTAAAGCATTAACCAAAAATTTTCAAGAAAAAAAAAACCTTAGTTTTCAAGAACTTTGCTTTTCAATAAAAAGTTTCATATAAAATATTATTCAAAATTCAAAATCTACTTCAATCATTATGCTTATTTTATAAGTAGATTTGATTGAAAAATGTCCCAATTACTTATTAAAAATCCAAATTAGTTTACCATGCATTCAAAACTGGATTAAGACGTACATCTAAGTCTAATAATTGCAATTCTAGTGTTTAATTCTATCGAATAATTTGTCAATGGCTTCTCAGTTCCATCCACCATCTAGTGAAGCAAGGTTTTTTACTAAATAGTATCCTTAAATTGCTAGAATTCTCATGTCTTTGAATAAACAAAGTGTTCTCTAGATATTTTATGTTGTTTTCTGAAATAAATAACCAAACTTTGAGAAAAAAACCAAACCAATTCAAGATTTATATGATTAATAACATTCTATTATATTGTAAGCTTTCTTGGTATCTATTTTAATTCCCATTAAAACTCATCTTCTCTTTTTTACTTTTCATGGGATGTATTAGTTCCTGAGCCATGCAAGATATATTGTGTTTTTTGCAATCCATCGTCCGTCCACACACAAAAAACACTTGATAAGGAAAAATAAATATTTTCAATAAAAGTCTCAATCGTCCTATTAAGATTTTTACTAGCTATGATCTTATAAGATATATTATAGAGACTATTCTCCTATTTGTTGCATGTTTGTTGTCGATGTTTTTAGTTATTTAGTTGGAGTCTTTCTCAATCCCTACCAACTACATCTCTCCATCTTTTTTTTTTCCTTTTTTTAAGCACAATCCAATGAGTGTATTTCGTGTAAAACACATAAAATAAAAAAGTGTCTTAAAAAGATATATTATCCTAATATATTTTATTATTGGTATAATAATATATGTACACTGTATGAATAAGGTAGGATCAAACAGTTCAGTTTTTTTTTTAGTTTTTTTACTTTAAATGCTAAGAAATATGATATATATAAGTTTTAAATCAAAAATCGAAACAAATTTATGATGTATGTTAGATAAACATTATACCAATTTATTCTTATCAGATTAAAATTTTCAATTTGTGTTTTATATTTTTTTATCTTTTAAGTGAATTTAAATTATTTTGTCTTTATATTAATGTTAAATTGATAAATAAGATCTATAATTTAATTAAAAAAACATATATTAATATTTAAATTAAAATTCTTATCAATTTTTAAGTAGATAATAACTCTTAAAATGAGTAAATTATTAAGAATTTTATAATAAAAAATAACTTAAATTTTTTATTATCTATAATATTTTTTAAAAATAAACATGCTATAATAATAATATTAATAGTTACACCTTGTACAATTTGATTAAAATTAGATTAATATAAACATATAAACTTATAATATATATATATATATATATTATAAATATATAAAATAAAAATAAATATATGTATTAATGATATAAGGTATTATTTATTATTTATGAAGTATATTTCTTACCTATATAATATATATGTTAATTTGATTAATTGTTAGTTATAAACCTTAAATTCTTAATCAATACAATCTTAAGTCTACTTTTATATTTCTAAAATTATAATCAACCTATTTGGAACCAAAAAAAAAATAAAACATGTTTCAACTAAGCTAGATTTGGATAGAATAAATTAATTTATTTTTTAAAAAATAATTAAAAATAATATATTTTAATTACTGTGTCTATCTTTAATAAGTTAATTGAACCTATATGATATATTTTATAAATATTTCATATAAAAAAATGCATCTCATACTATTTAACCTTTTTATTTTTTTTGTTCTTCACATGATTTTTATTACTTGCAATAAGATTTACATGTGCGTGATATTTCAAGTATGTTACTGTAATAATATCATTAATAAATTTTATTAATAAATTTTTTTTAATAATAGTATCTCTTTCTTGCTCATTAATGCACGAATTAATATATCTAACATAATTCAAAGCTGTTGTTAATGCAGTCTGGGAATTACCAATTGCATTACTTATTAAGCAGTCAAAAAAATTAATGGAAATAACTCCAGAGTCTTGAGCTGTGAGCCTCATTTACAATTTTTTTTTTCATGGATGGGACACTATTTTTTATTATTTTTATAATACATTTATTATTAATTTTAAAAATTATCAAAAATATATTTATATTATTAATTTTAAAAATAAAAAAAAAAAGTTGTATTAAAAAAAAATTATAGAACTCTCCCTCCCCTAACATTCTATCTCTTCTATGTTCACCATGGATAGGTTTAGTAATAGTATTACTATAATTTAGTCAGATTTATGCAATTTATGACTTCTCAATTACAGTTCATAAACAAAGAATTTGTGTCTTAACTGTACTTAAAATTATAACTGGTGTCTGTAATGTTGCCCTTCTAGTCATATAGGAAAGATAAACAAATAATAGCACTGGCCTGTATTCTAATAAATGCTTCCAACTTCATTGGGTCTCTTAACATGTTGAGATTTTAATTTCTTCCCTGATGTTTGATCTTGCACGATCTTTGCAGATCATGTCAGTATAGGAGTTCCCGACAAAATCATTAATCATGGAAAAGATATAGGAAAATTAATAAGCTCAAAATGAAAACCATATAAATTTCCATTGAAGGAAGAGCTCATGCCAAGGTTAAACCCATGAGCCAGTGAGCGTTCCTAGGTACTGCACGTTGAAAATAGGTCATGTGGTGAAGCTTATTCCAGTTATTCCTGATAAGTCCTTGATTGAATATAGGGAAGAGATCCATAGAATGTATAATCGTACAAGTAATGAAATTTTACAATGCACTAGTAAAAAAAAAAATAGAAAATTTGAAAATTAAAATAGAAGTTTTCAATTGAAATAATAGTAAGGAATAACTAAAGAGAAAAAAAAAATTCTATGATTTTTATTACTTAAAGTCTTAATTTTTTTCGTGTATATATAGTTTTTATTTTTCATATATAAGAAAATTAAAAATCAAGTATTATGTAACATTAATATTTTAATTAGTTAATAACATGTAAAATTACATTGATTATATACATGATATTTTTTTTAATATTAAATATTTTAAAATATATATATATATATAATAGATATAGACAAAAATTGATGGATGCATTATCTGGTCAGGCCTAAGGCGATTGTCTTACACTTCCCTATGTTAAAGAATATGAGATCCAGCTGGTGACAACCAACACACCGGTAAGTTAAACCACCAACAACATAAGGATAGTCGTCTACTTAACACGCTTTCCATAATTACGTTTTTATTTTTAATTATTACAAATTTGCTTTTCTTTGTATAAATAAAGGTTGTAAACATTCGCTTATTCATATCAATAAATCCATTTCTTACATGGTATCGTAGCTTAGAAACAATTCCCATAAAATTCAAATTTCATAGAAATTTTTTTCCATTTTTCTTCAACTGCTTTTTTTCCAAAACCAATTTCGATCCACAAAATAATTTAAATTTCATCCCATCATATTATTCAGATTCATCCGAGCACCGCAATTAAAATCAAGCCAAAATACCTATTCACGCAGCTCACACGCGCCTTGTTTAAACTCACCGGCTGCTCCACGCGCCTCACCGGAGACACACGCGCCAACACGCGCTACCGGCCGAAGAAGACGACTCAACGACACGTCGTTCGCGCCGGGGCCAAAACGACGCGTCGTTCACTCGGTTCCCGGCTTCTTCATCCTGGCCCGGTCTCGGTCTTTCATCCGGTCCGTTGTTCCACCGTCATTACTCGGCCGTTTCAACCATTCCAACCGCCGGTCACCCACTTTCCGACCGGTTCTTCTACCGAAATTTCCTGGGTTGTAATCCTTAACTCTTTTTCTATAAGATAAAGCATATTTTAGTCCATTATTTATTTCATAAATAGTCATTATTGTCTAAAACACACTTAAACCTATCCCGTAATTTGAATTTATTCAACAAATAATGTCTTTGACTACCAATACCAACCCTACTTTACCAAAATGGTAATGATTTAATTCTAGCCATTCATTATATTTACACCACTCGGACCAACCAGGTACGATTCTCGTATTTCAATCCCAAACCAAGAAAACTATCACATTTGGAGTCATGCAATGCTCTCGCCTAATAACCAAAAACAAAGAAGGATTCATTGACGGCACAATCAAAAGCGCCATCAACAAACCTTGAAATGTAAAATCAAACAATGGACTCGCCGCAACATTCTTGTCCAAAGGATGGATCCTCAACACTATATCACCCAAAATTGCGTAAAGTGTCATGTATGTGATACCGCATACGAGTTATGGGAGGAATTAAAGGAACGTTTTTTTCGCACACCAACAAATAAGTGCACCTATTCCACATTGAGAAAGAGATTCATGATTGCATACAAGAAGGTGTAAGCATTGGAGAATACTATACAAAATTGAAAAGCTTATGGGATAGTCGTGATGCACTATGTCCTCTTCCACATCATGGAGGAATGCCGGAAGTGAACTACAAGAATATCAACAAAAGCAATGAACCATAAAATTTCTCATGTAGGCTTAACAATGTTTACACATCAAAGACGTGGACAAATCTTGCTCATGGAACCATTACCTACAAGAAATAAGGTCTATTCACTTATTGTTCAAGATGAAAAGCAAAGAGTTTGCTCCACGCAAAGCAATGGGAAGGATACCGGAAGGCCGCACTTGTCACAGAGATAGTCGTCCACAATATACTCACAAAATTACCCACCAAGGAATCCACATCTCAAGTAATCGATGCAATAATATAGGCCATAATTAGAATTGCCGAAGTCACCTCAAATGTGATTTTTGTGGTCTCAATGGACACAATTTTGAAAAGCTCGAAAAGCTGCCTCAAATGTAATTTTTGTGGTTTGAATGGACATGACATCAACACGTGTGTCGGAAGAAAGGAGCAATTCAAGATAAGAGAAATACAAGTTATGGGCTTCCCTTCCAAAGCTCATCATACCGACTTTCAAGAAAGTCAAGCCCGACACAAAGACACCATTCCACAACCTTACATCTTCCCAATATCAAGAGCTCCTTACACTTCTCAATCAATCCAAATCGTGGAGTACGGCAAGTCAAGTGACTACTTCTTCAGTGTAACACATTAATGCGTAACTGTTTTCCATTCAGAACCCGTTGGATTTTTGATACAGGGCAATCGATCACATGGTCTGCTCCCAAAACCTTATGAGCTCCAAAGATTCCGGTCACTAATCGACATGTACATTTACCCGATCATTCTCTCGCCCGTGTCACACATATTGGCACCGTACATTTCTCAAATAATTTCATACTCCATAATGTCTTGTGTGTTCCCTCATTCAAATTAAACTTAGTTTCGGTAGCTAAACTAACTCAAACCTCATTATTTCATGTCACCTTCACTATGAGATGTGCTTTGTTCAGACAAATGCGTCAGGGAAGACGATTGGGATGAAATGAGAAAGCGTGACTCTACTACCGACTATTTCGAAAAGGCCGGATGTTTCTCCGTTTCAAACACCGCTTCCAAAGAACTCTCATCTACGGCATCAACGACTGTCATTTATCTAATAACGATGCGTGTAATTTCTCTTTCCATCAACACACCTTTTTGTTCCATTAGTGATTGTTCTATTTGTCCATTAGCTAAACAAACACGTAATCCATTTCCTTTAAGTTCCATCAATACAAAAGCACCATTTGAAATGATTCATGTCGATATTTGGGGTGGTTATCACATTCCAACACTTAATGGAGCACGTTATTTTCTCACTATTGTTGATGACTACTCAAGATGCACATGGGTCTATCTCTTACATGCTAAATCTGATACACGCACATCTCTTACCACCTTCATCAATCTTGTTGAAACACAATTTTCATCCAGAGTTAAAATCATTCGTAGTGACAATGGACGAGAATTTTCTACGACCCAGATGTTTTCTACCAAGGGAATCCTTCATCAAACTAGTTGTGTCTCTACCCCTCAACAAAATGGTGTACGGCCGAACGCAAACATCGTCATCTTCTCAACGTCGCTCGTTCATTGCTCTTCCAAGCCAATCTTCCTAAACAATTCTCGGGAGGAGATGCCATTCTTACGACCCACGTACCTCTCATAAATCGTACTCCAACATCTCGTTCTCAAGGCGGTAAAACACCATTTGAAGTCCTTTTTCACAAAGCTCCAGGTATGAACATCTTCGTGTTTTTGGTTCTCTTTGTTTCAGTCCGCACATCATGATCGACTCACCAAGTTTGATGCTAGATCACATAAATGCATATTCACTGGGTATCCATGCGGGATCAAAGGTTATCGTGTCTACAATCCGGGAAACAAGCAAGACTTTAGTGTCTCGAGATGTTATCTTTCATGAACATGTATTTCCTTATTTCACTTCCGTCACAACACTCCAACCCTATTTCCTCCATCGAAGATACTATCTACGATGACATACCCAACATTCGTCAATCAACCAATCCAAATATATCACTTGATCATACATCACCGTCCCTCCAACAATCACCGTACACTCTTCATCTTCAAGATTCATCTTCGTAAACATCATCATCAACTTCTCCACCACACACAACTTCTCCAACACGGTACACATAGGCTTCGTCGATCCACAATGTTCCTAGCTACCTTCAAAAATATCATGTAGAAGCTTCCCTACCTTCTCCCTTCCCTTCGTCTCACTCAAAGATCGTCCAAAGACAAAGGTACTTCTCATTCTTTATCTCATGTACTTACCTATGACCACTATCACCTCGCACATCGTGCCTTTGCTACTTCTATTTCCATTCTCGTGGAACCAACCACTTTGGCCGAAGCTTTCAATGATCCAAAATGGCGGCTTGCCATGAAACAAGAACTGGATGCCCTTGAAACTAATGGCACTTGGACGCCAAATGCCTTCCTCCAAACAAGAAACCGTTGGTTGTAAATGGGTCTACAAATCAAGTATAATCCCGATGGCTCGCGGAACGATACAAGGCTCGATTGGTGGCCAGCGATACTGATCGGGCGTTTTGACTACCAAGAAACTTTTGCACCAAGAGTAGCCAAACTTGTCAACGTTTCTACTTCTCGCTTGCCGCGTTGCCGCTATTCAAAATTGGCATCTTCGACAACTTGATGTCAACAATGCTTTTCACAAGGTGATCTTCGGCGAAGATGTTCCATATGTCCCTTCCACTGGATTCTGACGAAAGGGAAACGCGAGTACGTAAGCTACATAAATCTTTGTAATGGACTTAAACAAGCCTCACGACAATGGTTCATCAAGCTATCAACAACACTTAAGCAAGCCGGTTTTAACCAATCCAAGTATGATCACTCATCGCTCGTCCGAACCCGTGGTAATTCCTTCTCACTCTTCTTGTCTATGTAGATGATATAATCATAATAGAAAACAATATACAAGACATTGAAGAAACCAAGAATCATCTCACGAGACAATTCAAGCTTAAAGATCTCGGTGAATTAAAGTATTTTTTGGGAATAGAAGTTTCACGTTCCAAAGAAGTGGAATTGTTCTCATGCCAACGCAAGCACGCACTTGAAATATTGGGAGGATATGGGTTATCTTGGTGCCAAATCCGCCAATTCACCTATGGAACAAAATTTATCCCTCGAAGGTCAAGGAGAATTCATCGGTAATCCCACATCCTATCGAAGACTTGTTGGGAGATTAATATACTGACCATCACAAGGCCCGACTTAGTGGTACGCCGTACATTCTCGACCAATATATGGATAAACCACGACAACCACATTTGGAAAACCAACGAGTGCTACGATATGTCAAGAACACACCAGGGCAAGGTCTCTTTTTCTCAAAGAACTAGTTCATTACAACTAAATGCTTTTTTGTGTGATGCGACCTGGGCAAAATGCACGGTATACACGACGATCAACCACAGTGATATTGTATGTTTCTTGGAAACTCGTTAATTTCTTGGAAAACTAAGAAACAAAATACGCCTCACGATCAAGTGCCAGAATGTATCACCGCTCTACGGCAATGCGTTGTTGCAAGTAACCTCGTTACGGTATATTTTGGATGATTTGGGTATCAAACACTCTCAACCAACCAAGTTATATTGTGACAATCAAGCAACTCTTCACATTGCATCAAATCCAGGTGTTTCATGAACGAACCAAACACATAGAGATCGATTGCCATCTAGTAAGAGAAAAGATTCAAGTTGGAATGATCAAAACTTATCATATCTCTACATTAGAAGAACCGCCAGATATATTTACCAAATCCCCGAGTTTTCCACAATTTCAAGTTACTTTAACAAGTTAGGAATAATTAACATATATTCTAACTTGAGGGTGAACGTGTTAAAGAATATGAGATCCAAATTTTGACAACCAACACACCAAATGGAAGCGACCACCAATACTTGGTGCATAAGTATTCACGAACATGCCTCTCCATAATTATGTTTATTTTTAATTATTACAAATTTGCTTTTCTTTTGTATAAATAGGTTGTAAACATTCGTTTATTCATATCAATAAATCCATTTCTTACACCCTACACATGAAAAACACTATTAAAATAATTAAAATGTTAATTTCACTTGATGATCCCTTCAACTATTATCACAATTATATGCATTTCAAGCTTTAACCATTACATTAGGTTCCTACTTAAAGATAGATATTATTGTTAAAATGTGTTTCTGAGCAATATATGGCATGTAATGAACAATGCATGCAATAACGAGTTATCAAAGAAAATATTTTATAATTAGCCTCGATACAAGCAAAAAATTAATGGTAAGAAATAGGGGGTAAGACTTGGGGACCAGGTAGATGATAATGACAAAAGAGGTAGCCAAAAATGCTGAAGCCTGATACATATGGTAGTGAGTGATTCCCGGATCAATCATGCATACAAAGAACAACATTGAGATTTGACCTTCCAAAGGGGCAAGTAATAAATTCCTATAACATTATTTGAATTTTGACCATGAATGAAGTATTAGATCTTGTGAATGATAGCCCGAGCATCGTTAAGGACAAATAAAAAAAAAGGGTTAAATTTACCATCACATTTATTATTTATGATGACAGGTCTTAACTATCTTCCACAAATAAATAAGTTATCAATGTTAATCCATTAAATGGATTTGATTAAATATTTATTAAACTACGCTTATATTGATATTTTATCAATATTTTATTTATTTATTCTTATTATCTACGGTTTTCACCTTCAAACAAAATCATTTGGTTTTTCTTAATATATATTTAAACTTAAGTTAATTAAATTGGTCTTCTAATTTTTACCTTAACATACCTTATTATCCAAGATTTTAAGTATCTTCACAATGTCGTCTAAGTTCAAAAAGATTATTTAAAAAATAACTCTTTCAAAAGTTAAGTTATTTAAAAAATTATCAATATTAATTGCTTTTATACAACTATAAATTTGATAAAAAAAAAAGTATGTTTTATTATTTCATTTCTTCTTAAATCACAGCAAAAAATAAAAGTCAAGCTAACTAATGAAATGAAAAACCGTAAAAAATGGGAATATGGTTTTCAATTTTTCTTTCTAAAGTTCTAAAAACCATAAAAAATATGTGTAAAAATAGAATTAAATTTCAACATGATTTTAAACTAGAAAATATAATTAATTATCAAACAAAATACATTTTAAAACTAAAATTTAAAAACATAATTAATTATAAAAGCAAGGCTTGGGTGATCCATAGTTCCTCGTTTAATATGGTTATATCTTAAAAAAAAAAATCAAGAAAATGTAATTGTTTTACATATTTGAGTTTGACCAAGAGTCATTTTGTTTGAGAGAATATTCTAATGCATACTTCTTACATAGATGAAACAAAATTAAAATCTATTAGTAATAGATCTAGAGACGTATGAGGAAGTGAAACATCAAATTTCAACATGTAAACGAGCACCATATATATTATGAAAATAAAATGTCAACACGCTAAGAATATCGAGTTACCTAGATAATGACCTCAGCGCGCGGAAGCTTTAGTTTCTTAACATCCATTTTATTATGTATTCAAAAAGTTGTTTTAGGTTGTCCAACTTTTTTTTTTTTTGGCTTATTGGATTCCTGATTCATACATCATTTAATTCCTTATGGTAAAATGAAAGAGATTTGTTTTCCCTTGGCTGGATAGTAAATTTGAATATATCTGTACAGGATAAAACTGGTCTTAATACAATTAAGTTGGTATTCTACTTAATTAAAATAGGTATATAAGGTTGTGGGATCAAGCTACACGAAATGCTTATATGTAAAATTTAATTTGATGTAAAAAGTAGATAATAGATTCCATTGAATTGAAAATTGCAAATTGTCAATTTTACCCTTCTTATTTCTCCATCAGTGTATGGCAACATACTGTGTATTTCACTGTTTTGTTTTTACTAAAGGAATTTACCGCACAGATTCGCATACAATGACACAGCTATCATTTATTTTAAACTGGTGCTTCTGCTACGTAAAAGTTAAGCTTTGAACATCTTAAACCTGCGCTTAACTCAACCCAAAAGCCATTGCTTTGTGAGTTAGAGTGATTGACTTATAAGCGAAAGATTGCTTACTTACCAACGTGTGAGGATTTAACATCCCCTCCACATCCTGCTAGAGTCAATTTACTGATGATCATTTAGTCTGAAAGAAGAGGCTACCGATACCATCTTAAAAATCAGACCTAACTCAACCCAAAACAACCATGTAGAGTTATGATTGACTGATTTATATAAAGATTGCGTTTATTCTTAACCAACGCGACTTAACATACCAAACCCAGAGATGAGTTTCCAACCGAAATCACATATAGACGACTAGTTAAGGGATGAAGAGTAGAGCCAAGTAGTTATGACAAAAATATATATATAGCAGCTAAAAGCTTGATAATGAATGAATGAGCTCCTTGGCGTGCCTCTTCATAATCACAAGCTTATTGTGTTAGTTACGTACAATGATTAAATGTTAGACATGTTCAAATTATACTATGTGCACAAGCTTTGTTCTACTAGTTTTTCCGGTTCATTGCTGCAACAAAAACAGAGACCTGGACCCTGGGCAGAGGGATTCATTAAAAAGCTGACACAATTTAAATAAATAATAATAATAATGTTATTGATTCATTTCAATTTTAGAAGTTAGATGAATGAGACAACAGAACTAACATGATTTCAAGTGGTCATTGTTGTCCGGTGGAAACACGAATAAAAATATACTTATATATATATATAAATGATTAATAAGTGATTTCACTTTTAATAATAATAAAAATATTTATTTCCACGTATATTATATTAACAAATATATTTTTATTTACGAAAAAAAAGAAGAAAAATTATGTCACTTAATTAAACTATAACAATAAACATATAATTATACTCACTAAATTTACTTATAGATGAAGAATCTTGATACAAAAATATATTTCTCAATATTTTTATAAATTGGGAATGGGGCCATAGAAGTCTTCCACGTTATTAAATTTTTGTTTAGTTTCTCTGTAAAAGGTATTTTTTAGTTAGTTGAAAAAATTGGTTAATTAATGAAAAATAATATTATTTTATTGATTTTTTTATAAAAATGTTATTTTTTATTGTTAAGTGATTAAAAAACTAGCCATTAATAAAGATAAAGTAAAATTTGTTATGAATTATTTAAGAAAAATGATTAATAAAAATTTATAACAAAAAAATATTTAAATACATATTTTTATTTTTTAAAAAATAAAATATTAATATATATTAAAATAAAAATAGATATAATAACCAAACATTAAAATAAATATTATTGTGAAATTAATTTCGTATAATAGTCATTTTATTTATCATTAAAAAATCAAGTTAAAAGATTTAGTTTTAATCACTTAATATAAAAAAATAATCTTTTTTTTTTAATTTTAATTGATATATATATATATATATATATTTTTAACTTGAGGGATTGTAAAACTCATTTTTAAATTAAAATGCCTAAATATATACTAAAATTTAATCTACAATATTTTACTAACCTTTTTTCTTATAAATTTTACAAAAAATTTCATCCATATAAATAATATTTCAATATTTCACAAAGTTGGAGTCATGATATTTTAAACAGAGGGAAAAATAGCAGTTAAAACTTTTGATGGTATAGAAATAAGATTGAATTATTTATTATTTTTAATATTTTATCTGATAAAAAAATATTTTTAATTTTAAAAATTTTAATTTAATATTTATCATTATTTTAATTATATTAGTTAAACTAAACATGATAACCTTATAATCTAAACATATATCATTGTGTGTCATAAGTTAGAAATCTTAGAAATATGAATATTATAAATTTATTAAAAATATATAATATTATTATTATTATTTGTATTAAATTATTATTATTATTATTTATTTTATAAAACAAATAGGCTATAATTCTCTACACTCTACACATGCCACGCATTGTTATGATTCCGAGGTAAGCCTTTCTCCTGTAACTTGTCTGTTAGGACTTGATTACAGGTTGTCTGTTAGGACTTGATTGCAGGTATTTCTTTTTAAAAAATAAAAATAAATTATGTACTTACAATTCGATATCAAATCACTTTTATGTATCAAAAATACGTTATTTGTTATTAAGCAATGAATTTGATTTTCAACTTTTCTCATAATCATTTCGAAAAAACATATTCTAAAACTACAGATTTGCTGTAGCTTTAATTATCTACTTTTGGAATATAATAATAATAGCTTTAATTAAGCTAGTTCGTTTCACACATAAAAGTATAATTCAAAGAATATCTATCCATCAATTCTTTTTTTGTCTCTTTCCCTTACCCGATTAACATGTATTTAAGTATTTGTCACCCAATCACATCAATAAGCCAAGATATTTCTTTTACATTAGTTCAAGTTTCAACTACAACTATTTCACGCAAGAAACTCAACCTCAATGATATCGATCGATGTGCGGATGTGGTATACATAGTTATATGGACGTGTGGCCCTACAAAGAAACATTGTGCATCTAAAGTCATCGAGTTGAAAAAAACCCAAATTAGACATAATAATAATAATAATAATAATAATAATAATAATAATAATAGTATATACATATTATCTTCTTATATTATTATTTTTTTTTAAATATCACTTTTTAAAAAATTATAAATGATACAAAGATTCTTTGTAAGAAAAAGTTTACGGCTCTCTTAACGTGATATATGGGTACTTAAGTGTTCGAAACCGACGAAGAAGAGATAATTAGCTCTTACCGTATTGTTAAACTCTATCTAATATGAAATCATTATGTTATGTGCCATTAGATTGAATTATAACAGAATTATTTGTTGCTCCTTGTTACTATTTGAATCTTGTGTATCATTATTGTTGAAAAATGATGAAGTTTATAAAAAAATATTGTTGATCATTATTGTTGAAAAAAGATGAAGTTTATAAAAAAATATTGTTGGAAAAGATAAAGTTAATAAAAAATTGTAAAGCCTTCTATTATATTATTTTTTTACATTATTTTAAAATATATAAATAGTGAAATTTTGGCTATTAGAATTGGGTCCTAAGAGTCACCCACTTTTGTGGAAGGGCAGACGAGTAACGTATATTTTTGTGAGTAAATTTGAATAACGACTCTTTTTCTGAATAAAGAAGACATAATTGTAAAGTGGGTGCCCCTTGGAGCCCCAAGCCATTCCGTTTTGAGCGACTACACTTTAAAAGATGGAGACAAAAAATGTTATTTTTTTTAACCATGAAAAAAGTTGTTTCTGCCCTTATTACTGAAAAACCAATACAGTCTACTCCTCCTACTGAAGATGCAACTAAGGATTTAGACACCTTGATGCAAAATGATTTTCTGTACAAAAATTATATTTTTAATGGTTTAGCTAATGATTTGTATGATTATTATAACTCTGATAAGTCTGCTAAGGAAATTTGGGAAGCACTTCAAAAGAAGTACGACACTGAAGAAGCTGGAACTAAGAAGTATGATGTTAGTAGGTACATGAATTTTCAAATGATTGATGACAAATCAGTGGAAGCTCAATCACACGAATTGTGGAAGATAGCACACAAAATAACTTCTGAAGGTATGACTTTAGACGAACAATTTCAAGTAGCTGTTATTATAAATAAATTACCCCCTGCTTGGAAAGATTTTAAGAATACACTTAGGCATAAAACTAAGGAATTTTTTTTAGAAAGTCTTATAACCCGGTTAAGAATAGAAGAAGAAGCCCGAAAACAAGACCAATGAGATGAAATACTCGTAGTCTCAAATAACAGTACCAATAAAAAACCCTCATTTACAATTCTGAAACCTAAAGGTAGAAATATGAAAACTCATAATCGTAATAATAACCAGAACCGCAACCACCAAAATAGAAATAGAAACTATCCTTCACAGAATGGACCTCATCCCCCTTAAGGAATAACACATTCATGTGTTATAGTTGTAACAGACCTGGCCACTTGGCTAGGAATTGCCGGAACAGGAATCGTCCTGCCCCACAGGCGAACCTTACTGAAGATCAACTTATTGTTATGATATCTGAAGTCAATTTTGTTGGTGGATCCGAGGGGTGGTGGGTAGACATTGGTGCTTCTCGCCATGTTTGTTATGATCGAGACATGTTCAAGTCTTATTCTGATTCTGAGGATAAGAAAGTGCCGCTGGGCGACTCCCATTCCACTAAAGTTGTTGGTACTGGTGAGGTGGTATTGAAGTTTACCTCTGGAAAGACTGTCATCTTGAAGGATGTCCTGCATACTGCAGAGATGAGAAAGAACCTAGTGTCAGGCCATCTTCTTAACAAAGTTGGGTTTACTCAAACTATAGGAGCTGACTTATATACTATAACTAAAAATAATATATTTGTTGGGAAAGGGTACGCCACTGATGGCATGTTTAAATTAAATGTTGAAATCAATAAAACCTCTTCTTCTGCTTACATGTTGAGTTCTTTTAATATTTGGCATGCTAGACTTTGTCATGTTAATAAACGCATAATCAAAAACATGAGTAGCTTAGAACTAATTCCTAAACTATCTTTAAATGATTTTGAAAAATGTGATTTTTGTAGTCAAGCTAAAATAACCAAAACTTCACATAAATCAGTAGTTAGAGAATCTGAACCTTTAGAATTAATTCATTCTGATATATGTGAACTTGATGGAAATTTAACAAGAAATGAAAAACGCTATTTTATAACTTTTATAGATGACTGTTCAGACTACACTTATGTATATTTAATGAAAAATAAAAGTGAAGCATTTGAAATGTTTAAAATATTTATGACTGAGATTGAAAATCAACTTAACAGAAAAATAAAAATATTTCAAAGTGATAGAGGCACCGAATATGATTCCAATATCTTCAATGATTTTTATAAAACTCATGGAATCATTCATGAAAAAACTGCACCTTATTCTCCTGAAATGAATGGCAAAGCTGAAAGAAAAAATTGAACTTTTATTGAATGAGTTGTTACAATTTTATTAAACTCTGGTGCTGCTTCCCATTGGTGGGGAGAATTTTATTAACTATTTGCTATGTGCTAAATAGAGTGCCTAAATCTACAAATAAAATTTCACCATATGAAATTTTGAAAAATAAGAAACCTAATTTAACTTATTTTAAAACTTGGGGTTGTTTAGCCTATGTTAGGATCCTTGATCCTAAAAGAAATAAACTTGCTAGTAGAGCATATAAATGTGTATTCATAGGATACGCTGTGAATATTAAAGCTTATAAATTCTATGACTTAAAAGATCATGTAGTTATAGAATCAAATGATGCTGACTTCTATGAACATAGGTTTCCCTTTAAATTTTAAAATAGTGAGGGCTCATCTTCTACTAGTTTACCCATAACTAGAACTAGTGAACAAACTGAAGAATTAAACACTGAAATTAGAAGAAGTAAACGAGCTCGAACCCTTAAGGATTTTGGGTCTGATTTTTATGCTTATACCTTAGAGGAAGATCCCCAAACTCTTAAAGAAGCAGTATCTTCTTTAGATGCCAACTTATGGGAAGAAACCATAAATGATGAAATAGAGTCACTTTAGTATAATAAGACTTGGCATTTAGTTGACTTTCCTCCTAGTTGTAAAACCATTGGATGTAAATGGATACTAAAAAAGAAATTAAAACCTGATGGTACTATTGAAAAATACAAAGCTCGTCTTGTAGTTAAAGGGTATAGGCAAAAGGAAAATGTAGATTTCTTTGATACCTTTTCACCAGTTACACGAATAACTTCCATACGTGTACTTTTCTCTCTCGCTGCTATCCATGATTTAGTAGTACATCAAATGGATGTTAAAACTGCTTTTTTAAATGGTGATTTAGAAGAAGAAATTTATATGGATCAACCTGAAGGTTTTGTTATCCCAGGTCAAGAAAATAAAGTTTGTAAATTAGATAAATCTCTCTATGGTCTAAAACAAGCACCTAAGTAATGACATTAAAAATTGATAATCTAGTTATCTCACATGGATTCAAAATAAATGAAAGTGACAAATGCATTTATTATAAATTAGAAGATAATATTTGCACAATTATATGTTTATATGTGGATGACATGTTTATTTTTGGATCAAATATTTATGTTGTGAATAATGTGAAAACATTGTTAAGAGCTAATTTTGATATAAAAGATCTCAGAAAAGCGAGTGTAATCCTTGGTATAAAAATAACTAGGTCTGAAAAGGGAATTTCTCTAGATCAATCTCACTACATTGAGAAGATCTTAAAGAAATATAATTACTTTAACTGTAAACCTGCATGTACTCCTTACGATCCTAGTTTAAAGTTGTTCAAGAACACCGGAGACGGTGTTAGACAAACTGAGTATGTGAGCATCATTGGTAGCTTACGTTATGCTACTGATTGCACTAGACCATACATAGCTTATGTTGTGGGACTACTATGTAGGTTTACCAGTAGACCTAGTGTAGAGCATTAGAATGCTATTGAAAGGGTTATGAGATACCTTAAGAGAACTATGAACCTTGGATTACATTATAAAAAGTTTCCCGCTGTTCTAGAAGGATATAGCGATGCAGATTGGAACACTTTATCAGAAGACTCCAAAGCAACTAGCGGCTATATATTTAACATAGCTGGTGGAGCTGTTTCTTGGAAGTCTAAGAAACAGACAATATTGGCTCAATCTACAATGGAATCTGAAATGATAGCACTAGCCACTGCTAGTGAAGAAGCAGGGTGGCTAAGAAGTCTGTTAGCTAAGATCCCTTTGTGGGAAAGATCGATACCAGCTGTCTTGATCCACAACGATAGTATCGTGGCTATTGCAAAGGTTCAGAACCGTTACTACAACGACAAATACGTCATAAGCATAGCACTGTTAGAGAATTTCTCTCTACGAGAGCTGTAAGAGTGGATCATGTACGTTTTGATGAAAATTTAGCATATCCTTTGACGAAAGGATTACCAAGAGAGAAAGTTTTCAAAACCTCAAAAGGAATGGGATTAATGCCCTTAGAATGAAGAGTCACTTATGATGGTAACCCAACTTATAGACTAGAGATCCCAAGAAATAAGTTCAAAGGGTAATAACAAGTTATGAAGTGATATGAGATGTATCATCCTATTTATCAAATCCCATTCTATATTGTTAGAAGCATGAAGTCCTGAAGCGATAAAAAAGGATGAGTTAATAGTTAAACTCTAGATGAGTTCTATACTCTATGTGGAGTGGAGTACATAGTTACATGAGTACTCTTTATAGACTCACCTATGTGAGTGTGAAAGTGTGGCCGCTTCCTATGAAAATTTTTTGGGCAAAATTTACTAGAGCGTTCACTATACTGGGATACACGTGCATGGCCGTGAAGCACGGGATTTTCGAACTACACCTTGGAAAGGTTGTGTGTGTGATGATTGTTAGAGATAGAGTTCAAAACTACGAGTTACTTTAGTATATTCTAAAGCATCAACACTATGCAAAGGTTCAAGTTGATAGACACCTTTTCGCTTTTGCACAATCTTATAATTGATCGGTTGCTCGATGAAAATTATTTTTATATAAAATTCAAGTAGGGGATTGTTGGAAAAAGATGAAGTTTATAAAAAAATGATTGTTGGAAAAGATGAAGTTAATAAAAAATTGTAAAGCCTTGTCCCACATTACTTTTTTACATTATTTTAAAGCGGTATAAATAGTGAAGAGTTGGCTATGGAGATTGGGCCCCAAGGGGCACCCACTTTTGTGGAAGGGAAGAGGACTTAATCAAATGTGATACCACACACGTGCACGCGCGCCGCTGCCGTCACCGTCTGTCCGAACGATCGATCGTGCCGTGCCGAGCCGAGTTCGAGTGCGTGTGTGTGTGTGATGAGGTAGTATTTTATTTTTGAAAAAATATTCTTTTTAAGGAAAACTTTTCCACTTACAAAAATGTTTGTTATATATATATTTTTTCTTAAAAAACGACCGTTATTTTCTTTTATCAAGAATATGACCGTTAAATGGTCGTTTGTCTAGTTTATTCAGAAAAGAGTCGTTGCTCGAATTTACTCACAAAATGTCTGTTACTCGTCCTTAATATGAAAATGGCCGTTACTCTTCATTACCCAGAATAGCCGTTATGCTCTTAATTTTCAGACATTACCGTTTTATCATAATTGCCACACGGTTTCTAAAACCTATAAAAAATGGCTTCAGCTCTCAATTTCTACACAACAATCTGCAATCTCATCTCCCTACGAAAAACAATTATCTCTACAATTTCTAAGTTCTTTTTTAGTTTTTCGAGCAACAATTTTTCAGGTATAGCATTCCGGTCTTCATCAATGTAGTGAAGTTTCGAGACAGAGAAAAAAGATTCTGGATTGTTTTATCCTGGGGATGACAGGGTTGTTTTATCCTGGGGATGACAGGGTTGTTTTATCCTGGGGATGAGAGGGTTGTATTTGCTTACACAAATTAGGCAAAGCCGCGAAACATCTTAAAGAGAGCGACCTAATCTGTGATTCAACCCAATCAATTTATACCAGTTTTGTCGGTAATATTGTTTCAATACTAAACTTATATCCACAATTATTCAAACCTTATTTTGTAAGGTAATTACCTTGATTTCGTGCCGTTAATAATAAACAATTGAACACTTCACTTATAATTGTTTATCTCGTATTGGATATCCCGTATAATATCATCTACGTATCTTATATTCAAATAAATAACTTATCTATATTATTTTAATTATTATTGTATAATTTTTTTACTTATTTATCGAGACTTCTTTTCACGATCGTACGTAAAGATGTGATAATAACATTATCACATAATACTTATATGTATAAATTAAATCTTACATCAATGTTCGAAATTGTAGTGATACATCTTCTAATTCAAATTTATAGTGAATTGGATTTACGTAAATTAATAATTTTTCTAATACACATATGGGTTTTCACACCGCTAAAGGCATAAATTTTGATTATTTAATATGATACATAGAATTAAAAATAATTGAAAGGATAAGGGAAGAAAAAAATGTTATATGCAATTAACACTGATTTTTTTCTCTACAGTTTGTTTCAATTTTCACTGCTTCTATACCAATATTTAGCGAGCAAAGTAAGAGGAAAACTCCGTGAATTTTTTATTTTTTTTCGTACAATTAATACCCAATTAGATTTAAGTATAAACTAACTAGCTTTACAAAAAAGAATTAAGAAGCTTCGAATCTCACTCACTTGTAAGAAATAATAATACCACTTAACCACCTCTAAATTAAATGAGATATACAACACAAGAAAATGGGATCATAATTATATATATATATATATAAATTAAAATAACATTTACACACACCTACACATATGATTTTAAATTTTTTATTTTTTAATTCTTTACTTTTATAGTTGGATATCATTTTCTAACTAATTATGAAAAAAAAAATTTGTTTGATAATTAATTTTAAATTTTAATTATTAAAAGTATTATTGAAAAATGTATGCTGCATGTTCGATAATCAATTTTAAATTTTAGAAACTCAATTATAACTTACTCTTTTTTTTATAAATTTTCGTTATATTTTCAAATTTTTAACATTTTGAATAATGTATTATTAGTTTTAAGTGACCAGGAATAAAAAGAAAGAAATTTAATTTCAAAATTTGACATGAATTACAAACCTATCTAGTTTTAAAATTTAAAAAGTAAAGTTGATAATTAAGAATTGATATAGAAATGAAACCTGAAAAATATGAAAATAGATGTGCCACTCTGCCATTCACTTTCTTGCGCAAAATTAAATTATTAATGTGCGCGTCCTTTTCGTGAAATTTTTTTTAAGAAAACAAATACTGTTTATTATATTATAAGATGTAATATTATTATGATTGATTTTATAGTTAATTATAGGTTAAAAAATAAACCATCTTATTTTTATTAATACTTATTAACAGTATAAATATTTACTTTTTTAAAGTATTAAATTCTACAACAAACAATTGATTAGCAAAGATATATAGATTAAAATTATTAAAATATTCACTTGGATATGTTTATAAAAATATTTAATGATATTTAGTAAAAAAATTGTAGTATAAATTTTTAAAAATATTTACCTATTACATTTTATATTTTTATAATTAAAGCTTTGAAATTTTATAAATTTCACTATTTTAATTATTTGTCACATTGAAAGTTTGCTATCATTTCTAAAATTTTACTATTTTAATTATTGTTCTCATTGAAAGTTGGCTAACATAGAAACGATAATAATACATATAATATAATTTTATACATTTTTAAATCAATAAAATTTATATAATAATACGCGAGAAAATGATTCATTTTTTTAAGTAATTTTATTATTCAATTTTATATAATCTAAATAACTAATGTGAATTTAAAAATAGATATTTTTATGATATATAAGATATATATATATATATATATATATATATATATATATATATATATATATATATATATATATATATAACATATTTTTAAACATTTTAAAAAATATTTTTATATTACACGAAAAATAATATATATACACTATGTAAAAAAGTGTAAAAATAAAACTTTTTTTTGTAAAAAAAAGTTATGCAAAGCAATAAATATAACTCTCTTTTTTTTTCTTTTTTCTTTTTTCTTTTTTGTTTGCTTGGAAAAGAAAGAGAGATTTAAATTGATCAATAATAGACAAAAAATAAATAAATAAATAAATAAAAGAGGCAAATAAAATCTGCTCAAACATTTTGAAAAATGCAAAGAATTACTGCCATACCAGGCAGCTATAATATCAAGTAATGAATTTCTTATTTCTTTTTGTGCTTGATATCACTGCTTCAAGCTTATTCCAGTATTTTAAAGCTAGGGTACTTGTATGTGCTACATATGGACGCCGAAGTTCTTTAAAAGCAATTGTGACTCTGGTATTATTTTTTGGTTCTATTATTGTATATTCTGATGTTAGTACATCTCGGGTGTCACTGGAGCTGGATTTGGTTTTTAATACTTGTGTATAAACTTGTTTCTGTTGTGGTCGTATAGCATCTTGGTTTTGCTTTCACTTAGGAAGAGATCTGGTTGTGGCTTCTGTGTAATACCCCATCTAGTTGATTTTTGTTTGTAGATGCTATATGAACTGCATATCTGGGAATGATTAAACTCGCTGTATCGATCATTCTCTCATTTTTAACTTATCTATAAAACAACGGCACAATTCAAAATTCCTGCTGAACATTTTGAATTTACACAATTTCAGAATTCTATGTTTCTCATTTTTTATTGGTTTAATTGACAGATTTTATCCTTTCGTGAAAGCAATTCGGACGACAGCCGATTTTATATGTTTACGGCAACAGAGATTCTTCATTTAAGAACTCATTCTAAGAGAGATCGGGACGATTGGATACAAGCTTTGGTTACCACACGGAACCTTTTCCTGCTTAGATCATTGAATGATAATTTATCCCTCCTACCAAATGATTTGTCTTTAAAAACTGAAAGACTTAAGAAACGCCTTCTTGAAGAGGGGATCAATGAGAACCTCGCAAAGGATTGTGAGAAAATTATGCTTTCAGAATTCTCTGAACTACAAGGACAGCTCAAGGTTCTATGTGAAGAAAGATCCAATTTACTTGACACTTTGAGGCAATTGGAGGTGAAGTGTTGATCAACTTGAATGTGCTACTTATGCTGAGAATTGTCTTTCTGAAAGCTTTGATCCTCGATTTGTTATATGAAATGAATTATGTTTTTTTTATTTTCAATTATATTTTTGGGCGTAAACATTATGATTCCAGTATATGTTAAAACTGATTCAATAGTTGGTGTCGTGATTTTAATTTATTTGTTTGTCATGTGTAAATGGACAAAACTGACGTTAGTGATATAGACATTGGTTACTAGTGTCTTATTGGTTTCAGAGGTTTTAAATTGCCTTGAATTGATGCAATATCAACACCTCTAGTTTTTGCATAGAAAAATATGTGAAATAGTATTGCATGCAGTTGGCTTCCTGCTTCCATGCTTCAGAATGTGATAGTTCAGTCTGATTTGTAGATGCAATGTACTCAAAGCGTCAACTATTTCTTATTTACTACTTTTATTTATTTCACAGATTAACTTATATATTGCATCCTCTGCCACTTTGGTATGTGCAGGCAGCTAATATTGAAACTGAAGCATCCCGCATAAATGAATACCAATTGACAAAGCATGAGTTTTCCAGTCTAGGGTGTGGAAAATATAGTGGTACGCACGGGTTTTGTCCTATCTTATATTATGATACACGTATAAACTAAACAAAGAAATCATCCGTGGTTAAATACACAAGCATATGGTCAAATTCATTTTCAGAATCTTGATGAACAAGAGTTTAGAAATGGAATGTGATGGCCTGATGGGAGAAGTTGATTAAAATAGGTCATTAATGCATTTTGAACTTTGGTGAGAATTCGTTTGGATATGATCTTTAAGATTGGATATGCATTTCTTATGGCTGGCCCTGTGAAGTTGATCAAAACTCTTCGTTTCCCATTTCAAGTGCTAGCCCCTTGTCATTTGATATACAATTATATATATAATAAAAACTCCTACAATTCTTTGTTTGGGCTGTAAGACTTTGAACCATGATACTACATTCTTGGCTGGTTAATCTTAGCTGGCAAATGCTTTATTTGTTGCGACATCCTACCGTTAAAGATTGAATACCATGTTTCATCGTGGTATCTCTTCTAAACAATCTCTTTTCCCCTGTCCTTTTCTTTTCTTAAATAAAAGAAAAGCAGTTTTCAGTGACGATATCAATATTCCAATTGAGGTTATTTGTGCATGTCTGCATGGAATAATATCTGTGTTTAATGATAGCTTTATGGCAAGTCTGTTTCTTATATTTTTATTCTCGGAATGCAGCACAACTGAATCTTCTGATGATACTGAGAAACAAGAGTTTGAGGAAGTGTCAGATGAAGATGAAACATCCTTCTACGACACAAAATAATACTTTACTTAGCCTACGGTTAGTTGGGGAACCAAAGAGGCTATTGTAAATAACATATTTAGTCATAGCAATCCTGCAAGTCAGTTTGGCCGTGTTGATATAATGCAAAATCAGAAGGAAGTTCCTGATTCTGGATATCCATATAATTATAGACGAAAAAAGCTTCCCGATCCAGTTGAGAAAGAGAAAGGTGTTAGTCTGTGGTCTATGATCAAAGACAATGTGGGGAAGGATCTCTCCCGAGTTTGTCTTCCTGTTTACTTTAATGAGCCAATATCATCCCTTCAGAAATGTTTTGAAGACATGGAGTACTCTTACCTGTTGGACAGAGCATATGAACATGGAAAAGTGGTATGATTTATGCATCTTAGGTCATGGTACATTGAACACTGTACTCTTTTCTTAATTCCTATGAACCATTTTAGTAGGATATTATTTTGAGCATCCATGCAGTCTGAGAGTGTCTACCATTGATAATAGTAATTTTTAAGATTTTTTCCTAGATAATCTGATGAGGGGGAGATGCAAGATTCTTGATGTTGGAAGATGCATATTCTGCAAATTAGTTGTAATATTCTGTGATGTTTTCAGGGAAATAGTCTCCTTAGGGCTCTCAATGTTGCTGCATTTGCAGTGTCTGGATATGCTTCATCAGAAGGTAGGCACTGCAAGCCCTTCAATCCTTTGCTTGGGGAAACTTACGAAGCTGACTATCCTGAGAAAGGAATTCGTTTTTTCTCCGAGAAGGTAAATATTTATATCCAAACAGATCTGTTGGGATATTAAAGTTTCATTGTTAGTCAAATGTTCATAGACATTATGTATAAACCTCAAGGTATTTAGATGAGCTTTTCAATAATATGAAGCTATTTTGGATACAGAGCTATCAAGAGACAGATGCTACCAGGAAGGATAATCATTATGTGAAGATACTAATGTTAAATACTGAATTTAGTTTGACATACTTCCAAGGAAATGAGAGGAAATTTTGATTTTTAGGAATAATGTGAAAGACATTAGTTTCAGAAGTGAACTTTCTCACAACTTCCGAATACCTCCAATTTTTATAGGGCCAACCTAATTGCTTCATGGTTTGCCTTGTATTATGGTGATTAAGTTTCCTTCTTCTACTTGAAGTCATGGGTTTGAACCACACCTAAGTATCATTTGATAATAAAAATGGCGTCTCGAGCTTATTAGAGGAAGAAGTACGAATTGAGTCCTGGGAATTTTTATTTTATTTTTTCACATCGAAAGAAAAAGGTATGGACAAGTGAAGATTAAATGAAGATACTGAAGATATCCTCTCTAAACGTATGCAAAACTTCTTATGCAAATCTCGTTCTAGTATATGCTGAAAATGCGTGCATATAAATATGTATATTAACAATCACGTAATTGGTTAAACATTTAAATTTAAAATGTTTGAATAACTTTCCAAATTGTAACAGGTGAGTCACCATCCAACGCTTATTGCCTGCCATTGTGAAGGTAGAGGATGGAAATTTTGGGGTGACAGCAATATTCGCTCAAAATTTTCGGGGCGATCAATTCAGCTTGATCCTGTTGGCGTTCTTAACTTGGAGTTTGATGATGGTGAAATTTTTCAGTGGAGTAAGGTATTACTTTTGGTTTGAATTTGAGCTGGACCTTGAGTGATCTATTATTTTGTCTTTGCCTTCTCTATATGTATGGAAAAGGATTTACTGAGATGCACTCGTGATGTTTGCAGGTGACAACCAACATCTATAATCTTATACTTGGAAAATTGTACTGTGATCACCATGGAGTGATGCACATACGTGGCAATCGTCAATATTCATGCAAACTTGAGTTTAAAGAGCAGTCAATTCTTGACCGAAATCCTCATCAGGTTAGTAATGTTATTATGAAGAAATAAAATTTACGCCCCGTTGCTTCTTGTTCTTCAATTTAAGAAAATCTGAAGTCCTTTTTGTTTGTACAGTGTCTGTGATTAACACTTTATCAATTTGTATTTTTGCCACTTTAGGATAGGACTTAGTTTTTCTAGTTTCTAGCTTAAGTTTATTTTCTTTTCACATGATTGTAGGATTAATTGGAAACTATCTTGGTTTACATAGGTTAATGGATTTGTTGAAGACGTTACGAGGAAAAAAGTTGCCACTCTATTTGGAAAGTGGGATGACAGTATGTATTTTGCTAATGGTGATGGAAGTAACAAACATAAGGATTGTACTTCCTCATCTGATACATCTTTATTGTGGAAATGCTGCAAGCCACCTCCAAATCTTACTCGGTACAACCTAACTTCGTTTGCAATTATGCTGAATGAGATAACACCTGGATTGCAGGTATACCTGATCTATCACATCATGTTCTACATTCACCATTCTTTATTAAATTTATGCATCTCTAATCAGTTTCTATAGCCGTGTCTGATCCTGGATATTTGATCACGGTTAAGGAGAAGCTTCCACCCACGGATTCCAGACTTAGACCAGACCAACGGTGTTTGGAGAACGGAGAATATGAAAAGGCTAATGTTGAGAAACAACGGTTAGAGAGAAGGCAAAGAATGGTATGTTTTCTTTACTTTCAGGACAACCTCATTAAAGACGTACAACAAGATATTAGAATTCTCTGCTTGCTTTTTATCTTGTTTGAGTTTTAGATTCAGAAAGCAAAATGCACAAAATGCCATGGCATAATTACATTTTTTTTCTTAGAAGATTTTTTATAAATGAGCTACGAAAACTTAAAGTGCAAAGAGTTGTATTGCAAGCTTTTATAAAATAATGATAAGTGCGACACAGTTTAAGTTCCAAAGATATTATCATATTACAGTTTCGATTCTTTAAAATTTCACGCCCAGCGTAGTTCATTATTATCTCTCTTGGTTCCTTCCATATGCAGTGCAAATTTCACTTCCATTTTAAGTTAAAAAATTAAAAGGAAAAAAGAGTCCTAATTATATTTATTTCAAAGAACTTAAATCACATCGATGACTTCCGATGATACTTCGTTCACGCAGTCGCGAAAAATACAAGAAAATGGGTGGAAACCCAGATGGTTCCAGAGAGAAGATGAAGAAGGAGCTTTTCATTATGTTGGCGGGTATTGGGAAGCACGTGAGCAGCAAAATTGGGATGGATGTCCAAATATATTTGGTGAATTTAATGATGATCTTACTGAGCCCTTGGAAATGTCTTGATTGATCAGGTCAGTACTCTCTGTTCCACTGACACAAAATACATGGGCTATTGAATTTACCAATCCTCAACTCGGCAGCGCTATTTTAGCATGGCATTCTTCAGCTAGGCTTTCACTTAAATAACATACAAGAATGTCTTGATTGATCAGGTCAGTACTCTCTGTTCAACTTAACAGTTTTTTCTTGTATGTTATTTAAGTGAAAACCTAGCTGAAGAATGCCATGCTAAAATAGCGCTGCCGAGTTGAGGATTGGTAAATTCAATAGCCCATGTATTTTGTGTCAGTGGACTTAAAAATCAAACTTGTCATGTACTTTTAGCAAGAATTTTAGTGAATTACCGACTTATTGCATGCTATTGTAGTTTGAATTAAACATGCAAATACACCCTAGTTACTGCATGCCATTGCATTCATTCCCATCTTGTGCATGTTAATATTTTTAATTTAACTATTGGTTTTGTCCGTTGTATTTTAATGCAATTGGTAATGCTTGACATTTCTTTTTATACTTCCCTAGTTTGAATCACCCACTCTGCAATATATTTAAAAAATATTATATAAATAATATTAGCCCTGGGAGGGAGTAATATGCCATTTTTATTTCATCTTTACTGTTTACAAATGCCACTTTTGTTTCACAATATACCATACTATTAGGTGATGTTTTGTTCACGTAATAGAATTGAAATAGGAATAAAATGAAAGAGAAATAATATTGTTTGATTTGACTATTAGAATCAAAGAAAAAATCAGTAATAAATTATTTGATTTACAATTTGAATGAAACGTAAAAGACTGTATATTACCTTAATATTCTTATATCCAGTAAAATTTAAATAATATTATTTTACTGTTATTTTTTCGTTATACAAAATACATTATTGAAATCATTATTTTTCTAAATAATTATTACTTGAAAATAAAATATATTATTAAAATTATTATTTTTTTAAATAGTGTTTTGAGGTTTGAGGTTTGAGGTTTTGGATTTAAGGGTTTAGGATTTAGTATTTTGGGTATATGGTTTAAGATTTATGTTTTATCTGAGTATTAATGTTTATGGTTATATTTGAGAGATGGATTGAATTTGAAAGAAAGTTGATATATTTCGTAGCTTATCCTATCATTTTTACATGTAATATACACTAATTATATCTCCACCATAATACCTAGAATATTAATCCTAAAAAAATGAGAATTTTTTATTATTATTTTCATGGAGAATTTTTTTAATTTATTGTTTTTCATGAGTAATTAATTTTATAATTAATTGTAGGTGATTTCAAAGGCCATGGATTGTAATATTTAATAAGATTTGTAATTTTGACTATATATTACTTTTCAATTTTAATTTTTGTATATATTTATTTAATTATTAAGTGTAAAATTAAATAATCATCGTTAATCAATTCAATTGATTGGATACATAATCGCTTAATTAATTTAAATAATTAGTGATAAATTATTTGCAATAAGAATTAGCATTTAAGATAATTAAATCAAGCTTACGTGTTTAATCTTGATCAAATTATTTTCTTAAAATTTAATGTTTTTGATAGATTAAATTTAGACAACTTATTATAGGTTATCTATTAAAAATAATTTGAATTAAATGTTTGTTTAATTTAACGAATAGGTTAAAAGAGGTAGATATTTTTACATTTGTGAATTTTTTTAAATTAATATAATCAAAAGAATACGAGAATATGATATGTTTTTGTTGATTTGCAATACATATTAGTGTTAGAGATCCTCCTATCATTCTTTATTATAATCTTTATATTTTGTTTATATTTTTATTAATATTTAATTGTTATATTTAATTTTCAATTTATAAAACCAAGGTTCCCTTGTTTGATAAATATGAGTTAGTTTGTAAAATCTTATGCAAAAAATATCCTTATTTATTATATATTAATTTACATCTTATACAATTTAAAATAAAGTTTAAATTAAGTGTTAATATGAACGCAACACTTCCTTATTTTAGCTTTAGCAACTTTAACAACTTTAGCAACTTTCTATATAATCCTTACATTTCCCTTCAATAATTTGTACATAGAGGGCTGTAACTCCATTTACAACCTTAGCAAAAAAAAAACAAAAAAAAAATTGTATAAACAAAACCAGCTGTGATACTAGAGACTTGCAATAATCCAATAAAAAAAAATCAACATGAGCACAAAGCTAATGATTTCTTTTTGTATTTGTAA
The DNA here is from genome assembly GCA_033030585.1 of Hippophae rhamnoides. Lineage (NCBI taxonomy): Eukaryota > Viridiplantae > Streptophyta > Magnoliopsida > Rosales > Elaeagnaceae > Hippophae > Hippophae rhamnoides. The sequence goes on along the minus strand of CM065428.1, from coordinate 64,879,692 downwards.
GTTTAAAGAAACCATTGATTTATGCATGACCACTAGTCTCTGCTTCCTCCAAATCTATGCCCTCCTCATGAAGCATCTTATCCTTATAAACATACCATTTAGCACATGCCATATATATCACAAAGTTCAAAGCACTCAGAATTGCCAGTAACCAGTAGAAATCATATAGCTTCCCTTTATTGAGATTATTTGCTAGCCAGGGATTCTTATCTCCAGTTATTTTGTGCACTATAGTAACCAGTAAAGAGCTTAAGAAAAATCCAAGTGAAAGAGTACTCAAAAACAGCCCTGTGCTCATAGTTTTCATCCCTTTTGGACACTCCCTTAGGAAAAAATCAAGTTGCCCTATATATGTAAAAGCCTCACCAGAACCCACAAAGAAAAACTGAGGAACCAGCCAGAAAACACTCATGGGGATCACAGCATTTGATTTCTCTGTCAAACCATGTTCTCTTGCTGTTTTTAGACGTTTTAGCTCAGTAAGAGCTGCCACTACCATTGAAATTACTGAGAAAACTAGACCAATCCCTATGCGTTGCAAAGGGGTTAGTCCTTGTGGATTGTTGAGCAATTTTCTGGCAATTGGAACTATGATTTTGTCATAAACAGGAACAGTTAAAAGAATGCTGCCCACAAAGAAAACTGTGAGTGATGCAGCTGGAATTTGAAATGATCTGCCAATATGACGATTCATTGTGGTTGCTTGTGATACTGAGAATGTTGTCATTTGGGCATAGACAGTCCAAAATATTATGGTTGTGGCCCAAATTGGTAGCATCCTAATCACCAATTTCACTTCTTCAATATCGGTTAGTGTTGACAAACTCCACTTGTTTACCATACCTGTGTTTCCATTGCCCCTTTGAGGGACCTTGATAGCTGCTTTGTCCAAGAAACTGCTCAAGAGAAATCAAAATATAAGAATTCAAATTAATTAATATTAGCCCGAATGTTTTTCTTTTATAATTATGTTGATTCTTTCAAAGTTAATAAGAAATCGTGGGTTAATCATTGTAAGATATTACACTTCATATCTACTCTACTCTCGAAGTGTAAGTTTTTATCTCTTATAAAGTCTATAACATTATATTTTTAATACTATTTTATTCTATTATATTCTATTTAAATCACTTATTTTATTTTTTATTTTAGGAGGTCATTTTTTTTTATGTGAGATAAGGCTAAAAGTTTTTGGACTAATAGATTAAAACTTTGAAATTATGTCAAATGTTAAAAAGAAACGATGGGCTTTCCGATTCTAAAAAATTCATTTCAAATAATATTATAATTAATCAATGCTTAACTCTAATTTTAACATATTCGAACAAATTTTACTTTTTTTTCTTTTTCTTTTTTAGTTTCTTGAGATAGGGAAAAAAGTTGCAGAATTTATCACAAGTGTCACTTAGAAAGGGTCATGTTAAAGTATTAAAAAAGTTAAAGCTCATATTACAACAAACAAGTGTGACATGTTTCTAAAAGGTGATCAAAATGAAAAGGAATTGGTGAGTCATCACGTGATGGTTTATTTTTCTAAGAAACTGTTTTTAACAAGCTGTGGACATATAAAGCTAATTTGATTTGTCTGGACTAAGTAAGCTTCTAACTACCTAGGTAAGAGAGATTGGCAGAGCAAGGGAAACGTGCTTTAATAAAAGAGGCCCTGTAACCTGATTCCCTCTCGTGATATTTTTGATTCCTTTGTAAAGTGCACAACTTCATCAATTTATATTTTCTATATACATGTCACTCTTTCCCATATTAAATATATACTTAGTGGTAAAAGTTGCGTTCTATTCTATAAGGAAAATGAAATTCTGGGTTTGATTGAAGATGAATATACAGCCAAAGATGATCATAAATGATATAGTGGTGTAAAGCTAGATGTTGTGAAATTTTTTTTCTTATTCAAACTCACTCCATTCCAAAACGTGAAATAATTGTGGGATGTTTAACCCAATTTTCCACTTCAATTATAGCTTCTAAACAAAACTATGGGATCCATTTATGAGCAATAATACATGCATCAATTGACGTGTGAACATTTAATTAAGTGTAAAACATTTAAGTTATTGTGAGATCATTTATTAAAATAAATTAATTATATAAAATATAATAAAAAAAACATTTTTTTTCCATGTATGATTGTTGTTTTTCAAATTGATATAATGAAAAGTTTATTATGAAAGCAAAATGTTATCTTTATTGAAAGATTTTGACCTAATCATGCTGCCTTGCACATACACGTTTCAAGTTCATACTATGAACTTCAAAGAACAAGAGTGTGGAAACAAAACTTTCTTGTCCAAAAGGGTCGGCAATATGGTCCACCAAATAGATAAGTTACGTTCTCATCACCTCCCCTAACTGTGGACTAATTATACAACCACGTCACTCCCTCTCTTTCATTATATAAAAAAGGTTCATTTGACTGTAGGATCTCAATGATTGTATCATGTTATACAAACCTCAACTATCCTGAAAACATGTAGTCAAATTACATCCTAACTATGATTCTGCTACTGGTTTATGCGTGTTAAGTTTTCACTAATTTTATTTTTATTATCCATAGAACCTCAAAGAAACTTTTTCCTTCCAGAGAAAACTTTTCATTTTTTTTTTCCAATACTTGTAGTTTCAAATATGTTCTCTTCTTGCTTTTAAAACAATATCAAGAGCATTACCAAGGTTCAAAAAACAAAATTCATAAAAAGCTACGGCTACTAAATCAGAAGAAAAATAACGTGTAAGAAAGTAAAAACAAATCTTTACTAGGATAAAACGAGTTGGTTGAGGAAGTAACAAGTAAAGCATAAACATGTACTAACCGGAACTGCTTGGTATGGGGCAATTTTTGCTTCTTCTTGTGCCCATCAGCAAGGTCATCATAGTTATATAGCAAAAATGAATCTGACGGTAATTCCAAGTTCTTATTCTTCCAAGCCGCCACTAACACAGAGGCAATCTGAGTTAAAGGGCTACCAACCAATTTCTTAAAACGGTACCGTTTAGTTCCAGCCAAGAACACAACTAAACCAATCACTATTGCACAGACACAAATTCCATAACCCCAATCTCTACCCAAATTGTCTTGGATATAAACAAGAATGGTCACGGCTGCTAAAGAACCTAAGCTTATGAAGAAGAAGAACCAATTGAAAAATTTAGTCATATGGGCTCTTTCTTTCTTGTCAGAATCATCGAACTGGTCGGACCCAAATCCAGATACACTTGATTTTAAACCTCCGGTACCTAGAGCAGTGAGATATAGTGCTATATACAGGACAACAAGCTGCATACCACTTGCCGGTTTGCAATTAATTGAGCCGGCGGTGCATTTGGGTGGTCGGAGACTTGAGACCATTGTTGATATTGTTAAAATTGCAACACCCTAAACACCCAAAATGAAAAATCAAATAACACTCCAAAATCCCAAAAAGCAAACAGAGTTCTCAATTTAACCAATAGGCAAAAAGGGTTGTCAGTTGTTTATTCGTTTGTGATTTTTAAAGGAAAAACTTACAGTTGCTTGAACAGCGGCGAAAATGGCTATAGTGAGGTACCTATCAAAAGAGAAGACAGATGATAAGTGAAACCAAACCATCAATGTTGTGATTTATGGAAGCAAATTCAAAAGCCATGCCAAATAGTAAGGCAAAGACATAGAAAATTAAACGAGGAGGTGAAAAATCAAAACCTTCCAAGAAAAGTGTCGGCCACAAAACCGCCGAACAAGCAAAGCATAAAAGAGGTGCCCATAAAATTGGTAACAGTGTTGGCAGATGTAGCATTTCCCAAATGCATTGTAGCTGTTAGATAGGTCACCAAGTTAACAGCTATACCAAGTGTTGTTAACCTCTCACAAGCCTCTCCACCTGAGGAAAAAAGAAAAGAAAAGAAAGAGAGACACCCAAGGAGATCAATTGCATATATATTGAAGACTAATTAAAGGAATCAATAAACTGAGGAGTAATGTAATTTGTGGAGTACCTAGAATCATGGCGGCAGCAATCCAGCCACCAGTTTTGGACCTATCAGCTGGGCAGCCTTTGTAATCCCAGGCATCGGGGAGTGTTTTGCCTTGTGTTTGAGGAAGATCACTAGTCATTGTTTTGCCTAATGTTTGTAATTTAAAGACTGAATGAAACTTTTCTATTTCAAAGCTAAATTAAAAAAAGATTGCGACTTTCCTCCTGAAAAAGCTTAAAGGTTGGAGTGGGAGTTTATTATTTGAGGTTGGGAGAAAGAAAAAGGGGTGGGTAAGAAGGAACATCAAGACGAACTCTTGACAAAATTGAGTAAACGGTTAGTGTGGTTTTTATAGAGAATATATGGATAAAAATTCTGGCATATAATACGTATATTATCATTTAATATAATATGTTCATTTTAATTTTTTATTTTTATATAAAAAATATTAAGGATAATAAAAGCAAATATGGATATACATAGGATTATGAATAGCTACTTATCATATTTTAATTTTTAATAAATAAAATTATAGATGTTTAAATATTAAATAATAAATTTTTAATATTTAATAATATACAAATCCCCTACATGATTACCGGTTCTCGGTGACTGGCCAAAAGCAAAAATTTTGTCCAATATTCACGGTTCCGAGCACTGGTGCTCGTCAAACCTCAATGATTTGAACTGACAACAGTACACCTGGCATGGCCCCACTCCCACAGCAGGCTCTGACGAGAGCGTTAATTATATAACAGCACCTATTAAACATTATTCCAACGTGGATGGAATATTAGCCAAAATAATAAAATAAATAAATGATGTTACTATTTTCGCCTGTAAAGAAATCCAAAGCCAAGGAAAAAAATATTATGGTTAAAGAAATCACGTCTCAGCATTAAATTAGGATAAATTAAAGATGTATAATGTTAAAATTATTATTTATTAATGTAAATAATATTTTTATGTATTTCTTGGCCAAATAAAATATTTTTTTTATGAATTGTGCTTCAATAATATATAATATATTTAAATATATATAAAATCTAATATTCAAATCTTAATTAATGGTGCCTATGTTCTTATTTTAAAAAAAAGAAGATGTTTTTTCATCAAGTTCAAACTAATTTCTATTAATATAGTAAACTAATATTTTTTTTAGATCTTTTAAAGGCTACTATTTTCAGGGAAAATGCAATTAATTATATAAAATATAGAAATTGTATTTAATCTTACAAAATTTATTTTATAATATATTATATGTAGTAAAAATTATTAAAATACTATTAACAATAAAATATAAAATATAAATCTTTATAATGGACTTGCTTTTTTTTTATTCCCGCCACTATTTTAATTGTAATTATAAAATAAAAATTTGTTAGACATGCATTTATTTAAAATCAAACATTTGTATTCTTTTCCTCCAAACAATTTTATTCTTTGTATTGTTATTTACGACTATAATTAATATATAAATTTAAATTTGAATCTTATGTAATTTAATAAAAAAAAATTTGAATCCACTCAATTTTAAATTGTTTAGATTAATTATTTAATTTAAATTTAAATTAAAAATCTTCCAATTTAATTTGAGTTAAACTTTGATTGTGTTCATAATACATATGAACTTTCAAACACAAAGAGAAAACATTGAAATCTTGCGGTAATGATAATTTTATTTTCATAATTTTTTTTAAAAGTAAACTTAATGAATAATATATAGTTTTAATGGATTTTTTTAGAAATAATAAAGACCATGTCAAAATCATTCGCCTAAATTAACAATCAAATTTGACAAATTTTATATGTTTCATATTTATTATTTTGGGCTAGATTCTTAGGGGTGCAACTGGACGCATTAGTAATTTATTTGTATTTAAAAGATTTAAATATATATATATATATATATATATATAACATGAATAAGTTATTTAAACTATTTACTATATTTTCTCAAAGTTTGTAAAGTAATAAAAAGAGTTTAAAATTAACTAAACTAACTACCATGCGTGTTTATAATTATATATGAAATTTTGCAAAATAGAAATGACAATTTTAAATCACAATAAGATTCACATGTACTTAAATTTAAGAAAAATTATATAATAAATATTGTTGTTGTAAAAGAAAAGAAAATTAAACAATAGAAAGTACTTAAATTTTAATATATAATATTATTAATATTTTTATTACTTTATCTGAAACAATAAATAAAAATATTACTTAATTAATAAGGCAAGTCTAAATATAATTAACGTTTAATATTGTCAAGCAGTTGTAATTAAATAAAAACTTGTATTATATTACTTAAAAATTATATGGTTAAATGAAATTAATTGATAAGGTGAGTTGATATAAGTTACCATACATGATAGCTAATGAAATAGTTATAAACATGAAGTTGGATTATGTGAAATAAAAATCATATGTTTTTATTTGATATTAACATTCACATATTTTTAAATTCTAAATTAAAAAATTATAATGTTGTGAAAGAAAAGGGGAAAAAACTTTAAAAATAGAATATGTTTTTAGGAAGAAAAAAAAATACACTTAAAATTAGAGTAAAAACTTAAGAAATTTTATGTGAAGGAAAAAATAACTTACTAACATATGTTAATGGTGCATGAATACTGTGTTAAATAATAATAATAATAATAATAATAAAATATTAGTTAAATGGATTCATTTTTCGTTCCATATTTTATTTAGGTAATTTCAATGTAATATTGGGTCAAATATTGGGTCTTCTGCTAGCGTGAGATTAATATCTAAAAAAAATTGGGCTATGTAGGATTACACCCAAATTTTATTTATTTATTTATTTATTTTGAGTTTTAGCAACCAAAAAAAGTTTTTATGTTACCTTCATGTTCAGATTATATATATTGTGGTATCATGTTACTTATTAACAACACCATTAGTGATTTGAAAATATAATAAGGCTATAATAGTCATTTTAATGTATAAAAAGAAGAAAAATTGTTATAAACATTGAAAAAAAAAATTGATAAAACTTCAGAAAGTTTTTAAAAATGAAATTGTTTTTGGGATATATATATATATATATTTCATAATAGTTAAGATAGTTTTTATATTAGTAATAGATATGGAAAGTATAACTCATTACAGGTACTTTAACTATTTTTTGTATTTTAATCTAATTGTTTTTTTTTAAATGATATCACAAAGAGGAAGTGATATACTTAGTTCCAATTAATAGTTTTCATTCATTTTTTTTATATATATATATTTTCATATTTTCAACTAGTTTTTGAAAGAAATAATTGTAGTTAGAAATATTCAAGAAAAATTATATTAAAAATTTAAAATTTAAAAATGAAATTAGATAGTTTGAAACATATATAACTAGTTACAGAGAGAAACAGGCCAAAAGTAAGCACATGATTCAAATGATAGAGCTAGCTAAAGCGACTTTTTCTTTCATTGATAAACACAGTTACTTAATTATTAGCTGAAAAGGAACCATATATTTAACTGCATCAGCATGTTATATATATTTTTATCCACAAGTAATTTTAGCCGTTGCAACAACTCTTATCTCTTTTTTTTTCTTTTTAATTTATTAATGAATGTTAAGAAGGTGTGGCTCTTACTCCTTAATTAATCTCTTTCCTGCGTAGAAAGTTAATTTACAGAGTGTCCCCAACTCCTATTAAATAAACCAACTATTTCTAATTGTATGTTCAAAATGATTTTTTTTTAAAATTAGTTGTATTTATTACTCACAGATATCACTATAAAAAGTTATTTTCAGGCTTGTTTTTATGTGAGACATGAAGGAAAGTTAAGAGGGTATAATTAACATCATGTGATAAAAAGTAAGACTCATAGTTTTTTTTTTTAAGGCTTTTAATTAAGGTTTTTAAGTCCTTGAGGTTGTTAAGGTTATAATATCAAACATTTTGTTTCATGGGTTAGGATTTAATTTCTTTTATATTATTTGTTCTTCTTCCATCGATTACCTTCCATTTTAATTTATTTCATCCGACACCATCAAATTTTATCAATTATTAAGTTCCAACTTTGCAAACCATATGTTAATTTTATTATTTGACTTTTATATATATGTACAATTTTTATTTATTTCTTTTGAATCATAGCTATATTTTAGTTGCACATTTAATTTGAATTTTGTGTTATATTTCTATAATATCATAGTTAATATTTCTAATAGTTATAATTAACATATCAGAAATTGAGTTATTATGATTTAGTAATTAGATTATCTACTTATTAAGACCAAATGTATAATTTAGTCTCACAACTCATAAAATGTGTTATTAAGTTTTTTTATTAACAAAAAAAATGTGTCATATAAGTATTATTATTTATTAAAAATGTATCAGGTAAAGATAAATTTATTTATTCAAAGGTTTTAATAAATTTTTCCTTTTAAATTTAACAAAAATTTTAATAAAATTCTTATTGTCTATTAATATTCAAAATAACATATTAGATGTTAAATTTTTTACTTAAGTTTAATCCAAATAATTTGTTAAAAATTTTGAGTAATTTTTTAATTAAAAACTACTTCATAAGATATATGTGTATTGAAAAATACAAACATGTATAATTCTATTATATTTAATAAAAAATATTCCTATCATTAATTAATAGCTTTTTCACAAACAATGGACTTTAAACGTAGTTTTAAAACAAATTAAATAAATAGCACCTAAGATCTACACAAATTGAACTTTAACAACACTTTTTTTCTTTCTTTTATTCATATTTTAAAAGTTTTCAAAATAAAGTTTGAAGCTGAGGCCTTTGATAGCCTTAAAATTTACTCCTCATCTCGCCCAGAAGTTTATGCCTCGCATTACGTAAAAAAAAAATCTCTTGATATTTAAAATAGTATTTCACAACATTTGTTTGAAGAATTTAATCTCATTATTATTTTTGTAATAGTTTGATAATTTTATTATAAAAACATGAGAACAATTAATCAATTTTTAAATTTTTATTTATGAATTTTTAGTCATTATTTTCTGTTATTAAAAATAATTTATAAAAATAATATATTAATAACAGTTAAAACAATATGAGAAAAAAATAAAAATAAAATATAAAATTAATAATTTATACTTGTGTTATCACGTTTTCAAATAAAAGAAATAAAATATTATAAAAAATAATAAATTGACTAAATTATTCTTCTTAACATAGCTAAAAAAACTTGTATTATACTTTGATTATGGATTATTATTGGTGTTTCAAATTAATGAAATAAAAGATAAATAGGATAATTTTTATCAAAAAATACAACCCTTGTTAATTTTTTAAAATAACAAATCAATTAAATAATTGAGATTATCATATTATATACTATGAAGTGATCTATAATTTCTATCTTTAAATTCCAACATCCCACTTGAGAAGAAGGAAGAAAGAATAACAAATTTGAGTTTAGCTTATTTGTTAATAGTTTTTTTTTTAATTATTAATAATTTTCAAAAAAGGAGACCATTAATGTTCCATTATTGCCTTAAAAACACATATATAGTAATATAGCTGACCCTTTAATTTAATGTGCTACATTATATAAAAGACATTTTGTTGATATATTCAATTAGAATCCAATTGTTAAAATATATTAGACACTCCTTCTTCTTCTTCTTGTTTTTTATTTCAATCACAAAATATATTAGATACTTAGACCGACATGTTGTCATGTATGATGTTGCATTTTTTAGCAACTTTCCGGACGTCTTTATCATGATTTAAGAATTTTATGTTATATTTTATTATGTCGATTAAATAAATTAAACATAACTATATTATATTAAATTCTTTATAATAAAATAAAATTAATAATAAATATTTTCTTGGATGTATAAATGACCTAATTATTTAATTGATTTTCTTTTTAACTTTTTCAGTAAAAAAAATAAATATTATTTTCTTACGATACTAAAAAAACATATGTTTATTTATGTTATAAGAAAAATGAATATATATTTTTTATAAAGAAGATAAAAATAAAATCTCATGTATAAAATGAATTATGCCATGCAACTAAATCATAAGTATTTTAATAAAATAATTTATGTTTAAAATAATATTTATTTTATTGTATGTATTTTTCTTATCTATTAGAAATACTTTCCTATAAAAATTTATTTAAATTAACATTTAATTTATTTTTATATTTTTTTACATTTTAAAAATAAAAAATTATTTTTAATTTAAAATAAAAAAAAATCCAATACATATAATTTTAGAATTAAAATTTCAAACAAATAAAATAAAATATTAATTTAAAATCACAAACATTAATAATATTGAATTCTTTAAAAATTTATTATATATAATATAACTTCATTTTATCACCAAACACATATTAATATCTTTATTATTTTCTAACAAACTGATCATTAAAAGATTATTAAAACTTATGGTGGTAAAGGCCAACATGCTATAATTACGAAAAAATAGAATAAAAATATTTTAAAATATCCATTTTTTTTACATTTAAATTTATATTTTTAAATTATTATTGATATATATTATTACTAATACATCAAAATTAGTTAATGATCATATAAAGATTTTCAGTTTATTCATAAGATTTTTAAAATCTTAGCATGTGTTTAAATATTGTGTAAATTTTATTTGTTACTTAAAATTATATCTAATAAACAAGTATTGTATCAATTGTAACTAAGTTATGTTTAGAGAAAATATAACAAATTTACTTAAAAAATTATAAAAAATAATTTTAATAAAATTTATAATTATAAAAATAATACTTGATAATAAAGGAAATTTAATGAATGATATTTAATATTGAATTTATTTAAATAATTATAATTTAATTTAAATTATATCTAATTAAATGATATTTAAAATAAAATTATATAATTAAATTTTTAAATAATAAAATATATAAATTTAATATAATATATATTATTTTTATTATTATAAATTTTTATTTTTTAAAGCTATTTTTACAAGAAAGTCTACATGTATTTTTCTTTTTACGCCGTGATGAAAAAGCTAGGTGATCATTTATTACCATCATAACATATGCGTGCTTTATTTATAATTTCAATGCTTTGCAAATTATCCGTGTAATTCATTACATCAATCAAACACTTATATCTTGAATTCATTGTTTAATATGTTTTTCTTTAAAAATTCTATTAAATTATATGTTTTTTCTTTAAAAATTGTGTGATAAAGTTCAGATTTCATAGAGTATGCGTAATAGGAGTGTCCAAAAACCATACCGAATCGAATTAAATCGAAAAATCGGATAAGATTGGATCGGTCTGGTTCGATTTGTATTATCTAAAATCATTTTTCAAACGTTCTGATCCAGTTATATTAATTTTTAAATCGATCGAATTGAATTTGATATGATTTAATAATATATTATAATTATAATTAAATCGACGTATTATATATATACATAACAAATCGTAAAAAGAAGTCGACCTCACTCTCTCTCGCTCGTGACTTCGAACCCTAATACCCTATTTGTGTCCTCACTGTCGCTTCCAGCACAACCAACCATCCTCGAGTCACCTTCATCAACAGCTAGCCGTCATCGCCTGACCTCTAATCTTGTCATCCATAAAAAAATAAGTATGTGGATCTCTCTCGTTTTATATGTATCCTCGCCTCTCTTGGTTCTCAATCTTCACCGTTAGATCTTAGCTTATTGTTTACATATTGATTATTATTTAACTCTCCCCATGTACATCACCTTTAGTAAAGAAAGAAAAAATACCCATTTTCGTAGAGCCATATAGTAAGAAAAGTAAAATCAATTTGAAAAGGCATAGCAATTAGCGAGAAAAAAGAAAATCAATGTCGTAAAGGTAGAGCTTAGTGAGAAAAAAATTAGTTTCTTATTCGTATTTTATGCATTATCTAGCTATAAATCTTAAGATGATCCCATGACATGTTTAGAAACTATATTTTGGGGTTCAATCGACATGATTTTAAATGTAATCGATAAATTTTTTAAAAAAAATATTGGATCTTAGATAATTTTTCTATTGTTCTTACATGCTATTGTATATAGAAATTGGAATCTCATTTATTTTAATGCTTGAAATGTGATTCTTGTTTTTCTTGCTAATATGAATATACCATGTGTCAAATTATTCAATTGTTTCGTATTGATAGGCTCGTCAGGGAGCGTTCCTACTGAACATTCTTTCCAAGTATTTTGAAGGTATTTGCTACCAAATTTTACGTCTTAATTAATGTTTTGAAGCCTTGCTTCATGACACATGATACAAAGTTTTTTTATGGTGGAAACAACTTTTTCATCAATGGTGGAAGCAAAAAATGAAGAAACATCAACTTCCGAGCTGTTTGGTGAAGCAAGAATCCACTACATTTTTTAAAATATTTTTGTGAATAGGTTAGAGGTTGGTATTCTTAATACAAGCTTTTTCTGGATCATTGGTGAAATTTTGACTTATCAGAATTATTGTTCCTTGAATTTAGGCAACATGATTAACTGTGTTTATGGTAGTTTTGTTGATTGAATAATGAGAGAGACATTTGAATGGTCTTTAACAATCATCTGTTATACCTTCAATTTTTTGTATTACTTTTTAAAATTATAATATAATAAGGCCAATTTGGTTGTTTTTTTTAATTCATAGATTTTTGCAATTTCTGAAATGGTAGTGCACTTGTTGTGTATGAGGTAGATCCATGTGAAGACTTGAATGATGAAGATATTCATATTGCCATTCAGAATTCAACTAGTCCTAAATATGCATTGTTTGTTCTCTAAGTAGGTTTTTATCTCATCTTTTTCTATTAAGATTTATTACTGTAATGTTTTTTTTCATGGAGAATTAAAATAGTTATGGTTTACTTATATGTTGCTTTCTATTGTTGTCATGTTCTGTTGGCCTTTATGAAAGCAAAGGTTTTGGATACTGTTCTATTTTGGTTTTTGTTTTCCTCAAAAAACTTGGTCAATTTATACCGTGTTTCTACAAGTAAAAAGTAGTTTTAAGAATTATATTTCTTTTACTAAGTTATTTTTAACCATTTTGGGGTAATTTATATGGATATTTGGTTTGCGATTTTATACTAGGAATACCCCTTAGGACCATTTACACCTTTACAAATATAATACTACAATTAGTGTTAAATTTACACCTATTTGGTTTGGTTTGGCTTATGGAACATGATATATTCTTGTCTATTTGTCCAAATAATATGATATATGTATTATTAATCGGATCAAACCGTTAACTTAATCGAACCAAATTGTTCGATTATAATATTTTTAATAACTAAACGATCCAGTTTGGTTCGATTTGAGCAATATGAACGGTCCGATTTGGTTAAATTGGTTTTACTCAAAATCAGACAAAACTGGATAGTGGACACTCTTAATGAGTAGTATCATTTTTTTTAAGAAAAAATTAATATTTTTAACCATTATAAATATAAAAATAATAAAAGAGATTATTATGTTATTTGTCAATTAATATAAAAATGATATATCATCACTCAAATTATTTTTTTTACATATATTATAATATTTCTTCGAAGGAGAATCCTTTAAAAAGGTTATATCAAATCTTAATGCATCTAAAATAAAAGAAAGAAACCAATCATTTTAAAACACGTCACCTACCAATATGACTGCATACGCAATCTCCCCATGAACGGCAGAGTTCATTTTTTTGGGTTTGTATTGGAACACAAATTTCCTATTCTTCTTAAACCTCCATATTTTTCTACATAGAAATATTTATTTAAAGTTCTTTTTTGTTTGTATTACTAGAGTCCCACATGAAAACTTTATGAACTATTCTAAAAACTATTCAATTATAAATAATTATGTTCTATGCTTATATAAGACATCTTAAAAAATAATTAACTTAGTAATATTAAAGAAGTTATCTTCTTCTTTTTTCTTTTATTCCTAATTTTTAGGAATTTCTCTTTTTTCTTCAGTTTGGAAGTTAAAGTCATCTTATTCGTGAGATAGACGAATATCTTTAGGCTAGTCCTACTCTAGAGTTGCTAGAGTACTCGTCAAAAGATAGATAACATAGCTAAGCTTGTCTTATTCTAGATTTACTAGAGTGCTTGCCTAAATAATAGTTTTTTTGTGTAATTATGAACCAAAGTGGATAATATCTTGCCATGTGGAATGGTTTCTGTCTCGCTATAAAAGGATGGATTAACCATTCTCTATCAGTTGATATTAGAGCCATGACTTTATTGGGCCATATAGGCTTGCGTTCTTACGAGGACATAACACTCCTTAAGTGAGGATGTATGATGCAGTATGTCTTCACATGTCCCACATATCTTAGGAAACTAAATAATGATGTGCTTGTAAAGGATGAGCACTTTCTAAATGGCATGACACGTTTTAGGGTTTCTCTCAATAAGTAAAGCTGTGAGGTCCCCCTGAACTATTAAGTCATGGTTATGGGTTCGCTGAACTTAAAAATTATAACAATCTTGTGTCACATAAAGTGGGTCCCACCCCACTATAAGTGAACGACCTTCCTATATTAGGTGGTATCAGAGCCAGGTTTAGCTTGAGAGAATAGAGCATAATTAAGTGAAGCGAGAAGAATATCAATAATTTTATGAAGAGATTACACCAAATAGAAGAGCTTATTGTAGCTGTTACTCAATTGACTAATAATGAAAATAGGCCTCAAGTCCAAGCCCAAGAAGTAGAAGGTGCACATGGAAATAAGATCGAGTCAATACAGCTCATAAGACAAGTTGAAGGATTACCCCTAAAGAGACTAGTTGATCATATCCCTCCAAGAAGACATGTTGCCCTCATTGATAATTCTAGGGATGAAGATTTAGAAAAATAATATTTCAGAGGTCGATTTATAGAAAGACATCATCAAGAAACCAAAAACTACAAGAATATCGTCTCAAAGTTGACCTTCTTGTTTTTTATGGAAACATGAATATGAAGTATTTTCTTGATTGGATTTCAGAGGTAGAACAGTTCTTTGACATTATGGGCATTCTAGAGGAAAAAAGAAGTCAAGTTGGTAGCCTACCAATTCAAAGTTGGAGCTTCAACGTGATGAGATCAACTCCAAAAAAAATAGATTAAGACAAAGGAAAGCTATGATCAGAACATGGCCTCGGATGAAGCGATACCTAATGCTTATGTTCCTTCCCTCTAATTATGAGCAAATATTATTTCAAAAATATCAAAATTGCAATAAGGAAATTGTTTAGTTTAAGAGCATACCACATAATTTCACCATTTATCTATTCAAAATAATTTGGAAAAATATAAAGCACAACAAGTTGCACACTATATTGGTGGACTCCTTCTACCAATACAAGATCGAGTATCCTTGCATCCAGTATGGATAGTCGTTGATGCCTATAACATGGCCCTCAAAGTGGAGATATAGTTGGGCAAGACAAATTCAAGTACAAGATCACAAGGTCGACCAAGGCCATTAGCAGAAACAACTATGCCAAAACATAACAAAGGAAATGCACTTGAAGATATCACATCAAAAACAAAGCAAACTCAATCAGAGGAAAACATTGCTCATAATCCTCCATGGAACCCTTATGGATGCCCAACACTAGAAAAATGTTATGCCCAACACTATAAAAATGTTATAGATGTAAACAAGTGGATCATCGTTTTAACCAATGCCCAAATAAAGGAGTAGTCAACACGGTGAAGCAAGACTATGAAGATTATGAGGAAGAACCAGAATATGATGACTCTGAAGGAGTCGAGTTTGTTGAAATGGATGAAGGGGAACGTGTTAGTTATGTTGTTTTTCGATTTCTTTTGTCACCAAAGCAATACATACAAGGGTATAATATCTTTTGCACTCACTGCTTAATCAGTAATAAACTATGTAATGTCATTATCGATAGTAAAAGTAGCGAAATTATTATTTCTAAAGCTTTTGTATAGGTACTCAAATTAAAAACTGAACAACACCTATCACCATATAGAATTAGGTGGATCAAAACAAAGGAGAAATAGAAGTAAATCGTATATTTCAAATCCCGTTCTCCATTGAAATATCATACAAGGATGAAGTTGTATATGATGTTATTGATATAGATGCATGTCACATATTGTTGAGAAGGACATGGCAATACGACATAAATGCAACCCACAAAGCTAGAGATAACATTTATCTATTCCATTGGGGTGAAAAAAAAAGATCGCATTGGCTTATTTAGTGGAAAAAAAATGTCAAAGCTTCTAAAGTGATAAAAGCCATGTCAACTTCAATCATTCCTGCCCATGTACAAATGATCTTTGATGAATTTGAAGAAATCATACTAGAAGAACTACTAATTGGGCCACCACTAATGAGAGGTATCCAACACCACATTGATCTCATTCCAAGAGTAGGCCTTCCCAACCCTTCTTATTACCATCTAAGTCCAAAAATTAGTGAAACTCTCTAACAAAAGATTAAGGAGTTAATTAGCAAATAGATTATTCAAGAAAGCATGAGTCTATGCACAGTACCAACCTTACTAGTTCCAAAGAAGAATGAAGATTGGCATATATGTGTGGACAGTCGAGCTATCAACTATATAACAATAAAATACAAGTTTTCAATACCACGTCTTGATGACATGCTTGACATGCTTTTTGGAGCAGCCATATTCTCAAAAAATGACCTATGTAGTAGATATCACCAAATTCAAATCAGACCTAGAGATGAGTGGAAGATTACATTCAAGACAAAAGAAGGATTGTACGAGTGGTTAGCCATGCATTTTGGATTATCAAATGTACCCATCACATTCATGCAACTTATGAACCACACTTGAAGTCATACATTGGTAAGTTTATAGTTATTTACTTTGATGACATCCTAATTTATAGTCGAACACAAGAAGAACATTTTGAGCACTTGAAGAAGGTACTCACTATGGGTTAGCAAGCTTCTACCGAAGGTTTATTAAGAATTTCAGCACTATTGTTACCCCAATTATCGAATGCTTAAAGAAAGAAAAGCTCGATGTTAGCATTGCCAGACTTTGAAAAGATCTTTCAAGTGGAGTGTGATGCCTCGATAGTAGGAATTAGAGCTATTCTATCTCAAAAAGGGTTATCGGGGGCTTAGTTTGGTGAAAAGATTAGCGAAGCATAACAAAAATAGATTACATATGAACTTGAATTTTATACAGTATTTCGCACTTTGAAATATTTAAGTGCATTATTCTATTTAATAATCATAAATATTATTTTATTTTTTTAAAATAGTGCTATCAAGCATAAAATGAAAAATTATCCAAAATCATTCTGAGGTAAGGCTTACCATAATAGGTAAACTTTACCTCTGAGTAATTTTGTTAAAAAATCGAATTCGTGGTAAGATACTAGTATGATATAGGAAAACATTTGCACAGTATGTGAAAACTTACCATGAGCATCTAGTGTCATGTTAAGACTTATCACAATAATTCAGTGATAAGCCTTAATTACGAGCGATTTTGGTAAAAAATAAAATTTGTGGTAAGACATTGGCTTGATGTGAAAAGGCATTGATCTAATATAAAAAAGCTTACCACTAGCATCACATGTCGTAGTAAGGCTTACCACAACAAGATAATAATATCTTACTACAACAGTGAGAACTTTATATTAGAAGTAATTTTGATAAAAAAATATAATCTAATCCAAATATCATACTAATTTGATAAAATAATAGCATGAAACATAGGAAAAGAAGAAGAAGCTAATTATGGTATACTAATAGAAGATTTTATATATATTCTATAAAATAATTGCATATAGTAAGGATTTGCAAGTCAACTATTTTTCATAATATTTTAATTGTTAATTTTTAATATTAAATGCATTATAATTACATTATTAAATAGGATGAAGTGTTATAAAATTTTGTAGATTAGATTATTTATATTGTTTAGTTACTTAGATTAAAAACGGTATCATTTAGTCGTTTAACTTTGTAAAAATGTATAAATTAAGAATAAATTATATTATTTTAATATATTTTTATTAAAATATTATTATTTTTAATCAAGTGATAAAATATACGATAAAATACAGTATTTAATAATAATAAAAGTAAAATTTAATATGAAATTATTTTAAAAAAATTAACAATAATAAAATTCAAACAAAAAATTATTTATATATTTTTTAAATGATTAAATGACACAAATGAATTAATTTAAAAAATTTATATAGTATTTTTCTCCATTAAATGTTTTTTTGAACCAGCATTATTAAATTATTAATAATGGCAATTGCATTATTTCATATATCATAATTTATTTTTTTTATTTTTTGGAGGCCGGGCCGTTGATTGCATACATGATTGCCTTTTGATATTGCATTGTATAAGAATTTGGTACCCATTTCCATGTGGATGATAATTGAGAACATGTTTTATCTACTGATTTCATAATAAGGTTTGTCATCTGTTGTATACGTAATGCACAAGAAACATGGGCTGGACAGGGTATAATTTTAAAAAGAAGAAAAAACACACTTGTGATAGAAAAGAAGGGAAATATGGGCTGGGCATAAAAAAAATGCACATGGGCTGGATATTTTTTTCACTAATGTACGTGAATTGAATATATAAATTTAATAAGAAGTTTGTGGTTTTATAGAAGAAAACAATGAAATAATTAATTTTAAATTATTCATTTTTAAATAAAGAAGTAAGTTAAATAAATACAAATATATAGATGTTAACTTTTTTAAGTATAATTAAAAAAATATGCAAAGTGTATCTTTCTTAATTTACAACATCAAACTTTATTAAAAATATGTGTATATTTTTTGGGTGAAAAGAATTCAAAAATTACCTAAACTAAAGCAACATAATAGAACATGTTACCAAAACAATAAGCAAACATAATCAAGAATATATATAAGCGCATTCGACTTTTTTTGAAAAACCTCTTTTCTTTTCGAAAAAAGTGAAAACATATATTACATGTTTTCAATTTTTTTATTTTTAAGTTATATAATTTTTAAAAATTATGATTAAATATATTAATTAATTTTTATTTTTAAATATAGAAAATAATTTTAAAAAAATTTTACTAAACAAACCCTTATATTTCTCTGAAATTAGTTTACTAGACAACCTATCCAGTATCCACCGGCCCAATTCGAAAATAATCCAGTATCAACCGGCCCAATACGAAAATAATCTAGTATCCACCGGCCCAATAAGAAAATAATTTTGTGTTAATCCAATTTAACCATTTTACAATGAAATTCCTTACTATTTATGTCTAATTTAAAATTCGGATAAATTTTTTAGAAAATTAATTGATAATTATATATTATATCTATTTTCTCTTAAAGTAGGGAAATTAATGCTGTAGCGTGATGGAGAACTTGTCTGAGTTTATTTCAAGAGTTTTCTTTAATAGATTAATTATCTGAGTTAAGGCAATATAAAAATAAAATGCACATCATAGTGTAAAATTATTTATATAACAGTTAAAATACAGTTATTAATTTTTTAAAACTTTTTATAAACTAGACGGGACAGATTTATAAAAAAAAATTGGATTGTGATGTTAAATATTGTATGATTTTTCAATTCAATTGGATTTACTAATATATTTATTATTATTTTTCCCGATTTGTAATTTTCACTTTTGAATTTTGAAATCAAATGTGTTTAATAACTTATATTCAAATTCTATTCCCAAATTTTAAATTTAAAAAAATATATATCATAATTGATTTTTTTTTAATTTTTTAAATCCAACTATATACATTAATCATGATTAATTAATCAAAATAATTAAAGATATAAATTATAATGGAAATTTATTAAAAAGTAGTACGTTTAAAATCAAATTTTATAGCTTAAAATTTATAAAATTAAATATTAGAACCTAGTTGTCAAACATAAAACATTAATTTTAAAAATTAAAACTAAAAATTTGTCTGATTCATTTTTTGTTTTCAAATTGATTATAAATTAAAAATCTAATTAGGAATTCATTTTTTCATTACATAAGTCAGTTAGTACATAGTGATTTGTGGCGTTAGATCAAGTTGCTCTTTAAATCATGGTGTTTAAATCCCTGGTCATGTTGGTGAACATTCGTCCTCTTTACCATTTCCCCTTTTTACATACTAATAAACAATGTTTTTATTTTAAATTATAAGAGCTACACCCATACAACTTGCATTAAACACGTACTATATAAAGAAACTTCCAATATTGAACATTAATTTTCAATACATTAAAAATTTGTTAATAATATTCTCACAAAAAATTGCATAAATTATTTATTTTATTTTCATAATTAATTATATTTTAATGTCTTTAAAAATTTGTTAATAATATTCTCACAAAAAATTGCATAAATTATCTATTTTATTTTCATAATTAATTATATTTTAATGTCTTTAATACTGAACAAAATTATTATTGATAATAAATATACCGTTAGTAAAAATTTGAGTTGTTTTAATACGTCTCCCTAAAAATTCAATTCATTAATTAAACTAAAAATGATATAGCTAGAAAAGATTCTTTTTCCCAATGGGGGAAAAAAAAATACGTGCCTCCATGAGCCCATAGATAATTTAGTACGTATCGTCTCCTTGGTCTTCTTCCATGTTTGAATTCTATAAAATTTCTAAGAACATTTAATTAAAAAAATGAAAATTATGGTTAATGAACTAGAGATTGAAGACATAACTAGAACAAGTTAACAATTACTTAGCAGAACACACGACAAAATTAAAAACAGGAAAATAAAATCTAGCAAACATAACATGAAAGGATTAATTACTTTCTTTTTCTTTTTCTCTTTCTTTTTTGGGTTTGGGTGTGTGTGTGTGTTTGCTGATCATTACAATAATGAAACTAGTGCTTAATTAGGCACATTGGAAATCAGAAGGAAGCTTCTTTCCACAAGTGTTAATGAGCAAGCTGAGTGAAATGGGGATGTTGAGGTTGATACCAAGAATGTTAGCTTTAATGGCAGTGCAAAGACAAAGAGCAGCTTCGAGATCAATAAGCCCTGCAAGCAGAGAGCAACAAGGAAAATCCGGCGGAGTCCCGACAACTGCACCAACAGAACCATTTAGCAACTTGGCACAAACCCCTAGCTTTAAGGCATCTCTAGGGCAGCTCTTTGTTGTAACAGTAGGACTAGGGTTATTAGGCTTAGGATTTGGAATAGGCTTAGGCTGTGTACAAGTGTAGCAGCCATTTGCTAGGGCAAAAAACAAAAGGTTAATAGATAAAAGTAGAGCAAGAGTTGAACATCTCTTGGAATCCATATCTCTATTATGTTACCAAAATTAGATGGTTTTATTTGTAAGTAAATTTGGTGTGATGGGGATTAATATGGAAGTGGTATTTATAGGGCCACTGCTTCAGTTGATATATTATTATTTGGATACAAGTTGCTTAATTATTATGTAAAAAATATTGTTTATTTATTTTGTTATTTTTTTTTGTATCAATTTAATTCTTTTGTTTTAAAAAGATGATAATACCAAAACAAATGATTAATTTTCATTTTTATTTTATTTTATTCATATTTTCTTAATTGTCAGTGAGATATCATTTTCATAGATTATTTTTTATAATAGACAATAATAATTACAAAATGGATAAAAATGAAATAAATAAAAAATTTAAAATTTAATTATTTGTCTTTATATTATAACTTTTTCGTAATAAAAAGATTAAATTTAGCTGAGATAATTAAGAAACACAATGTGTATTTATTTTTTATAATTTTTCTCCCAAATTGATAAGGTGTGACAAAATATTGGGGAGAGAAAAGGCATGTGAAGCAAGGCTGGCCTTGAATTTAACTGGCAAAGTAAGATTGAGATTCCACAACAAATATTAATAGAAGATTTTAAATATTGTTATTTATTTATAATTTGTGTTTTGAATACCTAAAATAACATTTTTTTATTCTAATTTGGATCACAAGACACCAATAGCTTACTTATAATTAAGGCACTCCCGTGATCAATACTATAATCCAATAAGCAGCTCATGGGTTTGTGCTTCCAATAATGTTGATGATGGTCTATTAGCTTAGATCTTCAGATCTTCTCCGGATAAAATTCACAGTACACTTTAGACTAACGACAAAATTTGAGTTGTTTTAATTATTTGATTACATTCAATACTAACAATAATAAAAACATTTAATACCAATACTAATATTTATTATAAAGATACTTTAAACTCGTAAAGTTATCGCTAAAAAATCAATTACATAATATTTTGTAAAGTTATTGCTAAAAAATCAATTAGTTAAAATTCAATAAAAATAAACTTAAGACTAATAATATCCATTATTAAAGATATAAATAGCAACTATTCACATGACAAACTATAGATCTAAACAATAAAAAAAATTAAATTATTAAAAACAGTAATAAGTAATATAAATAAAATAATTAGTACCGAGATTGATTTTCATAAGTATTATTTTTGTAATTAGATCAACATACCTCGTAAATCTATGAATTATGGATATATTTTTAGTTTTAGGTTTTCAATCAAAAATTGAATAAAAAATACAAAAAAATAAGTTAATTTGTTTTCTTTTTATGTATATTATTTAATATATATATATATATTTTATTATAGAAATAGTGTAGTAGAAAAACATTAACTATAATAAAAGTATACAAAATTTTCTTAACTTTTGGATAAAATACTACAAGTTTATTATCTATTAAAAAGTATTAGAATTCTCAAATAAAAAAATGTCAAAAATAAAACACGTATTTTTTTAGTTGATATGTGTTTTTAAATTAATTGTTACGTGTTTAAACCAATTAGAGTTCATATTTTTTGAATTATAATTACTTTAAAGAATATATAACAACTCAAAAAATAGATACGTGTGTATTCATATGCTTTATTTTTGATTTTCTTATATATTTTTTCATAGTTAATAAAATTATAATATCTCAAATTAAAGTTAATGAATTTTTATCATAATTAATGTTATTTTGTTACCTATCTATTATTATAATATCATTTTACTTTTAACTAATATCATATTAATATTATTAATATTATTATTATTTGATATATTTTTTATAATTTTAATAATAAAATACTCTTAAAGAAGGTAAAATTATCTTTCCATAGCTTATGTTTCATAAATAAAAGATTTAAAAGTAACATTTATAAATAAGGATAGTAAACGACATCAAAAATATACTCAGACAATCCGTGATACGACCAATTAAGGCCCACCAAAACTATACTCTGGCCAATGAAAAGCCCTTGCAACCTGTCCCTTTTCAAAAGAACTAAAAACAGAAGGTTGAATGTCTGTCAGTATATCATTAAATGTCAAATTTTAATATGAAAGTACGGTAATTTGAGGTCTATTTATCAATATAAGGTTAATTATGTGATTTGTATAGTAAGAGTTAAAATCACTTTTATTTTAAATTTTAAATTTAATTCATATTAAAATATTATTTATTTTAAAAAAAATTAATAATTTTTTTAATATAAGATTAGTTAAAAATTGATGATATTGATTGAATAATTTTTTTCCAAATATTAAAACGTATAAATTTTTCATTATATTCTTATAATCGATTATGTTTTGTAGTGATAATGTTATTTAACAAAGTTGTTGATAATATATTAAAATTATAACAATAATAAAATTTATTGTTATAATATTATTACCTTATTAAATTGTAACATATATATTAATAATGTTAGTATATAAAATAGTGTCATACATTGATTAAGAAAGATAACATTATATTGTTTATAAATAGTATGAGATTTACATTTATTTAGAGATTAACTTTTTTAAGATTAAATGCATCTTGTACTATATAAAATTTACATGACATCATAACACTAGGAGTTAAACTTAATCAATTCTTATCGCACGGATTATTAAATCTCTAATATAAAGGATCAAGAAAAGAAAAGAAAAAGTGTAGAAGCCGAGTACAAGATGGAGAAAAAGGAATGGATTACTTTTCATAATTAGATTAATGCAATTAAAATGTATATAAGTAATTTTGTGATATGAAAAGTACAAATTCTCGTAATCTTGTGCAATTATAAAATATCCTCCAAAAAAGAGATCAAAAGAGAAAAGTAAATGTTGAATTCATGCATTAGATGAGACAAAATCAAATGATATGATATTGACTTATTACTTGCATGAATGGTGATTTGATGAAAGAAGTCTCCGAGTGTGATAATAGTTGAGAGATCTAGAAAATTTTAAAAAATTTATTTGCATATCATTCAATAGCAAAGATCTTTCAATACAAAGCAGAAATGAGCAACATTAGAAAAGACTATATCCCCTATTGAATATGTAACGAAGATAAAGGATATAGTCATGCATTTTTCTACATGTGATCAGGACTATGATTTGGTAGTTGCAAGTTGCAACAATTTATAGTAAAATTGATCAAGTTTCAATGAGAGAGTTCCAATCAATGTAGCTAGCTTACACATGAGAAGCGTCTTGAGAAACATAATATTGACGCACTTTTACCA
The DNA here is from genome assembly GCA_033030585.1 of Hippophae rhamnoides. Classification (NCBI taxonomy): domain Eukaryota; kingdom Viridiplantae; phylum Streptophyta; class Magnoliopsida; order Rosales; family Elaeagnaceae; genus Hippophae; species Hippophae rhamnoides. The sequence goes on along the minus strand of CM065428.1, from coordinate 64,855,204 downwards.
ACAACCAATTAGGTGCAGAATTAGACCAAGCACTTCAACAATGAAGTTTTTAGTGATAGGAAGTTTAATGATCACTCTAGTTTTAATGTTCAGAATTATGGATAGAACACAGGCCAAAAGAATTAGAGACACAGAGGCAATTACAATAGAAATAATCATCAGTATCAATTGTATTGGAAAAATTGGACATCTAATCAATAGGTGTTGGTACAAATTTGACAAAGATTTTCAACCCCCTAATGCTAACAATATTAATCAAAGTCAGAACATATCTTCTGCAACCTCACCAAGCCTCTGCACTTTTGGCTACACCGGAAGCAATCAATGGACCAATTAATATGGTATACTCGAGGGCTACACACCATGTATCTTTTGATCATTCAAATCTGGTTACAAAATCAGAGTTTAATAATTTTAAGAAACATCATATATATATATATATATATGCAACAGATTAGGTCTTTTAATTCATCATATTAGTTCAATTGCATTTGCATTTGATTTTGCCTCCTTAATAAATACATGTATTCATTTGTGATAAAATTACATTTAAGTCACTTTTGTTTCATAAAATTAAAAATTAATGAAAATAGTAATTGTAATAGAATTGAATATAAATGAAATAATATTACGATTATTTGGTTTACAATTTGAATGGATTTAAAAATATTATATATATTATTTTAATACATTTATATATTCATTGAAATCTAAATAATATGATTTAATTGTTATTTTATATATAAAATAGAATATATTATTAAAAATTATTATTTTTTAAATAAATATTACTTAAAAATATTATTTAATCTTAAAAACATTAAAAAACAAGACAAATTTTTTGATAAATTTTTTTTCTTCTATATTATTTATAAAATAACACACAAGTATTAATATATGGTATTGAAGTCATATCGATGATCCATCGTATCAATTCTGATTATCACATAATCAAAATTAAAAAAAATATCTAGGATTTTAAGGTTTAAAATTTAAGGTTTAAGATTTAATGTTGATAATTTTAAGATTTTAAGATTTAGTGTTTTAGGATTTTAAGGTTTAATTTTTAAGATATATGATTTAAGTTATTATATTTTCAATTTTTTTCATACTACTAAACGTCAACTTACACACAATTTTAAAGAGAAGAGAGAAGAGAAAAATAAGCTAATAATGGCATACAAGATTGTCCATTTACTAAACAATGTATTAAACTATTTTAAAATAATAATGGATATGATAATTAAAAATATTATTTAATATAAAATATCTCATTAATTTATTGTGTAATTTATAAATTTTATATATATGATCATTTATTTTTTTTCCGTAATATGAACGTACTATAATAAATTATTCTATTTATTTTAAATAGATTTAAATGATTAATAAAATTATAAAATAATTATCTAAAATAATTATGATTATTTATAATAACAAGATTATGAATAATTTTAAATAAGATAAGATATGAAAAGATTTATATGTGATGAAATAATTTTAATTTATAAATTTAATAATAACATTAAATAAAATGTAATACTAGATGAGACAACATATTTAGCATTTTCAATGAAAGCGTTATTCATCAACATAATTAAAATCATTTCTCTTTACCTATATGATAAGGTAACACATCAAAAAAAAAAATTATTTACATAAAATGCCGAAGTTTTAAGTAAAAGGCTAATTTAGTTCATCTTATCTTTATCATATAAGAATCTGATTTGACTTTTTATGGATAGTAGGGATTTAATTTTATATTTTTACAATTCGGTACAAAATTACCTGTCATTATTTTTAGAATTATTTTTAAATTTTATAAAAATTCTAGTCAATTTCATTTTTAAAATTTAAAATTTTAATCCTTATTTACTAATATTGATATTTAAAAAAAATGAATGCCAAAGAAATATTGAAAATATTTTCGATATAGACTAAACTTTTTTAAAAAAATTTATAATATTTAACACTGTAATTCATTATTTTTTAACAAAACAAAATGTATTCTCTGGTTTTTACGCCCTAAATATCAGTGTCGTTGTTGTATATGTTGTAAGGAATGCCAAGGGCAACACTCTCGTCCATTAGAAGAGCATAAAATGTATTATTATATATTCGGTTTCATAAAAGAAAAGAAAAAGGTCTCATATGTTGGCATGTTGTTAATGGAAGTTAACTGAAGTAAGAAGCTAAGGATTTATTTTGCCGACCAATTCAAAAATAATTTTTTAATTTATGAAACAAAAAAATTTCATCAAAATATATGAAAATGTTTGGTCATATTTTTAAAAATTTAAAATTTAAAGAACACTTAATAGTCATTTTTTAATGCTTTTAAAATATCATTTTCTGAAACATCGTAGATACTATTAATTATCTACTAAATCACTTTATTTAAAATAATTTTGACCAAACAACACAATTATTTTTTCAGTTTTATGAAAAAAATTATTAAAATAATAGTTAATTAACTCATTATTTTTTAAAAACTATAGAAAATTGTTTTTAAGTTAGGAGTTAAAAATAATTTTTGAAAATAATTTTTGAGTTAACCGATAAAATTATAATTATTTTAATTAAATATATTAATTTAAATCTTAACTGCACATCCTACGTTCAAAATCAGTAATTATTCTTTTAGCTATAAAATTGGTGAAAGAAAATGTCACATGTAGCACTAGAAGATAATGCAAGAATTCCATCTTAATAGGGTCCGGACTCCACACAGAAACTTCATGTTATGAAAATATTTTTGCATTGGGCCCAGATCCTCAAGCCCATTGTAATGTATACGCAGACCGGGTTTTTGTTTTTTTGAATTTCTAGTAGAATTATTTATTTAGAGGTAATGATATTGAAAATAAAATAAAAAATAAAAAATAGGGAATAAAATTCCATATTTTATAATATAATTAAGATAATAATGGAGATTATATTTCAAAGAAATTATGTATTATATTTGAATAAATATATAAAAAATTAATTTTAATTTCTTTTATAGATTTAATTACATTAAATTAAACCAATAATATATTATATATTTTATTTTTAAGTAATGTTTTTATTCTATTAAAAAATTAATAATTTTTAAAAAAATTATTTAAACTATTTATTTAAATTATAAAAAATCTAAAATATTATAATTATTTTATAATTTATTATTATTATTATTATTTCAAACTATTTTATAACATGATTCTTTGAAGTTTTATTTTATCTTTAAGTTATATTTTTATTTTATTAAAACATTAACAATTTTTATTTCAAAAAAATTATTTAAATTTTAAAAATCTAAAACCTTATAATTATTTATAATTTATTATCATTATTTCAAACTAGTTTGTAAAACAAGATTATATCAATGTTGTTTACTATAAAATAATTACATAATTACATAATTATTATTATTATTATATATTTTTTATTTGTTTCACTTTCACTTTCATTGTTTATTTTTTATTATTTTCATTATATATTTATTTATTATTGGCTTATTTTTTTATAATAAATTTTCCTTTAAAATAAAATAAAATATTTAAAATATTACTTGATTTTTATGTTTTATTTTACTGTCACCGTTCATCACTACTAAGTATCTTTGATATGTTTTGGTAGGAATTTTAAGTGAGATTGAGATATAAATTTTAAATAGTAGATAAAAAAAAGAGAGGGTTTCCTTGCTACTGTCCTATGCAGCTGATAAGGTAAGTGTTTATAGGAACAAATTAATAAATATATAAAATTATATATTTTTACCTCACTTAACTTCATGGGAGAAGTAAAAAAAAAATGGTTGGGTTTCATTGGAGAAGTATCTAGCATTTCTACTTCACACATTGCAGAACGTGGATTATCCATATTTTGATTATGTATTATTGATACCAGATGAGGAAATACACATAGTTGAGGAGAGTACGTGAAATTTTAATTATTAATTAATAAAATTTTAAGTATATTATTAATTTATAAAAATATAAAAAAAAATAGAATTATAATGTTTAATATACTTGATTAGACTTGAAAATACGGGCTAAAAACAAGCTGGTCGTGGACTGACTTATCGAACTATTGATGGTCTAGTCTTGGACTTGTTCACGGACTCTTGGGTTAAAAACGAGATGGCCGTGGAATATTGAGTTATTCATATAGCCTAGTCTTGGACTAACTTGCTGGCTTTTTGGGCTTATTCTTAGATTGGTTCGTGGGCTCATCGATCTGGTTCTTGGACTGACTCACATGCTCATCAAGCTGGGTGTCGGAGGTCACTGTTATACTAGTACTCAAGAAACGCTTGTAATAAATACAAATGATTTTTTTATACTATCAATTTTAAGAAAATGGTTTAGAAGAGATAAAATTAATTCTTAAGTATTTTTTAATTCAATTTATGATATGATTTATACGTGATTTTATTAATACCGATTAGAGTTATTATTTTAATTATTATTTTTACTATTCAACACTTTTAACATTTTATAGTGTCACTTATAAATTTAATTAAAATTTGAATTTTTGTTATTCTATTATCCATTTTCTAATAAAAAATAGTACAAAAATCTTTTTAATCTAAAAGAATAATAATCACTTTAAACATAATCCGGAGAACTTTAGTAACGTTTTACTTATAATGTTTATTTTTCATTTTGTTCGTTATAAGATGATAACTTTTTAAAAAGAGAAAAAAAAATAAGAATTTTTTTTTTCTTTCCAAGAAAAAATATATTTAGGGATTCGAAGTATACAGCTCCATACAAAAAAAGTATCAAACATTCAAGACATGTTTAGTTTATGGAATAAAAAAAAATAGTATTTATAATAAAATTGAATAGAAATTGAAATGATAATATTTGCTTAGTTTGACATCATTAAAAGTGCAAAGAGCCATCAAAATTCTATTGCTTAAGATATTTGGGTAGGTTAGAAATGACGTCCTGTTTCTTTTAAAACAGAGATCATTAAAGGATAAAATTAATATTTTAGTATTATTTTAATAAAAAAATTTCATATTGCAATCACATGTCTTTGTAAAAGATGATAATCCTCACGTACCTTTATTACGGTAGTTTTATTTATTTTTTTATATATATTTTCCACTAATGAAGAATCCATTTCTTAGATTTGGTATGGTAGGTAAAAATTTACTTTTTAACTATCTTTATTAGTATTAATTCTCGTTGTTCTTTAGTTATATTGTACATTTTATATAAGAATTCTTTATTCTGTAATTCTTTTATTGATGGTGATGAATTCAATGAAAATTTAAAAATTTGATCCGATTTATAATTTATTTTTTATATTTTTGACTTCTTATAACAATCCTATTATTTTATTTAAAAACTAATATTTATGTTTTATTATTCAACATATAATATTATTAAAACATAAATATTTTTTACTATGCTAACCTAAGCCTATCTTATAATCCCTTACCATTTTCCTCGTGTGGAATAAAAGTATAAATTATTATTAATGTGTTTGATTCAAGATTATAATAATAAAAAAATAGAATATATTTTAAGATAATATTAGTGAGTATGAAATAAAGATAATATTTTTTATTTTATGAAAAGAATTTTAAAAAACTATAATGATATAAAGCTCTTTTTTTTTCTTTTTTTTTTGGCGGGGGGGAAGCGGTGAGGTGTAAATGATATTTATGCTTTTTATCATTAACGAATGCACTCGGTATAATCAAACAAAACAATCAGCAAAACTCATTACATTCTTTGCTTAATTGCCTCCAATCAAATATTACCTTATTCTGATGGCCATTGTCTGAGCATTCTCAAAGACACCAAGCCCCCACTAAATGTGAATTTTCAATATAATCCAACTAAGGAATAATATTTTGGTTTACAATTGCGGAATTCTATTATACTATTCGAATTAAGTTAGAAACCTTTTGTTCCAAAATAAAAAATAAAAAAAGTTAGACCATGTAAAAATTATTAGAATAATATATCAAAATAACATAAAATGCTTCATATATATATATATATATATATTTACGATATATCCGTTTTTATGGAAAAGTACTATTAATTATTTTCCATTTTGTAATACTTATTTCTTATACTTATTTTCCATTTTTGTAAATTTTACAAAAAAATTCGTCAACATAAATAATATTTTCACTATTTTAATAATTCATTTAATGCGAAAGACAACTCTAAAGAACGTGCACCAAGGAATTTCCTATCTTATCTCCTACCAATCTACCACTCTTTTCATTCTAGGATTTTCAGTGCTAAATTACAATTATTATTATTATTTTTTTTGTCTTTTCATTCTAGGATTTTCAGTGCTAAATTACAATTATTATTATTATTTTTTTTGTCTTTTCATTCTAGGATTTTCAGTGCTAAATTACAATTATTATTATTATTGTCTTTTCAATCTAGGATTTTCAGTGCTAAATTACAATTATTATTATTATTATTATTATTGTCTTCTGAGACAAGGTTCATCTTCAATGTACCGCATGCAACAGAGTGGCACACATATATGAATAACTAACTTGATAGAACGATATATTCAGATGGATTGTTACTAGTCACACAATATATATATATATATATATATATATATTAGAAATGTATTTTTTCTCATTTTATTTTACATTTAATATATCTATTGAGTTTATGATGAATATTTTCTCATTTAATTTAAATATTATCTTATCTTATTTCATTTTATTTAAATTATGATCCTAATAAATCTTAACATTACATATCTATTGTGCGCATGAATCCATCAAAGTATCAATTTTGTATTTATTTTTAAACAGGATACTAATATTAAATGAGGTAGGATACATAAATATTTATAAAATAATTAGTTTATTTTTTAGTGATTGATATATCACTTTATGCATATATATATATTACTATTTTAAAAAAAATCCAAATATTTTTCTAAAATCAACAATATTTACCCGTTAAAATCCCTAATACCACACACAAATGATGTCTGCTTTGATTTTATTATGTTTATAAAATTTGATGCTATGTAATGTTTTCATATAGAAATAAATTATTGATTAGTTCAGGAGTAAATAACCTAATATACTCCTTGTTAATCTTATCAATAGTTATTTTAATAAAATTGTGAGTAGTTGTGTATTTCAATAAAAAAAAATTTACATTTATCTTGGATCTCATTAGGTTGGATCATTAGATGACCGATGGTTGTAAACCAATAAACAATTTCTTCCAAATACATCCCTTTCCTTGAACACAATATAAAAATCAACGAATCTGCTCTTACATTCCTCGTATACTCTTATAACCCTTAAGTCCTAATTAAAATGGGTTCAAAGACCTCTTCATCCCTTGTTATCTTCATTGTCCTTAATATTGTTTTCTTTGCACTTGTGACTTCATATGGTAATGGCCCTATCCCTAAACCCAAACCCAAACCCAACCCAAACCCCAAACGTAGTCTTTCATCAAATGCCAAATGCCCAACAGATGCTTTAAAATTGGGAGTTTGTGCTAATGTGCTCAATGGTTTGGTCAACATTACAGTTGGGCAACCACCAGTGACCCCTTGTTGCACTCTCATCCAAGGCCTTGCTGACCTTGAGGCTGCCGCTTGCCTTTGTACTGCCCTCAAAGCCAACATTTTGGGCATCAACCTTAACGTTCCTATTTCGCTTACCCTACTTCTTAACGTTTGTTCTAAGACGCTTCCATCTGACTTCCAATGTCCTTAAATAATAATTGATTTGCTTTCTTAGAGTTTGGATGTTTATGCTCGTTTAATTTATAAATATATAGGCATACGAATTTGCTAATTAGTAGCGTTAATAAACTTATATTATGTTTCTTGTATTTGGGAATTATGATGAATTCCTCTTGCTATAATATCATTTGTTGTTTAATTGATTTGTGGCATTATATATATTGAATAAATTTCAATATTTATGATTTAATTAATTCTCATGGAATGAAATTTAATTATGGTTTACTTATATATATATATATATATATATTGTTTTTGAAATATCTCGCTTAGAAATCTTAACATTCTGTTTTTTCTGTTTTTTTTTTCGCACATGTCCTGGTCTCGTATATATGGCATAATACAAATGACCAATTCTATATATATATCACAAATCCATTCTAATTTTAACTAATGTGATAATTTTTATTAAAATATATTTTTTTTAAGTCAAATTACACTCTCTAATATCATGCCACCAAGTCACTACGAAACTTAAAGATAAATTTGAAATATAGAAATCTGTCATACAATGATATAATTAACCATCGATCAAATCAAGATAAATTTTTCATTGGTTATGAACACAGCCAACGTGGTGTTCCATGTCAATCATAACATGGAGAAGGAGTATTAATAACTATAAAAAAGAAGAAGGAGAAAATAGGTATTTTGTATACCTCTCATTAATCTCCTCTCCTCTCCATGTTATGATTGATCTAGACAGCTATGTTAACATAGTTCATAACCAATTAATTATAATTTATACATATATGATTTAACTTTGTTTAAAGAAAAAAAAAGGGTTTACTTTGCTCATCTTAATTATTTTGACTTAATTTTTTAATAATCAATGTTGGTTTAATGTAATTTGTCTACCCAATTCGTAATTTTGAATGTTGAGCGGGTAATTTGTCTACCCAATTCCTGTATTTTTTGGTAAAAAAAAAATATATATTTATCTCTACAAAAATACCGAACAAAATAAACTTGCATGCATTATGCTAAGTGGTGACCTACTTAGTTAATTAGGTTTTAATGTGAGGGAGAGAGTTTCTTAAGTATGTTACATGTTAACTTAGCTAAATTATTATTTTTTTCCCATTCAAACACCAGACACTCCCGTGAACATGTTTTGGCATATTTCAGTCTTTTATTCCATCCATATAAACAACAGTATATGACAACCAAAAAAGAAAGTGTAATATTATATTAAGGAGTGTTAATTTTGGATTGGATATGAAATTAAATATGTGGAATTAATATAGGATAATATTAGAAGCAATTATTTATCAGTTCTAGCAAGTAAAACTATTGACTAATATACTAGATATTACAAAATTTGACCCATATATCACATTTAGCATAATGTGATTGGTTTAACGTGGACCAACTAAATTTATTTTTGGATATCAAAGAAAAAAAATCTATTTACAACAAAAAAATTTTAACGTGGACCAACTAATTTTTTTTTTGAGTATTATGTGCTCCTTCTACTAAATTTACCTATTCTTATTCACACAAAAATAATTACTTATTTTATAAAATTATACTGAATCCTTAAAAAAAAATCACTTTTCTTCCTATCTATTTCTACGGTTCACAATTTTTAAAAAATTCAGCTAGCTTATTTTTAAAAGGAAATTACTTAAATATCAAAATTATTTATTATTATTTAACTAAAATTTTGAGTTATTATAAAGAAAGAGTCCAAGATGGAGTAAGTAATTAGAGCAATAAAATAGAAACTTGCTCGTCCATAAACTCGTAGGCAGCTGAACAAAATCATAGAAAAAACAATTACACAGAAGTCATAAATAATTTTACACCTAATAATTTATTCTAAATAAATTCGAGTAATGTGAAATTTTATTTTATTTTATTCCCTTCGACATACTTTTTTTTTCGATCAAAATTATTATTATTATTATTATAAAGCCCATATTATACTGGTGTGATAAATTACAAGTCTGAACCCATAACTTCAATCTTAATATGTAATTAAGATCACCTTTATTACTAATTAAAGTAATAAGTGATGGTATTCCCTTTTCATATTTTGATACATTTAATTTGGAAAACTTTTTATATTCTCGTTATTATTTAATTTCATCATCATCAATAAAGGCACATCCTCACTCGCTACGAATAGAATTACTATGTCTTCAGATGAACGCATGCATGTGTCATTTAGGTGATTTGTCAACTTGTTGTAATCTTGACACCAATGAAAATGTATTTTGTCTTAATAAAGTGTACACTACTTTACCACACTTAAAATTAAAAATCTTATAAACTTTCTCGTTTTGTTATATTAAACTCACTTTCCGTATTAACCATACACCTAAATATTATGAAAGCATTTTAACTAGTGTCATATATCACTGTTATACTATAAATAGGAAGATGTCCGAAATGTTTTGATTGAATAATCACTTTATATAGGAATCGATTTCACTTTCAATGGAAGACTTTTTAATATGCCGATCATTAAACGAGTAAGTTGGAGATTAACGTGAATTTCATGATCAACACAAATTGATAGATATATTTATTCACTTAAATTTATTTTTAACCTTTTCTTAAAAAATATATACATACGTTGATAAAAAAACATATAATAAAATATATATTTTATTTTATATAGTAGAAAAAATAACATTTTTTAACGAATATTTAAAAATAAAAATACACGTGATAATTGATGGTGTGTTAAAGTCAAATTAATTTATTTAATGTTATATTTTGTTAATAGATGAATTAGAAAACATAGAAAATATTTAATTAAGGATGCTATTGGACCACTAATTTCTTGTGCATTCAATGTAAAACACTAATTTTTTGTTCATTCAATGTGAAGCACTAATTTCTTGTACATTTAAAATAGAGATAAACATGTAGTCTTTACTACCACAAGTTCTTCAAAGATGTTTTCTATAAATAGCTTGTTTCATTTGTGAAAAATATAATAGCAAATGAATTAGAGAGTATCCATAAAAAAGATAGTAAAAATCTTTGTAAGAGTTATCTCGTGAGTTTCTACTTAAAAAGAAAAATTTTGTTCCTTCTTTATAAGTAATATTTTTACTATTTTGTGATAGAGTTATTTCTCTTATTAAAATAGATATTAGAAATGTTATCTAATTGTAACTAGAGAGAAAGATATTATAATTCTTATTTTACAATAGTAAAATACTCTTACATTTATCCATATTTTTTTACCCCAATTTATTCAGAAAGTTTTTCACGTAAAATATTTGTGTCTATTTTATTTTCATTATTCTGATTTCACTGTAATTGTGTTTTAGTTTCAACCAGATAATAATTTTTACTAACAAGTGAATTATGTCTCATAATTATAACATTATTTTATTAAAACATGAAAAATAATAAATTACATAAAATAAGGTGCCTAAAGATTGGATTTATCGGCAAGAAATCAATAAACAATCCCGGATGTAAAAATGAAGAATAATTCAAAAGTGAAGAGAAATAATAAGAGATTAGAGGTATTAGTAGGCATAAGCAATTTGGAAAGCAGAGGGGACTTGATTTTTTGACAGAGTTATTGAAAAACAAATCTGAATAAAATTCAGAGTCCCAATTGAGTCTGCACCTCAAGAATGGTGGTAGCAGAATCCCTAAGCCTCTGTGCTTCCTCATCAGTAAGATGCACATTAGTGACCCCTAGAATCCCACCTCTGCCGAGCTGTGCAGGTAAGCTCAAGAACACATCACCACCATCAATGTCGTACAAACCCTTAGCGAGGACAGAGACAGGATGGATCTTCCTCTGGTCTCTGAGGATACTCCGAGCTAAGTTAGCCACTGAATACCCAATTGCCCAAGAAGTGTAACCTTTAAGACTTATCACTTCATATGCACTGTCTATCACTTCCTTGTGAATTTTCTCAAGAGTCTGCTTCTCGTATGTTATCTGCTGTTTTTCTAGGAAACTCAACACTGGTACTCCTCCGACACTAATGCTTGACCAGAGTGCCACTGAGCTATCTCCATGTTCCCCAACAATGTATGCCTGCAACCATTTCCCATAATGTTATTTAAAAAAATTTAATATACTTAATATTTATAATTAAATTTATTTTAACTTAAAATACGTAAAATGCAATATATTTTAAAATCGATGAGTTTTTTTGATAATAAAATATATGAAATTGATATAAATAATTTTATTTTATGATTATAAATTTTAAAATTTTTATTTTTTTTATCTTTTTAATTAATTTTTTTATACATGCATACAATATTACAATACAATTAGTATTGTTATTAATGAGTTACAAAGTTACTTATACATTTTATTTATCAATTTAACTTATAATAAGTGTTAATATTTAATGCTTATGGTTTAATACATACAATGATTTTATCAATATAATATTAATTACTATAAAAATAGGGTAAGGTAAAGCAACCACCTGCACATCCTGGGCGTTGACGTCAAGATGATCAGCAATGAGGAAACGAAACCTTGAAGAGTCCAGATTTGTTCCAGACCCGATGACCCGGTTCGAAGGAAAACCTGATAGTTTCCACGAGACATAAGTCAAGACGTCAACAGGGTTCGAGACGATGACCAGAATGGAGTCCGGAGAATAGCGCACCAGAGGAGAAATGATTTTCCGAAACAGAGAAACGTTTCTCTGCAGCAAGTTCAGCCGAGACTCGCCGGGAATCTGGCGCGCACCCGCAGTGACGATGCAGAGATCGGAACCAACGGTACTGGAGTAATCGACGGAGGCTTGGATTTTCGTTCGGGGAAGAAAAGCAGCGGCGTGTTGGAGGTCGAGCATCTCGCCACGAAGCTTATTGGCGTCGGTGTCAACGAGGACAAGCTCGTCGGCTAGGTCTTGGGTGAGGATGGTTTGGGCAATGGCCATGCCGACATTTCCAGCTCCGATGACGGAGATCTTAGTGTGACGTTTGGTAGGAGATGGAGGAGAAGAGCTGTGGATGGGTTTGAAGAAGGATTGGCTCAGGTCTAAGCCACCTGGACCCAATGAAGAGGTCGATTCACTCTTATGCATTGTTTTAGTTTAATCACCTTGCTTAATTTCTGTTTCTTTTAATCTGTGTGGTGTGAGAAACAATTACGGAGGAACTGGACTTATAAAGAAGTTGGAGCAGTTGAATGACATGGGTGCGTGGGCAGCAAGTTCTTTCATGTTTACGGATTTTCAAACGGTCTACGTTCTGGAAGACAGCTAAAAGTCTTTCTTCGAGTTTTTCGTTTTTCTCTTTCGATTCTCTGTTGGCGGTTGGAATTTTTAGGTTGTTTTCTTATGCAACTTTTTCCAGGTTTTAATTTTATTTTATAAGCATGTTTTAAACTTATTATTGTTTGATACAAGTCATTTGCATATATTATTTAGAACACTTTATTCATTACAAAATAAATTTAAAAATATATACCGTAATATTATTAATAAATATAATAATACATAAATAATTATATATAATAAAAAATATATTTTATTGTTTATGCTATATAATTTGTTAAGATTAAAAATTATAATATTAATTAATTAAAGATAAATTATATTATTTATTAATTTTTATTAAAATATTATTATTTTATATAAAATGATTAAACATAATCAAAATATTTTTTTAATAAAAATAATTTAAATTTAATAAGAAATTATTTAATTAAAAAATATAAATATTTAAAGAGAAAATTATTTAAATATATACTTTAATTTTTAATAAAAATTTAAAATTAATAAAATATTAAAATAAAAATGTATCAATAAAAAAAATATTAAAATTAATATTTTTTAATTTTTTATTAATTATAACTTTATTATTATTAAATATTTGTGTTTTAATGGAACTTAATTGTTTGAGAAAAAAATAATAATATTAAAATAATATAATTTATTTTTAATTTATGATTTTTTTATAATTAAAAAATTAAATGATATTATTTTTAATATAAAAAATTTAACTACATAATCTAAAATATTTTTGTGAGTTTCTTCTTCAGAAGTTAAAACAATTAATTTTCAGCTCTCTTTTCAAATAATCATTTTTAAAATCTAAAAAAAATAATAACTTTTATTAAAGAATATTATATTACATGTAAAATTATTATATGTATTAAATAATATATAATATTAAATTAAATCTTAAAATAAAAGATTCAGCCAATTGGCGTTTATTGAATTAATCAGAATCGAATTGAATGAACGAAATTAAACAATTGCTTTGGTTGACCATCAGAATCGTTCTAATCACGACATAACGATATTTGTCATGACCTGGAACGAAATGAAAAAGATATAAATGACCTGAATATCCCTACACGTCTTGTGAAAATGATATAATGTAATTTAATTACTAGTTTTCTCATTTAGAAAAATTAAATAACAATTTTAATTTTTAATTTTTTAAGTAAGAAATATATATTTCTTTTTTTATATCATAAAAAATTAATCTTATATTAACTTTTATAGAGATGAATGATGTTATTAAGATTGTTTTTAATAGCTTTCAATATATTGAATTTCTATGTGGTATTGTCTTTTTACATTCATGCTATTAATTTTTACAAAATAATAAATTATCAATATAAATGTAATTACAAACGTATGTTGATCATAATACTTTCGTATCATTTCTTCAATGAAGCACAAATGTTCATATTTCAAAAGTGTTCAAAATACAAGTGTTGAAAACACTATATTAAAATATTGATATTAGCCTAACTAATATAAAGTTAGATACCAAAACAAGGCTAATATAACAATTACAAACGAATATTCATATAGTAATAACACATATCCATAACCTAATATAACGACCTTCACGCGTCTAAGGCTCCTAATCCAACCATCTTTGTCACATCAAGTACTCTAAAAATACATTGATTCTCAAGGGTTTGTTAACAAGAATAATTGTAGCAACATCGCTCATCGTTGCTAAGTGACGTCCTTTGTAATTCATCAGACAACCTTTTTGTTCTTCTTTTTGTTCTTCTTTGTGATGGATCGACTCAAAAGGTCACGACATTCTTCATCTCTTCGCAAGTATCGAGCGCCTCTCAGTAATTTTCATATTCATTAACTCCAATTGTTCTCTTCTTTTTTTAGATGAAACATTTGAGTTTTGCTAGTCGGTAGCATCTACGCCGATGTAACGTGGATCCTGCTTTCATTCATCGCTCTCTTGATCCCGCTCATTATCAAGTTCTAAAACAACATCATCCTGAGTCTCAGATCTTTTCCCGTGGCTCGTTTTTACCAAATACAATAGCCAAGTCCTCGTAATAAGGAAATGACCTATATCTCCAAGCGAAATTTTCTTTGTGACTCTAAAAATATTAAAATATGTCAAATTGAAAATATTAATAATCAAATGGATTAATAATCAAATTGAAAATATTACCTGCATACATACGCATCCCAAACAAATGGATCAATGACCTACATGTTTATTCACCGGATCCCACCCAAATCCACTACTATTACATTAGCATATATCATGTATAGTAGTAAATCGAGTCTTCAATGTTTTCAATCGAGACTCAATACGTGGTTTAGCTTTCATATTACAATCCGGTAGTTTTGAAGTAGTGATTTCTCAACAAAGATTTAAGTAGCCAGGTTTGCTCAAACCACCATCACTCTAAATGAACCATGATTGTGTAACTCTAGAAGACACTCAATTAATTTTTCATCTAATGTTGTTGTCCAAAATCTTTTATTCATCATTCTCGATTTCTTGAGGTAAAACTTTGTGAAGATGATATCTTAAAATTAAAAAGTAAGTACAAAAAAATACTTACTAACTGTTTAACAAAATAGAAATAGAAAACATATTAAAGTTGCCGAGCCTAGCTACCAATGAGAATAATTTTAAAATTAAAAGAATACGACCAATAGTATAATGTTTTACAAGATTACAAATAATTTCAATCAAACAATCTCTTCATTACAACCACAATCAAGCATAAATAAGAAAACACGACTTCCATTAACCTAAACACTCACTATCATCTATCCCTCTCTCCTTTCTCTCCATTCATTGTACATGTTTCGATGCCGATATTGCCCCTAAATACACTCCATTCGTGTGTAGAGTCTACAATTCTTATTGTATCTTCCTCATCAACATCCTCATCTCTATCTTCAAGATTTTCCCAATTTTCTTCAAATGGATCATATGACATTTCCTTTCTTATATAGTTGTGTAGCAAGCAACAAGCAATAATTATTCGATTTTGAGTTTTAATGGGATAGAATGATGGACTTCTTAGAATAGCCCATCGATTTTTTAACACACCAAAACATCTCTCGATCACATTCCTAGCCTGTGAGTGCTTCATGTTAAAAAATTCACGTGATCCGAGGTTGTGAACCATCTCTCCATTCACTCAAATGATAACGTTGACCACGATATGGAGCAAGAAATCCATTGGAATTTGCATACCCAGCATCCACAAGATAATAATGCCCTATATATTAAATATATTTTACAATTCAATTTCATATTCATAGAATTTAAAAAATTGATCAATTCGCATATTACTTACCAAGTTGGACTTTAAATCCATTCTGTCTACGCATAGCTTCATGTAAAACTCTACTATCAGCTGCTGAACCCTCCCAACCGGGTAAAACATAAATAAATTGCATATCAGGAGAGCAAACCCCCAAAACATTTGTGGTAACCTCACCCTTTCGGTTTCGATACCTAGACTTATCACCTACAGGAACTCTTACTCTAATATGAGTACCATCAAGTGCTCCTAAGCAACCCTAGTACCAATAAGTCAAGTAAAATCATTTAATTATTAGAAATATTACATGGTAATAAGAAAAAAAGAAATTAAACATTATATCTATCTTGAAATATTTCCACCTATCGTCATCACAATCGTCAAGAATAGGCTTGGGTTTTTTTCAATAACTCCTTATGCAACCGTATGATAGCATGCAAGACATTATTGAAATACTTACTAACTGTCTCTCCAGATCTTCTAAATCGATCAGTTATAACTCTATTTTTCACATGGTGTGCAATTACATGAAGAAACATGGCTACCTGCTCATCTACTAACAAATGTTTTGATTGTTTTAGCCCCCTCTAGTTTCAAGCATTGCACACAAATTGGTAAAAGCACTCATACTCATCCTAATTTGATTAATACAAGTAATGTCACTCTCATAGCAATCTATGCACAATTTTCCTATTTGAAAAAAAATCAAGCTCATATTTTTGTCTCCTTAAAGATATTGTCTTGTTTTTATCCACCACCAACTCAAAAATGAATTTTACAATATACATTATATGCATTAAGTACACAACAATAGCATCCACCTCTTCCACATTCAAGCTATGATCATCCATTTTACCTTAAACTACAAACAAAAACAATACTTAATTAGGAACAACAATTTACTCATAAAATTGATAAAATATACCGATTATATTAAACTGTAAAAATTAAATATTGTAGAAGATACTGATTATATCACTATAACAATAGATAGTTTTTGAATAAACAATATCTCTGCAAGATTAATAAACAGTTTATGAAAGTAAGTAATGCATTCTCTTCGATAATACCTCTGCAAGTATTAATAGGCAGTTTTTGAATTCATTAGCATAATAATTAGTTTATGCAGCTCCAATCGATAGTTTAAACAAAAGTTAGAGTTACATTATATACTGAAACCATCAAAATTAATCCTAACAACAATTTATGCCATTAAGTCAGAAAAGTCTAGCAAATAATCAATATTGATATTGTTAGAAACAATATCAGTATCGTCTTTATGGGACGTAGAAGGAATGTTTATATCGAAATTGTGTTTGAGTTCATGAAAATAATAAATTGATTCAAAGAAAACAACAAAGAATATCACATACCAGAATACCAAAACAGATAATAAATATTTGAATCGATTCAAAATATAAATAAATTTCAACAAAATAGAGAAAAATTTCTCGGACGAACAATGTATCAGCGATTAGAATAAAGAACAAAATTAGGGATTGATTCAAAATAGAAATAAATTAGGGATCGATTCAAAATTACAGAACATAGAACAATCCCAAAGGAAAACCCACAATTTTCGTGAAACAAATAGTATTCTGTGTCGAAGCAAAAAACAAAAAAGAGAACAACTCGTGAAGAAATTAGGGGTGTGACTCGGATGAGCGAAGACACAGGATGAGACGAGAACTCACCTCGCGAATGTCGTGGAAACCACCACCGCGAGGACCAAGCGAGGCGACACCGAGCTACGAGTTGGAGAAGAAATCGCGGTGGTCGAGCGAAATTGGAGAAGAAATCGCAACGCTCGTGAGTGAGAAAAATGTGAGGCAGATCCAATCTGCTTCTTCGTTTATAAAGGGAGAGTAATTTTGTAATTATAATTTTATGTGAAGGGTAAAATTGGTACGTTAATTTTATATCCGGAATGGAATCATCATTCTTAAAGGGGAGAGAAGGAATTGTGATTCCGTCTCCTTTAATAATCTGATTCCATTCCGCCCTACATTCCGTCCAACCAAACACACAAAATGGATGGAATCAATTCTAATTCCATTTCATTATGGATGGAATTAATTCTAATTCCATTTCATTACGTATAACCAAACGTGATTTCAGATGTTAATTTCAAAATGTGATGTAACTTACGAAGATTGAAAATCGTCTCATATTTCTGTCTGTCCACTTATTTTTGGACACCTTATCTAAAAGTATAATCAACAATATAGATAAAGAAGTTTACGGCGGTTTTTCCCAATCAAACCCACTCGAGGGCAATATATTTTTTATTTTTTTATTTTTTTTATGATACGTTTCTATTAATTTTAAAAATATATTATTTATATTTGTATTAAATAAGTTATTTACATCTAAATAAATTTATTAATATAAAATAATAATTTTTTTTACTTTATATATAAACTTAAAAAAATATTAAAAATAATAACTACAAAAAATATTTTATTTTTAAAAAACACTGTACATCATTTTATTTTAAATATCTTTCAATTAAATATTTTTAAATTAATATACAATCATTTATATTTATTTAATATTATATACTATATAAGTTTTAAAGATTTTTATTTTTTATATTTTCGCATACAATTTCTATTAGTAGTCGAAAACTTGGATTTGCGTTGTTGGGTGATCAATAATTATTGCTATTAAAATAAGGTCGGTACAGCTTTATTTGTCACCAGAACGTGCAGCATCGTTGGTGCACTAGATAATTCTTAAATGAATTACGTTTAGCAAAAATAATATATATGAATTAATTAAAAAAAACTGAAATAGTCATGTAATTAATGAAAAATTATAAATAATTTAATGATAATTTTAAGTTAAATTAATAAACTAATTATATTAGAGCTTTAAATAAGTTAAAAAAAAAACAATCGAAATGATATAATTTATTCAAACATATGAATTATGGGAGAACAAAATTATAATATAAAAGAAAATACAAAATTCTTAGATCCAAACACCTCCAATTCTATTTAATCATTTCAATTTAGTCACATTTTGCATATTCAAAGTCTAACAAGAACTTTTTTTTTTCTGGAAGAAAACACATCCACATCTACCTCTACGTCCACCCTCACCCCTTACCCCTACCTCAACCACCTTTAGATTATATAGAATTGGGATGAGAGTGGTTTTAAATAGTGTGATAAAGGGCGGTTTTAATGGTGGTTTGGTAGAAAAAAGTGAGAATTGATTGTGGTGATTTTTGGAGGAAAATTAATTTTTTTTTATTTCAATATTGGCCATTGAAAATGATTTTGTGGCAAGAACATGATTAAAATATTACATTTTGAGTTATTTTGATTTTATTTAAAAAAATTATTAAGTTATTTTCTAACCAAAAAGTTATATAAATTAAGTTAATGAACGAGGCAAATAAACTTTATTTTTATTATTTTACTTATATAAATAGTTACAACTTTAATATAAATATTGATAATTTTTAAAAAATTCAAATTTTGTAGCTGAATACTTGATCTTTAAATTCTATCAATTTTCGTTAAAAAATTCTTTAAGTTTTTACTTTATTCTCTTTGACAATAAGATATCAAGTAAGAAGAATATAATAAGTGTGATTTTGATATCATAACAACTAAATATATAGTTCATGATTCTATATTAATTTTAATATATTATTAAAATTGATATTATTTTTAAATATTTACGCATTAAAATCATACATTACATTATATACATTAACGTCCAAATTATTAAAACTCTCTTTTAAGTGGACTTGATCTTATATAAAAGTCTATGAAACATAATTTTTCACGTAACATTATATTTGAGATAGAACATATACCTCCATCTCCATGGCACTTGTACATCCTCTCTTTGTGCTTGAATAGTTCATGATGACTACTTTTTTTAGTGAACAATTAGAATGATTTTTTGTGTTTCTTATTTGTTCAGGACTTGAGGAAAGGAAACTGGATATGGATGGGTAAGAGTTTTGCTTCATTTATTGTTGGATCCCACTTCCGAGATATGTTGGGAGAATTTCTGGCGTTCTATTGAACTGTGGATCAATGGGGCAAATTTGCGCTTTCCTTCCGAGTAGTCAGTCATTAAAGGAGTACCACAATTTTGTGCTTAACTTGGGTACACCCTAAAGGTACCGGGCCCCGTATTTCTAGAGTACCACAATAGTAGTACTAGCAAACTTTATGAGAATTTAATTAATTAATCTATTTTTTTTTTCTTTTTGAAATATTAGTGTTGTAGTTCGATACATGAGACATTAAAAAGGGTGTATTGAATTTAAATTTTATCTTAAAAAATAATATTGATTTGTATATACTTTTTAAGACCATATGAAATTAAAATGAACGTTGATAGGTTAAAACCGTATAAATTTTATGAACGAAGTTCTAATCAGATCTCTGATGCATCATTTTATTTTTTTCGTGTCAAATTTAATTGCTATTAAACAAAGTGTAGATCCCTGTGTATAGGATACCGATTGAATTTCCTTATTGGAGCTTAGTCTTTGTTCATTTGAAATAATCGAGCTGCCATCTTGTACAAATGACAAGACCCATC
Source organism: Hippophae rhamnoides (assembly GCA_033030585.1). Lineage (NCBI taxonomy): Eukaryota > Viridiplantae > Streptophyta > Magnoliopsida > Rosales > Elaeagnaceae > Hippophae > Hippophae rhamnoides. The sequence goes on along the minus strand of CM065428.1, from coordinate 64,834,389 downwards.
ATCACATTACTCTTATTGTTTTGACGTTCCCACAAGCTGTAGGAACTATGCACAAAATTCTACCTACAACAGGTTCTTAGCATTCAGCCTTACATGGCGCTTTCTAGCAATAACAAGCAATCTTTCACGTGCATTGAGAATCTTAAACCGTCACCTTTGAGAATAACCTGATATTATTATTGCGATATAGTAGGGAACTTTTCATAACAAACTAATCCAGATGCCATGAAAAAAATTTGCCTCAGAAGCCCATTGATTTGGTTTAAAAAATCATTGAAAAGAAAATATAAAGAGAGAATGGTAAAGTGGAAAGGAGTAGACTGATGTAAATGAAGAATTGGACTGTCTGGGACTTCGGACAGAAATACAGAAATATTAAGCTTCGGACAGAAATATTAGTATTACAAAGTAAAAAATAAAAATTGCAAAACAATCAAAAAGGTAAGCAATTATTAACATGAAACGGAGACAGAATTACAGAATATCTGTACTTAAACCATAAAAAAAATGAATATCATTCGTTTAAGTTACAAAAAAAATGAATGTTACCCAAACCATCCCTTGTCAAAACATTATCACAAAGTCGAGCTACTACAGACTCAAACCCACCCCTAAATTGCAACTTTCAATGCTAGACACTAACAGCAACAAATAGCACCACCTTCATCCTCGTTGCTTTCTTACCCTTCCATCATAATTCTTCAATGATGATTCCACGCAAGTTTAAAGGATTCATAAAATAGATAGATGCTTATGTCTTCATGATATACCCCAGAAGAATGCCAATCAGGCCAACAACAATGATGAAGGTGAATGAAACACCATTGCTACCATTTTGGCTTTTGTTTGCTTCACGCCTCAACAGTTCCTGCATTAAATCTTTTAGAGTGATTCTTGTGTCTTAATCCCCAAATAAATATCATATAGGAAATTATTCAACATTTAACCCTTTTCAGAGCAAAAAACTGGGAGGAATGACATAATGTTCACCCATCAGCCTTCAGCCAGATGAGCAGGAAACTGATATCACATTCTTGCTATGTTCTTTTTTGTTAGGTCAAAGAGCTATTCATGTGCATATCTAAAGTCCTTTCGAATATAACAGTGTATTGCCAAATGGCTTACCAGTTCTTGACGAAGTTCGTTATTTTGCTGAATTGCACTATTCTTCTCTTCAGTCAATCTTGAAATTTTTACCTGCAATTAGATTAAGTACTTTAACACAATATATTAAATACAACCACATAACTTTGGTTAAGAGTGCAGCTTGACATATTAATGTCTTTTGCTACTTACGACTTGTAGTAAAATATGATTTTGGTTAAGGATCAGCTTAGAATATATAATATGCTAACTCCTAAACTTTTATTTTTGTTCATTATTCTCAAGCTATCAGCAGCTTGCTCTTAAGTTATGAACATCCACACCCTCACAACCTCACCCCCACCGCCCAAACAAGTTATTGTTTTTTTTTTTCAAGTAACAATAGCCAATGGGAAAAGAGCCCCTTAACCATCCAGCTCTATCAAGATGAGAAATTTCTCATGACTGTTCAACGTAACTTGGAAATATATGTCCGCATTTCAGAAATAAAATAGTAACAGAAAGAAAAAAAATCCAGTCATTGCAAAAGCAGTTATAACCAAAACCAATAAAATAAATATATAATATAAAAAGGACACTAAATCAAAATTTTCAACAAAATAATCAGTACGATGGGTTTCCATATCATGCTAAACACATTAGCACATTGAAACCTGTACATATATAACCCTATATATGAATAGTCATACCTGAAAAAAATAAAAAAATAAATCAAAGAGGAATGTCGGGGTAGATTAAAATAACCGAAATGAGCATAGCACCCCTTTCACAAATAACTGAAATAATAAATAGATCTAACAATTGACACAGAGATATAGTAATTTCTTTTCTGCATTTACCTCAGAAGATCTGTCAGGATGCTCAGATCGATCAGCTCTTATAGCCTATACCATCAACAAACATGTCAATATTATTTCTGTCAAAAGATGGTTCTCTTCACAAAATTCAAAAGGTTAATTACGCACATTCACAAACTCAGCACCATTGACATTTTCGTTCTCTGAAACAGAACCTTTCGGCCATAACCCTTCTTCTGAGCCTTCTGGAACTGGAGAAGATGGTTGAGGTGGAGAAACATAAACAACTTTCAATTTGCACTCCTCCACCACATGTCCCGCCTCCTTATTGAACTATGCAAACCCAACTCCTTGAGTCCATAAAATTTCACATGCAGCACAAAATAAAAAACATGAATTATAATCACACATAATTTACCATTTCTGCGGTAACATCCTTTGGAGTTTCTCCATCATTAACAACTTTTACACTCTGAAGAAGAAACTTGTCTTTGCATTGCATGTCAAGAAGAGCCTCTTTTTGTGCTTGCATGGTGACTGAAACATAAAAAACATTACAAATGGTACTATGAAGCTGAAACAGAGAAAACACTTACAAACTGATAAATGAATCGATGAAAAACCTATAACATCACAAGCAGAATGAGGTGACACAATCCCGGCGTTGGGTCGAACACAATACTTCTTCGGATTTGTAGTTTTGACCTGGACATTGTTAACAAAATTATCAACAACCTTATGAAAGATTCAAGTTTTAATCTTTCCTGACGAATAGAAATGAAAAGTTAAAACCAAACTCTATGTCTCCAGTGCATTATTTGAATACTCAACGTGTATGTGGGTCGCAATAATTAAGAAGTTTAGCCTGAGCCAAGAAACGAAAATTCAACACCATGCTATGTGAAATCGATTCATAGTCTGTCTCTGATCCCAATCCTCAATATTTTACAGTGAAAAAAAAAATCTTCAATTTCCAAACAACCTACGGAAGGCTCAGATTTTGATCCACAAAAGTAAATCAATCATCAAAAACATAAATCAGAGCACATAGTAGAGATTACCTTAAAAGCCACATAATCATCGCTTTTATTAGACAACTGAAGCCTACACGAGATCTGCTTCTTCAATTCGACTAAAATATGACAAGAGAACACCCAAACAAAAAAAATCGAATCAAATCAAAAACAGAAACAGAAACAATAAAAACCCCAAAGAGATCGGGAAGTGAAACGAAAGCGAACGCTTTAAGCACGTACAGGGAAACTTGAGCTCCACAGGCTCGATGCTGAGAATCTCGCCCGTGCTCATTTCGCAAAACAAATTCAAATTGCAAACGAAAAAAATAAATAAAAAGGGCCAAAAAGAAATGAAGGGAAGGAAATGTATTTTGAGAAAATGGTGAGAGAACTGATCCGGAAAAGGTCGAGATTAACTGGGGCGTAGAGATCGAGTACTAAATGTGTTCGTGCGTCACTGCTCAGATCTCCCTCCTTCTTCTTCTTTTTTTATTTTTCTTTCTTTTCTTTTTTCTCGTTTCATTATAGAATTGATGGTACACTTTAATTCAGATAATATCTTAAAACTCCTTTAAATTTGTAAACACGTGATACTATAAATTTTTGATGGATTTACGACGTCTTATTTTATAAATTTAATAAATATTTATTATATTATAAATAATACATTAAATATATGTTAATTTTAAAAATTAAATAACATTAATTGTGTCTGAAAATTAAGATTTCATGGATCTTTACAGATTTTAAATTTAGTAGATTTGTAATATAGTAATTTTTCCTTGTTTGTTTTGTTGTTCTTCTATTGGTAAAATTATAATAAACGAACGTAGCTATAGTAGAATCAATAATGGTGTAGGGAACTATCGGCTCTTGCTGTTTTCTTGATTTCTTTCATCTAATTTTGTTAAATAATAATAATGATTTAATTCATAAACTATTCTATAATTATATTTTATTTTTATTCTTCTTTCACACATGAATTTAAAAAATATAGGATATATATAATTTTTTTTATAACATAAAAATATATATATCCTTTTAAATGAGATTAAATATATAAATAAATCGTATAAAATTTTAAAAACTTAATAATTTTTTAATCTTTTTATTTCACATTTATTATCGCATTAGAAGACCCGGAGGAAAATAAAAAAATTAAGTGTTAATAAACTGGCCCAAAACTTTCAGGCCCAAGACCCAATACTAAATAAACCCTATATTCATTTCTCTTCTTCATATATATTAACTAAGTTTGCTTAGTTAATCAGAAGAGAGATATAGCCGCGAGAACAGAACATAGTATCCCGAAATCAATCAGATTCTCACATTTTCCCACTATCTTTTTTCTTAGTCCTCCTTTTGCTTCAACACCATATGCCCACTAATTTTCTCACACTGCAGATAAGGAATATAATTAGCGGTAAGGAAAATTTTTTCTTCCACATGTTCGCATCGCTAATCGCCGCTTAATTAATTATTTATCTCATTCATCGGTAATATTTGATTTAATAATAAGTTTGTTAATTTATCTCGCTATATATTACTAGTAAATTAGAGTGATATTTTCGTGTTTGATTTTGGATGATAATTTGTAAGCCTATCTCGAATTGGTGGATTTTCCTCGATTAGTCGTCATTGGAATAGACACTTTTTCATATCAAAAGTCAACCACTTAAATCATCATAAGTGCTCATTTAATTTCTCATCTTTATTACTTTTCATTGCTACCCATTATTATTAATTGCAGAACCAAAATCGGACGCGATATTCACTTCGCTGCCAATTCTTTAACAAATCGTATCGTAGCTATCGTATTGGTTATTCTGCATTTATCGAACCGATCAAGTTCGCTCTTTTGGATTTATTTTGGAAGCCGATCTGATTTGCTTTCATATTTTCTTGATCAGATTGCATTATTTAATATTGGGTTTTTAAATGGCGGCAAGAAAATATGAAATTGAGAAATTCAATGGTAGAAATGATTTTACGGTTTACGGCGTATTTAAGACGCGAAATGTATTAGTTAAAGTTATGGCTCGTTAAGACACTTCAAGGCAAGGATAAATTGCTTAAAAAATTGATGATTTAAGAAAAAGATGCATTGATGGAAAATGCTTCAGCTCAATTCGGCTTATCCTTATCTCACGGTATACGCAGGTATTCACATGGAATCTCCCCGCCGTTATGGCTTAAATCGGGAGAATTTGTAGATGACCCAAGTCTTCAAGTCTTTGACCAATCGGTTATATTCGCGTTGTTTGTATACATTCTAATGTCGAAAGGTACACGCTGTGCACGATCATCTCGATGAATTTACTAAAAATTATTCGTGATTTGAAAAACGTGGTGTTAAGATTGACGATGAGGATCGTGCCTTAGTTCTATTATGTTCTTTACCTCATTCATTTGAACATTTTGTTGATACTACGCTATATAGAGTAGACACTATTTCTTTGGAAGATGTGCGAAATTTGAATTCAGAGTCAAGAAAAAGGTGTCTACAAGCAACAATGATAATAAAGAAATGGTTTATTTGTTGAGGAGTAGAAATCAAGAAAAAGGCACAAGCAAGAATAGAGGCAAGTCTAGATCCAAATCTAGAAAAAGAAAAGATAAATGCAATTATTGCCGTCGTAGCTGGAATCGGAAAGTAAATTGTCCGAAACTCAAAGTGTAAGGAAAATCCGCCACAACGTCTCTCGGTACTAACGATGTCATGTTGCATAGTTCTCGTTAGATGGTGAAAATGTTCTATCGCGGATCTACCGTTGGTTCTCCCGGGAGATGTTTGGATTCTTGATTCGGGTCAGCACTTACCATTTCAGTGCCCCGATAGAGATTGGTTTGCTTTTATCGCCCTATTGATGAGGGTGTTGTCTTCGACGGGAAACAATATGTCCTGCAAGGTTATCGGTATTGGTACCGGGTCCGAATTAAGATGCACGATGGTATTGTTAGGACTTTGAAAGATGTTTGCCATGTTCCGCATTTGAAAAAGAATTTGATATCTTTGGGTACTCTTGATTCACAATTTATAAGTATGTGAATGGGCGGAGTTTTAAAAGTTAGTGCTGCTCTCATTGTTATTAAAGCGGCAATTGTCGCGTGTGGTCTCTATATCTTCGGTAATCGTTATTGGCAAAGGTATCAATTTCCCCATCCTCATCGATCAAGATCTCGTACACTACTCGATTATGGCATACGCGTCATACGAGTGAGACATGGATGTCTATTTTCGAGCAAACGAGATTTTCGTGGTCGAAACCGAAGCTTGATTTCGGAGCACAGGTGTCTATGGAAAGCATCGCAGGTGGTCAAGTTCCTGACAACCATCCATAAAACGAAAGGTACCGTTAATTATATTCATTCAGATCTTCGGGGTCCTTCTCGTGTCAGGCTCAAGGCGCGGCCTATATGTTGACTTTTATTGATGACTTCTCTGGCAATGTGTTTGGGTGTATTTTCTAAAGAACAAGAATGACGCATTCTCAAAATTTGTGAAATTCAAGGCTTGTATAGAAAATCAAACAAGCAAGAAAATCAAGCATTTGAACCGATAATGGTTTGGAATTTTGTGATAGTCATTTTAATGTAGTTCTGCGTGAAAGGAATGGCATAATGAGACACCGCGCTTTGTCATACATACCACAAAGAAATGGAATAGCAGTAACGATATGAATAGACTCTCTAGAAATAGCTCGTTGTATGCTTTCTTTCAAGTCGATTTGGATAAATCCTTTTGGGCCGAAGCTTGTAACCATGCCTGTTATTTGGTAATCGGTCCTCCATCAACCGTAATTGAGTTGAAGACTCGTTCGAGGTATTCTTTGATACTCCCGCTAACTATTCCGATTTGAAAGTTTTTGGTTGTCTAGCTTTACGCTCAAGGCACGATGGTAAACTTGAGCCCTGTGGCATTGAAATGCATTTTTTGGGGTATCCTTCGGGGTGAAAGGGTTACTGATTATGGTGTTTGAACCCAAGTCACCTAAATTTTTGATTAGAGAGATGTTAAGTTTGATGAGTTTTCTATGTGTTGCAAAAGAAAAAGAGTCTATTGTTGTAAAAGACCACTGTTAATGAGCGGTCAGAGCGTAGAAATTCTAGTCAAGCATACAAGAGGGCACTCGATCAACCATCCGTGGATGAGATAGACGATCTCGCTACGTGATGTGGCAGAAGAGCAACACGAGCAACCATACAAAGATCGCAAAGGGGTAAAGGAATAAGAGAGATTGGGACGCCCTCGGAGCGTACGCAGACGCAGTACTTAGTTTCTTTTGCATTGTACATGGCAGAGTCTATTGAGGGTACGAACCTCTAGTTATCACGGAAATTTGCCACTGCGGGACGAGTCCGGTGGTTGGTTGCTATGAACGAAGAGATTGAATCACTTCATAAGAATCATACATACGGGAATTGGTGAAACCGCCAAGGCCGGAAGATTGTTGGAAATAAACGGGTCTTCAAGAAAAAAGGAAGGTATACCACGAGGTTGCAGCCTAGGTTTAAGGCACGTGTTGTCATAGCGGCTATTATTGTCCGAAGAAAGGTATTGACTTCAATGAAGTATTTTCTCCTTGTCAGAAACATAGCTCATTCGTGTTGTTTGCTTACATGGGTTGCATTGTTTGACAATGAATTAGAACAACTTGATGTCAAGACGCCTTCTTACACGTGGTGAGCTCGAGGAACAAATATATATCATCAACCGCAGGGGTTTGTTGTTCTCGTAAGGGCGAAGATCATGTTTGTTTATTGAAAAGTCTTTATATGGGTGAAGCAATCTCCAAGACAAAGTTGGTATAAGCGGTTTGATTCTTTTATGATTGATCATGGTTACTCATGAGTGATTATGATAGTTGTGTTTATCATAAAAGATTCCATGATGGTTCATCACTATTTGTTGCTTTATGTTGATGACACGCTTATTGCTTCTAAGAATAAGTCCGAGATTCAAATTAAAGTCTCAATTTTAATTCGTGAGTTTGAAATGAAAGATTTGGGTGCTAAAATAAGAAAATTTTGGGCATGGAAATTTACGTGGGATAGACAAAGCGGGCAAGCTTTATTTCGACTCAAAAAAGTTATATTGAAAAAGTTCTCGAACGCTTTGGCATGAAAGATTCTAAACCTGGTGAGTACGCGTTAGTCGCACGTTTCGTGCTTTCTTTAGATTTGTCACCACAAGAAGAAGAAGAACGGCACATGTCTCAAGTTCCATACGCTAGCCGCTTGGGGCAGTTTGATGTACACTACGGTTTGTACCGTCCTCGGACATTTCACATGCGCTACTATTGCTGCCAGATATATGGGTAATCCTGGTAAGGGTCGTTGTGACGTGAAATGGATACTTCGGTATTTATAGGTACATCTAATTTTGGTTTGGTATATGATGGAAGTTCTAATACCTGGTTGCGTTGTTATCGTTACGTGATTCCGACTACGCTAGTGATCTGGATAGAAGAAGATCTCCCGACGGTTATGTCTTCACTCTTTTCTCATCGTTGTGCCATTAGTTGGAAGGCTACTTTACATCTACGCTTGCTTTGTTCTACGGCTGCAGGCTAATATACGGCAAATAAAGATGTTGGAAAGAAGCCATTCGCTTAGAGGTTTGGTTTGTGATTCGTTTACAACAGGATACTGCTAGAGCCATTGTATTTTGTGAAAGAAGTCACATACACTTGACTAAGAATACTATGTATAATGAAAGAACCAAACATATCGATGTCGATATCATTTTGTTCGTGACATTGTCTCCCAGGGTGCTATCAAGTTGTTAATAAGATAGTCACTTCTAGTAATCGGTTGATATGTTAACCAAAAGCGCTTCCATTTAACAAGTTCAAGCATTGTTTGGACTTGATTGGTGCCAGAAGATAATCACCCTTCTGGCTTTGGATAGCGATTATTTTTGAAATCCGAGGAATTTGATTTTAGGAATTGATTTTCTGTTTTAAGCCAAGGTGGAGATTTGTTAATAAACTGGCCCAAAACTTTCAGGCCCAAGACCCAATACTAAATAAACCCTATATTCATTTCTCTTCTTCATATATATTAACTAAGTTTGCTTAGTTAATCAGAAGAGAGATATAGCCGCGAGAACAGAACATAGTATCCCGAAATCAATCAGATTCTCACATTTTCCCACTATCTTTTTTCTTAGTCCTCCTTTCGCTTCAACACCATATGCCCATTAATTTTCCCACACTGCAGATAAGGAATATAGCAGCTGCGAGAAGGAGCTGTTTTTCTTCCACATGTTCGCATCGCCACTGCTGCTAATTATTTTTATCTCATTTGTACGGTAATATTTGATTTAATAGCAAGTTTGTTAATTTATCTTGCTATATATTACCAAGAAATTAGGGATATTTTGTGGGTTTGATTTTGGATTTTGCATAATTTGTAAGCTATCTCGAATTGGTGGTGGATTTTCCTCGATTGTCATTACGAGAGTACTTTTCATATTGAAAAGTTGAACCACTTAAATCATTGTATGCCATTTAATTTCTTACTGCTTATTACTTTTGTTGTTACCTATTATTATTAATTTGTGCAACCAAAATTGGACCTGATATTCGCTTCCACAAGTGCAAATTCTTTAACATTAAGATTATTAGTTAAAAACATATGTATTGTATGGAAATTGTTATGTTTCTTTTAATTTTTTATTAATAATAATATCTATAATATATTTCAAAAAAAAAATGTTTTAATTTATTATAAATATTTGTAAAGGGATATTTTGAAAATTTAAAAGAAAAACAAATTATAACCGTTGGCTGGCCAACAGCCTTCTCATCCCATTAAAGCCAGCCACCATACCCATCGTCGTCTTCAAACAGAAGGGGGTTTTGGCTGGGATGTATTTTGGCTAATCTTGGAGTGAACACATCTTCTCCTTTTTCATAAATGTAATAATTCACAAGCAGATTAAAATATCAGAACAGTACTTAGCATCTTTTCTTCTGTTTTGTTCTTTTTTACTGATTCAAACTCGAAGCTTTAATTGATGAATTAGTGATTAACATGAACAGAAAAACAATAAGGAACTCACACATCATGTAAGAGTGTTCCTAGGGATTTGAACTCGATCCCTTGTCACAGTTGATGAAAACAACTGAGTACAATTAGAGCTACATGCAAATATAATCGGCCATAATAATCCCACATCTTCAAACCCACTTGTTAAGTCGCGTTGGTAAGAGTAAGGTAGAATCTTTCCTTATAAGTCAGGCGATCATACAGCTGTTGTTTTTGGGTTAAGAGTTAAGCGCAGGTTTAAGATGGTATCGGTAAATTTCTTGGGCTTCTCGTACTCCCATCGACCCTCGTCAGTAATCCGATTTCTAGCCGATGTGGAGGATGTTAAGTCTCGCGTTGGTAAGAGTAAAGCGGCAATCTTTCGCTTATAAGTCTGGCGATCCTCTAACTACATGTCTTTTGGGTTAAGAGTTAAGCGCAGGTTTAATCACACAAATATATAAAACCTAAAATAGAATCTTGAAGGTAGCAGCAGTTTGTGAATTTTTACTCGAATGGGTTTTCTTTAACCTCTGTTTGGGAGCATTTCGTTCTTTTTTGTTTACGCGAATGGTTTTTATTATTATTATTGAATAAGAGGAAAATGTACCTTTATTACATGTTCGTTAACTGCCAGGTGGCTAATTTAACAAAATCTAGTAAAAAAAAACTTTTTTTTCACAAAAATAAAATTATAAAATTAATTAAACTAAACTCAAAAATTAAAAATTAAAAAATAAAATATATAAATAAAAATTATAGGATCCTAATATCCAAATAATGAAATTAGATAAATAAGTGTTTTGGTACACGTGTGCAAATTTTTTTAATACAATATGAACTCCGTAGCTACTATATTTATAATATAAAGAAAATCTCTGACTGTTTTGAAACTCAAAATTTGAATAAACTCCATCCTTTTTCAATGTCAGAGTAATCCTGAAATTGATTGCATAATAATACATTAAAATAAATAAATAATTTTCAAAAAAAATCCTAGTCTCCTCCTAGTCTCCTACTATTTAATGGTTTCACTTTCCTGTTATCTGAACTTGATGTCATTATTATTTTGCAGATATAATTATCTCCCCATCACCACAAATACATTTGTAAATCGCGGATAAGAAGGAAAAAGGGATCCGATCCACTGACAACCCTAATCTTGAAGGTTAAATCTTGATTTTACTTATTTAAAACGAGTATTAATTATTTTGTAGTGTAATAATGTAAATATTTTGAAAATGTGAGTTTAAACCCCGTTAATGTTATATGGGTACGTGAGTTTGTAATCATTATCTAAAAAAGAAATGATGATTTAAGTATGACTAAGATAAAATATAAGCAGGTGGTGTTGATAATTGGAAATATATAACTGAAAGGTTGAAGAAAACAAAGCATTCATGTGTGACTTTTTTTTTTTTTTTTGAGTAAATGCTTCAATATGAAGAGGAAGAGGAAGAGGAAGAGGAAGTACCCTTTTCTGATGCCAATTCTAATTATATATCACATATCCTCCAAATACAAATTTTAATGTTTAAAGTTATTAAAAATATATGCTTTATATATATATATATATATATTTGGAAAATTTGGAAAATTTGGTGAGAATTTATTAGTAGAGTTTCCCTTTCCGATATCAAAAGGAATAACACTAAACCTGAAGCGACCCACCGAACCAGTTTTCTTATGCTGTTTTATAAACAACAAACTAAATGAACATTTTTCTTCGGTTGGGCCATATGCCCATATTTTGGACGTAGGAGCAACACTTAAAAGGCCTAGTTTATACTCCTTAAAAAGGCCTAGTTTAGGCTTCTTCTTCTTTTTTTTTTATTGTTTTTAGAAAAAAAGCTTGCACACCACTATACAATTCAATAATACTTGTGCCATGAACTCTTGATCTCTGAGCTTGTTTCTTTATAACTATACATAATTTCTCATACTCATATTTTATTAGTTGAGATTTATAAAATTATTTTTTTTTATCTTTTACAATTCTTAATCGTTTAGATGTAGATGTGTAAAAAAAAAAAATTAGTTATTGTTTCTATTCTTTAAGCAACTTGCATTCTGTAGTAGTACATTTTAAAAAAATTATACTAGAAAAATATTAATATTGATATAACTATTTGTTATTTTCTTTTCTTTATAAAATATCAAAGAATTCAATTTAATTTTTGTTGGATATGAATCTTTTATACATGAATCTCTCTCCAACGCGTTTATTTTGCTTATATTTATATTTTTATTAATCATTTTGAATAAAAATATATTTTTGTTATTTATTCACCTATATCTTACTATAAAATGAATTTTTTTTCATTTAAATATTCATTTATGATGATTTATATCATGTTTTCTTGTAAATTTTATGTTTTATTGTCAAAAATTTAGATCTTTAATTAAATTTGTAGTATCGAAGATTATGAATATTAAAATATATTATTAAGATTTTATTTTTCTCCGTTGTGTTTTAAAAAAATAGTTTTAATTTAATAACTTTGATCGTTGATGTATTTAGATTATTCTTTTTGATATTTAATAAAATTATTTTTAAAAAACAATTATACAATTATTTTTGTTAGTCACCCAAATAGTTTCATTAACACAAAATATATGAAGTAATAATAATTTGAATTTTTATTTTATTAATAATGATATTTTCATAATTAAAATATCTATTTTAATTTTTTTATAAATTATATTCTTAATGTAAATATTATTTAATAAAATTATAATTAATAAATTATTATTATGATAATAAATTATAATAATAATTTTATTTATGATTATATTATTTTATTAAAAAAATTACCAAATTTTATTTATTTTTATGAAAATTTTGGTAAATAAGTACTTTATGATTTAAAAGTCACTTGGGCTCTAAACTGATGCATGAAACCTAACCTATACAACGTCGTCGTCGTCATCTTTACAGCAATGTATGTCTTTATCTTAATATCACTTGGAAAAACTCATTCATGGGTTCTATGCTTACTTTGAAAACAGTGCTTATTCCTTTTTCTTTTGTTTTTTTTTCATATACCTAATGCACATAACGTCTTGTGATTATTGCTCACGAGGAGTTGATATCGATCACATTTCTTTATTTCTATATTAAATATTTATTTATTGTTAAAAAAATTATATTAATTTTAAATTTTATTAAAATAATAATTTTTTATTATTATTGGTTAATTATATCATCTCACTCATCACATATCATAATTAATATCTTCAATGATTTAATAGGCTAAAATTATCACATTTTATTTAAATATCATCTTATTTATTAATATAATTTTATTAATATCTTAATTTATTAAAAAAATAATTAAAATAAAATTACAAAATTAATGAATTATAAGGTAAGCTAATTTACATTCTATTCCTCGTTGGCCTTAAATTCCTAAATCAACTTAAGATTTACGTAAAAATCATATTTAAGATTTAGAAAACATAACTTTTTCCATGGGTTGGCCCTATAGAATAATCCTAATTAGAGAAAATCATTGAGAAGTACGTTTACTAAGTAAAATTTGGGTACCCCTAAGCCCTATTTCTTAAACTCAAAGCATTTTTTTTTATATAAAAAAAGAAGCTAGAGCATTCAATTTTTAATTAAAACTTTTAATTTATTACCAAAAAAATAATTTTTTTAATTATTTTGTAAAACATTATTATTTTATGTTATGAATACTAATTACCATAAAAGTTATACAACAAAAAAATGAATATTATTATTTGTTTAGACAATTTATTTTATGATAATAGTTAAAACTTTATATAATAATTATGATTATAATATAAATATGATATATAAAAAAATTATTTTGATTTAAAACATTAAAACCAGTTTAACTTAAAAAAGAAGGTCTTGATCATGAGAATAGATTGATGCCCTGTTTTTCAAGATCACTTTATCATAAATTTGCTGAGAGCGTACGCTATGGCTTTAAAAGAGCCTCTGGTACTGAACTATCTGTATCTTAATTCTCCATGATATGCCAAGGATATTTTTACAGTTGGAGCTTAGCTGGATTTCCTTTATCTCCCGTACGTAAATTGTAATTGTAGTTTTCCTGTGAAAAGTCCTTTCACTTTACTTTCTTTCACTGCATCACCTCTTTTTACCTTCCCTTCTTTTAGTTTTTGCTGCAAATATATGATTTTTTTTTGAATGAGGTTAAACAAAAATTAAGGTTTAATTATAACTTTTTTATAATAAAATTTTATTTTTAATTTTATTTTATATAGTATACATATATATTTTTTATAATATAATTTTTTTTATTTTTTTATGTTAAAAAAATATAATATATCTATTTTTTTTAAAGATTGTTGAAACTAAAACAATATAAATAATGGATGATATAAAAATCAAAATGTAAATTTAATCAACTATGATAATCTTAAAATAATTTAAATATATGAAATTATTTGCTATAACATTAATAAAATAAGTTAAAATCATCGGTATTAATCCATAAATATAACCCATCATTCTCTCTCTTTAAATTATTTTCATCTAATAGTAGTTATTTGAACTTTGCATTATAAGAGTTAATAATTAATTTTAAACTTAAACATTCAATGATAAAAGTATAAAAGATATCATCGATATTATTTTTCGTTTCAATATCAAAACGTAATATCTATATTATTTAACTATATTATTAAGAAATTATAAAAAATATTATCGCTTAAAATCATTATTGTTTAAATATTTTAAATATTGTGATGTTAAAATGTCGATAAAATTGATAAAATATCAATGAAATTTTCTTTGAGATTATCGAGATTAATATAATTAGTTAGTTTACTTAATTATTTGAAATCGTTTAATTATTTATTTTTAAATATTTTATTATGTAATATTTTAATTAGTTTATTAACTTATTGATTAATATAAATATTATAAGTATTTTAAAATATAAATAATTGATTGTTTTAATTTTTTATAAAATTTTATAAAAAAAATTCATATTTTACTACAGTTTCTATAATTTTTGTGATTTTCTTTTTCAAATTTTTTTCCAAAAATAATAATATCTTTGATATTTTTCTTATAAATTATATGATGATATCTTAACCTTCACTTCTTAAACGTCATATATATCCATCATCACAAGCACAACCTAAACTTCTTATCAGGTATCACAATTTTTATATAGATAATAGATATTTAATCTACTTGTTATATCTTGAAAGGTCTTGAAAGTTTTTTTTTTAATAATTATATTACTCAAATATCTTAATTACAAATAAAATTTAAAGTTTTTTAAGTTTTAAAATAAATTACATGGTGTTAAGACTCGGCTAAAAAGTTAAAGAAGTTATCTTAATTATGTATGCTCTCCTCGCAACAAATTTATGTTTTTGTTATTTGGAAAAGGCAAAAAAAAAAAAACTTTGGAGATTTATGTTTTTTCTAATGAAAAATTTAAAATATCTTACATTTAAAATATAATTAAATAATATTTATATACGTTATTATTAATAAATACAATTATTTTAATAAAATATATTAAATTAAAAACAATCGTGAGCGTTACATGGTCAAAAAGTTATAATATACATGTATCTAGAACCTACCCTTCGCGCATATCATTATATATATATATATATAATTGACATGAAAGCAATAGATAAATAAATAACTATTATTTATTTATTTTTTAAAATACTATTTTTGTTTAGAGCTTAAAAGAATCAGAAAGAAAATAACAAGTGAATCAGAAAGAAAGCGTGGTTTAGAGCTTAAAAGAATAAATAAATATTATTTTTTAAAAATAATAATAAAGAAATATTATAAATGTAGGTGGATAAAAATACTATTTAAAATTTATCAATTATACTAATTTTACAAAAAAAAAATTAATAATTAAAATATATTTAATTTAACTTAAAATATATTCATAAATTAAATTTAAATATATGTAAGATTTTAATAAAAATTAAAATAATTTGAGATATTAAATTGAAAATTGCAGTTCTATATTAAAAAAAAAATCAATCACCTACTCTCATTACCTTTTCTTTTGAAAAAAAAAGTATTATTTTTTGTTTTTAACTCAACAAAAGTAGAGTTCCTCGTTATCATGAGTTTTTTATTTTACTTACCTCGTAACTTTATTTATACATATCTTATTATATTTTGTATTTAAATTTAAATCTAAATTTTATATTTTTGTTTATATATTTTTACAATTCAAAACATACATATTTCTATTAAAAATTATGAAAAAATCAATAATTAATGAGAAAATATGTTAAAAAATTAACTTTCTCCAGATAATTTTTTAAAAGAATAAATGATTATATTTTTATATATTTATCGATCTTAACGTATTAACAATAAAGTTGGAATAAAAATATGTAATATTATTCATAAAAAAAATCATATATTTGATATATTTTTATTTTATTAATTTAATTATTATTATATTTTTTTTTTATAAATAAAATTTAAATTTTTATTCAAAGAAAAAGTATAAACCCATATACAAATAACAAATGGCGTAAAAAATCAATTTGAAAAAGTTACAACCTTGAAACTAATAATGAAATTTCGAAGGATGAATCTTTTTACCTAGGGCATTTAAATGCCCCCTCCTCTTAGTATCTATTACTTTTGTGTGAAGTAACAATCATCATTCATTTAGAATTCAAAAATCAGGTCCCTTTCTTCGTCTATTTCCAAAATTAAGTGCGACATGCTCATCCATTATTATAACCATTTAATTTTCAACTGACTTGTAATTTCATTGACAAAAAACTAAGATGATTCTCATTTAAACAAGCCGATTTAGGAGGACAATGGGTGTTAATATTTCTTCTAATTAAGTAACAATACTGACAATTAATGATAAAGAAACAAGTAATTTACAAAGTTTACACTTCCCATTTCGCTTCAAGCATTCCATTTGAGTTTTTGATAAGTATACACAAATAAGCTTGATTTCATGTGTGAGGATTGTTAACTCCAATTATTTATACTAATAATATTAATTATATATTAATTATGATGGGATATATATTATAATAACTTATTTATTTAAAAATTTTGAAAAAATAATCTAACATAAAAACTTTCACTAATTTTATTTTAAGATGAACATAATACTTATATTTTTTTTATACATTATTAATATAAGTGAAAATATGCTTACAAAATTACATTTTTTCTTTCTTGTTTAACAAAATTTTTTTTTTTCGCTTGACACTATTTCCTTCTCCAAACGAATGAATGCCAACAACGAAACCATCTTATTTTCCCCAAACCCAATCCATTAGCATATATGAGCACGTGCGGTTCCACTTGCCAAAGTCAACCTCTTACTGAACTGGATTATTAAACTCAAAGTCAACCCTCAAAGAACTCCTTAAAACGCAAAAGATCAGAGACCAAACGACACACAGTACTAACGCCGTTTGTTCAAACTATCCCAGAGAGAAGCGCATTGCCGTCTGGCAAATCCAACTCTGCGATTCTCCAAATCATATACCACCTCGAAACCTTGCTGTTGATAGTTCCCAAGTGTCGCTCCAGGCCCATCACTAAATTGCTCCTCATCACCACCGTTCATTAGCATCAAACATCCTACGTTTCTCTTCATCTTTCCATTTCCACCGTCCATAAACTCGTAGAAATAATTCTTCCTCGGCAACGACACAGTGGATTTTTTACCAGCAAAATGTAATTTCAGAGTGGGAATTTCAATAAACTTTTCGTAGTAATAACACGGGGATAGCCCAGTTTTGTCCTCAATCTCATTCGCACGCTCGTGACCTTGTCCAACTCGATGATCGAACTCAGATACCAGCGCGTTGTATAAACATGCCGGCAACATCGTAAATGTCGTGCCGGAGTCAACCACCATCCCACCGTATCCCTTCCTGTCAACACTTTTCAAAAATTCCGACGCCGGGATATATTTTTTCCCGACAGAGACTCCGACTAGCCCAACAGAGTAGAAATAAGGGTGCTTTGGATTATCAAGCATGGAAGTGTAAACAAACACAGCTCCATCATCGCCAACTCGTTTGTCTTTTTCGTCGTGGCGGCCAAGAATGAGTGGACTCGGATGACGAACTCGGTCTGCGTCTAAAGAGTGAGAAACTAAACAGTAGGAAAAGTGATTGCCCAATTGGGGAGATAAACTAGAAAGCTGATTAGGTAAGGAAAGCAAGCCAGGGCCAAAACCAGCAACTCCAATGGGCTCGCCAAGCGCAGAGTGAGCACAGCCAAAGGTGAAATTGTGGAGAATTAAAGAAGGAGAGGACATGGGTATGGATAAACTATATTTGTGAAGGCGAGCAATGAAGCTTCCATCGCCATAAGCATAATAAAAAGGTGGGCAAGAGAAAGAAGCACAATCAGAAATTTCAATAGACTCTAAAGGGCACTTAGCCATTGCGCAAAGATCAGAGGAGGGAAGAAAAGAGTGAGCGGCAGAGCAAGAAGGGGATTTACAGGGCAAAACAGAGTTTGAAGGGATTTTGGGAGGTGGGCTTGTTTTTGAAGGGTTGTATTTGCCTTCACAGAGAATGCATTCAAAAGGTGAACATGGAAACCAAACAAGGTCACTACCTGTATCCATGTAGAGAGAGATGGGTTGGGGAGGATTAGAACCGATTGTGAGAGACAGAGTGTAGTCACTGCCTTGAGATAGTGGAAGGGAGACATGGTGATGGTGGTTGCTGCCTTTGCGATGGAGATTATGGAAGCGTTTAGTGGAGCGAATAGTGGTGGATTTGAGGAGGTGAGGAGTATTGTTGAATTGCGTTTTGGATAGAGAGTGCGTTAAAGGTAGAAGAAGAATATCAGAGAGTGAAACAGAGAAGAAAGAAAAACAGAGCATATAGTATAGCAAGGAAAGGTAGGAAGCCATGAGTAAATTAGGAAGAATTGGGAGGGAGAGGGGATTCGAGGGATTGGAGTAACAAGGGAGAGAGAGGAGTTTGGGAATTTATAAGGGAATGAATTGGTTTCGACTCAATATATACTAGTTATTATTAAAATAATAATTTATTAATAATATTTTTATGTAATAATAATATAATTAAAATAATAATTTATAAAATTAATATTTTTTATATTTTTATTTATATGATAACAAAAATAATTATAATAATATTATTATTCACGATCTTTAATTTTTTTTAAGTGAAACTTATTTGGTTAAATGAACACGAAAAAAATAAAATAGAAAATGTTATTTGTCAAGGTAAAAATTAGCTAAAATAATTTATGTAAAATCATGTTTAATTAATATTCAATCACTTTACAACACTTAATTTATGATATCTTAAATTTTGTTACAACACGCATTACTTAAAAAATTGGTTTATAGGCCATTTATAACCCCAACTTTTTGTAAGAGAGCTAATTAAAACTCAATCAAATTAAAACATACAAATATATACGGATTATAAAACCAAAGAAAAAAAGATTTATTTTCTTTTACAAATTACAAATTTACAATTATTTCAAATTTCACATTTTGCATTATTACTCTCTCCAAGCCTATGAAATAAAAGAAGAAGATTAGCATGGAATTGCAAATGGTTATAATTAAGGTACGCAAAAGCCCTTCAACTCATGCCACGATATTAATTCTAATTGATCTATTGTGGTGATATATATTTCCATCATTTTCTATATTTTTTTTATTAGGTGCGGAGATTTTGGGAAGAATAAAAATCTTCTTTCTTTTTTTATAATTTTATGTGCGTGAGAACACTTGCAAAATTGATATGTGATAACAAAAAAATTGTTGATAGATTTGCATAAATTTGTTAATTTATAATTTTTGTATAGATTATTAGATTATGTTATTTATTTCATGAGTTCTCTTATATTATTAGTATTATTTTATGTTTTAATTTTAAAAAAATAGTTAATTAATAATAAAATATATTATTTTAATAATTTTTTTATTTAAAATTAATATTTTAATATTAAAAATATTAAAATAATATAATTTATTCTTAACTAATCAATTTTTTATAAAATTAAATAACTAAAAAATATATCTTATAATTTAAAAACTAAATGAAACAAATCCACTAATCTAAGTAGCACACAAATCCCACTCCCTTTTTAATATTATTATGTAACCAAGCAATACACTATTTTTTATTTTTTATTTTTTTTTAGTTCAAACAGCTATAATAATTAAGTGATAAAAATTATATTTTAGCCTCAAACAAAATAGAGATAAGAGGTGAAACTCGATTAGTTATCGGTGGCTTTATTTAGAGTTATAAAATAAATTATATTATCTAAACTTACATTTTATTTAATATTTTTTAAAAAATTATGATATAATATTATCTTATCTTATTTTACTTATTAAATTTATATTATAAATAATCATTTATTATTTTTTTATATTTTTACTTATCTTATTTAAATTTATTAGAAATAAATTAAATATATCAATTAGTATCTCTTATCTAGTTAAAAATTAAATAAAATCAATAAAATATCCAATAAATTTCATTATATCTAATTATATCTTTGTAATCAAATATAGGTTTGTATTCAAATATACCTTACCAAATTCTTACTCCCTTTTTGAACCAAAAGAGAATATTTGTTGCTCCTTTTGTCCCCTCTATCTCTCTTTGGTAGGATATGACTTTGAGTTTGAAGGTTCGATTCATGACGTATTAACAGCTAAGAGTTTATGGTACTGCAGTTTTCTATATATCGTTTCCCCTTTTTTCTTCATGGATTGTAAAATTCTCTCACAACTTCTTATTCCATTTTCTTTAGAAGCAATATTTTTGTGTGAATGCATTAAAATATTTAATTAAACTTTTATAAGCCTTTGGTATCTATACTTAATTTATACACCTAGTGTATTTCGCATGTTGTACAATTGGCTAATATATATATATATATATATATATATATAAAAGATTACGTTTTAATTTTCATCTCAAAATTCGCATAAGCAAATAAAAAAGACCATTTTTATAAAACAACCATTTAATTTATAACATATAATTGGATTTTCAACTCTCTCTCTCTCTCCTTTTTATTTTTTAGAAATTTTTTATCGTATATTATTTTTGTTTCTTATCCGAGGAAGAGTCTTATATTTTAACAGTTTTCTTTCCAATGGATTTTCTATTTAATTTAATTTATTTTAATAAATATATATTATAATATGTTAACTTTAATATTCTATTTAGATTTTAGATTTATATCTTATATTTTTTATTAAGATATTTTTTAAAATTCAAAACTAAAAATAGATTAAATTAGATTGAAGATCTTACGTCTTATCAATGAAAATAATTATACATGTTTGTAGAATTGTATGAGTTATTTTTATTTTATTAATTAAATTATTTTTGTAATTTTCGTTTCAATGTATAAAATATAAGATTTTAAAAAAAATTATAGCACATAAAAGGCTATAGATATATTTTATAAAATATTTTTATATATAACAGTGATATTAACTTTTTTTTAAACAAGTATTTTTTTTAAAGGATAAATATACTTCATATATACTTCTAATAGTATTGATAGATCATTGAGTTGAGAGATAATGGATAAGAAAATAAGATTTGAAAAGGAATCAATAATTAATATTAGGAAGAATATACAAAATATAATATAAAGGATTTTTTCTGGTGCAATGTCTATTTATAATCAATAAAATGCTTTGTCATTGAAATATTAATAACACTTCAAAGAATATTTTTTTTCCACGTTGAGCATTCTATTGACAGAAATTCACATTTACCTAAACAGGAGTCAATTTCTACTATGTATCAAATTAAACAACATATATATATATATAGGCATATATTTATGAATAAAGCCTTGTTGTTATACCAACAAACATCTACAACTACATCAAAATTTGAAAATGACGCAATTCTCAATCATTATGTATACCATGTCCAATATTATATACATATATTTATATTAATTATGTTATGATACATATCTAAATAACTTTAAAAATTAAAAAAAATTATTTATTTTTTTTTAAATTAATCAAATATTACAGTATAATTGATATGAATGTAAATTTCACTACTAAGATTTGTTTATGAGTTTATGATTTCTTCCTTTGTGTATTTGTGTATTGAATTTTATATGATTGGTAGAGAATATTTTTTTTGTTCAAAGAGAATAAAAAGAATTATTAATTGCTTTAATCAGAGCATAATGGTGAACCAATTATGAATATATTTTTTCATCGAAGGTACAATATTTATACATATATGCCTGATGAGTATTTTAGCTATAAATTAATATTATGGCATTCTCAATTATGATAATATGTTATGATACCTTTCTCAATTTTTAAATATCTAAGGTGTTCACTTTAAGAGGGAGAAAGGAAGGTTGAGGGGGAAATAACAAAAAACTATAAATTTATCATAATTTCAATTTATCTATTTTTATGGGATGCAATTTATGGGCCGAATCGTAATTACCTATAATGCATTTTTCTAAAATATATATCATATTTCAAAAGGGCCAGCTGATAGAATACTCTTACCAACATTAAATAATTGACAATTTTATTTCCTATATAATTGACAGTTGCGTACACACTCAAGTAGACAAATTTCGTCAAAGCTGATCCATTAAAATAATGGACATGTACTTTAGAGTTTAGAGGTTGTACTATGCTTAATTGTGTGTACCGTCCAAGAACTAGTGAATGGTGTTTTTGAATATTCACTCACTATCCTAAGCTAAAATAAATTAAGAGAAAATTTAATTTAAAAAAAAATCAAAGATTGCTCTTCTCTTGTCAATTGCTTCGCAAATATTTTTAGTGAATTTATCACAAATTTAAAATAAATAATAATTAATATGATATATTATTATTTTTTAAATACAATCAAACACACTTCAAATAAGGGGTTTGATCGTAACAATCACATTATAAAAAGAAAAAATAGTTTTACTATAATGATTTGTATTTTCAATATCAACTTGAATTTGTATAACCTATGATGGATCCGTTATTCTTCAAGAAAATAAAAGTTCATTGAGCTTTTCGACTCTGATACTACGTGAAGATTGACACCTGGTTGTAGTTTTGGTTGATTAATTGACAAGAATGATTCCAGAACAAGAAAAGAATAAATACAACAAATGAAGGAACTTGAGAGAGAGAGGTTCTTGAATATTTCATGTAATTTTTTGTATTTTTCATATCAGTTTCACAATTAAGTATAATTGTGTACAAATTGCGTTTATATACTACTAGTTATTTTGTACTACACAATAATAAAATTGTACTACATATGCGACTTGTATTATCTTACTCTTATGTTGTGTTTGGTTGAAGAGAATGAAAAAAAATCAAAATTGATTCCTTCCATTTGTGTGTTTGGTTAGGTTAAAAAATGAATCAGGAATGAAAAATTGATTCCTAAAGGAGAACAAATCAAAACTACTTTTCTCCCTTTAGGAATCATAATTTTATTCTCATCTCAATTTTTTTTTCAATTTTACCCAACTTCAAATATAACCCTAAACTCAAATCTTAAATCTTAAATTTTAAATCCCAAATCCTAAATCCTAAATCTCAAATCCTAAAACCATAAACCCTAAATCTCAAATCCCAAAACCCAAAACCCAAAACCTTAAACCTCAAATCCCAAAACCCTAAACCCCAAATCCCAAATCCTAAAACCCTAAAACCCTAAACCCCAAATCCTAAAACCCCAAATCCCAAATCCTAAAACTGTAAACCCTATTTAGAAAAATAATAATTTTAACCTTAAACCTTAACCCACAAATATAACCCTAAACCCTAAATCCCTAAATCTTAAATCTCAAACCTCAAAACCCTAAACCCTAAACCCTATTTAGAAAAATAATAATTTTAATAATATATTCTTTTTAAGTAATTATTATTTAGAAAAATAATGATTTCAATAATGTATTTTGTCTGACAAAAAAAATAATAATTAAACGATATTATTTAAACTTTATTGAATATAGTGGTATTAAAATAATTTACAGTTTTTTTCAATTCAATTCCAGTGACAAATCAAACACTGTAATATTAATTCCTTATTTGATTTCAATGGTCAAACTAAACAACATTGTTTCCTTTTCATTCTATTCCATTCCGATTCTAATTCCATTATGTGAATCAAATGTTTCCTTAATTAATTATAACAGAATTTATAGCTATAAACTTGTACATATAATATGCTACAATTCTAAGCATTTCTCCATGGACCTACAATTGTAGTGCATTGTATCAGCTTCAACATTATTAGACTCTTTGCTTCACACCTTCACTTATCAACAAATGCACTATCACCCTACATTGCCTTGCACTACATCATGGTCATTGCATGACATCGAAGCATATTAGCTTATCAGCGTAAACACATTAGCACATAACATGCACTTTAGTTTCATGTGCACATTAGCCACACACCTGCACAGCATGATCTTCATTTCACGTCTGCATTATAGAATCATTACCATGCTGCACATCAACAGTGTGGAGAACATAAGGTAAGCAAATTACAATTGTTTTTACTTTTTCGAGGAAAAAGAAATTCCATTTTTAAAAGACAATTATATTGATATGCTGACGTCTGCTAATTCAAAAACATTTCAGAAACGCAGTAATGTAGTAACTTCGATGGAGTTTGATTTTTCAAAGCACATAAGCCAATCTCATGGAAAAAACGAAGGTATTTTTAATCTTGGTATTTGAAGCTTTACTTCATACAGTGCTTTATGAAGTAGTTTATTGGCATACGTTCACGTGATGGTGCTTGCTGTAGGAGAGTGAGCGGTATATTTCTTGTTGAACATTATTATAGCATTGGGTCACCACTTACCATCGTCTAGCATGAAGATGGTACAATTTAAGTGCTTATTGAAAGATTTTTTTTTCTGAGCATCACCGTTGGAGACATATAATCTCCATGAACTTTTCAAAGTTTCATGTATGGTATAATTACTTATTTTGGAATGACTTCCTACCACCAATAGATTGAAAAGGAGGATATCTTTAAAAACTGAATGTTTTCTGGCAAATTGAATTTACTGAGCCCGGGATGTGCCATGGATTTGTCCTTTAGATTGATTGGGTGATGGATTCAAAAAATTCCATTGTGGTATCTACAGGTCCAGGTTAGTATGATTCCATGTAGAAGTGGATCAATGGAAACTAATGCTTAAAAATGTTGCATTTTCAGTTTGAACTTTAAACCTACATACAATATTATACATATAATAAACATGATTACAGACAAAAGATAATGGAAGTAAGGGGTAAAGCTTCTGTCGAAGCCAAAGGGTGTTGGAATCCAAGGATCAACAAGTGAGTATCAATATTTTGTGAAGCACTTTTGAAACATCGTTTGATCCATCCACCGGTGAACTTGCCTTCGGACATGTTTTCTTATAGCTTGGTGGATGTTCTTTTTCCATTTCAACAATTGACAATGTTTGTTCCCAACTTCCCACTTCAAAGAGAATGGACCTAGCTAAGTCCCAAATTGCAAGAATGCTGTTTCTTTTATTTTCTTTTTTCGCATTTTAACTTTAGTAATATTCAAATTTCAAACTTCAAACACAACCTACAACTCGTTTAATTCCACAAATCTCACGGGCATATTTATGGATGTAAAGGCCCAATAATGAATGGGAATAAGCATGCATGGTTTATAATGCATGGATACTGGTGGCTTTGCAGTTCGTACAGGTTGGCCAGTTAGCTGAAACAAATTCACCTAGATTAAATTATCAAAATCTTTATTGAATTCGAATAAATTGAACTCAAATTCAAACCAAACATAAACATAAACAAACTCGCCCAAGATAGTTCGAATTGTAAATTACATTTTTTTTCTAGTTAATTGAACTTTTGTTTATAAATCAAAAAATACTTTTAATAATATTAAAACTCATTAGTACAAATATCATTAAATGAAACAAAAATAGGAAAAATAATGTTACAACTAATCAATAACAAAAACACACATATTAACATCCTATTACATCATCATTCAAACATTAAGATTCAAAACAATCTATACTACATTTCAAATTTCACCAATTTCAAATTATAATATCATCCACAATATTTTAGATATGTATCATAAAATCATAACATTTTTTATTTGATTTCAAGCTAACAAACTGACTAGAACCTAGTCGATTTTTATGAGCTATTTTGAGCTGGCGTAAATTTGACCCAATCTTAATTTGGTTGGCGTTCAATTCAAATTCAACTCAGTCAATTGAACTACTATACGAATTTTCACCCCTACCTTGCCGCCAATCACTTTACTAATTCCTCCTAATCATAAAATATAATTCATTGTCATAGGCCTGATAGGTGCATAATACCGTTCAGCCACAAACAAATTCCATTTTATTATTCGCAAGAAATAAAAAATAAAAAACAAGGCGGTTATTTATTAAGTACATCCCTCGGGGTAAGTTAATAGAAAGAGTGTTGATGGGGGAAAAAAGACGGTAATTTAATTGGGTACCTCAAAGGCATGTGAAACATGCAAAAATTGCAAGAGGTGACCAAGGTGTTAATTTAACCATTACGAATGGCATTCATATTCTGTGCGATTCTTGAGGTATTAGCAACTCGCCATGATCATCAACCACAACCTAAGGCAAAAGTTATGATCAGTTACATACAACCAAAAATTAAAACAAGTAATTTCCAGGGGGGGAGGGGATGTGACTAGTAGTACCTCATATCTCCTTTCACCACAAGAATATTCCACATACAACTGCTTAGCTTCTCCTGGACAAGGATCACAAAACCCCATGATTCCCGACTTCTTCACCCCTTCATGGAGCTGTAACCCAGTTCAATCATTAATTTAGTACACAAATTTACATACGAAAATTAATCACATTTCAGGAGGTAGAACTGTTACGAGTTGTAAATGTTTGAATTTTTTCGAGGATAGCATAACATTTTGGTCACTTTATTTTCACAAATTAGGCATATTCGTCACCTTTCTTCGAATTTGTACACTTTAATCATCTTAATATAACATTTTTGAAACTTTAGTCATTTCTTGTCCATTTTAGTTTTTTTGGATCATTTTCTTTTGTGGAGAAACTTAAGTTGGATTGAATTGAACCTTACTAGTAGGAAACTCGTATATGTTTGAAGAAAAAAATGAAAAAGTTGAAAAAAATGAAAAATAAAGTTACTAAAATCATTAAAATTGGCCTAAAATGACTAAAGTATTCATAAATATAACAGTAAAGTGACTAAAGTGCACCAGATTAAAGCAAAGTGAAAAATGTGTCTAATTTATGAAAGTAAAGTGACTATAATTGCACTTTTTCAATCGATAAATACAAGGACAGAGGTAGCTGAAAAAGTGAACAGAGTGATAGGAAAAATTGCTTAAATTGCTTGCATTAAAATTCAATGGGTGGCATATGTACATAATGTGAAACAGATGATTCTGGTCTCTAAAACATGCCAGGACAGAGACAATAATTAAACAAAAGTACAGAACATACCTTAAGCTGGCCAGAATCATTGACCAGAAAATTCAAAGGTAAAGTGACATCTATGACTTGTGAGGCTAGTTCGTCATTCGTTTCCATTGATTCATTTATTTTCTTCAATACTTTGTGATTTCCATACAATGCTTTAGTAATTACAAGTCCACCTCTTTCTATTTGCCTCTCTCTTTTCCTACTAGCCACATTTTGCAGCAACTGCTGGGCTTTCGCTGCTGCAGCTCTTGCCTCTTGAACCTAAAATAAAGGTTTATATAAATTCTCCAATATTGAAAATAAAAAAATATACAAACAATTTATATAAATTCTCCACCCACAAAGAGACAATATATATATAGATATAGACCTGCTCAGAAGTTTTTTCCATATTCTGTAAGGCCTTATGCTTCTCCCTCTTTCTATAATATGGTTTTAGTACGAATTTCTGCAAGCAAAACAAAGAGAAATTAGATTAAAAATTGTCAAACTTTAGTTAAATCCCAACTGACCTTTGTCACTCCCCATATGAAGGAAAGCAAAGACTGAGAACCGCAAGGAAAAAAAAAATTCAGCACATGAACTTTAGGTTAAAACCTATTAACAAATTAGTTCAGACAAGAACATGAAACCACTCGGGGCAAGTACGAAGTTTATTGGTTGGAATTCAATATTTATGGCTTCCCTCCACACGGTCATACTCTTGTTGCATAAAGCATTTAAAAATACATGAAAATTTAGCATAAATGACATGTTTTGGAATTGCATAAACTCATGTGCTATCTGTGTATTTAGATCTAAAGTACTCAACCTTCAAAAGCATAAGGAATAACCATTTCTTCCACGGGCTGTATCTTAAGACCTTATGTAATGAACCAACTTAAAACACAACCAATGATAGGCGGCCTTAAATTTGAAAAGGTAATCAAAATATCAAGAATCCTAGTAATAGAACAACTCTGCAATACAAAATTAAATTAAAGAAAAATAATGCAGTGAAGTTGTATAGTAAATTTATGAAAAATGCGGGTGCATGCAGTAGCAATACAAACCTTGAGGAAGAAGTAAACTGATGTTGGGACTATGAATGCTCCAGTTGCAAACACAGGACTCAAGTGCCTCGAGAGCAGAATCTGCACGTAAAGCACATGAGCTTTAATATAAAATTGAAGGAAAAAACCCAGCTTCGTGAAAGGATTTAGGTAATTATAATTTTAATTATTTTAAAAAAATCAATGAGAGAAACGAACAAGTAATAAATCCCATGAACAAGAAAAATTGCACCAGTGATGCAACACTAAAAATCCAGTGGGACATGCTATAACATTATTAATTTTAATTAGAGAATAATGCACTAGTAGGCTAGTAGCATGCATGAAATTAGGGATAAAAGTGAAAATTATAGCCTCTTGATACACTTGTTATCATAGGATGAATAAGAATCCAAGTGCCCCACAGAAAGTCAATAATGCAAGCACATTCACAATCTTCTAATAAAACTCCAGATACAAAATTAATGTGCATTGAAGTATCAAATAAAACAGGACAACAGTTATTGCGAAATTGAGAAAGTTGAAAGTTCTTACAGGAACAATTAATTTTTGGCCCCCACGGTGCAATTCAAATTTCCAAAAGATACCCTGCATCAATTAAAAATCGTACACGTCAATATGCTAAATACACAAAGAAACCTAGCTGGACAACATTAAACAAATTTTAGGCATCCTAATGAGCTTTCACAAGCAGAAAACAGATATACTATCTTCAGAAAACTGATATGTAAAGGCAAAGGTGTATGGTCCTGTCTTCTTTTATTAAGTCCTCTTTTAAAATATACAATGCATTGGCAAGAATAAAGGACTCCATATATTAAACGAGGATAAGACCACTAGTGTTGAAGCCCACATATATCATATATTGTGGGTGATGTGACTATCAATTCCAAAGAACAAAATATAATAGTTCAGCCTAGTTATAAAGCTTTTTTGCAAACAGAAATAAGTCAAGCCTCAACGTGGATAATCTATAAACTGTCTTTGCAATTACCTGAATTCCTATAGTGTACAACATCCGAACGGTGCTGAAATTAGACAACTTCCTCCCACCACCAACTTCAATCTCAAGAGCAGTGCTGCATCAATAATATCTTAACAAATGAACCACAAAAGCAAAGACATGTTGATGTAGTACAGAATGGTTTGGTGTTTTCTTCCTTATGTGTCGTGTTATTTTATATTTGCCGTTTGTTATTTTCTTTGTCGTTTGGGAATTGTTTTTATTTTTTATCAGTTTGTTATTTGGTATTTTGTCTTATCTGTAACTGAATGACTTTATTTTGCTATTTGAATAGCTGAATGGAAGAAGAGAGGTACGCAGAATATTTTCACAAAAAACTGGCTACTGCAGTGTTTGTCTATTTTGTTTTTCCCTCGAATAATCTGATTCGAGCAATCAGAATTTTTCTAACAGATCTGCTTCATCAACTGGTATCAAAGCCACAGGTCCCAGGTTTTCCTTTGGTTTCGAATGGCTAGAGATGGAGAAGGTCACCACGTCGACGACGATGATCGTGGTGTGCAGGCTCTACGGGTGGCGGTCCGTAACTTAGAAGCGCGTTTCGACGCTCTTACGGTGGAGATTCGCCAAGCTTTACGAGGTGGAATGCCCTAACCTCAACCAAGTCGATGGGGAGATGTAGCTCGCAATCGTTTGGGAGTTGGTCGGGAACATCATCGGTGCCACCAACTGGAATCTAATAGCGAAGAGGAAGATGTGAACTGGGTATTTGGTGGTCCACAATTTCAACGGAATCAGAGAGGTAACGAAGGTTATAATTTCAAGCTAAATCTAGATTTTTCCCCTTTTGATAGCCATCTTCACATTGAAGATTTTCTTGACTGGATTCATTCTATGGAGAATTATTTTGATGGTATGGAAGTATCAAAAGAGAAGTAGGTTAAGGTAGTTTCCTACAAGCTGAGAGGAGGTGCCTCTTCCTAGTGGGAACAACTACAAAATCATAGGCGCAGAGAAGGAAAGCAACCTATTCGTACTTCGGTTAGGATGAAACAATTGCTTCAGGCTAGATTTCTTCCTGAAGATTATGAACAAATGTTATTTCAATAGTACCAACAATGTCGACAAAATGGACAGAGCATTTCGGAATATGTTGAAGAGTTTTATCGATTAAACTCTCGGGTCGACTTAAAGGAGCCTGACAGTGTACTAGTAGCTCGGTTTCTGGGTGGTTTGCAAGAAAGGTACCAAACTCACCTCAATCTTCAACCCATTTAGAGTCTCAATCAAGCTATGAACATAGCCTTGAAACTAGAAACTAGCCTCATGAAACATACCAGGAATTTTCCAACAGGAAGGTTTTAGCAAGAGGGTCATGTTGAGGAAGGTTTCAACAGGAAAGGTGCTGGTCCCGGTACTCAGACTAGACAACAACCAGAGGTTACACAAGTGGGGCAGAGGAATACATCAAAGCTCCCTTCAATCCAACACAAGAACAACCCTTATGCGAAACCAATGCCAGGACGTTGCCATCGATGCAACCAACCGGTACATCACTCTAATGATTGTCCTCAGCGTGTTAAGCAGACAAATTTAGTGAAGCAATTTACTAAGGTAAGGGCTAGGTATACAGTAGAGGAATGTGGAGATAAAGAAGATGAAACAGAGCTAGTTTCGGGAGACGAAGGAGACTTAACAATTTGTATCATCCAACGGGTACTACTCTTTCCTAGAGCAACCTCTTCGACTCAAAGAAATGCCTTATTCCATTCAAGGTGTACGGTGAACAAAAGGGTGTGCGATATCATCATTGACAGTGGGAGTATGGAGAACATTGTGTCCAAATCTCTGGTACAGGCTCTAACCTTGCCCACTAAACCTCACTCTAATCCTTACCGAATTGGATGGATTAAGAAGGGCTTGGAATCGAAGGTAACTGACGTATGTAACCTGTCATTTTCCATCGGTAAGCACTATAAGGATGAGTTACTATGTGATGTAGTAGACATGGATGCGTGTCATGTGCTACTTGGACGACCATGGCAGTTTGATCAGAAAGTAACCCATAATGGTGGAGCAAACACTCATTCTTTTCGCTGGCAAGGGAGAAAAATTGCATTGATGCCTTCACGCTCTAAATCTAAGAAGAATGATGTTGAGCAGGGATCAACTACTACACTCTTCACCGTGACTAGGTCCCAATTTGAGCAGGAGGTTAAAAAAACTAAGACACTGTTAATGGTGGTACTGCAAGAACAAGCTGAACTAGGCAAAACAATTCCATAATCCATTCAAAAACTGCTGGCTGAGTTCAAAGATGTTGTCCCTGATGAGCTTCCCAACCATCTACCTCTTATGCGACATATACAACATTGCATTAACCTTATCCCTAGTGCAAGCCTACCCAACTTGCCACACTACCGAATGAGTCCAAGAGAACACGACATTTTGCAAGCCCAAGTAGATGATTTATTACAAAAACAACTCATTTGTGTTAGTTTGAGTCCGTGTGTTGTGCACGCGTTATTGGTCCCAAAGAAGGATGGTTCGTGGAGGATGTGTGTGGATAGTCGGACGATAAACAAGATCACAGTGAAGTATCGTTCTTCCATTCCTCGTTTGAAGGATATGCTAGATAAATTAGAAGGAGCTAAGATCTTTTCCCACATGGATTTACGGAGTGGCTACCATCAGATCAAAATCAGACCTGGGGATGAATGGAAGACGACCTTTAAAACACGGGAGGGGCTGTATGAATGGATGGTGATGCCATTTGGACTTAGCAACACACCTAGTACTTTCATGCGCCTCATGAATGAAGTCCTCAAGCCATATATTGGGCAATTTGTTGTGGTTTATTTTGATGATATCCTTGTGTACAACAAGGATATCAAATCTCACTTACAACATGAGTTCAATTTTGCACGTCTTGCGGGAGAACCAACTGTATCTTAATCTTAAGAAGTGTGAATTTCTGAGTAACCAGTTGCTATTCCTTGGTTTTATTGTAGAATCTGATGGAATTCAAGTTGATGAAAGAAAAGTTCAAGCCATTCGTGAATGGCTCACTCCCAAATCAGTCCATGATGTGTGAAGTTTTCATGAGTTAGCCACATTTTACCGACGTTTCATCAAGAATTTCAGTACTATCGTGGTACCCCTTACTGAATGTATGAAACAAGGAAAGTTTCGTTGGAATCAAGAGCAGCAAGACAACTTCGACGACATCAAAGGGCGCTTAACTACTGCTCTAATTTTGGCATTATCGAACTTTGATAAAGTGTTTGAAGTAGAGACAGATGCATCTATGCTGGGTATCAGAGCTGTGCTTATTCAAGAAGGTCGACCACTGGAATTTTTCAGCGAGAAACTCAATGATGCACGGCAAAATGGACAACTTATGAGCAGGAGTTGTATGCTGTTGTAAGAGCATTTCAGCATTGGGAACACTAACGAGTTTGTTCTCCACTGTGATCACCAAGCATTGAAGTATGTTAACTCGCAGAAAACTCTTACCAGGATGCATGCTCGATAGATACTATTCTTACAGCGATTCACTTTTGTTTTTAAGCACCGAGTAGGGTTTCAAAACAGGGTAGTTGATGCTCTTAGCAAACGAGGGTGTTTGCTAACGACTTTGTGAACAAAAGTGATTGGGTTTGACAATCTCAAAGAATTGTATGTTGAAGATGACGATTTCGAGGTGATATGGAAGAAGTGTTTGAACCATGAACCCTTGGGTGATTACCATATTCACCAAGGATTCCTCTTTCATGAAAATAGGCTTTGCATACATCGCACCTTCGTACGTGAACTTATAGTTCGTGAAGCTCATGCTAGTGGTTTAGCAGCACATACGAGCAAGGACAAGACCATTTTGGTCCTTGAAGAGCGATTCTTTTGACCTCATCTTAAGAGGGAAGTTGGGCGTTGTGTGGACGTTGTGGTGTGTGTCAATCTGCCAAAGGAAAGTCCCAAAATACCGGTTTGTATACTCCTCTGCCAGTTCCTGCAAACATATGGGAAGATTTGTCAATAGATTTTGTTCTCGGCTTTCCCAGAACTCAACGCCATATGGATTTTGTGTTTGTAGTTGTCGACAGGTTTTCTAAGATGGTCCATTTCATTCCTTGTAAACGGACAACGGATGCAAGCAATGTGGCCAACCTGTTCTTTAGAGAGGTAGTTAAACTTCATGGCATTCCACGCACCATTACCTCCGATCGGGATGTCAAATTCGTCAGTCACTTTGGGAAAGTTCTGTGGAAGTGTTTTGACACTTCCCTTCAATTTAGTAGCGCTTATCATACACAGACCGATGGTCAGACAGAGGTAGTTAACAGAACCATGGGCACAATGATTCGTTTTATTGCTGGAGACCGACCCAAGCAATGGGATTTAGCTCTTCCTCAGGCTGAATTTGCTTTTGATAGCTTGGTCAATCATTCAACCGAAAAGGCTCCATTTGTTGTAGTTTATACTAAGGTGCCGAATCACTCCCTCGACCTCATCATCCTCCCAAAGACACGAAGTCAGACAGCTGCTGCTCTTGCTGATCAAATAGTTCAGGTGCATCGCGAGGTTAAACAGCGCCTAGAGGAGGCCAACGCCAACTATAAGGTTGCTGCTGATGTTCATCGTCGTGCAAAGGCTTTTGCTGAGGGTGATCTGGTTATGATTCACCTTCGCAAAGATAGGTTTCCTACTGGAACATACAACAAGTTGAAGGCTAAGAAGTTGGGTCCTTTTCGCATCAAGCACAAGATTAGCGACAATGCTTATGTGATTGATCTTCCTCCAGATTTGCAGATTTCATCAACTTTCATTGTCTCTGATCTCTATGAGTATTTCCCTCCTAATGATGCCCCTACCATCGCTGAAAACTCTGAGACGAGTTCTTTCCAAGCTGGGGGAATTGATGTAATACAGAATGGTTTGGTGTTTTCTTCCTTATGTGCCGTTTTATTTTATATTTGCCGTTTGTTATTTTCTTTGTTGTTTGGGAATTGTTTTTATTTTTTATCAGTTTGTTATTTGGTATTTTGTCTTATCTGTAACCGAATGATTTTATTTTGCTATTTGAATAGCTGAATTGAAGAGAGGTACGCAGAATATTTTCACAAAAAACTGGCTACTTCAGCGTTTGTCTATTTTGTTTTTCCCTCGAATAGTCTGATTCGAGCAATCAGAATTTTTCTAACAGATCTGCTTCATCACATGTGCATGCACCAGCAAAGCAGAGCCTCAGCATAGCACTTATTTTTTAGCACCTTCATGATCTTATATTATCCAACAATTGTAATAATTATAAAGCTAATAAATTAGCACTAGTCCAACCGTATGATACGATAAACCTTCCATGTAAACATTAATCCACGTCATGAATACCTCCCAACTCTGCCTGCTATGCGACCATGAGACTTGGCAGAAAAATGATGCGTATAATGAGCCGATGCCACAAAAGAACCTGTGCCAAACTGCAGAAATGGAACATGAGTGAAGAACAAAGTGGTCCATGCTGAGAGAAAAACATACTAAAGTTTACACCTTCTTTATCATGTTATATACAATTTTAGATAATTAATATATGTAATTAAATTGGAATTAGTTCAATTCTGTATGCCACTATTTTTCTGCAACAACCTTAACCACAATTCTGCAAAATAACTACCACCCTATAGACTTTCAATTACACGCTGCATTTTTCTAGCCTTTATTCTTCTGCATCCAGGTGGTAAACGAATATATCCCCAACAAACTAAGAAATCACAGCAACCTCAAATATAGATCAACTCCATGATTCATATAATTTAATTGAGGTATATGGAAACAAAAATCACAGCATCCTGGGGAAAAAAGTGAGAGAAGGTGAGCAATATGAATTTACCTTCACTTCACCAGATGCAGACATTCTGTCTTCCTTCTTTTGCCATCCAGAAGAAATAAATGATTCTGAGCCCAAAGAAAGCTGTATCTGTTGAAAAGTGAACTCAAAGAAATTAGCAGTCTCCAAACAGCAAGTACTAACATAACAAACAATATATTTAAGATGTCAGTTTAATTATCTGACAAAATTTCCATTTTTCCCAAAATGATTTTGTATTAAGTTAGTAAAGCTTGTGCTTGCACTTTGATCCATTCTTAACATAATGTAGCCAATGTTGTATTTTAGTACAACTTTGTTTTCCCAGCACATCAATGGAAGGAAATGGCACAAAACAAAATGATCCCCAAGAAAAATTAAAGCTTGTTGTGGACCTAAAAAAAATAAAGATCCCAAGAATATGACAATTCATGCCTTTAACTTAATTGCATTTTACCACATTTTGGAATCAACTATACATAACGTCCTTGAAGGTGATACAAAATGCTTGGAGAAAAAAAAATTGAGCTAAGTAGAAACAAAAGAAGCATACATTTCCAGTTGCAGTTTCAGACAGTTGGCGAGTCCAGGAATTGGAGAGATTTAGAGAACCATCTCTTAAATTCATTGCAAGTCCCATCGTTGCAGTTGAGTGTGGAGATACATGACTGGAAAAGGGACAGCAAAGTAAAGTTAGACCAGTAAACTGCTGGAAGTTCAAATAATATATAAAAAGCTTTGAGGCTACCGTGATGTCTGAACCCCAATAAGTGCACGTAAACCAGCTGAAGCCATAAACTCTATTGAAGAAACTGAAGAAAGTTGATGCCTAAAAACTACAATAGCAGCTCCTCCACCAGAATTCTCATTTACTGCCAGATTCCCACCAATTACCAGAGCATTGTGCTTTGATACCTGAGATTGAACTTCACTTGCCATAGCCATTCTAGCATTTACATACAGAGATAATTGATTTTTGAGACGATAAATTATACAATATTACATGGAAAACTTTGCTGAGAAAAATTGAACCCGCTAATCTTGCTTTTGATATGTGGATAATTCTAAACTGGGACCTCTTATAAGAATGCATGGGCATAAGTATAACTATAATACTAGACAATCTAAATGATGTCCAAAGGAGCTAACAGATGTATCTGAAGTTACGTTTTTGTCTGCAATGCAAATCAAATAACTTGTATACAAATTTGCACAGAATTTGTTTTATAAAGAACAAACATCATTCTAAATTTACGAGGAGACAAATCAAACAAGTAACTAAAAATTCCTAAGGCAGCATGAAAAGATAATAACAAACTAAAGAAAAGCAAGCTTTACCCTCTCATGAGGCCATTGCCATGCAGAAAGTGTGGCAATGACAAATTCGCCAGTATTGAACCAGAAGGTTGGAAATGTGCAAAAACCTTTTCTTGTTCTTTTTTACGCCTTAACCTTTCCAGCTCTTCCTTTATCTCTTCTACTTTATTCAACTTTGGACCAAGTTCCAAACCAGAAGTCAAGCCTTCCATACCATATATATCATATATTTGCCTTTTATTTGGATCGGATAATATTTCATAGGCCTCACATATCCTTTGGAAGTTTTCTGTAGCAATATCTTTCATCTGAAATTGAGATCATTAACTTTAAGTGGTGAAATCATTACTCGCAACACTTTTATATGAATTGTACACCAAAATTCGAATGCAACATATGTGACATATTCTAGCTAGTAGAACACTTCACCCAATGACCATGTAGCTCAGATGGCACCAACCCTCCAACACTAACAAGAAATACCTAAGCATGTATCTGCCAACCCTGACTTCAGCCTTGAATATCTTACTAATGATTTTAAAAATGAAAAAAAAAATCCCAAGTTATGCCAAACCCTCACGGCGAAAGCCAAAATTCCAAAACACACTACATGCTCTTTTTTACTTTCGTGGTCAAATTCATTGCCTCGTTTAGCTTGCCACGCAAGGACGGCTAAAAAGATACACACATTATAAGATCCTACAAAATGTCTCGAAAATCACACTTCCGAAAGTAAAAAACAAAAAAGTTCCCTCGTGCTCTTCCTAAAAATTAACAGAGCATTCCCCAATAGGGACCAAAGCACCAATTCCTTAACTCGCATCAAAAACTTCATGCCAGAAAAACCCAATTTAAAAAATAAGGATAATAATAACCAAGCAAAGAAACCAACTGCAATTGGAATACAGAGCAATCCAACGTCCAAATTATAGGAAAAACTTAAATAGCACCCCTCACAAAGAGGGAAAAATAGTATAATCGAGAATACAAATGGCATACATGGGGAGCTTGGTATTTATCGGGGTGATAGACTTGGGCCCATTGCCGATAAGCTTTTCGTATTTCTTCGTCGGATGCTTCCGGAGATATGTGAAGCAAAGCGTAGAGCTCCCTGCTGGGCGGTCCCTCCTCATCTACCTTCATGTTCTTATTTTATCCCTCAGATTACTTCAGCTCCCTACGATAAGGATTATGAAGAAGGTGGCATTGGAGCTTATTTTAAGGTTGACGATGGAGTTTGGGTAGTAATCAATAAGTGAGGTTTTGAAGGTTCTACTTGAGATTTTAGGGGTTTCGGTAAAGTCGCGAGCGTGGGGGTCTTACTTTATTTTATTTTTTTATTTTTTATTTTTGCAATATTAGGACATCCTGCAAAAATAATTCACTGTTATCAACTTTATTATTTTCACAATGATAGCAATAGTGTCCCGATAAAAATATTTATTATGATGTAATATATTTTAATGATAAATATATTCAATAATAATATTAAAAATATAATTAATATTAATAATAAAATAAATATTTTATATATATATTGTGATAAAATATATTTCACTTGACACATTTAAAAAAAATGTCAAAAATTAACTTCTCATTTATCTTAAAATAATTATTGATAATTATTTATTTTGAGAGAATAAAAGAAAAGTATGTAATAATAAGAGTATAAAATAACAAGATAAATTACCTCCCGTTTACAACAATTTGAATATAAAATATTAATGACTTGATAATAATTATGGTTTGTGATTAATGATATCTTATTAAATAATTAATTTTTTAATTTTTTTGTAAAAATTATTTTACAATAATTTTTACATTGTGATTTTAAAGAAAAAATCAAAAATTATTTGCAAGTTGATTGATAATATTTTTTGTTTATTTTTTTCAAAATCTAAAAAATTAAGAATTTTTTGTTATTAATCAAAAAAATTAAATTTTTAATTATTCTCTTCCAATATTTATACATAAAATAAATCATAAAACCAATGAAAATAATAAAAAATAAAAAATTTAATTTAAAAATTTATAAATAATTACCTAATTTTATAGTGATTTCTTAAAAATATCAAAATAAAAATAAAAAAAATTGTTATGAAACGTAACTAATTAAAAAATCACTTGAAAAAATTCAAAAATCAAAAATAAAATTATTATTAAACGGATCTATATTATCGTAATTCAATTTACAAGACATAATTGAACGATATTTAATAAGAATGATGAATTGAACTATTTTTTAGTAGTAAAAATATATAAATTTGATATAAAAATTATTATATATTTATGGGAAAAAATCAAAAATACCTAGGAAATTTTCAATAACTTAATAAATGCTCGTGAGGTTTGCAAAAAAAACTACAATATACTTGAGGTTTGAAGTATCTTGAAAAATGTTCTTATTATTTAATAGAAGTTAAAAAAATTGTGAAAAATCAGCAATAATATCGCATAATGTCTTTTCTGTCCATACTTCTATAGCTTTTTGAATATTATTGTTGCAAATATTTATCAAAAATATCTCTGCTACAATAATT
This sequence comes from Hippophae rhamnoides, assembly GCA_033030585.1. NCBI lineage: Eukaryota > Viridiplantae > Streptophyta > Magnoliopsida > Rosales > Elaeagnaceae > Hippophae > Hippophae rhamnoides. Next base: position 64,795,204 of record CM065428.1, on the reverse strand, counting down.
AATTTATTTTTGCCAAAAATACTCCTACTACAATAATTAACTTATCTTCATCCAAAATATCATTTCTTCTCGATAACATGATATAAATATTTTTCAAAAATACTTCTATTCAATAACCTACTATAAATAATTATCAAAAACACCCATAATCAATAATAAGCTATAAATATTCATTAAAAATACACATAATTTTAAATCCAAAGTACATTATTCAATACATATTATACATTCACATATCATATTAACGTGCTTAATAACCGTTCACATCCACATTCACATTTCATATTACAATCTAAATTTTTACAATATCTAAAAAGATGAGACATCATAAATGAGTTTAAATACACAAAAATCTATAAAGTTCATGTCATGTCCCTCAAATATATAGTGTAGACATGAACTTTGAGTTACAAATTGTTTTTCCCAAATCAGATTCATTGTTCCATTTACATACATATTTTAAACTAAAATCTATAAAAAAAATAACATAAACATACTTGTTCATCTGTAACGAAACAATCAAATCAAAGTCTCATTTCAGAAGACCCACTTTTGACTTGTTGATTCTCGCATCTTCTACTTCTTGTTGATTGTATCAGTGTTATGTATAGCATGATTTATGAGCAATAAGTTAATTTATTGTATATATATAAGAAGTAATGCATGATGAATATGTTATACAATACATTACCTGAGCTTGATTAGTTCTTTTGTTTTGTTTTTTTACCACCTTCTTTGAAGTTATTTCCTAAATATAATTTAAAGTTAAATATAATCAACCAAATATATTTAATAAATAAATAGTTACAATTTTACTTGAGTTTCATTAGTTGGATTCTTTAACTCCTTCTTATATTTCCTCTAATTATGACCAAATTGAATGCAATACCCATATTTCAATCTTTGTGACCTCTTATGTTTCTCTGGTTCAGTAGCTTCCCTATGTCTCTTTGGTGGTCTACCTTTCTTTGGTTTATAAATTGGTGAAAGTATTTGCTGCTCACTAAGCATCATAACCCACTCTTTTTCAGATGGAAATGGTTGAATCAAAGAGATATATGTCTTCAAATACAAAGCATTTATAAAATATGGATGCACATAATCCGCAATCTTATACATTCTATCCATAATACAAGCAACAACACGTTTATAGGGTAAATCACTCAATTACCACTCATAACAACTACATGTCCACTTATTTAAATTAATCAATATGTTGCAACTATTCAATACTTCAAATATTCTATCATTACGCTTTGCTTTTTATTATCTCTATAATCCTTCATCAATTCTTGTAATTTGTTATCCTTTTTTAATACTTCGTTTCTCACTATCAACTTTATTTGCTTCAATCTTAAAGTCTTCTTTTTTAAGCGTCAATCCCTTTTATCATCATGGAAGTAACAAATGAGACTATATTCATCAACAAGAATATGACAAATCCATCTAATTTTACCAAATAGATGGACATATACAACGGCTCATTTACTCATTTTTATCGCTTTATATAACAATCAAAAGTATTTTCAAAATATGTGTTACTCATGAACATTAATACATAATATCAAATATATGATCATAAATTTGATACAAAACAAAACACACAATATTTTACTAATACAAAAATGCACAATGAAATATAGAAATGGGAAGGTATCTTTGAAAAATTTCAAATAAAGGACTCAAAGTACAAACTTTTACTATACTTTTTAGTACATGCACAACAAGAATACATATAGATTAAATACAAAATCAATACAAGTATAATACTTTAAAACAATAGGTTCTAAAATACAATTAAAAACCATATCAAATACATATGATATACAAGCAAAATACTGTGAAACAATAAGTTCTGAAATATAGATTAAAAACATTATTAAATACAGATGAAATACAAGCAAAATATTGTGAAATAATGGGTTTTGAAATACAAATTAAAAAGCAGATTAAATACAAATGAAATATATAATCAATACAATTAGAATACTATGAAACAATGAGTTTTGAAATACAGATTAAATACATATTATGCAATACGGGAAAATTGTTTGGCTAGTCCGATAAATATTATTAATAAAGTTATTTATTTTTAATAAATTATTTAAATTAATGTTTAATTTACAAATAATTTATTAGATAATATATTTATTTTTATCTTATATGTTAAGTTAATAATTGACTTAAAATATTAATACTATTTTTAAAAAACCATAAAGAATATTATTTTATTTAAATTTTATAAATATATAATAGTGTTAATTATCAAATAACAATTGATATTGTTTAGTAATTTTTAATTTAAAAAAATATTTTTAAACATGAATTTTTAAATTTGATAACTACATGGAGGCATTTTGATATTTATTAATAAGTATATTTTTTAATAAAGAAATGAGATATAAGTGTATTTTGATATATATTTGTGTAAAAAAATAGATAAAAATTAAAAAGGCAAAAGATTAATCAAAATGATACACAATAAAACTAACAAAATAATTATTTATAAAAATATATTTGTTATATTAACATTTTGATATTTATTTATGTGTATAAATAAAATATATATTTATTTTAAAATTATTTTTATACTTATTTATGCGTAAAAAAAGTAGTTAATAAAAAATATATTTATTTTAATGATATTATGATATATATTTATGTGTATAAATAAAAAGTGTATTTATTTTAAAAATATTTTAATATTTATTTGTGTATATAAATAAAAAGTATATTTATTTAAAAAAAATACTAAAAAAAAGAAAAAAAATAGAACAGAGAACAGAGAACAACTAAATTTGAAATAATTTTTATATATAAGTAAAGAAAAAAAATTAAAAAGTGAAAAATAATCAAAATAACATACAATAAAACTAGCAAAACAATTATTTATAAAAGTTTATTTGTTTACAAATATTTTAGTAAAAATATATATATTTATTTTAGATATATTTTGATATTTATTTGTATATAAAAAAATTAGTGAAACAATAAAACGAGAGAATAACTGATATACTCTTCGTTAATTATTTATTTTTTAGTTATAATTATAAAAATATATTTGTTTTATTATCATTTTGATATTTATTTGTATGTATAAATAAAAATGTATTTATTTTAAAAATATTTTGACATTTATTTGTGTGTATAAATAAAAATATATATTTATTTAAAAAAAGCATAAAAAAAATTATATATACATTGATTTGATTATGTTACATAATTTAATAAAAATATTTAAATTTATTTAATTAATAAAATATTATTGATTTTTTTTAAATGATATTACATTAATTTTATTCAACATCAATATATTTATATGTAAATGAGTTTAAGATAAAATCCATACCATAATTTTGAAGAAGTAGAGATCAAACAAAGGTCTACCACATATTGCCTTCAGTAATTTAAATATAAATCATAATTTAGATTTATTTAATTATTGTTAAAAATTATGAGATTACTTAGCCTAATTCCAAAAAAAAAAAAATTGGATAAAAATGCTCCCTTTTTATATAATTCAATTCAGTCATGCTGGATCTGTTATACTGCAGACCAATTAGGTCCCCCTCCCCCTCGCAAAATAGTAAGATAGATAGAGCTCCAAATATGCTTCACATGGTCGCTTTGGGGAAGCTGAACCTCCTACCAACTACCTATCACCATAGTTTAAGCCCCGTGATCACAAGCTTGGTCTGCCCTTTTATCATCAAACTCTCCTTCAGCTTCGGACAAGTCCGTCGTGCTTATTTTGACGCGATCTTTTCATCAAGCTTCTTCTTTTTCCAACTAAGACGTATTGCTTTCGAACAACCCAATACTGAAAACAACTCCAGATTGGAAAGAGCTCTTCGTTTAATTTACGACAGGGTGACTCGTGTCAGAAGATCCCAGAATTTGCCTTCTGATGAGGAAAGCTTTCACACGCTGTCGATGATAGCACTTTAAGCGTTACTCATCAGATGTTCTATATATGTTCAAATTAATTTGGTAAGGCTTCTTTTCTTTTCTTTTCTTTTCTTTTCTTAACTACTTCTATTGTTAATTTGAAGCGATCGATTACTAATTCCGTGTTTATTTTTGCTTCTCGATTAATCATATAATTGAGATGTAATCGTATTATTCTGTAGTTAATTCAACACTGTGGATTTCTTTATTGTTTATTACATGAAAAGTTACATCTAATTTGAGAAAGTTTATTTAATTAGTAATGTATGTTATCCACACAATTTCAATATATATATATATATATATATATATTTCAATTTATTGTTTTAATATTAATTATTTTTATCAAAACTAATAATTTAATCAAAATATTTAAGTTATTTACAAAACATTTTAGGTTTTTATATACACGTAATAAATAAGATAAAAAAAGTATAACTTTATATATTGAATGTATTATTTAAATTTTTTGCTATAATAATTGATTTAAAGATATTTAATAATTTAAAAGGTGAAAGGTCACTTTAATCATTTTTATTTTAAAAAGGAAACAAAAATATTTAATAATTTTAAAATTATTTTATAAAAAAATTATGATGAATATTCATATCATTTCACTGTTTATTATGTAAAATTATTTAATTATTTTACATAATATTATTTAATTATCAACAAAAATATTTATTAATATTAATAAAGTGGCTCTTTTTTATAAGTGAAATTATTAATAAATATCTTTCTTAATTTAGAAAAATAAATAATATTTTTACTTTTAAAAAAAAGAAACATTAAGATATTTATCTCTAATTTAAATATTTAAAAAATAAAAATAATAAATTAATTTTTTTTAACTTATTTTATTAATATGCAAAGTAGTAGCAAATAATTCTTAAATTCTTGAATACGTGGTTTTAAGTGAAGTCTTTAAAATTTAATTAAAAAGACAAATTAATCTCTAGAAAGTTTACTATTAAGAGGTTTTTTATTTTTTCAATATGCAAAAACAATTTACAATTGTATGAGTAAATAATTCAACCAATTTATGTAAATAGTAAATAATTCAACCAATTTATGTAAATAGTAAATAATTCAACCAATTTATGTAAATTGAGTAAATCAGTTACATGTATCAAATACATGTTGAATTGAATTAAGAATAAAAAAATACACAATTTATTTGAATTCATATTAATAAATTTTATAATAATTTATAATCTATTCAAATTGAATTGCTATTAAAATTATAAATAAATATTATATTTTATAATACATTATATTTAAATATTATATATATTAAACTTATATTAAATTATTATTTTAGTTTAATAATAAATATAAATATTAAATATCTATTATAATTTAATAATTATTTAAGAATATTTCTTATTCTTTTAATTTTTTAGTCGTAATTATTAATAATAAATATTGTTAGAGATATATAAATTTAAAATTAAAATAATGTATATATCGTATTTTATATATAAAAATAATTTATAACTATATTTTAACATCAATTTAACTTTATCTGATGTAAGTTGTTTTGATTTAGATTGATTAAATCAATAGATTATATTTAAATTAAAAATATTCAAATATGATTCAATGAATTAGATATAGATAGAAGAAAATAGGTGATTTCTATTAATAATCATCCTTAATTTACATAAATAATTTAATTTATTTATTTAAATTGAAAAATTCAATTCAATCTGTAAGATCCAAATTAAATTGAATCGAAAGATTTTATAATTGAGTAGAACTATTATTAATAAAATTATAAATAAAATTACAGATTTAATTATAGTTCGTTACAATTCGATTCATACCAAATTATTAATAAATTATAAATAAATACATATTTTACTTTATAATGTGTTACTATCAAATTATACTTATTATAATTACATTAAATTATTATTTTAATTTAAAAATAAATATAAATGTTAAATCTTTTTAATAATTTGATAATTGACTAAGCAAATATATTATTTTTTTGCTTGTTTTAGTTATGTTTATAAATAATAAATTTTACTATAGATGCATTAATTTAAAATTTAAATATTGTTTATATTAAGTTTTATAAATAAATTTACTGTATAAACAGATTAAATTTTAAAATAAGTTAACGTCATTCCCATGATATTATAAATTGGTCGTCTAAGCCGATTAAATTAGTTATAGACTGATAGATTTGGTATTTTTGTTGAAGATTATAAGTATTATCACAAAAAAAAAACAGTATTTTATAATAAGACATAGGATAGGCAAGTATATATATTGTACTCATGGGACATGAATTTTACTCAAGTATTAATTTTATATTAATTCTTAGATACAGATCTTGTTATTAAATCCACGAATACTGTGTTCAGGGCTTCAGGCTACAAAAACTTGTGTAGTTATAGGCACCATTGACACACGTTTTTATTCATTGCAGGGCTGTGCATGTAGGAGTGTACAAATGTTGGGGCCCAGGAGCTGATTCATTGAGCGGACTCATGGGCCAGAAAGCTATAATTTGAGTTGGCCCGTTCATTTATTGTATGGAGTTGTGAATGAAATAAAAATAATTTTTAATTAGTTTCTATTAATATGATCCAAGAATCACCTTTTACCCTACATTTTTAATATCACATTCAATCAATAAATAATATATTACTTAATACATATATTATTACATTACCTTTGGATACTTTGCTTGTAATATCACATGACACTCAGCCACTACATTAAAAACCTCATTTGTTGTTTTGGAAAAAATAATTTAAAAGTCCTAAAAATTAGATAAATTGAACAATTAAGTTTACTAATTTTTTGATAATACATTAAAATTCTAACAAATTTAAAAAACAAGACATTAGAAGTTTGTTAAGATCGTTAGAATTTAATTTTTTAAATTTAATGAACCTCTATTTATCTTTTTGTTTCTGCACAAGAATAAATATTGTGTTTTTGATTTCCTTGTCACTTTGTAAATGATTACAACTGTTAATTTAAGCGCACATAACTCAATCTTTTATTACGTCAACAACATCACATGTGCTTAGGTATCATAGATGTAAATTTTATTACATTATAAAACCTAAGAACTAGTCAAGATATTTTTTAAGAGATGTTATACATTACTCTTATAATATAATTCTTACTAATGACATTATTTTCTCTTTATTAAGTATTGAGTATTTTATTTTTTAAAAAATAAATTTATACTAATCTTGAATTTTATTGAACTAGAGTATCACGTCATCACATATTTCGATAAAAATTAATAATTTCTCATTTTCTATACTAAAAAAAGTGAAAGAATGAATAAAGTGACATGCTATATACACAATTCTACGAAGAAAAACTTGCAAATTTCTAATTAGCTCATTTCAACAAACTCCAATTCACGTACAAACTAAAAGGCATTAGAGTTTAGAACCTCAAGAATCTAAAATCAAAATGGATAATTAATTTGTATGTGATTTTTTAATAAAAAATACAATTGTAATTGGTAAGTAAGTAACTCATTTTGTAAATCAAATGTTCATTGTGAAGTAAATGGTGGGGATATGCAACATGAACGAAAAGATTTCTTTACATTATACATCAATTCACCTGCGACTTGTACATATTTGGAGATCTACGTAAAGAAAGAGAGGGTGGTGAGTAGTTGTTTCAACTAATTGAAAGAGCCAAAAGCAAGCATTGATATTTCATCCATATCATGTTAGCACGAAATTCAAACAAGAGAGCTTAATCTCGGACATTTTATTTAACTATTAGAAAAAAAAATACAACTATTGCAAAGCTCCAATAAAAATCTAGAAGCTATCATTGAGTTGATTAAAAATATAGACTTTAAAAACACTGTAGATAAATAAATTAAACTTCTTCTAATAAGAATCAAATTCTAACTAATTGTTTCTTGATTCTCTTATTTGAATTGATTTTCCTAAATCAAGATATATAATATAAATTTCCTTAAATCTGGTACTAAGAAAGTTGCTATTGTTTAGGCATAGATTTATTCTCTACCTCTTTATAAAATACATATTGTACATCACTTCTAGATAAATAAAATATACATTATTATTTTCCATTTTACTTTTCATCTTTACGTTCCCTTCTCATATTTCCTATAATAAGAAATTTGCATGGTATCAAAACTGTAAAATTTTCATAACCCACTTAACTTAAAGTCTTTGTTCTTTATGTTTTCATGGAAAAGAATGATGAAACTTCAAATGTAACTAAACCCTCTATCAAAATGTACGACGATCCAAGTGATCTCCTCTGTCTCTATCATTCTAATCAATCATGTTTGGCCCTTGTAACTTAACAATTGATGCAAAACTATCCTCTTTGTAATCATGTCATGCTCATGGCTCTCATCATCAAGAACAATGATGGTTATATGGATGGATCCATAACAAACCCATACAAAACATCCACCAAAGAACACAAGCAATGGACTTGTTGTAATCTCCTTATCAACGATTAGATCCTCAACACTATATCGCTAAACATCACTCAAAATGTGATGTACAATGATAGTGCCTTCAAGATCTAGCAAGAATTGAAAAAACATTTCTCTCATATGAATAATGTGCATCTTTTTCATGTTGAATAATATATTCATTAGTGCATATAAGGAGACAGAGCATTGCTGACTACTACACCAAATTAAGGGCTTATGGGATGCATGTGATGCTCTAACTCCTCTTCCAACTTCTAATGGTGACATAGTAAAGAAATTGCAAGAATACCAACAAACACAATGTACTATTCGATTCTCCATGAGACTCAATCTTGTTTATGCAAGAGCTTGAGAGCAAATCTTTCTCATGCATCCATTACCACATGTGAACAAGGAATTTTCCCTTATTATTCAAGATGAAAAACAACGAAACATTTCTACACAAATGATTGGGAAAACATCAGATGTGATTGCCTTTGTTGTAAAAGATAGACTGCCAACAAATCTACATCTCAAATGTGATCGTTATAATTGTGTAGGACATACCAATGAAAATTACCGCTAACATCTTCAGAGTGATCATTGTGGCTACATGGGAACCGCTGATATCTGTCGCAAACTCAAGCGAGCAAATATTGAAAGGGATAAGAGAGGTCCTCCTTCAAACTCTTATACCAAAGCTCATCATGCTAATTCCAAATCTAGTAAAGCTGAAGCAACTCCTTTCTCCTATAGTCTCACTGTTGATCAATATTGTGATTTTCTTGAAATTATCAATCGAACAAAATCGAAACAATAAGTAATCTTTCACATATTCCTCATAGCTCCCTTATAAATGGTAAAGGTATTCGATGGATTTTTGACACAAGAGTCATATATTACATGGTTTGTTCATCTCAATTTTTTACTATTAGTATACCTATCATCAATCGTAATGTTTGTTACCAAATCATGCTCAATCTCAACTAACACATATAGGGACAAACCATTTCTCTACTAAATTAGTTCTTTATAATGTTCTTTGTGTTCTTTACTTTAAACTCAATTTGATATCTGTAACCAAATTGGCTCAAATTTCTTCATATTATGCTACCTTCATCAACAACCATTGCTTTGTACATGACCAACATTTGGGGAAGACAAATAGGATGGGAATTGAGCAAGCTAGACTTTACTACTTGGATATTTCAAAATACGTTGGGTGTCGTGTCTTGGCTGTTATCGCCACTTCCACCAATCCTCATCTTTGGCACCAACACTTTAGTCACCCTTTCAATAAAAGCATATAAGGCATTTCTTTATCTTTAAATTCCATTAAATCTCATTTTGTCAATAATTGTTCTATTTGGGCACTTGTTAAACTAGACAATATTTTCCTTCTAGTTCTATTAATACAAAATCTTGTTTTGAGTTAATTTATGTTGATATTTGGGTGGTTATCATGCTCTAAATTTACAAGAGGCAAAATATTTCCTTACTATTGTAGATTTTTCTCGATGTACATAAGTTTATCTCTTGTTTACGAAATCTGAAGCTAGAAATTGTTTACTTACCTTTATAAACCTTGTTAAAATACAATTTGATTCTCACATCAAAATCATTCGTAGTAACAATGGCATTGAATTTGACATTACAAATGCATATCATGCTAAAGGGATTATTCATTAAACCAGATATGTCTCAACTCCACAACAAAATGGAGTTATTGAACGCAAACATCATCATCTATTTAATGTGGCTCGTGCCTTAATGTTCCAAGCCAACCTTCCCAAAACATTTTGGGGTGAGGCCATCTGTACCGTCACTTATCTAATCAATTGTATGTTAACCCATGTGCTTAATGAAAAAACACCATTCGAGGTCATCTTTCACTGAACACTCATTATGATCATTTACATGCTTTTGTTTGTGTGTGTTTTGCCTCTACTCATCATCACAAAGCAAGTAACTTTGATGCATGCTCTCTCCATTGCATTTTCCTTGGTTATCCTTATAGTACCAAAGGTCATCAGGTATATGATTTAGCCATTGGAAAATTTTTCATTTCCCAAGATGTCATTTTTCAAGAAAATGTTTTCCTTATGATTATGTTGCTCCCATATCTATTTCACCTACCACACACAATTCTTAGGAACCCAACAATATGATTATATTTTCCATCATGGAACCATAGATCCAATTCCTTCAACTGCAATGCTTACTTTTCCTAATACAAGCAACACCCATGAATCAAATTCCTCTTTATCAAGGACACAAAATATAATTTTTCTCATCAAGTTATCCAAAGTCCTCAACCTTGTAGGTTTCATACAATCAAAATCAGATCACTCTTTATTCGTCCGACATCATGGTGCTTCCTTTACCGCTTTCTTTGTCTATGTGGATAACATCATTCAATCAGGCAATAATCTCCAAAAACATAAACGCATTAAAGCTCATCTCATGCAGTAATTTAAGCTCAAAGATCTTGATAACTTGAAATATTTCGTAAGCATAGAAATATCTCAATGTAAAAGAGGAATTGATATTTCCAAAAGGAAATATGCACTTGAAATATTAAAAGACATAAGGTACTTAGCAATGAAGCTCGTCAATTCTTCAATGGAACAAAATTTATCTCTTAGTAAGGAAGAGGGTGAATGCATTGAAAATCCCTCTTCTTATCGAAAACTTATTGGGTGGTTGATTTATTTAACTATAAAAAGACCGAACTTAGTTTATACAGTTCACATTCTCAATGAATTTATGAACAAGTCTCGAGTTCTACACTTAGAAGTGGTATAATGATTCTTACACTACATCAAGAATGCACTTCGTCTAGATATTTGTCTCTCATCTACAAATTCATTACAATCGAATGCCTTTTGTGATACTAATTAGACTTAATGTTGAGACACACGCAAGTCAACCACATGCTATTGTGTTTTTATTAAACATTTCCTTATTTCTTGGAAAACCAAAAAACTAGCTAATTCTTCGTGAAAAAACAAAACACAAAAAAATTGATTTACTTTATTCGAAAAAAAGTTCAAGTTAAGTAGTTAAAACTCATCATGTATAGATATCAAAGCAACCAAAAGACATTTTTATTAAATAATTATTTATACCACAGTTTACAAATATCATCAGTAAGTTAAAAATGATTAACATGTATTTCAAGAGAAGTGTTAAGAATCAAATTCCAACTAATTATTCCTTGATTCTCTTTAATTTCCCTAAATCAAGATATTAGTTTAAAAAGTTGCTATTAGACATAGATTTATTTTCTCTTTACAACAGGGTATTAATTAGAAAAGTTGCTATTATTTAAGCATACATTTATTAAACTCATAATCCTTACACTCTTATATAAAATCCCTATTATACATCACTTTTCAATATACAAAATATACATTATTGTTCTCCATTTTCCTTTTCATATTTGCTATCATAGGAAATATATACATCATCACTAACAATGCATATTAGTGCTGCAGCTGCTTTTAGAATCACACAGATCAGTTACTGACAACGCTAGTCAATTTGCCAGATTTTGATTTTAATACATAATATAAATTTATCATGACCATACATGCATACCATCAAGGAAGAAAACCAAGATAAACATAAGACTAAAGACACCAATCCATTATCATCATCAAAATGAAGAAATGCAAATGCGTATAGAATTGCGTAGCTCCAACCTTGTGAATAAAGTAATTCATCTTCACTCAACAAACAGGGCATAGAACTTACAACTGGCCAAGACTAGCAAAATCAAAATCAGGTGCCAGCTCCTGCACAATATCATTTGGCGGTTGCCCACATTCTTGCATTTTTTGCATTATCTCAACAATCTTGTTGAAATTTCCGGGATCTTTTTCAAAAACTTCATTCAGATTTTTTATGAATTTGTATTGCAAGGAGTAACGCTCATATTCTTCTTGGGTCAAAGTTGCTTTGTGCTCTTCCAACCACTTTGGATACCTTTCTGCAATTGCCTTCATGGGTTCATGAAGAATCTCCTTGGACAAAAGCTGCTGCATCATGGTCTCTACAATAGATTCCATATCCTAAATAAAAATACAGTATTAACTCATCACGCATTTATAACCTCCCCACCCCCACACCTTATTGACATCCCTAAATGAGTCCCAATAAAAATGAAAGGCAACAACTTTTCAAGTCAGAAGAAAAATGCATCAACCATTAACACAAGGCCTTACTATAAAAACCAATATGCAAAATCACATCACAGAAATCAGTAAACAAGGACCGTTACATCTGAATAACATTAGAAATCAACAATAACAATACTTCAAAAGAGCAACAATAGAAACTCGGCACAATATTAGCTAATTCTTGAAACATAAGCAAGACCCAGAATCCCCAATTATGTGAGGAAATTAAAGAGCAAATTACCTGAGACCCAGCAAGCTCTTCAAACTGCTTTATCCAATCCTCAATCATTGCATCCTTACCCAAATCCTTGAATCCTGTTTTTGGACCGGACATGGATTCTAATCCCTTAACAGTTTCACGGGTTTGCTCTCTTAGTTTATCAAGAGCTTCTGAAACATAAGATACCTTGGAAACCTTTTCTTTCCCCTTTTTCTTCCTCCTGAGGTCAGGTAAGCCCATTCCCAATCCTTGAATCCCATAAGGCAAAGATGAAGACCTATGCTTCTCTTCTGAAGCTTCTATACTTCTATAACAAACAAATGTATATTCAATTTTCAGAAATTGAAGTCAAATTTTCAATCTTAGAATACATTTTCGCGTGGATGTAAGAGATAAAAACCTTTCAACGGAAGGAGTTTTGAGGTTGAGATTCTGAAAATCATCTAAAGCACCTGCAACAAACCAATCCAAAGTAAATTCACATATAAAACAGGTACATAATTTTTAAAAATAATAATAATAGAAAGAGAGAGGTATAGAGGGGAGATAGTGTTTACTATCAAGGAGTTCATCTAAATCATATGTGGGTTGATTGGCCATGGACTCAACTATGAACGAACAGTCTAAAAGACTGACTGCGATTTGTGGTTAAGCTTTAAGGGGCAATGAATAGAAGCAAAGCTTCAAACGTCACACACGTTCTCATCCGGCAGAGCAACCGCCATTTCTTCCTCGAGTTTCGAGTCAGCAACTCATCTATTTTGAAGAATTGTTTTGGGTAATGACAAAAATGTATCATTAATATCAATTATATATTAATGTTTTTTAAATAAAATTATAATTAATGAAATATTTTTATTATAATATCATTATTTTTTTATAATTATAATTATATTTATTAGATGAATGTATATAATATAAAAGTTAATTTAACTTCTCCAAACATTAATTATTTTAATAAAGAACTCAACGAGTATAAATAATTTTAACTATTATTCGAAAAGATATGGTTAGTTTATCTCCTTCACTCTTATGAAAGTCTAGCCGTATCTTATTTTATTTTTTTAGTAAATGAAAAGTTTTTTATTTTTATTTTTTTAGGAGCTCCACTATATAGAATTGTATAAATATATAATAAAATGAAATTATAAGTAATCTTTATTTTATAAAAATAAATTTGTTAGAAATATGAATGAGATTAACGATAACTATTAATAAAAAACTTAGATATTATACGTAAAATTTTCTCCCCGTTTTGATAGATAGTTTATTTTATTTAGTCTGTTTCAATAAACACTGATTATAATATATGTATTACACTTAAATTTTATTCTAGTATGATTTTTCATTCACTTATATTTCAATCTAGTAATGATTTTATACATATTATGCTATGTTTCAATTTGTTTTGTTTCTATATTTAGATCTAAATTTTATATTTTTCGTTTTGGTATTTATGTAATTCAAAATATGAAAATCTCATGACACAAATGGTCAAATTAAATTGAAGATACTTAATCATAAATATTTGATGAATAGATAGCAAAAGAAAAAAACTAAAACCTTACTACATATTATTTTTATTGATTCTTATGATATTTTTATATAATATTAATTTATTGATTTAATTGTTCTCATATTTAATTATGTAAAAAAATATAAAATGTCTTGATATTTTCTATATTTTTAGTTAGTTATTAATAAAAAGGTCTAATTCTTCTATCACATTTTTGGTGTATCTTAGTTTGTATCACCAATATGCAACACACACATGCAATAGTGGTTATAAGTATGAAAATTTATAGTATAAAATGTAATGTTTTTGTCTACTAGATAAGTAAATTGCTTCCTAATAAAATATTAATGTTTTTTTTTCAAATAATATACTCAATCATGAATGATGCATTTTGGCTTGATGTGTTTGGCAAACATTGCATTAGCAAATGAGTTGTAGCTGGGCATCTACTACTAAAAATACATATAGCAGACTAGGACTAATAATTGAATTTTTTTTAATGAAAAATTCATGTGGAATTTGGTGGTGCTGCTACAATTTTTTTGTGGGGACATGCGCATCAGGGCATGTTCGTGTTGTTTCTTAGGGCAAAGGCAAAAAGATGAGACGATCCAGCATACAAGCCTTGAAAATAGATGGAAACCAAAAATATTTCCTTTAAAAATTAAAAGCAAAAGCTTTAAAATGGCTGACTTTACGAGGTATAACATATAGGCTTCAAAAAGCATAAACTTTAAGGTAAAGTGAGGTAAATCAAATATGATCCAGTTTTCCAAATTACCTTAGTAAAGTGAATAAAGAATATACCATGTGTATCATCCCAAAAGATTAGGTTTAAAGAAAATGCTAGCTCTACGTCACCTTTGACCATGACCTAACGTGATAAATCATGGTGATTTAAGTAGTTTTTACTATAGTTTCGTGACATGCACTGGTCGGCACTTGAGATGTTGAATTGAAAGAAATGCAGGCCATAGCCCCTAGCAATAAAAAGATGCAGTCCCCAACAACATCTTGGATAATGGACAACACTTCTCTGGCTAAAACAAATTAAACAATTTCGAGCAAAACATGCAGCCATTGATGAACTCCATCCTGCATTAAAATAGATACAAAAGAACAAACATTTATTACATCATTCAATATGTAATCGTCCTCCTTCAGAAGGATCTATAGAGGCCCTCTTTCTATCTAAATCTCCAATAACATTTTCTGTTTTTCAACGAATGAATAAATGAACTGTACAATGATTCCCATGCCGATTTTGTTCTCTCTTTCATTTCCTTTTTTCCAAGTAAAAAATCTAGCTCCTCAACGTTTAAATGGTGGTGCCTCCAATCCTGCAATTTTATAATTAGATTGCAGATATGGAGCTGGTGAAAGAGAGCCTTTTTTTCACTTCAGCCTTTATCTATGATTTCCATTCTGGCTCATACCACTATCATGACTTTGTGAGAGATGCAGGGCCTGTGCAACATCCAACATATTGCATGATAGGAACAAAACTCATATTTACATCTTCATTTACCTTGCCTCAAAACTCCACTTCCTGAAGGTCTTCACTAAGACTGCTACTAGTCATCTTGGTTTGCAAATGACATGCTTCACCGGGCAAAGATGAAACAGGGGAAAAAACTAATGCTTCCCCAAGAGATTGCACCTCACTCATTTTTGGCGGGCTAAAAGAGCCATTGAAACTCCCTCCACTCCAAGATGCTGTCCGGCGAGAGTGAGGTGGAAGGGAACTGTGACCATTTTTCATCGCTCCCTTGCTAGCAATGTTACCCATGCTTGGGACCCTTTGCATGGTTGAAGATGGTGTTGGAGACAGGAATGAATCACTTGCAATGGAAGCTGAAGTAACTCCTTGAGGCAAAACAACGTCTGGCACACTTTCTGTTATACTCTCCATTGTCTTTTCCCCTAATGCTGGGGTAGGAATGAAGAACTTTGCATTGAAAGAAGTGGCAGGCTTGATAGATGGTACAGAAGGTGACTGATACATTTTTGCTGGGCTTCCACCAGCTGAATTGAAAGTGTCAACATACCTACAAATATCCACATTGAATATGTGAAATGTAGCCAAATCATATAGGATAAGAAGTACAGATGCTCTAGATTTTGGTGTTTCAGATTTCTATTAACATGAGTAAAATGGAAAATGCCCTATAGACATTTGCATGTCACATACTTTTGAATAAAGCTTTGTGAGGCAAATAGGTAACCACTCAAATTAGTATTTAAAGATATCTTGAAATAATCCAAACAAGTGTTTGTACCAGAATGATTCAAATTAAAAATTCCAGTCATCTGGCAGCAAACAAGGACTGCAACAACTTTCAAATAGATTCTTTATCTTCAAGGAGGAGTCAGCACTCTGACACAAACAATAAGCAACTAAACAACATTAACTCACCTTGACCGAACACCCATCCTTCCACGAGCAGAGAATTGATTTGAACTGGGAGGAATAGGTGGGACCCCAGAAGATGATTCTGCAGAAATTGAAGTATTCAAGTCAGGAGACCCTTCTTTGTTCATTGCAGATTTGATGTTGTAATCAGAAACACCATTTTGAAAGGGTGCGGTTGTTGGCGGAGGTGGCAGTGCGGATTCTTCAGCAGGTGGTTCAGCACCTTCCTCTACCCATCTCTTCAGCTTCTCATCGTAATAGAATTTGTTCTTTTCACCCAATTTAGCCTTCAGAAGTCATAACAAATAAACAATTATGAGAGTGAACCATGAAAGGAAACATTAGCAATACGTATTTATGTGACAATTGACATCACTCTCATCTCTACCAGAAGAAGAAGATAGAGAGGGTACCCCAAAATCTAAAATACATTTGCAAGACTACCTGTTGCCCAGGGCGAGGCCTCAAGACTAGCCCCATTGTCTTCTGTAATAACTGCGAGCCAAAACCAAAGCGAAAGCGAGATACTCCCCCCGAGCCAGACACTTTCTCTTGCGAATCAGGCGAGTTCATTTCCTTTGAATTGGCCAAATCATAGTCAGCAAGATATCATAGATACTAGATAAAATTAGCGCATCCACATAAGATAAAGCTAAATGCAACAATCATGTACTACCAACACAAATATATGCGAAATAGATAAGTAATAAAAGACCGAAAATATAGTGTTTAAATAGTAATTACACCTGTCTAGGTGTTCTGCCTATGTCTGGCTCTGAAACACTTCTGTTATGCATTGCCATTTTACTGCCAGCAGAAGCCCACTCACTCATTGGCTCCATTGAGGCAGAAGGTATCAATGATGACATTGCCATTGTTGATTGACTACTTGACACTCTTGACGCCATTGGTTGGTGAAAATGTTCATTACCTTGAACACTTCCATGCAATGTAGATGGTGCAGGTGGTGGTAAACCACCAACAACACGATGTGCAGTACTATCAAAAAAGTTGAGTAATTTGCCAACTAATTTTGCAGGAACCAAATTTGTTGTATATCCACCCTGCCAAAAAGAGTGCAGTGAGAGGGATAATAATAATTTCCCAAGAACACAGAAGATGCAAGTTATATAAAGAAAAAGAACCTGTTGGTGGGTTTTAATCCTCTCGTCAAGAGACAATACCAATTGCTTCCATGTTTCAATTTCAGGTGCTCTACCAGTTTTCAGAGACTTCAATATGGCTTGACAGTACCTGGACATACCAATTTTTGCTAAGAAAAGACATGGTAATAGATCCTCAGATGGAATTAACAAAAGAGGGATTTTGGAAGAAAAAATAAAGGGTAATGTACTTACTTCAACGAATCAGATACTTTTCCTACTTCAGCTAGCATGTGTGCATAGATCAGTTTATACGGTTGGAATTGTAGCAATATAAACTGAGAGTTCCCGAGCACCTTTGAATATTCATATAACTCGGTTCTCTATAATGCCCATTAGGTTAGATTCAGTAGACACTTTTAACAAGGAACCATTAATATAAATAGCAGAAATGAAATTTGTTTCAGAGAGATACTAGGTTGATAATTGATAACTTCGTATTCTCAGCTTCAGCTCACTAGAGTAAGACAAAATGACAAATCACAAGAGAATAACTTAAATATGTTAAATTACAACAAAATTATCCTAGAATGCTAAAAAGCAAGGCTTGCAAAATAACAAAGTCAACATTATGGATATAATTAGAGAGGAATAGAGAAAGTGGGCAACATTCACAGCTGTGATAGCAATAATAGTATCCTACTATGCTTGAGAAACTAATTATTCAGTTCTTTAAAAAAAAGTTACAACTAAAATTTTGAACATGTAATTTCAATGTTAACATTGGGCACAAGTTTTTTACTGCCCTTTTGTCTTTCCTTCCCTACCCGTTACTTACAAAAAGAGACAGAGATTGTTCCAACTGTAACCGTTACTCAGGGAAAGCGAACCAAATATAATCTCTTTTGAGATGAAAATATAATATTAGAAATTATGTAAGGCTTAAGATACTAGATAACTTTGCTTTAGGCTAGTAATTTACACAAAGAACACACAAAACGTGCAAGCACTGAGGCATACATGTATCATGCAAGCAACTAGCTGCCTCTCCTTTTCATGATACTTAAAACTATCATTATATAGGAAAACAAGGAATGCAATTAAATCACTAGTAACTTTTAAAGCATTATGTTAGTTAAAGAGGTTATGACCTACATTAGCTAATAATTGAATTTTATTTCAGAATCATTGAAAGTGTACTGGATTTGAGGTTCATCAAAACTAACAAGTTCATATTAAATTAACACAATCTACTAATTGTCATGAAATTTACAGATAATCTGTACTAGATTACAAAATCAGAAAGCACCTGAATAGCCTCTGGACTAGCGTAAGTTCTAGGAAATTTCCAATGATCTGCTCCAATCAGGCAGAGTCTTGCACTGTCAGAGTATGATTCAAAGTTTGCTTCCGCAACTAAATAGCATATGTGCGCAGCAGCAATCTAAAACATTAGTACTTGTATCAGAGTAGGATAAACATGCTCCATAAGGATTTAGATAAGCTAAGTGTTAGATACACCACCTCACTTTTTTCCTTCCATAGGCAATCTCCAAGATGTATAATGACTAGCTCATCATCTTTCGTTCTGTTAGCAGTTATAACAGCCAGGTTCTCCTCCCAGTCATCGAGCATAACGTTAGCACCAAACTGTCAGGAAAATGGTGAACATCCCGAGACAAAAGCATTATTAACTGACGAGGCAGACATCAAGAATACGAGCTTGTAACATCATAAGCATATATTGGCTAAATTATCTTGAATTCACAGCACTTCTGCACTAATAATCCCCAAGAAGGACAAACAAATAGAGTAATAATATCGCAATTTGATTCCCTTCTACTCTCACAGGTTCATCTAAGTGAATGCTTTACCTAATTTCAACACAGGCACTTACTTTTCAATATTTATGTTAAATATTTTATTTTTTAGTAAAAACTACACAAACAGTCACCTCTTAAACTCTAAACAACAAACAAAAAATAGCATCCTCCTTTTGAATTGGGGAGGATATGGGCTGGTCTGATTCCTCCCCAATTCAAGGGGGAAGCTCCTTTATTTTTTGTTGTTTAGAGTTTATGGTTGTTAGATATGATATTTCTTTTCTTTTTCCTTTGGCAGGAGGTACTGTAAGATAAAAGATAGAATAAAGTAAGCAGGTACTGCAAACCTCACAAATATATCACCTGTGCAGGCTGGGGAGACATATGTGCAACACCTGAGAGGCTACTACCAGTGGTATCTGTAGAGAATACTTCTGCTGGTTTCCCAGCAATTAGAAGACATAAAGTCCGCAAAGGAGACCCTGAAACCAGCTGTCGGAGTGCCATTTGCTTGACAGTCTCGATGTAGAACTGAATTGGTTGGAGAAAGCCAGTCCCACCGAAAAGAAAAGAATATAAGGAAAGAAAGTGTAAGCTTCAAGACAATCATAACAGCACACCACATATAGCAACTGAAAAAAGTCAGCCATACTGTAAACTGGACAACAAACCTGATCACCAAGCTGTGAAGCAATGACAAGTGCAGGTCCCCACAATTGACCTTCTTGTGCACATTCTAAAGCCTCTTTCTTTCTTCCCGAAACAAGAAGGTTTTGAACCTCAGAAGCAGTTGCCTGAAGCATTTACCAAAATTTGTAACATTATACAAATGGAAAAGGAAAGAGAACAATGATAGAAAAAGGTAAATAAATCTAGACCCGTATTTGTCCTTCAGAAGGCATTGTATGCAAGACAGCACGATAGTCACCAAATTGAGAACCACCCCTCTTTGTAGAAGCAAAAAGTTTAGCAATTGCAGATTCTGGAGTGTCATTCTCCTATTAAAAAACAACCCAAAGCATACCCAGATGCACTGTTAGTAATATCATCATGTGGATTTTACACAATCTTTGCTACGCTTTATTTACAAGGCTTACGTGATTGAGACAAAAAAGTATGAATTTCAATCTAAAGGCTACATCAATAAATTTGAAATATGAACCAAAACAGAATTTTTACATTAAGCATTACATTATATTTTTTTTGAGTGAATCTAGGTATTTCATAATTGACACCAATCATTCCAACATATACTTTTAGGTTTACACAGACTACAGCTTCCCCTTGGGCTGCCCAAAACTTCTTGACCATAAAATAGCTTATTTACAGCCCATTTCTTGCCAGGTAAAGTTTCTAAAATAAAAGCAAATAATGAGAACTAATGGCGTCTTGGCAATCCTTAATACATATCTCATCAAATGTACAGCTTTAGAGCTGCATCACAGGGTAAAAGGAGAGGGGGGGACGGAAGAAGGGAACTTCGAAAACAAGAAAGCTCAATAATTTCCAGTATTTCATAGAGGATCCCGTAAGTAAATAGATATGGTGAAGACAATAACTAATGAGCACATAAGCAACTTTACACGTATAGAATAACAAATAAAATAACAAAAACATAGTGTTGGCAGGCTATCTTAAGCAATACCAGGGAAAAAATGGAAAGAAAGAAAAAAAACAATACCAGTGAACAAACATCAAATCAAGTTGAGATAATGGATTAATTATAAAAAAAATGAGGGGAGAATGAGTTACCCTCAGTATGGCATCAGAACCAAAAGGAGAACGGAGTTTTCCATAGTGTTGGCAGGCTATCTTAAGCAAAGAAAGCAGCAATTTTAATACTTCTCCCTTCCTATAGTCCATGTTGGGTGATTCACAGTTCGCAATGCTCTCATCTATCCATTTACTCAAGTCCTTACTTCCAACATTTCCACCAACCAGTGGACCAGGAAATGATTGTTGGCACAAAGCATGGAAATAGCTAGAAGAATCTATTCCGCCACTTGAAGCATCAGTGTTACCCGTGACAACTTCTATCAAGTTCAGAACAGAAACGGAGCCTCCCATAGTATCCTTCATGTGTAAAATACAGGCTTGGTCAGCCCATTTTAGACATCAATGTAAACGGTGAAGTTGAATGCTCCACTTTGGGCAAAAGCTCAAGTTTTATGACTCAAAAATGTGAAAATGCAGTACGTAAAAGCCTCATTTGTAAATAGAAGACATCTATCCAACATTTAAAATCTAGAAAAACATGTTTTTTTCTTTTCTTGCAGGTAGAAGAGAGAGGGAGAAAAAAACGTAATAAAACTGCAAAGAGGTTTAAATGGCTAACCTGGCTTCCATATGGTGAGTTTCTAACATTACTACTGTCCTTCATTACAATAAGCTTCCCACCAAACCCAAAAGTTACTAGGGCGTGTGGAGGACGACCAGCAGACGATCTTCCTACATTTGGAGAATAAGAAAACTGATTGTTACTCTGAAATGATTGTTGAGCAAAATTTACAGATTTCTGGCTGCCATAGAAGTCATTAGAGAATAGCGTTTGTTCATTAAGCTTAGCATTTTCTTGATCATATCTCTGACTTAAGTTTCCATCAAGGTTAAATCTTTGTAACCCAACACCCTCATTAGTCTCAGCATGACTAGATATGTTGTGCGAGGGAACAACTCCAAAGGAATTAAAAGACTTCTGCTGATCACTGTTTGCAGAAAAATTTGAGCTATAGGAATGGTCTGAGTGCTGGTTTCCCCCTAAGGTTGAGTGAGCTGAAGTCTGAGTCATGGCTTCAGCTCGCCATAAATTTGACGTCTGCTGGCTGCTACTACTGTAAGGCTCGGCCGAGCTGCTAGGTTGATCATGGGTACCAATATTTTGTGATCCATAATGGTTAGTTTCACTATACTGACCATATAAATTACTATCATTCTGAGAATAAACACTATTTGAGTTAAATCCACTTTGATTATGCTCACGGCTGTCTCGAGCAGTAGATTGAACAGATGACGTGTAACTGTCCAGTGTAAGCCATTCTTGGGCAATTGTATCATAATACCAACCAGGGTATTGAGGATCAAATACCATATGCTCCGCATAGCCATTGTTCTCTAGAGAAATCTGATTCCAATTAGACACCCTATCGCTCATTCTGGTCTCAGTTACATTCCCCACAGCATACTTAAGACTTTGCTGCACATAGGAAACCTCTGATTTAACATCAGAAACAGCAGTACATTCACTGGAAGCATTAGTGAGAAAGTCACCTTGAGCATTTGCTGCTGCATCAAAAGCCTCAGCACCCACTTGACACCACTGCCCTGTGTTGGAATCGTACTTCCAGCCTGGATAGAGACTTTCCCAATACTCGGTACTATTTGGATCCTGATCATTTGTATTCTGATCAACAGATTCACCGTAAGCTTCACCACCTTGATAATCTGCATGATTAATCCAATCATTCAAGTTCTCAGGTTTATGCTGCTCATTACCATAATTTTTTTTAGATTCAGATGTCAAAATCTCGCCCATGTTACTGGGAAAATCAACCGATTCACTTCCCAATTCACTGAAAAAATCAGAATACGACCCAAATCCACGATCCCCTTTATGCGCAGAACCTGCGTAAAAAGAATTCCACCCAATCACCTTAACCCCCGAACTCCTGGATTCGTTATTAGTGCCCACTGTCGAATCCGAAACAAAATTAGATCCTTCCCCATCATTATCAGACTCGGCTGTGTTATCTGACCCGATTGATATTGAAGGTAACGATGGTCTTCTCTCTTCTACAGTAGCATCCTGAACTCCCTTTTGGTTCTTCGCTTCAGACTCACCTCCACCTGAATCCCCATCTACAGAAGCAACATCAGTCATACTCAGATTGGAAAACGCCTTGGCATCATCAGAATCGTTTACCTCATTGGATATGGAGC
This sequence comes from Hippophae rhamnoides, assembly GCA_033030585.1. NCBI lineage: Eukaryota > Viridiplantae > Streptophyta > Magnoliopsida > Rosales > Elaeagnaceae > Hippophae > Hippophae rhamnoides. The sequence continues at coordinate 64,771,623 of CM065428.1, read as the reverse complement.
CCGTGCCAGAGGGCTCAAAATCATCGTCCACCAATTTATCGAAAAAGTCCTCGTCGGTTTGATCCTCCACCTGAAATGGACGAGGACTGGAAGCCATCGACCCAAGCCTGATCCCTCTAAAGATTCCCCTGGATCGTAGTGCAAACACCGTCTGATTCTCCTTGATTTATACCAAGTCTAATCCAAAACCTCGCAAATCGAGCTTCAGTTTAACCAAACAAAAACCTGAAGATCCATAACCAAACCGACAGAATTACCCCTCCGAAGCACTTCCAAAAGCTCAATCCTAAAATACATACATAGAAGCGGGAATACGAGATCTACGGTTTATGCATTTCTGGAAACACAATTAAAGCAAATTTGTACCAAAAAAATCTGCAATTTTATTTACTTGATTTCAACGCATTGCGTTATAAAATTTTGTTTTCTAAAGAGATAACTAAATTACCTTACAGATCGAGGGGCTTCTCAGAGAAGATCGAGAAGAGGGTGTATACGTGAGAGGGAGAGGCGGAGAATCGGAAAAGAGAAGAGCCCTCGTTTTCGCACCACCCACCCACCAAAAGCTTCGTTAATTTATTTTTTATTTTTTATTTTTTTATGGGTTATGAACCTAGTTAGCATTTTACCTATTACTAGTTTTGGACATTTAGCTTATAAAATATAATTATATTAATAAAATTATTATATTTAAAAAATAATAATTATTAATATATATATATATATATATATTATTGTAATTTTATAATATATTTTTTAAAATTAAAAGATTAGATTAATTTATATTAACAAAAATTATACATAATCGGCTCCTACTTTATGTTTACGGTCAAAAATAACATTTATTTTTGTTAAGTAAGTCTAATTTAATTTTGATTATATATTTATAAAATTTGATCGATTATAATTTAATAAGAGTTTAACATATTGATTAACTTATTTTTTAAAAATAAGTTTGATATATGTTAAATTAAAATCGAAATGTTTTCAATTAAATAGATTTTGATCACACAATAATTTTATTAGTCAAAAATAAATTAAATACTTATTTCTAAAATAAGATTCTTGTTTTTTAGTTTGACATAAATAAATTAAATACTTATTTCTAAAATAAGATTCTTGATTTTTAGTTTTAGTTGTAAGTATGTTTAATCTTATTATATTCAAAAGAATATATTTAAAATTGTATATCTATGGAAGATATAATGATAATAATTATAAAATTATATGTTAGGTCTTATATTAATAAAAATAGTGATATAGATAGAGATTATCAAATATGAACCTATTTTTTAACAATAAATATATTATATTTATTATTAAATTTTGGACCTAATTCTATCTCAAAATTCAGGTTATCAGATAGATGATTGCACTCATTTATATATTAGTTGGATATTTTATGCCTAATCGATGTGAGTGAAACTTTTTAAGACTCATTTCACATCAATAATTCATCAATAGACGATGATGAACTTATAAATGTGTGCAACGGGTTAAACTTGTCTGTTTTGATACCATGTTAATTTTGTGCCTAAATTTGAATACTTTATAACCTGAGTTTTGAGATAGAATTAACCCAAAATTTAACATGGTATCAAAGTAGATAAGCTTATCCCGTGACACGTAATTATAAATCCACCATCGTTCATCGATGAACTGTCGATATGAGGAGGAATATTAAAAAATCTCACATCGACTTAGCGTGAAGTGTACACCTTATATATAAATGTGGGTAATTTTTCATCTCATAACTTAGATTTTGAGACGAAATTAGACCTAAATTTAACATTTATATTTTTATATTTTATTGTATTTGTATTTCATGTCAAATTTTTGACATATTTTATATAAAAAATATTATATTTATATATATGTTTGTTAAAATAATATGCATCCTATGAGAAAAGGTGATACAAGTCTTAGTATCATGTGATAAAAATATATATTTTATAAGTATTAAGTTAGGTATATTAATTATATAATTTAATTAGTATTAAGTTGTTATAATTATTAGATATTAAAATTAGTGAAATTCTTAAGTAACTTTTACATACTTGTAATATACAACTAAAAAAATGTATTTTTATATATTTATTGTATGAATTGGTTAAATTAAGAAATTAAAATAAATTAAATTAATTTGATTAATTTTTATAGATTATGGAATTTAATATACATTATTTAAAAAAAATCAAATTAATTATTAATTTTCAAAAACAATAAACTATTAGTACCCTTTACCCTTTTACTCGTTATGGTTACCAGTTGTGTATTAATTATTACCTTATGGCTTATGTAGATGAGGATAAGGGTGGACGCTGTCTGAATCGTTCAAATTTTTAAATTTGTTAATAAATTGGATTAAATTAATTTTTTTATAAAATTGAACCGAATTGAATAGGTTTAATTCAGATAATCTGATCTGATTCTGATTTTAACTGTTAATATAAACTCAGAAAAGTATATATATATATAGTACAAAGCTTAATCAATAATAAAAATGTAATCACATGTCTTAGAAATTTAATAGAAATCCATTTTAAATAAATTAATTTTTTTATAAATCATATCTGATCAAAATAAATGATAAATTAAATTAAATTATATGATACATTTTAATTTTTTAATTCGGTTTAAATTTATTTCTTCACTCTAGATGACGACTTTAGTTCTAATTAAGTTATTACTTTTACTGTTGTGATTTTTTGAGTTCACAATATATCTCTACTTTGTTTTTAAATATTTAATAAACGAAATAGTTTTAAATAAATCTAATATGGTATATATAAAACCATTGAATTAATGTTATTATAATTTAAAATTAATAATTATTAAAACAAAGAAAAAAATAACACACATAAATACATATACATATAGTAATTTACTATTTAAAATAATTACTTAGATTGATATTTAGAATATTTTTCTTGAATATAACATTATATATTTTATCATATAATATTAATATGCTTTTTTACAATTAACTTTTATGGAAAATTTGAATAGTTTGTCTACAAATTTTCTTAAATAACCAATGCTGTTATTACTATTAGTTTAATTAATTGGTTAAAATTATTGCGTGCAAATGAATATATAATATATATTTGTTTTTATATTATATATATATATATATATATATAAACTGTGCTTAGAATTTAATATTGATATGCGTTTGAAAGTTTGAAAGTTTAGCAGTTATTTAACTTTAGGAATTTATAGTCGTGGCCTTGTGTTATTACTAATTCTATTCTGCACATAAAATTTAGTTTAAATGTTTAACATGTGTGAGAGTTGTTGGGATTTTCTCTCTCTTAGAAATGAGTTAGTGTATCATACTAATTATCTTTTATAGTGTTTTTTAAAATTAAATAATTTTTTTTTGTGTATGATTTAAACTTACCATTAAAAACAAAACAAAAAAAAGAATAAGTCTTATTATCATACTACTAAACGAATCATATATTCCATAATTTTAATCGTTATGTTTTTAAAGAAATTTTAAATTAAATTTATCTTTTAAATAACTAGAGGTTAATAATATAATTTTAAAAAATAAATAATTAAATTGAAAAATAACAAATAAATTAATGTCAAACCTTTTAAAAAAATCAATACCATATAATAGAGGTGGATCCAGAAATTTATTTAAAGGGGAAGGTAATTTATGGGTGTAGATATACGATAAAATAAATTAAATTAAATTGCAGGTAAGTGTAAAGTTAGATTTGTGTATTTTTATTATTAAGTATAGTGATATGATATATAAAATATGTACATAATCTTGATTATATATATATAATGTTAGATTATGTGATAACATATGAGTTTTCATCCTCATGGTAGACTTAAATTTAAATTTCATATGTGTAATATTTTTTATTTAATGAAAAAAATGATTTAAGTTAGCTTTAAAAAAAATATAATAATTAAGAAAATAGTAAAAACCAATAAAAAGTTGTAAAATATTTGAGAAAAGGAAAAAAAAATTACATGATAAGTTTGTTATATTTTTATTCACTTACGTTAACAAATAAACATATCAAACTAGCTCTTCTGATTTAAAGTTAATATAATAAGCTAATAACTTAAAAATATTAAATTTATCCAATTCATGAACTAGCTTACCAACACCTTGTAAATTCACGTAATAAAATGTATTTATTATATAATGTTTTTATTATTATTAAAAATCGTAAACAAAAAACACTATTTTTTACATAAATAAAATCAAAATTATAAATATATTTTTTATGTTTAGAAGGATAATAAATCAGTTTTCAAGCTTTTTCGTTTAAAAATTACTTACTGAATTTTTCTCATATAAAATTTAGATAAATTAAATTTAAGAATAAATATATCAGTAAAATTTGAGTTAGATCACACAGCCACCCCTTCCTACGCCACCGACTATAATGCACCATTATTTTAGGCGTTTAATACTATTTTATACATTTAAATTAACTTATATAAATGGTGATTTGGTCGTAGTTGTTTATGTTTCAAATTTTTTTTTTCTAATACTTGTAGTCATATTTATACATGATTTAAACAGATATATTTTTTAACAAAAATAAACATGTAAATTTTTAAAACATTAATTTTTATTAAAAATATATGTAATAATAATAATAATATTATATATAGTAATAATATTAATATTTTAATTTTTGAATGCTTTATTATGACTTAATCAGTTATAAACTTATATGCTTATATATAAAAGCCAGTTTTTTGGAAACAAAAAAGATTCTTAAAGCATAATATTAATAAAAATATACATAATCATAATATAAAAATTATATATTATGATAATATTAATATTTAATTTTTTTAATTTTTTAATTTTTTTATAAAATATTTTATACTTACAATTAGATTAAATGGTTACTGTTACATTATTTATCTATTAAGTAATCTTTTAAATTATAAAGTCAAATTTATACTTTGATTTAAAAAATAGATTTTTAAAGCACTATTTTCAAATAAAATATACATAATAATAACATTAAAATTATATATTTTGAAATATCATTTAAATTTTTTTGTATGATATTTTACACTTACCACTAAATTATGTGGTTATATGTGTACTCATATAAGAAATAATTTTTTTATAATTATAATCTCAAATTTATATTATGATGTAAAAAAATAAATTTTTAAAGCATCACTTTCAAATAAAAATACATATAATAATAATATTAAATTATATATTATAACAATAATAATGCTTGAATTTTTATTTTTTTATATAGAGTATTTTATACTTAATACTAAATTATGTAGTTATAATTATATCATTTATATACGAATAAAATTATACTTAAATAATTTTTTTTATTTATTAATTATGTTTTATTTCTATTATCTAAATCAAATATCACAAATGAGAAAAATAATACTTACAAATTAAACTATACATAGATAATTTATTATTATATGTTCTAGTATTGATGTTATAAAGATACATAAATAAATAAAAATAACTTAAAATAAAATTTTAATTTTATATGAATATATAATATTTTAAATTATGAAATAAAAATTTCAATATAAAACTAAATATATAACTATTAATTATTACAAAATATAGTTATAATAAATACACATTTTTTAGTTAAATATATTAAATTATTGAGTTTAAATACTTCAATATTTATAAGTTATTAAATTACAACTTAAATATACTTGTTATACAAAAAATATAATAACTGGTCATCTTATTTTTATTTTTAAACAATTTTTATTTTTTAATATCTATATGCTATTTTTCTACTAAATAATTTAACATTCTTTATATAATCAATATCACACATTTTATTTATGTTATATGGCTATTAATTAATTAAGTTAAAAAATATTATTTTATATTTAAAACAAAAAAGAATGATAACGTAAAGTTTATATATGATTATACTTCAATAAAAAAACAAATCACACTTGCACACAATTTTAATTTTTATATTTTATTACACTTATTACCATGTATTAATGGACTCCTCCTCGATACATGGAGACTCCACTTTACGATACAATATTACCTGTTTTAGATCAAAATTATAAGTTTAATAAGTCTAAAGTCATATTCACCAATTTAAAATGAATTTATGTAATTATTTTTGGGATAAACTTAAAACTCATCATATTATTAAAGAGTATATATAAATAACATAAAACATTTAACTTTCAAAATAGTGTAAAATATGCATAACAAATAAATCATACAACTCTTATTAAAGAGCCTTATGTAATCATAAGGATAAAAAGACACGTGACATAATTGTGTCGTGACTTTTATATCTACCTCACTCTATAATATGATATTGTTAACTTTATGTTTTAATTGTGAGTTCATGAAACTTATGGTTATCACTTATCGGTTCAATAGACTCTTATAATTTTGTTTTTAAGGTAAACTCAAAATGCTTATACCATAATAAATAAAACACCCCTTATAAATACTACATCACTTAATTTTCTAAACGACGTGATATATACGCAATGATTTTGACTATATTATCCCTTACAAAAATTTATGATTACCTTTACCATTACACAAAATTATTTATATCAAATGTGTCATTAAGTGATGCTAATCAATTTTCATAAAATTAATCCTTATTTTTCAAATGTATTTTTCACAAATAATTTTTTTTTGTTATTTTTACCATTAAGGATTAAATATTTATCTTCACGTATTCACAAAACATTAAATAATTCTCTATTTGCTTGTATGGCTAAATAAGGAAGTATGAATCGAAAAGGTCTTTTCTTGAAGGAGTCGATGGAAAGAATACTCAACTTATATGTGAAAAGTGTTTCACTACTACAAAAAGGGGTCTTAAAGTTTAAATGAAATGATTTTAAACGTAAAGTCGGTTCATCTCGTGAACCGACTTTAAATTTTTAATTTTTTTTTATAAAATTTACTTATTTTTTATTATATTTAAATTAAAACATGTATTTGATAATTAAATAATAGCAGAAAAAAAAATCTATTTAATAAATAATTTAAATAATATAAATAATTTTAAAATAAAATATTAATTAATAGTAAAAAAATTATTATAGTGTTGTTCTATGTTATTCAAGATTATCATATTCTTCTCTTGATATTATAATACAAACCTACATATATAATATAAAAAATTATACACATAATAACAGAAAAAATACGAATAATAAGTGCGTAGGATTAATAGAAATACTTATAAGAGTAAAATGAAGTGACAAAATGAAAGAAATGAAGAAAAAATAGTGTTTTGTAAGTAAGAAATATGTATAATTTTTTTGAGTATTTTGCTCAAAAAAATAGGGGATTTAAAAGTTAGTTAGAGAGGAAGAAAACTCACTAACCGACGTTGGAATTGGTGGTCGTAGATGGTCAAAAAATGAGAAAGAGTGGAGGATAAGTGGACGAGGTTTTGGGTTTTTGAGAGTTATACAACGCTTGAAATAATTTCTATCTAGGGAAGAAAGAAGAAAAAATAATTTATCTACGTGTGTAGCGTTAGTTCTACATGTCAATCGACGCTATCTATAATAGACGTAGCGTAACATCAGTTGACATTTGGAACCGACGTTATGTCTACGTATAGCATCGATTCGACACATTAATCGACGCTACGTTCTACATGTTGATTATACACCGAATCGACTTTAAATTCATTATAAAAAACTAACTTTACATATCTACTTAAATAACCCTTTTTTAGTAGTGTTTGCAACCTAAGTTATTATTTTTTATTAATTATACTACTCAATGTTAATCAAATATTAAAATCTCATTTTATCTTTTATATTAATCGTATTCTAAATCTTAACTAGACACTTAAATATAAAAACATACCGACTAATATTATATAAAACTGTTCCAATCACTATCAACCCAAACAAACATAATTAATAATCATGAAAAGTTTTTTCATGGATTTCACCCCACCAAACAATCACTAAAATGAGAGTTTTAGCTATAAAAAATATTTTTTTATCATAATTATATCATTTAATATTATTTAGATGTTAAAATTTTATTAATTCGTATTATCCTCACCACTCATTTAGAGGGAGCTATCAAAAAATTTCGGCATATAATTTTTTTTAACCAATGAAAATTATTTTAATTCAAACACATAATTTTAAATAAAAATTCGTAATTTTACCATTATATCAGTAAGTAAATTAACTGTCATATTTTAATAAACTAATTTGTCTTTTCTTCTAATTTATTGCGACATACGTTGACAAGTACTTATAAAACTAATTTATTAAAAATAAAAATGATATTTATAAAATGTAATTTTAATAGAGAAACTTTTAACATTTTGTTACCTAAATATTGTTGGTATTAATAAATCGGCACATCATTCATTGAACTAATTAAATAACCGGTCCAAAGTGCTTTTGAAACAAAACCTCTTGTGTCACGACTTGCAAGCATAAAGTCATGATAGGCCCGTAGCTTCCACCAAAATGTCGAAAGGTTAGGTGTTTTTCGTGTTAATAAGATTATTTACTTATTTTTTATTTTTATTTAACAAAGTAAAGTTATATATTATTAATTAAAAAGTTAATTTTTAATTAATACTTTCAAATTTATTATATCTAATAGGTATAAAATAGACAGTTAAAATTTAAAAATAAATACAAAAAAATAAATAAATTATTAAAGAATCATGATTCTTTTGTGTGGAATGGTCGAAAGTATATGGATATTAAATTTGTCCAGGAATACTTTATGTTTTAAATATTATGTAGATATTTGAATTAAATGTAAAGATAAAAATATAAGATTTTAAAATAGTTGTGAAGTTATTTATTAATTAATAAAAAATTAATTATATTATAATATATAAATTAATGCTTAGGTATGAAATCGTAGTAAAAATGAGTTTATTGCCTTTTTCATAATGCACATAAGAAGTAATATATTCTTTTTCTTCCAAAACATAAGTAATAATTGTAGGTGATAATCTGCTGTTAAGTTCTGTGACCTAAAATAATGTATATAAAAAAATAAAGATGTTTAATTTTTTTATTCATATACAGCCTGTCACATGACAAATTTTTTTTTTAAATAAATAATTTCATTAATCTTTTAAATTAACTAATCTTGGTGTGAAACATAGTCAAACGACTAAGGAACGTTACGTGGTAAGGATTTAAGATTATACTCTTAACTTTTCAATGGATCACATATTTTCATATTCTTATAATTAAATTTATGAGGATAATTTTTATCATTTATTTTTTACATTTAATTTTATATAACTTTGATAACAACAAACATTCTTTCTCTTTATCTCTCATTGTTTCTCTCTCTCTCTCTCTCTCTCTCTCGTCCACTTTCTCTTTATCTCTCATTGTTTCTCTCTCTCTCTCTTTCTGTCCTCCGGACCTCCACTTTCTCTTTATCTCTTTAACTCGCTATCTTTCTCTCTATTGCTACCGTTATCATGAACCCATCATTCGAACAGCTAGCTTAGGGCAGACATTAGACTTCCAATTTTTTTTCTTCATTTTTCACCGTTTGTATTGTTTTTAATTTAAATAATATATATTTTTAATTTTCTTCTTAAAAAATTATCCAAATTTGAATTCTATCAAATTAAATGATTAATATAACTTACTTAAATCATTTCAATACTAGTATCAGTATAGTTACTGTATCTCTAAGACCTTAAACCCTTATTTGCAGGAATGAATCCAAGTGTACTTATTTATGAGCTTTGCAAGTGAACGCATGAGACTCACATAGCCTCAACGTGAGGGGTTTGATTGGTTTTGTATTATATCATTGTGATTTTCTAATTTTTTTGATATTGCCAATCCCTAATTAGGCAAATAAGATTTAAGAATGGTGTCTGCATTTGAGTAATAGGTGAGGTGAATGGTAGTTAGGTTTACTTAACTTTCGTTAAAAGAACATATAAATTTTATTGTTATCAAATGTAGTATAAAAAACTATTTTTTTTTTAAATAATCATGCACTGATATAAATAGGATCCCGTGTGTATTGTAAGGACAATTATGATTTAACCATATTTATTCCGGTATTTTTAGAATTTCACCCGAACTGAAAAATAAAATCCAACCCCTAGGCATTACCCACGTACAACCCTCCCCCCTTAATGAAACCAAACCCAAAAATTAATTACAACCCAACTCCCATCACCACCTATATACACACCCCTCGTCGGAAATTTGCCCCACTCCCACTGAAATTGATACCTCTAAAGCCCCTGATATTAGTTCAGTTGAGGATGGGTCAGTTTTATGAATGGGAACCTCTTTTGAGGTGTATTCGCATTTACACGGGAGATTTGTTATCATAAATTTAGTCACGATTTTTTTTTAAATAAAGAGTTTAAGATTTTGATCACTATTTAATAAAATCTGTATTTTTAATATATATATATAATCTCAATTTTTATCGATAATCGTTATTATAAATTAAATTATAAAAATTAATTCAAAGTAAACATAATTATAATCATAATTATTAAATAAACGTGATCTAATTAAAGTTACTTAATAAACATCTTTTTAAAATAGATATAAATAATATATTTTGTGTATTATTATTAATAAAATCACTTTACAATTTTTTTCATTTTCACAGACTTGCTCTACTATTTTTTTTTATTTCCCTCGTTGTTTCTTCTCAATTTTCCATTTCTAATATATATATACAAAAAGCTCCACCGGTGGATTCCTCTGTCTCTCCAGCTTGCCTCTAGCCCAACCCTAGTTGCATGCCTCCAGTTCCCAACCATCCGTCGATGGTCTCTAGTTTGACCCATTACGTTGGCCTCCACAAAGCAAATGATGAATGAGTGCTACACTAATTACTTCATCCATGAGGTTACTAACTTGAAGGTTTAAAGTCAAGTGAGAAACATTCTCTCATTTGAACTCCAAAATCACAGATATTTCCTTGCCAAGCAAGCTCCAGCGATTAATCGCCGAGTTTTGCTCCTTATTGGAACCCATCGACTATGTTAAGCAGTTATTGAGATACTCGGGTCTTTTACCGCCTTTTGATGACTCGTTCTGGGTTGACTCGAATCGAGTCATGGGTTGCACTACCTGGGTGTGGTTGGAAGTGAAGATGGATGATAAGGGTCGAATGAGGTTTGCCACTGACAGCGATTAGGAGATCACTAGAGGGTTTTGCTCCTGTTTGGTTTTTGTGCTTGATGGGGCTGTACCAGAAGAGGTGTGTTAAAGGTCAAGACTAAGGATTTGGCGGACCTCAATGAGGGTCTGCCTGGTGCTCAGTCTTCAAGAGTCAACACTTGGCATAATGTTTTGATTAGAATACAGAAAAAGACTAAAGCTTTGGTGGTTTACCGAGTAGGAAATGTGCCTTTTGATCCATTTCCTTCCTTCTTTATTACTGTTGATGGAATTCATGCCAAGAGTAACTATGTTGAAGCTCATGTTAGCGTTGTTTTTGAATAATATAGACCAAGTGTCAAGGTAATGGGCTGCCTTGAATATGAATTTAATTCAAAATTTAGTTTTGTAAAATGCAAGGTATTATTACTCTACCAATTTGTTCAATTTTGCAGCTATTGTTTGGTTGCTTAGGACTGTATGAATTTAGATTTCTGTTTTTTTATTTAAAAATTTGATTTGTTTTGGATTTTTTAAAATGATTCTATGATTTTGGATTGAATTGGTATAACGGTGCATAAAATATATTGTATGACAATCTGTTTTCTTATCTTGTTTATTACTTAATTTCTCATTTAATTTATAGGAATGTTTTTCTGTTGTCTTGTCTAATTTCAATTTTTAGACTGCAATAATTTTGTGCTTTTTGTTATTTACATGTTGTGCCAATTTTTGATACCATCTAGATGTCTTGGTAGAATTGGCTGATTGGTTGAAGGTTGCAACAGTTAACATGCTTGGATTTTTTGATACTAATACACTGTATTATTCTTTCTTCCTTAGTATTTGTCTATTTGATGCTCATTGTATATCACTTTTCCCTCTATTTTTTGTGGATGTTTTTTCTTATTTGAATCTTATTGTTTTGACATTGTTCTCAGGTTGTACCGAGTTTGGATATAAAAGGGTTTGTTTTTTTTTTAAATTTTTATTTCAAGACATATAACAAATATACTTAAAGTCTATAATTGCTTCCAGTGTAGGATTGTTTTAGTATCTTCCCCTAATCCGAGATAGGTCATAAAGGGTTCGCCATAGTTTATTGTTGTGATTACACACTGCCTATTTTCTTTCAAAAGCTCGATGGGATCATGTACCACTAGTCTTCGACCGGAGGGATTTATTGTACAAAAACGTTGGGATGTAGGCTCCCTAAGAAGGAAGCCCAATGAATGTCGCATGTAAAGAAGCCTTGCATCTCATTATGATCATATTGACATACTCTGTATAAAAAATAAAATAAAAAAGAGCAAACCCTTTGAAGACTTATTATGAACGAATAAAATCGCTTCGTGAAAACAGTGGCATAGACAGCTCATAAAACCAGTAATGAGTAATGACCATTGGAACAAACATTCTCCCCTATTAAACGATAATAAAAATGTAAAAACAAATTATGAAGTCGGGCACTGAATAATAAACAATTGCGTTAAAGTAATAAAGAGTAAAATGGTCCTTATCGTAATTTAACTTTTGCTCAAAGCAATATCACGTAGTTAGTATGTATATAAATTCAATGATTATTAACAATAAAAAAAAATCCCAAGTAGAAAAAAAAATAATACTTATAATTCATTATTTATAGGGAAAAAAATATTTAAATTATATACATATTTTTCTAACAATCTAGATACATTATTAAAAAGTAATCTATATAGATAAAATTATTAATTTATTATTTGTTTAATTACATTAGATAGATAATATTTTATTTTTTTAATATTTATGAGTATGTTAGATATTTGTAAATAAAATATTTAAATGTAATTTAATTTTTAATTGTGTTTCACTATTCAAGTTAAAAAAAAAAACTAACAAACTTCAGATAAATATATTTCAAGTATACTTCAGTTGTTATACACGTTAGATTTTATATTAAATATATAAAAACTTTTAGTATATATATGCTCGATCGATTAAGTATCGATCAACTATAATCTAAGATTTTTTTGATTAATTTTAAAAACGAGATAGATCGATTAATTAAGGATTGAATTAATCGAGAATCAACCATATTCGATGTACATGGTCTTGATTTTTAGTAATTGTTACCTAGATAAATCGAAAAATGTTTCGATCCATCGACCTTATTGGTTTGATCAATTAAGCAACAAAGATTTCAATTTTAACCTAATTGTTTACTTGAATCAAATATTATAATTATCATATTGTCTCTATTAATTGTTGTTCTATGAATTGTTTAAAGAACACATTTATAAAATGAACATTAACCTAACATTAGAGCTTTAATATTTTCTATTTAAACAATCTAATACCTTTTGTTTTCTCCAACTACAAGAGTATCAATTTTTTTATCTTAAGTTTTCTCTTTCAAATTACTTTGTAAAACTAATATCATATTTCTTGAGGCTTCTTTTTTTAATCAAGCTATCAAACCCTAATGATTGTATTTAATTGATTAAATAAGTCTAATTAGTTTATGATATTTTAATTAAATGTTCAAATTACTTATTTTTTTTAATGATTAGATTAAATAATTGTGTATGTAATTTCATAATTATTTGGTTTGATTATTTATATTTAATGAAACTATCTTTACTTAACTTGTGCTTATTCTACTTATGTATATAATTTTTAGATGATTTAATATTAATTGATATATTATTGAACCTTTTAGTTAGGTTATTCATTGTTAAATCTTCTCTAGAACACACTTTATACTTGCGATGTTATACTAATTCTTTAGGTATTAATTGAACGTGTTCGATTGCTCGTATGATTCAAGTTATCAAAATATTTGTTTGGATCCAAATACATTTCTTGTGAAGACTATGATGAAAAACAATAACTTGTAAGTAGATTACTCGAGGTATTATCTTGGAGAGTAAATTAAGTCATAACCTTGTAATTTAACTTTATTTTCATAGTGGATAATTAGGTGCTTTAATGTATCGGTAATTTTTCTCTTAGGTTATTGTTGTGATTTACGTTATTTTCACCTAAAAATCACGTGTGTTAATCTTTATTTTCATATTATTTTAATTACATGCAATTATATGTCTAGGCATATATAAAATTTTAAGTTGACATAATTTGATTAATTATCTATTCATTTCTTTATGTTAATTTGATTAGTACCATAAAAACTTTCAAATTTGAATAAACTATAATAGAAAGACTTGAATATAAAATTAAACAAAAATAATAACTACAAATATAAAAACATAAAAAGTAGTTATTTATTATCGTGAAATCAGTTTTAATTAGAAGGGAGCAAATAATTAGCTTGATCATTTGAAATTGATAAATTTAATCCTATCTCTTATATTTAGATTAGATTAGATTAGATTAATAAATTTTATAATCGGATCGAATTTAGATTTAAAATTATAAAATTAGTTTGATTCAGATCAAATTTAGACTAACAGATTTTATAATACATTGTAATATGCTCCGAAATGAAGTATTATTAAATTATAAATAAATACATATTTTTATTTTATAATTTGTTATATTTAAATATTATACATATAATAATTACATTAAATTACTATTTTAACTTAAAATAAATACAAGTGTTGAATATTTATAATAATTTAATAATTATCTAAATATACTTTTTATTCTTTCAATTTTTTTAATTGTAATTATAAGTAATAATTTTACTAATATAAAATTTTAAAATTTAAATATTAAGTATGTCATGTTTTATATATAATAATAATAATTTATAAATAAATTTTCATATTAATTTGACCTTATCCCATCTAAAAAAGATTAATATATTATGATTCAGTTTGATTCAAATTAATTATATAATTAGATCGGATTCGAATTAAATTTTTTTAAATTTTATTTAAATCAAATCGTATTCAAATTGATCACAAATAGACAATTTTAATTCAGTATCATCCTTACTTAATAATAATAAAATTTAATTATTAAAAATAAATATATTATTTTTAAAATAAGTATATAAGTTAGATAATGTATTTTCTCATTTATCATGCATTACTTCCTTTATTGGCCGAGAAAACAATGGAAAGTTCCATTAGCCAGCTAGCTTAACTGTTGGTGTAATTCCTTGACGCGTTTCAAATCTTTAAATAAGACTTTTCTCAAATTAAATACCACATAAATTCATAAAAATCATTATTTTCTTTACACATATAACCATCTTTATAAACATCTTATTTGAAAATACATTTAATTAGATAAATCTTCAAATAATGTGTAATATTGTTATCATAAATATATTAAACATAAATAATTATATCTAAATAATATTTATATTAATTATAATTATGATATATAATAATAAATTTTAAGTTTGGAATGTAAAAAATGAATTTTTTTAATATTTTATTCAAATTTATTATTTTTAATATAGAAAATTATGTAAAAGAAATTAGACTGTTAATAAATCAAGATTTATACAAAAAAAAAAGTTTGATATAACTAAAATAACACATTCAAAATTTATAATAAAAACATCTTTTTATATGTATCTAATATATTTTTATTACTAAAAAAATATGACATCATTTTATTTTGCACAATTTCTAATTGAACATCGTTTAAAAGTAAACAAATACCGATTAGTTTTATTCAATATTAAATGTCATCTAATTGTATAAATTCAATATTATTGAGATAATATTTTTATTGTAATAAGTTTTAAGTATTTTTTTAATTTTTAAATCTTATTTTAATTAGTCTTCTTTGTTTCTAGAATTAAAAATACCTCTTCTTAATTATTATGGACATTTAACACTGTATATTATTTTCTATTGAATTTTTAAAACTATTTAAAGCAAAAAAACACAGAATCATTCATATAAGGGAATTAAATATTTCTATTGAAATATATAGGAATTAATTTATTCTGACTGATTCGTCGATGAGAATAACAACCATGTACCACCTTTTTGTTTTGGATACTTCGTTAGTTCCAAACTTCATATGCTCAGAAAAATCAAGGGATTGGGAACGTCTTAGTTTATCTTTAAGATATCCATCCCAATACCGTAGTTAGTACTTTTCACAGGGTTATTATCGTCATTAATTTTTTTTTTTAAATTTATCCCAAGCTTGATGCTTCACGTTAAAACAGAAAATTAAAGCAATGAAAAGAAGGGGAATAGATAGAAGCTGAAAAAATGGAGCTAAAGAAAAAAACATATCATAAAAAGAGTAAGATCATTTCGTTGTAATAATTTTTATTTATCAAATCTATAATATATATTGTTAATTTAAGAGAAAAATTATTATTTTCTATTAATAGTTTAAAATTTATATCTACTATCCGAAGCTACACTACTGTCTACTTGGTCCATAAGCAACCCATAGACACTTTTATCATAAAACGGGTTATGAGCATCAAATTTGTAGTCTTTTCGCTAAAACAATCAACCTTAAATCACTAATTATATAAATTGTCCACTAAATACATGACTTTTGAGTAGAATTCTAAATAAGTAACAGAGCAGCAACAAGTTGTTACATTGAATTGACAAAAGCAGTAGCCATTAAGGAACCCATACAAAAAAGCTTGAAGAGAACATTAATCTTAAATGACAATGAATTAATGATATTAGAAACCCATCTGACCCAATTCCTCAAAACAATAGAAGAATCAACAGATCTCACGTGAACTTCATTCATTATTTGATTAAGCTTGTGAATTTAAGCATCAGATAGCACACTAAAATCATCTTGATCTTCCAATGGAGCAGGCAAATTAAGATCTATGAAACCTTCTTTTCTCAACTTCCTTGAATTCATAGCTGTAGTTTTTGTTGTTGCTGAATTATGACTACTACTCAACATATGAGATCTCTTGTGTCCACCAAGTGCTTGACCAGAACCAAACACTTTGTAGCAAAATGGGCATTCAAAAATCTTATCATTACCTACATTTTTAGCCTCTGCTTCATTTGTGTAACAAATCTTCTTGTGCCCACATAAAGCCTGATAAGATCGAAACACTTTGCTACATATTTCACACTTGTGCTTTGCACGAACTTTCTTCCTCAGTTTGATCTCATCTAATTCTTCGATCTCATTCATTGATATTGCTGTTTCTTTGTTTTGCAGTAGTACTTGGCCTTGTTCCTCATTGTTTCTCATCCACACATCCCTTGAAAGCATAACAAGACACATAGCAACATCTTCTTCAGGGGAGGTATTAGAAACAGAGCTCATCGGTTCAGGCTCCAACAGAGACCCATCGGAACTGGGTTTAATTAACTTGGATTTCTTCAATTCTTCCAAATTCTGCTTCCGAATCTCTGTAACAATTGGTCTTCGATTCCTTTTGGATCTTCTACGAGTTGGGTTCTTTGACTCGGTCTCACTTTCTCTATCCTGAACTTGAATCACAGACCCAGCATCTACTGCAAAAGAGAACTCAGGATCTGCAAGTCTGAAACTTTTCTTGGGATTCTCTCTTAACCCATAAACCAAAGCCTTTTCCTCTTCTTCCATTACTGCTTCTTTTTCTTTTTCATCATCCTCGTACATGTTCTCGTCTTCTAGTTCCTCACCGGATGAAGAAGATGAAGATGATGTTGACTCGGTACGGTCAACTAGTTGCTGGGTCTTTGGAGGAAGAGGAAGAGTTGCTAAGTGAGCCTTCATGTGACCACCCAAAGCTCTTCCATTGGCAAAACTTCTAAAACAGAGCTTGCATTTGTGTCTCTCCATTAGCGCAGAGAAACACAGCAGTACTGCGAAACAGAGCAAGCATAGACCAAATCTTTTAGGGTCTCTGTTCTTTCTCTCTCTTATATTTTTCTCTTTCTATTTTCCTTACTAACTATAGACTAACTATAGAGAGATTATGAACTTAAAAGGAGTAGATAACAAGCATATCTACACCAAAAGACACGGACAATTAAAAAAAAAAACGCCATTTCCAGATTATATTTTAAAAAATAAAAAACTACGAAAATAGTTCTAAAACGTTACGTAAATCGTATTAATCTCATTCATTAATTTTGAAAGATTGGAATATATAAATTAATGTATATGGTATTGAATTGAGGAAGAGAGATAAGTAACATGCAAACATTACTCATTTCAGTCATAAACTTCTTTTTTTTTTTTTTACTACTTTTTGGAAGTCACTATGTTGCCAGCCAGTCAGGCAATTAAGTTATTCATTACTCAATTAATTTATTATATTATATAGTTTGGAGTGATATTATGATATATAGTGATAACCATCATTGGTTTGTTATTTCAATGATAAATTAATGGAATAATATTAACCTTTGTTCTAATTTGATATTATTTATAAAACTCGATCCCAACCTATCCTTTTTTTCAGTTATATTTACATGTTTATCTTTTACTTTTTACAAACTTTTTTTTTAAATCTTAAATGTTTTATGCATGATTTTTTAATTTTAATTTTTTCAGTTTATATTTTACGTTATTTTTATTTTCTAGAACTTAGTTTTAGCTTTTCATGAGCAAAGACAAAATATTAGTTCAAATTTTTTAAAATTTTGAATATATATTTATGGCAAGTTGTGTTTTTAACTTATTAATATCTATTTATATTTAAGAAATATATAAGAGTCGTACTAGATATCTAACTTTAAATGTATCTAACACATTATATTGGTTGCAATGGTTGGGATTAATGAATGTTGTAAGATTTGTCGACCACTTATTTGTAAGCCAAATGACATTCAAACGTTTAGATTCATTCATGTTACATAAAAATTATTTAGGAAATATAAATACATAATTATTTTATTTGTTAAGCATGGTACATAACATGATTTTTTTTATTTCATCATTTAAAAATAATAATATATTAAAAAACAACTTATGTTTAATTAAAGTTGGTAGAAAAGGGTTATTTTTGAAATTAGTTTAAATTTTAATATGTTGGAGTAGCTTTCGTTTGGATTCATTTGTAATACTCATATTAATAAATTCGTTAGATAATTCGTTCAGATGGGCTACTTTTCCAAATAAAAAATATTTGATGTTAGAGTATTCTCACGTCGATCAAGCGACCAGATAAGAAATTGCTTTTATAAGTATACCATCACCCTCAGCGCTGCGATAAAATTAGACCTGATTTAATCAACATAAGATCGGGAAGCGACCAGCGGTAGAGAACTACCCTACACTTTACACCCGTGACAACCATAAGACCACCACCATCCGTCGACTACCGATGTGAGGAGAGTGTTGGGAGTCCACATCGACAAGCGACCAAAGATAAGAGGTTTATAAGACGCATTTCTCACCTCGCAACCTCAGAACGCATTTTCAAGGATAAAGTTAGCCTAACCTCGCAACATTTTCGATAAAGTTAAAGAAATCAATCATCATTGTTATCGCTTTTTTAATAATAAAAATAATATTAATTATATACCTCACTTATTATTTTATATTTTATATTATCTAATTAAATGAGTTTAAAATTAAAATATAAGCATTTTAATGCAATTAACAGAATATAATTCAATTCTATTAAATAATACTTTTTTTATAAATTTTAAAAATATTATTTTAAGTAATAATTAAGGTACCCTATATTTATACTTCTCAATGTTTCTTCTTTGTATATTAGTCTATTCTATGTTAACAAAAGTTTTCTGAAAACTCTCTTCCCCAAATCATCCTTTTAAACATAATATAAAGACGATTCAAAACCAAATTAAGGTATGATTGTGATTAAAATTTGAAGTTGACTTGTTAACCAACAGAGTCCACATGACTTTAGATAGGAACTATTAAGCATTAATATTACCATTTGCCATTTTTTACAACTTTCAGTAATTTTGTTTTTTCACCCAAACGTAAAGTATTACTTTTAATTTTGTTTTGATCGTTACGTTATGACCGTAATTGATATTATAAGTGTTAATGTATATATAAAAAAATTTATATTTATTAAAAAATATATTATTATTTATAATTAGTAAGTAATTTTAAAATTAATCTTTTAAAAAATATATTAGGTCTGTTGTACAGACAAATACATTAGTCAAACGATTTATATTTTGAAGAAGATATTAGTTTATAAAAAAAATATCTCATATTAAATAAAAAATATATTAATATAATATTTATAATTAATATAAAATGTATTTTCTTATGAAATTAAACTTTTAAGATTTGATAATTTATTTTGCTTATATTCCGTATAAAAGTTACTCTAGAATACTACCCAATCAAATGCTTTTTAGAAAAAATTAAAAATAAATAAAATTAAAATATTAAAAGCTTATTGATCTCTTTTAGCTTTAAAATAATTCAAAAAAACTATTTTAACATAACCATTGAAACAAATTCACTTATTTTAGTAAAACTTGTAAGTGTTTGGCAAGTATTGACAAAAATTGTTTTGAAAAACATAAAACTTGTTTTGAAGTTTGGCCAAATTACTCATTTTCTTAGCAACATATATGCAATTACACATGTTTATATTGAAAGTGATTTGAGTACACCTCCTCTTAATGTTTATTTAGAGTTTATATTATTTAACAATAGACATGAATTAATGTGATATATATTATTACATTATAAAATAATAAAATTTGTTAAATTAATCTTAAAAAAATTCTTTAGTCGTGGTTGTTAACTTGGTACATATTTGAAATTTAAGTAAAATTTAACTCAAAATAAAAAGTTAATATATATAATAAAAGTTAAAATTTACAAAACTTAAGTTACTTTAATGTATAAATGGTATAATTTATTGTAAATTTTAAATTATACTTGTTATTTTGGGACATTTTTTTTTAAATTTGTATTGCAATTAAGTATTTAGTGCATGGACCTAGTTTTGTAGTTTTTCCCTTGTGCAAAAAAAAACCAATTTTTTTTATAGATACAATAATCTAATAGGGAAAATGTCTTTGTGTGGAGGGTCGGGGTATTAAGCTTCTCACCTCATCAAATCCCCTAACTCATTTTTTTTTTGTATTTCTATAAAAAAATAACTAACAATGACAAGTCAAAAGATTATTCTTGAACTAGATGAAATATTATTTTACAAAAATGTTTAATTATACTATAACTTTTTTAATTAATAATAAAATAAGAAATTATATACAATTTTTTTTTATAAATATCATAAATCTTATCTAAAGTATGATATATTTAAGTCATAAAGATAGTATAAGTATAATTAATTACAATGTTTTAAACCATAAAATTAATCTATTATTAAAGATGCATATACTAAACCAATTGTAAATACGAAGAATTCATATACTAGTAAGATCTAAAAAAATGATATAGAAAAATGGTAATAAAACAAGAAATAAAAGTTATATATATTTTTAATTTGAATATATTAAAAAATATATGAACAATTAATAGTAAATTAACAAAAAAATAAATAAAAAAAAGATAGAGCATATGATGAAAGAGATGATATAAGATTTTGTTTGATGTTTGTTTATTTAAATGAAGTTATTTTTTATTTATACTTTATTACTTTATTTTAGTATTTTGATTTTTTTTAAAACAAGTAGATTACTAACATACACATGATGAAATCTTAAATTTCAGACATTTTATTTGCTTAAATAGTTTACATATTATTGAATCATAAGTTTGTGATTTTTTACTTTTAAATAATGATTAGATTAATACGTTTAATTTATAATTGTTTCAAAAATAACGTGTGTGTATATATAAAATATAAATATTTGTTATGTAAGAGTTAGACTGGATACACATCCCAACCAGGCTACCATAAGCCTTTATTAACTCAACTATTTTATTTAAATAAAACTTGTTCTCGTTAAATGTAATATTTAATTATCATAATATAATATTATAATTAAAAATAAATTTTATTTTTATTATTTAACAATAATAAAAACAAATAATTTAATTATAGCTTTAACTTGCACATTAAATTTAATGTATATTAAATACAATTTTTATTTTTTAATAGAATCTTTGAATATAAAATATACAGTTAAACATATATTATTAGTTTGGGAAAAAATATTCGACTTTTACAAATTTTTCAAAATTTTAGGGACAATCCCAAACATTTAGCGTGGACCTTTTAGGATGAATCACAAGTTGTTGAGTTGTCTTTCTTACTTTCACGGTAAGTTGTATTTTTCACTTTTCACTGTACGAAGTACGATAGCCATCTACCCTCATTTCATTATGATAATCACAAAAGTGCCATGAAATCAATAAAATATATATAAAAAAACAAATTCTGTTGCTAAGTAAGAGCTTTCTTAATTAATTAATTAATGGAATAATATTCTTTAAAAATAAAATTAATTATTGAATTTTCTGAAAAACATTTATAATATATGATTTTAAAAAAAAAACAAAAATAATATCCTCGTACATATATTTTTAATTTTTTAGATCTTATTGTATTTAGAATGAGTAAAAAGTTATTAAGAATAGAAGATTATTATTATTATCTTACTATTAAATAAACTAATAACTTATATATTTTTATTATTAATAAAAAAAAATTAAAAATCTATTATTTTATATTAAAAAATTATTTATATCAGATTATAATTATTTAGATAAATTTAACGATAAATAATATACAATTATATCTTATTTATTATTATATAAGTTTAATAATTAATAATATCGAGTATTTGAAAAATAAACTAACAATATTATATATTATTGGATATAAACTATGATAAGAAATCAAATATTATATCACGAGAAGACTTAAATGTGTAATTAATAAGTAAATTTACTTTTAATTGAAGTATTAACTAGTACAATTTACAAAATGCAAGCATAACTCAGTAATCATTTAAGAAACCTAATAACTATTTAACCACAAATATGAATAAATTGGTAGTGAATTGTAAGTTGTAAAATTTGAACGATTCACACAAATTGGTGGGGTTGAGTTTGAGAGTCGAGAGACGACCAAGTCCATGCCATGGATGGTGTTGAGATGGTCATTGATCACACACAAGACACGCAGTTCTGAATTATACAAAATAACTGTCTTCTTGATTAGGCCTTTTGACAACAAACAGTTATGAATTTTGGCAGAACCCGACGAGCACCACATTCCTCAATATACTTGTGACCCATTGGGTATACGAAGAAATAAAAAATTGATATAATAAAAATAAAGATTAATTAAATTTTATGTACATACATTAAATTAAAATCAAATATATATATTTATTTTATTATGATTATATCGAATAATAATAAAAATATGTTTAAATTTTAAAATTATAATTATATGCATGATAATATAAGCACGCTTTGTATCTTAGTTTAGCTAAATGACATCTACAAAGTTAATAATTAAGCATAAATAAAATCCAACAAAACCGTGCCCACCTAAGAGATTAGGAGTACTTTTCAAGAGAGTGGGTCCAGTTCCATATAATTGAGTTTGGTTGGTCCAACTCGACTCACTTTGGGGCAGGACATTGCCATTTACTATCTTACTCTCATTTACATAGCAATAAACCCTTCACTCTCAACCACTTTGTTTCGGTTAGGCTGTTACTATCACACAGAATTTTTTTTTTTTAGTAGAAAAAATAACATCAAAGAATGAAATAGAAAATCATAGTCTGGTTCCCAAGTTAATGAGTTTCTTTTTTAAAACCTTGAGAATTCATTTTTATATATAAAAATAAATAAATATTAATAATTCATTTATGAAAATTTCTTGGCATGTATTGAGAGTTGGGTTTACTATCTGATTCAATCAATTTTATAAGTGAGAAAATATAAGATAAGATTTTAAAAATTAAAATATCATACAATATGTATTATATTTGACATCCGATCACACAACTAGTAGAGGCATAGGAAGATGACACGATGATCCAGACAGAACTCACCTTTGAGTAACAAGGAGTAGATAAGATGAAGTTTTTTTTTTTTTATAATAAATAAATAGTAATGATTTTATTGAATATGAATCAAAATTACGATCCTAACTAATAACTAAAATACCAAATATATCACAAATCTAAATACGAAATCAAACCTAACAAATTATTGTAACTCTAGTATTTCTGTAAACGAATATACATTAACATTTAACAAATATTGTAACTCACGTTAATACTTTAATGCGTAAACAAATCAGTAATTCCACGATAACAACCAACAAATGAAATAAGATTTGCAATGATTTATAAAGTAAACAGGAAATCCTGTAAGAATCATTTCAACAAATACCTTGACCTCACAAAAAAACAAAAAAACATAATAACAAAAGAACCAAATTTTAAGCAAAGAAAACCACAGTACCTCTAAGTTTTAAACAAACAAAAACCACCAATGTCTAGGAGAGACCTACCCTAGAGCAGAGCAAACGAACTCCCAGCATTGAAGGAGACAACCCACCTAACACCCACGAACCATCAGCACCGCAACACCTAGCGGAAGACGAAAGAGAACCACGAAGGCCCAGTAGACGGTCACAGAGCCAAGCGAGGTTGGAGCATACGGAGAAACACGACGACAACAGTACACCAGCCTTATTGACATAAGAAAGACCAAACGAACAGAGGGGAAGAACAATGGGAGATGATGGCGGCTCAAATGAAAAAAAAGAAGGGAATTAACCTTAACAGAAAGATGAAAGTCAACTCTCAAAATCTCCACTGTCAAGAGAGAAAACCTTACTAAACGTGTCTCATCTGCAAATTAATAAAATATTGTTTCCTTGTAGTGTTTTCTTATACAAAGTTGTGTACGTGTTTTCTTGGTTAGGTTCAGTCTGTTTGTTTTGAAACATGTATTCACAGAGTTACATGTAAAATGGAGTTTCTTGAAGCCAACGAACATGTGGAGCCCCAATGGAAGCAAACATCACCTAAAGGAATGTTAACAAGTCGTAATGTTAATAATTATGAAACGTTGAATTCTAGCTAAAGAGCAAAACAAAGAACAATAATGAAATCAATGCAATTTGATAGTAATGAAAATACAATCGCATTCAATATCCACATTACAATCGTCTGTATGGATTAGGTGTCGCGTGTTGGTCCGTCATTCCTTCCAACTCAATATTCCTAAGCTTGGGTGGCACAACGTACTCATGGTTGTCAATGGAGTGTAAGACTGAATCAGAGATACCCTCTTCATTTTCAGTCCACAATTTAAAATTTAACTATTATTCTCAGTTAAAATCTTTGTGAAAACACATTGAAATCCCCAAAGTGAAAAAAGGATTCGAGAGACCCCAAATGAGGCATAGAAATCAAAGTAATATTTTAAATATTTTTTTATTTTTGTTATAAATAAAAATTTATAAAAACAATAAACTAATAATAAATATTTGATATTAGAAAAACTAAAATTTTAAGTTAATAAATACTAAAAAAATAAATGATATTTATTTAAAATAAATAAATATATATAATAAGAATACATAATTTTTTTTATATTAAACAAGATTAATATTATCTTATTATAAACTAATTTATTTTCAATAAATTTTATAAAATAAAAAATATTAATATTTTAATAGAATAAAATAAAGATGAAATATGAAATATATAATGTATTACTTATAATCTATTTAAGTTTAAATATAATTAAATATATAAAAAATTAAAAAAAAAAATTTTTTATATTTATTAAAATATAATATATAATTTCGAATAACGGAACTGAAAATATAAATTTCGTGCTTGTCCTACCTCATGTTAAAAAATATGAGTTTTTATTTTTAGTTCATTTCCTATTTTATTGTTCTCATTTTTACCTCAAATTGGATAATTCTAAGAGGGATTTACCTCGTTAGGAAAAATCGAGAACCGTAAATGTATCACAATCATGAGAAATTATTATTTTTTTATTAATTCTTATATATTTGTAAAAAATATGGATTTTTTTTATATATAAATAATTTTATTTTTTCACAATTCATGACAAATTATTTTTTTTAATAATTCTTATATATTTGTAAAAATATTGATTTTTTTATTATTGTATATAAATAATTTAATTTTTCCACAATATTAAAAATTATATAAATTTAACCTAAAAATGCAATACTCAATCAATTATCGTTCGTCAACCATGAGTCCACATTCCACTGGGAAAAAGTGAGGAAAGGTGCATTTGCTTTTGCCGACGAAAATCTGTTGAGTTCATTGGTCCATGACATTGATCACCTCTCATTTCCTCAATCTCTATTATTTGTGTTTGACCTCACAGTTTAGTGATGAAACTCATTTTTTTTAAAACTCAAATCACAGATTTGGTCTAAACCTGATGCATAATTTAAAAGTGGCTCCAAAAGTCTAAATAACTTCTTTATGTGCTTAGCATAACAAGAAAAAACTCATCTAAGTGTAGTAGCCAGTAGATTTTTGACTTGTTTGGTAAAATCTCTCTTTTCAATGATCCTTTTGAAACAAAACTAATTACTTTCTTTAACCTTTTCCGCATCAAACGAGTGACTGAAAGAAATATACAAGGTACATATATACTCCATCTAACTCAACATCTCTCAGAAACGAAAGAAAATAACAATGATCTCCCAATTTATAGGCAATACCAACTGTAAATTGATTTCTATTTGTCATATGGGTTTTGGTAATTTGGTTTAGAATCTTTAAAAGGCAGAGATGTGATCTTGGTCTCATTTCATAGTCATTGGGCCAAGTCCTGAGTTAAAGCCAATATTATACACTCTAACAGTTAAAAGTTAATGACTGCCAGAAGGTGGACGAAAAATGAGAATCCACCTCCAAGACCTTCTGAGGGAAAGAGCGAGGGATTAATACAGCCTCTGTGTGCATGATAAAGTGTTAAACTAATCAAAACAATTCATGCAAGTCTCTTAGATTAAATTTCAGGCAGAAATAAACTGTATCAATAAAAGCTTGGGCAAGCTCATATCGCAATTCCACCAAAAAATCACTGCAAGCTTTCTATGCTAATACAAGAATTAAACAGTCTACCAAATTCAACTAGTTTTTGTTCTACAAGCTGCTTTATTTCTCATATAGAACTTACATTTACCTCAACTGTTTGAATTGTCTCGCTCGCCAGGCTGCCCCCTATCTCCACTGCAACAATAGAAGTGTGGCAACTTCACTGTACCACAACTCCTGCAATTAAAAGGTATTAGCATTAGCATATCGGTGTATTTTGTTAATTCATTTATACTTGGTCAACTAGCATTCAGCTCAAGCACAATATTAAATAAAATCATAAACTGTAACCTTGTGAACAGAGATAAATTAAAGGGTCAATTACACTCTACCTTGAAAAAGGTAAATACCGAAATAGGCATCATAATGAAGTTCATTATCGATCATATTTTAGTTGTTTGACGGTTTTACAGAAAAAAAACCCAAACTAAAGCCAATTAACTCTGAATCATTATATCAAATAAAACCCTAGTTGCTCAGCCTAGTCTTTATTCTGTGTTGAAATTGGATAAAAGCGTCCTCCAACAACACACACACAAATACAAAATAAAAATAAAAATGGAAGAAGGTAAGCATTGCATATCTCAAAATCCTTACTTGCAGCGAATTATGACTGGAGTGGGTTTCAAAGCCTTTGGTCCATTTCTTATGCCTCTCTTGTGAGGAGAAGTCTGCACAAACACATTGCTAATTAGCTTCAATGCTCTAATCTCAACACAAGCATAGCAAAAATGTGAAACTAATACCTTTCTCTTTGGAACAGCCATCAGCTCCATGGATCCACCAAATGAGAAGCTTGGGAGGCCGAAACCAACGTAACCCTTATTGTCAAGATTCACCACTGGCTTTCGATCAAACTCAGGCAGAATTAATGGGGGCAATGCAATCTTAAGGTCAATACACAAGTCTAATGGTGGAGGTAGGGCCGTAGCATGGGTCCACCTGAGCCCCAACAAGCCCGCAATGTTAACTCTGGTGCTCCTCTGTATAGCCATCTTCAGTGCCATTTTCCAGTAGCTTTTAGCCCAGTTCACACTAAAGTATGCCAAATTCAATTTCACAATGCTTATATTCCATCTAAAAAACCATAAATTACTTAGCAGCTACACAGGGGCGGCTCAAGAGCTTGTGAGGCCCTTGAAATGTATTGAAAAAAAATTGAGAATAACACATGTAAATGATTGAAAAGGTGACAAAGCATCATATCAGATCACTAAACTAGCTAATATCACGGTATCATATATACTAAATCGGCAATTCTAAGATAAACTGAAACCAATAAATCAAGATAAGGCAGATATTACCTATTACAACTAAAATCCAACCACGCATAATACTTCACGGGATTGTTCCGGCGGCAATAAAATTGGAGGATACTTGACGGCTGGAGTTGTTGTGGAAAAGGGAGAGAGTGAAATTAGGGTATGTGGAGTCCCAGACACCGGGGCTTCTCCGGTTTTGTTTTTCGTATGATTTTTTTTTTCCAGTTTTCCCCGATAATTGTTTTTCTTCTACTTTTGCAACTTTTTTAATTTTTTTTAACAAATTTTTTACTAGTTTATTCCTCAATGTTATATTATTGTTCTATTTGCTATGACTTATATAATTTTCATAAAGATAAAAAATCATTTAAATTTACATAAATTTATAAATAATTTTTTAATATTGTAATATAATTATTTTAAAAAATATAAAATAATTTATTTTTTTAATAATTATTTGATGTCTCAGTTGTCACGATATCAATAATTTAAATATAAAATGAATATAATTTAACGTGGTATTAATATTTTCCTTAAATTTTATACCAATTGTCAGTAATATTTGTAAATAATATGAATATGTTCTCTCTTTTTTATATAAACAATTAATTGTATATATAACATGAAAATATGTTATTTAAACAACATTTTTTTTAATATATGAAAATTCAATCATTTTGAACCTGTATTTTTTGTATATATAGTGCTTACTTTGTCGTTGAGTTGGTTAAATGAGGTTACGTGTAAAGATTATTTTTAAACCAATTGAATAAATATATCATTTAAAAAACAATATGTAAAAATATTCGAGCAATGTTTTTGGGAATTTATGTTTTTATAATGATAATTATTATGATTATTGTAATTAGTGTTTTACTCTTATAACAATTATTATTTTTCTTAAAAAAAATACATATTTATAAAAATATTTAAAACTTATAAACATAAAAATAACACTCATTATATTATATTTTCATAATTAAAAACGTGCACAACATATCATTTTATATTTAATATTATTTAAATTAAATTATGAATATGATATAATAATGTTATTTTTAATATTATAGATTTTAAGGGACTTTTTTTAATTTCTCAAGTTTTTCTTGCAAAAACACTAGAATCTGTACATGATGATTTTATTTTTTTTTATTGATTTTTAAAAAATCATTCAATGTTTATTATAAATAGTTTATGTAAAATTGTAAACTAAATAGGACGATAAAAATGTTAAAGGTGGTTGGTAAACAACTCTTCGAAAATTTTAAGTTAATGAGATAATATCAATTATACTTTATATATTTACAAAATCATTTGTTTTTCCATTCATCATGTCGTAGTTAGTAGTTACAGCCAGCCCCGCATTCACCTTGGAACTGACAATCCCAGCTCTGAATCAACAACAAAAAAAAAAAAAAAGAATAAGCCAATTAGAGTCACTCTCTCTTTAATGGAAAAGCTCTACAAATACCATTACATTTGAATCTCACTCGACAAAACAAAGCAACCATAATTGCTCAAGAAAGGTGGTAAAATGCTGTGAATTTCGTCAATGATATGTTCTTGGAATTCATACTTTAAATAGTTGAACTTTCTTGGTTCAATTATACATATGTACTAATCTATATTACTTATATTCTTTATATTTCGTGAAATATCCTTCTCTAAATAACATGATATGGATGGTATTTAGACACTCAAATTCGGTATAAATTAAAAAATAAAAAAAAAATTGACATGTTCAATACCTAAATATATATCCAAAATTTATAATTTTTGGTGTCTTAAAAGAATCAAAATAACATAAGCGTTAATTATTTGTCATTTTGAAACTTACCACACGTTGACTTTTAAAGCATTAGATGGAGAAACAACGAAACTAATAACAAGTTGGTGGGCTACAATATGCAACTACATGGGGCACCTTCCAAACAGCTAATAATTTCCAAAACTTATCACCCTCATTCCTAATACAGAACTTACAAAACTAAAAGGATGATATCAGGGAAGGGAACTAAGTTATATCATGTGGCCTTGTTAACTAAATTAAACTTTGTATCACAACATGAAAGTGCCTGAACATATCTAGAATCAACCACATAGATGTGTACATATAAAAACAAAAAAAGTTGAAGGAAGCACAGATAAAAAATAATACATGTCCAGGATATAAGAATGCACACACTCTGGTGTTTTATAAGAAGAAAAAGGAAATTGTAGATTTTGATTAAACAGCATAAGGTCCAGAATGAATGAAAAAAGCGTCTTAAACTCTTAATACTAAATTTGAGCTTCTAGTATAAGTGAAAAGTACAGGAACAATCAACAGATATTCTCAAATTAACACAGAAACTGAATATAAGTAGTCCAAACTAAAAGAACAAAATAAATCTAAGGTTTCTAGGGAAAAACTCATTGCTTCATACTTGAAAATGATGTAGTAGGCCAAAAATAGCTGGTGCTGTAAATTCCCAGTTTACTTCTTTACATGACAGTGGATATTATGTGCCTGCAGTAACCAAATAATCCAGTCAGACAGAAGAACTTGACGAGCACTTCCACTCTTAATTTTTTACAGCCTTAAAATGTCTTATTTGAATATAAAGGTCCATTGAATAGGTACAGCCTAAATTGTACTTCTAACAATAAAAACACCAATCTGAGACCAAAATTCAAGTGGCCTCATCTTACTAATAGGTTTTGAGCTAACATGTTTGATTACACTTGCTCAAATTTAGAAATTCTATACAACATTAAGACCGCTAAATGTATCAAGGAAAAAAATTACAATTAAAAGTGAACATTTTGCTTAATTGATATCAGCTTAATTCGACTTCCCAATTTGTTCGTTGAACAATCGAAGCTGTTATATGTGAAATTAGAAAACAACTAAATACAGCAAAAACCCAAAGATTCACAGTAAAATCATTAAAAAAAACAAAGAATCTGGAAAGCAAAGAGCAAGAAGAATGAGAAAATGAGCTGGAAGACCAACATTATAAAAAGGAAAAATTTCATATGAGAAGCCTCGACAATTGCAGTAGAGTGTACCCTCTGAAAGCGCTCGGCATCTCCTCGATGTTGTGCTAAGGCTAGACGTCATTCTCGCCGCTTCAACTGCGCTGTGAAATGGTAATAGCGATTGTACGCATCCCAATTCCGATGGAGACCTGCCCATAAATACCCATGACCCAGAAATGCCAAAACAACACTAAAATTAATGCACAGAAAATTAACATATAAGTATAAAAAACAAACGATCAGAAAGGGAATAAATTTCATGGAGCAAATAAAGGAAAAATTTGGAAAAAAGAGAAACCTGGAAATTGAAAAGCGACGAAGAGGAGTGGAAGTAGATGTGGTAGGGGCAGAGAGGCGAGAGGAGGAAGAAATGGAAGGTTTGTGGTTGAGAGGGGCTGACCGTGTGCTGGATCTGACGGCGGATTTGATAAAATATAAGGTTGTTCTTTTAACAAACCACTGGCACGTAGAGGCCATTAGAGAGATCAGAGTGTACAAAGAAAACAAGCCGAAAAGATTTAGATCCAAAAGCACGTTTTGCAGAATCGATTTTGTGGGAATGTATGCTAATTAGGTTTAGTGCATGTGGGAACTGGGAAGCTGCACTATTTAGGTTGGAGCCATTGTCCTCAATGTACCGCTTCGGGTGAGACCTGACCGAACCGATGACACATGATTCAATTTCAATTGAATTATTTTAAATCAAATGAGTTTAGTTTGAGTTTTGTTCGCTTAATAAAATTGGAATTATAATAACAATTAAAATAGTAAGAAAACCTTATTATTTGGTTTTAATAATGTAATTAAAGAAATAATAAATGTTTGATTTACAACAAAAATAGAATAAAAAATACTATATATTCTCTTAATATTTATATATTTTATAAAATTTAGATAATATTATTTAATTGTTATTATTTCATCAAATAAAATATATTATTAAAAAATTATTTTTTTTAAATAATTATTACTTAAAAATAAAATATATTATTAAAATCATTATTTTCTAAATAAATTTTAAAGTTTATGATTTAGGGGCTTAGTGTTTAGAGTATAGGTTATAGGATACATGATTTAAAATTTAAGGTTTATTATTTAGATTTAAGGTCTAAGATTATATTTGTAAATTTAGAGTTAAAATTATTATTATTTTTAAATAGGATTTAGGGTTTATTGTTTAAGATTTTAAGTTTTTGGTTTTGAGAGTTAAAGCTTAAGGTTTATGATAATATTTATGAGTTAAGGTTTACGGTTAATATTATTATTTTTCTAAATAGGATTTTGAGATTTAATGTTTAGAGTTTAGTATATAGGGT
Organism: Hippophae rhamnoides; assembly: GCA_033030585.1. NCBI lineage: Eukaryota > Viridiplantae > Streptophyta > Magnoliopsida > Rosales > Elaeagnaceae > Hippophae > Hippophae rhamnoides. The sequence goes on along the minus strand of CM065428.1, from coordinate 64,738,983 downwards.
ATAATGTTTAAATTTTAGGATTATATTTATGAGTTAAATTTTATGGTTAAAATTATTATTTTTTAAATATAATTTAAGGCTTATAATTTAGAGTTATATTTAAAATTAGGATAAAATTTAAACAAAAAAATAAGATGTAAATAAAATCATGATTCTTAAGTGAAGAAAATGAATAAAAATTTCTTATCTTTTAAAAATTCTTTCTATTTTATTCACACTTTTTATCGAAAGTAAAAAGTAAAATTTGAATTAATCAATTCTAATAAATCAAAATTCACTATGTTTCAAATAAGATAATATCTACCATTCAAAAACTTACTTTCTGCTCATAATATATATATTGTATTTTTTATATAATTGGAAAGAAGTGTATGTTCACCAAATCAATCCAATTTTTTTATCCCATTTTGTCCCAAACCATTCATAATAAATGAGTATGTCCTCACCATTTTTGTCCACAAGCCCCACCTAGGATCCGAACGGGCCAAGTATACGTACAGTCATGTAAATATAATTATATTAAATTAAAATATATTTAACTATATTATAATTAATTTGTAAAACATTTTATAATAAATTATAGAATATTATAGAATAAAATTGATAATAAAATAATTTATATTAAAAAAATATTAAAATTAATAATTAATTAATTTTAATATTATTTTAAAAATATATATAAAACAAAATATATATTTAAATAATTTTATTATAAAATTTAAGACATATTAAATTAAGTGTAGTGTTAAGTACGATTTATATTTATATTCTTTGATCATATGAATTTTTTATATAATCATATTTTTATGATATGAACTGATTTCATAGATATGATTTTAAAGAACTTATATAATAAAAATCTTTAATATTATATAACAAACACATTTTTAAAACACAAATTAACAAAATAAATACATAACTATTAACAAATTTATAATCTTATTATAATAATATCATAATTATTTATTTTAATTTTACTCTACCTATATTTCTTAATTCAAAATAATTAATTTGATGGGATATTTGTAAATAAATTAATATCGGACATATTCCATTTCTTTCTCACAGTACAACATGGTGTTGTTTTCATTAAAATGGAATATGATGAAAAATTGACTTGTTTTTTTACAAATTTTAACCTAGAAATTACTGCACCAATATTTTCACCCTGAACTTACAGAATTCTACAATCCAACTAAAAGAAATTTAGTTACAATGGATTAAATCCCAATAACATTTTTATCCAATGCCTAAAAAAACATAGGAAATACACGAGGGTTTTTTTTTTTCTTTTCCTTTTTATTCTCTTTAAACTTAAAAGTATTTTAAAGGTTAATAATGTACTAATTTAGATCCTAATATTTTCATCCAAAAAAAATATATCATAAAAGTCTATTTATTATTAAAATATATATATATATATATATATATATATATATATTAGATCTTTCTTTATGAAAAGAATCATAAAAGTTTATTTATTACTAAAAAATATCACACAAATTAAAAATAACACAAAATTTACTATTTAAACCTTGCTTCATTTACTATATTAAGTTAGCTAACTAATGAAGGAAATTGAAATTGTGATGTGTTCAGAACAAAATACACACACAATTCATTCAAAATCAATAGTTAAAATTCCCTTCATTTACTTAATCACTTCTGAAAATTCAAAAAACACTAATTACACTCCCATAAAAGTTTTATGATAAAACTAAACATTCCATTAAAAAGGCAAAAAAATGTAAAATTAAACTTAATGCTTTAAACTAATCAACCCTCTATTTTACAGACCTTGAATGCTTTAAACTAATTCTTATTATTGTTTCTCATCTTTATTAACATCTCCAAAATTGATTCTTCGCTACAGATGCAATTGATCTGTTATTCTTAAGCCCACTAATACTTGATTTAAAAATAAATTAAATAAATTGAACCTAACACTCCTAAAGCATTTGGACGATGTTAACGGCGACTATTAGCCGGAGAAACATAATTAGAAGATAATGAATATGGTGAAGAAGAAAATTAATAAAATATTTTGTTGTTAGAGGAATACGAATTGAATTGGGATTGTCTTTCATTTAAACAAATTTTTTTTTTAAACTTTGTAATTTGTTGATAAGAATCGGTGGTTTTTATGGGAAGTGTTATATATTGCTCCTTAAAGAGAAAATTATAAAAGTCACACATTGGTTAGGAATGAAGATGGGTGTTGGATTTGAAGTTCATTCATTTTAAGATAGTGGAAGTGTTCAACGACGCCTGATGACCTAGGTAATATTTATACCGAACCTCGTTAAATTTATGGTGTTATTATTTTTCTGCTTTAATATTTCTGTTTCAATATCTGTTTTAGTTTATTTTAGCATTATATTTCCAATAACATTATTTTGTCGGGTTAGTTTGAGTTCTATTCATTTAAATCATAAGTGAATAGTAACTACTTAGAATAGGGAAAATATACCCAATTTTCCCAACAATTGGTATCAGAGCCAAAGGTTTTCTACCTAGGCATTTGTTTGTATTCCGTTTGTTTGCTATTGGAATATAGTTACTAGTTGTTGTAATTTGAAGAAATGGCGGAAGAAAAATTTCTTTCAAACAAGCTTACCATCCACGCTGGAGACTATGGTGATGAACGCAAGGTTCGAGGTGGAGAAGTTTGATGGAACCCATTATTTCTGCACGTGTGGCAAGGCGAAGTTCTAGATGCTCGCTTTCAACAAGAGTCTAGACATCGCCATTGAAGAGAAACCAGATGGAGCAGATGAAGTAGAGTGAAAAAATATCAACCGATTGGCATGTGGTACAATCTGTTCGTGTCTCTCAAGAGAACAAAAGTACACGTTCATGAAGGAGACATCCGCAAGTAAGTTATGGAAGGCGTTGGAGAACAAGTTCATGAAGAAGAGTGGACAAAATCGGCTTTATTTGAAGAAGAAGTTGTTTCGGTTTGAATACCTTCCAGGTACTACAATAAACGATTACATTACTGCTTTTAATCAATTAGTAGCAGATTTGTTAAATATGAATGAAAATTTTAAAGATGAAGATTTAGCATTGATGTTGTTAGTCTCCCTTCCTGATGAGTTTGATCATATTATTACGAGCTTACTCATTGGGAATGATAAAGTGTCTTTTGAGGAAGTTTGTACTGCTTTGTATAGTTATGAAATTAGAAAGAAAGATAAAAGAGAAAGTAGGAATGAAGTTGAATAGGCATTGTTCCGTAAGAGGACGTCCGCAAACACAACATAAAGGATGGAGAGGTAGATCTACATCAAAAGGAAGACTTGGTAAAGATGAACGTGCCTTTTGTCGCGAGAAAGTGCCATTGGAAGAAAAATTGTCCGAAGTCAAGAAAAGAAAGGAAAAGTCAGGTAACTGACGCATGTGTAAAAAGCAATTCAAATTAAAATTTTGCATTTGGTTGGTTCGTCAACAAAGATCTCATCCTGGTGATTGGATTTTTTGATTCAAGATGTACTTTTCCATATGTCTCCTAACAAGGAGTGGTTCTTTAACTTTGAATAACTAGATTCGCGGGAGTTGTTTTCATGGGTAATGATTATCCACGCAAAGTTTTGGGAATCGGTATAATTCGTTTGAAGAATCAAGATGGTTCAACCAGGGTCTTGAGAGATGTTTATTATGTTCCGGATATGAAGAAGAATCTCATTCTTGTGGGAGTCTTAGAATCAAAAGGCTTCACCGTGACCATACAAAATGGGTATCAAGGTTACTTATAATCGTGGCGATGAAAGGTGTTCGGAAGAATAGCTTGTACTACTACCTTGGTACGGGTTATCGGGATAGCATCAATAATGGGCAGATGAAGAAAGAGATTTAGAAACTACCAAGTCAGTGGCATATGCGTTTGGGACACGTCTGGTGAAAAAGCTTTACGTATTCTAGTAAAGCAAGGGCACAGTAAAAGGCAAGCAGAACCGCAAGTTGGAATTCTCAAGTGAAGCATTGTGTATTGGGGAAGCGTAAAAGAATAAGCTTTGGCAATCGCTTTTTCATACAGCGGCATTGATTACATCCATACCGATGTATGAAGGCCAACAAGAACTCCATCCATGCAGTTGGCAAACATTATTATGTCACTTTCGTTGATGACTCTCCGGAAGAGTTTGGGCAGTATCTCGCTTAAGAAAAAGAATGAAGTGTCGTGATTTTTCTCAAGTGGAAGAAGATGATCGAGACTCGACCGGTAAAAGATCAGCGTACGAGGTCCGATAATGCACTTGAGACCGAGTACACAAACGATCCATTTATGAAAGTTTGTGAAGAAGAAGGGATAGTGCGATACTTCACTATTCGAAAAACACCACAACAAAACGGAGTTGCAGAACGTATGAACTGACCTTTGCTGGAGAAGGTTCGATGTATGTTGTCAAATGCTGGTTTAGACAAGCAGTATTGAGCTGAGGCTGTAACATATGCATACCATCTCGTCAACCGTCTACCATCGTCTTCCCTTGATTGCAAAACGCCTATGGAGGTATGGTATGGAAAACATGCTAGAGATTACGATTTCTTACATGTGTTTGGTTCAATTGCATACTACCATGTAACAGAATCAAAGTTGGACCCAAGAGCCAAGAAAGCCATTTTTTTGGGGGATCCCTTCTAGTTCTAAGGGATATCGACTATGGTGCCTTGAAACGAAAAAGATAATCTTTAGCAGAGATGTTACCTTTGATGAATCTGCATTGTTGAGAAAGGTAACCAAGAAGATTGATGGCACTTTAGAGCAGGTGGAGCAAACTCCAAAACAAGTGGAGTTTGAAAGCAAAATTGTTAATCTAGTTAGTGAAGATAAGATAGAAGCTGATCCTCTATTGACAGAAGATGAATCAGATGAAGAGGTTTTAACCCAAGAACTTCCGCAGCAACAAGAAGAAACTGCAGTTGATAGGCCACGATGACAAAATGTCAAGGTACCTACTCGATACAAGGATTTTGAAGACCTACCTGCCCAATTTAAGAATACGATAGCCTGTGCACTTTCAGTTGTGCATGATGATGTTCCTTCCATATATAAAGATGCAATCATAAGCCCTGAAGTTGAAAGATGGAAGGAAACCATGGATGAAGAACTTCTGTCCCTTCAGAAGAATAAAACATGGAAGTTGACACAACTATCTAATGACAAGAAGGCAATTGGATGCAAATGGGTGTATGCAAAGAAAGATGGATTTCCTAACAAAGATGGTATTCGCTACAAGGTAAGGTTGGTGGCTAAGGGCTACGCTCAGAAGGAGGGAATCGATTATAATGAGGTATTTTTTCCAATTGTAAAACATTCTTCCATTAGAATTTTGTTGGCCTTGGTAGCACACTTTGATTTGGAACTAGTTCAACTTGATGTGAAAACTGTGTTTCTACACGGTGACTTAGAAGAGGAAATCTATATCTCGGCAGGAAGGCGGTTTATCATTACCGGGTAAAGAATTGGGTTTGTAGGTCAACAAATCATTGTATGGATTGAAGCAATCTCCAAGGCAAAGCGGTACAAATGATTTGATCACTTTATGTTGCAACAAAAAGTATAATAAGCACACGATCATCATGGTGTATTTTCGCAAGCTACAAAACGAGTCTTTCGTCTATCTCCTATCAGACGTCGATGATATGTTGATTGCATCGAAGAGTCAAATAGAAATTGAAAAGTCAAGGCTCAACTAAGTCGGGCGTTCGAGATGAAAGATTTGGGGAGAAGCCAAGAAGATTCTCGGTATGTGAGATAAGTAGAGACAGGGAAGAAGGGAAGCTTAGTTTGACCGTAGTCAATATTCAAGCGGATACTACAACGCTTTTGGTACGAATGAACAGACAAAACCTGTAAGTATTCCGCTAGTTCCTCAATTCAAGCTTAGTGCTTTAATTATCTCCTCGAAATGATGCGTAACGAGAATATATGGCAAAAGTACCATATGCAAATGCAGCTTGGTAGCTTGATGTATGCAATGGTGTGTACAAGACCTGACATTTCACATGCAAGGTTGGTGTTGTACATGCATGATCCTGGTAAAGTGACATTGGTTGGTCAGAAATGGATTCTACCAGATATTATAAATACCGTAGAATGTTGGTTTAGTATTTCAAACGAGATAATACCATTGGTCAACGTGCGGTCGGATATTGTGATTCTCGACTACGCAGGAGATTTAGATAAGCGCTCGGCCAACTACCTACATGTGTTTACTCGCTAGAGCACCGTCGGTTGGAAGTCTACCATGCAGTCCACGTTGCTTTGTCTACCACAAGAGGCAGAGTATATGGCAGTTACGTAGGCCGTGAAGGAAGCTATTTGGTTACGAGGTTTGCTTGAAGACTTGGGGAGTTGTCAAAACATATCAAGGTGTTTTGTGATAGTGATGCTATTCATTTAGCAAAGAACCAAGTCTACCATGCACGCACAAAGCACATCGACGTTCGTTATCATTTCGATGCGAGATTATTGAAGAAGGTGGAGTACTAGTTCAAGATTAGTACGCAGAATCCCGCATATGATGACGAGGTAAGGCGAATGTAATCAAGTTCAAACATTGTCCTGACTCGATTAACATCCTACAAATCTGACCGCCAAGGCGTCGTTGATCTAAAGAATTGAAGAAATCATTTAAAACCACTAAGTCGCTAAGGTGGAGATTTGTTATATATTGCTCCTTAGTGAGAAAATTAGAAAAGTCCCACATTGGTTAGGAATGAAGATGAGTGTTGGATTTGGGGCTATAAATAAAGCCCTCCTTCACCATTTGTAAACACCCCAAAATTTGTAAATCTTCCTCTCTTTTGTAAGGGTAATTGATTAGCTCAATTTTGCCCAATTAGTTGTAATATTTGAAGTTTATTCATTTGGAGATAGTGGAAGTGGTCAACGACGTCCGAGGACCTAGGTAACATTTATACCGAACCTCGTTAAATTTCTGGTGTTATTATTTTTCTGCTTTAATATTTCTGTTTCAATATCTGTTTTAGTTTATTTTAACATTATATTTCCAATAGTATTATTTTGTCGGGTTAGTTTGATTTCTATTCATTTAAATCATAAGTGAATAGTAACTACTTAGAATAGAGAAAATATACCCGATTTTCTCAACAGGAAGAGATGATGGTTTTTCGTAGGTGTGCATTGAAGAAATATATATATATATATATATATATATATATATATATATATATATATATATATATATATATATATTGTTTTTGCAAGAATTGGACTGTGGAGATAATTCTTCACTTCATTAAATGACATGTGTAAATCATAATAGTTTCAAATAATTAATTTTATGTAGTTTTTTATTTATGTTGCACGTTTCACTAGTAAATGAAATTCTATAATAATTTTCATTAACAAAAAAGCCTAAAATAAACATTTACAATAAAAAATAAACATCTATTATTTATTTTAATTTAATCCCTAACATTTTAATATAGTCTATCTGATCCTAACTTTTAAAGATTGAGCTAATTTAATCAGTAATCTTTTAATGGGATCAATTTCATCCTAACCTCTCATGTATATAAACAATTTAATCCTCATGTATTTTTTTAACTTGAATAATTAAGTTATGTTTGTCTTATAAATAATAAATATAAAACACTTGCATATCATGTATTTCACTAATTTAAATAAAATTCAAAAATTATATTATTTAGTGAAATCATTGGAGACCAAATTGCTAAAACAAAAATAAGTAGGGGATAAATTGATTTAACTAAAAAGTTAGGTATCAAATTAGTTAAAAAAAGGTTGAGATTAAATTAATTCAATTAAAATAATATTGATTAAAAACTTTAAATCTAAAATGTTAGGACCTAATTGGTATTTTATTTTAATTTTAAGGTAGGAAATGATAAAAGGATGGTATGAAATTTTAATTATTTTATTTTGTAAATTTAACATATTAATCACATTTTTTTAAAATTTGATGCACTTTAATCATTTTATTATTATTATCAATATTAATTTTTTAGGAAAAACTTAAATACTAACGAAATATGGTAGATGTTTGAATATGAAAGTATATTAAAAATTTTTAAAAATGAAAAATAAAGCAAGCAAAAAGATTAAAATTGACCTAAAAAGATTAAAACATCCCCCGAAAAAAATGTAAGTAAAGTGAACCATTTTAAAATAAGATAACCAATGTATCTAATTTAAACAGTAAATTAAATAACATCATGTGCATTTTTTCATGAATAAAATATGCTTATCCTTAATTCATATTTTAATTTTGAGTTTACATATCCATAATCAATCTACTACCAAACTTTTAATCACATGTTTTGTATGTTTATTCTTTCTATTATTCGGTTAGTACTTGACATAAAATCAAACATATTGTAGATTTTTTGCATTAATTGTATTTAAATATTATTATTTTTACACATTAAAGCTAAATAGTATACTTGTAACTCTGTTAATAGTTATGTCTTAAATTTGTAAACATTTTTGCACCACACTTCTTATATCGTGACATTTATTGGAATTATTTTGAAAATTCTATAAATGGTTACTTTTTTCGTATAATACTTACATGTTGTATAACATAAAAAAATATACGTACAAAAATTGGTATAAATATATGTGGCATAATATTCTTTAATGAAGTGTTAATATTTTATTACCAAAAGAACTTATGTAGTCTCCTAGTTAGTAATTAGTTTAAATCATTTATAATATCCATCATTTCTAATTTAAAAAAACATTTTAGAAATGAAAATCTTTTGATATTTTTTAGCTTATTCTTTCACCACAAGAGAAAGCAAAAAAATAAAAATAAATTATTACTACAAAACGAGTTTGTATTAATAAAACTACATGCATGAATTTTTTTTAGGTACATTTTCATGTCCATTATTCAAGTAGTATTGACTTTCAAACTTCATGTTAATGTATTTAAGATATATACTTTTTACTTAAACACATTATAGTTCATATTATACACTTAGTCATATTTGGTATATATATTGGTTGATCGATGTAGAATTAATCATGTACAAATTATGTCTTTTCGAGTTGAGTTTCAAATTAGTATAGATCGATTGAAGTTGGATTCGATCCATCGTGTTCGATCAACCTAATCTTGTATTTTTATTAATTGTTGCTGAATTAATAAAAAATAGTTTCGATCCATTGATCTTATTGGATCAATAAATCAAGCTTGGACTAGATCAATTGAGCAAGTGAGTTTTCAACTCAAAATCTTTTTGTTTACTCAAGTTAAAATGATATATTACCATATTGTCATTATTTATTATTGTTCTATGAATTGTTTAATGGATAGAATGGTCATTGTCTAATGACTTAACATTAGGTTTTCAAATCTACTATTTAAACAACCCAATGTTGTTGATTTAAAATAATCATACACATTCTATTCATCTTGTGTTTTCTCTCTTAAAACATTTTATAAAATCTAAATCATATTTTGTTATGCTCATTCTTGAGTTAATCTATTAAATATTGTATAGTTATATTTGATTGATTAATAAGTTTATTTATTTTTATGATATTGTGATTTAAACCTTTTGTTCTAGGGTGTGCTAGATGATTTAAATTTAATTGATTTAATTTTTTAATTTTTTAACTAGAGCTTTTCATTATTGAACCTACTATGTGACCTATTCTGTGACATACCGTGTACTTGTGCTATTTATGTTAACTTTTTAGGTGTTTGTTGAACATGTTCGATTGCTCGTGTAACTCGAGATATCAAAATATTGATCTAGATTCATATGCTTATCCTGTAAAGATAGTGAAAAAGCAAAAGATTGTAAGTAGATTAATCTGGGAGTTTTATTTGTGAAAGATAGTTTAAGACGTGACGTTATAATTGAATTAATTTTTATAGTAGATTGTTAGGTAGTTTGATAGATCGGTGGTTTTTTTTAAGTTATTGTTATGACTTATATTGTTTCCACTTAAAATATCGTGTATAAAATTTATTTTTATTTTTATTTTATATTAGTTACACATAATTGTATGTATGATTATTTGGTAAATTTTAATTAAATTTAATTTAAAAAATTATCTATTTATTTTTTTTAAGTTAATTAAATTTATAACTTAAACTTTCTTAATTTAATAAAAAAATTTACAAGTGAAAATCTTTTGGTATTTTCTAGCTGAAATTTTTAACTTATTATTTCCCCAAGTTATAGAAAGCTATATAAAAAAGCAAAATTAAAATTATCCTGTAGTACAAGTAATTCAAAATCAGCTCGTATTAATAAAATATATTTTTAAAAAATATTAGGGCTAACAATAGTTAATTTTCTACTAGTTTATTATGTTATTATGTATTTGGCTTTTCTTATGCTTATTCCTATCTTGTACTGTTCCATAGTTACATATAGATCGAGGAAAAAAATTATTAAAAATCACACATTCCCCTTATGTGAGGAAACACATTCATGACATAATCATGTTTTATTTTTTTAATTAAGTGTTTGAGTGGAACTATTTTATTATTATTATTATTTCAATTTTATTTGTTATGGAAACATTTTGATCACATATTTTCTTAATCGTTCAAATGAGTTTGAACTTGTATCTTGTAAATAAAAATTATTCTCGTATATTTGAAATCACCAACCACACTAAATAATTTTAATTATCAAGTTTGATTGAATTTTTGTGAATCAAAGCAAAATAACAGTGGTAGTTATTTATTATTATTAAATAGAATAATTATTATGTCATTATTTACGTGTGACAAAGTCTTGGAACGTGTGTGTATATATATATATATATATATTTGTTGATGTATATGTATGCGTGATAAAAGTGAATAATAGTACTTATCCTTCTCCAAGCAAAGAAAGGAACACACAAGATATTTATCTTAAACAGTAAGTGATACCTTGATTTCATCACAAAATTTAGGCTAAGCATATTCTATGTAACACTGCCAATGAATCGATGGAAAAATGGGTTGGTAAGAGACCCAAATTCCAACCCACTAGATTCAAGTGCCTCTTTCATTGAGTTACTCATTGACTCTCTCTCAAATTAATGTCTAATTAGGGGATGTATTTCTTGGTTATCTATCTACCATTCACCCAATTATCTCACACTATATCTTTAATAGTGGCAATTGTGAAGGGTTGATGTGTGTGTTTGGATTTTTTAATTGTGTAATTTTAATTTTTATGTTTATTATTTTACATAATAAAATATCAAAAAATAATAATAATACTATTAAGACTTATAATTACAAAATATCACTTCATTATATATATTCATCTTATATATTTTAAATATTAAAAAAATTATAAAAAATAACATCCTTAAAATATATAACAACAAAAATAACAACTAATAACATTAAATATGTTAAATAAGTACGTTTTAATTTGTACGATATTAAATGTAAAATAATATATTAGATTTTTTTAAATATTAAAAATATATGAGTTTTTTTATAAAATGTGTTATTTTGTAGTTATAAAGTTTGTGTTTTTTTCTTTCAAAAATCGATGATACATATCATTTCACGTTGTTTAAATTGAATTGTTATCATTTGAACCTATTAAATGTTTAATTTTGTCTAATTAAATTTTATTTAATGTTTTAGAGATGTTATTTTTATTGTTATAATTTTTTAAACTATTTATATAATATTTTATTAAATAAATTATTTATAATAATAAACAATATAAAATATTTGAAAATTTAAAATAATTATGATTCAACAAGTATAATTGCTACCCGTAGATAGTATTTAATCAATTCCAATCAACGACCTGTGGTCTTACATTCTAAAACATTACTTTTCCTCCAAAAAAAAAAAAAAGCAACCAAATTAAAAGAATGGGAGAAAAATTATTAGATAATGGTACAAGTCCAAAGAATAATAAATAGAAGAAAAAAATATATCCTTTTTTTTTTTGGTACCAATCAATTAATATGTCTAACAAATTTTCTAAAAACAAATAGTATATACCTTCATCTTTCAAGGAAAAATATCAAAAGCATCAACGAGAAAGATAGGGTCCAAATTGAAAACCCACTTTGGAAACGAGTCGCTTGATTGTATGAATTTTCAGACTCTAACAAAGAACTAAACTTGAAATTAGGATTAGAACCATACAAAGCTTGAACCCCTTCCACGTCATCAATTTTCAATTCCACTTTCTTGGTTCTGGGTTTCAAATTTGGATACATAACAGCTTCCTTAACCGAAGAATGAGCCAATCCGAGTATATGACCAATTTCATGTGTTGCCACCGATTCCAAATCAACGGCGAATTTTGACTTTTCTGATTCCATATCAACGGTCCACTTTTCAGCTGCATCTAGGTGGAATCTTCCATTTTCTGGCGAAAAAGCATGAGCCAAAACCCCCAAAATCCCATCAAATGGCTCTCCGTCTCCGTGATCACCCCGATAAAACCCGATTTTGATGTTGGCCCATTCGTACTTTTCCGCCTCGGTAAAAGTCACCGGAATCACAGCCGACCACCTGGCAAAAGCTCGCCGAAAAGCCGCCTGAATATCCGATAAACTCAAGTAGTCGATCATATTATTTGGAGAAAAAGCGTAAGATAGCATCATCGGTGAGTCTCGGACCCATCTCGGTTTTCCGTAGAAGTACGCGAAGTGACGTGTTGAGTGTAAAGTATGAGCCGAGTCGCTGACTCCACATCTCGGAGACATGATGGTCGATAAAGTATCAGAGTCAAGTTTACCAGTAATTGATAAACCAAGCTTGGTTTGATAAAGAGTCAGTGCCGATTCAAATTGAGTATCAAATACATCGGTGAAAGTGAAATTGTTCTTTTCGGGTACCGAAAGGTATCCGAACCGGTGGAAATACTTCTTGAGCTCGGACATACCGCTGACGTAGCTACCCCTCCCTGCGTCCAAGAACCTAGTAAAGTCATGCCACGTGGCGTTGTGGTCATCGTCTGTTAATACGGTTAATACGTCCGGTGTGGTTGTGGCCGGAAAGCAAGGGCGAAAAAGAGCGAAGAAGAAGAAGAGGACGAGGGAGAAGTAACTGAAAAACGGCCGAAACAACATTTTTGTCTCGGATGTTAGTTGTTTTGGTATTAGAGCCTTGGGATAAAACAAAGGTTACCCAGCTTTATTAGGAACTTAATAATAAGGGAAATTTTATTATTTAAATGAATTTTTATAATAAAATAATATAAATAAAAAGAAGTGTTCGGAAATGTGGTATAGATAAGAGCGAAGTTCACAAGAAAAGGAAGAGAAGATTCTGCCGTGCATGGCTTTTGACAAGGGGATTCTGATGACTTTGTTGAGCTAATTCCTATGGTGGGTATACCAATGACACTTGATATTGTTTGCTATTTACATTAGTTTATTTCTTTTAATATAAGCTGAAAAATCACATTTGAATTAAATATTTGGGATATTATTATATAATTTTTATAAAAAGAAACTTTTTGATTTGATTTCTATGTGATTCAAATATTGGGTTTGAATTTAGTTGGAACTTATATATTTGTTGACCAAATTAGGTGATTTAACATCATCATCATCTATCTTAAATAAAATAAGTTTTCAGTTTTATTTCAAGTTCAGGGGAATTGTTATAATAAGACACAAATATGCAATCTTTAGGACTTTTTTTTTTAAATAACAGCATGAGGGATAACACCCTAAATTTTGGATGGTTAATAATTCTTATCTTATTTCAAGTTCATAGGACTTATTATGATTTTTTTTAAATCTTATTAAATAATATTGTATATTTAAATCATCGATAATTATAACGTTATTAATTAAGTACTCCCAACATAATTACTATTTAATCTAATATAAAAATAAAAAATCTCGTTAGTACGAGTGATAACATCGTATATTTTAAATCATTGATGATTATAACGTTATTAATTAAATATTATCAATAAAATTATTATTAAATATAAAATTCAATATTCTAAAACTCTAAAATGCATACCCAAAAGAAAACAATACACACTATATAAACCCTTACTTCCTTTTCGTAATCTTTAGGACTTTTCATTCATGGCCACTCTTTTACTATGCAAAAATTGAAAAAGAAAAAGATACTGTGGTCAAAAACATCAAGGCTGTTCCACTTTACGATAGAAAACACTTCCCTTAAAATTCATTTTGTTGGTTTGGCCGCCAATTTTGTTCAATAATTTTAATTAAGTAGCGTAAACCTTCTAGTATATGTGTTTTTTCTTGTTTAAAAATATTATGCATATGCTATTTATATAATATAAAAAATATTTTTTTTAATAAAAGAGTTAAAAACAAAACCATATTAACAATTGGCTCATATTAAAATGAAAATATTATAATACTTTTAAATAACATACTCTTAAAAAAATATAAATAGATAAAATTTCATATATTAGTTAGTATTTGAACATTTTATTTAAAAATATTGGCTCGATTGAGAGACCTGTGGCTTTAAAAGCTTGGGTGACGTTTAACTTATACCTATGACCTTACTATTTTGTTCGAACCTTATTGTGTTTGTTTGAAATTTTTATAAGTTAGTGGATGACTTGTTAATTCAAATGTTTCTTAGTTAAGCACTCTGTATATTAGTCCTCTACTTGGAACACTTGAACTCGTTCAAATGATCCAAGCATTAGATAGTGTTCAACTTAAGGAAATTTTTAGTTACTTATTTGTTAGTGATTTATTGTCTCATTTACTAAAGCCTTTAAAGCCAAAGTATGATGTAGGAATTTTAATATAGTTCTTGGACTTGAAATGGAATAATTTATGAGTCATGGCTCTTTTTTAGGGTCTATGGTGAACTTTTGGGGGTGATAGAAAACCTTATTGACTATTCTTGATGTTAGTTGTGGATTGGACCACGTGGATAACATATTAATCTTCTATCGATAATTTGGTGGCGCACAACTCACTTGTTAGGATACCTCTTATTCAATATCTTAGCTAAGGGTGTATGCTTTGGCTAGATATTGAGGCTTTTAGTGCAATCAACTTTGCGGTGTGGTAGTCTGGGCTACATGGCATGGGACTTGCAAGTTAGGATGCTTCTTTACATTAGTTTTATCCTAGATTGCAAAACATATGACTAGGGTATGTCCTAGTTTTAACCATAAGGTGCAGTACCCATATACGGTGTCGCACCAAAGGCTCTGAACTTTTTAAACCTAGGTAGTTCAGGCCCATTCATCGTGTTGTTTCTTACTCACTACATTTTGTAAAGGTACATTACAAAATGTACATTTCTTGACGTGATATTAAGGGTTTCTTAGTATTAAGATGACAAACCTCTCGAGTCATAGCCCCATTTCTAGGTCTAAGGCTAATTAAGAGACGATTAGACCAAGTGATTAGATTAAGTTAAGTTGTTATCTACGTAAGCTTTATCCCAAACTACACAACATATAATCAGAGTGCGTCCTCATAGTCAATTAATGTCTTAGCCTTAATAGACAATTTGGTGGAATGAGTCCTAAGATACAGATCCAAGTTTACTTCTTATTCATTATCTTTTATAAGGGTGCATTCCCTGCCTGGGTGTTGAACACTTAAGGCTCTAGAATTTTTCAAGCTCAAAAAGCTTAGGCCTGCTTCTTCATTTGATGATGGATTTTCTGTCTGAATGAATCGTTTAAGTGTGGATTTTTGATTTATAGAAAGATGTATGTATCTTAAGTGCTTCCTTTAATGATAATAATAAATTTAAATTACAAATAAATTGAAATTATCCTAGGATCATAAATTGAAATATAGCCAACTAAGGATATTTATTTTACTAAGTTTCATAACAATTAAAATTGTAAAGACATTAAGTAAAAACTTTCTAATTTTGGCTTGGCGGGACTTTTACTTCTGACCCGTTTGGATTCTTGTGAAATAGCATTTTCTTGCCACCTTTTTATTTCTACTTACTACATCTGTTCCCATATCTTTTGAAAACTTTAAGGCAACGCAACAACTACATCATTGCCTCATGAAAGAAAGGCATGTCCATGATATAATTGTAAGAAGAAGGGTAGTCCATCATAATTATTCTAGTGTTAGTGCTCTGTTCAATTGTGATTGGTAGGGTTACATTACCTTTTGGGATAAGTGTGAGTTTAGAGAATCCTACCAAGAAAATAGTTACTTACTTTAGAGGATAAGAAAACGTCATTTGCTTCCATGACTCAGAGAATAAGACGTCAGTTGAGTTGCTGATATCTATTAATATTCGATGCAAAGTTATGTTGGACACCTAAATAGTGACTACCAGAGCATCCACGTAAGTGTGGATCAACCTATGAGCTTTTCTCTCTGAAAATGATGTGTGAGCCTGTAAGTTTAGGATATTTCCTTGAGTTATGTGAAGTAATAACTTGTAGAATTTTTGGGCTAAAGATGGCCTTACAAATGAGCATTTTGTGGGCAATATTAGAATTACCTCAACAAGACATAACTCTAACTTTATAGACTTCTTATCCTCAAGGTTGATTTCTTTCTCTGGATGGGAAGACTAACCGTGGTAGTCGTAGTTGTTGTTGCCACTATTTTTATGGCTCTATCTACTGTGGTTTGGATTGTTAATAAATTCATGCAAGTACCCTTTCTTGGTTAGATGCTCAATTTCATCTTTAAATTTCTAAAAACCTTCAGTTGAGTGGCCAATATCTTTATGAAACCTACAATACTGAGAGTTATCCCAACAAGGATTCTTCAATTTCTTGAGCTAATGTACGAAAGGTTGGCATTTAACTTGCATAAAAACAACCTATTTGGTTGCCTTGAGTAGTGTGTAACTTTATAAATTCTGTTAGGATAGACGAGATTTTCATCCATTCCTTTTCTATTATTTCTTTAGTTTGACTTGAATTTTTTGTTGTCATGACATAGGGGTTCATCTCCCCTTTATGCTTATATTCTTTTTTACGAGATTCTTTGTTCTTTTTTTTATGAAAATCATTTCGTCCATATTAATATAAGTATTAATCCTTATTATAAGGGTATCACGGTGTTAATGTCTTTAGCCTTCTTCTCTTTGTTAAGAAGTGTGACAAAAACTATTTCCTAAATTATGTGAAGAAACTAACAGTTTTGAGATTCAAAGTATGATTTTAAATATAAATAATAATTATTGGACTTATATCATCTTAAGATAATTATATTACATTTATATTCATATGATGATTAGATACTTATTGGATTGACTCATAAGTTGTTTTACTAATTGTGATTACTCTTTGATTGTCACGTACAAAATTATTCCAAAAAATGTTTATATAAAAATAGTTGTTAAATTAAATAATATTAATATTTATTTTAATATAATTATTTTATTATGTAAATTATGAGAAATTATTTATGTGGTATTTTATTTTAATAAAATATAAGTTTAATCGAGTATGTTTTAAAATATTTTATACGTGAAAAAAAATTAATTAATGTGAAAGTATATTTTAAAAATAATAGATAATATCTAATAAATTAATAATTTTTTTTATAAATATAAATTTTAAATTTTAAGGTCGCATGTTGCATGCTAGCCGCCCCTACCTCAGCCAACCTAAATACCTCCAACGTGATGATAAAAATTAAGATGATTACTTCTCTACTTTATTTGGTATGATTAGGTTTTGAGAAATGATATTTATAAATTTGAGATGTGATATAATTATAGTATTATTTATAAATATAATATATTTGTAAAATTTTATAAAATAAAAATTTATTATCATTAATTAAAATAGTAATATATATAGAGAGAGAGAGTAAGGTTTTCAAATTTTCTCTTCTTTTTCCTTGTATACGCTGGGATTGAGAAATACTAAATAAAAATATTAAATTTACGTAAATTTATATTCATAATATATTTGTTAAATTTTATCAAATAAAAAATTATTATCATTAATTAAAATAATATATATATAGTAATTTTTTTAATTTTTTTCCTTTTTCCTTGATTGTATACGTGGGGTTGAGAAATCCTAAATAAAAATATTAAATTTATTATAATGTGTTAGATTTTTATTAAAAATAAATAACTTCACATTTTTAATTTTTTTTTCTATGTTACACGTTATAATTAATTAAATATAAATTTATATTCATTTGGTATTTAACTAGTTAAGTTGTTTTGTTTTAAATATAGATATAAATTTAACCCATTTCAATCAAAATTTGAATGATTTGATTTAATTTGAATTCATAAAACTAATTTGTTTTTACATTAATAATTTTCAAATAAAATTTATGATTAAATATTTATTCTACTAGTTTTATCATAATATTTTTTAAAATATGAATTAAGTTGATATTTTTAAAAAATTATATAACTTTTAATATTATAGACATTATTTTATTTATTACATCATTTAAAATAACTATATTTTTAGGGGAAAAATCACCTATATTTGCATAGTCTTTTTGTTTAAAAACCAACGGTATCAAAATTACTCTATTTTTTATTTTTTAAATACTTAATTTTTCTACTATATTTTACATATTTATCATATAAAAGCTTTCAAATTTTACTCATTGAAGCCTAACTATCTTAATCATCGAAACTTAATTATCTCATTTATAAAAACTTAACTATCTCATCAATCGAAGCTTAATATTGTATTTTATTATTATTAATTTTTTTAATTAACTTTTAATTAATTTTTTTATTATCGTGTCATATGAATTGTTTAATTTTATTTCTAACTTAAGAATTGGTATGCAAATATACAAGTATATGTTAGATGTATTGCTTATATAATGTGACAGATTAAGTTGATCACACTCATAATTTATTTTTTTATTTGATTGGGTTCAGCTCGCTTCGCTAACTTACATCTATCTTATTACAAATAATATATTTTTATATATTATTTGTAAATTACACTTATTTTAACTTTCTTTTATCATCAATAAAAAATAATACAAAATTATCAAATTTAAATATAATCAAATATTTTATAGCTAAACTTTAGAGTTGTAATTAATTTAAAAAATATGATACAACCAAATCAAAATTATACATAATTAAATTATACTCAACCTATAATTCGAATCAAATCTAAATTTAAATATGAATCAATTGATAAATAATTGGTTTCAAAGTTAAAATTATACGGAATTTGAATGAAAAATATGCCAAAATGCATATTATTAATTTAGATTTTGGTTTGAATTTGAACGTGAATGAATAAGTTTTATAGTAAATTTTAATTTAATTTAGATTGAATTATTATTAAAATTTAAATAAATAAATATTATAAACAATAACATAAAAAATTTTAATTTATATATATTTTTAATGTATATAAAAATTTAAATAACGTTTAAAATAATTTTAAATAAAAATATGTTTATATTTTAAAGTAACAATATATATTGTCTTTTATATTTTATTTTTAATTTTAAAAAATTGAAGTAAATATTTTAAAAATATGAAGTGCACTTTTATAATAAATGTCTCCAAATTATATTAATAGATTTAATTTAACAATTAAATTTTGAAATATTATAATATTTTTATTTAAAATATAATATAGAAATTAATCAAACATAAAAAAATAAAAATATGCATTGATTTAAAATTAAAATATTATATGTATTGTATTAATAAATTTTTTGTTAAAATTAACCCATGCAAAAAAAAAAAATATAAGGATTGATTTAAATTATATAATTCTTGGTAATTTTATAAAAAACATCAATGAATTATTATATTTATTTCATTAATATTATTGAATTATTTTTTTTGTCTCTTATATACCATCTAATTTATAAAAAAAAATTATTAGTATCACTTTATTAATTTATAACTCATGATATCGTTTATAGACTAACATAATAATATAAATAATTTTTTTTATGAGTTATATATTATAAACAAGGTGAAAAAAAAATTTGATGATACGAACAAAAAAAAATAATAATTTGATGATATTTTTGTAAGTTTATTTAATAATTTATTAGATTTAATTTAAATTCATTTTGAAAAGATGAAAAATACGCTGTTTAGTAGGATTGTATTTTATTTAAGGGTGAGTAAGATAGGAGATCTATTTTTTAAAAATTAAATATATTTTAATTTTTAAAATTTTTGAATCAATCATTATTAATTTTTTTATTATAAAAAATAAATACATTTATTTTTATAATTATTTAAAGTAAACTTTTAAAATTTTACAATTATTAAAAAAATTGCGTAATCTAAAAATTGAATCCAACTTTTATAATAATATATAGTAATATACAGTAGAGAACCTTATTTCAGTATTTAAAAAAAAATTTGAGGGTTTTATTTGTTTTTTTTTTCTTTATGAATTGTGACGATTGACATCAATGGTTTGACTTTCCATAGACGTAAGGAGTTCTAAAAGCAATACCAAAAAAAAAAGGGGGGGAAAACGTAAAAAGTTATGTAAATGATCACGGATGACGAAAGCAAGATTTAACATATGAAAATTGATTTTTGTCGCTAACCTCAAATTATATGTCCGATAACTATTAGTAGAAAAATTACAATCCTTCGTGTGAAAGAATATTTATCTTTTTATGGAATGGTTTGAGTACGAATTACGAGTTTGTGTTTGAATTCTATTAAAAAAATATTACTATAAAAACAAAGAGATTATAAATAAAATAATAAAAATAAATTTTTTAAAAATTACAATTATAAAAATTTACATCAATTTATATTCTATTTATTAATATATTTAATTTATTTATAATTTTTACATGTATATTCCTTAAAACACATAATATAATATAATTATTTATTATTTTTAACATGATAATAGAACCATTGTTCTGATTTTTTTTTATTTAAATGAAATTATATTTATTTAAATTTAAACATTATCATTATATTGTATAGTTTTTTTTAAGAAATATTTAACCATCAACTAATAAGTTTAAATCTATGTGGAGTTAAAAGTTAAAACAAAGATTATATAAAGCACGCAACTGTCAATAAATAAACAATGGTTTATATTGGTTTTCCAAAATCTAAGTTTAGGTGTTTGGAATTTAAGTTCCAGTTAAGTTGCTTTTAAGGGATCCAATAGTTTCCCCTCTTCCTTTCACTGGTATTCCAAATTTCTAACTATTTGTTATTTTCTTAGCTTTTTCGAGATGGAAAGCTCTTTTCTAATCATCCACCATGCATTCATGACTCAACTTGTCAGTATATATACAAAATATTACATCACCATCTGTTCTAATTTATTAATTTTTGCCCCCCTAAGAATTTCTAATTTAATATAATGATAAATAAATAAATTATAAATATAATTTTCTAAACAGTTTAAGTGTTTAACATTGATATATAAAGGGATTACATTAAAAGTTAAAAATCAAATCGTAAAACTAAAGGAATAAAAAATAAAAATGGTTATGCAACATAGCCTTATCATTTAAGTTTAACTATAAATTAGGATTTACATTTTGTATGTCTTGGAGGGAAAGAAATTTTAATATTTATTTTAAAATTAAGTATATTTTAAAAAAAATAATTTTTTTTTTGAATAATTACATTACTGGTAATTGAAATTGAAATTTTAGATTTTATATATATCTTAATTCAAGACATCTAGTTAAAATCACAACAATCTAGCTGATAATCTGAACGTGCCTCTATTTAAAAGATTGAGCTGGGACCCAAGTTGGTCATTGAGCTAACCGATTGCTTATTGGATAGTGGTATTTCATCAATAAAAAAATTTATTATTTTAATTTACTTTTATGCAGATAAACCAATTTCTCATATAAAAAACTAATGGGACTTTTTATGCACTTTTACAAAAATAATGAATTATTTGCCCATAAATTTGATGAAATAATTTAACCCTTATTTCAATTTGAATCACTAAGCTAAAATTTGTACAAACCTCGTTAATTAAAACATAAAATAAACGTGCTATATCTTTCCAAGTTTCCACAAGCCTATTTTCTTTGAACCGATATTCAGCAAGAAATGAAAATTAACTACTTACCTAGGAATGTGCGGCTTGGGGAGAGGAATATCAAAATTAACACAAAAATTTACATATTTTTAAAAATAATATAATCTTAACACACCAATTTATCTATCATATAACTAAAACTTAAAGATAAAATTTACTTCGTATTCATTCATTCAATCAAAAAATAATTTACTTCGTTATTTAACTTCTTTAATTTATCAATAATTAATCAATTTTATGTCAACAATATTCGTAATTATCAACGATGAATCGACTTCAATCACAATTATTCAATATTAGTTAAAAATCACTAAAACTATTAAGGGTTATGAGAAAAAAAAAATTTCATCAATCATATTTTTAGAATTTGTAAGAATTATACATTTTTAAAATTAATGAAATGTTAATTTTTAAGAAAAAATATATTTTAAACAGATTTTGTAATTTAATAAATACTATTTTTATTCTTACTACCTAGCCAATACAATGTATTTGTTGACTTGAAACAAATTCAATTTTGTTGCACTCTTGTTTGTTCAACCTAAGAGCCGACGGCTCAGTTGCACACCTCATTTTCTTCGTAGAGGTCTAGAGTTTGAGTTCTTTTTGGTTTATTACACCGATGCAAATTGTGGCGGATTTAGAGCGAGTGCCTCAAATTTTTTAGGCTGAAACGGTACATTTGGTTGAAAAAAAAGATACCGTATAATTAGTTTCTAATTAATATAAGTATCACTTACGTGTAAAATAAATAAAAATATATAATTAAAAATTAAAAATCATATTTTAGGTAAAAAAAAAATATTTACTTGTTAATAATATATTTTTTATATAGGTGGAGTTTTGATTGTGATGCAAGATAAGGTTTAGATTTAGTATTGTTTTAATCTTTTTAATATATATTTTTTAATTAATAAATATGTTATTTTTATTTTTATACTGTTAGGTATAAATACTATATTTATTTCACTGTGTGATATAATTATTGATTTTATTTTATTTTTAATTTCAAATTTATAATTCTTTAATTTTAGTTCAGACTTTGTTTTGATAGGGTCCATGACTTACAATAACGCCAAGAAAAAGGGACCCATGATCCAATATGGGCTTCTGCGGACCAAAATAGTACTTCTGATATGTGGATTCATCAAAGAAAACTTCGTCAGTAGGCCGATAGAGGAATTATAATCAGCCCATTAGTAAAGAGTGGAAAAAAGCCTGAAAGTATTGATTTTTTTTTTGTTGGAAAATGATTAACATTTTTGTTTTTTTTTTAAATAATGATAAGTAGTTTGACAAAAAAGTGCTTATTTGTTTCCTCTGCCGCTTTTGCAACAATCATTGGGACGGACTCTGGGAATCTGAAATGAATGTATATTAGTGTTTTTTATTTATTTTATAATTAATTCCGTTTTCAAGTTATAGTTTTTAACATAAATTTTCAAAATAAATATTATTTGATAATTAATTTTATTTTCAATCTCAAAATTTGATTAGAACTCAATTTCATTTTTACCTTTATTGTTTCTAAAACTAAAACAAATAAAAAATAAAAAAATAATATTTTAAGTTAATTTTTTATTTCATTATTTAACTTTATTTATTCGTTTTTGTGACTCAAGAGAGAGAATGAAAAAATAAAAAATAATTTTTTTTATCAAATAAGTTTATTTATTTTTTAATAAAATAGAAAACAGAAAACTTGATTTAAACACAAGAAAATTAAATTTGAAAACAACTCTTCAGTTACAAAGTGAGTAATTAGCTAAGACTTCACCCTCAATTATTCAAAAAAAAAAAAACTATTAACCTTGTTTTTGTTAAGAATAAAACAATAAACCTGTTAACAGCAAATAATTTTTATATTATTTGAATAAATATTTTTTTATTAAACTCTTAAAGTGACTATTACATATAACTAATATATATGTAGAGTTTTTACTACTTATATAAATCACATTTATCTCACACTACACTAATTTTGAAATGTAGCCTAAGGTAGAGATTAATTAATTATACGTTGGTAGGTGTCTCCGCTAAAAATAGGCCTAAAGCCCGGAAGGAGTTAGGTGCCAAATTCAGTTAAGCAATTATGGTTCACAGCTGTTTTTTTTTTCCTTCTTTAAGCTCGACTAACATTTGAATAAAAAATTCACCTAATTTATATTTTTAATTATTTTTATTCACATATTTATAACATACTAATCGCACACTAAAAACGACATATTTCATTTTTTTTTTTTACCCTTTGTTTGATTTTCTAAGGCCCCAATACTTCAATTGTTAGCTTGAAAAGTTGCCTAAATAATGTATGCTTGCGAAGGCCATAAATTTATAGGTAAATTACTCAAATTCCATTTTTATTGGCAAACATATAATGTTTCAATCCAAAAAACTTTGTACAGTAATTTATTATTATTATTATTGATTTTAAAATATTAATCTTAAAGTAAAGATAAATCTATATTTCTCAGGTGATATAACACAAATTAAAAAATGGTAGTATATGTTCATTACTTTTGTAAAAAATTGGACAATTATTTTTACAAAATAAATTTTTGTAACATTTTTCGTAAAAATAGTAGATCTCTTTTAACCAACTAATAGATACGAGTTTAAAGTATATTTTTGTTAAAAATAACATACTTGAGTGACGTTTCGTCTAAATTTTAAAAGTTTGACCCTAAAGTAAGATAAGTCTTATTTTAATTATAAATAGTACACTAATATATTTCTTAATTATTATATTTTACTTTTTTTATATACTAATATCTCTTTCAAAATGAAACATTTAATTTTAAAAGATTAACTTTGAAATAAGATAAGTTTCATATTACTTATAAATATTATATTATGTGTAACACTTTTTTTATATAGATTAATATTTCCTCAAAATGTAATTTGACACAAAACTTTGTATTTTAAAAATCTTTTTATTGTGTTCTAATTTGATTTGGATCATTTGTATTTCTTTATTTTTGTAAGTTTTTTGTATCTTTTTAACAAAGGAGTCTCTTTATTTTTTTTTCTTAATATATTGATCAATTTTTGTTTTGATATCATACAAATTTTGTATAATATATAAGTAATATAAGTTATATAATCTAATAAAATTAATCTCAAAGAAAATTAAATATCATATTATTTATAAATATTACATTAATATTCTTTAAAATAATAGAAGATATTATTTTTATGATTAAATGATATGGTTACGTTAAAATATAAAAATATCTATCTAATTATTATTTAATTATATTTTTAATTGAATAATAATATCATTAATAAAAATATTATTAATTAATATTAATTTATGTAATATCTTTACCCTTTTCATACAACATCTTAATTCGTTTGGTAAAGCTTGTTGTAACATGAGAGACTGAAGTGCAAGTTGTATATAATATTAGGCACGCTCTGATAACAACGTTTGTTAATTTTCTCTGATTTTTGTTGAGAGAGTTATTGAATTGATTTTGGCTTAATATCTAATGTTATATTTATACATTGAAAGGAAGAAACTAGCCGTTACTAAACTAGCCGTTATTAAACTAGCCGTTACTAAACTAGCCGTTATTAAACTAATTATTCTCAACACTCCCCCTCAAGTTAGGTGTGTAGATCGTAAATCGACCTAACTTGCTTAAATTTT
Source organism: Hippophae rhamnoides (assembly GCA_033030585.1). Taxonomy (NCBI): domain Eukaryota; kingdom Viridiplantae; phylum Streptophyta; class Magnoliopsida; order Rosales; family Elaeagnaceae; genus Hippophae; species Hippophae rhamnoides. The sequence continues at coordinate 64,713,404 of CM065428.1, read as the reverse complement.
CTTCAAATGATTTTAAATCTAAACCTTTGGTGAAGATGTCTGCCAATTGTTTTTCACTTCTCACAAATGGAGTTTCAATTTCCTTTGCTTGAATTTTTCTCGAATGAAGTGGCAATCCACTTCAATGTGTTTTGTTCTCTCGTGAAACACCAGATTTGATGCTATATGTCGCACCTCTTGAATTATCACAAAACATCTTCATTGGTTCTTGAATTTTAATTCCGATATCCAAAAGAAGTTGTTTTGATCCAAGTTAGCTTCGCTTGAGGTTGATGCCATGGCTCGATATTCCGCCTCTCGCACTTGATTGTGTCACAACATTTTGTTTCTTGCTTTTGTGACTAAATTTCCGCCTACTGACGTGCAAAACTAGTGGTTGATTTTCTATCAAAGCTACCAACCCAATCGCATCGGAGTAGCCACACACTTCATTAGAATTATTATTACGTTTCATGAGAATTCCTTTACTACGTGTCCCTTTAAATATTTTAAAATTCTATGTATAGCAATTTCTAAATGTGGTGTTCTAGGTGTATGCATAAATTTACTAATTTAGCTTCTTGAAAAAGAAATGTCTGGTCAAGTTCTGCAGATTAAATAAATTAATTTTCCTACAAGTCTTTGAAATTGGCTTATGTCTTCTAAGGGTTCGCCATCCTCAATATTTAATTTGCATTTACTATCTATTGGTGTAGATGTTGGTTTACTCCCTAATTTACCAGTTTCTTTCAATAGGTCAAGTGTATATTTTCTTTGTGAAATAAAGAGTCCATTGGGTGAATGTGCTATTTCTATTACTAGAAAATATTTTAACAAACCTAAGTCTTTGATATCAAAATTCTCCTTTAATTTCATTTTCACCTTTTTAATTTCTTCCAAGTTATTTTCGATAATTATTATATCATCTACATATACTAGAATTATGGTTGTGAATGTACCATAATTTTTGGAAAATAATGAGTGATCGGCATTACTAATTTTAAAATCACAAGAAATTAAATAAGAGCTTAGTTTTCCATACCATGCTCGTGGAGATTGCTTTAGTCCGTAAATAGATTTTTTTAACCTACACACTAGACTAGAATTGTTTTCTTTTTTTTATGACCATGTGGAAGTGTCATATATACCTCTTCTTCAAGTGTTCCTTGGAGAAAAGCATTCTTGACATCCATTTGATGTAAGGTCCAATTTTGGTTTACCGCTATGGAAAGTAAAATCCTAACGGTATTCATTTTGGCCACGGGTGCAAATGATTCTTGATAATCTACACCATAGGTTTGAGTGTAATCTTTTGACACTAATCGTGCTTTGTACCTTTCAATAGTACCATCACTATTAAAATTAAATCTTATAGACCCATTTGCATCCTACGGGTTTCTTTTCTTCGGGTAGTTGTACGACTACCCATGTTTCATTTTTTTCAAGTGCTCGAAGTTCTTCTTCCATTTCTTTGCACCATACCGATTCTTTATTGCTTCCTCATAGTTATTTGGCTCATTTTCTTTGGAAATTGAGGTCAAATAAGTCCTATATTATGGTGTAACATTTTCATAAGATAAATAATTTTGGATAGGATATTTTACCTCATATGTTACAAAATCCCGTAATCTAGTTGTAGGTTGTGGAGTCCGATTAGACCTTCTCAATGGTATTATTTCGATAGTACCATCTTCCCCCTCACTTTGAGAAGTTTCATCCTCTTCTTTATTTCATTTTCATTTTCTACTACTATATTTCCTTCTTCAGAATAAAAAAATGGAAATGTAAATTCATTTGGTTCCTCTTGGTTATTAGTCTCATTTTTTAGTGTTTTGTAATATGGCTCATTTTCTTGGAATGTCACATCTCTTGAAATGTAATGTTTTTTGTTAATCGTATCATAGCATTTATAACCCTTTTTTTGAGATGAATACCCCAAGAAAATAGCTTTTATTGATGTATAATCTAACTTATGTTGTTTATTTTTGTGCACATAACATGTACATCCAAATACTCTTAAATGATAGATATTGAGTTTTTCTTGGTAGAGGATTTCTAGTGGGTTTTTGAAATTTAAATTAGCACTTGGCAATATATTAATTAAATATGTTGCGGTGAGAACAGCATCCGACCAAAAAATTATTGGAACATTATTTTGAAACAAAAGTACTCTTGTTACTTCAAGTAAATGTCGATTTTTTCTTTCTGACACACCATTTTGTTGGGGTGTGTAAATACACGTTGTTTGATGTAAAATTCCTTTTTCCTTGAAAAAATTTGTAAAATTTTGATTTACAAATTCCGTTCCATTATCACTTCTAAAAGTTTTAATCTTTGCATCATATTGATTTTCTACAAAATTATAAAATTCTTGAAATTGAGAAAACACTTCACTTTTATTTTTTAACAAGTGTAACCATGTAGTTCTTGAAAAATCATCTATAAATATAACAAAGTATTTATAACCATTAAATGACTCAATTGGAGCAGGGCCCCAAACATCAGAATGTATTATCTCAAAAGGTTTTTTTCTTTTACAATTGGATAAACTAAATGGTAAATGGTAACCTTGTGTGCTTTCCTAATTTGCAAATTTCACAACTACTACAATCTAGTTGTTTGAAATCAAAAATACATTTTAAAATCTTATCGGAAGGATGTCCAATTCTCTTATGCCAAAGAGTGCCTAATTCTTCTTCTTTTTTAATATTGAAGTTGCACTTTTCTTCACTCTGAATATAAAGCCCATTTTCTAGAAAACCTTCACCAATGATATTCTTCGTTATCAATTCCTGAAAATCACATTTTTGGATGTAAATGTAATTTCACAATTTAAGTCTCGTGTGATTTTACTAATGGATAACAAGTTAGATGTACAATTATTCACATGCAAAACATTTGAAATTTTTCTTGAAAGGAGACTAATTGAACCATTTTCTAAAATTTCCATTTTTTCACCATTTGCAACGATTACAAATTGTTTAGTCTCAATTTTTTTGTAATTATTGAGTAAGTTTTATTTCCAGCTTATGTGATCAGTTGAACTCGAATCAAGAATCCATTTGGAATTCAAAGAATTTTGAGTAAGGTTTGTAATCATACAGAGGTTTTTTGAGATTTTCCTTGAAACATCACGGATAATTGTGTATACAAATTTACTTCATTTGATCGATATCCACCTCCACCTTTTATTTCTTTTTAGCTCTGTTTGTACTCATATCCTCTTTTTCCTTTTGTGCGGAGTAACCCATTTTCTCTCTGCTTCTACCCCGATTTTGTCGCCGATCTCCCCTTCGACGAAGCCTCTACCTCGCCTTCCCTTTGTCGGAGATGAGGGTTGTGACACCAAGATTCTCGCGCTTGTGTCCTTCCTTCTTACAATAATCGAAATAGCGAGAGTGAGTGTTTGGTCTCCCGACGTTACGGCCTAGGGTTAGATCTCGGTGATGAAAGCCTTGGCTTCGGGGTTGTCGGGTAGTTGAGTACCCATCACTTTATTCTTCTTGTCTCTTCTTCTTCAACCATCCCAACAACCTCGTCAACGGATGGCGAGATCACCCATGAGAAGAATTTGTGAGCGTACCCCTCATAGCTTGAATCGAGCTTGGAAAGGAAGGTGAAAATTCCATCCTGCCTCTCTCTTTGATTTCATCAAGATCGGTTGTGAGAGGTCGATACACTCTAATCTCATCATTCTTTTTTGGATTTTTCTTGAATAGTTCGGTTCTACAGATTGATTTTGTTGTTGTAGCGGTTGAAGTTCTTCTTTGATAAATAAGAGAGTAATTTTTCTTCTTTAGAACATTATCTCGCTTTTAACATACATATCTCGAGCCGTATCTAGATATGTCATGAGATCGGGGAGATATGGGGTTCCATGGTTACTGAATAACCAACTTATGACGAGATTGTCACTCTTTCTCCATTCTGAAATTTCCTTTCTTTCTTCAACTGTTGGGTGTGTTGGATCTTCGGCTTTTGGTTTTGATTTCTCACCAGTGACATGCTCAAATTTGTCTCTGCCGATTAGACCAAAAGTCACTTGACGTGCCCAAAGATGGTAATTTTTACCATTTAGCAGCACACATTTAAGTCTCTCTATATGTTGTGACATTTTCTAGATTTCTTGAACTTATACAGTTCTTGTTTGTGGGATTGATTTGGGCTCTGATACCATGTTGATTTTCTCTGATTTTTGTTAAGAGAGTTATTGAATTGATTTTGGCTTAATGTCTAATGTTATATTTATACATTGAAAGGAAGAAACTAGCCGTTACTAAACTAGCCGTTATTAAACTAGCCGTTACTAAACTAGCCGTTATTAAACTAGCCGTTACTAAACTAGCCGTTATTAAACTAGCTGTTACTAACTAGCTGTTATTAAACTAATTATTCTCAACAACGTTGAATTCGATTTGACATGGGAGCCATTTAATTTGAAACTAATACATGCTAATCACTTGTACGTATATTTTTATGTAAATCAATTTTTCCCGAGTCAAACCCACCGATTATTGTTTTTGATCGATAAATGCTGGCAGCTTGTTGCTCATACTCAAAGTCATTCTAATGAATCATAAAATTCAAGACCTAGCTATTCTAGGTCTTAGGCGCAAAATAACCACCACTAGTTTAATTACTAAAGGCGAGGATTTCCTTCGAAAAAGTTAAAATAGTTATGTTTTTGAAAAATATAATTTCAATAAGATATAGGGATAAAAACGATATCAAAGAATATATCGTGAAAATGTCTCTTATTTCATCTAAGTTGATAGAAATTAAATTAAAATTCTTTGAATACTTATGGTGAATTTGGTTTTAATATCCACTCAAATTGTAGTTTAACATGTATAAGGTTAACTATAACGGTTAAAAAAGACTTGATCTTTGAATGATCTCATCTTATAATGTGTTTAACAAGAAAAAATAATGAAGTAGGATAAAATAGAGAGTACTCAATTGATCTTAACCTCTAAATAGAAGGACAAGAGAAATGATAGAAAGAAGGATAATGAAGTTACAATTAAGTACACATGGTATAAAAGGAAAATTAATTAGTGAAAATTTAACTATGTTATGGAACAAGAGATTAAGTTATATCTTCAAATGAAGAATATAATAACTTATATTTGATGAAATTTTAAACATTTTAGATTTTACATAATTTGATATTTATGTTAACTATATAAAGGGGAAAAAACCAACAAAATGAGATTTAAAGTTAAAAAGACTTTAAAAATCTTTAAACTTATACATACAAACATTTATGAGCCATTATCTACAGTTGCTTGGAATTATCAAAAATAATTTATAACGTTTATAGACAATATTTTTTAAGTATGACTATTATTTCTCATTTATGAAAAGACATAATCTTTGGATGTGTTCAAAAATTATAAAACTCAAGTTAAGAACAAATTCATCAAAATGATCAAAAGCGTCAAATCTAATAATGATGGTGAGTATTACGATAAATATGACAATTCAGGTGAACAACATCTATGACCATTTGCTAAGTTCCTTGAGGAATGCGATATCATCACACAATACACTATACTATGTTCACCGACTATGGATAGTGTTATTGTAAGAAAAAAACATTACGCTTAAAGACATAGCAATGCGTGTGATTTTTCATTCTACCTAACCAGAATCACTTTGGGGAGAAACACTTAAGAATGAAGCATATATCTTTAATAGGGTTCTAATTAAAGTAACAATTAAAACCCCTTATGAACTTTGGACGAGTAAGAAGCTTAGTTTAAAGCACATGCATATTTGAGGATGTCTAGCTGAGGCAAAATCTTATAGGCCTAATGTTGCTATTTTATTGGATATTCTGAAAAATTCAAGGGATACAAGTTCTATGATCCAAGATCTAAGTTAATTTTTAAGTTAGAAAATACACAATTTTTTGAGGATGTCAAGTTTACAAGGGAAGACATAATTAGAGATTTTGTCTTTGAAGAGGAATATATTGATATTCCCACTAGTGCTATTATATTGATGAGGATCACATTCCTAACTTTAATCCAGACACAACAAATAAAGACTATCTCGAAGAACCTCATATTCAAGAAATTTTTCTTGAAGAACAAACTCTACCACCTTAAGAACTCATGCCATTGAAAAGATCTACTAGGGAAAGGAGAAGTACAATGTCGAATGACTACATCGTATTTCTCAAAGAATATGAGTTTGATATTAGAGTGATGAAAGAAGATTTTATCAACTTTCGTCAAGCTATAAAAAGTCCTAACTCTCAAAAATGGATTGTTGCCATGAATGAAGAGATTAAGTCTATGAAGGACAATAGCGTGTGAGATCTTGTCCTATTTCCAAAAGGTACGAAACCTCTTGTTTGTACATGGATATTTAAATCCAAGAGGGATTCGATAGGCAATATAAAGAGATACATGGTCCATCTTGTCACACAAGGCTTTACACAAAAATAAGACATCGACTATAAAGAGACTTTTTTTTAAAGAGTCTTTCATGATTATAATCACATTAGTAACGTATGTCTATCTTGAGTTACATTAGATGGATATTAAAACAATGTTTCTCAATGGATATGACACGTAGAAAATGTTCTCAAGAGATATGACATGTAGAATTATAAACCAGGTGATACCTCTATTGCTAAGGGAGAAAAATTAGTCTCAATTAGCGCCCTAAGAATAATTTTGAGGAAAAGATTCCTTATGCATCAGTAGTAGAGAGTTTGATGTATGTTCATGTATGTACGAATTCAAATATTACATACATTATTGGGATGTTGGATAGATACTTAAGTAATCTAAGATTATACCATTGAAAGGAAACCAAATGAGTCTTCTGGTACTTATAGAGAACAAAAGACTACATGCTCACATATCAAAGGTCAGATCAACTTGAGATAATTGGGTATAATGACTCTAACTTTTTTGGATGTTAAGATAGTGTGAAATCTACATCGAAGTTATGTCTACCTGCTAGTTAAAGATGTTATTTCTCGAAAGAGTCCTAAAAGGTCTCTTATTATAGTCTCTTCTACCATGATTGCAGAGTTTATACCATTTTATGAGGCATCTAATAACAAAATATAGCTATGAAATTTTGTCACAAGACTACATATAGTATATGGTATCGAAATATCACTTAAGTTATTTTGTGATAATAAATCGGTAGTGATATATTCCACTAACAATAAACGCTCGACGAAGTTGAAGCATTCAAACATATAGAGATTAGGTTCCTGGTTGCTAAGGAAAGAGTTCAAAGTATATATGTGTCTAGAATAAAACAATAAAAACTCCATGATTACATATACACTCACTAAAAGATTGTCACCCAAAATGTTTCATAAGCACACTACTCATATGGGTATAATGATATTTGAGGATATTCATTTTTTAGTGAGAGTTTGTAATTTTAAATGTTTATTTGATAGATACACTTTTAATTATTTCAATTTATGGATATTTTGAGGTTATTTTCAACAGAAATAAAGTTTTGGTTTCTTTATACTTTGATTTTGGTATGGTTAATCTCACTAAGGTTTAAGGTTTGACCAGATGGAAATATGTATGTTAGGATCACATTGTATAAAAGTTCTATGCTACATATCCACATCATGATTCATGTCATTTAGTTGTATCAACATATGTGATCGTTGATGGGTCGAGTTATGACAAATGTAACGAAGGTTGCTTTAATCCTATGTTGGTATAATTGATGGACGAGATTGATTACAAATACATTTTGATAATGGCACCAAAGTTGAGCTCGTATAGTTATTTTTGCAATGCATGATTATAAGGTTATACATATAACCTAAGTGGGAGATTGTTGGATCTTTAATCCAACGTTGGGGTTATATGTAAATAATTATGTATTATAAACTATCATGTAAGGTTAGACCCATTTAAAATTAATTTTATAAGGTTTAATTAATTTGGATTTTAATGCATCTAATATGATACGAGACCTTAATATGTAGAGATCTAAAGATAATGTCTATTTTAATAATGAGTTAGAATAGATATACAATTATTAACTATTTATATTATTTATAATCTACAGATCACACGTATTTTATTCTTCTTATCTCATATCATATTTTCAAAAAAAGTAGAGAAAAAACTAAAAAGTTTCTCTAATATATATGTGTATATTGGAAGACTAATTACTTTATTGTAAAATTAATTAATAACTATAAATTTAAATACATTTTTATATATTTATCTTTGATTCTTATTGGTATAATATAAACGTTACTTAAGTTATTTTTAGGTGATGTTTTTTACCGTAAATTATTTTATTCTAACAACACAAGTTATAAAATACCAATACCTATTTCAATATATCATAAAGTATTAAATAGACAAACTCAAACTAAAATTAGTTCACATTGACAAAGAAAAAAGTAGAAGGATTTAACCCACACGTAAAAGTGAACATTCTTATAACTTAAAATTTATGGCTCTTGTAAAGAAATTTGAATCATTTAACAATTTTGAATATTTATCATAGTGAAAAAAATTAGAGATTAGCTATTAATTTTAACGAACAGCCTAACTGCACAACTTTAATAATCATATAATAATTTGACGTACTCGATTATTTTCTTCTTACTAAATATTCATGATCTCTTTTTCGATAATACCTATAAATTTATTTAAATTATATCTGTTGTTGTTTTATGTTTGATTAATATTTAAAATTGTATATATTTTTAAAATTTATTAAATAAAAATCTAACTTATGATACAAATAATTGAAATTGTATTTTATTTTTTCCATTCCTACGCACCTAAAAAATTATACCAACCGTTGATAGTTTTATTCTATCGAAATCATTTTTCTCTGAGCTGTTCACACACTCATCGCTTTTAATAGTTAATTAATAATACCCGTACATGTCGCTTTTAATAGTTACAATTAACAGTACCCGCACTCTCTCTTAAACGCACAAATGTAGTTATTAAAGAAAAAGTCACGTAAGACATTATTATTATTATTATTTATAATTACGATGAATTTATATAATTATAATTAGAAAATTAGTTATTAAAATTGATTATATTTACGTATTCCTGTACATCTAATCCATTTAAATTCTTAAATTTTCTTAAAAAAATCATCTATTTGAAAAAAGGAATATTTATTTGATAACTATAAAATAAAAATACATGGACAAGGACTGAATGTAAATTAAAAGAAATGTAGGTTATAATTTTCTGCTTATATGATATATCAGCATATGAAAAAGGTAAGTTAGGACTAGTATAATATAAGAAAGACAACGTAGGAAAGAGATTCATAAGTGTATACTTCATTTTTGGTAAAATACCTTAATTAGTCGTGTATATACTTAATATTTTCAATAAATAGCTAATGAATTTGTGGCTTAAAGTGAAGTATATTTAAATGTATTGGATTTAAATTTAAGTTATGGATGTATGAATTATATTGTATTAAAAAATTATTAAATATAATATATTTAAATACATAGAATATATAATTATAAATATATAAATAGTATAATTATTTAAAAGAACTATTAATAAATAAAATTATATATTTATTTTACATTTTTAAGTAAATTATTATTTTTTAAAAATATATATAAATTAATCAAACATACGAAATATGTAAATAAATATTTATTTAAACACTATAAAATCTAGTTTTTCAAATACATTAAATATATAATTAAAATTATAATAATGACTAGTGTTTGTATAGTATTATCTAAGAAGAAATATTTTTGAACTTTTTTTTTGTTTGTTTTGCATTCTTCTCCATCTTAATTTTTACCTGAATCATTGATACAATAATTCTTTAAAAAATCTTAAATAAAAATATTCTATTATATATTTTTTTGTTAGAATACATAAAAAATATTAAGAGATGGGTAAAAACAAATATTTTTCTAATGTTAAAATCACTATTCTCGTTTCCATTTAAATTTTTCTAAGCAAAATATATGTCATTGATTCCTTTTTATAGAACAAATATTTAAATATTTTTATTTTAAGTTATAACAAAATATCATGGTTAAAATTAAATATTTCACTTATTTTTCTATAATATTTACATAAAAATATATATATTTTTAAATTTAAATTTTATTTTTTTAAAAATAATTGCAAGAATAATTAAATTAAAAAAATGAAAATATATTAAATTATTATAAAAATTATTTGTAACACAAGAGTAAATTGTTTTCAAGTTATATTCTTTAAGTTATTTTTATCCTCCTCCAATTATGTATAACTCTTTAACATATATTAATTCAATTAACTTGATCATTATATCTTCAAATTTTCATTTACAAAAATAACTAAATAAAAAAAATATAAAATCTAGTAACAAAATACAACAAGACGTAACTAAAATACATTTAGATGTAAATCTAGTAGAGAGAAAAATCAAATTAGATCAAAATTTAAATGTAATTAAAATACATTTAGATGTAAATCTAGTAGAGAGAAAAATCAAATTAGATCAAAATTTAAATGTAATGTAAAAAAAATAAAAATAAAAAAACACTGTATCTGGTAATAAGAGATTCTTACTCTGTTAAGAAGTGAAAAGAAAAGATGGCTAACATTTTTTAATAAGAGGAAGAGATGGAGATAGGGAGGAGTAGTGAGGGAGATTTGATTATACTTTTACATAAAATTACTTTAAGATTCATAGAATCTACGACAATATATATTTAAAACTTAATTTTGTTAATGTATTATTATTTACACGTATAGCTAGAAAAACAAATTTTGTATTTTTTTTATTTCCATGAAAAAAATAATATATTATACAAACATTAATATGCCATACTTATTTTTCAATAATTTTAAGTTATTTTACAAAAGTAAAATAACAATATATTTTAATATTATAAATTTAAATGAAATGGTAATTTTGTAAAAAAAAAAAAAAAATCTCATTCTTTCCGATTCATCGAGATTACTTCATACAAATAACATGATTATATTTATATTAATTTTAATTTCAGAAACTGGTTAGTAAAAGTTAAAAGTAATGAATCCATCTTACTCTAATTTCGTTATTCCAATTCATAATCAATCGGATTATGTTTGATTTCATTTCATAGGCAAACAAATCAACCCCTTTCAATTGTACTGTGGATAAAGGCTCAATTGTACTGGTTTTATTGCATTCTCTGTCTCTGTCTCTGATTTCAAATGGGTTCTACTATCTTCTTTTTGATAAAAGGTGTTGTCGTTCTGCTAGTTATATACACTTTAAACTGGGTTCCTTAAAAGCAGGAGAAAGTATCTCTTCATTTTCGGTAACTTAACGAATTACTATTCAAAAACTTCCACACAAAATATAAATTATTAATCAGCGTTGAAGTATTTAATGATATAAAAAAATTTTAAAATCATGGTAATATTTTATTTTATTTTTATCAAAATTACTTGGTGTCAATTTTATTACAAGACTGTTGAGTATTATATATTAAACAATTTTAATAAAAAATAAAATTTATGATAATACATTTGATTGATGTGTAAAATTATTTTATTATTATAAAAAAATTTATTATTTATAGTATCGTGATATTATTTATTTATTACAATAATGATATAACTTATCTCAAAGTTATTTAGTTAAAAAAACAAAATACTCTGGTGAGAGAGAAAGTTTACTATTAACATATTAATATGATAGTATGGTAATAAGATTTAATATGATAAGATAATATCTTTACATTAATTTTAGTAAAAAATATGAAATCTAAGGTAAATATTACATTAATTTATTAAATTACTCTAATATTTTAAGTTAAATAAAATTAAATATTATTCTAAATTTCTAAGTATAGAAAATAATTTAATAAGTGGAAAATATAATTTAAAAAAAAATAAAGAAAGGCTGATCAGTGATACAAACCACACTTATTATATATTTATTTTTTATTAATTTATATATATATTAACCACAATATTAAATTATTTAAGAAGCACGATCATTTATCCATTTATGAATTGTATATACAGAGAGTTTTCCCTTCATTTATTATTTTGTCTTCTTATTTCTTAAATTTCCAAAAAGTAAAAGTAATGTTTATATAACACATTTCCAAATTAGCCACAACGCTACTACTTCCCAAATTCTAAACAAGCGATTGATAAAAAAGCTTCAGTCTATTTTTATCTCTCTTCCTTACACTTACTGCTCCCCCCTAACCTCCATAGATTTTCCAACTCGAAACAGTGGATTCGAAGTTTGAAATTCTTAGATTAGGGCACAGTTTCTTAGTTTCACTTTCAGAATCTGATCGTGTAGCTGAGGGTTCGAGAATGGCAATGGGAGTAAATATGGTATGAGTTCGAGGGCCAAATTGGGGACTGGATTGGATGGGAGTCGCCATGGTTTGGAGGTTGAGCTTCACACCGCCTAACCTGGCTTTACTAAAACAACAAAATGGGTACAATGGCAAACATTTGCTTTGTAGATCGGGTGATACGACGCCGTCGCAGCAGAAAAAGCCTATTTCGTGGACATTATTGGTATGTGGCTTATTGCTGTTTGCGCTGGGTTTGATATCTCTGTTCACAGGACATGTGGCGTCCGATCTTGAGTGGTACTCTCAGCGTTTAGTCAAGCACGCCCTCTATACTAAAGTAACCATATTTTCTCTTCTTTTTTTAAAAAAAAAAATTAATTTGCCTCAGGTTTTTTTTAATAATTATTTTGAAGTGGGTACTTAAGTATTAGAGTAATGGTTGTAGGCATTGGGTGGTCGTGAGGCAATTGATATTTGGAAATCGAGATACTCCAAGTACTCCTATGGATGCAGTGAAAGAGGCCGTACTTTTGCTCGTAAGTGATATGTGGTCTATACCTTTGAATTTTCTTTTCTTAATTTGGGTACTTCTTTGAAAAGCTTTATTCTTGGCAACTAGTGTTAATTTGTGTACTTCTTGCCTAATTGCCTTCACCATCATGACTTCTGGTTGATGTATAGAAAATGTCATTTTGGTTTTATTTATATTAGTAGTGGTTCTGTAATCAGTATTCCGAAATAAGGGCTCATTTTGCCACAGCATATTGCAAACAAGTATCGTGTGCCTTTGTTGCTAGGGCGGCTTCTTCCATTTTTCTCTTTCCTTCTTCCTTTGGTCGGATTTCTTAGTTATTGAGAGACCAACTTTTTCAAAAGTTTAAGCTAAGCTATCATGAGAAGTACCAACAATGCTTTTATACACTCATCACTTCCTTACAAATGTTGACTCTATGAATCATACCGACCAAACATTTGCAATTTAACAAATGGGATTAATTTAAACACATGATCTCTAGCTCCGATACCATGTTAGAACTTATTGAAAAACCAATTCTTTCAAAAACTTAAGCTATTGAGAGAAGTGTTAACAATATTTTTAGACACTTATTGCCTTCAATTTTTTTTTTATATTTTTAAAACACATTTTATCATATCTTAATTATTAACCCGTGCATGCTTCTTTCTGTTGCGCCTTAGGAATGTGTGTTTGGTAGTGTATTCTTTCCCCTAATTTATTATGTCTAAATATGCAGCCGCTATAAACGTGGGCTCCTCAACTGGCTATTTGCTTATTGCAACTAGTGGTGGACTGAATCAACAAAGAACAGGAGTATGATGAATTATGTTCAGCTGCTTATAATAAATATTTTGCTACATTTGATGAAATATATATAATTTTTCCTTTTATAATGTCTTTATGAATAAGTACATAGTTGGAAACAGCAAAATACATAATCTAGAGAGATTTATTCGTCTTTTCCGGTTTCATGTGTATACAATATTAGTATTAGTTTTTGGATGTGAAATGACTATCCGTTTCTTCTACTTAGATAACAGATGCTGTGGTAGTTGCACGAATTCTTAATGCGACATTAGTTGTACCAGAGTTGGATCATCATTCATTCTGGAAGGATGACAGGTAATTTTGGATTGTCTTAGTGTGTTAATAGTCAATTCTAAATATATTTTTTCCCTTATTATCATAGAAATCGAGGCTCCTTGACGCTCATTTTTCTTGTGTACAGCGACTTTGCTGATGTTTTCGATGTCAATTGGTTCATTTCATTCCTTGAAAAAGATGTTAACATTGTGAAGAGAGTTCCTGATAAAGTTATGCTATCGATGGATAAACCTCCATACACAATGCGTGTCCCCAGAAAATCCACTCCTGAATATTATCTGGATCAAGTTTTGCCGATTCTTTTGAGGAGACGTGTAAGCTTCTTTGCTATCACCAAAGAATGAAATACTTCTGATGGTAGTTGAAATGCACGATGAAATTTTCTGATCTCTTTCCATTTGTCAGAGCTTGAGCAATGCCTTACTAGATTCATAAGAGAGCCCCAACAGTACTTGGTTTTTGTACTGTAATTTAAATCTTTCTTGAATGGATTGCAGGTTCTGCAATTGACGAAGTTTGATTATAGACTTGCAAATAACCTTGATGAAGAGCTGCAAAAGCTGCGTTGTCGTGTTAATTATCATGCTTTAAGATTTACAAAACCCATACAATCTCTTGGGCAGAAAGTTGCCATGAAAATGAGGAAGAGGGCCAATCATTTCATTGCAATTCACTTGAGGTTTGTTCCAATCACTTACACATGGGCGTACACATGTTTGTGCTTTCCCTTGTGTTTTTATGCGATTGATAATTTTCCATTTGCATGTGGTTAATATTTGTTGAGTTGTGGAAACTCAAGCAGATTCTTTCCATCCATATCTTCTAGATAGTTTGGGCATCTGGATGCATTTTTTACCATCAGTCTTTTGGAGTGCTCTTGCTTTTCTTAGTACATTATTCAGTCCACAAATCCATATGTTTTTTTCAACTGCATGATTACCTACATCTTCTTATCAATCATGAGAGGTTTCTTATTTAAGTTTATCCTCTCCCTGTTTATTTGATACTGTTCATGACGTTGACACTAGTTGGTTGACAGGTTTGAACCAGATATGCTTGCATTTTCTGGGTGCTATTATGGTGGGGGTGACAAGGAAAAACGTGAACTTGGTGAAATAAGAAAGCGATGGGCAACTTTACCTGTAAGATTTCTGTTCTCTTAGACTTTTGACCTGAATGCTTTTTCTCTTAGTTCGATAAATTATGATAATTTTAGTGCTTAGTGTGACACATACGGTGTTCTCTGACAATATATTAATTTCAGTTCTCTTTTGAAATGCATTTTGTACGTAAGGTTCCATTTATTATTCTATCTGAGGAATTGCTCCACATAAGAGTCTTTAAAATAATGTCATAATTTTATAATTTTGTTATTCAGGATTTAAGCCCTGATGGAGAAAGAAAGCGAGGAAAATGCCCGCTTACTCCTCATGAAGTAGGTCTTATGCTACGAGCACTTGGTTTTGCAAATGATACATATCTCTATGTTGCTTCTGGTGAAATTTATGGTGGAGAAGAGACTTTGCACCCTCTTAGAGAACTCTTTCCAAACTTTTATACCAAGGAGATGCTTGTAAAGGAAGAGCTGGAACCTTTTCGTCCCTTCTCTTCCCAATTAGCTGCCATTGACTACATTGTATGTGATGAGAGCGATGTTTTTGTCACCAACAATAATGGAAATATGGCCAAAATTCTTGCTGGTAGAAGGTAAGAAATCTGTTACCATTGCTCTCTGCTATCAATATTTGAAAATATATAGTACAATCCTATGCTGACAGCGACTCTCAGATACATAATGTTAAAGGAATCTGGACGTAAGTTTAAAGGAACAAAGTTAAGAAATCGTGAATGCATCAGCCTCTGTTATTGTAGTTTTCTATTTTTTTGGTTGCCCTGAAACCTCTGTATGTAGCTTAAGTGAAAAGTTAGACATATTTGATGCCAAATTCCTAGTTATGCTTCCATTCATCTTGTTTATTTAGGTGCATTAGGACTCTAGATATTGATTGAGATATTTCAAAATGATTTGGGATCTTTCAAATTATTTCGTAACTTGGCATTTACTGTGTTCACTTGATCATAATAGTCTGTTACTACCTTCATTGCATTTTTTTCTTTTTTTCCTTTCTTTCTTAAGTCGGTTGTTTCTACCAATGGGCAATGGCTGCTAAGCCAGCAGAAGCTTGCAGTCATGCTTACTGTAAAATGTAATGTTTTCTTATGATCCTATCTAGTATTCTTCCGTTGCCACTACAAAGCAGACAAATTATTAGTAACACAGTGTTCCTGCTCATTCTAGCTTATCCATCTGTTCCCCTTAATTTTTTTTCGTGTTTGGTCAAAGTGGGCAGTCCCTTTTTCTTGGAGTTTTGTTAATTTTATTTTCTGGTTCACATTTCTCAGGAGGTATATGGGCCATAAGAGGACCATCAGACCTAATGCAAAGAAACTGAGTTCTCTGTTCATGGCAAGGAATAAAATGGATTGGGAAACGTTTTCCAGAAAAGTTAAGGCATGCCAAAGAGGATTCATGGGTGAACCAGATGAGATGAGACCTGGACGAGGTGAGTTTCATGAATACCCCCATGATTGTGTCTGTGAGAAACCTCCTGAGGCTATTCAAAAGAGCAATGATGAAGAAAACCTAGAACAAGTTGCAGTTGTTTTGGCCTCAAAGCGTGAAAATACACATGAAAGGAAGAGAGTCAAGGTTAGATAACAATGCTGAAGAAACTACTGATGAAGAATAACTGTCATTTATTGTATCATGGTAGCGATACAGACTGATCACGCCTAACAGGTTATTCTACCAGTTGATAGTAATAGTGCAATCCTTAACAAAGTTGAACCCAAAATTTTTTGCGGAAGTGATGTCTAGTACTGTTCAGAATCAATATAACTGCGAAAAACCCCTTGTATAGTATAGGAGTAGGTACTCTGTGTTCAGCAATTGTGCATAAAAATTAGGTTTGCTAGATAATTAGTTGTGCATCATTTTTCATTTTTTTGCTTGGCTGGAAATCTCTGTACTGTTTTTTTTTAATTAAGCAACTTTTAATCCATTGTGTTGCATCCCTCCTTGTATTTGAGAATTCTACTCCTAATTAATGATTTAAATGATTTCGAAGTCCGTCAATTTAAGACGGCTTGGGTTCGTAGCCAATTCTTTTAGAATGTGATTTTATGGAAGAAAAATTACAAGTTATTTTCTTTTGTAATTGGATCACTTTAGTAATTTTTTTTTTGTGTTTTGTTTTGAGCTGCTAAATTTAAGTTATTTTGTTTTTAAAAATGATTAAATTTATTTTAATTTATATTATTTTATTCAAATTATAGATAAATACCTACCTGATGAGAGATATTATTGAAAATCAATCAATTCATTTCATGATAGTTTTTTTTTAAATAGTATTACAATCTTATATTCACAAATATCTTATATTATATGTAAGTGTTTTTAACCCAAAAAAATTCATAAAGCTATTGGTCTATGTAAAAAAATGTTAAAAAAAAACGCTTGCAAAAATGAAATGGATTAGTTAATTTTTAATAATACTCCTTATCATTTATTTTTTTTAATTTAAATATAATAATATAAATTGAATTTGTTACTAGGTTGTGAAAGATTTGATTGAAAAATTGAGGTTTTCCTAAAAAGAATTTTAGAGAATTGTTAATGGAGGATTATATGCTTAAGGTTTGATAACGTAGATGATAAATAATAAAATTTATAAATTTTTTAATTTTTTTTAATGGCATAAATGGATTAAAAATTTGACTATGTACCATAAATGTAACATTTTTTAGTTAAATGATAGGAAATTTAAGGTTTACCGAATATATATATGCACTTAGGGTGTCTATGGTCCGATTTTTCTTAAAAAAATATAACCGGATTGAACCGTTCATATTATTTAGACCAGACCGGATCGAACCGTTTGAAACGGTTTTAAAAATTAAAAACCGAATTGAACGGTTTGACTTATAAAACCGTTCGGTCCGATTTGGATCGATTTTTTTATAATTTAATGAAAAATAATGTGAAATTTTTAATATATTATTAAACCGATTCAGTTCGGTTCGAACAATTTAAAATTAATACAAACCGGATCAGACTGTTTGATTAGTAAAACCGTTCAATTTGATCCGATACAATCCGATTTTTGGATACCCCTATATGCAACATTCCATATAGAAGACGTATCTGACATTTCGAAATTTCAACAACCTTTCCCGCCGTCTTTTCCAACTACTTTCAGGTAAGATCAGATATTTCGAACTTGGCCCATATAACTGAAATTACCTGTTTTAATTCAGTTAGCAATTGATTTAACCAAGTAAAAGAGCAGGGTAAGTTCGAAAAATACATCACGAACCTTAGGTTCAAGAGCCATGCCTGTAGTGTCAAAAGAAAAAAAGTGGCAACGTACAAATTCTTGCAAAAGAGGTTTGTTCTAAAAGGAGAAATATAAATAAGGGTGCTCGCGATTCAGTTTTAGTCGATTTTGATTTAAAATACTGATCGGAGTTACACGTACTGATTTATTAAATCAAAAAAGAAACTTTAAACCCACTTTTTTTTTAAAGAATTTTACTTTAATTAATAAATAAGATTTACTCTTAATAAACAATTTAATAAAAAATTGTATAAACTATAACAAAAAATAATTTAAATTTTTCGTCAGTTATATTGAACTTCTTTAAAAAAATAAACATAAGAAAAGAATAATATAAATTATTTTATATTCTCAAATTACATAAAAAAATTAATTATTATAAATATATATAAAATTAAAAAAAATATATATTAATAATATGTAGATCAATTTGATTAAATATTTAATTACAAACTTTAAAACCTTAACCCACACAACTCAAGTCAATTTTTATATTTTCAAAATCAAAACTGAGCAATATCTATAAAACATAAAACTGTAATATTTATTTACCAGTTATTATGTCTAAGAAATTTTTTTTAATGACCCGATGAAAATTGTATGTAAGCATACTTTGTCAACATTATTGGAGGAGAAAAAAAACATATCGTGATGCTCTTTTTGAAGAATAAAAACAAGAAAAATTAAAAAAAATTACAACCTTAAAACTCATAACAAAAATAACACCAAATAACATTCCATAAAATTCAATTAAAAAACTTTAAATATTAAACAAATCTAAATCACCATAATTCAATTTGAACATTCAATATGAAATAATGGACTTCAAGGATGCTATTTTTGTAGTTACAAGATTTAAAGATATTATTTTTATGGTTATAAATTTTAAGGGTATTATTTTTATTGTTTTAAATATGTTAAGGGTGTTATTTTTGTTTTTTAAATACAAGGAGCAAGACATCCTTCAGCTAAAGAAAAAGGAATAGCAAGACGAAGTTAATGTGAGTACCTTCTTTGCAAATTACAAACCAACTACTTGCAGAATTTCCATATACAACCTACCAAGGAGATCCTTTGTGAGACTGAAATCGATATGAACATCTACCAACATCATTTTCAATCGACTGAAACAGGAGCTAGAAATTCCCTTCCTGGTTTCATCCTCCCCTACAATATAAATATACACAATCTCTATTGCTAGGTAATCCGTTAAGCAATATTTCCTTGGACTGGAAATCTGTCATAGCAAGACCTAGCCACCATGATTTATTTCCCAACACTATCAAGAGGTCAGTATATGACCCTGAGAGCAGATATGAAAATAGCCATGCTACATAATATTACTATTCCCAGGAGAGAGAAGAAAAAAAGAAAAAAGAAGAGGAATTGAATTCGGGAGACTGGAGACATGTAGTCTCAATCTCACCTTTTAGAAGTATTTCTGTTCTGACTTCTCTGACCTCTGGCATGTGAAAATGAAGGAATCTTCGAGATGATCAATGCGCTTTGCAGTCCTTCTAAGAGCTGATCAGCAAAAGGCAGCAAAGACAATTGGGTTACTTGGCAAAAACGAAAAAGAATGTCACATAACAAGAATTGGTTAGAAGGTGCATGATTAGTAGCCATGTGAAAGTACAAAATATAGATATCCTTGTGTCAGCTAAATTTATTTTAAGACTACCCAGGTGCAAAGACAGACCCTATGACAACTCTTGCAATACAAAGACAATACACTATAATTATCATCTCTTTACTTATTATCAACATGTGAAAATTATTTTCTTCCCCATTCTTTTAATTTAGGGCTTTCAGGTTTTAAAAAACAATAGAATAGGGAAACAGGGAAATGAACTGCTAAAGAACACAGCAAATTTAAGTTAAAAGGGCTTCTAAAATTGTAAAATCAACAGTTGCACACTTTATATATCTGTATGGTAATTGTAGCAATGACAAGGTTGAAGCCCCCTTCAGATATTAATATAACAGACACGCTAAGCCTCCATGATTACCACACCAACTTACAATTGTGCCTTAAGCAGACACATTGAGAGGCTAGTAGCTTAGACAAAAACAAAAGCAAACATCATAATTCATTTCACCTAAAAATATATGAATACTGTGGACTGAAAAACTTAGTTCAACTTCTTTCCAAGAAGTCTCTCTCCTTGGACCAAAAAAAAGTTAATCCAAAGAAGCAACATCATAATTCATTCGCCTTTTTCACATTTTTAGTCAAAAGCAAACCACATATTCAATTCGCAGTTGCTATTTCCACATTTTTATTCAAACGCAAATGACATATATTCAATTCACAAATAAATCAGCAAATACATTCAAGCAAGCAAAACAAACACAACAAAGGTGGATAGGTTAAAAATATCGGACACACCAAGCTAATCATAAATATAGCACCAAAAAGACACAAATATCTAAATACTTACTCTAGATGTGGGCTGAATTCTGCGATTAGATCTACGGGGTTCAACAACTCCAGATGTCAATTTAACAGAGGCATCATTAGAGACTTTGTCCTCTTCTATTATGCCCAACTTTCCACTGGCTGGCGCAAGTTTTCCTTTATTTGACAGATCAGTTTTACCACTAGATACTCTCTTTAATAGAGCATCTGATGCAGTTACAGAAGACGAAAACACAGTTGGATTCTTCGCTGCTCCTTCAGTGGTAGAAAAGGATCCAGTTTCTGTCAGGTCATTTTTCCCTGATTTAGTTCCAACTTGGCTTGTAGACTCCTTAGTCCTTGTATGGTCTTTCGCAATGCCAGTACCAAGAGCAGAAATTGCATTGGTCTTAAAGTTGTCTTTCAGAGGAATACTTCTACCTGAAATACCATGTTGCTTTCCGGAGTTGAGCCCTTTATGCTTCGAGTCAGCAACTTGTTTCCCTTTTGCATCAATTTTAGCAGTATTTTTTAATCCATGCAATCCTTTCCCATGAGGCATCAAGCATGGTTTTGCTGAATCAATAGCTTCACTGGTCTTAGTAGTCTGGCCTGAGATGAAGTGCTTGCTAACTTCCATAAACTTTCTCTTCTTTCCAGGCTTAGGAACACCCAATTTCACTCTTAACCCCTCCTGTAAACCAGTTCTTATTGTTGTTCTGGTTCCATCAGGCTTATTAGTGGTTTTTGTGTTCTTACCAATATTAAATATTCTTTCATTTGATGACAAATCCAACAATCTTGTTTCTTCAAGTTTGCCCGAATCTACATTATCGTTATTTTTTGAAGTCTTATCTTTTCCTTTGGCTTCCACGGCAGGGCTACCAAACTTTGGCCTCTTTTCCAGGGGCATATCCTGCTGGACAACAAATTTGCAGTTCAGTGCAAAAATAACAGAAAACATTATGGCACATAATGTGCAAAAAATCAAGTAGGAAGCTCAAGAAAAGCTAATACCTCAAGAGAAGAATCCTTTTGCAAATTAGGATATTCAATCCACTGTCCATCCTTCCAAGTGAGAGATGCCCGAAGGTGCCAAGCTTTAACTACTGTGGTCACACCTTGAGCTGCACGATCAATAACAAGCAAATGATTTATGAGCAAACTGCAGCATAACATAAGTAGGAGATTCTTGGAAAATGGAAGCAGCAAAACAAACCCAGAAGAGAACAGAGAACGAATCAAAAGAAAAATATATAAATACCCGGAAAATGGACGGTTAATGAAGTTTCATCTTTTCTGTTCTTTTCGGATACGACTCCTTCCCACCAGCTAAAGAAAAAAATTAATACAAAACACTTAATATAATTGCATAAACAGGACATACTGAACATACTGCAGGTAAAAGAAAGCCAATAGAAACAGCATCTTGTTGAGATTTGAGAAAATAGAGAATAAATATTTGACACTGCAAGTGCCCCACAGGGGAAAATGTAGTCAATTTTATAAGAGGAAAGTCAACAGGTTCCTATTTGCATACCCCCCTCTTCCCTTCATTCCCCAACCTAGCTGCTCCTTTTTCTTATGAGCTTTATACGAGTACAATTAGAACCTCCAAGAACACACAAGCTTTTCAAGCCTAAACTTCAGATTGAGCCACCTTTACACCCTCTAACACACCCTGAAACAGTTTGTTTACCATTACACGTGCTCTTACTATCATTAATACATGATCATCAACCCCATAAACCCTGCATAATTCTTTGGCTGCTATCAATAAAATTGCTTTCCAACAACCAGAATCCTTATATCCTATTCCCTTCACAAGTCCTACTTTCTCCACCATTCCAAAATCAAAACATCCTGTTTCATCATAGCAAATGAATCACAATAATGTCCTACAGTTCCAGGACCTACAATAACATCAGTTAAGCAACACTTCCGAATAGGATAACAATTTCTTCTTGTTCTCTTTTGGGGATGAACAAAACCAACTGCTACATTTTCAAATCGCAAGAACTTTTGGAAATGCTGAAGTTAAGAAAGAAATACTAGCATAAACTTTTGTTCGGGAAAATTGACTGCAAGACCCCCCCAGAAGGGTTGCTTTCATTTTCAACCCCCTCCCTACTTTTGATCACATGTTCAATTTTTTATTTTTTTGTTTTGGTTTTGCACACCCGTTAGAAAGCACAAAAGTTGACGGAGCTCCAACAGCTCCGGCAACAGACGGCCACCAGAGCTAAAATGAGATGTTGCACCTTCAAGTAAAGTTTTGGACCATGAACATTACTCTTGAATATGTATTCAAATGAACTTCATTTTCAAATACGTGTTCAATTTTGAGTAGGTCGCTATTTTAGAACACACATTAAAAAAAATTGTTTTTGTACACACGTTCAACAGAATAGGTTGCCGGAGCTCTGACAACTCCAGCAACGGACTATGAACACTACTCTTAAATGTGTTCAAATAAGTTTCATTGTTGAACATCGATTCAATTTTGAGTATAAATTGACTGTTGTGGGGCCCTCTCCCGGGCCACCCCGGGGGACGGGGGGTTTCATTCAAAGAACAGGAAAGCAGTGACCAGGGTCAAAAAAGGAAACTGCCTTTCTTTGTTCTCCAATCTATCAACACTCATTGCTATAGATATAATTAAAATTCAATTATTTGATTACCTTAACAAAGTAATTATTTTCATATCTCGGTGCTAATAGTATACTCAGCAATTAGTAGCCTCAATTGCTAATATGAAACAAAAACATATAATCCAAATATACCTGTCTGTTATCCATGCATCTACCCTATCACCAACAGACCAAATATGATCCCCCATTGCAGCTCTGTGCCTTTTCCTTGTTCCTTCAAATTGCACACTAGTAATGGGGCGGGCTAAGCGAATTTTGGGGGCCTCATCTCCTTCACTTTCAAGCTTTATCCATTCCTTCACGTGCCCTCCCAAACCTGTAAGATGCAATGTGAAATGCCAGCATCAGGCGAATGAAACACACATACATGGTACGGAAGCAAAAAAAAAGTTCTCTCCCAGAAAGAGAATAATTCTCCTAATAGCAAGTACATTGAAGCCAATGATTAAAGAAACATGGTTTGCAAGCATATGCAACTGAAAATATGACTACATAAGATCCTGTAATGGAAAATAACCTGGAAGTCCTAAAGTGTAATCCCAAACAAAAAACAAGGACAACATGAGATATAGGTATAATGACCTCTTTTGGATACCATCAAAAACGATTTACCTTGATCCAGGTAAATCTCGGGGTAAGAAACAAAGGCTTTCCCATCTTCAACACTCAGCACTTTTGCTGTGAACCAAGCTGCTTTACAGCCATCACCGTCCTTGAAAACCTAAAATTATAATCCAAGGTTGAAAAACTTTGAAACCAATAAATTGCACATTGCATGGGACAATCATAATTTAAACTAAAGGTGCAAGAGTTTATCCAGAAACAATATTTTCAAATGAGTCTTTTGAGAGAGCATAGATTGAGAAGACAAACTAATTTTTAAACATCTGACAACATTTCAATTGAAAACTATATTGTTATTAATTCAGGCTACCTCTACTTGGGAACCCTCCTTAATGCCGTTTCCTTTGGAGGACTCTTCAGGCTTTTCAAGTTCATTCTCAATAAAAATGGGAAACGATTCTGATCCAATCCCAGATTCAAGAACAACACTGATATTTTTGGACAAATCAGAATACTTGTGGCCCATCTCTCCTGATTCTCTTTCCCCGACCAATAAAGACCCCAAGGGGACATCCATGAGTCTTAAATGGTCATCTAATGACTTCTTACCCACATTTATCACACTTGGTGACTTCTCATTCACAATGGCATGAGTTACTTTCCCACTTGATTGTCTACCTTTCAAATTCTTCACAGAAATACCTCCAACTTCTCCAGCAACACCTTTAGGTTGATCTCTTATAATATCAGTTGATTTTGTTAAAGGTCCAGAAGATACTTGCGGGGCTTTCCAATAACCCTGTGGACCAGCTTCAACTAGCTTACTTAATGGCAAAGGATCACCCATGGAAACAATTGTTCCAGCTTGTGATACAGCTTCTGCTGCAAGTTCAGCGGCTTTTACAAAGGCATCCAAATTTTCAGCTCGCTCTGAAAAAACTGATGCATCCTCAACCCTCCTCCAAGCAGCCTCCCTCGCTGCCATAATTATTGAAATGGAACTGTTCGCACCACCAGAAACTGTTCCAGGACTTCCACTATAATTTTGAACAGTAGTTGAAATCATTGTTTCATCAGCCATTAATTTTGCTTGCAGTGCAGCACTTGAAGCAATATTGGCAGCAGCAGCTGCAGTCTTTGCAGCAGCAGCAGCAGCAGCCACTTGGATAGCAGCAGAAGCTAATTTTGCTTCAACATCTGACGACAATCCAGAATTTTTATGCTTATCTAACTGGTTCCATATTTCTTGACAGTGCCCAACAGCTGCAGCAGCAAGTGCATTAGCATACTCCGCCTGCTTCCTAGTCTCCTCAAATTTACCGAGAGTTTCTTCTGGCAAATTAGACCCATAAACAGAATTGGGGCCTACTTTTTTGAGGTGATCATAGGAAAATGCTGGAGAAGTAGGCAAAATCAATTTCTCTGACATGTCTTTAGACACATTAGGAGTGGGGGGCAAGGTCGTGATAGCGATTGACAAAGGCAAACTACTAGTCACAACAGGTTCAGGTTGAGACAGAGGTTCCAAAACAATTTGATTACACTCCTCAGAAACTGAATTCCTTTTTCTTTTTCTATGTTTAGAATCAACAGGCTGCCGCCCAGAAGATGGCAACACCTTTATTGAGTCGAGCATGGAAGCAGCTCCAGCTAACCCTCTCCTCTGACCTCCAGTATGAACTATTGGACCAGAAAAAACAAGTTTTGTAGCAGATGGATTTGGAGTAGATGTTTCCTTCACAGGATTCAATTGAACTGCTTCTGTGCTAGGAAATGCTGAAAAATGAATACTGGCCTCTGGTGCGGAAGACTGTGGAGGGACAACCCAGGAACCATGGAAAGAGGCTTGGGGCATCCAAGATGCATTATGCCCAACAAAGTTGTTCTTACGTGGTGATTGAAAAGGATGCAATGGAGAGAGAGACTGTTGATAATTCGAAACTGAACCTCTTGGCATGACACTAGATTTTGGGATATCACCGATCGGCGTCGAAACACTCCAGAGTGGTGATGAAAGGGGAATCACCGGGCTTATAATTGTTTGTGTACCTTTGGTGCTAGATTGACCTGCAGGTAATGAGATATCTTTACTTTGAAGGGAGCTTTGTTTGATTACTTGGTCTGCGGCTTTTGTACCTGCGGATCTCATTTCTAAAGCAAGTTAAAACATAAGACTAAACCAAATAAAAATATAACTTTAATCCCATAAAGATACCAGATCGGGGACATGAAGGGGTCTCTGAATCATTAGCACTAGATTTTTGATCCCGTAGCCTCTCAATGTATGTACACCAGACATTCTCCCATATGCTCCTACCACCATCTATGGGTACCACATCCAGAAAGTTAAGTGCCAGTCAAAAGTACAAAGAAGAATGACATACTAAGTTAAATATAAAAGGAAAAAGAAGAGGCAAAGCAACCAACCAGGTCCATCAAATGCCGACACCATATACACTTCTTCTGGAGCTATTCCCTGACTAGAGAAAGGGAAATTGACTATAAAACTTAAGATAAAGAGAATTATTTATTTGGAAAAAGGGTAGCAATGAAAAGTATACTTGTCCATTAACTTTAAGGTTGAACACCATAAGCCCATTAACTATTGAAAAGTGCACCATAAGTCCAAAATTTCAAAAAAATGTCAAAACACATGAACACATGAACATGTTTTTTTTAGTTGATATATGTTTTTTAAATCAATTGCAACTCAAAATATATGAACTTGCATAAGTTTAAACACAACAATTATTTTAAGAATACATAATAACTCAAAAAATATGCACATTTGTGTTCATGTGTTCTATTTCTAACTTTTTTTTAAGTTCTGAACTTCTAATGCACTTTTCAAAAGTGAGTGAACTTGTGACACCCCACCTAAAAATTAATGGACTTTTGTATACTTTGATCATAGTTAATGAACCACTCCTACCCTTCATCCTATTTATTTTTTCTTTCCATAAAACCAAATTATCTACCCCCTTCCATCAGTAAGACATCATATGGTTTAACTCTTCATTCCCTGTATTCTGGTTCATATAAGATGATACAAAATCTTAAAAAGATGTATGTATTTAAAACCTAAAGAGAACTCGTGCCTCTATAGCCGATATCCTTTCTTTCATCTGAATGTTAGATAAAGAGATGCAAGCAATTGGTGTAACATGATATATCCAAAATAAGAGCATACAGACATCAATGATGAAGCAACAAAGCCTATGTTCTTTCAGTTTCCTTGTGTTACCTTTCTCATTCGATGATTACTTGGAAAGCTCCCAGTTTTTTCCATTCTTTAGCCTTAATAATGATGCAATGTTTTGAGTACTCTTCTAACCTAGTCATTTCCATGTGTTGCAATCTTCCCTTACTCATTCATGTAATTTGTTCGCCCCACAGTAACTTAAAATCTGTTAATGACTTATTCAATAGCATATAATAAATAATAAAAAAAATCAGGACTTACATTAAAGCCCCATATACAAAGATCTGGGCTCGTAATTGTACTTGTTGAAGGTCTGTAAAAGACTGTTGGAATAATACAGATTGGTAACCTAAAGCGTTCAAATCTGGCAGACCAGGCGTTGTAGCAGCAACAAAGTATGGTTGCGAATTACTGCTTTTCACATGGCTATAGTGTTGCATCTCATTTGATTTCACATGCTGGAAAACTCCGGATGGACTTGGCATAACGACGTTAAACTTTTCCAGTCTACCGGATTGTTCAACAGGAGTTGTTCCCTTCACCTGGACTTCCTTCTTACTTTTTTCTGCTGCCTTGGCAGATGATCGTCTTCTTTTAGTCTCTGGGGTAACTTTAGCACGGCCACGAACATTCTCTAAATCAGATGCTAGTGCAGTTGCCTGAGAAATATTGTGTGTTGTTGTCTTAGGCTCCAAACTGCGTAAGCCAGAATCTGAAGGAGATCTTTGTGTAACCTTCAAAAAAGAAATTATTTGAAAATCCTACAAAATTAAAATTTGAGAGATGATTTATAACAAGAACCCCCCCCCCCCCCCCCAACCAAAAGAAAAAGCAACCAAAAAACAGAGGGAACGTGAATAGTAAATATATGGAATTAACAGATGCATTGAGAAAAACAACAATTGATACTTTTGGAGCAGGAGAGGCAGAAAATAATTTCCCATTGGTGCCAGCATCTCCTTTTGGCAATTCCACAATTGAGCTGACATCAACACTGCCACTTCTCTTGTCTTTTGATGCATCATCTCCTTTTGGCAATTCCACAATTGCGCTGACATCAACACTGCCACTTCTCTTGTCTTTTGATGCATCATCTCCTTTTGGCAATTCCACAATTGAGCTGACATCAACACTGCCACTTCTCTTGTCTTTTGATGCATCATTTCCTTTTGGTTCATGGGTATCTGATGACACATGGCGGGCATCACCATCAACAACCTCAGTGACAGGGGTTTTCTGGTTTGTGAACACCTGGGAATCCACCTTTCCCTGTGCACCCTCAGCAAGCTGAGACAAACCACAACCTGGTTCATAACAATCAGCAGAACCACACAGGTCTTCTTGTGAGGCATATTTGGTATGAGATTCAGGCAAAGAAACAGAATGAACTGAACCAGCTCGAATTTCCAGAGCATTTCCTGCAGATTAGGGCACAGTAAACGTAATAAAAACAAAATTTAACAGGGCAAATCTAACACATAATTTCGTAAGTGAAAGATGACCTGAATGGCTTTTTATAGCAATAGATACGATAAGGTATGTTTAAATGAATTTCTTTCAATCAACCAACAAATGTCAAACTCAAAATACGTTTTGCTACAAAAATACAACACATAATCCAGGTTTCCAACAGTATTATAGTACACACCTGCTTCAGCTTCAGAAACAGGGAGTTGCCCAGATACTGATTGAGAAGATAAACTAGCTTCTGCAATTGCAGCTTTGTCAGTTCTATCAAACTGGCTCGACTCTAAATTCATAAATGATGTCATTTGACCTTCCTTGGGGTCCACATCCATTTTTACCACATTTTTGGAAGGTAAAGGAACATCATCACTTGCACCACAGGAAAGTAAGTTGGAATTCTCCAATGTAATATCTGCCACTGCAAAAGAGGACAGTACAATTATGTTACTATGCTGTTTGAATAATTCTTTAAGCTCCACCAGAATGTAGAATTAATCAAAATACCTAATTTACTGTCAGTAGCAGTTGAATGGGGTAATTCTAAAACAATTGTTTCATCTTTCATAGCTTCATCAAAAGATGACGAGCATTGGGATTCACCCACCTTGCCATCAGCATTACTATGATCGTCAGAAAAAGATACACATTTTACTTCACTCACAAAACTATCTTTAATATGAAGACCAACGTCCAAGCAGGGTTTAGTTTGATCATTTGTAAGTACAGATCCGCTCACAATAATAGGTGAAGTCTGGCTTTCAAAACTCAAAACCTTTCCGAAAACTTCCGAAGCATCATGAACACCCTTAAAATCACCATCTTCACGATGCATTTCAGGTGGAAATTTTGCAATGGTCAAAGAAGAAATAGCTCCCTTGTGACTGTTGCTGATTTCATGCACTTCACCCTTAGAGACCTTATAATCCTCAACTGAAGGCAAATTTGTTTTAGCCTTAACAAGTAAAATCTCATTTTTTAATGATTGTCCACTTCCTAACACTTCCTCCTCATTTCTGCTCTCTTCATGTGTTGCCTCAACAAAGTTTTCCATTGCGGGATCTAAACTTGATGGGGTTTCAGCATTAGTAATGCAGAGCTCATCCCGAGAATCTCCTTTGAAGGTCACTGGGGATAGCTCCTGCTCACTAACTTCACAAGACTTATCGCTACCAAAATCAGAACCTTTGTCTACTATCACATCTTCAGACTTATGGATTTCACCAGAAACTCTGGATAATTCTCCTGTACAACATTCAGCCCCTAGACGATGATTAGGACAGTTATTGGACATGTTACTAGACGGTTCCTCCACATTTATAATGCTAGTTTCAATAGCACTTACTTCTACAATAGCACTAACTTCTACAATAGTTTCCGCCTTGGAGGGCAAAGACTGAGGTTTTTCATCCTGAGTAGAATAACTATCAACTATGTCTCTATCAACATTCTTATTATCCCACTCTTCTATTGAAACGTGATAATCAGGATTATCTTCATAAACATCATTTACCTGATCTTGGACACCTTCGTAATTCAACTCACTACTGCTTGTTACAAGACCATGAACAGAAGTGGCCAAATTTTCAACTTGGACTCCTGAAGCAGGTGAATCTTCTTGCAATTTAACAACAGGATGACATAAAGCTGAAGTCCTATCAGATTTCCAATCAGCAAAAGTAGTCTCTTCCGAAATAGGGAGGCCACAATTTTCACTAACAGTACTTGGATCCAGGTCATTTGAACTCTCATTATGTAAGTCAACATCGTGAGTTTGTATGCACTCTTCTACAAGAGGATGGACAGAAAAGTCTCTAGGAATCTCATCCAAAGGTAACATCGACTGTAAATCTGTAACATCCTGCAATTTTGAAAGAATGCTATCTTCATTCTTCAATCTAGGCTCCATTTGCTTAATTAAGCAGCACAGTTCATCACAGGCATCCAGATTCTCAATGACAGCTTCAGAAGGAATGATTTCTTCCTGGCCAACGGATTTTAGAAGCATCTCCACAGATTCAGAGGAAGTGGCCTCTGACCAAACATTGTTACGTCTCAAAATGGAGCAAGACTCTACCACACTTGAACTAAATTCTATGCCAGTACTCCCACGAGCAAAATCACCGATCCAGTGGTTACTGTCGTCCTCAATGCCAAGGAAAACTTCAGTTTCAACCAAACCATCAAACCTCAAGTGCCCCTGGCGGCTATTATCAAAGTCAAACTTTGGAAGAGCATGTGGCTGCAAAGTTGGAGGATATTTAGGGTTTCCTTCTCCAGCTAAATGAAGATTTTGGCTATGAAAATCTTTGTCATCATAATCCATGGGTTTATCCCTACAGCAAAAGAAGAGAACAAGTGAAAGCATTAATCATAACCATATATATACAATAATGTCAAGCTAAATGGAAGTGCTTTATTACGAGCAAGCTACAGCAGTAAGTTTCCTCATACAAACAATCCAACAACCCAGACAATAGAAAAAGTTTTACTTAATGCAATGACCAAAATATTCATGACATGTTATTCAAAAATAAATTCAATTTGAGGGTTTAACAATTTTAGTTGAAATATTAAAAGACTTCGATAGTGTTCCATTAAACATATAAAATGGGATGTTTTAGGCCATTAGGTTTGGAAAGAGAGAATAAAGGACATGATAGTGTTCCATTAAAAAGCAACTTTATCACATGACATGCCCTTATTCTTAAGGGCAATATCAGTCAAAATACATACTTTTCACTGCACACAGGTGGGCTATGGCTATTTTTCTAATATTTAAGTTTAACAGCTTCCTCCTTTTAGTTATTAGGCTGGTAAATGACACAACTACCATCTAAAAATAGCACATGCTCTGAGAAAATGCAACTTCCGTCAGTAACTAAAGAATATGGAAAAGTGAACATTGTCCTTCTAGTGTCCTTTTCATACACACTGGGTTTTTACATGAATTAATTTATTGCAATCTCAAGACACGGAGACTCCAAATATGAACCATGTCGTTCTTGTACAAAGACTGAAAACAGATCATGCCCACATCGTATAAAATAGTAGGAACAAGTAATCCTATAAGTTCCACTTGAATTTCCTAACAGAACCAAACAGGAGTTTGGAACTCAGTGAGTCACGATTACTTGTATTAAAATGTAAAAACAGGGACTAAAATTCCAAATCAGGAGTTCGTAGGAGTTTTTGAATATTCATCAAGCTGAAATTAATGAACTTAAGTTAATGGATTGGTGTGCTATTGAGAGAGAGAGAGAGAGAGAACGTTTGGTACAAGGATCAAGGACACAACCCGAACCGGTCTGACCCATGGTCCAGTTTGAACTAAACCACTTCAGACCAAACAGGGTCCATTCAGGTTGGATAATATAAACAGATCAAAAACCGACCCGATGACCCATATTTTTTTTCAAATGGAAATGAAATAGTAATTTTTTTATGTAATTGGAAAAAAATGGATACCAGAATGGTGCCCCAAACCGTTTATAATAAAATGGATAACACCCCAACCCCTTTTTGCCCCAATCTGACCCGAAAGAATTGGGTATCCAGGGCCCACCAAGTCAGGTCAAATTGCCATCTCTACACATGGAAAAGAAAATAGCTGGCTGGTTGAATTTCTATTCCCACACATTGTTATTAAATAAGAACTAGAAATCAAAATTTAGAAATGTTGATTCCCTTCTCGAGAGAGATCAAAATTTCCTGGGAAAACCATGCGAATTAATTGGAAATTGAGCTAGTTCACATGCATTCCACCACCAACACCAATCAAACCATAAGAAAGATCTACAGCATAAATTTCCCGGCAATTTAAATGAAAAACTGTAAAAGCCTACTAATAATTCCCACGAACAATGAGTCCATATAGTGAAGAGTACTTGCACCAAATAAAGAAAATGACTTTACAATCATAAAATAAACTACTTCCATAAATTTATAGACTATTTGCTTCTCCGCTTTAAATACATAAAAGAGGGATGAAAAATGTTGAAACTCACCATTTCAAAGCAAACCAAAGAAGCTCTTTGGCCTAGAATAGATACATAGACAAACCTATACTTTATAGAACAAACGAGGAATTGAACAGTACCAGAAGAAGTAAGTCTAGAGACGCTACCTCCCTCCATTCGGCGACGAAATCCAGCCCGTATTACCACTCAACTCTTCCTCAATCGTAAGTTCATCTACTGGTTCAAAAACCCAATCATCAGTCTTACCCTCGCTTATTAACCCACATGAAGATATCGTAAAATTGCAGCACTCTTCGACCTTCTGGCAGATCGAATTAGGGTTCCCTGCGAAATACACAGCGAGAGCGGCAATGAGAACGTAAAACGACGACGAAGAAAGATTTAATCGATTGAAAGTGTTCAGACTTCAGTTTATAGTTGGAGATAATGATAAAAGGCATTTTATTTTTTTAAATTACGTAGGTTTATTAATAGAGTCATTAAAGTTTTTAATAAATGTAAATTTTATTTTTATTATTTTTAATTTTTTTAAAGATAATTTGCATTTTTATTATAAAAAAATATTTTTATTTATTTTCAAATATAAATAATTTATCTAACATTTAAAAATCTCTAGATACTTTTTTTTAATTATAATTTATAAATTCAAATAATTTTAAAAATAAAAAAAATTATAATATTAATATAAATTAATTAAAAATAAAATAATAAAATAAAATAAGAAAGAAAGAAAGAAATTAAAGATAACTATAAAAAGGTTAAGATGAGAGAAAATAGTATAAATCTAAAAGAAAGAGAAAGTTAATATCTTTAAAAATTAGATATACTTTTAAGTGAAATCTAATTTTACCTTTGTAAAAATTACATTTTTTAAAAAATTTCAACTAAATTAAGTTTATTTAAAATTTAAAGACTAAATTTACGTAATTTAAAAAAAATTAAAAAGTCTTTATCAAAGAACTCACTACTATTTAAACCATAATCTCTTACCTCATGTTTTGTTTACATGAAATGGAATGATTCATTCCAATTTTATATTTTGTTAGGTTGAAAAATATGAATAGAATGAAATCGATTCATAAAGAGAGAGAATCAGAATAAATCATGATTATATGCTCATCTTAATTTTTTCTTTCAATTTTACCTAAACCCCAAAATATAACCCTAAGTTCAAAATCATAAATTTTAAACTCTAAAACTTAAGTCATAAATCATAAACCCTAAATCTTAAGCCATAAGCCCTAAACCTTAAACCCTATTTAAAATAATAATCTTACCCTAAAACTTAACCTACAAATATAATCTTAAACCTTAAATCCTAAATCATAAGCTTTAAACCCTAAATCTTAAGCAATAAGCCCTAAACCCTAAACATTATTTAAAAAATAATAATTTTAACCCTAAAACTTAACCTACAAATATAATCTTAAATCGGAAATTTTAAACTCAAAATCTCAAATCTCAAAACCCTAAACCCTATTTAAAAAAATAATAATTTTAACCATGAACCTTAAACCATAAATCTCAAGTCTAAAATCTCAAATACCAAATCTCAAATCCAAAACACTATTTAGAAAAATAATAATTTTAACCTTAAACCTTAAACCCTTGATCCACAAATATAACCCTTAATCCCAAATTCCAAAACCTTAAACCCCAAATCCATGAATCTCAAATCACAAACCTCAAAATCTTAAACTCTATTTAGGAAAATAATAATTTTAACTATACCCATCAAATAATAAGGGTCTAACAGATGATCCACCTTATTTCATTTGGTCTATAAGTAGGAATATGTGTCCCTAATGATCAAATTCAATAAGTGTGTTTAATGTTGGCTCTGATACCAATTGAAATTTTATAAAATATGTATTCAGTTAACTTAGAGAAGGTTATTTTTAATTTTTATCAATTTATAATTTAATAGCCTAAACAAAATGACCATACATGCAATTGCTTATAAAGATAAAGTGCGAAAATAAAAGAATAACCCGTAATCTTTTTAGATGGAAACAACCTAGATTAAAACCATGATTTAAGAGTAAAACTAACGGTCCAGCGGACTGTCCGACTTTCCACTATGAAAACCAAATGTTACAAACTCATTCTTATGCTACCCTCCCTAGAATACTATATAATGTACTTTATTTACGAGTTCTTACTCTGTTTTCATAGTTTCTAAAATTAACGTGAGTGGTTTCTAGACCAACGTTTCAATAAACTTTATACCAATTAGATGGTTCATGAATTAACTACAAAAGAGTTTAGCACAAAAATATAAGTGTTTGTGTGTGTTCTAAAACGGATTTAATAATAAATAATCTTAATTAGATTATTCAAAATATATATCATTTAAATCAAATCAATTAGTAAATCCTATAGTAAAAATATTAAGTATAAGTTCAATAAAAATAACGATAAGAATCACTCTAAAGATAAAAATAATAAAAACATATCAATATGATATTAACTAAACTATTTAATCTCTTCGTGCTATATTTACCGAGTATTCATTGTTAAAGAAAATATTACAATTATCAAATTATTAAAGTCTTCCACTAAGACATTTTCGGCACCACCCGCACAAAATTGATACAAATCAATATATATTAACTCGCCACACTAATATGTATATAAACTAAATTCACCTTCAACATTGCTGCCCACTCTCACGTTCCATGTTTATCACTAAACAAATTTGCTGTAGAAATTAAAGTCCAACAAACAACCCAAAAGCTAACCAAAAAGCAACCTTCAAATTCCAGAAATTAAATAATCCAAAAGAACCAAAACCATTTCATATTTAAATTCAAAACACAAGTAGCATTATACCTTGGAACTGAAAAAGTGAGAAAAGAAGCGATAGTGAACTGATTTAGAGAAAACTCAAAAAAAAAAAAACCTTCTATTTTAACAAAACAATCAAGCTTCTCTTAAGGAAAGAATGAACCACACTTTTCCTTCCCTTTTTTCCTTTTTTTTATTTTTTATTTTATTTTATATCAGTAGATGGCGGCAGATTCGACAGATTGCAACACCCCTTTTGCTTTCAATTTAATTTTCGGTAGTTTTGCAGCACACCTTAATTTTCACATTTCACTTTAACTCTTATAGTATCCATATATAAGTGATAGTAACACCGTGGTTAAATTATTTTTGACGTAATTATTCAAAGCTAGTTAAAAGTTTTAATAATATAAAAATATTATTCTTAAGATCTTAAAAATATTAAAATATATTTAAGAAATGATTTATCATTAATTTCATAAATTGATTTAAATTTAAATAAATATTTTAATATTAAAAATAATTTCATATTATTAAATACGTAAATATAATCATATGTGTTATAATTATAAAAGATATAACTGAAGTACAAATATATAAAATTTTAACGATTTTTTTACTTTGATTGATAGACTTAATAACGAAATTAAAAATAAATTTATACGTAAATATTTTATACAGATAAATAACAAATACGCATAATCATTACAATTTTTATCTTTATTAATTTTGCTAGTTATTTACATGTTGTTGTGATAATTTAGAATTGATTTTAGATAGTATGACTTTTTATTCTTTAAAGAATATTTTTTTATTTTATAAAAAAAAAAAGATTTTTATTTAAAAAATAAAATAAAATTAAGTAATACCTTCACCCATATATGAGATGTATTGCTTGGCTGTGGGCTACTTGGCGAGAACTCAAAGTTGATAAGTCATTCTCGAAAGCAATTCATAAATAGTTATGCATTTTTCTTTTCCCTTTCAAATGCAAGATCAGAAACAAATTTTTTCTATGGATGATAAAACAATCTTATCGGTAACTTTCAATTTTGGCAGGTGAAATGCTAATTCCGTTAACTTTTGCACGGACGAAAATGATTAGATGGAATTTTTATTATTATTAATTATCATTATAATAAAAATATATTTTTTTTTAATTTTAACTTTTATTATTATTTATGTATTAGTGTTATATTTTAGATAAAATAATCATCAATAAATTATTACTATAATAATAAATTAAATTATAATAATATCTTTATAAAAAAATTATATAAATCATATATATATGTTCGTAAACATTAGAATAATCTTCCAAAAGAAGTACAGAAATTTGGAGACATTTGAACACATCTGATATAGTATATATATATATATATATATATTATAAGCATAAAATATATTTAATTTAATTTAATTTTTTTAATCATAGTACTATTTTTAGATAATTACACCTAACACATCCACGTAATATACATCTGTTTATATTTAAGTAGTTAAAATTTACATATTGTTAATATCCACTTACAAGATAGGACATATGTAGCAGAAGCCAACTGGCTATTCTAATTTCTGAAGGCAATTTCTAAATAACTTCTTTTGATCGGTTTAAATACAGTATTTGATATTTTTTATTTAAAAAAATAGAAAGTTAAAATTGTCTTAAAAATCATTCCAAATGAACGGCTAGTGTAAAAGAACAATTTTCCAAAATACACGAGAAGCATTGGATTATTCCTCATCTAACCAAGAGATAAATTATTCATTACTGGATTGTTTTTTTTTTATTATTGAAATTTATTAATGGATATTGTGTTCGTTGTCTCTCACTTCTCTCTCCCATATGCGAAATACGAGGGAGAAAGAGCCCTAAACACAGTATCATTCGGATGATGCAATTTGGATATTTGGATCCTATTCAGATTGAGTGGCACAGAGTTCATCACCTTGGATCCAATTCTGATTGAATGAGCAGTGAGCTCGAACTCGTCAGAAGCCATGATTCGGAGGTGTTCTTATTGCAGTCACAATGGGCACAACTCTAGGACCTGCCCCAACCGAGGTGTGAAGCTCTTCGGGGTCCGATTGACTGACGGGTCTATCCGTAAAAGCGCCAGTATGGGCAATCTTAATCACTATGCTGGGTCGAGCTCGGGTGCTCATCTGAACGGGACCAACAATCCGGGTTCACCCGGAGACACTCCGGATTACGGCATGGTGCCTGATGGGTATACCTCCGATGATTTTGTTACAGGGTCATCGTCGAGCTGTCGTGAACGGAAAAAAAGTTAGTTTTTTTTTTTTTTGGTGATTGCACCGAGTCAATTTTGAATTAAATTTGTTGCTTTCGCGTAAATTTATGTTTTTGTTTAGTAGGAATTCTGGAGCAACTTTTTCCCCCCCAATACACTATGATCTAGTTGTTGGAAAATCCTACTCACACTAATTGTGTGTACTTCGTGGAGGGAACAAGGACTTTGGTGTTTGGTGTCACTTAAGATTGTTGCTGGACACTCATGCCATAATTTTGTGTGAGAAACTAAGAATGTAACTATATAGATAGGATAATCTCTTTTCCTTGTTGACATCAAGAAGAATTGCGATTCTTCCATTTTGGGTGCAAAATTAGATGTGATTGCCTAGTTTTTAGTCCTTTTGACTCGCATTGCTTTCTTTCAAATTCCAAATGTAGAGTAACGGGAGAATATTAAAAACAAATCACCAGTAACATGAATGAACAACAAACTGACTAAGTGCTTTTCTTCATAATTGAATTTGGAACTAGTAATTTGGCTTCCTTTTAATGTTTTAGTTCTGTCATCATAGCATCTGTAATCGTCATATATTTATGATGTTCCTTTTGTATTTTGGTTAAGCTGGTTGTGTTGTGCAGACTGGTGTTATGCCCAGGTGGAATTGATAGTTTTATTGTGCAGGTATTCCATGGTCTGAGGAAGAACACAGGATGTTTTTACTTGGCCTGCAGAAGCTTGGTAAAGGTGATTGGTGTGGAATAGCACGTAATTATGTTATTTTTCAAGAACACCAACTCAAGTGGCCAGCCATGCTCAGAAGTATTTCATCAGGCAAACAAATGTATCTAGGAGAAAAAGACGTTCCAGTCTTTTTGATATTATAGCTGATGAAGTTAGTACTTTCTTTCTATATGCTAGAACAGATTTCAAATTACATGCTCATACTGGAATAAATGGAGTAATATTGCATACCTTTTCATTACTTGTAACAAATAACAAATTAGTTTGATGTGTGTGTTCCCATAATTATGTTGATTGGTCCATCCTTTCATGCTCGTGTAGACATTTTCCTCTTCCCCTAATTTTTTTTAATAACTATACTAATC
Organism: Hippophae rhamnoides; assembly: GCA_033030585.1. Classification (NCBI taxonomy): domain Eukaryota; kingdom Viridiplantae; phylum Streptophyta; class Magnoliopsida; order Rosales; family Elaeagnaceae; genus Hippophae; species Hippophae rhamnoides. The sequence goes on along the minus strand of CM065428.1, from coordinate 64,674,696 downwards.
ACACACCTGGAATTGAATTCAAACCTAGACGTTCAACATGCTCACATGTGTTCCATGCCATTGAGCCACAGGTTGTTGGCGTCTTCCCCCAACTGTTTTAAGTTATATACTAGACGATCTTTGTTAATCATAGGAATACTTCCCCCCCCCCTCCATTTGGCATTCCCAAATAGAAGGTTTAGTTTGCCCCAATTGATTAAAATGCAAGTGCAGGTGGGACGCCTTTTTGATAGATACACATTCTCTATTAGATTTAGGAAGCAATTTATTGTCCTGATATTTTAGATCCATGATTTAGTTTTTAGATTTTTGGTTGTTTTATTCAATGCTGCTACACTTCTCCTCTGTATATGGCTCTTTATATTTCTTCCAACATGTTATTAATATATGTTCTGTCTTCCACATCTCTGTCAGCAAGGTTATACTCCTTTGGTACCTCAGGACTTCTTGTCTGGTGACTATCTACAGGAAGAATTGCAATGCGATTGCCTGTTGCCTGCTGAAAATGACAACCCATTGCTTACTCCTCCTGCTCTTTATAAAGACTCTGAGTCAATGGATTCCACCAAGTTAAATGGTGGAGATTTGCTCACATTCAAAACCGAAACTTTGCTGTCCTATTGCCTGATACTTTATCCTGCATATTTATCTCCTGGATTTCCTTTTCCTTTGCCATTTTGGTTGGGAAATGATAATAACACAGATGCAGAGCCTAAGAAGGAGGAACATGAAGTGCTCAAGCCAACATCAATACATTCAAAGAGCCCCATCAATGTGGATGAGCTGGTAGGCATGTCAAAACTCAGTTTAGGAGAGTCTATAGGTCCATCTGGCCCTTCCTCACTGTCTCTGAAGCTAGAAGTTTCCTCTAGGCAGCCGGCTTTCCATGTAAATCCAGGTTCTGGCAGCTCAAGCATGAATATGAGTGCCAGTGGCAGTCCAATCCATGCAGTTTGATTGGGATTAGTTCCTGAGATAGGATTGTAGGACAACTAAATGGTGATGGATGCATTTCTATAAATCCAGGATTAGTAGTGTACAATGTTTTTGTCATCTATTGTTTCATATTATGGGATTGAGACAATAAGGTTGTTTAGCTTTTAAAATTGATCTATTTCTCGCCTTTAGGCTGTAGTATCTTGTTTAGCATCTTTAAGAATTGTTAGATCTTGTTAGATTGTAGCGCTTCCTATTATTTTATTTAATTCAAATGTTACTGTGAGTCATATTAACATACCACAAAGTAGTTGTTAAGATAATAATATAACAGTAGTTACCTACGGGTGCTTGAGAAAAATTAGAAAATTATTCTCTCATTCCTGCTGCATGGTTGAACTGCCTCGGTGATTATTTGCTCACTCTATCGCTGGCGTCCATGAGGAAATGTGAATGTTTTTGGCATGCTTTATTGTAATTTTGTTGATTACACAAATTTGGTGTCAAATTATCGGTTCACTTTAACTCAATTCATATAAAGTTGCCCTCATGACTTAGAAAAATTTCTAACTCATTTATCTTATCAATTCAAATAATTTAACTTATTTAGCTTATTAATCAGTTTGTGAGTTGTTTTAACAAAATATTTTTATAATTATAATAATATGATTATGGAATATCATAATTAAAAAATATTATTTTTATTTTTATCATTTTATAAAAGTATATTATTTATGGTAGGTGACTTTATAAGTCCACTAGCTCTTTGAAATAGATCATTTAAGTCCATTAGTTTTTTTAAATAACATTTTAGTTTATAAGTTTTAAAAAAGTGCTTGCACAAGTTCAAATAATTAGTTTTATGATTTTTTTTCATTTTTGTAAGTTTTTAAAATTTTTATTTTAAAAAATTGCTACAATAAATATTTATATTAAAATTTTATTAAAATAAAAAATCTAAAATTTGATTATTGGGATTAAATTGTCACTTTTTTAAAACTAGTATACTAGAATGTCATAAAAAAAATTATAGAATCTAAGTGTTCTAACTATAATAGCTAGCGGATCTATCCAACATTTGTATCATATGTTATACAAACATTTTTTGTTTATAAATAAGTTTATGTGTTTTTTAATTTTATTTTTTTAAAAAATAAATGAAACATATAATAAGCTGCTTATCTCATCTCATTTAAAAGTTGAAATGAGTTGAACTTAATTCATATAAATTTAAATTAATTAAATTATAACTCATATAAGATTAACTAAACTTAAGTGAGTTGGGCTAACGTAACTCATTTAACATATTTAATTATAACTTTTTCTCCAAGAACATTTAATTAGATGGATAAATTAATATAAGATGTTAATAAAATTTATGATTACATCTATTAATTTCCAAATAATATTTCATATTATTTTACTTAATTTTTAATAAAATAAAACCGTAAAAAAAATACTAAATAAAATAAATAAACTATTGAGATAAGTAAAATATAAAATGAGTTAATATTTAAATAAAATAAGATAATATTTATACTATCAACAAACATGAGATGAGATTGATAAAACATCACACTTTACATCTCTAAGTTTGGTTTATTGTGTGGATTAATCTTACCCTATAATCCCTTAAACATAGTTTCAGGATACAAAATGTTCAATAACCAAGTAAAATTTCTGCAGCTTCCGTAAAATTCAATGAAAATCTAAATATAGCATCCACCTCAAATGATGCTCAACAGTGTGCTTATTTGTTGTATTATTCTAGTCTTACACTGTGAAGCTGATGCTCAATAATGTGTTGTAAATATTCTAGAGTCTTGCATTATGAAGCTGTTGTTTAAGCATAGGTTTTATGTACTCATGGTAGCCATCAGGCACAACCGAGTCGTTCAGAGGATCCTTCCATGCCTCCTCGTAGAGTTTTGGATATACATTACCATCATAACGGCCAAGAATCGAGCTAAGGAAGTGGTCAGTGTAATTAAATGCGTCAACAAGGGCAATGGAATTCGGTCGAACCTAGGGAACATTAAACATATAATTAGAATTATGAACAAGTTGATGACGTCATAGAAAACAGTACAAGACAAACCTTGGAATATAGAGTACGAAGTTGATCATTAGCAAGTGAAGCTTGCTTGGACGTAATACAGCCAGTTGAGAGAAAATCACCAAGATGTTTGTGAAGAAGAAACAAAGCATATATGTTGCAGAGGTTTTCCAATTGTTCTTTGACTCCTTTTCCAGGAATCTCCTGTTGCAATTTCTCAATGAACCTGAAGAATAAACACGCACCTTAGACAATATCTCGAGTTAAAAAAATAAAATAAATAAAAAAACTAAAATAACCTTGATGGATCAAGAAAATAACTTACTTGGAGACAACAATTAATTGGCAATGAGCAATCGCCATCTCAACCAAATTAGCCGAGAGCTCCAAAAAGCCTGGAATTCAAGAAGAGAAAATCAGTTAATTAATATTCAAGTACAACCCAATTAACATAAAATCACCTAAAATGGACTCCAATTTGCAATATTTCACATTTTAGGATGAGTTACGAAAACTATCACAAAATATGCAGAACATACAGGAAAAAAAGTTAACGCCCAAATATCCCAGATGGCCTTGCACATATTCCATATGGTTCGGTAATTTGCTACCTTTCACTTCACCTTATTTTTTTGTTGTATGGGTATTTTAATCCACTTAAGACAGATCGTGTTGGTATTTTAAACTCAATCTAGATTGTGAATATTACTCATTTGAAGGCTAGTTTGTGAGTTTGCTCAACACAAGGGGAAAGATGTGAAAATTCTTTGAAGTAATCAACTGGGGAGTCAACATGTGCCCTACCACTACTTATGACATGCATGTGAGCAGATTATATCCGACTAACAATGTTTTCTACCTACGAGATAAATACCTTCTTCAGGATTTGCAAACTTGCTAATACTTTGAGCACAGGCAACAGACATCCTGGTAGCTCTGGCTTCAAATGCCTCTAGTATAGCACTAGGTTTTAGCCAATCCTCAGCTGAAGATAAGCAGAAGGAAATATTAAATTAGTTTGGGCGTGCAAGCAGTCGCAAATAAATAGTGCGGGTGACAAAGCAACATAAAATAAATCATATTTAAATAACTTAAGAAAATAAAAGGACTTCAACCTTTTTGCACATTTGAACGACACTGCATCAGATGTTCAACTCGTCCCAAATAAGCTGTGGTTCCAACAGGCTTCTTCCCAGATGTCAGCTGAGAAACTGTCTTCACGAGAAACCTTGCAACCTACAGCAAAGTTTTGTGTAAGATGGTATGTAAGATATCGAGTCATAGTTGCAACAATATAATGGGACAGAATATTAAATGAAATTGTTAGAATTCATATTAAATTCTCCCAACTGAAAAAGATCCATGTGGACCTCAACATGTTACTGTAGAAAAAAAGGTAGATTCCTATAGCGTTAATGAAAAATCATTAAAATATCTAACATTATCAAGATGCAATTTCTTTATCACAACCTGTAGAAGTAACACATAATTGTCTCCTTCATATGTACAGGCAGGCACATAAACTGCAAATAATTCAGGGAGCCCACTGCTACAGAGGTAACCATGCCCACCACATAACTTCCGGCATTCTTCAATTCCATCCTGTAAGCAAGTAAACATTTGCATCACAAGTAGAGCCTAGAAGGCAATAACCTAAATTTGAGGAAATTTTAAAAAAGTAAAAGGTATTCCCAAAATAAATAAATAAAAATTATCAAGCATGGAAAATATTAGGAAGAAAAAAAAAGTGTAAATCATAGCACTTGGGTCCATGGAGCTCAAACATCAGAAATATGGACTACGCCAGACCAAATAATTGTAGAAAGAATATAAAACATTTTCAACATAAAAATAGAATGATGATTACTGGAAATTATACATGTAATTAGTTGCTAAATAAATTCAGCATTTTAACTTAGACACAAATGTGGAAACTGTTGAAAGTCAATAATAATCACTTACAGCTGTTGCACTTGTAGTCAGAGACTTTAAGCCTGCAGTGCATGCATGAGCCTCTGGCAATGTTGAGAATTCACTGGCTGCCAATTTTTGGGTGACATCCGTGTATAGCCAATTTAACCACTCACCAACAAATCTGAAAGCATAGGCAGAGGCCAGCAAAGGGAAAAGTCTACTTTGCTGAGTTTTGTAATCAATGACCTAAAACAATAGATAAAACCCATGTCTCAATAAATCATACACGAAGATAAGAGGAATTTTCTGATTCACCGACAGAAACAAGGGGGAGAAAACACAATTAACAAGTAACGAAATATCCATTCCAACAAATTATTATCTTTTCGAGTAATTCTTAACATTAGAACCTCTAGGTGATAGAACTAGATTTTTCAGCATCAGCATCATTCACCAAATTCTTATCAAGCAAAACATACACAGGTAAGACTACAAAGTATAGTCGCCCATATGCTTTCCTGTGAGAACAAACAAGAAAAGGTTTGAAGACTAACATTCTGTAGCCATACAACAACTCGTGACAAATTGTTTACCTGGGTCTCAAGACTACCATCATGCGAACCAAATTGTCGACGAACAGCACTGTACCTTGTAGCTATACAAACAGCTCGAGACAAAGCACAAGAAGCATCCAATACAATTTGTTGCCTCACAAAAACCATAGTACCATAAACAAGCTGCCGTGGAACATTGGACTGAACATATTTCCCCTCTCTTGTTACTTGCGAAACCCTTACACAATTATAAGAACTTGTGAATTAAAGTACTGGTGAAATTGCCAAAAAAAAAATTACACTTCAATAGACGAGGGCAATTATTTCTAATAACTCAAAATAGTCCTCCCAAGCTCGACCATAAAAAGAACCTTGCCAAGTTTCCAAATTATTCATGCTACTGATCTATTCTACCAAACATTGTAGTGTTTCCTAACTCAGTGAATATTATTAAATACTCTGGTTAGAGCCAAAAGAGTCATCAGCATATCTTTCAGATGGAAATTTAGAAGCATCAGCAATATACTTTATCCCCCAATAAATAAGTGTTTGGTCCATGTTTTCGAATATGATGAATCATTATTGTGTATCTAGATTATAGCAAACTGCAACTCCACAATATAGTAACACCCAAATTAAATAGGTTCAACTAAACTTTAATAAGATAATGATATAAAAAGAAGCCATGAACAAAGCTTCAACCATTTATAAGTGAGAGAGAAGTCCAAAATGTAAACCTCATTAACATTTGGTCCCTTGGTATGCGCACATTTTCAAATCTTAATACACCATTATCCATGGTGTTGTATGCCCCATTACCGAATTTCATACCAATATCACCGATAGTTATACCAGGAAGAGGTAGATGATCATCCAAGCTTCGAAGCTGGACAATGAATCCTGAAGGAAAAAAAAGAAGAATTTCAATAAATATCAAACAGGACACTTTACAAAAGATGTCATTTAAATAATTGACAAGTTACCATGCACCCCATGGTCACGATCATCAATAATAAGACGCGCGTATACAACAGCATGTGTGGAGGCTTTACCCAATCCACCAGGCCACCACTACTCAATAACAGCCAAGGAAGATTTATTAATTCAAGAAACACAAAAGTCCATAATTTTCTCATAGTTGAGATATAACACATTTTTACTCACTTTGCTTGAAGTCAATGTCGGACTATTAATAATGAACTCGTCTGTCTGCGGATCAAAAGTTGCTGTGGTTTCAAGCCCTTGAACATTTGAGCCATGACCCAGTTCAGTTTGAGCATAACAACCAATTATTTGCATTTTGTAAGCCAAGGGTAACCATTTTTTCTGCTGCTCTTCAGTGCATTGTCCTTTAATAGCTGGTACAAACATTCCCTGAGTAGAACATATGTCATTAGTTTCTCATTGCATGTTCATAATCCTGATCATCCACACAGACACAGAGCAACTGGTCACATGTTGAAGCTTAATAAATATTAAATAAAATTTTCTCGCCACATTAGTATTGGACTAAAACAAAAGCAACTGATCAGAGCCATTGATTCAACCTATAAATAACTAATTGTTCAACATTTCACCGATGAGAAAAAGGAGGCATATCAGACCCACAAAAATGAAACCATAAGAAGAAGAAAAAAACAACACAAAACATAACTTACCCAGTGAAGATCTGTAAAAGCAGGTTCATCCACGTAAAACCTTAACCTCGATGCTTCTTCTTCTGTAATACCAAAACATGCATGTTTAAATTGAAATAATAAAGATTATCCAGGATAATGAAAAACCCAATAGTGAACATATTAGATTTCAGAAAACACGCTTGAATAACATAATAGTATAGGCATTACCAGTAAGTTTAAGCTCAATGATTCTTTTCCAGGCGTGTGCTGCTTTTCGCAGAGTGTTTTTGAACAACACTTTCCTACTTAGCATAGCTCTGTTATCTTTCCGAAATGCCTAAAAGATCAAAGAAAAAAAATTAACCTTGGGGAATCAAATGAGGAAAATATATTCCAGCATCATACAGCATGCATGAAAAATTCCACCTTTTCTTTTATAGGATTCCAATTTTCAGCAGTCAGGATAAGCTACAAATAATCTTAACATAGAAATCATAGTCATCCCAAAAGAAAGGGGAAAAAAATCTTAAATTTCTCTAACTTAGCAGCTATAACTCATAAAGTCATAAACGACTTAAATCCCAAATTCGGTAAAATGATTTCTAGAAATGAAAATTGATACCAACTTAAAATCAATCTGATGCTCCTGAGCCAAAGTAAGCATCACAGTTTTTAATTCCCAAAACCAAATGCCCATTCTGAGGTCAAAAATATTTTCAATTATTCTCTTAACTTTAAAAAGAACCAAGCATAAATCACATAACGATGGATGAAAAACTAAAGATATCTACTAACCGGGTCGCTGGCAACAAGGCGAGAAATCCTATCCGAAACCTCGAAGGCATGGCGAGAACCAGCCCATACGATTTTCATCTCCTCCACATCGAAATTGGCTTTGCTCCTCTCTTGTGCTAAATGATCAACTCCCTCCATTTTTCCCACAAGTCCAATCAATAACCACGGAGACGATTCCAAGGTGCTAAAAACCCAGATTAATATCAAATTTTGAGATCAAGCAGATCCTCAAAAGATAACCCTTTTTATTTGATAAGAAATAATGAAGAAACAGATGATGCACTCACCTACCAGGCTACCACGTACACGATATTTTTTTCTCAATTATGCTCTTGAATTGCCAATTTATAAGTCAAAGTTTATAAATATTAAAGGAAGTAGAGCAACTTAAAAAAGTTTGAATTATTGAAAAAAACATGTTAGTTAACCTTTATTTTATATCTTTATCGTTTTTCGTAAATATTTGTTATCTATATCATGTAAATTAAATTTTTTAATTGAAAAATCAATCCCTAGATAATCGTCACCTGATACTTTTACAACCGTTAATATCATCACCACACCCACCATTGATACTATTGTTGTTCTATCTCCTTCTCCCACTACCGTGATCAAATTATAGTATTATACCACGTTTATATTTTGAGTTGTAAATGACATTGTGACTTGCGCGGTTACAAATTTATTAATTATGATAAAGGTTTAAAACGTGTAATTTAGTAAAGTTATTAAGATATATTTTTTACAAAAAAATATTAAAAATATTATTATTATAAACAAAAGTTTTAAAAAAATCACCAACGTTACAAAAATATTATAAAAAAATATAGATTTTTTATATAAAAATTCAATTACTTATATTTTAATCTAACTTTTTATTTAATATATATATATATATATTTTTTTAAATATTTAAATTATTTATATTAATTAATAAGTTGATCAATTAATTAAAATATTATACAATAAAATATATATTATTTTTTGTTAAATATTTTAGAATAAATAGTTAAAAGATTTGAAATAGTTAAACATATTGTATAATTATAACTATTATAAATAAATAAATCTTAATTATATAAAAATAAATTTTATTGATTATTTTTTTTAAAATTAATTGTATGTATATCAAACACATTACAAATAAGAAAAATATATATATTATTTACTACAAAAGTAATAAAAATTGAATTGAAATTATTACTTAGATAAAGAAGAAAAAATAAATTAAAAATTAATATTTTATTCAACATTTTAGCGATAATATCCATAATATTTTAACCAAAAAGGATATTTTATCGACAACGATATTTTATCGATACATCAGTGATATTATTTTTACAACAATTTAATTAAAATATATAAATATCACATTTTAATGTTATAATATATCAATATCAATAACGTTGACATTTTCATCCTTATATACGACCAAAATGGTATACATATTATCAAAACAACCAAATTTTGTGTAAGTAAAGATAATTCATACTAATTTACAAGGGAATGGTATTATAGAGTCATCTTAATTAATGCATTATAATATTTTTTTATCTTATATTATTAATAGAATATCTAATAAGGGCATTTTTTATGTCACATGTTATTCAATTCAAATGTTATGTTTCAAGATATAAATTCAAATATTAGTACATCTTTTAATTGTTTTAATTAATATTTTATTATTTTTGGTCAATATTGATCACATAAGTCCTACATAACAAATTAATTAAAGGTATTTATGAAAATTTAAGAAAAACTACGATAAAAAATAATTATAAAGAATGTATTCAGTTATGATTTTATTGATTCTAATAGATTTTATACTTTTAATGACTCTTAAATAGTTATTAAAGTTTTATTAGATTTTATTTTATAGACTTTCGTGAATTTTAATGCATGAAAGACATTGAGAATGTTAGAATATTAAAAAAATTAAAAATCATTGTAAATTTATAAAAATATCATGGATAAGATAAGAATTTGTATTTTTAAATTAAAATTTCATCAAAGTTCATAAAAATTTGAGTTTTAAAAATCTTTAAAAAATTATGGTTTTTTAATACATCTAGATTTTTAAATATTTTTAATTGAATACACTCAAATTGTATAGTTTTTAAAAATCTTAATCAAATGCATCTGTATTTTAAAGCTTCACTAAAATTCTTAAAATTCTTAATTGAATACACTCTTTATGTTATATTTATCATATGATAAAAAAATTAATGGTTTTTAATTTTTATGTTATTTTATTAAAAATTTTAAACACTAATTATTAACAGTTGTATCAATATATTGACACAAAAAATCAATAATATATTTGAATTATTATTGTTATTGTTATATAAGTTTCATTAATCTAATTCATATATTGGTATTTTTCCTGTAATATATTATTAAAATGTTTCATTTAGTATAATAATTTAATTAATGATACTCTTTTAACCATTAAATTTTATTTTTTTACTATTGGTTTTATCTTTCTTTTTTTTATTTTCATTAATATCCTAGGACACGTGTGGTGAACTTTGATAATTAAGGGGGAAAGGACACGTATTGTGATGGGGTTGGACAGTTCTCTAACTAAAAATCAGAGTTTTTATTTTGAAAATATGTGTTCAATTTTACATAATATATTTAAATATTATTCAACTAAATTTATAAATAAATATAAAAAAAATATGTATAGTCAATTATTTAAATACATATTAACCGACTATTAGAGTAGCATGAAAATTAAAATTGATTAATTGGTCATATATTTAATTTAGTTTCGATGAGTATGATTATTGATTAATCAAATTTTGATTAATTGAAAAATTAACTAATTTAATTGGATATGTATCAAATTCTATTCCAACAGGTAGGATCACAGTTCGATTAAACTCTAATTTTTTGAATAATTGTCGATTTAGTTGGTTCTATATCTAATTCAATATTGATAAGTGAGCTACCGTTCAATCAAAATCTAATTAGTTAAATCACTATTCAATTTAATGGGACATATGTCTAACTCAACTCTAGTGATTAAAGTCACCGATTGAGAAATTTTTTACTAATTTGATAATCGTTTTATCGATCAAATTAGATAAATATCTTCTCAAAATGAGATCACAATTAGTTTATAAAAACTAAAATTCAAGTCGGAAAGAATAATATCTTATTTTTTTTATTAATATGTGTTATCATAGCATATAAAAAAAACAAATGTTATTCAAAATAATTAAAAAGGGTATTAATATTTAAATTATTTATCAAAACAATTTTTTTTAGTAACATACAATAAAATAAACATTAATGCATTGGATGCCTATAAAGTAACTAATCTTATTTTTAACATAGGTAAAAACGGATCAAGTACTATCCAAGTAAATGTATTAATACTTCAGATATTTCATATTATCAAAATATTTTATTTTAATATATAAATTCAAGTATTGATACCCTTTTCTATTTTAAATAGTAATTAATTTTTTCCCAAAATATCTTTTTAGTCTTTTAGTGAAGAATTTATTTTTTTGTACAAATTTTTAGAATTTTTTTTCCTAACAACATTATTAATCCAAATTATGTATTTTATAAGTCAAGAATACTGTGGATATAATTCGTTATGATTTATTTATACTTAACTAAATTTTAATATTTTTCTCTAAAGGTTAGATTTAAATAATTTCTATTAGAAAATTAATGAATTTTATAAGACAAACTCTTTTATAAAAAAATGAATAAAAAATTAGAACATTTGTATATTTTCTTAATTTGTTTTTCATCAAAAATATTTTTATTATATCTCAATAAAATTATTTAAATATTATAATTTTTAGTACTTATTTTTATATTTATTTTTTTAAAGTTAAAAAGTTAATTATTTTTATTTTTTCATTATTTTTGTAAGGAAATAATGAACCTAGAATTTTTCCGGTCTGATTTAATAATTATTCAAAACCATTGGTTCAAATTTATCAAATTCATTGGACTATCAAATTTTTTGAAAACCCCATACTTAACCTGCTTAAAATAAATTTGTTAAAGATTAATTTATTAAAAAGTTAAATACCGTCAAAAAGTAAAGAAAATATAACACTTTAATAGAATAAAAGAATTCATTTTATAATAATTTAATAATTTAATTAATTTTTTAAAAATATATATTTATTATATTATAAAAAATATATACATAGCACATTTATGAATATATATATTTATTATGTCATAAAAATATATATTTAATAATTAATAAAAAATTATTTATAAAAGATTTATGCCCTGAATCCAACAAAAACAAATAATTTAAAAGACAAATGATTGAATATGTCTTTTAAGAATATTATTCACATTGCATCAAATTTTAACAATAAATATAAAAAATTTACGCGTAATATATTTATAATATATATTTATCATCTTATAAAAAATTTAAAATAAAATTTTATTTATAAAAGATTTATGATACTTAATCCAATAAAAAAACAACAATTGAAAAGACAAATGATTAAATATGTCTATGAAAAGTTCTTATACACGCTACATCAAATTTTAATAATAAATAGTAACCGTAGACAAATTCACTTTCAATCCTAATTTTGTTAAATTTTATTATAATTTATATTAATTCTTCTTATTTATATAGTTTAATAAATTCTTAATTTTGATTTATTAATAATATGGTTGCATTTACTTACATTATATGTTAAATTATTTGATACATATTAATTGGTATCAAATATACAATAGACATACGACCTAATAAGTATAAATATCCCGTTAAAGTATAACGAGGTTATAAAACCGCCTTAATAATGGCTAAGATTCAACAAACTTGATAAAACGTACAATATCTAGTCGATAAGAGTACATCGTTATTAAACTGTGAGGTCTTAGATGTCAAGACTTGATGAAATTGTAAGATCTTAACGTGACCTAGGTTCCACACTTCGGCGGACGACTTGAGAAAGAACATATAACGACCTGTATGTAACTATCTAATTATGTAACGCTTATATCGATCTACTTTCTGTTTTAAATTAATTCGTGTGTAATTTTATCACATATGTAATCGTGTATTCAGGTCGCTTCACGTACCTGAGATGTTATACACATATATATCAAGAGATTACACGATCTATTTATTTATACATATTTTTTGTTTTTATATAAAAATCACTAGAATTCTTAACATTTGAAATTCTCTCCAGAGACATAGCTTGCTCGAATATCTATATATTTTTTCTTATTGATTAATTTTTTTTGTTAATGAATTGTATTTTCTGAACAATAAAAAATATATGCTTAATACATTTAATTTAACAAAAAATAATAATTAAAATAAACAAAACCAAAATTACTTTTTAATTAGAGTGTTTAATACATTTTAATCACAAATCATTTCCTAACATTAAAATAACTACTTATCATGTATTAATAATCTTAATTTTACATTATAGTAACGATTTTAATTTAACCATATATCAATTGACCCATAATCTTTTATATTCTATGTAAAAGTAAATTTATTGAAATGTATAAAATAAGTCAATTAAACAAAGAAAGTACGAAAACTTTCTTTTATAAATTAAATATATCAATATTATACATAATCACTTTATTATTATATTTATAAATATTTTAATTATTTTATTTTTAATTTTTTTGGGATAATTTTTTTTAATATCTATCGATTTTTATTAATAAAATTTAATTTTATTTAACCTAACTTTTTAAATCAAAATATATCTTAAAAAATAATTAGAATTACCAATAAGTAACTAAAATATTTAAGGGAAAAAAACATAAATCTCACTAAATTACAGTAATTTTAAAAAAAATGATTAATATACTTAAAATTACAACATTATCAAGATACCATATAACATAACACTAACTATTTAACATAGAATCAAATTTTTTAAAATTTTAAAATATAATTTCAATTAAATTTATCTAGCTGTGTTATACATGCATGTAACAAGATTAAGTAGATATGTAATATGATTATATGAGTAGATAAATGGTGTATTTTTTTAAAATAATAAAAATAATATTGATAAAATTTATGATTATAAAAATAAAACTATTTATATTCAACTCATACATTTTATTATTAAAAATATATTATTTTATTTGAAGCATTGTTAAATTCAATATCATTTAAATTAAATTATTATATTTTGACTTGTTTAATGTTAAAATTTATACAATTAAATTTAATTCAATATTATTAAGTTATTATTATAAAATTTATAATATTATTTTAATAATTTTATTTTAAAATTAAAATAATTTAAATTATATTAAAAAAATCTGGTCATTGAATTTCCCCCGTAAAGTATCATAGAACCATGGTCCATGAACTCTTATTATCTCGCCACGTATCCAACACTCCTTCCTCGTAAAAGACCGCCATTTGCCCTTTCTCCCATTTAACTTTCAAATTCTCTCTCCCTCTCTCTCTCAATCTGTTTTCTTGAAACCCTGCAAAACACTAATCCCTGCGTCCACACTATTCGAACGATGCACCATCATCCCTATACCGTTGATTCCCAATCCAGAGCTCAAGACCTCGCTTCCACCATCCTCACCTCCTCTGCACCCACCCAGATTTTCACAGCCTGCGCCTCCATCGAATCCTTCCTTCATTGTCATTCACCCGATCAATCCCGCCATTTTTTCTCCCTAACCTTCCCGGCCTTAATCTGCAAGCTCTTCGGTTTCGATGATGCCACGCCATCACCTTCATCACCTTTTCCACCGCCACCGAGCTCCAAGCACGGTTGGATTGACACTGTCCTCGCATCCAACGATCCAGATTTTGCCAATAGGGTTTTCAGCTTTCTATCGCCCAACGGCGCACTCCTGAGCTCGATATTGGCCGTTGATCGTCACTTGCTTGTTAAATATGTGTTTCCAGTCGAACGTTTGCCGGAGTGGACTCGATATATGCTCTCCTCGGATAAAGACTGTAGGGTACTATCTGACCTATGCCCAATTTTTAAAGGTAGGGTTAAAAAGGATGCAATTAAAGCTTCAGCGTATCAAATTCAGCTTAATGTGTTTGAGTATTATATGTTTTGGTTCGCTTACTATCCTGTTTGTCAAGGAAACAACGAGAGTTCTTATAATATTTTACCCAAGAGGAATCGAAGGTTTAAATTAGAGAATTGGGTTTCTTCCATTTCAGGATTTTCTAGTGCTAGACGTGAGTCTGAGCAAAAAGTAGAATGCAATCTCTACGTTAGACTGCTTTATGCTTATCTTCGTGAAATTGTGCCTATACATGATTTGAGTGCACATCAACCTTACCGTAGTTCGTTGCTTCATTACTCTTCAAAGTACGATGGTTCGGTTATAATGCGAGCAGAGTTTGTTGTAGATACACTTATACATTTTTGGCTGGTTGACAATGATTTTTCACCGTTGCCCAATGGTGAATGCAACTCCTTTGGCGTTTCTTTTCCTTTCCGGTCAGTTTTTGGCGCGAGCCCCCCAACTTCTGGCTTGGAACAGGTAGTTGCGTTGTTGGTGAAATATTTGAATTTGAGCACAGTGGTGCAGTGTGATGGTATCGAGAATGTGGAACATAGTAGCAATCCAAAATGGAAGATGACAGGTTCATTTGGTGCAAAATACCGTGATGTAAAGGTCGAATCGCCCTGTTTACATTTTCTTGGGTCCTGGAATCTCTTGATACAGAGGCCGCTGTACAGGTTTATATTGAGAACGTTCTTGTTTTGCCCAATTGATACTTCAATCAGGAATGCTTCTGAGGTGTTCTCAATTTGGTTTAGTTACATGCAACCTTGGACGATCAGTTTGGATAACTTTTTAGAGTTTGATTCTATTGTTGATGGGTCTGCTAAAACATTTAGGAATGAGGATTCAGAGTCCCATACTTCAGGATATACATCTTCTTGGCAGGGTTATGTGCTGTCCAACTACCTATACTATAGTTCCTTGGTGATGCACTTTATTGGGTTTGCACACAAGTTTCTTCATGTCGACGCTAAGATAATTGTCCAGATGACATTGAAGGTTAGGTTATCCTATTTGCTTTATTTTTTAAACTTGTTTCTGAGTTCCTAACTATTGTCTTTTCTGGTAGTTGATTCTGATTTCTTTTAAGTGTCAAAATTTGCCACACCCTCAAATTTCTGTCTATTGCATGCAACATATTACCCTTTTTCTTATGTTTTAGACTTGTCAATATGTTTCTGAGCTAGATTAATTTTTCATATTGAAAAAAACGCATGGAAGTTGCTTGGAGGTCTCCCAGTGACAAGTTTACTGCCATGAGATAAAAAATATTTATATATCAATACCCCTACAGGGAGCTTTCTTTAATTTGATCATCTTTCAATAAAACAACCCAATATGAAAAGAAACTGTATGTTTTGTTGGAGATGACTCTAGTATCTTTTTTGTGTTATTTACAGATCAAAATTTCAATCTGGGTGATGCTTTCCTTAAGTTTTTTGCATGTTGATAAGGATAGAAGATAATGTTTCATTAGTTATGGTTTCTGTTCTTTTCTAAGTTTCTTGAATCATGATTGTGTGTTTTGCTTGGAGCCAAACAGTTTGCTTTGTACCAAAAGTTAATTTCTAGAGCAAAAAATAAGTGGTTATATGCCATTTGCAGTTGGATTAATTGCATTTGTGATCTTATGAATGTGCATTTGAAATTCTTAGGCGAAGGATAGTGTGAAGAAAAGAAATAAAGAGAAGATTTATTACTATTACTATTATACAATTGAGCATCCTTGTATCGGAATAGGAGAGTTATTTAATTTATCAATATATTAGGAGTGAGGTTGATCCTGACATTTATATTGTCTAGTTAGTTGCTAAAAAGCTGCTCTCTAAGCTGCAAATACTTGCTCATGTTTGCTTATTAATTTTATGTAGATATATTTTGTTCTTGTAATTTGAATCTATTTTTATGTATTAACAGGTAATAAATATATTGACAACATTTAAAGAACTGGCTGATCTTATTAAGGCAGTCGATTCTGTTATCCACTCCAAACAAGCTGGATCCAGACAATCAATGTTATGTAGATATGTACCTTCAATTCGTGAACAGTTGCTGGTAGGTTGTTCTTCTATGGTGCTCTGAGCATAACATTAAGAGCACTGTAATCTTCAAGTGAACTAATGGTTACTTCTTCACGTACGAGGAACATTTTGTACGGCACTTATGTTAACAAATAACAAGTATGACCTTCTGAAAATTGTTTCTGGAAAAGAGTGATATTTTCTGAAATTCTGTCAGGATCTTTTGGCCTCACAATACTGCAAAAGTGATTTGTGAAGCAACTACATGTCATTCTATTAATATTTTTGTGCAATGTTTTGAAAATATTAGGATTGGGAAGATGGTTTATGCGAGAGTGATGCTGATGGATCTTTCTTGCATGAGAACTGGAACAAAGATTTACGACTTTTTAGTGATTGTATGGATGGTGGGCAGCAGCTACTTCAGGTTATTTTTATTTATTTTGAAGTTTATTTATTGTTACTTACTGTGTTATAAAGCTCCTTAATTTAAGGAGCAAACATGGAGCAAAACAAGGAGCAAAACATGGAGCAATTCATGGAGCAAAACAAGGAGCTTAATTCAAGGAGCAATTTAAGGAACCATTAATTTAAGGAGTAATTCAAGGAGTGAATTTTCCTATAAATAGATGTGTAATTGTAATGAATTAATCATCCAAAGTGTTCATTCCAATTGAGAGAAAAGCTTAGAGAGAAAAGCTTTTGTGAGAGAAAATTGAGAGTAATTTTCTTGGGTGTAATTTGGTTGTGAGTTGTGAGTGTTGTAAACACCTTGTGTAATTTCTCCCCTTTCAGTAAAAAAGATCTGCAGCAGGTCCGGAGACGTAAGCAAGATTGGCCGAACTCCGTTATCAAATTTGTGTGTTATTTTTCTATTCTTGCTTTCTCTTAAATCTAACTTATCGGGAATTTACGTTATTTCCCAACAACTGGTATCAGAGCTATTGGTGGTGATTTCTGTCAATTTTCTACAAGATCACTATTTACGTGAATAGTGAATTACGTGAATAGTGAAATTTTGTTGACAATATTTGTTCGTTGACGGAGGTGTTCTTATACACGGTGATTTACAGAAATAGTCAGAAACGATCCAAAGGAAGTCATATTTTAGTGGGAGCAATGGCCGCAGATGAAAGAAGGGTGAAACTCGAGAAATTTGATGGCACAGATTTTGGGTTTTAGAAAATGCAGATAGAGGATTATCTGTATCAAAGAAATCTATATCAACCTCTCTCAGGAAAGAAACCGTATTATGGCGAAGAAGATTGGAATCTTCTGCAGGCAGACAAGCCCTGAGTTATTCGATTGACGCTATCCCGTAATGTTGTCTTTCAACATAGCAAAGGAAAAGACCACTACGGGTCTTATGGCGGCTCTCTCCAATATGTATGAAAAGCCATCGACTCAAACAAAGTGCACTTGATGAGGCGTTTGTTCAATTGCGGATGAATGAACGGCGCATCGGTAGCTCAACATCTCAATGAACTCAACACAGTCACAACCCAGTTGAGTTCAGTGGAAATTGAATTCGATGAAGAAGTACGAGCATTAATACTTTTGTCTTCTTTACTAGAAAGTTGGAATGCTACTGTCACGGCTGTGAGTAGCTCGTCAGGAAGCAATAAGTTAAAATTTGACGATGTTCGTGATTTGGTTCTCAGTGAAGAGATCCGACGTAGAGAGTCAGGTGAATCGTCAAATTCTTCAGTTTTGCATACAGAGTCAAGAGGAAGAAATTCAACCAAAGGGAATGGACGTGGTAGAACAGACTACCGAGGTAAATCAAAGGACAGGAGGTCCAAATCCAGGAATCCTAATAATTCCCATAGCTCGAAGACTATCGAGTGTTGGAATTGTGGAAGAACCGGACACTACAAAAATCAGTGCAAGAGTGCACCGAAGGACAAACAAGTGAAGGCAGAAGCAAATGTTACTTCCACCTCAGGAGGAGACGATGCATTGATATGCTCTTTGGAGAGCAAGGAAGAATCTTGGGTGTTAGACTCTGGAGCATCGTTCCATGCTACTTCACAAAAAGAATTCTTCGAGAAATATGTCCCCGGAAACCTTGGAAAGGTATATCTTGGTGATGATCAACCATGTGCTATTATTGGCAAAGGTGTAGTGAAGATTAAGTTGAACGGATCTGTTTGGGAACTGAAGGATGTCGCATATTCC
The DNA here is from genome assembly GCA_033030585.1 of Hippophae rhamnoides. Lineage (NCBI taxonomy): Eukaryota > Viridiplantae > Streptophyta > Magnoliopsida > Rosales > Elaeagnaceae > Hippophae > Hippophae rhamnoides. The sequence goes on along the minus strand of CM065428.1, from coordinate 64,655,594 downwards.
CGATCTCGAAGGAACTTAATCTCGGTGGGGCGATTGGCCGCTGAAGGCTACACTACGATCTTCCACGTGGTGATGATTGGAAGATTTCAAAGTGGTGCGATGACGGTTGCTCGAGGCAAGAAAAGTGGCACTCTTTACACGACAAATAGAGGCACGTTGTTTAATTACGATTGCAACAAGCAATGAAACACCAAATCTGTGGCACCGCAGACTAGGTCATATGATTGAGAAGGGGATGAAGATTATGCACTCGAAGTGAAAACTTCCAGTCTACGATACGGAGATAGACATGTGCGAAGATTGCATACTTGGAAAGCAAAAGAGAGTCGGTTTCGGACAAGTTTCGAGAATCCCAAAGAAGGAAAGACTAGAGCTTATTCACTCGATGTTTGGGGACCAACGACCGTATCATCTATCAAGGGAAACACTACTTCGTGACTTTCATTGATGATCACTCTCGGAAGGTATAGATTTACTTTCTAAAGCATAAGTCTGAAGTATTTGAGGCTTTCAGAAGATGGAAAGCTATGGTGGAAAATGAGACGGGTTTAAAGATCAAAAAGCTTAGAACCGATAATGGTGGTGAATATGAAGACACTAGATTCAAAAATTTCTGCTATGAGCACGGGATCAGAATGGAAAGAACTGTGCCAGGCACGCTTCAACACAATGGTGTAACTGAGCGTATGAACCGAACGTTGACAGAAAGAGCTAGAAGCATTCGTATACAGTTAGGTCTACCGAAGCAATTTTGGGCAGAAGCAGTCGACACGGCAGCTTACTTGATCAACCGAGGCCTATCTGTTCCATTGGAGCATAGAATACCAGAGGAGGTATGGAGTGGAAAAGAGGTGAAACTATCACATCTAAAAGTTTTCGGTTGTATAGCATTTGTGCATATCAGTGATCAAGGCAAGAATAAGCTTGATCCCAAATCCAAGAAATGCATATTCATTAGCTATGGTGAGGATGAGTTTGGCTACTGCATTTGGGATGACGAAAATAAGAAAGTTATCCGTAGTAGAGATGTGATTTTCAACGAAAGGGTGATGTATAAGGACATGCATAAAATAGACGTCAATGACTCAGAGCAGAATGCGTCAGTATTTGCAGATGCAGATGATGTCCCAGATACTTCCGCAATGTAACCAATTGTAACAAGTCCTCGGGCAGAGGAACTTGTTGGACAAAGCAAGACACAAGATTCGACACACCACAACCTCTTACTCCAGCTCCTGTGTATTGAGAAGGTCTTCTCGATCTCGTGTGCCTAACAGAGATACATGAACTATATGTCATTGGCGATGGAGGGGAGCCCGAATGCTATGATGAAGCTTGTCGGACTCGAGATTCCAACAAGTGGGAGCTTACATGAAAGAAGAAATGAAATCACTCATCTCCAACCGCATACTGAACTAGTGAGTTACCTATGGGAAAGAAGGCACTTCACAACAAATGGGTGTACTTGGGTGAAAGAGAGTACGTGATGGTTCCAAGAGATACAAAGCCCGCCTAGTTGTCAAAGGGTTTCAATGAAGGAAGGAGTTGACTACACCGACATTTTTGCTCCCGTTGTGAAGCTCAATACTATCGATCAAGATTGAGTATCAGAGCTATCAAGATCTTCATCTTGAACAATTGGATGTGAAGACCGCATTCCTTCATGGAGATTTAGATGAAGAGATTTACATGTACTAGCCGAAGGTTTCTCGAGAAAGGGGGAAGAAGAATACGTGTGCAGACTTAAGAAGAGTTTGTATGGCCCGAAACAAGACCCGAGACAATGGTACAAAAATTTGATGACTTCGTACCTGAGGAAGGTTTCCAAAGTGCATTGTTGATCATTGTTGCTACTTCAAGAGATATACGTCCAGTTATATCATTTTACTATTTTATGTTGATGATATGTTAGTAGCAGGTTCAGATATGGATGATATTAAAAGGTTGAAGCATCAATTGTCAAAGGAGTTTGACATGAAAGACTTAGGTCCAGCAAAGAAGATTCTTGGAATGCAAATCACAAGAAATAAGAAGAAAGGATCCTTGCAGTTATCTCAGGCAGGGTACATCAATCGTGGTTTGCAAAGATTCAACACGGGCGATGCCAAGCCGCTTAGCACACCCTTGGTCACCATTTTCGCCTATCCAAGGATCGGTCCTCGTACGTAAGAAGAGAGAGAATTCATGGCTAAGGTTCCTTATGCCTCAGCCATTGGAAGTTTAATGTATGCAATGGTCTGTACGAGACCAGACATTGGCCATGCAGTGGGAGTTGTTAGCAGATTTATGTCAAATCCAGGAAAAACTCATTGGGAAGCAGTCAAGTGGATTTTGAGGTATCTGCGAGGCACCACATAAAAGTGCTTGTACTTTAGTAAATGAGAGTTAAAAGTACAAGGGTACGTAGACGCGGACTTTGGAGGTGAAGTTGATCACCGAAGAAGCACCACCGGTTATATATTTACTGTTGGAACTATAGCTGTTAGTTGGATGTCACAAATATAGAAAATTGTCACTCTATCCACTACAGAGTCTGAGTATGTAGCATTAACTGAAGCTAGTAAAGAGATGATATGGCTTCAAGGTTTGTTAATTGAGCTGGGATTCAAACAAGAGAAGAATGTTCTGCATAGTGATAGTCAAAGTGTAATACACTTGGCGAAGAATTCGGCATTTCATTCTAGAACAAAGCATATTGGACTTCGTTATCACTTCATCAGATCTTTATTGGAAGATGATGTGTTAATACTGGAGAAGATTCAAGGAAGCAAAAATCCAGCAGATATGTTAACAAAGGTGGTGACTATTGACAAACTGAAGTTGTGCTCAACTTCAGTTGGTCTGCTAGAGTAACAAAGACTAGAAAAGTTGATGCATTGATCAAGGTGTGAAGACAGATTGAAATCAGTCTTCAAGTGGGAGATTGTTATAAAGCTTATTAATTTAAGGAGCAAACATTGAGTAAAACATGGAGCAAAACATGGAGCAAAACATGGTTTATGCGAGAGTGATGCTGATGGATCTTTCTTGCATGAGAACTGGAACAAAGATTTACGACTTTTTAGTGATTGTAAGGATGGTGGGCAGCAGCTACTTCAGGTTATTTTTATTTATTTTGAAGTTTATTTATTGTTACTTACTTTGTTATAAAGCTCCTTAATTTAAGGAACAAACAAGGAGCAAAATATGGAGCAATTCATGGAGCAATTCATGGAGCAAAACAAGGAGCTTAATTCAAGGAGTAATTTAAGGAACCATTAATTTAAGGAGTAATTCAAGGAGTGAATTTTCCTATAAATAGATGTGTAATTGTAATGAATTAATCATACAAAGTGTTCATTCTAATTGAGAGAAAAGCTTAGAGAGAAAAGCTTTTGTGAGAGAAAATTGAGAGTAATTTTCTTGGGTGTAATTGGGTTGTGAGTTGTGAGTGTTGTAAACACCTTGTGTAATTTCTCCCCTTTCAGTAAAAAAGATCTGCAGTGGTCCGGAGACGTAATCAAGATTGACCGAACTCCGTTATCAAATTTGTGTGTTATTTTTTTATTCTTGATTTCTCTTAAATCTAACTTATCGAGAATTTACGTTATTTCCCAACATACTGAACCATAAATCACATTTGTATTTCAAAATCTCTGACAATTGTTCGTGATATTTGTTGCTACAGTTGTTCATATTAAGAGCTGAAGCTGAGTTGCAAGTGATATCTGGTGATAATCTTACACACAATCTTCAGTGTTTAGATTCATTGAAGGCAAAGGTGAATAGCTTATTTGGTGGCCACACCATGAAGCCACTGTCGTTTTCCCTGGAAGCAAAACAACCTTTGGAAGCTCGGGATGAAATTTTCAAGCCCAGAAGAGTAAGCAGTCGTAAATTGGCAGATGTTAAATGCAAGGGTGACTGGATGAAGCGGCCAACATCCGATAATGAGATTGCATGGCTTGCCAGATTGCTTGTCTGGCTGTCAAGTTGGCTGAATGATAGTCTTGGATTGAATCAGCCAGAATACGACCAAGGAGATTCCACAAGGTCTTGCGTAAAAGTTTCAAGAGATAACGTGAACAAAATTTGTGGGCCCAACGAAACAATTCAGTCAGTTTTTTTTGCTGTTAGTTCTTGGTTACTTTTGTTGGGTACAACAGTGCTCGGGCTAATGCGAAAACATGGTCTGAGGGTGAACCTCAGGGTGTTTGCATCAAAAAAGGCTGTAATGATTTTGTTTGTGTCTGCTGTTTTTTGTATACTGAAGAACACTTTTAGACGCATTATTAAAGTGTAGATGAGAGTCGAACAAGTATTTTGTGAGGTGACAGAAACTGAGAGGAAAAGGAAAAAAAAGGTCATACAAAGAAAGGATTTTTTTCTTAATTATTTTTAATATTTTTTATTTTCCCCAATGTCATTGCTGCTTTGTGTTATTTTGCTGGGAATTTAAGTAAAATTTCTTGGTTTTTATAGAAATGTAAATTAAGAAGAGATGTTAATTTTTTTAACATTTTTTATTTTTTCCATCATTGTTGCATTGTGCTATTTTGTTGGGACTTTAAGTAAAATCTATTGGTTTAAATAAAAGTATAAATTAAAATAAGATGTTAATGAAATTTATAGGATAATTTATTAATTTTTAAAATTTATATTATTTTATCTCATTTAATTTTTAATGTGATGTGATGGTAAAAAGAAGGTATTAATTGAGATATTTATTTGTCTTTAATGAGTCTAAATAAGATAAAAGTAAAAATATAAAATAATAAAAAATATTATAATTATTATTTATAATGTAAGTTTAATAAAAAAATAATAGAATAGATTTATAAAATTAAAATCATTAGATTTATGGTTTAAACGAGATGAAATAATATTTAAATAAAATAAGAAAATATCATTTTATAAATAATAAGATATCATTATAAATATTAAATAAGATATTAAATGTAATAAAAACATCCTAATTTATTTCTGTAGGTGTATGTAGGTGTGTAACTTAGTTATTTGAAAAATATATTTATACATTAAAGGTTACTTATTTGGTAGAAGTTTCTTTTTTTTCTTTTTTACGCTTATTTACGTGTGTATATATATATATATATATTATTTTTAGTTTTTTTATACTAATAAATATTTAAATTTTCATATGATAAACAAATTTTTTTATAAATATTTTTTTTATATAATGTAATTATTTTTATTACATTAAGGTTAATAATTCATACAGATAATAATTATATATTTAATGAATATTCGATTAATTTATTTATAATATCTTTATATATATAAAATCATAATGTTCGGTAAACAATCACGTTTTTTTTTGTTCTTTTTATTAGTTTTTTAATAAATAAATATTAAAATAACTATATAATAAATACATATTTATATTTTTATTAGCTTTTACATCAATAAATACCAAAATATTCATATAATAAATACATTTTGATGAATAGTTATTCTGTCTAATACATTTATTTTTATTACATTAAAGAAAATAATTCATATAACTAATGATTATTCATTTAATATGTTTTCGATCAATTTACTCGTGAGCAAATAATATTTTTGCTGAAATAATAATTTTCTTGTTAACATCATATTATATCTCATATCAATTAAAAAAATGATTATTATCACAAATACTCCTTAAGTTTTATGTTTCTTCGAAATTACCCTTGAGTTTTATTTAATATTAAAAATGTACTCGAATGTTATCAACGTTATATTTCCGTTTAACATTAGGGGTAAACTGGTAATTTCACCCCGATACATATATCACTCCTGCGGGAAAAAAATTAAAAATACCCCGAGGTTTTCAATATATTCAAAAATACCTTTAATGTTTAAAAAAAACTACAATACTTCTGAAGTTTAAGGTATCTTCAAATATGTCTTTATTATTTGACACAAGCATAAAAAAAGATATGAAAAATCACATTAATATTAGAAAAATTCTTTTCTACCTCTGCCTATATATTTTTTTGAATATTATTGTTGAGAATATTATCGCAAATACCCTTGATGTTTTACTTTTTTTCAAAAATACCTCTGCTATAATAATTAATTAAATTTTATAAAAAATACCACTACTATAATAATTAAATTAACTTCATCAAAAATGCCCCTATTACAATAATTAATTTAACTTCATCAAAAATGTCCCTACTATAATATTTAATTTATCTCCATTAAAAATACCCTTTCTTCTCAATAACACGATATAAAATATTTTTTCAAAAATATTTAACTTGATATTGTGTGTTTTGTTAACTTAATTTATCTTTAGGGGTATTTTTGGAAAATATTTTATATCGTGTTATTGAGAAACAAGAGTATTTTTGATGAAGATAAATTAAATATTATAACATAGGCATTTTTGATGAAGTTAAATTAATTATTGTAGCATAAGTATTTTTGATGAAGTTAAATTAATTATTATAACAAGAGTATTTTGGATAAAGTTAAATTAATTATTATAATAGGGATATTTTTGAAGAAAAACAAAACCTCAAGGGTATTTTTGATAATATTCTTAACGAAAATATTCAAAAAATATATATAGGTAATGGTAGAAAAGATTTTTTTAGATATTGATATGATTTTTCACGATTTTTTTATAATTATGTTAAATAATAAGGATATTTTTTAAGATACGTTAAACTTGAGGGATAATGTAATTTTTTTTAAACGTTAAGAGTATTTTTGAAGATATTGAAAACTTTTAAGATATTTTTAATTTTTCTTAAAAAAATATATTTAAATAATATAAATTATTTTTAAATAAAAATTATTTTTTAAATTCAATGAATTCGTGTCATCATTTATATAAGATTCTGTTGTTTGATGAGAAAATATTAATTAAATAAAATTATATAATTGTTATAAATATTATAATAAAACACTCATATTTATATTATATTTAAATTTATTATTTATAAATAATTATTATTATATATTTATTCATTATTAAATTAAGAAATTAATTAACTATGTATCTTAAGATTATTTTTACAAACTATTTTAATATTAATTTTTTTAAGTATAATAAAATAAAATTAACTTAAAAATATATATTAAAAGATGTATTTTTATTTTATAAAATAAAAAATTTAAATAATAATAATAATTATTTGATAATTAATATTATTATATATCTATGTTCATACGCTAAAAAACTAGCATATTTAAAACGTTCCGGTTATCGAGTACAAGACAATTATTGACGACCATCTGAAGTTCTTCTCAATCGAGAATAGTTGTCTCACTCGATTTTGGGGAATGACTTGTGGTTAGAGACGGTTTTTTCTACGTATGCGATCAAATTTACTCCTAAGGTAAAATAATTAAATTTCTAAAGTTATCACGGGAAGAATTTCAAATAATGTTTTATATAAACATTAATAAACACAAAAATCTCAAGCATGGCCGATGTATTTGAAATTGAGTAATGTTAAGTGTTTTATTAGTTAAATAAATTTTTAAGTATAATATTTATGAAATTATAATAAATTAAATACATAAAATATAATTGTATTACATTTTAATTTTTAATATTTAAATATTTTAAAAAATTTAAAAATTTAAATATATTTTTATTAAAATGAGATACATATAATATTTTTTAATTAAAAATAAATAATAAATAATAATAATTAATTAATTTTTATTTTGTGTGTATATATGCCCCAATTCAATATAAATCTTAAATTAGTAGCTGATTTCAAAGTAGCATATAGTTTTCTTAACATCACATTTACCATTTGGCTAATGATTAATGACTCATGCACTGCTATGATAGTTAGACGTTCATGATTTTTGACTCCTTATTTTATGGGGAAACAGTTTTATTCCATATGGGAATAACTCAAAATCATATGAAAAAATACAGTGATTTTTTGTTAGTAAGGAGGGTTTCACAATATATATATATATATATATATATTTGCATTTAGTTTCACATTTTAAAGTATTAGTTAATATTTCATAATTTTTTTTCAATTGCAATTTATGGTGCCATTTTTTAAAATTAATTGGACAAAATTGCATCTAAAAATAACGAGAGAGTTTTGCTTCTTTAAAGAAAAAAGTAGTATTAAAAAT